>CM060928.1:826312741-827600241 GCA_030765085.1 Allium cepa | reverse complement strand
TTCAAGGCGTTTCGAGCCCGTACGATCAAACGACAAGTCCGATCGCAACGAAACTTGAAACCCTATAATAATTCACTGTTACGGATCCGATGAAACTGGTTTCGTCGAAATCTGAGTCAGTGGCTAAAATGGCTATTTTTCCATTAATTTAATAAATTAAAAATCACCCAATTAAATCCAATTTTAGATTTTCACTTCTAAAATCGGCAAATTCTATCACTAATATTTTCTTAATCATTCACACTAATTAAACTAAATTTAGATGTACATTTAGAGTTGATAAATTTTAACAATTTCAGTGTTTACCTCAAATTCATTGAATTTAGAAATTTTAAATTAAATTCTCAAAATTTCATTTAATTACTTTTCATTCTATTATTCCGTCTATTATTATCCAAGTATGCAATTCACATTAGTTTGTAGATATTGCATTAGTATTCTCAAATTCCCTCTTAATTTCCATTAACGTAATAGTTTAATATTAAATTTCACTTATTTGCAATTAATCCACTAATTGAATTTCAAATTTCAAATAAATTAACAAATCTTGGTTTCCACTTCTTAAATCACCCAATCGTCATATTATAAATAAATTGCATCTTATAGAATTTACAAACTTAAATGACAAATCAAAATTACTCTAACTACACAAATTAAGTCAAAAAATTTCAATTGATTTCCCATTAAATTTTATTAACTACCCAAATAGGTATCTTAACAATTGTAACTATTAAACTTTAATTACCCTTAAGCTTATTTCCTTCAACCCAATAAATAGGTATCAATGAACATTTATCAAAATTTGAATTCATAAGTCTAATTCAATGCTTATTTCAATTATTCTCATTTATTCCTTACAAATATTCGTTGTCATTTATAAATGTCATGTCAGTTTCTTCATTTATTACATTATATTTATTCATTCCTTCATTCTTGCATAACTTCATATATTTTCATTTATTTATTTATAGTATTTGTGCTTAATCCCAATTCTTCGCATCTCAATTGTTTGCTTAAGTTATACCCATTTATTAAAACTTTCCTTTATATTATTTTATTAGAAACAATCTCAATTATACCTAAGTTTATAATACTAGAACAACAAGTTCTCATTTGTTAAAGAATTTCATCAAATACCTTCCATTACTTCAAGTTCATTCCTGTATAACACCCATCACATTTCTTATTAACATCAATTTTTTTTCAAATTTCAGTTTATCCCATATTATTACATCAATTAATGTAACTTTGAAATTTATTACCCAACTTACTATTTCATACATTAATCCAAAATTTCATTTGTTTTCTCATATTCCATTAAAAATCAAATCATAACATTTAAATTATTTTATTGAATTAGAATTTCATTCAAGTCATTAGTTATTAACTTGCATTAACCCGTTTCCTAAATTTACAATAAATTACTGTAACAACGTGTTCTTACATTGACTAATTCAATGCCTACCCTATCCTCTTTATATTCAATTTATCCAGATATAATACTTACGCTATTCCATTTATTGAAATTTTATTCAAATCACTGATAAATAGGTTTTAATTACCATTTATATATTTTATTTAGTGTTCATTTCAATATTAATTTATAAAGTTTAAATTTCTACTAAATTTAATTACAAAAATCTCATTAATTTAACCAATTTAAATTGTCGAAAATTACGGGTCGTTACACGGATTGTTATGGGGTAAATAAGAAAAGCAGAGAAGAAAAAAATAAAACAGAATCTTATAGCGGAACGATAAAATATAATAATCAATATACAGTTCATAAAACTGTTTTAAAAAAACATTTGATTCTTCTTTATACAATAAATATCAGAGTTGCACATACCAACGAATAATAACCAATGCAGCGGAATACAGTGTAGTGGAACAATATACTATAATAATAATGATGATGATGATGAAATCTTTGTCTTCGTCCTCCAGAAATAAAGTCTTCGATCCTTAAATGCTCCGACTGACCCGAGCGAATTGAAAAGACAAAACACTCGAGTCAGAACTAAAAGATCTTATGTAAGTTAAATCAACAGAAATAAATATGAGTGCAGTAACTCAAGAGATGCTCGGGATTTACATCTCTTAAGGATCCGTTAAACTATTTACTATGTAGTATATTTCTCTATTACAATAATGTGTAATAGTAAAGTAAACTTACTTTTAAATAGCGTTAAGGGGTTACCCATATAGCCCTTAACACAAATAATGCCAATGGTCTATACAGTACCGTAATAACTCCTGATCGGGAGGCTACCAGAGGATACTCCATAGGTACGACACAAATAGAAACTCGTACAAGGCATGATAGGGTAGGTGACACGGCACAACTAGGCAATGCCAGGGTAGACATACCAATTACGCTTCCGGGTCGGTGGTAACGCGTAGCAGCTACTACCACCCACCTTGAACAACACCCCTAAAATCAAAAATCAAAAGTGGTCACCGAGTCAATCCAAAAGTCAAAGTATAATATCGAAGGAATGTGTCCGATCAAAGGTGCTACCACAATTAACCCGTCAATCGCTCCTGTTTTAGCCACCTTATGCCAACTCACGGGAGTTGGGTCTATGTATTTACCTTAAAGGAAATGCCACCACCATCCTACTTCATTCTGGAATCTCCACCGCGTACACGGTTATTAAAGTGGTTTTCGGAGTTGGCAGAGAGTATGACAACTTCTGATCCCGGTCTATTTAACAACCAAACATTATTATAACACCGCGGTCACTTTAAAATAATTATACTTCAAAACCAGAATAAAATATTCATTTCAAAACCATATAAATACGATATCATTTTTATTTTAAGACCCAAATCAATATGATATCATTTTATTTCAAATATATCCTTTTTTTTAAGAAATCATAGCACTTTCAAATCTATATACCTTGAAATCTATAGCTTTGAAACATAACTTAACAAACTTCGATGGTTTCCATATTAAATTACTTTATATAATAAGATAGCTTCCTTAATCTTTCAAATAAATCCCAAATACTGAATTTGAACCTCTCAATAAACCATTTCCATTCATATATTTCAAAGCTTTAAATATTCCACCGTTTCAAAACAATTTCTTTGATAATTCCATATATATCAAATTAAATTACTATTATTTAGATTTGAAATGTTTGCTTAATAAATCCAATAAAATTTGAGTGAAACTTTTAACTTCAAACAACTCGATATTCTTTAAATTTTATTTAACTTGATATATTTATTTATCTCAACCTTATATTCATTTAAACAACCAAATCAAGTTATAAGAATCACACCCTTTAAAATCTTAACTTATATTTAAATTCCAAATCAAATTTTATTCAAGTACAATTCTTAAATAATTAAATTTAACCCAATTTCATACTTATCTTCCAACTTATATTTCATTTAAGTCATTTAAACTCTATATATGTAATACCTTAAATAGGTACTAAACCATATAATATAAAACAATCAAACTTTATTATTAAACTCATTTTATTAAATCAATTTTATACATAGCTTAAATTCAAGAATTTAACTATCTATATATATAAAATAATATTAATATAACATCAAAAATTTATACTTATTAAACTGTATATTCCTTCCCAAAACCATAGAAAATCATTTCAAAATATATATATATATATATATATATATATATATATATATATATATAGACCGCGGTGCCTGTGTATAATTTTCTACCCTATGGTCAAGTGATATGGATATTTATCATTTCAATCCGTAATTTAAAAATAAAATATGGTTATATATCATTTCAAACCGCGATCCCGAATGAAATGAAAATGCATAATAATTTGCAGTTTATAGCAATATAAAATACAGCATCCATTCATCCAATATCAACCATCAACCATTTATCACAATCACCATCTAATTCAAACAATAGCATCAATATAGAACGAATAATAAACAACAGGTATTAACTAGCAGTTTCTATTCAATAATAAATTAAATAACTGTTTAACTGGCAGTTTATATGCAAAAATAAATAAATAAATAACAATTTAATTGGCAGTTTATATAGAAGGAAAAGTTAAATAACGATATAATTTAATAAATGCAATTTAACTGAGATGATGATTAAAAATATGCCAAATTGTCATAAATAAATTTCTAATCACATCAACAATTAATTTAACAAACATAAGAAATTTTAGAAATTGTGAGTGGATTAAAACACTCACCTTTTGAATTTAAATTCAATTTAAACCCAAAAATTTGACAGTCTCCAAATTCATCCAAACCAGCGTCAAAGTGTCCAGAATCCAGATACGATCCTAACAAAAAAAACCGTGCGTAAAACGGATATCGCACGCGAGAGTTATGACTATTAGTGTGCTTGAAATTCAAAAATTAAAATAAAAAATAAGAACACATTACATTACACGTCGCTCTATAATTCACCTACACACGTCACCCTATTGTTTCCTTCCAGAACCCTACGCACGCGTTAACACTACTACAGAAAAATCACCATCGCGCACGAGATGCTCGCCTCCGCGAAAACGCGTACCACCATGCTTTTGCCCTCGAATTACGCACGGTCCAGCCTAGGCGCCTCCGACCCTTCCCCTGCAACCCCAACCTCCACCGATGAGCAGCCGCCGCCCATAAAGCGTGAAACCCAAATCGAATTATGCGCAAAATCCAACTGTGACGCCCCACCTCTATACCCACGCTAGCCAAGAACACTCCGGAGAAGTGCTGTCAACTAGCACGGAGAATAAGGCTGTTGAGGAGCGACCATCCATGTAATAGCTTATCACACGGTGGCTATAAATAATCTTCGGAAACAAACATAGAAATAATCATATCACAAATCAGTCACAGATATCCATATCACAAAGGCGGAAGAAGATATGAATATATAACTAACACATGAAAGTGTACATCAGAGTAGTGGTCAATAAGATCCACGATAATACAAAAGAATAGCAACACGTGCTATACAAAAGAATACAACTATGAGTCTATATCTCAAGTGTATACAGCAAAAACTGCTAATCTAAACAGTTAGCCAAAAGTCAGAGTGATGAATCCCTAGGAAGAAGTCAAGCAGAAGCACCTGTAACATCTCGGTCTGATCCGAGTATTATTTAAGAAAATAATAAACGGATCAGTCTAGCTATAAATATCAGATGACATGATATAACATAAAAGATATGGCATAAACATAAACATCCATAACGACATACCGCTATAAGTATGTAAATAATGATCAACAGAAGATCAATCAATAAGAGATAATCAATATCACAAGAATCTTCTCAAAGATTCGAAGGGGGCATCATACCCTAAACTTGTACTCATAACAAGTCAATGACACAAATTCCAGAAATCAACACGAGAAATCCAGAAATCATAAAAAGGGAAAGAGGCCTATCACATGACGGTCCGAAGACCATGGGGAGCTACCCCACATGTGTGAGTGGAATCACACAGAATGAGGTCAAGACTAACCAAAAAGCAGAAAGGTATGTGTGAATGGAATCACACAAGTGGTGTCTAGTCTAACCTTGCAATGAAAGAGACATCGCGCAATTGCTAGTCTAATTCATAAAGCGATCATCAAGATCAACGAGAAGTGTCAATTACACTAAGCTAGTAAATATAGAAGTTTAGCTTCATGTCCCATAACCACTTGCTTAACTTAAATATTTACGAACAAACTGTAAATCTTCACTAATAAAATTGTCACAAGGGGTTCAATCGAACAAGTCCAAGAATTAACCGACGAAGTGAACGCAAGCGTTTCATACCATTTGTTTTACTAAGTCGTTTAATTAGATTTCTCATCCGAGTGAGGTAAAGGCTTGTATATACTAATAGATTGGAAAACGGTTTAAGAAAATATTTACTACTAGTATTGAAACCTTCATATTTTAAAGTGACAAATCACAGAAGCGATTGTAGAAACAATCAATCACAAAGATCACATTCGAAGATGTGATAAAAATCCAAGGAAATCAGCTCAGGAAGTTCGGTTGAATGTTCTTCAGATAAGATCGCCTACGCAGAGTTATACGGGGTTCGACCTGCCCGGTCAGGTCGCGGGGGTCCAGGGGGCAGCGCCCCCGGCGGGGTGCGGGGCAGCGCCCCGTCACGGTACGACCTAAGTGAAGACAAGCGGCTTACGACCTAAAGCAAAATGAGGTCTAACGACCTAAAGAGTTCGCGGCCTAAGGGATACGACCTAAGTGGCGCGACCTAGTGGATGACAGGTCATACGACCTAAGGGTAAGGTCGGAGGCGACCTACGACTTAGTGGGGTCGAACGACTTAAGGACAGCCGACTTAACAAACAGGTCATACGACCTAAGGGTAAGGTCGGAGGCGACCTACGACTTAGTGGGGTCGAACGACTTAAGGACAGCCGACTTAACAATTCGCGACTTAGAGAGGCTTAGGTCGGATACGACCTACGACCTAGTGGAGCATAGGTCGGAGACGACTTACGAGATAACACGCGAACGACTTACTGGAGCTTAGGTCGGAGACGACTTACGAGATAACACGCGAACGACTTACTGGAGCTTAGGTCGGAGACGACTTACGAGATAACACACGAACGACTTACTGGAGCTTAGGTCGGAGACGACTTACGAGATAACACACGAACGACTTAACTCTTAACTCGCAGCCGACTTAGCACTCTAACTCGTGAACGACTCAACACAGGCGAACAGAAATACAAAGGCGGTGACTTTTCAACGCGCGCGACTTACGACTTAGGCTTAACTCGTGGACGACTTAGCGATGGCCAGAAACGACTTAAGGCCAGAACGACCTAACTCCGAGGCAGTGCGACCTAACTGCAGTTTTTTGTCAAAAACGCTAAAAATTGGAGTTTTTCGCCAATCCAATCCAAACCAAATGCAAATGCACATGCTAAAGTGATGGGGAATCATTCCCAACAGTCCAATATAGTTATAGGCTAGAATTGTGAGATAAAAATCTCACCTTTGCACTAAAATTTATGAAGATGAAGCTTGAAAGCAAGGAGAAGCAATCCAAAGCTTGAATCCAATATCTTCTACTTGAATTTGGAGTTGAATGATGGAGTTGCAATTGAATTTGAGCTTGGAGTTTTAATTTCCCATTCTCTTCACCATTAATGCTAAAGCTTGAGTTAGTTAGGAAATTTATGAAGAGTGAGGAGAAGAGGGTTGGAACTTGGGCTTAATAGGCTAAACTAACCCAAAGTCCAAAGCGGGAAAAGTTAGTGAAATTTCACTAACTCCAAACCTATCGATGTTTATACTTAAAAAGTTGTAAACGACATTTCGAACTCAATGGAAGTGGTCTCGAGTCCTAATTTGACCGTTTGCAAAAAGTAGTTTTTCGGACCAAAATCCGATTAACGATTTAATATTTAAATAAAAATATTTAAATGTAAACTCGATAAATATGCGGGTTGTTACACCAACCATCGATTTGCCAAATAAACTGCATAGATGCAGTTTCCTTGGTCCACTCTACAATACCCAGAAACGATTTGACGATCCGACAACGTTCATCGAGGCACGATGAATGGCCGTGATTGTTTCCATTGATTCTGGATGCATAGAAATTCCAATCGAAAAACAGACAGTGGATCTGGATTGCGCTTTTCAAGAGCTTCGAATTGATATATAATTTTCTATATATTGTGGAGTTTGAAATTTTAGCTTTTGATTTGGTTTGGAATTATATTTGGATCTAGGATTTGTTTGTCTGCCATCGAGGAGGAGAGATAGTTGAAATATACCTACAGACAAATGAGAAAATAGGAGTAGGCTAGGGTTTATAACCGGTTAATTATATGTAGGGTTGAAATAGAATAGATGGATCGAGTTGAATATGCGCGCTAACGACAAAGTGGCCCAACAAGCCCGTTCTGCCTCCAAAACGAAATTGGGTCAATCCATATATCAAAATAGATGTTTTAAAATATTTTAAACGCAATGGAAAAAGTTTCAAGTCCAAATTCCATCGTATGAAGAATTTATGCTCAAATCAATATTTTTCAAATTGATTTCAATTGATTTCAATTTCGTTTACTTCAAGGCGTCTCAAGTCCGTATGATCAAACGACAAGTCCGATCGCTACGAAACATAAAATCCTACAATAATTCACCGTTACAGATCCGATGAAACTGGTTTCATCGAAATTCGAGTCAATGGCCAAAATGGCTATTATTAAACTAATTAAATAAATTTATAATTAATTGATTAAATCCAATTTTAAATTTTAAATTCTAAAATTGACAATTTTATCACCTTTATATTTCTTAAACATTTACAATGATTTAAACAAATCTAAATGTCAATTTAGAGAAGATTAATTTATAAATTTCAATATAAATCCTCAATTTCATTAAATTCAAAATTATAAATAAATTTCCGACAATTCTATTAAATTCACTTTTCATTCTATTATTTAATTCATCGTTATCAAAGAATGCAATTTACATTGGTTCACGATTGTTTACATTTATTTTCTTAGATTTCATCTACATTTCCATTTATGCAATATTTTAAATATTGAATTTTCAATTTAATCGCAATAAATCATATTATCATAATTTAAATCCAAATAAATAAATAAATGTTGATTCCCTTTCTTATTATTCAAACAATCATTATCCTATAAACATATTTAACATTTGGTTACGTTTCATTACACTGATACTTCTATATACATCTTAGATTTGTATAAATGGTTATATTTCAAAATGTGAAATCTTGTCTATTACACATATTAATTAAGGTTTTAACACCAATTAACAAAATTTCCTTAGTCCAATCCTTTTTACCAAATCAATTATTATCCAATAAACAAAGATAACATTTGTTTACCCTTTATTACAATAGTACGCTCTAATTTTCATCTTTCCTTTTTATTGACTGCTCTATTTCCATTTTATTATTTCTACCAATAGTCATTATTTCAAATTATTAATTATAATCGGTTAAGATCTTACCATTGGTTCCATAAATTTATTTGCACTAAATTAGTTATTGCATTAATTCTCATAAATATAACACTAAGGTTCATTTAACTCTAGTTGATTTCCAATTTTATTATTAAACCAAACAAACAGGTAAATTATAACAAGTACTACCATGCTTTTAATTACACTCATGCGTTCCCTATTATCAAGCCCCTGTTATAGTTCTTAAATACTTCTGCTATTATTTAATTACATTAACTATATTATTATTATTATTATTATTATTATTTCATTAGCAATTTAGTATTTACATTCGTTTCTTACAATCCAAATCTCATAACCAATTATAACAAATTTCAATATCTCACCTGACCTTTCATTTCAATTTATCCATTTATTAAGTTTTACATTAATGAATTTTTATTTCCAAATATACTCTAGTTTAACAACTTCTAAACATGGTATTACTTCTCATATTAATGTAACTTTTATTTATTGTATTAACATTTATTTCAAATTCTAATTCCATCAATTAATTAAACCGGTAACTTATAATATATGCTTACAAGCCAAATATTACACCAATTTCATATTCTGAATGGAGTTAGCAATAATTTCAAAAATTATCTAAATTTTACATTAAGATAATATTTAATTACCTTTAATGAAATTAAATCCCCAAATTTATTTAATGCAATCAATTTGACCTTTCAGTTATTTCAATTAATTGGGGTTGCGCAAATTAATTATTTATTAACTTACATTAACATAATTGCATAAATTTACATTCAGTTACAAATAAATTAATATACTGATTTCATTTGTAAATTAAATGCTTACCTATATAAGTTTTCACTCCCAAACAACATTTCAATTACTACAGGACATTGATTTAATTCAATAATATTTAATATTAACTCATCAAATAAATTCACTATTTACCTGTAACGACCCTGAGTTTCCGACCCAATTTAAATTTTTAAATCCATCGTTTTAATATAGAAATTTTGAAATTTTTATACGATCTCAATTAATGTCCAAACTTTATTTATAAGATGCGTCCAGTTAGATATGAATATAGAAAAAGTATCGTCGCAAAATATTATAGTAAATTACGTTTGCTTTTTACTGTATATCAGTGCATATAAAGCTGCGTAAAATTTATCTTTCAAATCCAAATATTTTTACACGGTTATGTTGTAAAAGTTATTCTGATCAAGATGATGTAATGCATTTCGTCAAAAACTGTCATCGCCTGTTCCATTTAAATTGTTTTGCAAATCGAACAATTTAAGCGGCGTAAATTCGAATTTTTATAAAACTGTCGTATCGCAATTATTTGTGTACCGTTGGAAGCGCATCGTCGCACTGATCAAAATGGTATATTCATTCGTGTAAATCAGAGACCGACGTAAAAATAGTCGCATTAGTTTAACCGTTCCGGACGGACCGGTTAAATAAAATCTCAGCCGAAAATTCTTTTACCCATATCCACTTGAATTTAAAAACAAAATTAATCTCAGCTGAGGAATTTAAGACGGCAGTTGGAAGTTAGTAGCTGGAGAGTTAACTTTGGGAATGAACACGATGTTTGGGAGTTCAATAAAATGTTTACTGTTTACAAAATTTATAAAGTAAGTTAACGAAGAAAAACTTTCCACCAATTCAACTCTTCAGGTAAACAACTCCCTCCCTCTTCTCTCCATTTTTTTCTGGAAATTTATAGAAAAAAAAGCAAAGGTGGATGGCCAAACAAGCTCCAGCATGTCACCCCACGCACAAACCCCTCCACCTCACCTCCCTCATTTACCCTTCCACCCCACGCACCGACCATCACCGCCCACATGAAGAGAACGTACAAACCCAGCAACTTGCCTCCACCTCACGCACAAACCCGCACTTCCCCTTGCCTTCACTTCACCACTGCTGAGAATATCGTGCGCCTGAAGATTTGCAGCTTCATTTATAAAAAAAAAGTTTTGTGCACGCATGAATAGTGTGTGTGTGCCTGGTGCATGCAAGGGACGTGCGCGTGGGTGTTTCATGCGTGTGGGAGGTTCGCAGCATATAGAAAGGGGGGAAAGGATGAAGGAATGGGTTGTGTGCATATAAAAAAAAATGATGGAAAAATGAGTTGCGTGAGTGAATTGCGAGTTGCATGTGTATGTTAAACTGTGCGTGAGTGAATTGTGAGTTGTGAGTATTATAGCTTGCAGAGGGGTGAGTGCATGATGATGGAAACTTGTATATTTCCTGGGAAGTCACGGCCTATAAAAAAATGAAACTGAGATTAGCAAATAACTTTTAGATATTGCAGAAGAAATAGTTACGCAAATATTTATTTTTGGTTGCTGAAAATAGTAACCACTTTTTCTTTGTTTGTTGTGTGCAGAAGCGATCGGTTAAGCCTTTTGCAGCAGCATCGATTTTCAACTTTCGTTCTTTCTCCGTCGTTGGTAAGCACATTTATATAATTTTATAAATTATATATAAACGTTCATTGATTAATATCGTCTCTCTATTGTCGATATTTGCAGTGTTCGTTGTTCATATTGTACCAACTTCATTTGTGCTTCTTCGTGCTTAGTTGCCAAATTTCTTTATCCACGAAAGGTGAATTGATTTTCACGACTTATATTCTTATACAAGTTTGGTTGATGAATGATTGTTATGTGATGTTGAAATTGGACGTTAATTATTATTGTTAAAGTGATAAATAATATGCAAATTGAATGTGATATAGGATAGTTAACAATTTTAAAACTGGTTTATATGTTGAATATTGATTAGTTAAATTTGACCCCTGTAAATGTTAAATAAATCGACACGTAGAATAGTGTTAACTACACCTTGTGTAACAAACGCGGATTTTCGTTGCCGAAAAACCGAATAGTTAGGGTTTTAAAAAGAATTTTAGAAGAGAAAAGGAGAGAAGATAGAGAAGAGATAAGAAAGTAGAGAGGAAAGAAGATAGACAATTTTTAGAAAACAGAGAAAGAAAACAGAGAATTTGAAAAATAGAAGATAGAAGAATTTTAAAAATAGAACGGGACAGAAAGGAAACAACAGACAGAACAATATCAGAATCTCACAATTCGCAGCGGAACAACATATAATAATAAATGAGTAATCTTTAAACAAAGAATTATATCAGTTATTACATCACATCATATTTTATTACATCATATCATCAGAGTGTACAACAACATACAACATCAACAAACAGTGCAGCGGAAAAAGAAATACTATATTAGTAATACGCCATGCCATCCAGCTTGCCTCTAGCAACTCCTGAATATCCAGAATATCCTGATAAACCTAACTCTTAACTGCCCGTGTGGAAATTGGTGGGCACCCAGAGTTTAGGAAGGAAAACAATAAACTCCAAGTCAGTCATGTGACTGGTGTGAGAACTCAAAACAGTTTATTTACTTTAAAATCAAAATAGAGGAATATTTTTAAATTCAATTCGCAATGCTTTAAAAAGTGTAACTACCATAAGACCTCCCACCACACACACAATGCAAACGCAGACTTGGAGGAGATTGCTTCTTATGTTAGTCAAAGATGCTTGATACGCAAAAATCAAATCAATTTTGATATTATTATTAGTGCATAGTGTAGAAAATTTATTTCGAAAATAAAGATATAAATCTTAGCCAGCATAGGTACCATTATATTATGCCTACTAATAGCTACCATATTAGATGGCAGGTTCTACAACTAAAACCGTACAAGTCACGTATTGTTTCTTTGGATTTCCAACAAATGGTCAGGCCAAGGAACTTCCCATTGCCACATGAGAATGCCTCTGGAAAGACATCCCCGAGAACCAAACCGGATCTCTGCCAACACAAGGCCGGGTTACCCCTAACTGGGTAACTACTGACACGAGTATGTCATCCCCCGGTCCTTTAGGACCTTTCCAACCGAGCGCTCGATATCCAACATCACACCATAATAAATAGAGTGTTTTCAACATGAGTAAGTATCTGGGCTCCATACCATGATACCACCCCTTTCCAGAAGGAAATGCACATACCCTAAGGGGAGCTACAGCAACCCCTAATAACCTTGCCGCATCTTTCCTGTTTTGACCATTTCCGGGATGTGAGGCTCGACGAAGTCACGTCCACAAAAACATACTTTATATAAAAGCCATGCTTTGGGTCAACAAATGATCAACACAATGATCACTAAGATAGACGATCAAATAAATGATCCTATCACAAATAATCAACACAATGATCATTTCAGCATCACTCAGCATGTCACATTACCAAAATGGGATATATCGCTGATAACTTCAACTATATAACCTTTGAGCTCGTACGTCTCAAAGAAGGGTGTTAAGCAAAGAATAAATTCTCCGCCACCAACAGAAATATATTTGAAAGAAATCGGCTTTATATCTCAAATTGTAATGTCAGGCATACAATCCATACAAGTCTGTTCCGGGATCGAACAGAACCGAAGGCACTTACAAAGAAGTCCTTGCAACCCGGATATTCACAATCCTGATCGGATTCACCATCACATATGGAGTTTCTATACCGGCGCGACTCGGTGCAGAAACAATCGATAGGTCATCCTATCGCTCTTGCAAATATCCGGTCTTCAACACCGATCTTCAAATGCAATTCACAACGACGTATCACATATTCGGAATGGGTTATACGACCCCATGGTCCTTTCCCGGTTAACCCGAATAGTGAGCGCTTATTCAAAAATAAGTGTGCATTCAAATTCAATCAATTCACATCAAATACCCATTCAAAGGGAAATACTGATAGTCGGTTATTGAACTATCACTGGATATGCACACATCACCAGATTCCAAATAATTTTCCAAATTATTTATTTTCCAAAATATCTTTACAAGATATATAATTTCAATTCTTCAAAAATAAATCAATATTTATTTTTTTTAGACAAATTCCACTTCCTTTATAAATTCCTTAGTGAATTTATAATTCCAAAATATCAATGAATATTCGATTTCAATTATTCATTTTCAATTTATCTTCAAGAAGATAAATACTATAAATTCACTTCATATTGGAAAACATTTCCATACTTATTCATAAATAAGTAATTCACAATCTTTTATTTTCAACACTTAGAAAATATTCCATATACTTAAACCGAATTAAGTATATATTTCATTCTATTAAGAAAATCCTTTCTTAAACATATTTACTTGGGCCAAAACGAATGTTGCGTAAAACATCGTTACGACAACCCAAAATCACTAGTATAGGGATTCGAATTTAAAATAGATATATAAATCCCAATACTATTCAAAACATTTCCTTTCGGAAATCATTTACTATAACAACAGTGTTATAGTCCACCATTTCCTTTTATTTCTCGAAAACGTCTATTTCAACAATAAATGTTGAAATCTATGGTTTCGAATCTCAACACATTAAAAACATCGTTAGATCGTTTTAATTCAATTTAAACATCTCATTCAAAACAATTTCTTTAATATATCATTCACTATTCAAAAACGTGAATATACTTCTTTAACAAATTTCATCCTTTTATTCATTTTACTCTAAGGATTTTTCACTGTCTAAAAACGTGAATATAACTCCATTAATAGGTTTCAACAATTAACTTATCAAAATAAGTCGTTTTCGAATTTATAAAACAACGTTTATAAACTCCATTTCTATTTGTTTTATAACTTCTTTCTTTATAAATTTTCTTTATTAACCTATTTACTTTATATCTCAATTATGAACTAAAGTCCATATTATAAGTCAAATGCTTACAATACGATTATTTTACAAAATCGTTCTTTTAAAGACTTTCCAATTTATAAATTTTATAACTTATAAGATTCATTTATTTAACCAATCTATTCTTCAAATAATTTCACTAAATTTATAAATCTTGCTATTTATAATTTTCATTTATAACTTCACAGTTTATAATTCTATAAATTTCATTCATTTATGAAATTCATTTCCACTACATTCAAACACTTATAAAAACTCGTTTTATAATGTCCATATTTCAATTTATAAATATCCATTTATAAATCTCTTAATATAAATTAATTTATATTATTCTTTAAAACGTCTTTAAATTCTTTTAAAAACTTCACCATACTGATTTATAAAATAATTAAATTTTATAAATCCTATATTTAAACTTTTTATAACAAGTTCAGAATCCCAATTTAAACTCTTTTATAAAGTCATTAATTCCTTATTTTCAAAAATCAGCTTTTAACTATATTTCTTAAAAATCATAATTTTTATAACATTAAAAATTATAACGTTTATTTATTTGAAATGGATCAATTCCAAAAATATAGTATATTTTCAAAAATCACTTTAAAATCATTTTTAAAATCCCAAATCTGGGTCCAATGATGCTACACACCAAATAGTCAATCACGACTACAACGATCCATCATATATCGATATGATAATCAATCAAATATCAAAATATCTGAAATAAAATAAAAACTGTTGAGGAATCCAGTTGGATCCCTCCAACCTGTTTCCTGCATTCAAAAACATTAGCACAATACCAATTTCGCTCCAGTACGAAATTATCGCGGTATATGTTCTTAATAAATATTATCCGCTTAATAACGGCGTAATAGGGTCTCATCCGCTAAACAAAAAATTGCGGGAAATCAACAACTGCAATATATACATATGCCAATATATATATATTGATATTATATATAATACCAATTTCACTGTTTATGAAATATTCGCGGTATATGTTTATATTAAATAACATCCGCTTACTAACGGCGCATAATGTCTATTTTAACAATCAATAATTTACAGTCATCATTTAAACATGCATTCTAATATTTTAAATCTAACTATTTAAAATAAAATCGAAATCTATTCGATTGAGTGAGAAATTCTCACCTTGGTTTTAAATTCCGTTTTAGCTTTTATTTCGAATAAAATTAAACGCGCGTTTAATTTTACCCGAAATTCTCACTAACTCCAAACGACTCCAAACCAACTCCATCGCGTAGTGCTCGTCCATACGATTCCAACGCAACTGAGTTTGCATTTTTCCGACCTCGTATGAAAAAGTTATGATTTTTACAAGTTTGCACGTGTTTAAACAAACTAATTTACACCCTTATTATAATTTTTATAACCTACATAGCATCAGGGCCATAGATTTCATGTTGCTTGCATCTGGACCCTCCACTTCATCTTCCCTCTCATCACGCACGCAAGTTACAGGTTGGAGCCGTTCACCACAACCCAATAGCTTGAACTAGGGTTCAAGATCTCGGCCACCACGCTCAACAATACTCGATCACACAACCACCATCGCGAAGCTCTCGACATCCTCTACCTCTGGCTCCAAGGACCCCAAACTCGGCCCTCCCTCTCTCATGGAAAAACGTGCGCAGGCCGGCCACTTCCTACACCATTTCCCATCAATCCGTGAAGCCATTCGCGATCTCCACCGTTCACATCGAAGCTCTCGTTGTGATCTTCATCTTTGTAGTTGAATGTTTTAGCCAAAACTTGATGGATTGAGAGATCAAAGGGGAAAAGATGGGAGCATTTCTGGCCATTCACAGGGGTGGCGGCTACATGAAGGAATTAGGGTTTTAGTGAATATTTTAGCAAATTATGAAGAGGTGGGTCTATTTATAAGGAACGAGCGACACTATTCATCCCGGGAATTCCGAACTCCGATTTAGACGCCGTAACCAGCGTACCTAGGGTTTATCCCGCGTTCCGGACACAATGGAATAGGTTTCGGAAGCTAATTCGGAAGTATGTGCGAGTTATGGCTGAAAACGTTCAATTTAAATTAAACCGATTTAAACCGATTTCTAGGCGTTTTAATTTGTACCGGACAAACGGTAAATCCAAACGACTTGAAATTTGAAACCTTACAATAATATCACATTACGGATCCGATGAAACTTGTTTCGTCGAATTCCGAGACTTTTTGAAAAATGGCTATTTTGACTCGCCAAATTTAAATTAAAAATAAATCGATGCGTTTCGAGCTGCCACGAACAAACGATAACTCCGATTGACACGAAAATTGAAATCCGGTAATAACTGACTATTACGGATCCAATGGAACTGGTCTCGTTCGATTCTGAGACTGTTCAAAAATTGGCTATTTTACAGTCGATTATTTAATATTAAAATATTCAATTTTCACAAATTAACTTCTAATTCGATTTTAAAAGTTCTAAAATATCATTCTAACTCTAACATGATAAAATAAAATTTTCCAAATTATTTTCAATCATATTTAACTCCATTTTAAATTATTTCCATAATTTAACGTATTAAATTATCGATTTAATTATCCAATTAAATCCAATAAATCAAAATAAAATTTATTTGACTTATAAATTCACTTATTAATATTTAAAATTAATTAAATATTCAAATTTAAATTAATAAAAATTCTGGGTCGTTACAATCTTTCCCCCTTAAAAGAATTTCGTCCTCGAAATTACAAGTAAGAAAGTTACAAAATTTATTAATTTTCCAAAATTCATAAATAAACTTCTTATAATACTTTACTAAGTTTTTAAATCATACTTAGTTATCTTTTCAAAAACAACTACATCGTTTAACTTTCAATTCTAAAATCAAAGTTAAAGTTTTCCAAAATTTTCCCAATTTTCTCAAATTTTTCTAACGCCTTAAATTTTCGGAAAAATTCGCCATAGTCTCCTTTGCGCGGCTCGATCCGAAAAAAAAAATGACAGTATATATATCACAAATATACATCTCATCAAGTAATGAGGCATCCCGAAGGGAAAAAAGTATAAAAGTGCGATATTTAATCCGAGATATGTACCTTATATTTTATTAGCAAGCATATACGGCTAATATAGCGCTAAAGCGAACTCCAAATGGGAAGCAAACGCGATCCGCACCTACTAAATACTCAACAAACAACATGAGAATCATGCATATATGCAAATAATCTCAATATACAACATATAGCAACATATCAACTATATATATCACATAGCAAATGCAACAATAGCAATATATATTCAACCATCATCCAATTACCATTCAACAAATTCATAACCAATATATTCATTCATATTTTCATTCATATACAATGAATTGGTTTTCACTTTAAATCACATTTGATTTGTTTACATTGGATTTACTAACATTCATTCTCAATTCTAATTAGTTTCAATTTGTTAACATTCACTAATTAAATCCCATTCACATTCAATTCTATTCAAATTTATTTACTTCTAATTTGAATTCAATTTCATAGTTTTCAATTTCATTAACTCTTAATGACTTTTATACAATCATATAACAATCATATAACAACCAATTTATATTAATTACAACCAAATTCTTTTCACTTATATTCATTTTCATTCAATTTTTATTCAACTTCTAATAACATTTGAATTTTAATGAATTAACACTTATGTTCATTATTTTATATCAACTTAAATTTACATTTAATTGATTAACATTCAATCCATTAATTCAATTCAATTACAAAGTTGAATTTCATTCATATACTCAAGTTCACATTCATTTAATCCACTTGATTATTTACAACTCATATTCATATAATTTCACTTCTTACATATATAAGTTTATTTCACAATTGTAAATCACTTTAATTATAATTCTATCCTTATAATTCTTTTGCTTATACAATTATTCTTTTATTTGGATTATTCAAACAACCTAACAATCAACTTATATATACACTTTAATAATTCTGAAAAATTATTCCTTTATATATAAAAATATAATCGAGGCAAAATTATTTCATTTACCCAATTTAAAACAATACTGTGCCGAATTGTTCTATTCAAGTGTTTAGAAACCCCTTCGGCATAGTTTGACTGACCGTGCTGACGAAGGTTCATATGCCACTCAATAAACCAATCATCACAATATAAAACAATTTTATTCACTAACAAATACGCTCTCATAGCTATTATTACACTCAAATTCATTCTAGAGTACTACTGACTCTATCTCTAATGAATAATACCCAACAGAACCATGGTTGTCGCTTAACCATCAGAGCTCTGATACCAAATGTAACAAACGCGGATTTTCGTTGCCGAAAAACCGAATAGTTAGGGTTTTAAAAAGAATTTTAGAAGAGAAAAGGAGAGAAGATAGAGAAGAGATAAGAAAGTAGAGAGGAAAGAAGATAGACAATTTTTAGAAAACAGAGAAAGAAAACAGAGAATTTGAAAAATAGAAGATAGAAGAATTTTAAAAATAGAACGGGACAGAAAGAAAACAACAGACAGAACAATATCAGAATCTCACAATTCGCAGCGGAACAACATATAATAATAAATGAATAATCTTTAAACAAAGAACTATATCAGTTATTACATCACATCATATTTTATTACATCATATCATCAGAGTGTACAACAACATACAACATCAACAAACAGTGCAGCGGAAAAAGAAATACTATATTAGTAATACGCCATGCCATCCAGCTTGCCTCTAGCAACTCCTGAATATCCAGAATATCCTGATAAACCTAACTCTTAACTGCCCGTGTGGAAATTGGTGGGCACCCAGAGTTTAGGAAGGAAAACAATAAACTCCAAGTCAGTCATGTGACTGGTGTGAGAACTCAAAACAGTTTATTTACTTTAAAATCAAAATAGAGGAATATTTTTAAATTCAATTCGCAATGCTTTAAAAAGTGTAACTACCATAAGACCTCCCACCACACACACAATGCAAACGCAGACTTGGAGGAGATTGCTTCTTATGTTAGTCAAAGATGCTTGATACGCAAAAATCAAATCAATTTTGATATTATTATTAGTGCATAGTGTAGAAAATTTATTTCGAAAATAAAGATATAAATCTTAGCCAGCATAGGTACCATTATATTATGCCTACTAATAGCTACCATATTAGATGGCAGGTTCTACAACTAAAACCGTACAAGTCACGTATTGTTTCTTTGGATTTCCAACAAATGGTCAGGCCAAGGAACTTCCCATTGCCACATGAGAATGCCTCTGGAAAGACATCCCCGAGAACCAAACCGGATCTCTGCCAACACAAGGCCGGGTTACCCCTAACTGGGTAACTACTGACACGAGTATGCCATCCCCCGGTCCTTTAGGACCTTTCCAACCGAGCGCTCGATATCCAACATCACACCATAATAAATAGAGTGTTTTCAACATGAGTAAGTATCTGGGCTCCATACCATGATACCACCCCTTTCCAGAAGGAAATGCACATACCCTAAGGGGAGCTACAGCAACCCCTAATAACCTTGCCGCATCTTTCCTGTTTTGACCATTTCCGGGATGTGAGGCTCGACGAAGTCACGTCCACAAAAACATACTTTATATAAAAGCCATGCTTTGGGTCAACAAATGATCAACACAATGATCACTAAGATAGACGATCAAATAAATGATCCTATCACAAATAATCAACACAATGATCATTTCAGCATCACTCAGCATGTCACATTACCAAAATGGGATATATCGCTGATAACTTCAACTATATAACCTTTGAGCTCGTACGTCTCAAAGAAGGGTGTTAAGCAAAGAATAAATTCTCCGCCACCAACAGAAATATATTTGAAAGAAATCGGCTTTATATCTCAAATTGTAATGTCAGGCATACAATCCATACAAGTCTGTTCCGGGATCGAACAGAACCGAAGGCACTTACAAAGAAGTCCTTGCAACCCGGATATTCACAATCCTGATCGGATTCACCATCATATATGGAGTTTCTATACCGGCGCGACTCGGTGCAGAAACAATCGATAGGTCATCCTATCGCTCTTGCAAATATCCGGTCTTCAACACCGATCTTCAAATGCAATTCACAACGACGTATCACATATTCGGAATGGGTTATACGACCCCATGGTCCTTTCCCGGTTAACCCGAATAGTGAGCGCTTATTCAAAAATAAGTGTGCATTCAAATTCAATCAATTCACATCAAATACCCATTCAAAGGGAAATACTGATAGTCGGTTATTGAACTATCACTGGATATGCACACATCACCAGATTCCAAATAATTTTCCAAATTATTTATTTTCCAAAATATCTTTACAAGATATATAATTTCAATTCTTCAAAAATAAATCAATATTTATTTTTTTTAGACAAATTCCACTTCCTTTATAAATTCCTTAGTGAATTTATAATTCCAAAATATCAATGAATATTCGATTTCAATTATTCATTTTCAATTTATCTTCAAGAAGATAAATACTATAAATTCACTTCATATTGGAAAACATTTCCATACTTATTCATAAATAAGTAATTCACAATCTTTTATTTTCAACACTTAGAAAATATTCCATATACTTAAACCGAATTAAGTATATATTTCATTCTATTAAGAAAATCCTTTCTTAAACATATTTACTTGGGCCAAAACGAATGTTGCGTAAAACATCGTTACGACAACCCAAAATCACTAGTATAGGGATTCGAATTTAAAATAGATATATAAATCCCAATACTATTCAAAACATTTCCTTTCGAAAATCATTTACTATAACAACAGTGTTATAGTCCACCATTTCCTTTTATTTCTCGAAAACGTCTATTTCAACAATAAATGTTGAAATCTATGGTTTCGAATCTCAACACATTAAAAACATCGTTAGATCGTTTTAATTCAATTTAAACATCTCATTCAAAACAATTTCTTTAATATATCATTCACTATTCAAATACGTGAATATACTTCTTTAACAAATTTCATCCTTTTATTCATTTTACTCTAAGGATTTTTCACTGTCTAAAAACGTGAATATAACTCCATTAATAGGTTTCAACAATTAACTTATCAAAATAAGTCGTTTTCGAATTTATAAAACAACGTTTATAAACTCCATTTCTATTTGTTTTATAACTTCTTTCTTTATAAATTTTCTTTATTAACCTATTTACTTTATATCTCAATTATGAACTAAAGTCCATATTATAAGTCAAATGCTTACAATACGATTATTTTACAAAATCGTTCTTTTAAAGACTTTCCAATTTATAAATTTTATAACTTATAAGATTCATTTATTTAACCAATCTATTCTTCAAATAATTTCACTAAATTTATAAATCTTGCTATTTATAATTTTCATTTATAACTTCACAGTTTATAATTCTATAAATTTCATTCATTTATGAAATTCATTTCCACTACATTCAAACACTTATAAAAACTCGTTTTATAATGTCCATATTTCAATTTATAAATATCCATTTATAAATCTCTTAATATAAATTAATTTATATTATTCTTTAAAACGTCTTTAAATTCTTTTAAAAACTTCACCATACTGATTTATAAAATAATTAAATTTTATAAATCCTATATTTAAACTTTTTATAACAAGTTCAGAATCCCAATTTAAACTCTTTTATAAAGTCATTAATTCCTTATTTTCAAAAATCAGCTTTTAACTATATTTCTTAAAAATCATAATTTTTATAACATTAAAAATTATAACGTTTATTTATTTGAAATGGATCAATTCCAAAAATATAGTATATTTTCAAAAATCACTTTAAAATCATTTTTAAAATCCCAAATCTGGGTCCAATGATGCTACACACCAAATAGTCAATCACGACTACAACGATCCATCATATATCGATATGATAATCAATCAAATATCAAAATATCTGAAATAAAATAAAAACTGTTGAGGAATCCAGTTGGATCCCTCCAACCTGTTTCCTGCATTCAAAAACATTAGCACAATACCAATTTCGCTCCAGTACGAAATTATCGCGGTATATGTTCTTAATAAATATTATCCGCTTAATAACGGCGTAATAGGGTCTCATCCGCTAAACAAAAAATTGCGGGAAATCAACAACTGCAATATATACATATGCCAATATATATATATATTGATATTATATATAATACCAATTTCACTGTTTATGAAATATTCGCGGTATATGTTTATATTAAATAACATCCGCTTACTAACGGCGCATAATGTCTATTTTAACAATCAATAATTTACAGTCATCATTTAAACATGCATTCTAATATTTTAAATCTAACTATTTAAAATAAAATCGAAATCTATTCGATTGAGTGAGAAATTCTCACCTTGGTTTTAAATTCCGTTTTAGCTTTTATTTCGAATAAAATTAAACGCGCGTTTAATTTTACCCGAAATTCTCACTAACTCCAAACGACTCCAAACCAACTCCATCGCGTAGTGCTCGTCCATACGATTCCAACGCAACTGAGTTTGCATTTTTCCGACCTCGTATGAAAAAGTTATGATTTTTACAAGTTTGCACGTATTTAAACAAACTAATTTACACCCTTATTATAATTTTTATAACCTACATAGCATCAGGGCCATAGATTTCATGTTGCTTGCATCTGGACCCTCCACTTCATCTTCCCTCTCATCACGCACGCAAGTTACAGGTTGGAGCCGTTCACCACAACCCAATAGCTTGAACTAGGGTTCAAGATCTCGGCCACCACGCTCAACAATACTCGATCACACAACCACCATCGCGAAGCTCTCGACATCCTCTACCTCTGGCTCCAAGGACCCCAAACTCGGCCCTCCCTCTCTCATGGAAAAACGTGCGCAGGCCGGCCACTTCCTACACCATTTCCCATCAATCCGTGAAGCCATTCGCGATCTCCACCGTTCACATCGAAGCTCTCGTTGTGATCTTCATCTTTGTAGTTGAATGTTTTAGCCAAAATTTGATGGATTGAGAGATCAAAGGGGAAAAGATGGGAGCATTTCTGGCCATTCACAGGGGTGGCGGCTACATGAAGGAATTAGGGTTTTAGTGAATATTTTAGCAAATTATGAAGAGGTGGGTCTATTTATAAGGAACGAGCGACACTATTCATCCCGGGAATTCCGAACTCCGATTTAGACGCCGTAACCAGCGTACCTAGGGTTTATCCCGCGTTCCGGACACAATGGAATAGGTTTCGGAAGCTAATTCGGAAGTATGTGCGAGTTATGGCTGAAAACGTTCAATTTAAATTAAACCGATTTAAACCGATTTCTAGGCGTTTTAATTTGTACCGGACAAACGGTAAATCCAAACGACTTGAAATTTGAAACCTTACAATAATATCACATTACGGATCCGATGAAACTTGTTTCGTCGAATTCCGAGACTTTTTGAAAAATGGCTATTTTGACTCGCCAAATTTAAATTAAAAATAAATCGATGCGTTTCGAGCTGCCACGAACAAACGATAACTCCGATTGACACGAAAATTGAAATCCGGTAATAACTAACTATTACGGATCCAATGGAACTGGTCTCGTTCGATTCTGAGACTGTTCAAAAATTGGCTATTTTAGAGTCGATTATTTAATATTAAAATATTCAATTTTCACAAATTAACTTCTAATTCGATTTTAAAAGTTCTAAAATATCATTCTAACTCTAACATGATAAAATAAAATTTTCCAAATTATTTTCAATCATATTTAACTCCATTTTAAATTATTTCCATAATTTAACGTATTAAATTATCGATTTAATTATCCAATTAAATCCAATAAATCAAAATAAAATTTATTTGACTTATAAATTCACTTATTAATATTTAAAATTAATTAAATATTCAAATTTAAATTAATAAAAATTCTGGGTCGTTACACCTTGAACCATTGAATGTATATTGTAAAATTGAAAAATAAATGACAAGTGAAGACCATATAAATAATTAGTGGAATAATCTTTAATCTACATGAAATGATAGTGTAGATTCTAGAAATAATTATATTAATTTGCATAAATAACAAATGTAAATTAATACGATTATTTCGGGATTATTTAAATAAATTATTGAATTGTTATGTATGGATGATATTGCTTGTTTATTTACTTTGACACCATCACAGTTATCACAATGCAAGTTCCCTTTGCTATGTTTTTATTTTTGAATTGAAATGGAATCGGGTTGAACTGATAAATACCCAAATAACTTGACTTAGGTTAGAAAATTAAATTAAACCCGATTGGTCAATAATTTGATTTAAATAAAATAAAGATTTTATTTGAATAATAATAAGGTTCTGAAATAAAATTTGAATTTAAATTTAAATGAAAGGAAAATGTGGATATTTGATATTTAACCAAGTATTAACGTAGTAATTGACGGAAGAACATTGTTAAAATTTAATGGATTAATAATTAAGTTTTGAAATTATTAATAATTAGGTTTTGAAATTACTAAAAATTAATTTTTGAAATTATTAATAACTAAGTTCTAAAATTATTGATAATTAAGTTTTGAAATTATTAATCACTAAGTTTGAAATTAGTAGTAATTAAATTGGAATTATTAATAATTAAATTAAAGTTATTAATAATTAAGTTTTGAAATCATTAATAATTAATTTAAAATTATTAATAATTAATTTTTGAAATTAATAATAATTAAGAAATTGAAATTATGGATTAATTTAATGAGTTTGAATTATTTAATAATTAATTTAAATTGAATTCTTTATTAAGTGAATGGAACCTCTTGAATAAGTGAAACTAAATTTCTTTATTAACTGAGTTTGAAATTGTAACTAAGGTAATAAATAAAAGAAATTAAATTTCTTTACAAGAAATAAAAGTGCATTTTATCGAAACAAAAGAAAGAATTGAAATTTATAGTACTGGATTTGACAAATTTAACTGAAATTAAATTTGTAAGCTTTGATATAATAAAGTTGAACTTAAGTAATTAATTTAATGAATTGGAAATTTAATTGAAGTTGTTTTAATGATAAATTAGTTTAACGAGTATTGAATGAAATCGATAAATGAGCTTAAATCGATTTGAACGTTAATTAAATTTATCTTATATGATTATGGTATGAAACTTATATAGGAAATTAAATGTATATTTGAATTGTTTAAATTTAAATTTTGAAATTGAATTATAGAATTCTGAAATGGAAATTTGGAAGTTATGAAACGTAAATTCCGGAAATTGTTTTGAAAAGACAAATGAAATCTTGAACTTTCAAATTCTAATTGAAATTGAATTTGATTTAATTTTTGAAAGTTATTAAGCGACCAATCGGTGGATAATTACGAAGGTTATTAAAGAAACCGGAATCGGTTAGGGACATACTCACTGTTTAAACCGAAAACCACTTTAATAACTGTACGTGGAGTGTGATCCAGAATGAAGTGATTGGAATGACATATGCAATGACTGAAGAAAGAGAACGATAATGGATAGCCTTGACACTTGTGTCAAATTGGAAATGACTAAAACAGGAGCCGTGCCGGGCCAAATGGAGTTAGCTACCTCGAGCGAACACACTTCTTCGTAAACTACTCATCACTTGTTATTGATTGGTGCGCACACTTGAATTTGGATTGTTGTTTCGCGGTGTTACGATCGTTGCAGCGATGGTTCTCACCAGTCCGGATCAGGCAAACGGTAGTTTCACTACCTTGGTTATTGCCTCGTGTGCCTTGTCATACTTGTATTCCCATATACGCGACCACTACGAATTTGTTTTGTATTATACCTATGGAGTATACCCGATATCCCACTAGTTTACGGTGGAGTTTACAGTGCTGTATAGTCTATAATGCTATACAAAATGTGTTAAGGGGGACAATGGTAACGCCTTAACACTATTTTGATATTTTACTTTACTGTTAGACATTATCTATTTATCGTACACTACTATGTATAAATAGTTTAACGGATCCTGAAAGATGTTATTCCATTCATCTTTGAGTTATTGCTATTTTGAATTTGAACCATATTATCTGTATAAGAATATATGTCCTGATTCGAGTGTTTGTTTATGCTTATGCTCGGATCAGACTGAGGATTGTTGCTGCTGTTCTACTTGGAGCTGGAGACCGAAGACTATCATTATCTTTATCTTATCAGTATTGCTCTTTCTATTTGGACTATTGGACTTCTATGTTGTTCTATTTCTTTTTATTTGAGACATTGTTGTATTTATGGGTAGCTTCATGAACTACCCTTATGACTATGTTGTAATTCCGTTGCACTATTCTGTGATGTTATATTTCTGTGATTCTGTGATGATTCTCATTTTTATATATATACTCCATTAATAATTCATGTTTTGTATTATTTAAGTTGACATGTATGGAATATCGTCAATTTAAATGGTACAAATATATGGGTTGTTTCAGTTGGTATCAGAGCTTTGGTTCCCGAAAACCTTAGCCTGTGGAGTTTTAAGCTCATTAGAGATAGGGTGACCATACCCTAGAATGAGGAGAATCATTTTAGAATATGTATCCTTTGATTCCATTCTTCTTATTGAATTCATTCGATTTGAATTTCTTTAAGATTCCATAAAACTCTATCTTGATCCTAAAATCACTTTTGGTATTCCAGGATGGCTACCAAAAAAATGCTAGAGGCAGGGGTAGGGGAAACGCTCCCGAACCACATGCCCCAGCTCCTGCAGTCAAGTTCTCCACTCTTAGCAAGGAATACACTCAGCTTGACGGAGTCAAATTCACTGGCTCTGAGAGTATCATCGAAGCTCGGCAATGGCTAAAGAGTTTTGAGAGGATCTTTACTGGCCTGGAGATCACTGACGCTCAGAAGCGTAAGTTGGCCGCTTGGCAGCTTCAGGATGCTGCACAGGATTGGTGGGAGTCAGTCACTTCTCGTACTGATGAGGAAACCATCACTTGGTCCCAGTTTAGGTAGTAATCTATCTAAAATTTCATCTAAATAAAAATCCTTTTATCTCGTCAAAATTTTGACTCATCCTATTATCACTTGTAAATAGGGATTCCTTTACGGCTCAGTGGATGCCAGCAGCCGGAAAGGCCCAGCTTTATCGATCATTTGTGGACCTCAGACAGAGCAACATGACTTTCTCTGAGTATGAAAGGAAGTTTAACGAACTCTCCAAGTTCGGACCTAGCTTGATTAATACACAACTGCTGAAGAATGAGAAATTCATCCATGGAGCACGTCCTGAGTATTACAAACTCCTCACAGCTCATGTCCATGGAACTTTCACTGAGTTGATGGATTTTGCTCTTAGATATCAGGGAAAGCCGAAGGGAACATCAGTCACTAAGGCTCCAGCTACTCAGCCATCCTCTAGTCAGACTGGGAAGAGGAAGCCAAATTTTGAGCAACAGAAGAAGAACTGGCAGAAGAAATCCCGGCTTGGCTATTCTCAGAAGAAGCCCATAGACATCTCCTCTATCACCTGCTTTAACTGCAACCAGAAAGGTCACTATGCCAGTAGTTGCCCATCCTCAAAGGGTGCAGCTATTCCGCCACCGGCTCAGATGGCTAAGAGAGACGTCTGTCACATTTGCTTACAGCCAGGACACTTTAAGAAAGACTGCCCAACACAAAAGAGAGGTAACCCATCTGGAGTTCTCGCTATTTCCACACCTGCCCCAGAAGTTCCAGATAATCAAGGTACTTTATAGAGTACTTTTATGTTGCATTCTTCACCTGATAGAGTTCTATTTGACACCGAAGCAACACATAGTTTCATGTCTATTGATTTATGTAACAAACTTGGATTGGAACCTATTCTTGCATCTACCTTCATATGTGTATCTAACCCTAATGGAGGGCCCACTAACCTCAAAAGGGTTTGCAAATATGTCACACTTATGTATGGCATGCATCGTTTTACTTGGAATTTCTTTGTACTTGGATTCGAGACATTCGATATCCTATTAGGTATTGATTGGCTGTGAAAGTTCGAAGTCGTTATCTCATGTAAAACTCGAATCGTCTCTCTTATTGACGACAAGAGCATACTTTTAGTTATTAAAGGAAAATCGCCTCAAGAATGTGTTGAGAGTTTTATATTCTCTCTTGACTCTCCTCCAAGTGAACTTAGCTCCACTCCAGTTGTTCAATTCTTTTCTGATGTGTTTGGAGAAGTCAATTCTCTACTACCTCCTTGGGAAATCTAATTCCGCATTGACCTTATCCCTGGTGCACGACCAGTAGTTCTTCCTCCTAGGAGAATGGCTCCTAAAGAAAAGGCAGAATTGAATGCTCAAATTGAAGATTTATTTTCTAAAGGCTTGATTCGACGTAGTCATTTAGAATGGGGTGCTGCAGTTGTATTTGTCACAAAATCTGATGGCTCTCTCAGGATGTGTGTGGACTATAGAGAGCTAAACAAGCTCATACACAAGAACAGGTATCTGATGCCCGCATCAACGATCTATTCGATCAGCTTCATGGAGCTAAAGTCTTCTCTCAACTTGATTTGGCTACTGGCTTTCACCAACTCAGAATCGCTGAGGATAGTATTCCTAAAACAGCATTCCGCATTGAAAATGGTTTCTTTGAATGGCTGGTTATGCCGTTCGGTCTTACTAATGCTCCAGCTTATTTCGTCGACTTGATGAATAGAGTTTTCCGGGATGTTCTTAACAAGTTCGTTCTTGTTTTCATCGATGATATTCTCGTCTTCTCCAAAGATGAGAAAGAGCATAGGTCACATTTGGCTTTTGTTCTTGAAACTCTTCGCAAACATCAACTTAAAGCCAAATTTTCGAAATGCCACTTTTAGAGAGATGAAGTTCGTTTTCTTGGCCATATTGTTTCGGAGAATGGGATTTCGGTCGATCCAGCTAAGATCGCCGTAATCAATGTAAGTTCTAACCTTACTTGTCAATTCTATCTAAACAACTTATCACTATCTAAATTTGAATCCTTGGAATTTACAGGATTGGGAGACTCCCAAAACTCCTATAGATATCCGCAGTTTCTTAGGCTTGGCCGGCTATTATCGCAGATTTATAGAAAACTTTGCTCATATTGCTACCCCACTGACTGCACTGACCAAAAAGAATGTGAAATTTATTTGGAGTGAAAAATACGAAGCAGCTTTTAATGAGATGAAGCGAAGGTTGACATCTGCCCCAGTTCTTACAGTTATAGACGGTAGCGAAGGATTGACCGTCTATATTGATGCCTGCCGTGATGGATTAGGAGCAGTTTTAATGTAGAAAGGAAAGGTCATTGCCTGTGCGAGTTGTCAGTTAAAGACATATGAAGCAAATTACGCAACTCACGATTTAGAGCTTCTTACGGTTGTATTTGCTCTTAAGCTATGGAGGCACTACTTATTAGGAACCAAATTCGAGTTATTCACTGACCACAAGTCATTGAGATATATCTTCTCGCAAAAGGATTTGAACCAGAGACAAGTACGATGGCTCGAATTTTTAGCTTCATATGATCTTGATATTAATTACACTCCAGGGAAAGAAAATGCCATAGTCGATGCTTTGAGCAGAAATCAAGCAATGGCATGTTGTAATCTGGTTGAAGGAATGTTATTCCAGCTCGTCGTCTCCCCAGCTCTTATGGATCGCATTATAGCCAAGCAATATAAGGACACTTTGCTTTATCGCATCAAAGAAATAGTTCTCGATAGAGTTGGAAATGCTAACAGTAAGATGGGTGCACATGTTGATAGTAATGGAGTCTTGAGAATTGATAATCGAATTTATGTTCCTAATGTTGATGGTCTAAGACAGGAAGTGCTGGGAGAAAACCATCAATCTTCGCTTTCATTTCATCCCGGTGTCACTAAAATGTATCAGAATATGAAAAGTTATATTGGTGGAGTGGAATGAAGCACGATATTTCTACCTATGTTAGCAAATGCACAACTTGCCAACAAGTTAAAGCCGACCACAGAAAGACAGCAGGTTTGCTTCAACCACTAGAGATTCCAGGTTGGAAGTGGAAGCAGATTTCTATGGACTTTATTGATGGGGTGCCAAGGACTAGAAAGGGTAACGAAAGCATTTGGGTGATTGTCGATAGACTGAAATAATCCGCTCACTTTATTCCAGTCAAGTCCACTCGTACTGCTTCGAGTTTGGCCGAGATATACATGAGAGAAGTTGTTAAACTTCATGGTGTACCATCTAGTATTGTATGCGAGACAGATCCTATTTTCACTAGTAAATTCTGGAAAGCATTTCAGGATACTTTGCGCACCAAACTGAATCTGAGCATAGCTTATCATCCTCAGACAGATGGCCAAACTAAGAGGGTGAATCAGATTTTGGAAGACCTTCTCCGAGCTTGTATTATAGACTTTGGTGGATCCTGGGAAGACCATCTTCTTTTGGTCGAATTCACTTATAATAATAGTTACCAGGTAAATTCCAGAAATTGTTTTGAAAAGACAAATGAAATCTTGAATTTTTAAATTCTAATTGAATTTGATTTGATTTTTGAAAGTTATTAAGCGACCAATCGGTGGATAATTACGAAGGTTATTATAGAAACCGGATTCGGTTAGGGACATACTCACTGTCTAAACCGAAAACCACTTTAATAACTGTACATGGAGTGTGATCCAGAATGAAGTGGTTGGAATGACGTACACGATGACTGAAGAAAGAGAATGATAATAGATAGCCTTGACACTTGTGTCAAATTGGAAATGACTAAAACAGGAGCCATGCTGGGCCAAATGGGGTTAGCTACCTCGAGCGAACACACTTCTTCATAAACTACTCATTACTTGTTATTGATTGGTGCGCACCCTTGAATTTGGAGTGTTGTTTCGTGGTGTTGCGATCGTTGCGGCGAAGCGTTCTCACCAGTCCGGATCAGGCAAACGGTAGTTTCACTACCTTGGGTATTGCCTCGTGTGCCTTGTCATACTTTTATTCCCATATACATGACCACTACGAATTTGTTTTGTATTATACCTATGGAGTACTCCCTAATATCCCACTAGTTTACGGTGGAGTTTGTAGTGTTGTATAGTCTATAATGCTATATAAAATGTGTTTAAGGGTGACAATGGTAACGCCTTAACACTATTTTGATATTTTACTTTACTGTTAGACATTATCTATTTATCGTACACTACTATGTATAAATAGTTTAACGGATCCTGAAAGATGTTATTCCATTCATCTTTGAGTTATTGCTATTTTGAATTTGAACCATATTATCTGTATAAGTCCTGATTCGAGCGTTTGTTTATGCTTATGCTCGGATCAGACTGAGGATTGTAGTTGCTGTTCTACTTGGAGCAAAAGACCGAAGACTATCATTATCTTTATCTTATCAGTATTGATCTTTCTATTTGGACTATTGGACTTCTATGTTGTTCTATTTCTTTTTATTTGAGACATTGTTGTATTTATAGGTAGCTTCATGAGCTACTCTTATGACTATGTCGTAATTCCGCTGCACTATTCTATGATGTTATATTTCTGTGATTCTATGATGATTCTCATTTATATATATATATACACACTCCATTAATAATTCGTTTTTTGTATTATTTAAGTTGACATGTATGGAATATCGTCAATTTAAATGGTACAAATATATGGGTTGTTTCGTTACCATTGTTTTCTTATATTCAATGCTTAACCTAGTATAACAATTTACATCACTTCAATTTATTCGTAATTTTATTTCAACTGTTAATACTTAGCTTAAATTTTCATGGTTTCAATTCATTTTCAGCATTAGCTTCATTATTAATTATAAATTTTTTATTTCTTTCTAAATTAAATTACATAAATCTTATTAAAATGACAAATTTAATTAACGAAAATTACGGGTCGTTACAATGTGGCTTATAATACACCAAATACTGAACTAAGAGTGAATGTAATAAAAGATTTTTAATATTTAATGCACATGACGTTATGTTATTAAAATATTATAGAGAGTCTGAAGCTTTAAAATATTTTATTTGTATCATTCAGTAGTTATGCGAGCATATTTATGTCTCTACCTTAATGAAATTAGAGAATATAGTGATAAAAAAACAATCGCAGTACCTCACAGAAGTTACAAAATAATATCTTAGTAATAAACAATCAAAGTGGAATAAAATAGTTACATAATGTATGTAGTACTGACAGTTTACCTATAAAACATAGGTGTATAGCCATAAGGAATGATTGATAACAAATAAACCATGAATGAAAGAAAATAAATCAAAGACAATTGGAGTTCAACAATAAAAATTCTTGAGTTGAACATTACCACGAAACTACACATAATATCTGGATATGCAAAAAGAAACTGTGTCGGAACACCTACACACCACAAAGCAAGTAATGATCGGGCCAAAAGACTAAGATGCACTTACATTTGTATTCCTTGTTTTATCATGTATAAAAGGAAAGAGCCCATATATGGGGAAATATATATTTTCAAAAGGTAAATTGAAATGAACATGAATGTCACACTTATGAATTAAGAAGTACTGAATTTTACTCTGTAGTAGTATTATTATTTCGAATACATATTAAACCAATCATGCTCTCAATGAGTGTTACTACAACCTAGCCAAGATGAGAAAAACATGATATTACAATATGTTTAGTGGAAAACATTTCAAAGAAAAGTGACCTATACCATTTGAAGCAGTTTAAAAAAAATCATGTTAGAGTTTCGTTGCTTGATAGCCAATTTATGTTGTAAACCATTGAAAAACACTATTTCATATAAGGATGATAACTGGTAATCAATATTGGATAACAATCAGTTTATAAATTTTCATTAGTCCTTGAAAATTCATATTTTGTAAAACAATACCTGTATAAAGGATAAGGAGTATCCAAAGCTAGAAGCTCTTACTAATACAAATATTTTTATAACTAAATGTCAACTTAAGGTTAGAAAAAATTAGAAACTTTAGTAAGTTCAATGTTTGGTCCAAGAAATTAAATGTTTTGGCTAAAAATATAAAAATAAATCATCGGTACCAACCTAAGAAAATAAAGAGTATATGTAATTGTGCTATTTGTAAAATGCATATGACAGTTAATTTTTCGATATGAGGTTACAATAAACAATACTAAATGTAAATTTGTTCATGAGATGGTTGATATTTGTTTTCGAAATAGAATAAAACCGAAAACATATGATAACATTGAATTATTACTCATAGTTTATCAAGATTTGACATGAACCATATTGCTCAACCTTATGCTAATTTGTTGGGAAAAAGAATCAAATTCATTAGCCAACAAACATAAAATATCATAGTTGTAAGAGATAAAACTGTTGTAACATTGCTAAATTAAGGGAAAACAAATTTCCAAAGAATGATATATGAATCGCATTGAATTTGATATGCAAATCGTTTTATTTTTTAACACTCACTATTATCTTAAAAGGAAGACCCGATGAATATTATTTTTCAAATTGAAACTAATATCCATGCTATTGTATAGAGAAACTAAGACTACTTTTTTTCTCATATGTCTGAAGGAATAACATGGAAACCAAAACACAGGATTTAAAAGCTTTTAACCATCATTTAGATATTGGTGAAAGAGTTAAGGATATTGATCCATATATGGTATATGCCTAATAATAACATAAACTAAGTCCTTACATAGAACCAAACATCGCATTCTCAAGGCCCATGTATAAAGTTTCAGAAATATGCTACTGTGCTGCAAATTATTTTCCACCCTCACATTGCACGGTTATATATATAGAAAGTATACTATTCAATTAACTTTCATCGTATGGTGATATTTCTTTAATTTCATAGACATCTAAATGACTCACTTGAGTTATGCTTCTAATAACTTTTGGTACATTACATTCTTGTATAGTTATTGGTGTATCGTATTATTATTATTCTTTACTAAATGAAAATTTTACATAAAAAGCTCTCGAGTTAAACAAATGGACTTGCTCTTTTCTTATTTTAACAAAATCAAATCTATCGCTTTAAGAATGAATTCCATGTTGATAAACGAATAAATTCAATGGTAAATCATAAGTAGTATAGATAATTTGTTACCATTATTAGTGCTTGAAGTAACTTAATAGCATGTCCATTATTTGAATGGTTCCATGTTACAAATATGCAACGCTCTTAAGTTACCTATGAAGTTTAATAATAAAAAAATCTAAAATAAAAATTTAAGATTGATAAATTTAACGGTAGAAGAAAATTGGCTAGGAAAGTGAAATATATAAATGCCTATGTATACAATTTCAGAAATACGCTAATGCGCTGCAAATTGTTTTCCACCCTCACGTTGCATGGTTATATGTACAAAATGTCTAGTATTCAATTAATTTTCATTGCATGGTGATATTTCTTTAATTACATAGACATCTAAATGACTCGCTTGAATTATGTTCCTAATAACTTTTAGTACATTACATTCTTGTATAATTATTGGTGTATTGTATTATTATTGTTCATCGAGATTTGACATGAACCATACTGCTCAACCTTATGCTAATTTGTTGGAAAAAAGAATCTAATTCATTAGCCAACAAACATAAAATATCATTGCTGGAAGAGGTAAAACTGTTGTAACATTGCCAAACTAAGGGAAAACAAAATTCCACAGAACGATATATAAACCGCATTGAATTTGATATGCAAATTATTTTATTTTCTTACATCTCACCATGATCTTAAATGGAAGGCCCACTGATTATTATTTTTCAAATTGAAACTAACATCCATGCTATTGTATAGAGAAACTAAGACTGCTTTTTTCCAAATATGTCTTAAGGAATAGCATTTAGATTTAAAAATTGTTAACCATCATTTAGATATCGGTGAAAAAGTTAAGAACATTGGTCCATAAATGGTACATGCCTAATAATAAGATAAACTAAGTCCTTGCACATACCTAGCATAGCATTCTAAAGGCCTGTGTATACAATGTCAGAAATACGTTTGTGCATTGCAAATTGTTGTCCACCCTCACATTGCACGATTATATATACAGAAAGTACAATATTCAATTAATTTTTATATGGTGATATTTCTTTAATTACATAGACACCTAAATGACTCGCTTGAATTATGTTTCTAATAACTTTTAGTACATTACATTCTTGTATAGTTATTGGTGTACCATATTATTATTGTTCTTTACTAAATGAAAAACATATATAGAAAGCTCTCAAGTTGAATAAATGGACTTGCTCTTTTCTTCCTTTAATAAAATAAAATCTATCGCTTTAAGAATAAATTCCATGTAGACAAGCAAATAAATTCAATGATAAATCATATGTAGTATAGATAATTTGTTTACCATTAGTACTAACCGAAGCAACTTAACATTATGTCCATTATTTGAACTGTTCCATGTTAAAAATTGTGCATGGCTCTTAAGTTAGCTATGAAGTTTAATAATAACACCAAAATAAAAATATAACAACGAGAAAATTAACAATAGAAGAAGATTGGCTAGGAAACTAAAATATATAAAGAATGATACACAATAACCATGTAAAGGGAAATAAAATGGGTTTACATGAAGTAACAAATATACGAATGGAGAAAAAACTAAAATTCATCGAGCTGCTCATTTCACCTTAACGTACATGGATATCCACCATTTTTATGTATGTGCAGTATATCATAGTGTCATAACACAATTTCTAAAGAGTAAAATCGTAAATTGAAGTAGGTGCTTTATAATTAGAAAAATACAGACATTCACTTCCAATAACTCAAGCCCAAATATTTATATACCTGAGCAATATCATGCCTAATTGGGAAATCTATACATCAAATTAAGGCTCCGTAGAAACAATATCAAAGAAACATGTTGCTTCATATTACAAGTACCTGAAGTAGGGGAAAAAAATGGTTACATATTTTGTAAAAATAATGTTATTTAATCTTGCTTGGTATCCTCTTTCAATACTAATATATTACAACTATCGACTAGGAATAAACCTATATTAAATAATAATAATATTAACTTAACCGTAATGTTTGTAGAAGTGTTAGAAGTTGGATGTTCAAAAAAAGAGGAGTTGGAATTTGAATTTGCAGAAAGAAAGAAATGAAAAAAAGGAAAAACATACCGAAATGGAGATAATTAGTGACAAAGAACTGAAATTAACACTCCAAACATAAGAAAGTTTATTACGTGAATGGAGATAATTTTTGAATTTGGCGAGAGGTCTATAGAAGAGAACAATTATGAGGGTTACAAAAAGAAAAATAAACCGACTAATGATTTACACTAATCCAGCAATAGATTAAGTGATTTGCTTTACAATCAATGGTAACAAACAAAGATAAAAATTAGGGAACACCACCATATCGAACATTTAGATGCAAGGCATGAAGATGGGATAAATCATGTGAACTCAATAACTTGAGGCTCGATTTAGAAAAATGGAGAGATTTGAACTTTAGGCATTCAGTTTTTTTGTTTTAACAGAATTAAGGAAGATGCACTACAAGAAAATATATCTTTGGTTGCATTAAGTGGTAGCGTTTAATCGCTAAGTGCAACTAATAAGATTTTACCCTTAACCAAATATTACCCCGCCATCCCGCCTTTGTAAAAATTTCGCGGCTTCCAAAATTTTGTTTTGTCACGTTTTCCCCAATCCTCGGTACTTCAGAAAAAATTACCCTTTCCTTTGAAATTTCCTTTTCGTCTTTTCACCTAAGCAGAATTCTCTTCGACCTAGTTCATCGTTAATTCTCTCTCGCCCGATTCAAGGCTTCTCTGACATCATCCCAGCATAGAAAAGCGCCTTGGGAAACTAGATCGAAACCCTTGCCAGCATGGAAAAGCACATAAAACTATCGATCTGATACCATGGTTCTATTTTAACGTTCTTACAGGTAATATCTCTTCTACTTTATTGAATATTAAATCCAATTCTACTAAATTTGATTGCTATTAGATCGTCTGATGTTTGAACCCAATTACTGTTAAATCTTATTCCACTTAATATCTCACTTGGTGATTTCGATTTTAGGTATTTGTCATAGATGCTTTTTACTTATCTTACTTATTCACATGTGTTTAATCAAGAGCATGTTTATGTATATACAAGATTAAAAGAGAAACTTGTAAAATTGAATTATTATTATTATTATTATTATCAAGATCTTGAAAATAAATAAATAAAAGGTTATAGTAAATGGTCATAAGTGAAAAGAAGCCACTACATTGAGGAAGAACTGACTTTTCCCTAAAGTTTCTGTTCGATTTTTACATTTTAGTGATCTATGAACTCTTTATTAAGTTAATTTAAGATATTATAATAGGAAAAAGTAATTAATCTTTAACCTGTTGAAGAACATGCTATTTCTATGATGGTTTTTAAATTATGAATAAGCTCTTATATTGTTACCTAGCCTCATGAATGTAATATTTTGTTAAATCATTTTCTTATTGTCGGATATATGTTTTGTTTATATAATATTTTAGTTGAAGTCAAAAAGGTCTGCACAAGCTATGACTTAATTGCAAAGTTGTTGCTTTGATTTTGTAGATCTATTATTTCAAAAAAATTAGACTTTTCTCTGCATGCATTGGGTTGAAGAGGCAGTAAACATGATATGACCATTGAATAAACAGAGAAAAGAAGATTTTTGGTTTCAACTTTGACTATTATGTGTTTTTTCCTTAATTTTGCAGACCTGAACGTATTGTCTACACTTCCACAGTTTATCCATTAAACCTCAATATATGCATCAGTATTTGAAGCATAAATGTCGTTGGTCGGTTTTGAGGTAAATCTCCATGTCTATTATAAAATATGGATATTATTTTGTTACATATTCTTACAATCTTTTGGTTGATTATCTTGTAGTAATTATTACATTTTGTTCATTCTTCTGTGCACAGAACAAAATCGGTCACTGCAATGTCCTCGACTGTGGTTATTGTGTGTAACAATTGGTTTCTGATCCTTGTTTTATTACTATTAGCACATATGATGTGCTTCTATTAGTGAAATGATAACCTTTCCTATTCGTTGTCCTAAATATTTTAATGTTTATAGTTTCCTCTATATTATAGTTGTCAACGATTATGTTACTGTTATTATCACTTAAAATAACTTCTCCTGTGTTAAATGAAGATAGGTAGGTCTAGAGACTTGGAGTAGTTACAAACATCTTTGCTAAACAAATTTATTAGTTGCTTGTCTAAACTTGGATCAATTTCTAAACTTGTGTTCAAGTTAAAAACCTTGTGATGACTTAAACTACTCAAAAAAAATGTGTTGCCTATTTCATCTATATGTTCCAGTTATGTATATGAAAGTTTGATTAAATCAAAAAAAAAAAAAAAAAAAAAAAAAAAACCAGAAGAAGGTTCAAGTGTTCTTTTTTTTTCTCTTGCCGCTGCTGTTTTGCATCCTAACCTCAAAACTTATATAGAAAGCTAAATGTGTAAACAAAATTAAAGATAAAAACGTAAATATGTTCACAAGATGACCTTATATTCAATTTTAATCATTGTAAAGTTATCCAGGTAACATGCTAAGCCAAGTTTAGCCTCACAGCTTTCAATTGGACAGAGTGCGTGTAAATGGTTTGATAATGCCTGAACTATTGTGAATCATCTATATTCAGTGTTTGTGCATTAAACGGTGACCTTGCATGCTGGAAAACAGATTCACTAATAATAATCGAACAACTTATGGTAAATCTTTTTAATTCATCACCAGTATCTGCTAGTATCTTTACCAATACACAATCTATAATAATAATAATATAATTAAGTTAACCGAGTTTAAATATTTATAATATTATCAATTAACTATGTTAACCAAGTTAATAAAAATTAGTTAATTTTTTTTTAAATTAGACAAGTTTATAAAATTAAGTCAATTGAATTTTATAAATGATGATAATATAACTAATTTAACAAAGTTTTATAAATAATAATGATGACGATGATGAATTGACTAACTTTATAATAATAATAACAATATAATTAAGTTAACCAAGCTTTAATAATAATACTACTAATAAATTAACTAAGTTAAGAAAGTTAATAAAATTAACTAAGTTTTGTTAAAATTAAACAAGTTTTATAAAATTAATTATTCTTAGGTCACAAGAAGATGTAATGTTCGATCAAATCTGTTATTATATTCAAAGCCTCCCCTTCCAAAGCCATTGAGTAAAGCTGAGCATCACTACTATTTTGTTCTAGAACTCTTAAATTTAATAAGTTTATTTTTTGATTGCTGTGTAGATGAAAATGACGAGACCAATCATGTCTTTAATTAATTGTATTGGCATTTTGATTGTAATACTGCATAAAATAATGGATGTGAATCAAATGAAAGAGATAAGGAAGTGAAACAATACTATCAAGATAAGGTATCTGAGGAAAAATGGGTGGACTTTAGTCAGTGGGTCTTCAAAAGCCAGAATGTTGGGTAAAAATTTGAAGTATTCATGTGAGACACAGGTGGATTTCTTGGCTAAAACCAAAAACATTCAATTCTATCAAATTACATTCAGATTCAATATATTTTGATCCTGCATTGCTGCTGTTAGAGAATATGGAAGATAAGGGTAGTATTATTGATGTCAGTAAGAAGGTCGAATCTACAAATTAAAAACTCTGCAGTTGCCTTATCTAACGTGTATGATGCTTTAAATACGATATCAGAAAATAGGTTTGATAATGATATTCTATTGTTTAGGGATAGTTTAGATGATGATGAAATTGGTAACACGAAATTTACAAGCTTTTTAAGGCAATGTAATGAAAATTCTATAATGTTGCAAGAAACAGATTTATGCACATTAGTATTGTTGGGTATGTTTTGTTGTGCTATTACAAGAAACGGATTTAGGCACAGTAATTTCTTGTTTATTATTTACAGATTTAATTGCGAGTTATTTTTTAAATTGTAGCCTTATTTGGGTAAAAATCCTGGATCCACCATTGGAAAAAATAATCAATATATCCACTGATCCATATTGTTTTGGCTAGTGATCAAGATAAATAGAACTAATAAATAATTGAATTAAGCAAGCAAAAATTAATAGTTGAAGCATCTACATCGTGCTATTAGTCTAATGGTAAATGAATTAATAAATTTGATGATTTATACAGGTGTGCATCTTCCAGACTTATGCCATGCGGGTAAGTCGAACTCAACCCATACCATGACCAAGCTCATGAGTTCATGTTCAATGCCCGATCCATCATCATCTGATGACTTACACATTACTCGAAGAACATCCATACTTTCTCCTAATGACGCATCTGCTCCAGATTCAGAATACTCCAACAAAGTATCTGATTCATCCACCTATTATAATGCACCAGCTAATGCACCCGGAAATTTATGGTTCTCCTGAGAGTTCTTCAGCTTTTACATTGGGTTATTCCGATGGAGAACACTCTAATTCTTCAGGCAGTGCTCCAGCTTCTGCACCAGGATATTCTAATGGAGACAGTTCTGATTATCCAGGTAGTGCTCCAGCGTCCGCACTGGGATATTCTAGTGATAAATATTCTGATTCACCAGGCAGTGCTTCGGCTCTTGATTTAGGAATATTCGGTTCCCTCTGCAGAGATTATTTGTAAACTGCTTGTATTTTAGCTGTGTTGATGGCCACTGGACCTTGATATTGAATTTCATAACTATGAGATGGTCCTACTGTATGATCCTGAAACCTACACAAGTAAAACCACGCAGTAAGCATAAACATCAATTTGGAAGCCTACTGTATGATCTTGAAACCTACACAGTAAGTATTTTACATTGCTGTGTGTATATAGACATTGCAATAGTGACTAAATTTTGAAATTTAGTAAGAAATTCATAGTATACAAGCAGTTTATCAATGCTTGTTACCATTTTAACTAAAGCAACACTTATAAAGTAATTGGTTCAATTTCCTTAAAACTGCTTGCTCATGAATGACAGAATCACATTTAAAATTTTTATCCTAACATATGCAGGTAGATTTATTAAAGCATGCTTGCGAGCATTACATTTTAACTTTTTGGTACACATGTCGATTGATGAGGAAACGGTTTGTTGTTTTATTTAAAATGAATACTTTACTCATGTAGTTATTTATTTTCTTTCAGGCATGAAGTGAGAAATTTAGAACCATTAGGCAAAAACAATTACCGCATGCGACTGGACGTAGAGGAATGGCTAGATTGACCGAGGATTGTGGTTAGTTAATTAACTGTAATATTATTTACCTATCTAGTTAATTAACTATTGATTAATTTTTTTTAATGTCTTTCTAAATGTAGAAAAAACAGAGTCAAGATCCATCATCCATATCTAGAGCTGATATTTGGATCAAATCTCGCACTAAAAAAAATGGTGAACTAGTGAACATGGAAGTTGCAACTGTTACTGTAAGAATATTTGATTTTGTTAGTAATTAAACACTGAAATTTTTACCGTCGTGCATAACCTACATTTATATTAATTTATGTAGGAGGAGATTAAAAAAAATAATGACAAACATTCCAGCTCGATAAGTAATGTCAAAGAAGATGCAATTGCACAAGTATTGGGACAAGATAAACCAGGACGATTAAGAGCACTAGGAAGGGGATACACCGAAACTAAGTTAACTTTGGCACATTCTAGAGATAATCAAATAACTAATTGTCAAAAAAGAATTTCGGAATTGGAGAGTATGGTGCACATGCTAATGAATAAGCAGGTAAACTTCATGCTAATTACATTTATTTCACATGCTAACAAGTGAAGCTGATAGTCTTTCTATATGATTTAACTGTAATTGTAAAAGCAAAGATATGTATTAAACCTCAATCAATTAGGATTGAAGCATTAGGATTACATAGATTGGTGAAATATTGTCTATTGAATTTTAACTGATACATTTCCATAGTCTAGTTTATGTTCTAACTATCAAGATATCGGCCATCGTTACTCTGTGTGTATTGGGTATTATTGTATTCCTGTAAAGAAATTTCTTTTGCTAGGAAATCAAGATTTATACAAAAATTCATAAAGTCAGAAATAAATATGTAAATATGTAAATTTTGGACAGGGAGAAACCCGGTTCATATTTGCTGACAGTCTATGGTAATTTGCAAGCTAAGATGCTGTGAAATAAAAAGATATAATGTCAATATAATTAGCCAACATGTAGAAAGAGGGATAAGGCAAGTCACAGTGGAAGTAGCATATTTGCTGACAGTCTATGATTCATATTTGTTGACAGTCTATTGTTGATTATTAAACTCGTTTGCAGGTAATTAGCTATTTCGAAGCGAAGACTGTCGACAACAAAGAACTATTGGCAATCAAGCAACGAACATGAATTTAATTGTTATATATGTTGTCGTATTTTGTTAGTACCATTTGTGGAAACTTGTCTGTGAATGCTTGTAGTATGTGACTTATTTTGTTGAAAAACTACTATCGAATTGATTATGGATATTATATTTGATTGTGAGATTAGCATGTTTTTGCAATTATTTTAATATGATGATCACATGATTGATTGTTTGTATATGCTAATTATGTGATTTAATTGTTTGTTTGAATATATGAAAATTATGCGATTGAACGTTCGTTTTAATATGAATAGTATATAAGCGATTGCTGGAAATGGTATAAACCATCATCCGTAAATAGTAGCATTTAAAATATGCTACCAAACAACCAATAACTTTTAGTAGCGTTTCAGAAATGCTACAGAAACAAATGTAAACTAATATAAAAAATATATAGTTGCATTTTAAAAACGCTACCGAAAATAAAAAAAAAGCATATAAACAAAAAATGCAACCAAAAGATGAAGACTTATGGTAGCGTTTTTTTAACCCTATAGAAAAAACCTAAGCTGCATTTAAAAGTGACTTTTGGTAGCGTTTTTTAAATCCTACAGAAAATACCTATAGTTGCATTTAAAAGTGACTTTTGGTAGCGTTTACTACAACGCAACAAAAAGTTTTAGACTTTTAGTTGCATGTCGTATAGCAGCGTTCACTGAAACGCTACCATAAGTTATGGTAGCGTTTTTTCAACGCTACCAAAAGTCTTTTCTGGTGCAGTGATGGTTTATTGTAGAAAGGAGAAGAATTGAAAGAACGTCAGAAGAGAAGTTACGAAAAAAAAGAAGGGAGCATGACTGTTCATTTAACAAAATACTCAAGGGTTTGTGCGCCCTTGAAATGCAACTCAATAATAAAATAATAATATAGATAAAATGTAATACCTAACTAGTGCTAACGAAATGTTTAGTTAACCTTGCTTTCTTCGAAAGTCCAATACCTACATAAATGAAAGCACAACATAATCAAACAATTATGTTAATTCGTAGGACTTCAAATCTAATATAAAATATCATGGCCTGTTTCTCCATACCCTTTGAATTGGCAATAAACCACATATGTCCAACTCAAATTGCACGAAACAATAGAACATGAAGGGTAATAAAAAAACAGAATAGAATCTCACACGAATGGAATAACATATATTATTTCAATAATAATCTTTACAGTGGATAAATTTAAAAATACAATACCAGAGCCTAACCTAGATTCAGTCTGAAAAGTTATAAACATATGTCCTTACAATTGTTCACAAACATCAAACAAAAACAAATGCAATAGATGCAGCGGATAATAGAATACGTCCATACGATGATGAAGATCTATAGCTCTCCTCTGGAAACTCCAACCATCTTCAACTAAACCTGAAACTACTCAGATCTGATCCGAGTATTGAAAATATCCGGATCAGACTTAATAAACCAGCGTGAGATACTCGAAATTTAAAATGACTATATTGTAAAGCCTTTGAAAAGAAGGGTATCTCATAAGACCATGCCCATACATAAACACGGACATGTTTTTTTACCTTATGATAACCAAAACACTTTATACCAAAATACAGTTAATATTATTTTTAATGACATTCTTTTGAAAACACTTTTCAGATAAGGTATCGATACCCGGACTAAGTCTAAGGGAATATACCCGGACTAGGTCAACGGAATATACCGAATGGAATATATGATACCAAAAGGGGTAGCTGAAATATTTGCGAGTCATTACAGCTATTTTAGGAATACAATCAAAACCGTAAATCTCGTATTGGGATTGGATTTCCAACATGATAGGGAACTACTGGAAAGATCAATTTGTATCCATGTCTTACGTCCAAAACTCGAACGCTGTTATACAACAACACAAATGGCTAAAAGGAGATAAAATGTGCGAATAACATCCAAGGACTCAGACTTCGCGCATCCCTGCCATGAGGCCCAGACGTATCTGGTGCCTAGGGCTCAGAACATCTGATACCCTAAATCACTATTATCTAAAATGCGAGCATATATCTGACCACGTAGAATCCCATCATAATTGGGGTGTGAGGAACATGAGGCTATGCTCAATTTCTTCAAAGCCACGCTTTTCATAAGAAACCACCCTTTGATCATAACAAGTCCACTTTGAATGCCACACTACCATTCCTTTGATCACTATTTGACTCCCATAAGCATACAACCTCTGAGCTCATATGTCCCAAAGAAAGGTGTTAAGCTAAAAGAAGTTGCCTTCTCCGCCACCAAGCAGATGCACATTTGTAAAAGTCAAAGGTTGTGTCTCAGAAATGCAATGTCAGACATTCTTCCATACAAGTTCATTGTGGGACTGCACAAAATCAAAGGCACTTTCCTCGACTATTACTAGGCAAGAAGCCCTTTTAATCCCCAAAAAAATCTCCACAATGAGGAGACCACTGCTATAAATAATTCTATAACGGGAGCAACCTAGAGCAAGTCCACAAGTAGTCTTCACGGTATGAAGATCCATGGTCTTTAATAATCATCATCTTCAACATGCCTTCACTTTTTAACGTATACATTGGTTCAAAGTGGTTTTCGGATAGGAATCACCTCAATCCGACCTCGGTTCTTTCGAAGCCAATTATCGATTTAAAAGATGTTAAGTTTATATGTCGATATCAATCATCAATCAATTACTTCATCTTTTATCATATATCTTTCTTAGATATATTCTTTTCAATTTATTCCATTTTCTTTTCAAATGTATATAGAATTATTAAGCCTCATTTATCAAATCATTTGGTTTATTTAAACCTTTCTTAAATCCTGAAATAATTTCAAATCATTTTCTCTTTTACTTAGAAAAACCTTTCCAACTCATTCTTTTAATCTTAATCGAAGATTTCTTATCTTCAAGTTATAACTTTTAACTTAGGAAAAATATTCTCAAATCATTTATTAAATCTTAATCAAAGATTTCTTTCTTAACTTCAAATCATATTCTTGCAAATCAAAGATTTCCAAACAGAGCACTACTGCCACCTCAAATATGGTAAATTTCACCTTTAGGAACTAATGGCAAGTAATCCTATATTATGAAGATCTTTGTCTTCAATATGTTTTATTTCAAAAATTAGTTTAAAGGGGTTTTCGGATAGGAATCACCCAAATCCACTCCCAGGTTTTCAGACAGGAAACACCCGAATCTGATCCTAGTTCCTTCGTGCTAATCATCGATAAAAAGATGTTAAGTTCATATAGGGTTTCGAAAATTAGTTTGAAGTGATTTTCGGGTAGGAGTCACCTAAATCCGATCCCAGTTCTTCGGATAGGAATCATCCAAATCCGATCCCGGTTACTTTGTACCGATCATCGAATAAAAGATGTTAAGTGGTTAATTAACATTCTAAGAATTTTTTTTCTTTTCTTTTATCTTGGAAAAACTAAAGTACGATCTTTAAGAGCATCCGGACTTTCCTTTCGATCTATTCCACCCCTCGCCTAAGAAGGCCAGGTAAGTTCAGGGCACTGCTTGCTTCATTACTAGCCTTAGTTAAACACCTTGTTTTAACTTCCCAAATCTCACAAGCGGGACAAATGTATTAGTCGTTTCCGCATACTCAGTTGTTAGCTTTATTTTGGAATTGAATATAAGATTCCAAATTATCTTTAAAAAAACATTCATAATTGATTCTAGGAAATATCGTTACATTTAAACTCATATTCAAAAGTTTATAGAATTCGCAGCATAAAAGTGCTGCGGAAAGTGCTATATAAGCTTATTTGATTTAAACAACCTTTCAATATTTGAACATTCATATTTCCATTCCAAATCTCTTTTTAAACATTTTAATAGATTTATCAAATTTAATTCATATTTTTAAATCATTTAAAAATATCATTTATAAAGAAATCCCTTTTTGGATTCCGAACTGCAAAACCGCGATGTTTTTAGAAAATTGTTTTGGACATATTTCAAAATCTACTTAATGAAATCTTGATTTTCTTTCTTCCTTTGAAAACTATTATCATTATGAACCAAAGAATTATTATTTAAAGAAATCCGACTTATAAATCATTCTCTACATTAATTTGAAGTTACGGGCCGAAATTTACGAACAACCGCTACGCGAAGAGCTCGATTTTGACCAATTTTGTGAATTGCTTCAGAACTTTTCCGAAACACTTCAAATTTGTTTTAAATCATATTTAAACTATTTTAAATTATTTAAAATCATTAAGAGACTAAATAATTTCTATACACATATTTATATGAATTTAATTCTCATTGAATTAGGTATACTTACTAACCATTTCTCTTATCATTTATCAAACCAAGCTATCATCCATATCACATACTTATAATCAACCATAATATCAACCAAGTTATCAAAAATTTAATCATCCAACATATACCAAACTTTTTATATAATTAACTTGAAATATTTTTAACAATTAGTAACTTAAAATATGAGTACTCATCTTTAACCATATTGTTTAACTTTCTACCAACATTCATTTTTTCCAACACTTCACTATTGTTTTCAACTTCAACTAACTTCGAAAAATTCGGTAGAGCTTCCGCAGCACCTTAAATTTGCTCCTACCTTCTTGGAATGAAATCGGCGGCACTTCCTTCACTTTTTCTCGCCCTCGAGCTTTTCAAATTGCTCTCTTCCTTCAAAGGCATCCTCCTTCTATTTTCTCCTTCCTCTATCATTTATTCACTTCTTAGATGCTAAACCATGTTTTGGTGATATTATAAGGTTTTTGGCAAATTTTGGTGGTGTTTTGACTTTGTTTGATATGGTTTTGAAAAAGTTAGTAAGGAAAAGAGAAGAGAAGAAGCCATTAGAGACTGGAAGAAAGCTAAAAAAAGGAAGAAAAATAAGTGAAAAAAAGTGAGAAAGTGGATGCCTATTTATGGAAAAAGTTTTGGATTAAAATAATATTTTATAATAAGACCAAAATACCCCCTACTTACTTTTTAACCACCTTATTTTTTCAACACTTAACATCACATTTCAAATCATTATTTTATGTCATTTTCACTTAAGAAGTAAGTAAGGGAAATAATAATTATGTTTGGTTTGATTTGATGTTAAATTTTTGCTCTGAAATGACATGTTTGCTTTTTTGTGCTTACTTTTTCTTAATTATATTCTAGAATTTTCTAAGTATGTTTAGTAAAAATAAACTTGATTAATGAATTAATTAATACTTATACTATTTGAATGTATGTTTCTATATAAGAAAATAAAGGTGCGACAACGTTGCGCTAACTTTTAATCGACAAAACGTTGATTTTCGACAAAATGTTTTACGGTCATATTTTGACGTTTTAGTTAAAATATTTATTTATGCGAACCAAATTTAAAAATGAACTTTTTACTTCTTTAAATAAATTAAAAAATGTCTCTTCATATTTTTAAAATCATATTTAAATAATATCAAAATCTCTAATTTTACAGTGTATGCAAAACTGACAAAATGCGACAAAATTTGGTTATTTTTGTAAAATGATTATTAACATACTTTTAAATATTTTAATATACTTTTATTATCTTTATTAAATGCTTTCAATAAGATTTATATTTTTAAATAAATATTTAGACCTATTTATTTAAGCAATTATTTATTTTTAATAAAACTTAACTTTTGTTGATTTGTCCTAAAATCCAAATTTATACTTTTTAAATTATCAACTATAAGAATAAATAATTTCTATATTATCATTTATTATATATAACTTATTTATTTAAGTTTAAACCTTTTTAAATTTAAAACAAATGAAATCTCTCATTTTCGAAGTAGCGAAATTACGGATCGTTACATTCTCTCCTATTTAAAAGCATTTCATCCTCGAAATTACCCAAAACAAAAGTTTGCCTAAAACATTCGTCTTTAAACTTAATTCCATATAATATACACAGATCATCCGCATGAAATATCTTATTCGGTCTCCTATTCCAATACACAACTTTATTTCCTAACTAGTATCGATCCTCCGATCCTCTAGTGCGGACTTTAATCAAGCTCTAGATCAGAACCTTTGCTTTCCTTGCATAGTGCTCTCCACTATGACAGAAAACTCGAGTAAGTAACCACAAAACATCATCAATGCGCGCCGTCAAGAAGTCGAGTGATAAATTCTTTTCCAGAGCAGTGTAAACACCTCAAAGTTCCATACTTGGATAATAGATCAACATTTCTGTGACGAAATGATCTGCATATAATATATGTATTTATTAACTTTCGAAAACTTTCATAAAAACTTTATCTTAAGCTCAAACATTTTATAAAGGTGCTTCTTTATATAATCTCCGCAATTATTTATTTCCAAATATTTTTAGTAAAGGAAAATATTCCAAAGAAACCATTTTTCACTCAAAAGATGATTTATCTGTATTATAATTTATTTTTCCACAATCCTCTAACTTAGTATATCTCCTTTAACACTAAAATTATTTATGAATCATTTTATAAAACTATTACTTAAGTTTATTTCATATTATAATTTTATGCAAATCAATCACATTTTAAAGACTTAAGTCAAAATCCTTAATTAATGTTGGAATTCATTAATAAAACATTTTTCAGGTTATAATTACATTTTAAAGAGTCATGATTTTAATTAAGTGTATAGGTAGTTCATGGCTTAAATCTATATTTGTACGATATACCTTCACATCCTAAGAGTACAAACATATCCCAAATTCCCGATCGGTTTTATATTCAGGTGAATTACAGTTTGTAGGTTGCTATCATTTCAAATTCATAATTACAAAATTTATTTCTGATTTAATGCTATTATAAATTTCTCCACTTTTAAATCCTTTTTATTCATAATCACATTTATAAATTATACTTATCCAATTTCATATACTCAGAATATTTCATAATTGTTTATCTTTTACCAAAAGTTTTCATAAATTTCTTAGCTCTGAGTTAGGTATGATTTGGAAATTTTCGACTATCCAAAATCGTCGAAAATTTTGCTTTATCTTATCAATTAGCAATTCCAAATTTATCTTTGGTTTAAACACATTTATAAAGATTACTAATCAATGATTCACATTATCTCTATTACTTAACAAAATTATATAGGTCGAGTAACTCCAAAATAATCTAAGGAACTAGGTACTACCAATAGTATCATATATCCCCTTAACAAGACGAGTAATACTTAAGAGAAGTGTTTACCATCCGAATACATCTTCTGCCCATTTTTAGTTTATTTTCAAGCCAATCGAATTAGTTATCATAAAATACCTCTTTTTTATTTGAAATAATACCATTTTCAAAATCCTTTAGAGATTGCTTTATAAAACCTATTTTATAAATTCATTTTATAAATTTATCTTATATTAGTTAACTTTATTAAATTTCCATAATTCTTTTACTCGAATTTAAATTCTCATTTCCTTATATACTTTTTCCTTTTACATAATTATTTTCTAACACTTTTTATCTTATATGTTCATTCTTTAAACAAATCTTATTATCAAACACCTTATAGTCAAATTGTGAAACTCAATTCACAAGGTATTTGTACTTAAACTTTTAAATCAAACAATTGATCAATTTATCATAGTAACTTAACATTATCATTTCTTAATTTATTATTTTGGAATAAGTATTAAAGATCTTAATTATCTTATTAGATTTCTTACTTATCGATTATCTTTATGAAACATCTTATACAAACAATGAAATTCTAATTACAAGATGTTCATTTTTAAATTTCACTAATCCTAATTTCTTACTACACAACTTTTCAAAAAATATACTTGATATTCAAAAATATAATCCTAGGTAAAATTATTTCATTTACAAATTTTTCAAAATTAGTGTGTCGATATGCCTTGTTAAGAGTTTTGAAATACCTATCGATACAATTGTACTTCTCATATCGACCCGAATTTATAAACCACTTAACCGATAAATCAACACAAAACAATTTATTAGTCACTAACAAATACGCACTCGTATATAATACGCTCAAACTCATTCTAGGGTGTTACTAACCCTATCTCTATTGAGTCACTCATCTTAGGGTATTATTAACCCTATCTCTGATGAGTCTTTACCCCACCAAAGCTAAGGTTCTCACTTAACTTTCAACTCTGATACCAAATGTCATGGCCTATTTTTCCATACCCTTTGAATCGACAATAAACCACACATGTCTAACTCTAATTGCACGAAAAGACGAAACATGAAGGGTAATAAGAAAATAAGATAGAACAGAAACTCACACGAATGGAATAACATATATTATTTCAATAATAATCTTTACAAAGAAAATTTTTAAAGTACAATATCAGAGTCTAACCTAGATTTAGCCTGGATAATTATAAACACCTGTCCTTACAATTGTTGACAAACATCAAACAAAAACAAATGCAATCGATGCAGCGGATAATAGAATACGTCCATACGATGATAAAGATCTCCAAGTCTCCTTTGGAAACTCTAACCGTCTTCAATTAAACTTGAAACTACTCGGATTTGACCCGAGTATTGAAAATACCCAAATCAGGCTTGATAAACCAGCGTGAGATACTCGAAATTTAAAATGACCATATTATCAAGGCCTTTGAAAAGAAGGGTATCTTATAAGACCATACCCATAAATAAACACGGACAGGTTTTTTACCTTATGATAACCAAAACACTTTATACCAAAATACGCTTGATATTATTTTTATTGACATTCTTTTGAAAACACTTTTCAAATAAACTTATTCAAATAAGGCATCAATACCCAGACTAAGTCTAAGGGAATATATTTGGACTGGGTCATCGGAATATACTGAATGGAATATATGATACCAAAAGGGGTAGCTGAAATGTTTGCAAGTCATTACAGCTATTTTGGGAATACAATCAAAACTGTAAATCTCGTATTGGGATAGGATTTTCAATATGATAGGGAACTAGTGGAATGATCAATCTGTATCCTTGGCTTGCATCCAAAACTCAAATGACATTATACAACAACACAAATGGCTAAAAGGGGATACAATCTGCGAATAACATCCAAGGACTCAAGACTTCGTGCATCCCTGCTATGAGGCCCAGACGTATCTGATACCTGGGAATCAGAACATCTGGTAACCCAAATCACTACTATCTGAAATGCAAGCATACATCTGACTACATAGAATCCCATCATAATCGGGGTGTGGGACTCACGAGGCTATGCTCAATTTCTTCAAAGCCACGCTTTTCATACAAAACCACACTTTGATCATAACAGATTCCACTTTGAATGCCACACTACCTTTCCTTTGATCACTATTTGACTTCTACAAGCATACAATCTCTGAGCTCGTATGTCTCAAAAAATGGTGTTAAGCTAAGATAAGTTGCCTTCTCCGCCACAAAGCAGATGTACATTTGAAGAAGTCAAACGTTGTGTCTCAGAAATGCAATGTCAGACATTCTTCCATACAAGTTCGTTTTGGGACAGAACGAAACCGAAGGTACTTTCCTCGACCATTACTAGGCACATTCTTCCATACATGCTATCTGTTTAAATATTGATGAAAAGATGTTGGTGTGCATAAGGATAAAGGTTAGCAAAAACTGATGGTTGAAGTTTAAACTAGAAAAAGCAAACTGTCACTAGTTTAAAAAGCACATTTTTTGAATTTAGAATGGACAATAGATTTTGAAAAGATCCAAAGAGAATAACGTAATTGATTCCACTAAAAAGTAGGTACACACACAACTAGATTATACCATCATAGGGTTTCGAATAATCCACTAATTGATCTATATACATCAACTCAATTCACATTTAAAGTGCTAGTAATCTCAACAAGCAATTTACTACACTGGCATGCTAAAACACAATATTTTAAAACCAACTTCCTAAATTCCCAATTCATACATATGCATAAATGCACCTGAAGTGCAAAATTATAATTTTCCAAATCCAAATCTGTAGTTCCTTATATGGCATATTAGCAAGCAAACAATTACTAAACTTTTGCACATGCGAGGTGACCCAATAGAACCATATAGACCGTATGTGAAAATCAATTTTAACTTCAAATAAACTCATATAGCACCTCTAAACCCGAGATACTAACCCAACTAAAAAAAATATAAATACAATTCTAGAAAATTACACAAAATCTAACTTTGCATCATGAGTATTTGATAGCTTATAGTACCCTGCAAGATGCCTTAAATAATCAACCGAAACAGCATCAGAAACACCAGGAAACTTTAAATTCTTCTCAATGATTCTATGATTAGAATGAAAATCCCTTTTTTGGGTTTGAAAACAGCATCCTTCGGACTCAAATTCAGTGATCTGACAAAAATTCAATTTTCCATATGCTTTGCCATCGTCGATGAATTAGGTGATTTGGCTAGATGTTTAGGTGATTAACAATGGCGAGGGTTTTGATCCATATCCTGGAGGTGCTTTTCTGCATTGGAATTATGTCGAAGAAGCCCTTGAATCACGTGAGAGAGAGTTGACGACAAACAGAGTCCGACAAGAGGGAGTTAAGGGTTTTGATCCAGTTTCTTTTAAGTGTTATAAGGGAGGAAAAGGTAGTGGAAATAAAATTTCACTAAAATTTTGGAGGGCCATAGGAGGGATATGTTGGTTACGTTTATTTTTGATTATGTGGAAAATTTACAGAAAGGCGGAAGAGTGAAAATAGTTTTGTTACATTTATAGTGTAGGGTGAAATATTAGTTGCACTTGTGATTAAACGCCGTGAATTTCTACAACCATTGACTGATTTTCTTATAGTGAGAGCAAGTATCAAATCCAAACTAAATAACTAAATGATAGTTTAGAGCATTCTCCAATATTTGGGAAATACTGGAGATTGTATATAGAAACAACAAACTCTTTATGAAGGAGTGTGTGGACTCGAACTCCATAAGTGATATCGAGAATAGTATGTTAATCCTAATTTCATGTTCAATCTTTAGTTAAGAACTTTAAGTTGGAAAGGTTTCGAACAATGAGTAGTGGTCGATTCAACCAAAGGCTAAGTACATCGTCTTGAATAAGCATTGCAATAAAAAGAAGTACAAATAAATGTATAAATTTATAATTGAGCTAGGGTCGACTCCAAATGTTAGGAATCCCATGACACTGTTATATGAAATCAATTCTACAGTTCTATTCTTAAAACAATTTAGAGCTCGCTAGAAGTCAAGAGACATATGTCGAATAGTTCTATATGGTAAAGTAGTTTATCAGGGGTCGTAGAGAGTTGACAGACAGAGTAGATAATTAAAAAATAGCATATTAACTACTCATTCAATAAGTTATCTCGAATGATTTTTGAGGAAACCGATCGAAGAAATTGGAATATGATTCCATAATTGACCCCATGTTCAAGTGGGAGATTGATAGAGTTAGGTATATGCCCTAGAGATAATTATGTATTTTGTTACATATAACTAATACTGTAACCAATCCCTTTAAAAACAAAAGGTGTTTTCTTGTTAAACTTGTTATATATTGATATAATTAAGCAATTAATTTGAAGTATATTAAACTAAAAATCTTTAAATGATCTATTTTGTGATAATAATTATAATGTGTTATAATCATGAGAAATTTATTGCATTAAAAATAACATTTTATTCTAAATATACCTAGTGAAGATGTTTTGAGATGGGATACCAATACGTTCACTGACACTATAGTGCACAATGCTCTCTAGATGTCAGAAAGTTTTTACTTATGGCTGTTGGGGCATCAAGCGGATATGTACTGATAATTACTAGATAACCATGGAATGACTCACTTGAGAGTTTTTTGTTGGTTAATATATATAAGATCAAAGGAGAATCTAGAAATGACGATGTTACACAGTTCTCTCGACTTCAAAATAGGGTAAAACTTCAACTTGAAAACTCCACTTTGATTATGGTTAAACCATGGCATGATGTCCATTGATCGACTATAGTTGGGTCCATGTAACAACTCGCACTTTCGACCCAGGATCTAAAGTTTAAGCCGACATTGACAACCCAAGAACCGAAAGGACAGGTCTACAATGAACGAATTGACAACCCAACATTGACAACCCAAGATCTAAAGTTTAAGCCGACATTGACAACCCAAGATAAACCTGCCCTTTCGACCTCGAATCCAATGAACGAATCTACATTGACAATCAAGAATCGAAAGGACAAGTCATTTGGGTAAGATAAAATATATACAACCACCAACTGATATTATATATGAGATATAGTTCTAACTATCTACCTATAGAGTCTCACTATGAAAGGAATATAAAATATAATACGTCAATATACCCATAGTCACATCACCATAACATGTCTACAATGTCAAATATATATGCATGAACAATATAGCTACAACCCAATCCATATCAATATTCAAATCGATTACAACACTTATTTACATCATAAACAATATATATAATGAGTCTTTGCCTCTGGTATCATCTCATCTCTCAACTTCATCAACCTAGATATATATTAGAGGGAAAAATAGGAGGTATCAGACATAAGTTTAGTGAGTGAGCCATACTTTTACTCTATATATACTACAAAAATAATGTTATAACACTATATCAGTCTTTCGCCCGATCACCGCACGACCTATTATCACGTCACACCTAATTGTTTTACACTTCTAGTTGTACGGCATCATCACTATATGGACTCACTTCCCCGGATAGACCTTATGCCCTACAAGTCGTCTGTTGCCCATTGTCATGTAAATCATGTATAAGGCTCACTTCCTTGGACCATCCAAGGCCTATAAGAAAGACTATTATCCTAGTACAAATTGGGCTCATGCCCTAGTCCGCCTATAGCCTACAGGGTGGCTTAACATCCACCTCCTCCACCTGGCTCGTCGAATCGCTTTAGGAGAACAATGTAATACGTGGAACACCTCTTTGTGTCACAAGACCGCAACCACATTTTTCTCCGTATCCATATATGTATTTGTATTAATATCAGTATCCATATCTGTAACTGTATCTATATCCATATCCATATCCATGTCCTAAGACTTCTAATTGCACCACAAACTCCTTCACGTTTCACGTTAACCATCGTATCATGTATCTTCATCGCAATAGCATATATATTCATTTCAAATAGCAACCAATCATCATAAATATTTACTCAATTAGTGACGTCATCGTTTGCTATGTTAATAGCCTTTAATCGCCTTTTAGAGCATAAGAGAATAAGACTCGAATTGATTATTTATTATTTATATAGGTCCTTCTGGGTCAAGGTTTAACCTGAGCCAAGAATAGGCCACTGGTGCTTAGGTAACACCAACTGGTGTACTGATGCACAGGTTCCTGACAAATTTTCATTTTTGGATTTTTGGATTTTTTGTTGTTTTGCTATTGTTTTCCACCTTCGTTCTGCTATTGGTCACCTAAGAAGGTCTCTAGTACCCAGTCTTACTTTCTATGTTTGCTTTTCTAGTTTATTTCATCAAATAGGGTGTAAATTCATCAAAATTCCTAATTCTATTTGGCCAAGAAAGGCTAGCCCAACCATAGATCAACCTGTGCAATCGGTCGATTGGTAATTTCTCTACTAGTCGACCGGTGGTGAATATATTGACAGAAGCATAGGCTCCTATCAACGTTCCTAAAAAAATTCTGAGTTTTATTTTGCACTTTTCTTACTCATTTTATATGATTTTTGGCTCATTTTCGTTTAGAACTTGATATGTTCCTCTATTGGGTGTCTACCTTAATTTCATCAAAAAAATTATGTTGAAAGTATTTTATAATTGCTTTAAAATTTGGTATTTTCAAAACAAGTTTCATAATTTTATAAATACCCTTTTCTTAATTATATACTTTGATATATAATTCAAAATCTCTATAAATTCAACATAAATCTATAATATAATATGAAAAAACATACGAGATTTTATACAATAATTAACTAATTTTTATATATGTTTTATATCATATATTTTGACATAATCACAATTTCTTACATAAAATATTATATTTCTAACCTCTTGCCAAATAATTCATATAAAATCAATAAAAATTATATGTAAATCATATTTATTTTCTAAAATACATAATATCGTCTATTAACTGGTTTTATAGCATTTTTACTTGATTTTATATGGTAATTATCATATAATATACATACATATATACTTTTACAATATCTTGTTTACACTTATATTTCCTTATTTTCATTATATATACACACACATATACATATACATCATTTCTAGCAATTTCAAGTTATATTCTCTAATTTACATAATTTATCATTTTCAATTTAGATTCTGTCAAACATTATAATATTAATTCAAGTAATATACTATTAAAATTTCCATTCTAACTTCATCCGCTTGGTCAAGCCTTGATATTGAAACAATACATTACTTTAATTACTCTAATTTATCGCTAATTCTAGATTTTCATTCATTTAATTACTACCAAATATAGTAATTCTCATCAACTAACCCAAACTCAAGTCTTAAGCCATAATTATAGGTTTAACTAGTTATTTGATAAAATAGACGAAAACCATTCACATTGATTCAAATTTCTCCTTAATGCTCAATGTTTGGAAAATGAGTACACTTCCAAATCAACTTATTTTCTCCTCTACTTAGTACTACATCATATTCCTTGCCTTGCTTCTCGATTTGGTGATTTATTTGTCAAATTTAATGAAAGATTGAGTGTGTAATTAATGTTTTTTTTTAGGTTTTTGGTTTTAGAGAGATAAAGGAAGAAGAAGAATATACGCAAATGAATTTGAATCCTTAAATGGAAAAGAATAGCCTACTATTTATAAGAGAAATTAAGTGTCCACTCAGTTATGCGAATATTAGCCTAATTTGAAATTCAAATCTTCAATTTATGGAAACTTTAGTAATTTCATCATCTGGAATCTAATTCGGAGAACCTAATATATGGTGCACATTAGAAAAAGAAGACAGTTGCAATGGTGCCGGTTTCGTTTAAAAATTCCAAAGTTTTGAAAATGATGGTTTCTCCTTAGGGTCAAAATTATTGATATTTTATTTATTTTTAATTATAGATTAATATGGGTTATTATAGTATGGCTGCCCCGATGAGGTGAATATAAAAGTGTTACATGGATTGTATGCAGGATTCTCACGATTGAATTAATGAGTTGTGATGATCATGTTTATTAAAAGAATGGGTTACCTGTATTTATTTATGTAAGTTCATTGGTACTTACGTTGTATTGAATTGGCATGAATGGATGAGTTTTGATGGAATGTTTTGTTGGATTCTTTAGTTAAGTTTGATTTATTTATGTATGCTTGTATACTTGTATGCATGCATGGTTATAGAGGATTGTTTGATGATACTGGTTAAAGTACTCTACTTATAAATTGCTAGGACCCATTATTTTAAGGAGAGGAGTGTTTAACATTCTAGTCGGGAGCATAAAAAAATAAATACAATAAAATGTATTTTCATATGGATTGTCCATTTTTAGATTGTTCATTTGTGTAAGTTCATAGGTAGTTATGCTGCACTAAATTGGCATTACTGGATGAATTTTGATGGATTCATAGGTTGAGTTTGGTTTATTTACGTATGCTTGTATATTTATATTGTGCATGCGTACGTAGGGTTGTTTGATGATATTCATTAGATTGATTATAGTACTCTCCTTGTAAATTATTAGGATGCAAAATTCTTTAAGCAGAGGAGTTTATAACATCTCGATTAGGAGCATAAGAAAATGAATACAATGAAATATAATTTTGATTTAAATTTAGATTTAAAATGAATTTGAGTTATGAAAAATGTATGGAATAAATAAAGCGATGAAATAATTGGTAAATGCAATTAAAAATGTTGTTTGGAATTTCACTTGGATAAAACTAATAAATATCATGTTGGATACATTTTGGAATAAATCATGAAATATTGATTTAAAATTCAAACTGACATTTGAAACAAGTTTTATGAATCCAAAAGCCATATAAAGTTTACACATTTGGATAAAATATATTAGTAAATTATAAGAATATTTTGACAACAAATAAATATTTATAAATTTTTTTAAGGATTAAAAACGTTATTTTAGGCCATCGAAAAATTATTTTAGGTACAAATAAATTTGGAGAAATGTTGTATCAGCTTTGGAAATTTTTATAAGAGGTAAAATGATTAAAAACCTAAGGAAATAATTTATAACCTACATATATAAAAGAAAATACATTTTTCTTACAATTACGGCATTTTGGTTCCATTTTGAAACCAACAAACCATTCTAATCTTTACAGCCAGCAAGTCCTTATCCATTATTTTATCCTTATCCTATTCCTAAGCAAATAGCTGGTCTCTTTATTTCTCTAAAATCGCATGCATATTAAAAAAAAGAAGATGCAAGGCAAGAAAGAGGGGCAATAAAGCAGGGTGACTGAGTGTTGGTAACGTTCGTGGTCGACCATGACCACGGTACTGTGATTGGAAGATCTATGCATGAAATGTAGGAGTCGAAGGTGTGCATGTGCATGGAAGGAGTTGGTGACAATAATGATGGTGTGCGAGCTTGCCTTGGAGCAACAAGGTGTGAGGAGGAAGCGTTTAGATTTTTTAAAGCTTGATGTTTGTTGTTTGTAGCTTAAAGGTAAAACAATGGAAGTGATAAGCTTGCTTTGGTGAGTTAGACTTCATCTTTTTTTAAATAATACTTGTTGCAATAATAATTGTGATTGCAAAACAACCTAGATTAGCAAGTTAAACATAGTACTGGATGTACATGCATGTAGCTTCTTATTTTGGATGATTTACTTTCTTTTCATAATTATATAACATGAAGTATTAATAATATAAACTCTGCAAACAAATAACATGAGTTTGCACTCTTCCTTAGGAAGTAAGGGATTGAATATAAAATGTATGAAACTTCATTCTGATTGTTGAGTATTTTTTGTTAGATTTCTGGCTTCATATAATTGTAGTTTATGAAGATAAATTAATTATATATGGATTGAATAGGAGGGTAAGAACTGTAGTATGGCCATAATTCTTTAAAATGAGTATGTGTGTGTACACCATTGATCTAAATTGAAAAGTTACGTTTAAATAATTAGAATGAGAAAATATAAGTTTTGATGTAAATATATAGTGACATAATATATGACCCTTGATTATCATTCTACATCAACCGGACACCGTTACAAGTGCACTATACAGATATATTGAGTGTCAAAGGTGTAGGACGATTGTCATAATTCCTGACATATCCCTACTCCAACAAGTTAGCACACAACATCAATATATGCTAAACTACTATAATCATCATATGGGTCTACTGCCGCTCTAAGTACAATCTAGGGTGTTTAAGTATACAACCTCGACGATGCCTACGTCGTGTTATCTTAGTAAACACAACAAATAAAAGAAAACATAGTACATATCGAAAGCATCAAACATCTCACATCACTTATTCTCAAGTGTCGTTAGATATAAGGTAGCTCATATGACCACATTATTCGACCAGAGACTACTCGACATCTCGATTTCAAAATGTTGGTCGGTCAAGAATGTAACAACCCTGTATTTTGTGATTATTTTAATGTATATTTTAATTATTTTAATTTGAATTTCCTGATGTAAAAATTTATTTTTTATTAAAATGAATAATTTTTGTTATTTTAAATATAAATATTGATTTTTATGTGAATTATAATTTCAAACATGAATAATTAGAATATTTTCCAAAAAAGTGGATTTTTGGCCAATCTGGTCAAACTTTGACTTTTAAATTTAAAATTTAAATTTTTGAATATTATATTTTATTATGAAAATAAATCAAATTTTAATAATACTTCTTTTCGTTTCGTTGAAATCTGATTAATATTGTGAAAGTTGTGTTTTTTCCAATATTGTGTGTACATTGATTTATTTAACAATATTGTTTATTTTGATTTATATAAATAATATTTTTATTTGTCATATCTTTCTCTAATTTGTATATATGTGTGTAATATGTCATGTTATATATATATATATATATATATATATTATTTTTAAAACATTTTTAAAGTGTAGTTGTTATTTTTCCCAAACTAGTTATATTTTGTTTCAATTTTCAATATTAGTTTACATATAATTAACTATTTTCTTATATTTATCTATATTTTTCTAAATTTTATTTATTCATTTCATTTTCACTTTATCTGGTATTCATTTTATTTTATTTATATGATTTTTTTTTGATTTATTTGCATAAATGAAAAAGGAAATTTCAAAAGTCTAATGCCTCTTAACCTTTGACCTTCCACCTTCACATCTCTTCAATCTTTGAGCCGTCCTTTCCCTGGTCATAGCCGTGACTTTTCTTTTTGTAATTCACGTGAAAACATTACTTTCTCATTCCTCATTCACACACACTTCAGATCTGGAGAGAAAAGTTTGGGTAATGTCTCTTTTTCTTTCCACTTTTCCTATTTATTTTATTGATTTTTCTTTTGTGAATTGCCTTGGAATCTTCATGCTTTTCTTGGCCATACTCCTCCACCACCTCCTCCGACCAACTCCACCACCATCCACAGCCACATCACCCTCCTCTCCCTCTGACTTGACCAGGCAGTGAGCCCCTTGAAGCTATTATCACCAAATGTTGCAAAATTCCCCTGAATATGCCATAGCCGAACCCCTTAATCACCTACCCTTCATTTTTCACCTAAACCACCTCCTTGACCACCACCACCATAACTTCCACCACCTCTGGTCGACACTCCAGCCACTACCTGACCATCCCCGTGCATGACCAAGCCCAAGCCATTTCAGGCCGACCCTAATGTTTGCACCAAAATCCACTTAATTTCCTTAAACCCCTTGATCTTCCTTTATTGTAACTTCCACTCCTTTATCACTTCATTAGCCGAGCCTATTTGAACCTATACCCGACCCTATGCACCACTTTGGCTAAGCACACCTGACCCTAGGCCGAGCACTTGAATGATGGAGGCAATGGTTAAGTCATTCCTTTCATTGTTGTTTTTAAAATCAATTTGTTTTAAAGTATACTTATGTTGAAATCATATGTATATTTGGTTGAAATTATATTTATATTTGTCTTGTTCTATGGGTTGTGTACAAGATCTAGCTTGGTTCTCTTCCCACTCAAGTCAAAAGTCATGTTATCATGCCTTTTGGATATTCGTTTGTGTACTTTGTCGTGCTATCTCCAGCTTGAAACAAGAGAGTAATCACACATGACATATATACTTATATATTTAGTAAATTGATCGCAAGTGAATCTGTAGAACAATATTATCATGTTATACCTGCCTATGTTATGATCATATGATGTTCACCCTGTTTATACATCTTTCATATCATCTGTTACTGTTATATGATGTTATTCTGTTTATTTATATCAGTTTATCACACTGCAAGTTTCCTGTAGAAAAGAATCACAGTTAAAATGATACACACCCAAACGGACATTAGAATAGGAAAAAATCGTTATGGGCTGAAATGATAGACCTGAACGATTTTTATTTATTTCATTTTACTTGGGATTGCGGGTTTGAAATGATAGAACCCCTATTTTCTTTGTAAATTACGGATTGAAATGATATATATCCGTATCACTTACCTAGATTAGAAAATTATATACAGACCCATGGTTAAAATATATATTTTCTAAAAAATTTAAGATATTTTAAAAATGTAAATATTATGATATTTTGACTTAAATTTAATTAAAAATGATTTTTATAAAAATATTAGTGATTGTCTACAATTTAATAAGTGAAATAAACAAACGGTAAAGTAGAATTTGAAATATAAGTTAATTTTGGAATCTATGATTTTGTTTGTAAATGGAATTTACGTTAAGTAAGAAAATATGATAATTGATTTAAATTTGAATTTAAATTGATTTTATAAAGTATTATTGATTTTTTTCATGAATTAAAAATGGTAAAATAAATGAATGATTAAAAAGTGAAATTTGAATTATAACTTAACTAGGAAAACATGAAATGTGTTTTAAAAATAAAAGTTAAGTTAAGAAAATAAAATGGAATTTAAGTTTAAATTATGAAATGGTAAATTTAATTTAAAAGTGTAGAGTAAATGCAAGAATAGAAAATTTTACACTTGAATTTATTAAGTGAACTATTGAAAATTTGATTTTATTTATAGGAGTTTACTTTATAAAAATCATAAGTTAAAGGTATTTTAATGATTATTTTTAAAGTGAGAAAATATGATTTTATATGTTAAAAATAGTTTAAATTAAAATTTTATTTATTTGTGAAATTGTATTGAAATTTTGGAATTTAATAACAGCACTTCAGAAATGCTATCGTTTCTGAAGTTAACTTAAAATCTAAAGTAAATGATATTACAGCACTTTGTAAGTGCTGTGGTTGATACAAATGAACTATGGCTAGATTATAACTAAGTGATATTACAGCACTTGGTATGTGCTGTGGTAGCAGAAAGATAACTAAAATCTGAAACTAAATAAAGGGCTACAGTAGCACTTCATAAGTGCTGCGGTAGGCTGAATTTAACTATTTTCAATTATAACTTACAGCTGCTTTTCTAAATGTTGTGAAAGGTTGAAATTTTAATTTTTATGGTTTTCAACTAAATAAATGAACTCACAATTGTCTGAAATTTTGGGAATTGAATACTTGATTTGGAAAAATAATAACTTCACTTTTAAATGGTTTAAATGAATTATTTTGATTTAAATATAAACTATTTGAAAGGTGATTTGAAATGATAATAAATGAATGATATCTTTGAATTAAAAAGTGTATTTAGATTTGAATATTTGAATTTGAATTCAAATAATGATTTTGAAAATGAATTTTTGAAAAGATATGATATTTTGATATATTGAATGGTTTAGAAATGATTTGATCTTTATTTTGATAAAGATTTTGAATTTGAAAGTGATACTTTATTTTGAAGTATAAGCTATGATTTTTAAATTATAACCATGGGTTATACTAACGATTGGTTGTTAAAGAGACCGGGATCAGATATGGACATACTCTCTGTCGATACCGAAAACCACTTTAAAAACTGTGTACGCGGTGGAGATTCCAGAACGAAGTTGGATGGCGGCGACGATCCTTGAGGTATATTACATGGACCCAACTCCCGTGAGTTGGCATAAGGTGGCTAAAACAGGAGCGATCTCGGGCCAAAAGGGGTAGCTCCTCTAGTTAGACGCACTTCGATACTATACTCTTACTTGTGGTTGATTTGATGGCCATCCTCCGATTTTGATATGGGAGTGTGTTCCGAGGTGGGCGTATGTGGCTACTACGTTACCACCAGCCCGTGTGCGTAATTGGTATATCTACCCTGGCGTTGCTTGTGTGCCGTGTCACCTACCATATCGAGCCTTTACTACGAGTTTCTATTTGTGTTGTACCTATGCAGTATCTTCTCATAATCTCCCGACCAAGAGATATGCAGGTACTGTATAGACTACTGGCATTATTTGTGTTAAGGGGAATATTGGGTCACTCCTTAACGCTATTTTAAAGTAAATTTATTTTACTGTAGACATTACTATAATAGCGCAATATTACTATATAGTAAATAGTTTAACGGATCCTTAGAGGGTGGGCGGTCCCAAGCATCCTTTAAGTTACTTGTACTTTATTACAGTTCACTTGAGTTGGTTTACATTATATAAGTATATATGTCCTGACTTGAGTGTTTTGTATTTTTCTGTACGCTTGGGTCAACCTGAGTATTCACAGCTTAGCTTTGGATTTCTCTTTCTGAAGCTAGGAATCGCTGGAGATTCTACCTATCTAGTTATTTATCCTTTTCAGTTTCGGTTGTTCTGTTTTAGCTCTTGTATTAGTGAACTTCTATGTATTTGGTATTTTCATTGTATTTGTTTTCAGACTGATATTATGTATTTGTTTTGAGAGTTTGTTATAGTAGCTTCATGAACTACTATGGTATTTTAATTTCCGCTGTGAGTTATTCTGATATTTCTGTGTCTCTGATTCTGTGATTGCATTTCATTTGCTCCAAATTTTATTACAATGCGGTATTTTAGGCAATTCAAGTCCGACATGTGCGGATGCGAATGGCTAAAAATATCGGTTTGTTACAGTTGGTACTAGAGCTTTGGTTTTAGGCACACCTTAGCCTGCGAAGCAAAAACTCATTAGAGTTAGGGTAGAAATACCCTAGAATGAGTGAAAACAATCTCAGAATCACTTTCTTTGTGAGAGAACGTATTTTCAAAGTATAAAATGATTTTCAAAATGATTTTTCAAAGGATTTTTCAAAGATTATTTTGATATAAAAAATTTCTTGTTTTAAAGGGATTTTTCAAATGTTTTCTAAACTTCCTTCCTCTCGTATCTACCTTGTTAGTATCTTCTTCTTTAGGATATTCATCCAAGTGAATTTTATCTTATCTTATCTTTTTCATCTCTATATCTTATCCTAAATTCATTCTTGATATTTTCAAGATGAATCATGGAAATGCCAGAGGTAGGGGTCATGCCCCAACTCCTCAACCTGTTGCACCCGTTAAGTTCACTGTTCTCTGTAAGGAATTCTCTCAACTTGGTGGAACCAAGTTTTCTAGTTCAGAGAGCATCATTGAAGCTTAGCAATGGTTGCGTAGTTTAGAGAGGATATTTTCTGGTCTTGAGATTACTGATGCCCAGAAGCGTCATTTAGCAGCTTGGCAATTGCAGGAGGCCGCCCTAGATTGGTGGGAGTCTGTTACGGCTAACACCGTCGAGGCTGATCTTTCTTGGGAACCGTTTAAGTATCTTCTCATGTTCCTTTAAATTCTATTTGTCTGTCTATTTCATGCCTTTCCTAAGCTTATCTACAATCTCTTCCAGGGATGCTTTCGTTGCTAAGTGGATGCCCAAAATCGGGAAATCCTAGCTTTATAGGAAGTTCATGGATCTTAAGCAAGGAAGCATGTCTTTTTCCAGAGTATGAGAGGAAGTTCAATGAACTTTCTAAGTTCGGTCCTAGCCTGATAGACACTCCTCTCAAGAAGAATGAGAAGTTCATTTCTGGTGCTCGTCCCGAGTATTATGGTCGTCTCATTTCTCATGTTCATGGCACTTTTACCCAGCTTATGGATATGGCTATTCATTATGAGAATCCTATTTCTAAGAGTCCTGCTATTGTTGGTGCTCCTTTTTCTCAGTCTTCCTCTGCTAACTCTAAGAAGAGAAATACAGATTTCCAGCAACAAAAGCAGAATTGGCTCAAGAATCCGATTTGGGGATCTTCATCATCTTCTCCTTCTCAGAGGCAACATGTTGATCTTTCTTCTATCACTTTCTTCAGATGTGATCAGAAGGGACACTATGCCAATAGTTTCCCTACCTTACCTGGTGCAGTTGTTCCTCCTCCTGCTTAGTTGGGTAAGCCTTCCGGTATATTCGTTATCACCTCTGCATCTTCTTCAGCTCCTACTCCTAGGGATGAACAAGGTACTCTTCAGTGCAACCTTTTCGGTATCATGTTCATGTTTTATTTGATACTAGAGTTTTTCATAGTTTGATTTCTGTCGATTTGTGTGATAAGTTTGAGTATCTCCTTTCTCCTGAGTTTGCTTCTGTACCTTTATGTGTTTCGAATCCAATTGGGGCTCCGAAAACCTTAATAGGATTTGTAAGCATGTGTAACTTCTCTATTCTGATCATTGTTTTAGTGGTGATCTTCATTCGACTCTTGTAGTCAGATTCTGTCCCGATGTATTTGGTGAAGTCACTGCTTTACCTCCTAACTAGGAAATTGATTTCCGTATTGATCTTATTCCTGGAACTCAGAAAATGGGTTCTATGAATGGTTAGTCATGCCTTTTGGTTTGACTAATGCTCCTGTTTTCTTTTTTGATTTGACGATTTTTCTTGCTGTGCTTAATAAATTTTCTAAATACCATTTCTGGGAAGTGAAGTCCGATTCCTTGGACATATTGTTCTAGCAAAGGAATTTATGTTGATCCAGTCATGATTGTTACGATCAATGAAAATCTTTCTTTATTTTTCTTTTTCTTTGGTCATTCAATTATCCTATCTTTTCTGTTGTTCTTATTTCTCCCTATTCTGTTACAGGATTAGGAAACTTCTGAGATTCGTAGTTTTCTAAGCCTTGCCGGTTATACCGGAGATTCATTGAGAATTTTGCTCGGATTGCTGCACTTCTCACTGCTTAGTTTATCTGGGTTATTGTAGATAGATTGACCAAGCCCTCTCATTTCATTCCGATCAAGTCTACTTGTTCAGCTTTTAGCTTGTATGAGATCTACATGAGGGAGATTGTTCGTATTCATGGTATTCTTCTCAGTATTGTTGGTGATCGGGATCCTATCATTTTCAGTCAGTTTGGGAAGCTTTTCTAGGGTACTCGTCTAAATCTGAGCACTACTTACCGTCCACAAACCGACGATCAAACGGGAAAGAGTGAATCAGATTTCTCGAGGATCTTCTTCGTGCTGGTGTTCTTTATTCTGGAGGATCTTGGGAAGATTATCTCCACTTGGTTAAACTTACCTATAACAACAGTTAACAGGTATAATCTCAATCTTCTTGTCATCCTGTCTTAATCCTATTTCATTCTATCTTCTTCTGTGTTTTTCCGTACCTCGTTCCTTTTCGGGGACGAAAAGTTTTGAGTGGGGGAGAGTATAACAACCCTGTATTTTGTGATTATTTTAATTGTATATTTTAATTATTCTAAATTCAATTTCCTAATTTAAAACTTTATTTTTTATTAAAATGAATAATTTTTGTTACTTTAAATATAAATTTTGATTTTTATGTGAATTATAATTTCAAACATGAATAATTAGAATATTTTCCAGAAAAGTGGATTTTTGGTCAATCTGGTCAAACGTTGAATTTTAAATATCAAATTTAAATTTTTGAATTTTGTCTTTTATTATGAAAATAAATTAAATTTTAAGACTACTGCTTTTCGTTTCGTTGAAATCTGATTAATATTGCGAAAGTTATGTTTTTCCAATATTGTGCGTACATTGATTTATTTAACAATATTGTTTATTTTAATTTATATAAATAATATTTTTGTTTGTCATATCTTTCTCTAATTTTTATATGTTTGTGTAATATTTCACGTTATATATATATATATATATATATATATATATATTATTTTTAAAAACATATTTAAAGTGTAGTTGTTATTTTTCCCAAGCTAGTTATATTTTGTTTCAATTTTCAAAACTAGTTTACATATAATTAACTATTTTCTTATATTTTTCTATATTTTTCTAAATTTTATTTATTCATTTCATTTTCACTTTATCTGGTATTCATTTTATTTTATTTATATGATTTTTATTTTTGATTTATTTGCATAAACGAAAAAGGAAATTTCAAAAGTCTAATGCCTTTTAACCTTTGACTTTCCACCTTCACATCTCTTCAATCTTTGAGCCGTCCTTTCCCTGGTCATAGTCGTGACTTTTCTTTCTGTAATTCACATGAAAACATTACTTTCACATTCATCATTCACACACACTTCAGATCTGGAGAGAAAAGTTTGGGTAATGTCTCTTTTTCTTTCCACTTTTCTTATTCATTTTATTGATTTTTCTTTTGTAAATTGCCTTGGAATCTTCATGCTTTGCTTGGCCATACTCCTCCACCACCTCCTCCGACCAACTCCACCACCATCCACAGCCGCATCTCCTTTCTCTCCCTCTGACTTGACCAGGCCATGAGCTCCTTGAAGCTATTATCACCAAATGTTGCAAAATTCCCCTGAATATGCCATAGCCAAAACCCTTAATCACCTACCCTTTATTTTTCACCTAAACCACCTCCTTGGCCGCCACCACCATAGCCTCCACCACCTCTGGCCGACACTCCAGCCACCACCTGATCATCCCCTTGCATGACCGATTCCAAGCCATGTCAGGCCGACCCCAATGTTTGCACCAAAATCCACTTAATTGCCTTAAACCCCTTGATCTTCCTTTGCTGTAACTTCCACTCCTTTATCACTTCATTAGCCGAGCCTAGTTGAACCTATACCTGACCCTATGCACTACTTTGGCTGAGCACACCCGACCCTAGGCCGAGCAGTTGAATGATGGAGGCAATGGTCAAGTCATTCCTTTCATTGTTGTTTTTAAATTCAATTTGTTTTAAAGTATATTTGTGTTGGAATCATATGTATATTTGGGTTGAAATTATATTTATACTTGTCTTGTTTATGGGTTGTGCACAAGATCTAGCTTGGTTCTCTTCCCACTCAAGTCAAAAGTCATGTTATCGTGCCTTCTGGATATTTGTTTCTGTGCTTTGTTGTGCTATCTCCAGCTTGAAACAAGTGAGTAATCACATATGACATATGTACTTATATATTTAGTAAATTGATCACAAGTGAATATGTAGAATAATATTATCATGTTATACCTGCTTATGCTATGATCATATGATGTTCACCCTGTTTATACACCTATCATATCATCTGTTACTGTTATATGATGCTATTCTGTTTATTCATATCAGTTTATCACACTATAAGTTTCCTGTAGAATAGAATCACTATGGGTTGAAATGACACATACCCGAACGGACATTAGAATATGGAAAAATCGTTATGGGCTGAAATGATAGGCCTGAACGATTTTTATTTATTTCGTTTTACTTGGGTTTGCGGGTTTGAAATGACAGAACCCAGATTTTCTTTGTAAATTACGGATTGAAATGATATATATCTGTATCACTTGACCTAGGTTAGAAAATTATATACAGACCCATGGTTAAAATATATATTTTCTAAAAAAATTAAAATATTTTAAAAATGTAAATATTATGATATTTTGATTTAAATTTAATTAACAGTGATTTTTATAAAAATATTAGTGATTTTCTACAATTTAATAAGTGAAATAAATAAATGGTAAAGTAGAATTTGAAATATAAGTTAATTTGGAATATATGATTTTGTTTATAAATGGAATTTAAGTTAAGTAAGAAAATACGATAATTGATTTAAATTTGAATTTAAATTGATTTTATAAAGTGTTATTGACTTTTTTCATGAATTAAAAATGGTAAAATAAATGAATGTTTAAAAAATGAAATTTAAATTATAACTTAACTTGGAAAATATGAATGTGTTTTAAAAATAAAATTTAAGTTAAGAAAATAAAATGGAATTTAAGTTTAAATTATGAAATGGTAAATTTAATTTAAAAGTGTAAAGTAAATGCAAGAATGGAAAATTTTACACTTGAATTTATTAAGTGAACTATTCAAAATTTGATTTTATTTATAGGAATTTACCTTATAAAAATCATAAGTTAAAGGTATTTTAGTGATAATTTTTAAAGTGAGAAAATATGATATTATAAGTTAAAAATGGTTTAAAATAAAAGTTTATTTGTTTGAGAAATTGTATTGAAATTTTGGAATTTAATAACAGCACTTCAGAAATGCTATCGTTTCTGAAGTTAACTTAAAATCTAAAGTAAATGATATTACAACACTTTGTAAGTGTTGTGGTTGATACAAATGAACTATGGCTAAATTATAACTAAATGATATTACAGCACTTGGTAAGTGCCGTGGTAGCAGAAAGATAACTAAAATCTGAAACTAAATAAAGGGCTACAGTAGCACTTGATAAGTGCTACGGTAGGCTGAATTTAACTGTTTTCAATTATAACTTATAGCAGCTTTTTCTAAATGTTGTGAAAGGTTGAAATTTTAATGTTTATGGTTTTTAACTAAATAAATGAACTCAGAATTGTTTAAAATTTTGGGAATTGAATACTTGATTTGGAAACATAACAAGTTCGCTTTTAAATGGTTTAAATGAATTGTTTTGGTTTAAATGAATTGTTTTGATTTAAATATAAACTATTTGAAAGGTGATTTGAAATGATAATAAATGAATGATATCTTTGAATTAAAAAGGGTATTTAAATTTGAATATTTGAATTTGAATTCAAATAATGATTTTGAAAATGAATTTTTGAAAAGATATGATATTTTAATATATTGAATGGTTTAGAAATGATTTGATCTTTATTTTGATAAAGATTTTGAATTTTAAAGTGATACTTTATTTTAAAGTACAAGCTATGATTTTTAAATTATAACCATGGGTTATAATAACGATTGGTTGTTAAAGAGACCGGGATCGGATATGGACAAACTCTCTGTCGATATCGAAAACCACTTTAACAACTTTGTACATGGTGGAGATTCCAGAATGAAGTAGGATGGTGGCGACGATCCTTGAGGTATATTACATGGACCCAACTCCCGTGAGTTGGCATAAGGTGGCTAAAATAGGAGCGATCTCGACCCAAAAGGGGTAGCTCCTCTGGTCGGACGCACTTCTTCGATATTATACTCTTACTTGTGGTTGATTTGATGGCCATCCTTCAATTTTGATATGGGAGTGTGTTCCGAGGTAGGCGTATGTGGCTGCTACATTACCACCAACCCGTGTGTGTAATTGGTATATCTACCCTGACACTGCCTCGTGTTCCGTGTCACCTACCATATCGAGCCTTTACTACGAGTTTCTATTTGTGTCGTACCTATGCAGTATCTTCTCATAGTCTCCCGATCAGGAGGTGTGCAGGTACTGTATAGACTACTGGCATTAATTGTGTTAAGGGGAATATTATGTCACTCCTTAACGCTATTTTAAAGTAAGTTTATTTTACTGTAGATATTATTATAATGGCGCAATATTACCACATAGTGGATAGTTTAACGGATCCTTACAGGATGGGCGGTCCCAAGCATCCTTTAAGTTACTTGTACTTTATTACAATTCACTTGAGTTGGTTTACATTATATAAGTATATATGTCCTGATTCGAGTGTTTTGTATTTTGCTTTACGCTCGGGTCAGCCTGAGTATTCACAGCTTAGCTTTGGATTTCTCTTTCTGGAGCTTGGAATCGCTGGAGATTCTACCTATCTAGTTATTTATCTTTTTCAGTTTCAGTTGTTCTGTTTTAGCTCTTGTATTAGTGAACTTCTATATATTTGGTATTTCTATTGTATTTGTTTTCAGACTGATATTATGTATTTGTTTTGAGAGTTTGTTATAGTAGCTTCATGAACTACTATGGTATTTTAATTTCCACTGCGAGTTATTCTGATATTCTGTGTCTGTGATTCTGTGATTGCATTTCATTTGCTCCAAATTTTATTACAATGCGGTATTTTAGGCAATTCAAGTCCGACATGTGTGGATGCGTATGGCTGAAAGTATTGGGTTGTTACAAGGAAACTAGACCACATCGTTTTGTCTATGGTACACGAATCCCATTGTAAAATCCAAGGGAGCATCCTCACATACACCCTCTTTACGGGAAAACATTGAAACCTCTGGGTTATCAACGATCCTTTTGGCACATGTCCCAATAGAAAAACCCCTCATTTGTTCATTATACAAGTCTACCTCATTCGAACATGTCTCTTTGAACTATAACTGAATGTTGTGAACAGCTCCTCTTTGAAGTGTTTGATCTATTTCATTCATGTAGTTGAATAATCGAAGTTTTTAACTTCCTTGGTTGCCTCACAAAATCCCAAAGTCATTCTCATATCAACACCAAAGTAGCCTATGTCATGCCTATATTAAGTCTCACGTTAACTCTGTGTCATTCATGAAGCTTCCATGCATAAACTCAAGAACCTAACCATGCTTGGTACAGGACCGAAGTCCCTCCCGTGCAACCCACCGGACATCCCAAGTCAATTCCGAGCAAGAATTTCTAGCCAACGCTTAATGTTCTCTTCAGCACCAACCATTGAACACCTAGATCATCAAATATTATTTTAAAACCCAAATTAAATCGTATGAGGCTATAACTTTAGGTAATGTTGAGCCATGGTAATATGATGTCGCAACTCTAGTAACCAAATTATCAGAGGATGTTTACATACCAATAGCTTAGATCAAAGGGCATGGAAGGAGGGATCTCTCGCATACACTACATTTGGTCAATATGGATACATTACAATACCTTATTATATTTGAAATAATACATACCTTGTCTCGATACAAAACACACATATGAGATTTTAGAACTGAATAATACAATATTAGAGACATAGGAGAATAAATCCTAATTCAACATAATCAGAGATGAATAAAAGATAACTAATGTTTAAGCGTGTGTATCATTTCTGATGTCTAATACAACATCTCATACATCAACATCTTATATATAATACAAAGCTAAATAACCTAATACATCATGCCATCACATCCCATAAGGTATACAATACAAGAAAAATAAATATCTATGATTGTAGTCGGCTCCATCTCTATGTCATAGCCCACGTAGCATATATTAGCCCATATCAAACCTGTAAAACAACCTCATTTTGACCCGAGGTTGTTAAATACATAGCAAACCTTAAGTTAGGCTAGAAACTAATTATGAGTGTAATTATGCATAAATCATAACATAACGTATATGATGGGTATAACAATATATGATATGCTTTTTCTCCTAAAAATTCCACACAACCGCTAATCTAATACCCAACCAACATCTCATCATCACACAAATTTTGACATACATGTCACCGCTCTAAATTACATAACTCATACCTGCAATTCTAGTCAACTGGGGTATAGCATATTATCCACATATATGAGTTGCAATAGTTATATTTTTTACCCACATCATATCATAAGTATACAAGTGTAAACAAGGTGTTTATTTCTAAATAGCTTTATTTAGTTTATTAATACTAAGTCCACACCAAGGCCTTATGGTCCACTTGCCCGTATCCCTCAACCATTCTTTACTGGATTCTACCTTAACACCAAGATATCATAGCCTTTTTCATCTATATATCCCTCGATCAGAAGTTTTGGATTCCCCTACTCAATCTATTCACTACAACACTAGTTCATTTCTCGTTAGCAATCACTCAATTATGCTATAATCATCATCCTGACTCCTCGCTTATCCATCAACATTGTAACAACCCGAAATTCTAGCTATGGTTAATTAACGAATTAATTAAAAAATAACATTGTTAAATTAGCATAATTGTTTCCATAGGAGTTGCACCATTGTGTCCATGGTAATTTTCTAGTCAATTTCCATATAAAGACTGTCAAAATCCGAGCTAAAACGAAAAAGTTACGAATTAAACAAGAAAAGAAAGAAAAAGAATATATGTATGTATGTATGATAGGGCAGGTCGACCCTCCCAATGGCTAGGTCGAGCTACCATGTGCAAAGGTCGACCTAACGGTCGACCTGTCTTGTGTTTTGGACGTTAAATCGTCCAGATGCAAATATGACGTGCTTTTCTATTTTAAATCAATCATGTGCATTCGTGCTTCCATCCGACAGTTCCCATCGAACCTATGACGTGGTTGCACTAGATTTAATCATCTAACCTAATGATCCGAGATCCCCAAGTAACCTTGTAAATAGATCCCTAGGCATGGCTATTTTTCTCATTTAGATTTTCTCCTATTCGGGTTCATTGCCAGAGGCTGGACCCTAGAAATAAAATATTTCTAAGGAGAGAATCTTTCTGGAAAAAAAATATTTACGCTCTGGGAAGGGATCAAGGAAGACCAAGGACTAGAGCTAAGGACCACAGGTGAGTGTTTAAGTAATTATTTTAGATTTTTAAACAATTTAAAATAATAGGGTTCTTTATAGTTGTAGTTTTTCTGCAATTTTCAGACAATTTCTGTATAAGTTATTTGCAGTTAATTAAAAAAAATCAGTCTATTTTATTCAGTTATTTTATTCAGTTTATTACAGTTATTTGCAATTATTTATAGTTATTTATAGATTAACAGTTATTTACATTTTGTTTACATCTATTCAACGTTGGAATTTAGCCTGTAAATGTTAGTTTCTTTTTATTCCTTTTTACGCGAACAAAATAAATAAAAGAGAATAATTCGCTAATATGCACTAGAATATAAGAACGCTAAATTTATGGAAATTAGATGTAAATTAAGAAGAACTATAATAAATTGGACATAGACTGAAATAGGCAAATTTAAGACATTTTCAAGCATAGTTATAACATGTAATTATAACTAAAAAGAGAAAATAGAAGAAATAGCAGAATAAGCAAAAATTATAAAACACATGTTATACTTAGAGATAATAGTAAAGGCTTATTTTAAGACTTAGGTTAAGTTAATAAGCAAACAGAGCAGAAATAATAGAAGAAGCTTATTTTAAAGACTTACACTAAGTTAATAAGCAAAGATAGAAGTAGGACCTGTACCGGCAGCATTCCCCTTCAGTCAAGAACTGATGGTCTCACAATAGATTAGGTGAGGCTGGGACACGCTTATGCTGAAGTACTGGTAAATAAGTGGTCAATAGATAGAAGCTCAAATATCAGGGGATTTGGGTAAGGGGCGCAACTAGATTTTGTGTGTAGGGACCCATATCCGGCAGCATTTCCCTTTTAGAATAGGACTGATGGTCTCACAAAACACTTTGGTGAGACTGGGCAGGACCTTTTCGGACTAGGACTGATGGTCTTACAATAGATCAGGTGAGGCTGGACACACTTATGCTGAAGTAATGGTAAATAAGAAGTCAAAAAGGGAGCAATAGATAATGCGAACCAGCGGTGGTCGAGCGTGCGGCCTCAATGTAGGGATATAAGTCGTTATTGAGTTCCAAAGCGCTAAACATGTGTCTTTTTGCAGTGGGACCCATAGGATGGGACTAGCTAACAGTGGCACAAGAGAGATAGAAAGCCGATCAAAGGTAGAATTAGGACTTCAGCCTAATTAAAGTAGGATTAGGATTTCAGCCTAATCACAACAATCTAAGATAAGTGTAAACAATTGAAATAATCAGAACTGTCTAAGCAAAGCAAACAGTTAAACGGTATTTTATTCTAGCTTTATCTTTTCCTTTATTTCCTTTTATACTAGAACTGTTGCTAAGTCTATTATCTTTATCTTTCTTAAAAATACTAGTAGTTACTTCCACTCATCAGACTTATAGTCTGACTCACTCCTCTATTTTCCCTTTTCCTCCCATAGGCCAGTAGAGGCAGGTACAGTAGACTTGGATTTCTTGAAGACCCATTTGCAGAGCTTTCTCATTCTTCATGTATTCTTCTTCTTTTTAGTTTTCTTTCCATTTGAGTTTGGATGTACTGGCACTTTGTGAAGGGGTGATTTTTTATTATTTATGTACTCTGATAATGTGACTGAGATTGTAGTCTTCACGAGAAATATGTATTCAGTTTTTTAAGACATATTATGTATTTGGTTTTATGACTCTATTTTATGAAGTTCGATTTTGAATAATGAGATTACTATTTAAATGTTTTCGCAATTTTTTTTGTAAACCTTAGTCTCTGTAAAGTTTTTAGCTATACCTATAACGCACCATATCCTTTAGTGTGTCCTTTTAGGTATACTAAGGGGTGTAGGGTGTTTCAAAAATGATTATCACTCTCATCCTAATTTGCACTATGTCATCCCATTGTTATGTCCGTGCAACAATCATTTTAATAACAAGTAACATTAGAGCAGGTTTTCATGATTCAGGTTGTAACCTCAAATCGATCGCCAAGGATGGATTCGAGTAATTAGTAGCCCGCTTCGAACTGATCACATTATTAACGCATTTATTCACATCATCCCCATTAACGACATTGCCTTCTAAATTTCCTTTATATCCCAGTGTACATATGGATTTTTACCACTCATCTCACATAGCATATCACATACACATTACCCTCACATCGTTTAACATATAAGTGGACATAATGTGATAATCAACATTTATCGCTTGACATCAAATCATAGCAAGTATAACATAATGAATCAACAAATAATATATAAGCATATTCATTTTATAGTGTGCATCATAAACATTAACATATTTAAATAATATTGTGCATATATTACTATAGCATATAGGAGTAGGCTAACTATACTTCATCATATGCATTTACAAATATTTGGTCTCCTTAATGCCATTCCTTTGACTAAAAAATATGCTCATGAGGGTATATTAGTAAGGACCGATGGCTATTATCTCGGTTAAAAATGAGAAATGAAGTGATACTGATATGTAGAAAAGTAAAGAGACCTCGATTTAGAGTGCTTTAACCAAAGGTGTCTACGTCCACTACGAGGAGCCCTTTATTATAATGTTCTAGTTAAAATAGCCTGAATTGCAAGATAGATTTTCTAAAAATATGATGGTATTCTTATTTTAGGCCAATGTTTTTCAACCCTTGTGAAGTGGCAGTGCATAATGTATTTATGATGGATGAACTTGATTCTTGGATGGCTAAGATTGGTTAGAACAAGCCCAAGAAATGCTTTGGGTTGCTGTTGGTGATATATAGTTGATGATCATGTCAGTTGTAATGCCAAGTAGATTGTAGGGTATGGATGTAGACAACTAGAAGGCTACACTATAGAAATGCCCCCAAAACAGGGATACGACATGTGAGCATGGGGTAGCTATACTAAAGGTATTAGGTTGTAAACTAAGTACGTAGAGCAGTTACTTCATAGCAACGCCTTTGTTAGACTGTCCATGCTAATGGATGCTAGCCTTCCAAAGGAATGGCATAAGTGGGGTATCTTTTAAGTTAGGGTGGCTTGATGCTTGTAGACATGGTTGACAAAAGCTAGGTGTTCTTGCAGGAGGTAGTAAGTCAGCATAAGGATGAAAGCAAATGAGGAATTTATTTTGGTAGCTTGTTAACCGACCAAGCTGCCCATGGAGAGGCCCTAACTTCTTAAAATATCCTAACCTGACCTTGCCGCCCACTACTCTAGGGAGGAGGCCGACTGTCGATTTTGTCGAAGTGGAAATGGTATATTATGAATGGGCCTGGCTAGGCCGATAGGTGAGATGTTAAGTGAATAGGTTATCCCCCAAACGTAGATGACATATGGGCTCTGGTCTTTGCTATTCAAGTCGGGTCGTTTGAGAAGACTGATTATTGCGATACGTGGCCAAGTGAAATAGGAATGTCTAAGGGGGTCGGCCCTCTTTTTTATTTACAAGAATAAGGTCAACATTCTACCCTCAAGCCGCGCCCATGCGCAGAGGCAGGCTTTATCATGCATTTAATTCCATATTAAATGCGATGACACATGCCAGTAGAGGCAAATTGCTTTTTTGACGTGAAGATTGGACAGACCCATTGATTACACCTAGACGATTTAGATTTCTTCATACGTGGTGAATCAATAGGCCCACATCATTTCCCTTCATGTATATATCCTTTCCTTCTCCTTTATTCCAACTTTTACTGAACTTTTGAAGGTATTCTTTCATTTCTCTTGGCAGTATACTCTGATTATCTTTCCATGGCTAAAGCCAATCTCCACTACCCTGTTGGAGAAATTGAACCTCAATCTCTTCTTCGGTTTGCACAGTCCCGGGTATATTTATTTTTATTTTTCAAACTATCCACATGCATTATGTCAAACCATAGATGATAATTCTGTACAATGCAGGGTGAGTACATGCTAGGAAAGAACCCTAAATCGATGAGCTACTTAGTAGGGTATAGAGAGAAGTACCCTACACAAGTTCATTATAGAGGAGCATCAATAGCATCAAAACATATATTACCCACTCCGGTAGAGTGCACTAAAGGATTCCAGAAGTGGTTTAACAACATTGGTAGTAATCCAAATGTTTTGACTGGAGCACTTGCAGATGGACCTAACATGAAAGATGAGTTCCTAAACAGAAGATTTTCACTTGTAGGACTTTTTGCAAAGCTGGGCAGCATGCACATGGAAGGTAACAAAACAGGATATCTTTCTGAAGATTCAAAGCCAACACATGAATTGGGTGAGTAATAATATTTACATTGCAGATGGCAAGAAACATAAGAGCCTAAATAGTAATATGATTATAGTTTTTAGGAGCGGTACTAGTCGAATTCTTGCACTCAATAACCAAAACATGGATGGTAAATGGAGAAAATTACTACAGGCACAAAGTTATATATTTTCACCTTTAATATAAGCAAAACATCTCATCATAATCTGTAAAGTATTATTAAACAGCTACGAATTATACTAGCTCAATTATTCACTAATGAATTTGTTGCAAGTTTTGTTGCTGTGCTTGTGCATGTTTTGCTAAATTCGATTAGGAGCCGCGGTTTTGATCTTCTGGGTTTGAGGTTGAGAAGAATTCATTGGCATGTCGCCTTTGTGGTTTCACTTGAAGCTGTAGTGGCATGCCTGGCGAAATAGGTACGTGTTCATGTTATGTTATTTTGTGTTTTATAATGTATTATATTGACTGTTGCTGCTACTAATTCTTTATGATGGACTAAAGAATTACGAATTTTAATTTTTGAATAATAAAATGATTAAAGCTTCGATATACGTATATGTGTGTAGAATTGAGATTAAGAATGAATATTATAGAGATTAAGAAGAAATTATTCACTTTTTTAATCTATAAAGATTAAGGCATTACTGTCAACCTAATATAAACATTACTGTAATATCTCTATTTAGCATTTTATATATATATATTCTTTGATATTATGGAAATTTCATCGGTTTAATTTCTCATTTGAACTTCAGGAAGCCATTTGACATTTCACATTTTTATCTTTATTTTGATGCAGGAAAAGATTTTGGCGAATCTACATTTTATGGTTTTACCTTTTCTACTATCACGGTATTGATTTAGACAAATTATACTTTGACATGTACGTACTTTTAAAGTATTATGTGTTAAATATTATTATATATATAAGCACAAATGTTGTTTTCGGTACACAATTGATAAATATTGTATTCTTTGTTTGTGGTTCAAAAATTATTTCAATCGTTGTTTGAACTCAAATCTCATATATATATATATATATATAGATATATATATATATATAGCATGCATGAATTAGTGTGTGAAATGCAATGAAGAAATGACCTATATAAATTTAACAAAATCTATTAAATGGAATTTACACTGTTTTGTAAGCGCTATATTGATAGTAGTTAGCAAGCACTTTTCATAGTGTTTATAAAACTCTATAAAAGGCACGAACTTTGCATAGCGTGTATACAACCCTATAAAAGGCATGAACTTCACGTAGCGTTTGTTCATCATAGAATGCTATAAACGTTATCAAAAGTGGTAACTTTTACCATTTATATAGCGTTTGCCTCGCTAATGGAAAGTCCATTTTTCATAGCATTTTTTCCCACTATAAAATATTCCAAACCTATTATAGCATGTCGTTACATAGCATTCTCTAAAACGTTGTAGAATCCTATTATAGCGTTTTTTCAACACTTTTTAAAGTATATTATGTTGTAGTGCAAGGAAGGAAAGAAAGCCAAGCTAATGAAAAGAAATCTCTCACTTTCAGTGCTATAATAGATGATCAATGATCACACAATGATGATGATGACATCGCTTTCATGGCAAATAATTTTGGGAAATTATTGAAGTAGATGAAAAGGAACAAATTCTAGAGGATGGATAACAATGTAGACAACTCAAGAATATATACATATATAATTTAAATTTTAAATATCAAAAAAATAAAAATGAACAATATACATTTAAAATTTAAAATACTTTATAAACAATTTATACATACACACACATAAGTATAAAATTAAAGAATAACATTTCATATACCGTAATTTTTTTGAATCTTTTACTAGTAAATAAAAAAAATTAATTTATGTAAAAGTACATAATTAAATTTATAATATAAGTAAAAATAATTAATTTATACATAAAAGCATTTAAAGTAGTAAGATATATTAAGCAATAAAAATAGATCATAAATAATATTAAAATAAATTAATAACGAAGTAAATTCAAAATTTTAATTTTTCAAAAATTTGACTAGTATGGCGACATACAATCAATGTAGATACAACATATACCGACCAGAAATGACCTTTTGATGCAAAATTTAAACTTTTGAAGTTCTTTCTCTTTATCACCAAATTAAAAATTCAAAACAACGCTTTATTGACTGTTACATCTATGAAGTATTAATTAAAGATCCCGTAGCACATCTTTGAAATCTTTCTTTTAACTATCTTTATTTTCATCTCTCGAACATTTTAGAAATAAAATATTGATTTTAAAAGCTATAAAGTTTAAAACAACCTTTATAAAGTAATTTTCAAAATGAACTAGCATATGTCGACATACCCTTAAACTATATGTCGACATAGTGACTTTTGATAAGTTTTTCTAAAAGATCAGCATGGACTTGTTGACATATCCATGAAGCATATTTTCACATACAAGTAGTTAATGTGACTTTTGAGTTTAAATGAATGGATACATCATTTCATTCCTTCACCAAAAGACAATTCTCTTCATCTTCTATATAAAGACTCTAGAAAATGAACCTTTTTAATAATTCTCATATATTTCTCTTACTCTTTCTTCTATACTACTTTGTGATCAGTATCTCTTATTATTTTACGAATGTACTTTTGAATCCACTTTCTTTCTTTCTCATTCTTCATGGATTTACAAACCACAAAAGGTCAAACGGTTCTTACTTGAATTCTTTATCACTCCAACTCTAATATCATCTTATTTCTCTTAGATTTCAATTACAAACTGCTACCAAAGGTATATAGGACCTATATTCTAAAGATTATGAGATTTTGTATTCAAAAGATACGATTTCTCATAAAATTACCTTACTATTACTTAAATTTTAATGGTGTATCCTAACACCTGCATAAAATTAAGATCATATATGTAATCTTAACCTCCAATGGAAAGTCAAGAGGTCACGTGTGCCATGCCATCCACAAAAAGTCAAGATAGGTGTACTTTCACCTGATTCAAAGCTAAGTTGTATAGGTTTATTTGTCATCTTTGAAATTACAAGTATATGATAGTGAAAATTTTGTATGGAGTACAAGATTGAATGTAAGATTGTGAATCCAAAGTAATATATAAATTCCTGGTTTAATAGGTTTATTTGATTTTTCTATGGTTTTTAATTGAATAATTTGAAAAACCACAAGTTAAGTTTTAATAGGTTTAGATACAGTAGTCACCTCAGTGTTATAATAGCTTAAGATCCATTCCGGATATGTATATTATGGAAAACCACATCACCCCACATTTAGTGCCTTATTTGTTCATAACCAATATTCTTCTTAAACGATAATTATATAAATACAGAAAATGAAAAGATTGATTAGGTTTTTATGTAAAGGTGAAACCCGGTGCATGAGGCTCATGCACGCGGCATGCAACCTTTCCCTCGCATTATGAAGATGTTGTTTCGGACTCGAATTTGGACGTCCAGATCACCATGCGGATGATCTAACCGTTGTGCTAAGGCTCCACCTCAATTGAGTTTTTATATATAAGAAAATAATAAAAACACTTAAAATTGAAATAGAAAAGTATTAGATAAGGAATTAAATGTGATAATAAAGGTAGAAAAGAATGTTCATGGTGAAGTTAATCATATATAAGGCTAGGAATTTGATATTTCATGACCTAAGAACTTAGGGTTAAGGGAACAAACATAAGAGGTCGTCGCTAAGGTGTTAGGGATTTTGTAGAATACCTTTGGCAGTAAAGTAAATGTTCAATGAGATGTTTAAATAAATAAAGGGATAAATGAGAAAACCGAGTTAGAAATTATAAGAATCAAACAATTTATATAAAATTAAAGGAGGTAAAAGATAGATATTGAACCAATATTAACTTATTCTATAATAGAATAGTAGAATAAATTACATCAGAATACTTTAATTGAATTCATGAATAAAACATCAAACTTAAACGTTGGAGGTGTATACGTAAGTAATCACTATCATCTTCTCATTCATTAATGATAAATAGCACATATATGATTCTTCAAGAAACATCTGCATAAAATATACTAAAACTGGAAATTTATAAAGGATGATATTACGTACACCCACTAAAATAACTCTCTCACCACTTATCTCACTCGATGGATGTAACAAATCGATTTTATCGGGAGCCGAAGGTCGGCATTCTTACGTCCACTGTATCAAATGCCGCATAATCGAATGCCGAAAAACCGAATTGTTAGGGTTGAAAAGAAGAGGTAGAAGAAAAAGATAGAAGAAGACAGGAAGAAAGAAAGAAGAAACAACAGAAACAATATCAAAATCTCACAGTCGCAGCGAAACACATATAATAGATAAATGAATAATCTTTAAAACAAAGAACTGTACATTTAATACATTACATCACATTACATTACATTATCAGAGTTTACAACAACAAACAGCGGAAATGAAATACTACGTATACTAGTTAATACGCCATGCCATCCAGTTTGCTTCCAAATCTCTATAGCAACCCCCGAATCCCGAATGACCTGTTAACCTGACTCTAGACTGCCCGTGTGGAAATTGGTGGGCACCCAGAGTTTAGGAAGGGAAACAATAAACTCCAGATCAGTCATGGGATTGGTGTGAGAACTTAAAACAGTTTATCCTTAAAACAAACAACAGGAGAAATTTTAAAGTCAATTCGCAATGCTTTTGGAAAATGAAACTACCATAAGGCCTCCCGCACACACACACAATGCAAACGCAGAATCGGAGGAGATTTCTCCTTATGATAGTCAAAGATGCTTAGTACGCAGAATCATTTGATTTTTATTATTATTAGTGCATAGTGTAGAAAACATTTCGAAAGAATAATATAAATCTTAGCCAACATAGACATTTCGAACTATGCCTACTATAGCTACCATCCAAACAGTGGGGCGCCACCATAAGTGAATGGTAGGTTCTACAACTAAAACCGTACAAGATGTGTATTGTTTTATTTGGATTTCCAACAAATGGTCAGGCTAAGGAACTTCCTACTGTCAATGGGATCGCCTCTGGCGGGACGTCCCGAGAACCTAACGTTACGGTTAGATCTCTGCCAACACAAGGCCGGGCTACCTCTGTAACTAGGTAACTACTACACGAATATGTCACCCCCCGGTCCCTTTGGACCTTTATCCGAGCGCTCGATAACCAACATCACACAGTAATAAATATAGTGTGTCAACATGAGTAAGTATCTGGGCTCCATACCATGATACCACCCTTTCCAGAAGGGACTGACATACCCTAAAGGGCACGACCCGCATAACTTTGCCGCATATTCCTGTTTTGACCATTTTCGGGGAGTGAGGTCTGACGAAGTCTCGTCCACAAAGCTAGGCACAAAGTCACACTTTGATCAACAAATGATCAATAAATAATCATCACACGGCAACACTAAGCATGTCACATTACCAAATTGGGAGTATATCGCTGATAACCTTCAACTACATAACCTCAAAGGCTGTTAAGCTAAGAGAAGCCCTTACAATCCGGGTATTCACAATTCTGATCGAATTTCCCATCACAAAGGAAATCTCCATACCGTAGCTAACGGTGCGGAGACAATCGATAGGTCATCCTATTGTTTTCACAAATACCCGGTCTTCAACATCGGCCTTCAATGCTATCCATTACGTCGTATCACTATTCGGAATGGGTAATCCGAATAACGAGCGCAATAATTTAAAAATAAGTGTAGCATTCAATTTCAACCAATTCACAACAAATACCTATTTAAAGGTCAATATTGATAGTCGGTTATTTAACTATCAATCAATATTCACAACATCACCCGATTTCAAATAATTTCCTAAATTATTTATTTTCAAAAATATCTTTACAAGATATATTTTCCACACTTCAACCATTTGAAAACAAATTTCAAATCATTTTTCACCTTTCAATCTTTGAAAACAAATTTCAAATCAATTTCCTTAAACGGAAACACTTCCAAATATTTATCCATTTTAAATTTAAAATGGTTCATTTAAATCAATCAAATAAATCCTTACCAATTTATTTAAAACTTACGTTCCAAATCCGTAAATTTATTTCTACACTTCAAAAATAAATCAATGTTTTTTTTTTAAACAAATTTCCCTTTCTTTTATAAATTCCATAGTGAATTTACATTTCCAAAATATCTATGAATATACGATTTTCAAATCGATTTCAAATATTCAATTTCAATTTATCTTTAAAAGATAAAATCTCAAAACATTCACTTCATATTGGAAAAACATTTCCATACTTATTTAATAATAAGTAATTTACAAATCTATTTATTTTGAACACTTGGAAAATATTCAATATACTTAAATCACAATTAAGTATATATTTTTTTCTTTAAGGAAAACATTCTCTTAAATACATTTATTTGAGTCAAAACGAATGTTGCATAAAACATCGTTACGACAACCCAAAATCACTAGTATAGGGATTCGAAATTTTAGTTAGGTATATAAATCCCAATACTATATAAAACATTTCCTTTCGGAAATCATTTACTATAACAATAGTGTTATAGTCCACCATTTCTTTATTTCTCGAAAACGTCTATTTCAACAATGAATGTTGAAATCTATGTATTCGATACTTAACGCATTTTAAAATATCTTTAAATCCTTTTAATTCTATTTAAAATATCACTTTCCAAAAACATTTCTTTTTATTTAATAATATATTCACTGTCCAAAGTCGTGAATATACTTTCTAACCAAACTCTTATTATTACTACATTTAACTTAAAGGATAATTCGCTGTCCAAAATCATGAATATATCTCCTTTAATAAACTTCCATGTTTAATTTATCAAATTCAATTGATTTCGGATTCATAAGACAATGTTTATAAATTCCATTTATATTTTATAACAACTTCGATTTATAAATCTCCTTTATTTACCAATTCTATTTATATTTCATTTACATGTCGAGATCCAATTTATAAGTAAATTACTTGTAATCCATTTATTCACAAATTCATTCTTTTATATCATCATCAATTTATAAATCTAAAATTCTTATTTACTTATATAAATCCATGTACAAACTTCATTTTCAACACTTATAAAAATTAGTTTTATAATTCTAATATTTTAATTTATAAATATCAATTTTATAAATCTTTTATATAAATCGTTTATAATAATTCAAAAATCCCAATTTAAACCATCTTATAAATTTATCAACTATTTATTTCAAAAATCACATTTCGGTTATATTTTACAAAAATCATAATTTTTATAACATTAAAAATTATAACGTTTATTTATTTAAAATAAATCAATTCCAAAATTTAATAAAACGTATATTTTCAAAAATCACTTTAAAACCCTTTTTAAATTAAAAATTGTTACTTTAACATTTTTAAAACTTCAAAATAGGGCCAATGATGCAACAGCACCAAATAATCAATCACGGCATCCAAACATCATATATCATATGATAACAGAATATATCACAAATATCTGTAAATAAATCAATATTGTTGAGGAATCCAGTTGGATCCCTCCAACCTGTTTTCCTGCATCCACAGATGTTAGCACAATACTAATTCCGTTCCAATACGGAATATCGCGGTATATGAGATTTATAAAATATTATCCGTTATTATACGGCGCAGTAGGGCCTCATCCGCTATATAATGCGGGAAATCAACTTCAAGTGCATAAATAATACCAATTTCACTTTGCGGTGCAATATTCGCGGTATATGTTTTTAATAAATAACATCCGCTTAATATACGGCGTATAGGGTCTATTTACAATACGACAGATAATAATTTATCATCCAAGCACACAATCAAGCAGTTTTAAATCTAACTATTTAAAATTTAAATCGAAATAGATTCGATTGAGTGAGAAGTTCTCACCTTGCTTTCAATAATAGTTGCAGTGTTTTATTTCGAATAACATTAAACGTGCACTTAATTTTACCCGAAATTCACACAATCTCCAAACGACTCCAATCCAGTTCCATTGCGTAGTGCTCGATAAAACGAAGCCAACGCAATTCGTTTCGTCAAATTCCGACCTCGTATGAACAAGATATCAATTTTTAAAGTTTACACAATTTATTATAAATTAATTTCAATTTCTATTATATTTTACAACCTCTATCCATCTTGGTCGTAGATTCCAGCATCAAAAGATCTGGGTCGCACTTTCCACTATCTTCTTCCACGTTCAAATTACCAGGTCAAGCACGAACAACAACCCAAAGTCGCCCTTTAAAACCCTAATAGCCTCCACCACCATTTCATGCGCCATCGCCAACACCATGCTCGGCCAGAGGAGCTTGAAGCTCGGTCCTCTCTACAACTCGAAAAATGTGCATAAACCTACCATGAACGCGAGTGAATTGCCATCCACTCGTAGCGAATTTTTCGATCTCCACCGTTGAAGACGTTCGTCTCGTCGCGCTCTATATCTTTATAGTTGAAGTTTCTTGCTAATTCTTCACGGATCAAGAGATTTTGAGGGAAGAAGAAGAGGAAATTTCGGCCATTGATAGTTGCTGGCGGCTAGGGCATGGAGATGAAACCCTAGTTTTATTTTTAGCTTGCAAAAATGAAAATCTAGGTCCTTTTATAGAAAATTGCCAAAACACTATTCATCCAAAATTTTCCGAACTCCAAATGAAGCGTGCCGGCTGGCGTTTCTAGGGTTAACCCATGTTCCGGACACAATGGAATAGCTATCAGAGCCAATTCGATCATATGTGCGAGTTACGGAAATAAACGATCAAATTTAAATTAAGTTGATTCAACTAATTTTTATGCGTTTTGGCTTGCCCCGGACAAACCGTAAATCTGATTGACACGAAATTTGAAATCTTACAATAATATAATAATACGGATCCGATGAAACTGGTTTCGTTGAAATCCGAGGCTGTTTGAAAAATGGCTATTTTTATACGTCAATTAAATATTATAATATTCAATTTTCACAAATTAACTTTTAATTCGATTTTAAAAGTTCTATAACATCATTCTAACTCCAATATGATTAAATAAAATTTTACAAATCATTTTCAATCATATTAAACCCAATTTTCAATTATTTCTGTAATTTCAATTATTAAATTATCGATTTAATTATCCAATTAAATCTAGATATTCGAAATTGAAATTTATTTGACTGTTTAATTTCACTTTTTAATATTTAAAATCAATTAAATATACGAATTTTAATTAACAAAAATTCTGGGTCGTTATAATGGAGTACTTGATGCACCTACATACACCTGCATTTATTTCATTTTTTAATCATATTAATAAAAAAGACTCTTCTCTTTATTCTAAAACACTAACTCCATTACAAATCAAAAAGTCGTGCTCAGTTCACTTCAAATCAAAATAAATAAATGATAATAATTGATCGTTCATTTTTCAAAATATTATGCATGTCTGTAAATTGGATATGATATAATATATTTTTGCGTCCATTTGAAAAATGTGCCATTATAATTTTTACGCGTTATTACGAAACCATTGTTTGTTTTATCTTCTATTAAATACAGCTAGTTATATTCAAACACCAAAAATTACTTAACATACATCTGTATTTTCAAATTACTTTTAGAATAAATTTGTCTTTCTTTTTCATTATAACCTTAACAATTGCTTTTATAACCAAATAAATTAAAACTGTAAGTTATATAAATGCAAAAGGAAACATTAATATTTTTAGTTATGAATTTCACCGCAAGCTTAAAATAGAGTAGAGTAAAGAGATAATAATTTTACTATCTTTTCTTTTCCTTTTTTCTAATCTTTCAATCACCACAATTGAGATAATGATTTTTACAATAGATATTGATAGTTCTCCAAAATTAAGGATTGATATGTATTAAAAGATATGAAAATCATATAGAGTTGAATTTGTTATGTTGAACTTTGATTTGATAACTTATTTTTAAAAAATAAAAAAATGAAGAACAAGATAAGGAATGTAATTTTATTAAAAGAAATGAGTGGTTTGGTAATATTTATAGTGTAGGTAATGTAAAAATTGATGTATTGATTTGTTAAAAGTTTTACGTGGGTATAGTATTTTTTGGTGTTTGAATTCATTAAATACCTCAACTAAAAAAAATTAAGATTGTATTGATTACTTTTATTTGCTTCAATTTAAAAATCAATGGCATAACTGTGAGAAAAATTAATATACAAATATGATATTAGTTAAACATTATTGACTTTCGTAGTAATAAAAAAATTACTAGCATTCGATCGACATTAATATTATAAACGTAGAAAAATCATTATATATTAGTTTATAATTTGTAGAATAATCACATTTACATTATTTATCTCTTTTTCATCTATCTATTGAAATTAATAGTATAGATGATCAATATGTTTAAGAATTAACTCCGTTTGTGAAATTACAATGATGCAATTCTTCCTTTTATTTTTAGTTCAGTTTGTCTACCTTAGCACGATGTATTTTTGAAGCTGTTTCGAGTATTTTATTTTTTTCAATCTTTTAAGCAGGCAAGTGAAGCGTTTTGATAGGTGCATACAATCTCATCCTTTTACCTTGCAACGACCCATAAATTTTCAATAATTAAAGCTGTCAATTTAATAAGATTTTGGTAAATATTTTGGAAGAAATAAAAACTTTGTAATTTAATAATGAAATGAATGCCAAAATGAGATGTAAGAATGTACTTAAAAAAACTAATTATTAACAATTGAAATGAAATTACAATTTATTGAAGTATTGTAAATTGTTATACTTGGCTATAAATTTATGTAAGAAAAAAAATGCAAACATTAAAATTTATAAATGATTTAGTATGAAATAAATGACCATTGAATAAAGATTTGTTATATAAGAATGGTAACGTATGTTTGTGAACAGTGAATTCAAAGGTGTGATTAAAAGTTATAGTAACGGTTGTAAGTTACTATTTAATGGGTCTATTAATCTAGTTGTAAATGTTACATTTAGGCATAAAAATGGATATAAGTAAATAAATGTAAGTTTGTATGGGTAAATGAATTAGTGTATAATTTATGGTAATTGAATGAATCAAACATTATGTAAGAAATTATGATAATTAGTGGACATAATAAACTTGAGTGTAATATAAAGATAAGGATAACATTTATTGCAAGTTACATTTATTTAGGCTGCTAAATTTAAAGTAGGAAATCAATTACACTTAAATGTAAGTAAATTTTCATTTATATGACATAGGACAGTAATTGTAAAGTGTGAATGAAATGACATAAATGGAAATGTATATTTTATCCATAAGATGAAATAAAGGAATGAAACCAAGTTGGATAAATGGATTGAGGTTTTAATTATAATAAATGTATATATTTAGCAAACTCAATATAATTGAAAATAACAATTATTATAATAGAAAGATGAAAATTTGAATATATATTCATGTAATGAATGATAAACAAATAATAACTAGATTTATAGAGTGATAATAGATTTATAAAAAGAAAAGAATTGAAGCAAGGCAATTATTGGAAATTAAATTAAATGGGAATTCAATTCATAACAAATAGATTTATGGTAAGAGAATGAAATTAATTACTTTGCTAATTGAAAATTTGGGTGAATTAGGAAGATATAAATTAGTATCTAAACCAATGTTAATATGGATTTATTGGGAATTTAAAACTTATACTTTTAAATTAAAATAGAGTGTTTACACGCAATGACTTTCTATATTTTATTTTCTATTTCCCTATGTTTGTTTCTCAAATTTTTATTTTCTATTTTGGTTGTATACACTTTGAATATATTTATTTGATTTTTGATTGATTTCACTAATAATAATAGCTTAGAAATTTCAAGAGATATAAGTTGCCTGTTTTATGTATTTGTTGCCTTTTCATTTCGTGCAAACAAAGAAAAAGATATATAGACCAGATTCTTTCCCTTAAATTATGCCTCCTTAATTGCCTATCTTTTATTTCCTACCTCCTTAATTATATTCTAGCCGTGTACTCATTCCACAAATCACGTACAAAATAATTCCCTAACATTTCATTCCTCTTTTGCCTCTTTATTTTCTAAACTTTCCATTTAATTTCCCTTGCCATTCCCTTCCTTTAGCCGTTCAAATCCTTTGGGAAACCCTAGCCGCCACTTTGATATTCACGTACAAATTAGCATCTCAATTTCTCATTTCCCTTTTGAGTGAAAAAAATATATATTCAAGTTCTCAATTCCACGGCCTCCTCTTCTTCTTCCTTCTCTTTCTCCTCTTTCTTATTTTGTTTTCCTTTTGTTTTCTTCATGCTAGTTCAGCCACCACCTTCTTCACCTCTCCACCATAATTCCGACCTCGTCCTCTCCCCACCACCTCCATAAACGATCCCGCATGCCACCAAAACTATCATGGCCAAGACCACATGATGTTTAAGGCCAAGGTTATGCCATTTGATCCATATTCTTTTCAATTTTTTTTGATTTACAATCTTGTGTTGAATTAGATCCTTATAATTTGTGTATTTATTTATGTACAAGATTTGGATCTTGACTCTCCATCACTCAAGTATAGTCGTGCTTTGTCGTGCCTTGTCGCGCTTTGCAGATGTAACAACCCTGGTTTTGTGATTACCTGTGAAAATAAATTATAACGATGGTTATAATTTAAAATGGAGGAATAAAATAAATTGGAGATGTAAAATTTTGTTAAAAATTGTTTGTTTTATAATAAACAATGTGTACTTGGTGAAATAAAATGGTAATAAGATGGTTTGGTTGGAAATTAAATATGGACAATGAAATTATGTTAATTTGGTGGCGAATTAATTAAATAAAAGATAAAAGCAATTAATTCAACATTTATTTGTTGTAAATAAATATAAAATGGAGAGAATAAAGTTTTGAAAACTTTTATAAGTTATTTTGGGGTAATATTGAACATTGAATGGTTTTGTTTTGGTAGAATGTAATAATTGTGGGAAATAGTGGTCTAATGGTTATTGTTGCTAATTTTAATGATGTGTTAAAATTAAATATGGATAATATTGTAAATAAAATGTGGAATATTGATTAAAATCAATATTTGTGTGTAAAAATATTTTTTACATGGTTTGTTAGGATAAAATAAACAAGAGAAATAATTTTATGTAATTTTGTCGTTAGAAATGTTGGTTTGTGTAAATTAAAGTATTTAAAAAAATATATATAAATAATTTTTAATGATGGAAATTGATTTTAATAGCTAAAATAATTTTTATATGTTTATAGGACATCTCATTAAACATAAAATATGTTAGTTTGGTTTTTCTAAAGTTGAAAACATAAAGATTGTAATTAGTTGGGTAAATTATGTGTTGAAATATTAAAATTTGTTAAACATATGTTAATTAATAACATACTTATCATATTATAGGTTAACATAAGCTTAGTGGGTAGGGTTGGCTTAGGATCCAAACCCAAGACCCAAGTTTGGAAGGAGGCAGTAGTTTTCCCTGTACGTACATTTTCCTCTCCTCCTTCTTTTGTATTTTGTTACTCCATACCAGAGAAAACAATGGCTTCCTCTCTAGAATTCTAAAAATCCAAGCCTCCAAATTAAATTAAATCATAAGAAAATTAAGGAATTAAAATCTCCTACAGTTTGCATGTGTGTTATCTTCATTCCTACAGGTTTCTAAGGCTTATTCAAGGCTAATTCTTCAAATCCTTGCTTGCAAAAATTGCCAATTTGCTGCAAACAAATTCTAAGGTGAGGATTAGCTCACACTTCTAACTTAAATAAGCTTGAATGCCAATTGTATGTTGTCCTCTTTGTTGTTTGCTGGAAAAAAAAATTCCAGAGTTTGAACTTGAAACTAATTTAACAATATCTCTCTCGTTTCTTATCCATATTCGATGATTTTGGATGTTCTGGAAAGATTAGGCTTTTAGCTAAAAGTTTTATGTTTTGATTTTTATGTATTTTTGAGTTTAATTTGGTCAAAAATGCACTTTTTTGTCGCTGTTCCGAGAGCAAAAGATAGTGACAATAAATCCAGACCTGATAATTGTTTTGGATATATCTTTTGACCTGTAAGTCCGAATCAGGTGATACTTTTTTTGAATTCTAGATATGAAAATACTATTCAACTTTCATGTTTTGTTATTTGTCAAAATCTATGATCTACAGGGTCAAAATGGCTCTTTAAGCCGCAGCCCTGTTGTTATGCATATTGTTCTCAGTTTTGTAATTTTAGACCTGAGAATTAAAATCATAATAAATTTTGACTCGCTTGTCCAAATTGGGTGATTCTTTTTCTGTAATTTATCTTTTTCAATGCATTTAACTTTCATGTTTTGTGATTTGTCAAAATCTATGATCTACAGGGTCAAAATGGCTCTTTAAGCTGCAGCCATGTTGTTATACACACTGTTCACAACTTTATAACTTTATACCTAAGAATTAGAATAGCCATAACTTTTGACAGAATGTCAGAATTAGTTGATTCTTTTTCTGACTTCAATATTTGAAAATTGTCTTCAACTTTTATGTTTCATGTTTTCTCAAATTTTGAGTTTAAAAGGGGCAAACTGGCAAAACAAACCGCAGGCCTGAGTTCTTTCGCAATGTTTGAGCATTTTCGGTTGAATTGTTTTTGAATTCGATGATTTCGAGCACTTTTTTTTTGAGATTTTTCTAAAAGGCTAACTCAAACTAATAGAAAAGCCAACATTAATGCCAATTCGCACTGCGAATTGATGGTTTCATTTGGATTTTGTCGTATGTTAATTTTATTGAATGTTTATCGATTTTTGCTGTTTCTGTGCACGTGTTTTCTAAACCGTTTTCGGAATGGTTTTAAAATGGAAAAGCTTTCAAAGTAAATGTTTTATAAAAGTTTATAATTAATTTTAAAGCTATATATATATGTGTGTATATATATATATATATATATATATATGTTTTCTCTATAATAAAGAGAATTTCAAAACAACAATTTCCAAATAATTTCCAAAATCGTTTAAAACCCCGTTTTCTCGAAGTAAGTACTTTCTATATAAAAGAACACATATTTTTGCACTTTTCGAGAGAACAAGGAAGTGACTTAAACGGTATAATAAACCACGTGGTATAGGACACGTAGGTTTGTTATACCGGTTAATTCTGGACTTGTTCCTTTGAAGCTACACACATTTGGAAGTTAGCAACACATTCCGTTGTTGTTGCCAGTACTAGGCCGGGGGGGCCAAGGCAGGGGGGCCACTAGCGCTAGGTCGGTGGAGCCATATATATACATAAGGCCGGGGCGGCCAACGTTGATAAGCGCACTATTATAGTACTTGGCAAGGCCGGGGGGCCACTTATTATATGCACGTGCAGTTGTTGTTGTTATGGATCCATACCGTAGTTGTTGTTATTTCTAGATTTCATTCTTATTGAATTTTAGATTTTGTTGTTTTTATATGTTCACCATAATGTTGTTCTTGGAGTTATATGTATATATATAGCCTATGTGCTATTTGAAGATTTTCATATGGTGAATACATTATGTGGTTGTTGGGAACTTATATGTCCTATTTGGTGCTATGATGTGGTTTGCATCTTGTTGTTTTGTTGTTGATGGAAGTCTTTTATTATATCGATGTTGAAGCCGATGATATGAGGCATTTATACATGATTTAATCGATGTTGTTGTTGTTACTCCTTTTCATGAGAATTTCGTATGATATTCTAGTTTTTATCATCTCATGAATTATGAGACGACATATGTTGTTGTTGCTTCTTCTCTATTGAGAAGAATTATAATTTATTATCTATTATCCTTATACTTCACTTATCATTCTCTAATCAATTTATTTAAGCTAGACTGACCCGTGTATTTTATGTACTCGGGTCAGACCGAGTTGTTTCAGGTTAACCACCTGCTATAGATTCCCTTGTAGCTGCTTTCGCCATGGCCCATTTTGCTATCCTTTGGATGTTAGTCCACCTTTTGTGTTTTCGTTTAGCTATCTTTTTGTGTACTCTGATCTATGTATATTCTTTTGAGACATGATGTATATATATGTGGTCCGTGTTACCACTCACTTATGTATCACTATGTAGTGTGCTGATGATGTATCTGTATATATGTGCGTTTGCTGTTATGTGATATGTTGTATATTTGTTGTTGTTGTATTTTTTTTTGGATAGATCCATTAGCCACCATAGTTTTGTGTTAAACATTTATTGGGTAAGCCGATCCACAAAAAAAAAGTAAAGAAAAAAAATCAGTACACCCAATCGACGTATCCAATACTTGTTTAAGGTAAAGCTTACGGATGGTCGCTCCTAACCAGCCCTATTCTCTACACTAGCAGACAGTATTACTCTGTAATACCCTTTGTTAGTGTAGGTCTTGGGGCGGGGCGTTACAGCTTGGTATCAGAGCATGGTTCAGAACAAAATATGATAAACAAAGAACAGAAACACATATTATGGTACATCAAAGTGTAATACAAGTGTTATGAATCCCTGAATCATCGTGCCTTTGTTCTTTCCGTGTCCTTTGGGGTAGATAGAAGTTTGGGAATACATCTAGGAATGCATTTTAATTCCGTAGTATTCCATATTTGAATTAATGATATCTACCATGTGAATAATCTTTATCTTATCTTAACTTTCAGCTAATGGCTGGAAGAGGCAGAGGACGACGCTCGGATGCTGGGCAATCCAGCGGCTCGCATCCGGATGGCGTTTATATGTCTGCCGATCAGTTCATGGAGTTATTTAGGAGCACTCAGCCTCCAGTTCCTACTCCTTCGTCTCCTTCGCGCAAGTATGCTTTTGCGCGCATGTGTAGTGATTTTTCTCATCTTGGAGGAAAGCCTTTCAAAGGCTCAGATTCTGTTCTTGAAGTCCAGGCATGGCTTCGTACATGCGAGCGCATTTTTACTCGCATGGAGCTTTCTGACCACCACCGAGTTCTTGTAGCATCTAGTATGTCGCAAGAGCGTGCTCTTGATTGGTATGAGCTTCTTATTGCTGAGATTGATGAGTCCGCTCTTACTTGGCTAGAATTTAGGGAGCGATTCGAACTTAAGTTCGTTCCTGAATCCGAGAAAGCTCTCTTAGCCCGTCGGTTCCTTGAGTTGAAGCAAGGGAAGTCTTCTGTTTCAGAGTATGTTTCTTCTTTCGAGGCCTTGTCCAAATATGGTCTCGAGTACATTAGCACTTCATATAAGAAGAATCTCAAGTTTGTTTCTGGCCTCAAGAAATATTTGAAAAAAATCTTTAATGCTCCAGCTTAAGCTTTCTTTTGAGGAGTTGGTTGACTCCACGCTTCATCTCGAAGCCGTCGAGAAGGAGTGCGAGAGTGGTGAAGAGGTTGAGGTTCGCAAGAACCCCAATAAGAAGAAGTTCCCATTTCATAAGCGGAAGTTTTTCCCTTCCAAGAAGAAGAAGCCCGTTGGATCTAGTCCTAGTTCTCAGCCTAGTGGAAAACCTCCTACTCAGAAGGCGTGTTACAATTGTGGCTCTTATAATCATATGATTAGAGATTGTCCTAAGCCTCGCATTTGCCGTAATTGCAAGCAAGAGGGACATTGGTCTTCTTCTTGCCCTAACAAGCCAAAGTCTTCTGGTTCTAGCAAGCTTAATGTAGTTGATGCTTCTGGTGGTTCTTCTCAGCCTAGAGGTACCCTTTCTTCTATTCTTGAAGGTTCCATTTTATTTCGTGATCGTTCTATACGAGTCCTCTTCGATACGGGTGCATCACACTCATTCGTATCGAAGGAGCTTGTTGATGATATACAGTTGAATGTTTCTTGCCTTATTACTTCTTTGAGGATTGCAAATCCTATTGGGGGATCCACAACCCTTAGCATGCTTTGTGATGATGTTGAGATTATTCTTTGTGGTTTTTCTTTCCGTGCGAATCTGCACGTTATTCACTATCTTGGATTTGATATGATTTTGGGTATGGACTGGCTAGTGCGATACGATGCCAGGATTATTTGTTCTGAGAGAATTTTATATCTTTGACATCCAGATTCATCTACTCAGCTATCACTTGTTCTTTGGAATGTGGATGATTCTGAAGCATCTTTATTTTCTCTCGACTCACGAGATGAAGATGATATATCTCGTATTCCTATTGTTAGTGAATTCTCTGATGTATTTGAGCCTGTTTCGGGTTTGCCACCCAAGCGGGCGATTGAGTTCCGCATTGATCTCATTCCAGGTGCGCAGCCAGTTGGTCGTCCTCTAACGAGGATGTCTACAAAAGAAAATGGTAAACTTAAGAAGCAGCTCTTAGAGCTTAAGTCCAAGCAGTTGATTCAATCTAGTTCTTCACCGTGGGGTGCCGCGGTCGTCTTTGTGAAGAAGTCTGATGGAACTCTTAGGCTTTGCATTGACTATCGCAAGCTTAACGAGTTGACCATCAAGAATAGGTATCCATTACCTAGGATCGACGATATGTTCGATCAGTTGAGTGGCGCTAAGGTTTTCTCTCAGCTCGACCTTGCCACTGGCTTCCATCAGCTTCAAGTTGCGAAAGATAGCATTCCTCTTACAACTTTCCGCACTCGATATGGATCTTACGAGTGGCTTGTTATGCCATTCGGTTTGACGAACGCTCCTGCTTTCTTTGTCGATCTTATGAATCGAGTATTCCGTGAATATCTCGATAAGTTCATCCTTGTGTTCATTGACGACATCCTTGTATATTCGAAGTCTGAAGCTGAGCATGCTAATCACTTGAGAATTGTCTTGAGTACTCTTCGTCATCACCAGCTTAAAGCCAAATTCTCCAAGTGCCACTTCTAGGAGAATAAGGTTAAGTTCTTAGGCCACGTTATTTCCTCCGAAGGTATTTCGGTCGATCCATCAAAAATCGAATCCATCCAGAATTGGAAGAGGCCTGAGAATGTTCATGAGATTCGCAGCTTCCTTGGATTAGCAGGTTACTACCGGCGATTCATTAAGGATTTTTCCCGCATTATGCTTCCTCTCACCAGCCTTACTCGGAAAGGCATTCGATTTATTTGGTCCGACAAGTGCGAAGCTTCTTTTCAACAGTTGAAGGAGCTCCTCACTAATGCTCCTATTTTAGTGGTTCTTGAAGAGAATCAAGATCTTGTTGTCTACACCGATGCTAGTAGATGTGGCCTCGGTGCCGTGCTTATGCAGAAGGATCGGGTAGTTGCTTACGCTTCTAGGCAACTACGACCAAATGAAGTACGCTATGCCACTCATGACCTCGAGTTGGCCGCCATCGTCTTCGCCTTGAAGATTTGGCGCCATTATCTATTGGGCGAGCACTTCATTCTATACACCGATCATAAGTCATTGAAATATCTCTTCACTCAAAAGGAGCTCAATATGAGGCAACAGCGTTGGCTCGAATTCCTTGTCTCCTATGACTTCGATATCCATTATACCCCTGGTAAGGGTAATCGTGTTGCTGATGCGCTTAGTCGCAAACATTAGGCTGTTGTTTCTATGATGCTAGCCGAGTGGGATGTTCTAGAGACCTTATCCCTTTGTGATATTCGTGATCGAGCTCCATCTTCTGATTCTCCTATTTTATTATTCAGTTTGGAAGCTCGACCCAGCTTATTGGATCGTATTGCCGATGCTCGGCGGCGTGATACCGATCTTGTGCACCTTATCCAGATTTGTGAGTATGGGTCCCGTAATGAGGAGTTGCGGGAGTTCAGCATTGATTCTCATAGGTGTCTTCGCAAGAAGAACCGTCTTGTCGTGCCTTCTGATTCTGCACTTAGGCGTGACATTCTCGATGATTGTCATCGTTCTAAGTATACCATTCATCTCGGCAGTAGTAAGATGTATGCTGATATGCATCGCCTTTATTATTGGGAAAGCATGAAGCGTGATGTTGCAAGTTATGTAAGTAATTGCATGACTTGTCAACTCATAAAAGCCGAACATCAGCACCCTTCTGGTCTCCTTCAGCCTTTAGAGATTCCATTGTGGAAATGGGATCAGATTTCAATGGATTTCATTGACGGCCTACCTCGTTCGAGATCGGGCCATTGTAGCATTTGGGTTATTGTTGATCGCCTTACCAAATCAGCACATTTCATTCCTATTAAGTCTAATAGGAGTGCTCCACATTTGGCCAAGTTATATATCAAGGAAGTCGTGAGACTTCACGGAGTTCCTAGTTCGATTGTGTGTGACCGTGATTCACTTTTCACGAGTCATTTCTGGCAGAGTCTTCAGCAAGCTTTGGGAATAAAGCTTCAGCATAGCATATCACCCACAGTCTGATGGACAGACCGAACGGGTAAATCGTATTCTTGAGGATCTTCTCCGTTCTTGCATTCTAGATTTCGGTGGTAATTGGGAGGATCACCTACCTCTTGTAGAATTCTCCTACAACAACAGCTTTCAGTCCAGTATCGGTATGGCTCCTTTCGAAGCCCTATACGGAAGGCCATGTCGATCGCCATCATGTTGGTCAGAGTCCGGGGAAAAGTTGATTTTAGGCCCCGATTCTATTCGTGAAGCTTCGGAGAAGATTGATCTTATTCGTCAGAGAATGAAAGAGGCACAGAGCCTCACGAGTTCTCGATTGGTGATTTCGTTTTTATTCGGGTATCTCCTTTGAAGGGGGTAATGCGTTTCAGTAGGACCGGAAAATTGGCTCCTCGCTATATAGGACCATTTCGTATTACTGAGCGTATTGGCCCAGTTGCTTATAGAGTATCACTTCCAGCCCAGTTTTCTGGTATTCACGACGTGTTTGACGTCTCCCAGCTTCGGAAGTGCCTTCGTGATTCAGATTCTGTTATTAATCCACCTAATATGCAAGAGCTTGAGATCTCACCTGATTTATCTATTGTGCAACATCCTTTCCGTATGCTTGCTTCGGAGGTCAAACGCCTTCGAAATAAGGATGTACCGCTCGTGAAGATTCAATGGTCTGTTAATCCAAAAGACTGTACATGGGAAACCAGAGAATTTATCGAGCGATCCTATTCTGACTTTCTAACTTCTCGTGTTGAGGGTGAGAATTTTTAACTCAAGCCTACTTATTTTCCTTTGCTAGATGAAATAAATTGTGTTGAATACAACTCTTCTTTAAGAAATTGCGGGGACGCAATTTTTATAAGGGGGGGTCTGTAACAACCCTGCTTTTGTGATTACCTGTGAAAATAAATTATAACGATGGTTATAATTTAAAATGGAGGAATAAAATAAATTGGAGATGTAAAATTTTGTTAAAAATTGTTTGTTTTATAATAAACAATGTGTACTTGGTGAAATAAAATGGTAATAAGATGGTTTGGTTGGAAATTAAATATGGACAATGAAATTATGTTGATTTGGTGGCGAATTAATTAAATAAAAGATAAAAGCAATTAATTCGACATTTATTTGTTGTAAATAAATATAAAATGGAGAAAATAAAGTTTTAAAAACTTTTATAAGTTATTTTGGGGTAATATTGAACATTGAATGGTTTTGTTTTGGTAGAATGTAATAATTGTGGGAAATAGTGGTCTAATAGTTATTTTTGCTAATTTTAATGATGTGTTAAAATTAAATATGGATAATGTTGTAAATAAAATGTGTAATATTGATGAAAATCAATATTTGTGTGTAAAAATATTTTTTACATGGTTCGTTAGGATAAAATAAACAAGAGAAACAATTTTATGTAATTTTGTTGTTAGAAGTGTTGGTTTGTGTAAATTAAAGTATTTAAAAAAAAAATATATAATTTTTAATGATGGAAATTGATTTTAATAGCTAAAATAACTTTTATATGTTTATAGGACATTTCATTAAACATAAAATATGTTAGTTTGGTTTTTCTAAAGTTGAATACATAAAGATTGTAATTAGTTTGGTAAATTATGTGTTGAAATATTAAAATTTGTTAAACATATGTTAATTAATAACATACTTATCATATTATATGTTAACATAATCTTAGTGGGTAGGGTTGGTTTAGGATCCAAACCCAAGACCCAAGTTTAGAAGGAGGCAGTAGTTTTCCCTATACGTACATTTTCCTCTCCTCCTTCTTCTGTATTTTGTTACTCCATACCAGAGAAAATAATGGCTTCCTCTCTAGAATTCTAAAAATCCAAGCCTCCAAATTAAATCAAATCATAAGAAAATTAAGGAATTAAAATCTCCTACAGTTTGCATGTGTGTTATCTTCTTTCCTACAGGTTTCTAAAGCTTATTAAAGGCTAATTCTTCAAATCCTTGCTTGCAAAAATTGCCAATTCGCTGCAAACAAATTCTAAGGTGAGTATTAGCTCACACTTTTAACTTAAATAAGCTTGAATGCCAATTGTATGTTGTCCTCTTTGTTGTTTGCTGGAAAAAAAAATTCCAGAGTTTGAACCTGAAACTAATTTAACCATATCTCTCTCGTTTCTTATCCAAATTTGATGATTTTGGATGTTATGCAAAGCTTAGGCTTTTAGCTAAAAGTTTTATGTTTTGAGTTTTATGTATTTTTGAGTTTAATTTGGTCAAAAATGCACTTTTTTGTCGCTATTCCGAGAGCAAAAGACAGTGACAATAAATCCAGACCTGATAATTGTTTTGGGTATATCTTTTGAGTTGTAAGTCCGAATCAGGTGATTCTTTTTTTGAATTCTAGCTATGAAAATGCTTTCAACTTTCATGTTTTTTTATTTGTCAAAATCTATGATCTACAGGGTCAAAATGGCTCTTTAAGCCGCAGCCCTGTTGTTATGCATATTGTTCTCAGTTTTGTAATTTTAGACCTGAGAATTAAAATCATCATAACTTTTGACTCGATGGTCCAAATTGGGTGATACGTTTTTTTATAATTTATCTTTTTCAATGCTCTTCAACTTTCATGTTTTATAATTTGTCAAAATATATGATCTACATGGTCATAATGGCTCTTTAAGCCGCAGCCCTGTTGTTATACACACTGTTCACAACTTTATAATTTTATACCTGAGAATTAGAATAGCCATAACTTTTGACACGAATGTCAGAATTAGTTGATTATTTTTCTGACTTCAAGATTTGGCAATTATCTTTAACTTTAATGTTTCATGTTTTCTCAAATTTTGAGGTTAAAAGGGGCAAACTGGCAAAACAAGCCGCAGACCTGAGTTCTTTCACAATGTTTGAGCATTTTCGGTTGAATTGTTTTTGAATTCGATGATTTCGAGCACTTTTTTTTTGAGATGGTTCTAAAAGGCTAACTCCAACTAATAGAAAAGCCAACATTAATGCCAATTCGCACTGCAAATTGATGGTTTCATTTGGATTTTGTCGTATGTTAATATTATTGAATGTTTATCGATTTTTGCTGTTTCTATGCACGTGTTTTCTAAACCGTTTTCGGAATGGTTTTTAAAATGGAAAAGCTTTCAAAGTAAATGTTTTATAAAAGTTTATAATTAATTTTAAAGCTATATATATATATGTTTTCTCTATAATAAAGAGAATTTCAAAGCAACAATTTCCAAATAATTTCCAAAATCGTTTAAAAACCCGTTTTCTCGAAGTAAGTATTTTCTATATAAAAGAACATATATTTTTGCACTCTTCGAGAGAACGAGGAAGTGACTTAAATGGTATAATAAACCACGTGGTGTGGGACATGTAGGTTTGTTATACTGGTTAATTCTGGACTTGTTCCTTTGAAGCTACACACATTTGGAAGTTAGCAACACATTCCGTTGTTGTTGCCAGTACTAGGCCGGAGGGGCCAAGGCCGGGGGGGGGGCACTAGCGCTAGGTCGGTGGAGCCACATATATACATAAGGACGGGGGGGCCAATGTTGATAAGCGCACTATTATAGTACTTGGCAAGGCCGAGGGGGCCACTTATTATATGCACGTGCAGTTGTTGTTGTTATGGATCCATACCGTAGTTGTTGCTATTTCTAGATTTCATTCTTATTGAATTTTAGATTTTGTTGTTTTCATATGTTCACCGTAATGTTGTTCTTGGAGTTATATGTAAATATATATATAGCCTATGTGCTATTTGAAGATTTTCATATGGTGAATACATTATGTGGTTGTTGGGAACTTACGTGTCCTATTTGGTGCTATGATGCGGTTTGCATCTTGTTGTTTTGTTGTTGATGGAAGTCTTTTATTATATCGATGTTGAAGCCGATGATATGAGGCATTTATACATGATTTAATCGATGTTGTTGTTGTTACTCCTTTTCATGAGAATTTCGTATGATATTATAGTTTTTATCATCTCATGAATTATGAGACGACATATGTTGTTGTTGCTTCTTCTCTATTGAGAAGAATTATTATTTATTATCTATTATCCTTATACTTCACTTATCATTCTCTAATCAGTTTATTTAAGCTAGACTGACCCGTGTATTTTATGTACTCGGGTCAGACCGAGTTGTTTCAGGTTAACCACCTGCTGTAGATTCCCTTGTAGCTGCTTTCGCTATGGCCCATTTTGCTATCTTTTGGATGCTAGTCCACCTTTTGTGTTGTCGTTTAGCTATCTTTTGTGTACTGTGATCTATGTATATTCTTTTGAGACATGATGTATATATATGTGGTCCGTGTTACCACTCATTTATGTATCACTATGTAGTGTACTGATGATGTATCTGTATATATGTGCGTTTGCTGTTCAGTGATATGTTGTATATTTGTTGTTGTTGTATTTTGTTCTGGATAGATCCATTAGCCACCATAGTTTTGTGTTAAACATTTATTGGGTAAGTCGATCCACAAAAAAAAGTAAAGAAAAAAAATCAGTACACCCAATCGACGTATCCAATACTTGTTTAAGGCAAAGCTTACGGATGGTCGCTCCTAACCAGCCCTATTCTCTACACTAGAAGACAGTATTACTCCGTAATACCCTTTGTTAGCGTAGGTCTTGGGGTGGGGCGTTACAGCAGAGTTTAGATTTGTATCTTGAATTTGATTTCTAGCTTTAAAAAGGTGAGTTTTATCTCTCTAGACATACGTACTTTCAATTTGTGAAACGATGACATGTGAATTGTATAAATTAATATGTTATGTTATTATGTTCATATATGCCTGTGATAAATCTATATGATGTTAAATATTGCTATATCCCTGTTACACTATCTGTTATGATTTTATTTGTTATACTGTTGTTTATTTCCTGTTTATCACACTGCAAGTTCCCTATCACTATGGGTTGAAATGATACATACCCGAACGAACATTAGATTAAGGAAAAATCACTATGGGCTGAAATGATAGGTTCAAGTGATTTTATTGTATTTATTTTACTTGGAATTGCGGGTTTGAAATGATAGATCCCGGATTTTTCTTCTTAAATTACGGATTGAAATGATATATTATCCGTATCACTTGACCTAGGTTAGAAAATATTATATAGGCCCATGGTTATATTTTTAAATGATATTTTCCTAAAAATTTATTAAGTATTTTAAATATTTCTAAAAATTATTAAGTATTTTGAAATTATAAATATATAAATTTTAACTTAATTTGATTTAATGCTTTAAAGTGTAAAGAAATATTGTTTTTCTATAAGTTAATTGGTTTTGAATGGAATTTAAAGAGTCTTATTTATGATAAATAACTTAATAATTAAGTTTGATTTAATTTGGAATCTTAAATCTAACCTAGTAATTGTAATAAAGGTTGTTTCCCAGGATGGACATATTTTGTAAAATAAACAATGTATTTTTGAATAAATAAAATGAAATACATTTGTATGTGACATCTTGTAATAAGTTTTGGAATCATAGTGGAATTGATGTCTAAAGGAATAAATTTGTAAAGAATTTGATTGTTTTAACTATGATAAAATATTCTTTTGTAAAATGTTATGTTTTGTAAGATAAATAGCTATGACTTTAAAACGGAAAATGTAAGTTAAACACACATGTGAGATGTAAGTTTAATTAATATTTTAATTGATTAATATAATAAATGTTCTTTATTGTAATAACAGAAATGAAAGAAACGTGTAAAGTTTTAATTAATGCAAGAAACATATAAAGTTTTAATTAATGAAAGAAAAGTGTAAGTTTTAATTAATGAAAGAAACGTGTAAGTTTCTAATTAATGAAAGAAACGTGTAAAGTCCTAATTAATGAGAGAACATGTAAAGTTTTTAATTAATGCAAGAAACACGTAAAGTTTTAATTAATGAAAGAAACATGTAAAGTTTTAATTAGTGTGGTATTGATTAAATTAATAAATTCTCTATACTGTAATAGGAATGTAAATTAAAACATACATTTGATAATGTAAGTTCTAATTAGTGTAATATTGATTAAAATGATAAATGCTCTTTATTATAATAAATGTAAGTAAAACGTACATTTGACACGTAAGTTTTAATCAATGTAATGGTGTATTTTAAATTGATTAAAATGATAAATGTTACTTACTGTAATAATAAAATGTAAGTTGATAACGTACATTTGATAAGCAAGTTTTAATTTATGTAAATGGCATACTTTAAATGATTAAAATAATAAAGTTTCTTTATTGTATAATAATAATGTAAGTTAATAAGGTACTTTTAACTTAACAAAAAAATTTCGGCTTTAAATTGGATATTACAGTAACAAAGTTTATTTAACTATAAGGCTATGATAAAAGGACCATTTTAAATTTGTAAGCGTATAAATACTTTGATTATATAAAATGTTAAAGTGGAAGTATTACATTCCAAAAGTGCTAAGATTTCTTAAGGTAACATTTCCAAAATGCTATGATAATTTAAAGGAATATTTCAAGTTTAATAAATTGAAAGAAATATTCAATGATTTGGAAATTTGGGTTTTATTTAAATGATATATTATTGAATTATTTTTGAAATGTAAATGATACTATTGTGATATGGTTTTGAAATAAGTATGATATTTTGGTTTTGAAAGTATATACTATTTTGAAATAAATTATATGATTTTGAAATGGACATGCTAGTTTGGTTTTGAAAGTATAATGATTTTGAAATAAATATCCATGGGTTATAATAACGTTTGGTTGTTAAAGAGACCGGGATCAGAAGTTGTCATACTATCTGCCAACTCCGAAAAGCACTTTAACAACCGTGTACGCGGTGGAGATTCCAGAATGAAGTAGGATGGTGGTGGCGTTTCCTTTAAGGTAAATACGTGGACCCGACTCCCGTGAGTTGGCATAAGGTGGCTAAAACAGGAGCGATCGACGGGTTAATAAGGTAGCACCTTTGATCAGACACATCCCTTCGATATTATACTTTGACTTTTGGATTGTTTCGGTGGCCACTTTTGATTTTTATTTGGGGGTGTGGCTCGAGGTGGGCGGTAGCTGCGCGCTACGCGTTAACATCGACCCGGAAGCGTAATTGGTATATCTACCCTGACATTGCCTAGTTGTGCCGTGTCACCTACCCTATCGCGCCTTGTACGAGTTTGGTTTTCTCCCGTAGCCCGTGTGGTATCCTCTGGTGGCTTCCCGATCAGGAGGGACTATGATATTGGATGGACTACTGGGACTATTACGTGTTAAGGGCTATATGGGTAACCCCTTAATGCTATGAAAAAGCAAGTTTATTTTACTATAGACATTATTATGATAGCGAAATATTACTACATAGTAAATAGTTTAACGGATCCTTAGAGGATGGGCAGTCCCAAGCATCTTTTAAGTTACTTGTACCTTATATTACAGTTCACTTGAGTTGGTTTACATTGTATAAGTATGTATGTCCTGATTCGAGTGTTTTGTGTTTCTTCACGCTCGGGTCAGACTGAGTGATACAGCATTTGAGACTCACCTTCGAAGTTGGAAGCTTTGCTTGAAGATCCAGCTACCTATTTCACTTTCGGTTATCCAGTTGATTCCGGTTATCCGGTTGGTTCCAGTGATATATTATGATTCATACATGGTTATCATGTCGACACCTCCGTTGTATCTTGTTATCTTTGTTGTATCTTGTTTGACTCTGATGTATTTGTATAGTAGCTTCATGAACTACTATTTCTTTACTTCCACTGCATTTATTACTCCGTGTCTGTGATTTATTTATTTACTATTTATGTTGTGTTTTGCCAAATTTATTTTACAATTCGGTATTTTGAGCAATTCAAGTCCGACATGTGCGGATGCGAATGGTTGAAAATATCGGGTCGTTACATACCTCCCTTTAATCTATCATTTGGAACTGAAAGTGTGGAAAATCAATATGTTGAAGAATTAATTTTTTCTTTCTTGATATTACACTGCTAAGTTATGCAAGTTCTTTCTTTTATTTTAAGTTTTGCTTATCTATCTGAGCATTGTGGGTTTTGAAGTGGTTTTAAGTAACATATTTTATTATCTTAGAAGTGGGTGAGAGAAGTGTTTTGGTGGGTGAAACCGTATCATCTTTTAAAAAAGGGTGATACTATTTACACCCACTCAAATACTTCTTTTATCCATTTTCCTCTTACCCACTCAAATACTTTATTCACCCACCTATACCTATGTTTTTTTAATTTTTCTTATAACAAAATAACATAACTTTTCCTCTCTTTCTCTTCAGACAATGAAATAAAAATTTATTCATCCAATTTTTCATGAACATTCTTTTTTTCATCCAATGCTTCACCAATAAATATGAATTTAACTAATTTGACGATGATAACAGTGTTATCGACTTTAATCGTATGTAGATTTTCTTTCATAAATTGGTGTAATTTAACTAAGACTAACATAGTAAAAAATATTTTGCAGTTCAAATTTGGTGTCATTATAGAACATAGTGAAGAACCTTTATTGCTACTTTAATCAAAAATATCTGCGCATTATTACTTTTGTTGTTATTTCAATATGAAATGAAAAAAAGAATGTTAGAACCAAATGTAATATAAAGAAATATGATACAGTCAAATATATTTAATTATCGTTATCGTTCCTTATAGCGTTAACGAATGTACAAAAATATTGATCTACATGCATATTCTAAGTCAATTAGATACCTTAACTCATCAACTCCTAGTATGAATTGATAAAACATCTTTATTTAATTTGTTCATCTCATTTTTTCACCAATGGTTGTGAGGATGGAAAATAAGTTTGTTTTAGGTTCACATTTTATTTTTACGTGTTTATTTCTAAACGCTCTTTTAAGTCTGAGGTGGGTGTTTGAAGTAATTTTTATGATTTAATTTTATTAAATGTTTAAGTGACATTTGTGAGTGTTTAGATAAGTCTAAATAATAATGCTCTTGAAAAACACTACTAAGAAACATACCATCATAATTTCGAAACAAATATTAATAAATATAAATCACTTCATACTTTTGGAATGAGAAACTTAAAGTGTAGCTAAAACATTTCATTGTTCGAATTGAAAAATCTTACTCATAAAGAGAGAAAATTCTTTGGATCACATGAATCATATTTGTATTTTGTTAACAGCCTCCAACAATCATTTCTTCCATGTGTAGCTTGATCGATCTCCAAAAGTAACAATGAATTAATACATTCAAATGGTAGGAACAAGAAAACTATTTTTGTTGAAGATGTAATTTCGAGAGTTGATCTTATTTTTGAGTGTGTATTGCTTGTTGTTATTTTTTACATTGCTGATTACGTGTAAATGGATTTTTTATGATAATTTATAGGTAAGCGCGGTAACTTTAACAAGTTTGAAAATTGAAAAAGATTTAGAAGAAGAAAACCATGTAACATTAAATGGGGATTTAGTTTCAAATGGGGAGAATAAATGAGAATAGGTTTAAGTGTTGCTTTCAACGCTACCTCTTCCTTTGAAAACACACAAATTTCAAACATTAATTACACACGGGCTGCTTTTCATTGCAATCGATATCTTGTTGCCGATCTTAACAAAGAAATCATTAGAAACCACAAGATTAGTTCATCGCGGTCGATATAAGACGATAACTGAAATTAAGAGCAATCTACATGTAGTTATAATCCAAATTTTGATCATTTTTTAAAAGGATATTGTGATGAGGAATGCAAACGCATAGATTTTAGGGTAATGAATAACTTAACATAGAATAAACATTTATTGCTGTAGGATGGAGACGATGTGGAAATAAGTTTGTTAGGGGCAAATTGCAAAATATTTCCTTGAATTAAGGAGATATCAGTATATGAAATTGGATTAATTGAGAGAATGTGAAAAACAATTATTTCTTGACGGTGTAGAATAGACGGAAATAATTTTTGAAGTAGAATTAATTTTAATGCGAATATAATTTGAAGAGGTGGTAAATACATGGAAGTAAGTAATGAATTTAATCTTGAATGAAACTTTATTTCAAAAAGTTGAGATGGAAATAGGTCTAAAGGGCAAGCTGTAATTTTTTTTTCAATTTAAATTAATCATGTATCAATCTTTATTAATAGTTGTAATACCTTTGGTGTCAAACTTTTTCGGTATCAACGTGAACTATCAAAAATGCCCATCTACAAATATTATTAAATATTAATATCACTTAAATATAGGATCTAATAGATAAGTTTTCTTTACCAATTCAAAACTTCACTCTATGTATATTATCGAAACCTTAATATCACTTAAAAATATGATCTAACAAATAATACTTTTTTCAAAGCCATCTTTTATTAGTTAATAACAGAAATAAAAATTCAAACTAATAAAAAAATAAATTCATTCTTTATTAATTAATGATAGAAATAAAAATTTAAACTAACATAAAAATAGATATTGCAATTAAAAAGTAAAATTAAAACTAATTGCATATCATTTCAACGTAACATTTGCGCAAATCATATTTTTTGATGGAGTTAAACATATACAATTTCTAAAAAAATATTCACGCGAAATGCATGTCATCATCACGCGCGAAGCGTGTGCCTTACCACTCGTATATAGAATGAGAATTAACATAAAGAGGGTAAAAAAGAATTGGAGTCGTTCCCAAATATTCTCAACTTCTTTCCTCTGAAATTCACTCACATAAATCCTTTTCGTCAATGTCCAAAAAAAGCAGCAACCCTTTCCAAAAGCTGAATTAGGTCACGAATTAATTAAGAGATACAGTCACCTCCCGATAGCTAACAGCATTTACCTCCAAAAATTAGAATAAAAAATCATTCAAAATCCTTCTATTCTTCCCTGCCCTGCTTCTCTTCCACTACTCCCAAAAACTTCAAATTATTTTCTGCGCAAAACCCCCTGAATCGTCACAGATCACAGGCACCCACATTTGCTCATCTAAAGCTTCCCAGAATGGGTATTTGCTACGCTAGACCTTCATCTCGACATAACCAAAACAACGAGCACAAAGTCCAAACAGACCCTGAAATTATTCACAATAATTTTAAAAAGTCACCAAAGCCACGGGAATCCCCATACTTCCCATTTTACACGCCGAGTCCGAATTTGAAATCGTCCACGTCAACGCCACGTAGGTTTTTTCGTATGCCGCCGTCCCCAGCGAAGCACATAAAGGCGGCTCTAGCGAGGAGGCATGGTGCGGTGAAGAATTGTAATAACAAAGGTGTGGTATTGGAAGAGGAGGAAAGTAGAGGGGTGTTTCTGGATAAAAGGTTCGGTTTTTGCAAGGGGTTTGATAAAAGTTTTGAGTTGGGTGATGAAATTGGACGAGGGCATTTTGGGTATACTTGCGCTGGTAAATTTAAGAAAGGAGAGCTCAAAGGGAAGCAGGTTGCTGTAAAAATTATCCCAAAAGCTAAGGTAAAATTTACGTATTTCATATTGTAAAACATATGTTTTTGTAGTACTTTTGTAGGCCATAGAATATACTAAGGCTTTTATGTTGTTCGTTAATTGTTTATTTGTTGATCAGTTGTAGTTCTTGTCTTGTTGGGTTAAAATCGTAGAAGTAAATGCGAAGTGTTATCAGACACTAATTTTTCGTGCATACTATGATCAAATGATGGTTTTATTACTGGAAAATAAGAATTCTTATATGAAAATAAACTATTTGCAAATTCATTGAGGAAATAGAAAATCCATCAGGTATGGTGCCTGTAATATTTTTTTTTTTTTTAACACACACAAAATTTAAACATCTCGCTAAATTTGTTGTGATAGGTTATTGCCATGTTGTACATTCATGTGAGTGTGACAGTGTTTGTCCTTTTATATATTTTCAATTTCGATATAGCCAAATAAATATTCTCATGTTGTAGAAAACGTTTTGCTAAAAATGTTTCTTTTTGAATATTCAATCATATTCAATCATTTATTTAAAATTTTGAACTTTAACCCAAAAAAATATTTTTTTTTATGTGTTCATTTCAATAGTGTATCGGTGCCGTTTATTGATTACTATTTTTCAGATTGGTGACAAACACCGTTGTCCAAGTGGTTAAGTGATTCGGCTTTGGTGCGAGAGGTCACAAGTTTAAAACTTGCATAACGTGATTCGAACGTTTATTGACATGTGATATGTTGTCCTAGTGGCATGTAGTATATAAAGTACTATTTCAATAATAATAATAATAATAATAATTTCAGATTGGTACCTTTTGCACAAACATGATTATTAACACGGGTGTATGTATCATTTTTAGTCTAGCACATGTGTTCAATAACATCCCACTGTATTCTTATTGAGGTTGTTTGTCATTAATTAAAATAGATTTGTGATTCTATAGAGTATGAACATATTTATTGAAGATAATTTAAGTAGCGATTGACTTTTGAGTGTGAGGCATAAACTAAATCATCTTTTTATTTGTAATCTATTTAATATGAGGTAAATTTCATATATAGATATGGTACACAATGAGTATCTTAATATAGTAGCTAACTGGGGTTGCTGCTTGTTCTGTAGAGTGATCAAAGATTACGAGTTCCATCTCCGCAGCGAACATATAAATCTCAAGAATATTTGAATTATGTATTTTGAGCTTAGTTCATACTCTCTCAGAGTTTACAAGAAAAATTTGGTTCTTTGGGCATTGAAAAACATGTATTTCAATATAATATTTAGTATACGACTCAAAATATATGCTAACTTTTGTTTTATTTTTTTTGGGATTTATGAAACATAACTTTAGGCCACTACGTTAATGACTATTATATGTTGTAGTTATCAAATTATTATAAATGAACTTGATGTATTTTCCCCTGTTTTTTTGAGGATGAAATCCTATTTTTGGCAGATGACTACAACAGTTGCCATAGAAGACGTCAGAAGAGAGGTGAAAATTTTGAAAGCCTTGACAGGACATGTAAACTTAGTTCAGTTTTATGATGCTTATGAAGACAAAGACAATGTATATATAATCATGGAGTAAGTCAATTGTGGTTCGTGCAAATTCATAAATTTGAATTGATCAACATGGAGCATACTGTCCATAAGTGGTTCCTATAGAAAGCAGCCAATCTTTCATACATAAAAACCAGCATACGTCATTTCATTGATATTTGGATTTTAATTAGATTCAACCTTAATAGTATATCTTTCGCTTTTTCAATTTTTATCACCTTTTGCTACTACATTTTTCAGACTATGTGAAGGAGGTGAACTTTTGGAGAAAATACTTTCAAGGTATATAGCCTTTCTATGTTTTTACAACTCTACATCATCCATACTTTATTAGTTTCTTATGTTCTGATATTTACTTTAACACAATGTCATATATAAATAGGGGAGGGAAATACTCAGAAGATGATGCACGAGATGTATTGATACAAATGTTAAACATTGTTGCCTTTTGCCATTTACAAGGAGTTGTTCATCGCGATCTCAAACCAGAAGTAATTTTCATCTATTTATATTTGTCCTCATCGATAGTTCTATACTCATATTTTCCACTCTATATGATTATTCTTTCATATGTTTTCTTGTTCAGAATTTTCTTTTCGCTTCCAAGGATGACAGCTCCAAGTTAAAGGCTATCGATTTTGGTTTATCAGATTATGTGAAGCCAGGTTTGTTTTCAAACGTTATTATGTATAATAAGGTTTCTTTTCCCTTTTCGAATAACTTTTCTTAGTTGTTTATAGATGAGAGACTGAATGACATTGTTGGTAGTGCATTTTACGTTGCACCAGAAGTTCTTCACAGATGTTATAGCACCGAAGCTGATGTATGGAGCATTGGTGTGATTGCCTATATTCTATTATGTGGTAGTCGACCATTTTGGGATAGAACTGAATCTGGTATTTTTCGAGCAGTTCTTAAAGCTCATCCAACTTTCAATGAATTGCCTTGGCCATCTATTTCTTCTGAAGCTAAAGATTTTGTTCGACGCTTGCTTAATAAAGATCCACGAAGAAGAATGAGCGCTGTGCAAGCTTTGAGTTTGTTTCTTTAAACTTCAACTCCATCAGTGGTTCATTTTAAAATATATTACAGAAACAAATCACTTCATAAAAAAAGTCATTAAAATACTGTTCTGCAATTTGAAATCATGTCACTGTATTTTAGTTAAAAAGTGGCATAATATTTTGTATTTGGTTTGCTGAAGTCTTCCATATTGAGAAAAAATCCTCAACCTTTTGGTTTTAGAATGTGTCTCTAATTTTACCACTCACATTTGATTTCAGGTCACCCTTGGATGAGAAGCTACAGTGATATTAAAGTTCCTTTAGATATTCTAGTACTTAAACTATTGAAGACATATTTGCGTTCTTCATCTTTGCGTAAAGCTGCTTTAAGGGTTAGTAACTATCAATTACATTCACACACGTGCAATTAACAAACTATATTTTCATTATATATCAGTTTAGAAAATGATTGAAAATGCAAACGAGTGCTCAAGAATTTACAGGTTAATAAAGACATATTACATTTCGTTGTAATATGGAATCTACTCTCTACAATTATCTTATGTATATCACAGGCATTGTCAAAGACATTAACAGCTGATGAACTCGTGTATTTGGAGGGCCAATTTGCTTTGTTGGAGCCAAATAAAAATGGTTGCATTACGCTGGATAACATTAGAATGGTACGTAATGCCGCTATTATGGTGAATTACCAATTCAGATGTTCATCCATTACTTTTTGTAATCATTTAGAATAAAAGTAAACTAAATGCACACCCAGTGAATTAAAATAAAGTCTCCATATTGTGATAGTTCTGATGGGTGAATTTCTGCTTTGATAATTAATAGAGAAAAAAATATATTTTCCCCATCTTTATGCAAGTTATTCTTTCTTCTTTCTCTTAAAGGCACTGATGAGAAATGCTACGGATGCAATGAAAGAATCTCGTATTCAGGACTTTCTCAGCTCGGTATGTTTCCAAAATGAACCTGTAGAGTTTGACTTCATTTTACTTCATTGCTTACTTTTTTCCTTTAACACACGCACCAGCTTAGCATAGGATTTCACTTGATGTATTATGTTGTGTAGTTAAGCGCACTTCAGTACAGAAGAATGGACTTCGATGAATTCCGTGCTGCTGCATTTAGTGTGCATCAACTTGAGGGATTGGACAGATGGCAGCAGCATGCTCGCTGTGCTTATGAAATTTTTGAGAGAGATGGAAATAGAGCCTTGATGATAGATGAACTTGCTTCAGTATGTCTTTTTTTTTGAAGATATATAATTAATTTCTTCTTAGCCTTGTTAATACTTTCAACCGTAGATGAATTATGAAACCTTGATCCAAAACTACAACCGCGTCAAGTTTTTGTTCAAAGCTGATAGAGAGTTTTGTTACTGCTTAGTTTTTATCTTAGACCTAAGAAAAAACTTATTTCAATTTTAGACCTCAATCAAAACTTATTATAAAAATAGAGATGCTTTTCACTATGCTATATTTGTACTTGCACATTCTAAACATGCATATATTTATATAAGTTTTCAAACAGGCCTAAGATTGAAATGAGTTTTTTTCTTAAGCCTATAATAAAATTTTGTCATATTACATGTAAATGTTTGTAACTTAGACATATAATTAGTCTAATGCACATGCAGCCTCATAAATTCAGATTCTCAGATGGAGAAATATGGTCTTTATAGTCAGAGGCTGAATTAGAAACCTATTTGTTATCTTAAGTGAAAGGAGAAACCAAAAAAGCTGATGTGGCATCACAATTTTTTTGTTTGTTTTTGTTTTTATTTCTAACTTTCTCATTAATTCAGTGTTTAAATATATAATTAAACCAACGATCACAGGTTCAAGTCCCATCAAATTCACAATTCCATTATTTCACTGTCTAAATGTATAACTAACTTCAACGATCATGAATTTGAGTCCTTCCAAATGAATAATCATTTAATTTTAATATGGAAATACCAATGCTTTCAAATTATTTCTTTTAATCTTCCTCTTTGTTAATATATTATGAAAATAACCTACAAATTTTCAAAAAGTTTAAGAGTAAATCTTTGAATAATTTTCAAAAAAAGCCTAATTTATGGTAGATAATTTTTTCATGCATATTACAACTTTTACAAATACCTAATTTATAAATTTAATTTTTTTTTACTACTTTTATGAAACGTTTAAAATCGCGAGAGAAAAAACAATATAACTTAATTCGCATATTAGAATTATTTCTCAACGTAGTAAATTAAAAGCATCAAGTGATTTATTTTATATAATGTTATATTCTTAGAATAATAGCTTAATCACAAACTGTTGACAGTATGATAATGGTCGAACTGTAGTTTTTTTCTTCTTCGTCAGCTAAATACAATATTTTTTAGCATCATAATAAGTATCATTACAAGCCATAATTAAAAACTGAAGAAATAGATATTTAAATTAGAAACTAAAATGTCATTTTTCATCATTATACAATTACAATTCTAATATAATAATAATTTTAGCATCATCCATGTAGAACGCACGGGTTACATATTAGGTATAATTGATCTGGCTATTTATGCTAGTTGTCACTATTTTTTGTAACTTATTCACAACATAGTTTGGAATATGTGACCAATCTGTATGAAAGTTTGGAATCGTGCATCCAGACTAAAAGTAATTACTGCTTGAAGAATACCCTCCTCCAAAATGCTTCAAACAACATGTTTCCATAACTGTCTATAATTAACGTATTTTTTTTACACTGACTTGTCTTGTGCATAAATATAATAATTCATACTTTTTTTTTTCAAATAAATATGCATGGTCATAAAAATAAGCAGATGACTTGCATTTATGTTTCTAGCAGGAATTTTTATGCTCCAAATGAAGCATCCTAATATATACCAGATCTATATAGCTCTACCCTTTCGGTGCATTATCAGTGTTTTCTCCCATCTTTTATTTTTGATGTAGCAGCTTATTTAGAGTCTGCTCTTCTATTATTTTTATTTGTATTTCAGTCTCATGACACATTCGTTTTAAAGTTTGAAACCGGTCCACGTGATCTGCTTGTATTTCAGCCTAGTAGGACCTAATTTCTATCGATTTAGCTATCTCGTCTTTTATTATAAAAAATATACAAAAGCTTCTTCCCTCTTTGTAATACACAGAATTTGTGTTGTATATGTTGAACAATGTAGGGTAGTATAAGACTAATCACTCCAAGCCACGAAAGTATCGTTGTCTTTCAAGAATGTTTTCTCCTTCTTTATCACAACGGGTAGTATGAAAATCTTCTTTTAGGATACAATGGAGATTATCTGTGCAAGTTGTGATTACTTGCACAGATTAAAAGAAACACTCAGAAGTAATAATGCCAGACGAGTTAGATATAGAAGAAAAGAGAAGTGTATTTTCGTTGATGGAATGCACTGTTAAATATATATAGGGAGTGAGATATCTATTCGTCTACAGGTGCCTATTCGAATGGTCGTGACCGTTTTCTAACGGTTGTTACCGTTGGCTGTTGAATTTGAATTCAACAGTTAATAAAACATACCGTTTTGGACGGGGCGCTGCCCCGCACCTCGCCGGAGCGCTGTCTCCTATACTCCTGCGACCTGACTGGGCAGGTCGAATCTCGTAGCGGGGGCGTTGCCCCCGCACCCGCACCTTGAGGGGTTGCCATCTCTCCGGACCCCCCTCCGTAGGGGATCTTATTTGAAAAAAACATTCAACAGTATATACTACAGTTCATATTACTCATAGTAATTATCATCAATATATGAATATATTTTTTAGTACCTTTATCTTACAATTCCATTGCACAAACTGGATTAGTTGTGCATATATAACCAGGAATAGAGAAAAAAATTACGATTGATCTTGCTATCTGGGCTAATTGTCAATATTTTTCGTAATACTTCACGATGTAAAATATCAAATTTGCAAGCCATATATACCAATGATTAAAATTTGCAACCAGACTTAGTATTCTTCTTCTTCTTTCCTTTTTTTTTCTTTCGTGTATTTGAGTAAACTCTACTCTAACATGTTTCAACCTAAGATACCACCTATAATTTGAAAATTAATTTGCAAATATAACAAATGTTAAGGAGGTTATTGAAAATATATCCATAAAAACATACAAATGATTTGCATCTAGAATTAGAGCATCCCGGTAGTGAAATTTTATGAGTAGCTTTATTCATTTACTACCTCATAAGTGTAGCACTATGGGTGTTAAATTCCTTTTTTATTACTGAGTAGCTGAAAGCTACTACTTGGTAGCAAGCAATTATCCGATGTTCGAAACATTAGGCAAGTGCAAAATTGATTTTTTAACCTATTCAAATTACATATAATTTAAATACATATAATTATAAATATGATTGTTAATAGTTGTAATACGTTTTGATGTCACATTTTTCGGGTATAAACATGAACTTCCCCGAAATATGTCACTTTTTGCACATCCACCGTTAACACAAATATATTCTTATTTTCATGAGGTCGCTTGTTTGAATAATGCTCTTGGAAACATTTCCTTATTTTTAGGTCTTTGCTCAAGTCCTTTCTCAGATAAAAATAATCTTTCCATATGTTTATGGTTTGTAATCTCAATAACATAAAGATACACACACACACGTTTTTTTTTTGAAAACCCAGGAGAGCCAAATGCTCTTTTCCACTGAGCCGCACCCGCGGACACATAAGATATATATATATATGTGTGTGTGTGTGTGTATGAATGTGTGTGTGTATATATATTCTTCATGAATTTGTGTTACAAATAAATATTTAATATTGTACTTCTTAACTCATTACTTTCAGAAACGATTCCTTACGAGAACTATTCATAGTTAATTATTATCAATAGCTCTTAATTCTCAAAATAATTTTTTTTACAATTTTAATATTGTGTACTTTTTTTCTATTTTTATGATATTGTGCTACAAATATATATTTGGTATTTAGCCATTTTAAAATCTCTATCTTCATGAACAATAATTTCCTTACCAAAAACTATTCGTAGTTAATTGTTATTATTAGCTTTTAATTTTCAAAACAGAATTTTATAATTTTAAACTATGCATACATTATTATCTTTCTAAATATAGAAAGATTAAATAATTTATAAAACAATATTTCCTTTCTAGTTTTGTAATTTATAAATTTTTATTATGAAAGTGTAGATTCTTAAACTTGAATTTTTTTTAGTTTATTCAAATTATATATTTTATATATCGTTATTTCACAAAAATTCAATTTATTAATAGTTGTAATAAATTTAGTTTTGTAATTTAATCTGAATAAAAAATTTCCGAAATTTCTCCAACTCGGAATTGGGATATTAAATAAAATTAATAAATTCATATTGAGTAAAATAAGGGAAAAATTGAAAATAAACAATAGTTTAAATAGAATATTAATAATATATAAATCGGTAGAGAAAAAGTTGGCTATGAAATAGGCGTGAGATTACAATCAGTCCAATTTTTCAAAATAAAAATTTATGAGAAGGTTCGTAAAGTAATCTTGTAATTAACATGTGTTTTAAAATGCATGGAATAAAAAAAGACAACATTATTTTAGTTGAAATATTATGTTCATGTGCCAATTTTAGCTATTTTGTTAAATAGCGTTTTACAACAATTTTGATGACACGTATAGTATATTTACAAAAATTTTGATGAGCATATTGAAAAACAATTTTATATCCATAAGCACTTTCATGACTAAATTTTCACGTGCACATGCATCGCATGTGTTGATACACTTGTAATAACTGTGGTATCGGTTTGGTATTACATTTTTTTTGGTGTAGATGCAAACTTCACAAAATGTACCTGTACTCTAAATTTGAAGGCATTAGAAGGTCGTGAGTTCAAATCTCATTTGGACAAAAACATATAACTTTTATTGAAAATTTGGGATATAAATATGGTCATAGGTTCAAATCCGACCCATTATTTTAAATAACCCGCTTGTATACTCGTCTCGAGGAGTGCCTCAAGGCAAATGGAAATAAAACGCGTCGAGCCATTCTCAAAAAGGCCTTTTACCTTCGACACTTGCGCCTCAACAACTTGTGACATATGAAGCATACAAAACGCATGCTTCGCACTCATCAAACTGCCGAGGCATGCGATCCATTTTTTTTTCCAATTTCAATATCGCATGATTAAGTTAAATTGTTTTTGAAACAGCGATCGACAACTATGTAATGGATTCTCTCAATTCCTATTTAGACAAAAAAAAAATGTCTGAATTGTTATCACCGAAACTCCGAATAAATTTTATGGATCAATTTAAATTAGTAGAAAGAAAAAGAAATAAAATAATAACTTAACTTACATGATTTCGTTCTACTCGTAATAGAGATTGATTACACTAGAACAGATGAAAGGTTAGTTTCAAAAATCTAATTTTTTGTAGAGGCAAATAGGGAGAGGAAGAAAAACAAAACAAAACACATACCATTGCAAGACTAAATACGAATTCTTCAAAGGATCATATGTGTGTGGGTGGGAAGGGGGGTGTAATCAAGTGCTTAAATTTAATTTATTTACAATTTCAATTATTTATACTTTCATGAAAGAATAACAATGACTGATTAAGACTGTACTCTTTGAACATAAGTATTTTACCCCAAAAACTTATGCTTCAACGTTACCCGAAAAACTTACGCCCTGCCTCGGAAGCAAAAGAAAGTCTCATGTACACTATCGTGTTTTAAAACTTTGATCTGACCTTTGACAAAGTCTGTATTTTTATACATTCAATTCAATAATGTTTTCCTTTTTTGTGTTTCCAATATCATGAGATGTATCTTTTATTATACGTACTCTTCAATGCATTCTTTTACATTCGTGCATTTAATATTTTAACTTATTCAACTTTCAGTCTCCATGAATAACATTTCTCCTGCTAATTAAATCTATTTCGATGATAAATTAAACTATACGTTTTTGTCTGTATAATATTTTCTAAATTAAAATAGGCAATACTATAAGCAAAATTAGATCTAGATTATTGTTTCCTTCTTTTAAAAAGGTATTCTTACACACATGAATCGATTGTGCCAGAGATGCTCGTAATTACAGATACATATGGATATTTTAAAATTTTCACTTTATTTTAATTTTCATTTCTTTCCCCTTTTTCGATAACTTAAATGTGTTTGAAGAAAAAATATATGATGCATACATAAAACAAAACGTTAATAAACTAAAACATAACATAATATCATTACATAAAACACATAAATTAGAATAAAACAGAACACAACATATTACACTATGCCAAATAAAACTGGCATAGGCTAACACACTTTATCGAATAACACCGACATAAACTAAACTACCAAATTGAATAGAACATGTAAATCCCTTTTTCCACGTCTTTTTTACCTCTTGCAGCAGTAGTAAACTCTTCGTTGAACTTTGTTTGAACAATTAACGCTGCGACATGTGCATTGATATTCATAAATTGATAAGGATGTTCATTTTGATTTTACGTTTTTGAGTTCAGAATGGTTAAATGTTGGGATTGTAAAAACTGAAGTGTGAAAGTGAAAAGAGAGTGAAGTGAGAAGAAATATGGAAGGCAAAATATATAGACTCGATATTTTGGACGTCGGAAACTCCCTGTTGGGCGTAGCGGAGAGTATTAATATGTCACGTCATTTGGCACAAGCCTACTTAGAGCAGAACATTCGTTGCTCCAAGTAAATATTGTAGTATTTTCCAAACAATAGATATAGCCAAATGTGGATCACTGCCAATTGTTTTACCTCATTCAAATACGTTTATGTTGTATTATAACTTGCTCATATCAGTCAAAATATTTTTCTTCCACAAAAAATTGCTTTACAAAGTGCATCCCTGCTTAAATGCTGCAAGATCGTAATTTTATCACATCATTAGTAGGCAAACCTATACATAGTCAGTAAGAACTATAGAATTTTTTTTTCCGTTTTTCTTTACAGGAAACCTAATATATAAATAAACTATTATATTTCAGGAACTGGGATTAGGTCCATCGATACCGGTACATGCTGTACTTCATGATTGGATCAGGCATACTGATGGAAAGCTGAGTTTTCTGGGTTTTGTAAAGTTGTTGCATGGAGTTTCAAGCAGATATCTCAACAAGTCGCACTAACTAGCATTTGCCTTCTCCATAACTTACTGTAGCTGCCTGTATATTTATGAACAATGAGATTTGAGTGCTCCACGTACAAAATAACTCATCTGATACTTGGTGCATGTCAGGTACTTAGCATTTCCTATTTCTTACTGTTTTTATTTAACTACGGCCTGAAAGATTGTTCTGCATGCACCACTGAAAAGAAAAAGAAAAAGAAAAAACCTTGGTTTAAGTTTTTGTTGTGGAACAATACAGTTTGATGAATTATGCTATGGTCCGGTAGTTTGAATATTTTTATGTCAAAGAATTGTGTAGTTTGTTTCCTTTTCTTTATTGTTATTTTGTTGCTTATGATTAAGTGGAACATTGTCTGCTTGTACTATATCTATATATGTGCAGTATAATAATAAAATCTGGCAATGAGTAACTATGACGGACACTTGAAATTTTGATTCCAAGGGCTTTTCCTTAGTTTGCATGTATTGGTTCTGTTCTTTTAATAATGTTTCCTTGAAAAACTATGGCCAAGTTCAATAGAACCATGGCTTGATTGTTTAAACAGAATTAACCATGAAGCCAAATTCAAGATTTAAACTGTGGCCAAGTGCAACCAAATAAGTAATGAATACAACAGTTTATTGTCAAATTCCATATTACACAGTTCGAAATGAAATTACAATCAAAAGATAAATTATAAACACCAAAAGAATTCCCATTAGCTCATTATACTCTAACGCTCCACCCTTAATCCAAATCATTGTGTATCTTGTTAAAAATATCAACATGCTCCTCGAACAAAGCCATGAACATATCAGCTCCACCCTTTTCCTTGCATGATGGCACAAACACCATCAACCCTTCAACTGGCAGATTTGGTGGCAAGAACGAACATGGCCCACCACTCCCAAAGTCCAAATCATGGTAGTTGAACCTCAACCAACTATCAACCTCCAAATTAGGGCACAAAACGCTCCCACTCTCCGGCACTGATTCTTCCAACTTTCGATATACATCCTTCATCGATTCCCCATAGTCGATGAACGACTTGAAGTACTTATCGTCGATCCTACGCACTTCGTCTCTTATCATTTTGACGACTTTTGCATGGTTTGAGTGCACGAGTTTTCCGACCTGTACGCTAGGGTTTGCCCACAGTACCAAGTTGCCGAAAAACTGCATCGGGATGCTTGGGTTCATCCTGGCTCTGCCATTCGCAGCTATCCGGACTTTCGTATGCTCGTCCTCGAGTAATTCTCTTGCTATCGTTATCTTCTTCCATAGATGGGTGAGCAGGCATTCAAACATGGAGCTGCGTTCTAGGACTTTGGACTTCAGTGTCGCGATGAAGTTCGAGGAGTAGCGAACTACGAAGTTTACAATCGAGGAGTCGGATGAGTATTTTGTGATTTTCTCCTCGGTTTTGGATTTGAACTCCTGGAGGTCAAACTTACAAAATGGAGGGTTTATAGGGATGGTGATTGAAGATCGATCGTGGAAAGGAAGAGGGCTCGCGGTGATGGAATTACAGCCGGTTTCAGACCATGCAACGAGGAACTAAGACATAGATTGACCGTCCGCAACGCGATGATGGGAGCTGACTCCGATGATTAGGCCACCACATGTGTATCGGTTGAGTTGAACTTGGAGAAGTTTCTCGAAACTTATATAAAATGATTTATCGTTTTGTTAACATCCGGATAAACTAAACATTGTTCGACGTCTCGTAAAAGCTGAACTACGTTATTCAAAAGGAAAAAAAAAGTAGGAAGATGCGCACCTTCAACTTGTGGGTGCAGTTTTGTGTGGCCTGAGTGGCAATTTCTCGTATAAACTCAGAAGCGGCATGGTTTCGATGAACCTAACTCCAGCATGTTTCAAATTGAAACATTACTTCTAACACTATCATGCACCAGTCGCCCCGAAAGATGGAGCTAGTTAACCAAAACTTTAGCAAGCCATCCTTAATATCCTTATTTGAGGACATAGGTGCACGAAACACGCACAATGTAGGAACATGAAGGTCCACGGCCGCTAGGTCAAACACAGTTAATGGCACCATGGTTTCGGATAAAGGACGAGGAGGAGAAGATGAGCATTGCTTCAAGATTGTGTTGTTTGCGGTTTCAATAGTCCTTTTTTTTTTTGTAACGTAAACTATGTAAGGTACGTAGACTGTAAATGTGATGAAGATATAAATGGTTTGATGAATATATTTAGACTATAGAGGCGTTGGATAGTGGATTGCAGCCAAGAAAAAATAATTATATTGGTTGGTACCCATAGTTAGAAGGAGCAAAACGCCAATCTAGTTTGACTATTGAAGTCTTCTTTGTAAAAGGGATGAGCATTTTAGCACGATGGTGAATACGAATGATGAAGAGAATGAATTGCGCGTGGCCTTAGTCCCGACTAATAATTGAACCTGACACATGATTGGTGGTCTTTAACCAAATGTAATATTTCAGTCTTTAATTTTCCAAAATGAAAGTTGGCAATTATACATTTTTATACTTCATTTTATAACATGACGACATGAAGAAGAAGCATCTATCTCTAATTATTCTGTTAAATCAATAAAGAATTGATTACAAAATGTGTTTTCTCATTTGAGTTTTCGACTTATCCAAATAATGCAATGAGATTTCTATTTTTCTAGGCTAAATACATAACTGTTTACCTTTCTGTTGAGTCTACTTACGAAAAAAATCTTAAGTCAGTATGTGTGAACATGCTTTCTTCCTTTGCTCTTTTATTTTTCTTCCTACTATTTTTATTAAAAAAAGAAAATTCAAAATAAGTCCTTTTTATTAATAAATTAATAGCTGAACAGTATTGAATCATTTGAAATAAGTTTGAGATTTGATTTTTCAACTAAACAATCAACAACCTTACACTAGTATTATATCGTTGACATGAAAGTTTTTGGTTGGTTCCTACCAGTTACGTTTGAAATTAACATGATATACGTAAAAGTTGACTCGTTTTCTGGCTTGTAGAAGAAAACCCAAGCCATAGTTATGGCATTTTGAGTGTACATTTTCTTTAACACAAATTATAATTGAAGAGGCTACTAGAAAAGGCTCTCAGTGCGACAGCTAGGGGCGACGGCTTACGACGGTTGATTTCCGACGGGCCATCGGCGGCCATCGGAAGCCGTCAGAAATCTGCGAATTACAGGGATCGGCCGAGCCCTCTTCATCCTCATTTTCACATATGAAAATTTAACCTAAAAAACCACAATTCCCTTCTCCAAGCTTCCAATCTTTAATTTTTAACTTCCGGATCCTAAAGCCTGCCTGATCAAACGCTATTACTCTTAATCTCAGTTATAATCTCTTATTTTTGTGAAAAATTCAGTTTTTATCATAATTCTAGATTTGCATAAATTGATAAATTAGGGCAAATTAGTGATTGCAATTGTTTCCAATAGCGTAATAACGGTTTATAGCATCACATGGTATACCAATTTCATCTTTTATCGTGAAATTGTGAAAAACATGTATAATTTATGGTTGTTCATGTATATGTAAATCGTTGTGTATGCCTTGATTCTACGATTGTATATGTGTGTAGCGCTGCTATCATTGTATTGTGTTAGTTGGAATTAGAAAAAATGAATGAACGAGCTAGGAGTATTATATTGTGCACGTATTGATTTATGAAAAAAAAATGCATGAGTCTAAATTATAATTGTGTGTATTGAAAAATGACAAAAATGTTAAACCAGCCTTAAGTTGATGTAATACGTCGAATAATTGTGTTAAATTGATATATATTTTTGTAAATGTGAAAAGTGAGTAAAACTGTATTTTTTCATAAAATGCGCGCATGTAATTTTAACAAATGTCCCTTAGAGAGTTTTTGCCCCTCTGACGAGTGTTGTACATGATCGTTGTATAAATAGTTGTTTTTTTCGAAAAACGACCATTTATATTCATCTGGTACAATGTTTGTTGGATTTGTCCCTGTATTGGACAAGTTATGAACACAGTAAGCATTTACATTTTGTACACTACTTCGTCTCAAACGGTTCATAAAATTTCGGCCTAACTTTTCTTTTTTGTTTCCTGCGTATACGCATTTGTGTACAATGCAGGGAACAAAAGGGAAATGCTGCCGAAATTTTGTTGAATCGTTTGAGACGAAATAATATACGAAATTTAAATGCTTACTGTGTTTGTAATGGGAAGTAGGATGCCTGACCAATGAAAAAAAATTACAATTTTTTATATCGATACGTTAAAAAATAAAATGTGCCCTATTTGAAAATATTTTTAAATTTGTGAAGTTGTTCTTTAAATTCAAATACTTTACGACCATGAAAATAATCTTTTTCGAATTTGTAATCTTGAAAATAAATTAAATTTTGAACTTCTCATTTTGTCAAATAAGAAAAATGATTGATTATTTTGTTGATCGGAGGGGATGGATGTACCAAAGAAAAGGCTGAGGGGCTCAATAAAAGAAGATTTTTATAATGGTATAAACGTGTTTGTTGAATTCGCTTTAAGTAATAACGGAAACGATTCAGAAATTCGTTGTCAGTGTAGTAGGTGTAGACATTTGAAGCATTTATTGCCAGATATTGTGAAAGTTCATTTGTGCCAAAACGGTTTCGTACCCGAGTATTATGTTTGGGATCGGCATGGAGAAGTTGTAGCAAATACTTCTGTAGAGTCTGAAAGTGTCAACGAAATAGTTTCGACGACCCGTATAGAAAAAATGGTCGAAGATGCAGCATGATCAATGTTTTCTGTGGTTGAAGTTGACGACGATGATGGAAATGTTGAAGAACCAAATATTGAACCAAAAAAAAATTATGATTTACTAGATACTGCTAAGAAACATATTTGGAATGGTTGTAAAAGCGACACTCATCTGTCAGTAATCGCAGAATACATTGCGATGAAGTCAAAATACAGCATCACTGAAGCTGGCTTTACGGCTGTTGTACAAGCTGCAAAAAGACATATGTCGTCCGATAATCTAATGTGCGAAAATCACTATGAAGTTAAAAAACTTATGTCGGCTTTTGGTTTATCTTATCAGAAAATAGATACATGTTTAAAAGGCTGCATGTTGTTTTGGAAAGAAGACGCAAACCTTAGAAATTGTAAAGTTTGTAACCAGGAGAGATACGAACCAAGAAAAAAGAAGGGGAAGGAAGTTCCGTACAAGCGTATGCATTACTTACCCATAACTCCAAGACTTCAAAGATTATATACATCCTCTGTAACTGCATCTAATATGAGATGACATAGCGTGAGAACGGAGTAAGAAGGTACGCTGACACATCCGGCCGATGGAGAAGCATGTAAGCATTTCGATAAAACGTATCCAAATTTTGCAGCGGAGAGTCGAAATGTTGGATTAGGATTATGTATGGATCGTTTTTCTCCATTTTCTCAATTTGGTTCTAAATATTCATCATGGCCTATTATCGTCACACCGTATAATTTACCTCCATGGATGTGTATGAAAACGCAATATACGTTTCTTACTGTTGTCGTTCCTGGCCCCGACGATCCGGCACAAGGAATCGATGTATATTTACAACCGTTGATTGAGGAGTTCAAAATACTGTGGAACGAAGGAGTAGAAACATACGACGTGCCCAAGAAGAAAAATTTTCGTATGTTTGCTTCTTTGTTATGGACTATAAGTGATTTTTCTGCCTATGCAATGCTTTCGGGATGGAGTACTGCCGGCCGTCTAGCATGTTCATATTGCATGGATGAAACACGAGCTTTTTCTTTACCTCATGGTAAGAAAATTTAATGGTTTGACTGTCATCGATATTTTCTCCATGTAAATCATCCCTTCAGAGGAGACAAGAAAAACTTTTTAACTAATAGAGTAGAAACCAGACAACCACCGACGATATGGTCAAGCGAAGACATATATGAACTTGTTAGGGACTATCCAAAGATATATGAAACTGGTGAGCAAACAGAAATTGAAGGCAAATCAGTTGTTCATAACTGGTGCAAACAAACTATTTTTTGGGAGTTGTCGTATTGGAAACATCTTCTGCTTCGTCATAATATAGATGTGATGCACAATGAGAAAATGTATTTGATAATGTTTTTGACGAAATGAGTGCTGTGATAATGCACAATGAGAAATTGTGTTGTTGACGAAGGGTTGAAACATCTTGCGATGAGACCAAAAAGAGTGGTCAAGACATATCCAATATATTCCGTCAATGGATATAAATTTAACACCAAAGAATATGGTGCAGAAAAATTAACAAATAATACTGATGTATTTGTTTAAGGTAGTGACTATCCAGAAAATCACTTAAATGATTCTTATGGCGTTCTAACATAAATTTTGCAACCGACATATTTCTCACGACCCGCGGAGGAGGTGTTTCTATTTAGATGAAATTGGTTTAGCAATGTTTCAAGTTTTGAAATTAATGTGCACAAGGATTATAATCTTATCGAAATAAAGCATACATCGCACTATCACAAGTATGATCCTTTTGTACTAGCCAAACAAGCATTGCAAGTTTATTATGCTCCTTATCCGTCTCTAAAAAGAGTTAAAGCAGATTGGTCTGCAGTTTTTAAAATAAAGGCCAGATTCGCATTCGATGGGAAGAATATTCCGGACGAACAAACTTATCAGGTAGATCTTGAGCAAAATAACGAAATAATAATTACAGAGATCATACAGATTTTGGTCCTTTGATCGATGAATCAAATGTTTTGGTAGAAGCGTTTGACAGTGCAGAGGAAAATATCGTAGAACACGAGACCGAATCTGAATCAGAAGACGATGATGACTGATATAAATCTGAATCCGGTTTTTTTTTTTTGCAATTGATGTAACCATGTCAAACTTTTGATGTACTATGAAATTGATGTAGCTATGAAACCAAATCCGTTTACCATTGTTTACATGTTTTATGTCATTTCCATTTGTCATTTATTTAGCAATTTTTATTAAAAATGCAATGAAATCTGCTTATCGTCGGAAGAATACACCCACTATGAATCAGGTATAACACACTTCCATTTCTATTTCCATTTCAGTCATTAATTAAGCAATTTATACCGTTGATGTCATTTTCATATGAAATATATCTCATTATCATGTCATTATTCTCTTATATAATGATGTGCATATATGTCACAGGTTATCATAATGTCATATGGAGGTAGGAGCTCTTCCTGATCATCAGGAGGCGATGGCAGTGACCCATCGCAAGAGGCACATCGTCCAGTAGTTTCATTAGTCCCTAGAGCAAAGGGGTAAGAATTAAATTTTATTCAGCATCTTAATTTTTTTATGATATACGTACGTACTTATCTATATCGTATTTAAAAACAGGGGGTTCGACCTACTTCCCTCGAAGGTTGTGCTGGATGTCTCTAGAGCTTCTTATCGCAGTAGGATGAGTGCTTGCTGGCCGAAGTGGGATAACATCCCTCCTCACATCATAGAGTGTATATGGCAGGATGTCTCAGTATGTATATTTTTCTGTTTTCCATTTTTAATTCGTTTTTGTCGTTTTTCTACCGTTTATCATTTAAAGTGTACTTTTTTTTACTTTTTATCGTGAAACACAGGCTGAGATAGAATCCAGACAGACGATATGATGCTGGCACAAGGATACTGAATGAAGAAGATGCGCAAGAACTATAGTGACACGATATCTGAGATTAAGAAATATGGTAAGAAACCACGGTGGATGGGAGAGAGCGTATGGCAAGCTTGGTTGAGATACTGGGAGACGGACGAGGCGAAGGCAAGTACACTAAATTTTTTTGACTTATTAATTTGACGTGATCGAAAAATATTGTATCAAATTTTGAATGTACAGGCAGAGTTGGATAGAAACTCTGCAAATAGAAATAAGAATCTCGTCACTCATCGCGGAGGATCGAAGTCGTTTCAGCGGTATCGGCAGGAGTTGGTAAATTTACTGAATAATAAATGTAAATAGTTTATGTTATATAATTTTGTGACGACCCGCCCTTCTACTCACAGAAAGACGTATCATCATTTAAGAAAGAAAGTGATAGAAATAGAAAAGAATAGAAAGAAAGAAACAATAACATCAGAATCTCATAATGGAACGGAACAAACTATAATATATCACATAATTATTACATAGTTTTACATATATCAGAGTTATACAATATCATATACATGATAGTCACATATACATCTGTCAATACATACATCAGAGATACAACTTACATCAACTACACAGCGGAACTAGATAGATATCTACGTACGTCTGGAACTCATGCTCCAAGCTCCTTCAGAAACCAAAGTCCAAAACCTATCACTTGGCTACTCATAAAAATTTGAGTACCCAAGAGTATGAAAAACAAAATATAAACTCTGGCTCAGACATGGGCTGGTATGAATAAACGATTTAAAGTTGTTTAACTTTGAAAATCATTTGAAAATAAAGATATCACGTAAGACTCCCCACACATAAACGGGTAAGATTTTACCTTACGCTAACCAAAACATTTTGTAAGAAATCCAGTGATATTATAATAGTGTCTAGGGTTTCCAAGTAAATAGAAAATAGCCGAAATTGTTACATGATTAAATTCCAGCTACTAGCCACAAAAGTGGGTAATACAAATCAAAACCGTAGGGTCTCGTAGGGAAAATGGGTTTCCATCAATGGCATGGCTACTGGGGTACCGTCCGTTACAGTACATGGCCTAGATCACCGTACCGAGGAGCCACCATAACTCGCCTGCAACACAAGGTCGGAACCATTCCTTACTGAACAATCCCGAACAAGATAACCCCGGTAGTTGTTGCAATCAACCGCCTCACACAGCCGAAAAATAAAGGGACATCTACTCGTCCTGCTTGGGCATGACCCACCTAACCTTGCTGTACCTCCTCTGTTTAAACCATTCCCGGTTGATGAGGCTTGAGGCTGCATTTACCTTTAAGTAAAAAACATATCTCTTAGAATGCTCATCGCCCGCCTGACGATGTACTGAAAGCATTCAATCCATACAAGTTCGTTCCGGGTTCGAACGAAACCGAAGGCATTATTTCGTTACACTCATTTTGGAATCACCCTCAGAATCAACGACAATAACCCTTGCGTTCTGAAACACCATCTCGATCTTCACTTGAGATTTCACGACCTATCATTTAATTTGGATCGATGTGGTTTTTGGATAATCATAAATGACACCCGATCCCGGTCTCATCGAAATCCAAACGCCATTTTAAAGGCCAAGTTGGCTAATTAACTTAAACAGTTTAATTCCAACAATTGAATTCAAATAACATTTGTCACAGATAAATCATACGCAATCATTAGAGATATATCAAGGGCATATCATAGAACATCACAGAATATTATCAAATAAATATCACAAATCAGATATTCTACACAACAATGCATAAGCAATAATCTTTGATTATTATTGTAATTAATTCAACTAAGTTAATTACTTGAGAATTAATTACTTAATTCTGTTTAATTAATCATTAATTATCAATTAATTACTTATTTCTTTTCAATTTATTTAATTTAATTAATCATTTCCTTAATCAATTCATTAAATCTTAATTGCTTAATTACTTGCCCTTAATCATTAATTAGTAACTTTAATTATTAATTAATAAATCTTAATTATCCATTGATTAACCATTAATTACTTAATGAATTAATTATTAATTCTACTTAATTACTAATCATTAATTAATTAACTTTAAGTAGTTAATTAAAATTTTATTAATCACTTAAGAATTGATTAATTCAACTCTAATTACAATTATAATGTAATTATTCTTGATTACTTCTAAAATAATTAATTTATATTAATTACTCATCTTAATTAACATTTAAAAGAAATTTTCTTTAAATTTTGAAAATCAATTTACTACTAGCTGCAAAACTTAAATGTTAATTAACTTCTCATTTAGCTTAAAGTAATTACTTAATTAAAATAATAATTAAGAGTTTAAAAAATCATTGTTAAGCATTAATTAAGATAATCAAAACTTGTATAAAGTTTTAACTTAAACTTGTTAAACATTTACTTAATTTACCATGCTTAAAATACTGTTGAAACAATTTGTTTAACATTTTATTTATTTTAATACTGCAGATTGAAACAAAGCGGTACCCTCTATTAAAAACTCGAGTAACCGCACGCGTAACCCAAAATTTTCCCCGAGTCACCTTCCTACTCTTTCTTCTCTCCTTTTCTTCATTTTCCAGTAAGAATAACATTTAAAACTTAAGTATAAAAAAATAGCATCAGGCAAACCATTCTTACGCACTCGAACTAAAACCCGAAAGAAACACCTAACTCTCTCGAGCGCGACTCGAGACACACTTCCACATCGTCACTGACACCATCGTCGCTGCCGTACACGTGCACGCCGACATGCGAGACTCCGGCGAACTTTTAAGATCACCGGCAAGTCACAATTTACACGAAAACTTGAAATCTAAGTTCAAATCGTCCTCAAAAATTCGGAATCGAAATAAAGCCTTCTTGCTCGAAAAACTGTAAACACGTTCATCCACTAAATCGTCTCGCCACCACCGCATAAGCCACCGGAGGCGCTCGAACTTCGGCCATACTACGACAACTCACCAAGCAACCCTCCACCAGAATTTAGTGCAACTCGATCGCATAAATATGATGAACACGACACTTAACATATAGGACCAAAAACTCCAACTAAAACCCTAATTTGATCTCGTATCCCAATTTCACGCAATAGAAAAATTATTGTACATTTTTCCTTGAGATCACAATCGTTTACACTTTCTTCAATTCAAGTTTCAACATTTATTATTGATTCAATTACGAGAAATTGGTAAAAATACAGTTTTTACTCAACTACAAACTGCTCTTGCCCACTGAACTAAAAATCTTCATTCTGGTTTTAAAAATCATAACTTTTAGTAAGAATCCAATATATAAACTTGAATTAGCTTCTTTGACAATCAAAATTTATCAAAGAATTATATTGATTTACCTGTAGAACAAGTTACAGTGATGTATTTGTTACACATAGTTTAATTAGTTAGTTAAAAATCTTAATTTAGTTTAATCATATTGTTTAAGTTGAATACTTACAGATTAACAATGTTTGATGAGATTAATTTGAGTTTTAAACAAAAATATGCAAACTGTAACAACAGAGTAACACATATCAGAGAAGAACAATATTTATGTAAACCCAGATTCGTATCAGTATAAAACACATACAACCCCATATATTCCATGAATCATCATACTGTTTTTAGTTAAACTTAAGCTTGAAAATTTTATGTTTACTCACCTGCAAAATACTGTTGAACAGAGAACAATTTTTGTTTTCTTGAAAATCTGTAGTTGAGACTGCCCTTGAAACTGTTTTGAGTTCTTGACTGTTTTTGTTTTGAATTCAATTTGATTTTTTTACTTCTTTAGTTTTCTCTGGTTTTGATAAATTATTGCTGAACGAACTAAATAAAAGATGAATACACATATATATAGAAGATAACAGTTGTAATATGGGAAGGTAGTAACTGGACAAACATTTTGTTTTGATATGAGCAGATTTTTATTACTGCTAATGAAAAGATTTGCAAAACTTTTGAAATGACTAAAATTGGGCTGAGAAGATAGCAATTAAATGCTATGTTTCTTAACATGTTTGCATACCACAATCATGTTCAGCTGTGCATATAGATATTTGTATAAAATATACACTTTGCAGGCATGCATATGGCTTGTAAATGAAGATACTTTGTGTTTTATCTTTTTATTTTATACTTTGTTTTATATGTGAAGATATTCTGTAGGCAGATGTTCATTTTGCAAGTTCGAAATTTGGCTTGTAGATGAAGATAGTTTATATATAAATATTTGTCTTATTATTTTTAGTTTGAACTTCATACAGTTATTTGTGTCTGATATTGTTTTATATTGTTAGTTTGTGTATGAAGATATCCTGTTCAAAGGCACTTGTTTTATTATTTCATACTTTTGTTCTTGCATATTTCCAGTTTATGTTGTATGCTTGCTTATACATTTACATATGTTTGTGTTATTTTATTTTATACTTTACTTATAAATTTTAAAATTATGTTATATGCATACCTTAATTACTTATTTCTTGTTTTATTTATATTTGTATTTTGTATTTTGACTATCAATAATTAAATTAAATTCATAAGTTTTACTTACATTTATACTTATTTTGATATTTATTTCTATTTGTATTTTGACTATCAATATTTAAATTATATTCTTAAGTTTTACTTATATTTAATATTTATATTTTATATTGATAAACTTTGATTTTATTTTGAACATTATCATTCACATCTATATATTTATCTACCAAACGTTAACAAGACAAAGTATTTTAATTTAATTATATAAGACAAATTTTATTATAAATATTATTGAGATATTTTATTTTAAATTTTCAAATCAAATTCCTTTTAAAATACCAATATATACAAATAAATGACAATTATCCCAAAAGATTTAATCATTTCAAATTGATAAGTTTACATTTTATTTAAATTATATTAAATATTTATTAAAATAAAGAGGGCTAAAATCCAGGGTCGTTACAAATTTTAAATGTATAATAATTGTATGTAACAATCAACTTCAGGAAGCCGAGGCACATGGTCCTGTCGGCTATATGGACGTGTTCACCCGTACGCATGCTGTCGAACATGTTAATCCAGACGGGACTGTTTCGTATACATGGCAGGACGATAAATCCAGCAAAAGTCATGTAAGCTTATTTCATTTTATTCAGTATTAGTAACACTACAAGGGGAGGGGGGATTTCCGACGGCTGAAAACCGTCGGCGGCCGTCGGAAGCCGTCGGCGGCCGTCGGAAAAAGCCGTCGGAAATGAAGGCGTCGGGGAGCAGTATTTCCGACGGCTACCGACGGGTGATGCCGTATACATTATCGACGGCTTTCGGCGGTTTCCGGCGGTTTCCGACGGCTTCCGACGGCCGTCGGAAACCGTCGGAAACCGCCGGAAATCAGGCCAATAAGCCGTCGGAAACCGTCGGAAACCGCCGGAAAATTTCGACCAGTAAGCCGTCGAGAGCCGTCGGAAGCCGTCGGAAACCTGCTGGTTTTTTTAAAATCTGCTGCAAATAGAGCCTTCCAACCACATTTCTCTTCCAAACACTACAATATCAATACTGCACAATCAAATAAACAATAATCCAACCAAACATGCAAACCAATACTCCAAAATATTCAATAGACACAGAAATAAACAAAATTAGAATAAAAATAAAATACAAAATATACATAACATTCCAACATTAACAATAATACTAACAATAACTGTTGTAATCATGCATATCCTGATACAGCTACAGAACCAAGTGTATTATACATAATTATACATATCAACAATTAATTGTTCCTTCTACCAAATCATTGTAAACTAAAACTAAACATACCTGCACGAACGAATTAGAAAGCAATGAATCAATCTGCCCCAGATCCAGAGCCAGCCGATGAAGGGAAGCGGCCACCAAACTGCTGCATGTACTCAAATAACTGTGCCGTCTGCATGGCCTGTTGGCGGTTCTGCTCCTCCAACTGCTGAACTCTAGTCTGCAATTCTTCTATACTTGCTAGCTCGCTCTGAGGTCTACTCCGCCGTCTCCTACTCTGACTACTGGACTGCAATAATTGAAAAATAAATAAAATCAAAGTTTATTGTTTTGAAAAGGTAAGAATATCATATTTTAAGTATTTTAAGAAAAATTAAATTATTTACCGCTAAATTGCCAAATCCGTATCGTCGACCATGCTCTGGTGGACTCATAACGGACTCAAAAATAACGTCCTCTTCATCGGTCGTCAGCTGCTCTCGACCCGTATCAGAAAGGAGTTTCTGTCGCTGCTCCATAAACATCTCCTGCATTGACAAATTAATAATATCATATCTTATTTCATAATAATTTGACAACTAAAACAATTACTAATACTGAATAAAATGAAATATGCTTACATGGCTTTTACTGGATTTATCGTCCTGCCATGTGTACGAAACAGTCCCGTCTGGATTAACATGCTCAACAGCATGCGTACGGGTGAACACGTCCATATAGCTGACAGGACCATGTGCCTCGGCTTCCTGAAGTTGATTGTTACATACAATTATTATACATTTAAAATCATATAGCATAAACTATTTACATTTATTATTCAGTAATTAAATTTACCAACTCCTGCCGATACTGCTGAAACGACTTCGATCCTCCGCGATGAGTAACGGGATTCTTATTTCTATTTGCAGAGTTTCTATCTGACTCTGCCTGTACATTCAAAATTTGATACATTATTTTTCAATCACGTTAAATTAATAATTGAAAAAAAAATTAGTATACTTGCCTTCGCCTCGTCCGTCTCCCAGTAGCTCAACCAAGCTTGCCACACGCTCTCCCCCATCCACCGTGGTCTCTTCCCGGATTTCTTAACCTCAGATATCGTGTCTCTGTAGTTCTTTCGCATCTTCCTCATCCAGTATGCTCGTGCCAGCTGCATATCATCTGTCTGGATGTCTATCTCAGCCTGTGTTAAAAAAAGATTACACTTTAAACGATAAACGGTAGAAAAACGACAAAAACGAATTAAAAATGGAAAACATAAAAATTACACATACTAGGACATCCTGCCATATGCACTCTATGATGTGCGGAGGGATGGTATCCCACTTCGGCCAGCACGCACTCATCCTACTACGATATGCTGCTCTGGAGACGTCCAACACTACCTTAGTGGGTAGTAGCTCGAACCCCCTGTTTTTAAGTACGATACAGATAAGTACATACGTATAGTATAGAAAAAATAAGATGATGAATAAGATTTAATTTTTACCCATCTGCTTTGGGGACTAACGTAACAACTGGACGGTGTGGCGCTTGCGATGGGCCACTGCCATCGCCTCCTGAAGAACGGGAAGAGCTCCTCCCTCTATGTGACATAATGATAAACCTGTGACGTTTACACATCATTATATAAGAGAATAAAAACATGATAATGAAATATATTTCATATGAACATGACATCAGTGGTATAAATTGCTTAATTATAATGACTGAAATGTAAATAGACATGTAAGTTTGTTATACCTGATTCATGATGGGTGTACTCTTCCTACGATAAGCAGAGTTCATTGCATTTTTAATAAAAATTGCTAAATAAATGACAAATTGAAATAACATAAAACAATAGTAAACGGATTTAGTTTCATAGTTACATCAATTTCATAATACATCAAGAATTCAACATAGTTACATCAATTGCAAAAAAACAGATTCAAATTTATATCAGTCATCATCGTCTTCTGATTCAGATTCGGTCTCGTTTTCGACGATATTTTCCTCTGCACTGTCAAACGCTTCTACCAAAACATTTGATTCATCGATCAAAGGACCAAAATCTGTATGATCGTCTGTAATTATTATTTCGTTATTTTGCTCAAGATCTGCCTGATAAGCTTGTTATCAGAATAAGCTTATTTCGTCTGCCTGATCAAAGGACCAAGATCTGCCTGATCGTCTGTAATTATTATTTCGTTATTTTGCTCAAGATCTGTACGATAAGCTTATTATTTGTAAAACATATTAAGCTCCGTTACTACCTTCCAAACTTTTAACGGCAGTAGTTCTTTAAACATAACGGGAAATAAATTTTCCATCATTATGTGACAGTCGTGACTTTTCATTCCGCTCAATCTACCATTTTTAAAGTCAACACATCTACGAAGATTTGATGATATCCCATCAGGAAATCTTAACCCTTCCACCCATTTTAACACAGCTTTAACTTGATTATTATCTAATTCGTAACAAGCTTTTGGTTTTTTACTGTCATTTGGTTTCATATGAAGCTCGGGACGTTTGCATAATTCTTCTATATCACGTCTTGATTTCAAATCATCCTTCGTCTTCCCTTTCACATTCAAAATTGTGTTAAACACATTATCAAATACATTTTTCTCATTGTGCATCACATCTATGTTATGGCGAAGCAGAAGATGTTTCCAATACGGCAACTCCCAAAAAATAGTTTGTTTGCACCAGTTATGAACAACTGATTTGCCTTCAATTTCTGTTTGCTCCCCCATTTCATATATCTTTGGATAGTCCTTAACAAGTTCATATATGTCTTCGCTTGACCATATCGTCGGTGGTTGTCTGTTTTCTACTCTATTAGCTAAAAAGTTTTTCTTGTCTCCTCTGAAGGGATGATTTACATGGAGAAAATATCGATGACAGTCAAACCATGAAATTTTCTTACCATGAGGTAAAGAAAACGCTCGTGTTTCATCCATGCAATATGGACATGCTAGACGACCGGCAGTACTCCATCCCGAAAGCATTGCATAGGCAGGAAAATCACTTATAGTCCACAATAAAGAAGCAAACATACGAAAATTTTTCTTCTTTGACACATCGTATGTTTCTACTCCTTCGTTCCACAGTATTTTTAACTCCTCAATCAACGGTTGTAAATATACATCGATTCCTTGTGTCGGATCGTCGGGGCCAGGAACGACAACAGTAAGAAACATATATTGAGTTTTCATGCACATCCATGGAGGTAAATTATACGGTGTGACGATAATGGGCCAGGATGAATATTTAGAACCAAATTGAGAAAATGGAGAAAAACCGTCCGTACATAATCCTAATCTAACATTTCGACTCTCCGCTGCAAAATTTGGATACGTTTTATCGAAATGCTTCCATGCTTCTCCATCGGCCGGATGTGTCAACGTACCCTCTTCCTCCGTTCTCACGCTATGCCACCTCATATTAGACGCAGTTACAGAAGATGCGTATAATCTTTGAAGTCTTGGAGTTATGGGTAAGTAGTGCATACGCTTGTACGGAACTTCCTTACCCTTCTTTTTTCTTGGTTTGTATCTCTCCTGGTTACAAACTTTACAATTTCTAAGGTTTGCGTCTTCTTTCCAAAACAACATGCATCCTTTTAAACATGTATCTATTTTCTGATACGGTAAACCAAAAGCCGACATAAGTTTTTTAACTTCGTAGTGATTTTCACACATTAGATTATCGGGCGGCATATGTCTTTTTGCAGCTTGTACAACAGCCGTAAACCCAGCTTCAGTGATGTTGTATTTTGACTTCATCGCAATGTATTCTGCGATTACTGACAGCTGCGTGCCGCTTTTACAACCATCCCAAATAGGTTTTTTAGCTGCATCTAGTAAATCATAAATTTTCTTAGCTTCAATATTTGGTTCTTCAACATTTACATCATCGTCGTCAACTTCAACCATAGGAAACATTGATCGTGCTACATCTTCGACCATATTTTCTATACGGGTCGTTGAAACTATTTCGTTAACGACACTTTCAGACTCTACAGAAGTATTTGCTACAACTTCTCCATGCCGATCCCAAACATAATATTCGGGTGTGAAACCGTGTTGGCACAAATGAACTTTCACAATATCTGGTAACAAAAACTTCAAATGTCTACACCTACTACACGGACAACGAATTTCTGGATCGTTTTCGTTATTACTTAAGGCGAATTCAACAAACACGTTTATACCGTTATAAAAATCTTCTTTTATTGAGCCCCTCATTCCTTTTCTTTGGTACATCCATCTCCTTCGATCAACAAAATAATCAATCATTTTTCCTATTTGACAAAATGAGAAGTTCAAAATTTAATATTTATTTTGAAGAATACACATTCGAAAAAGATTATTTTCATGTTCGTATAATATTTTGAATTTAAAGAACAACTTCACAAATTTAAAAATATTTTCAAATAGGGCACATTTCATTTTTTAACGTACGTAACGATTAAAAATATATATAATTTTTTTTCATTGGTCAGACATCCTACTTCCCATTACAAACACAGTAAGCATTTACATTTCGTATATTACTTCGTCCCAAACGATTCAATAAAATTTCGGCAGCATTTCCCTTTTGTTCCCTGCATTGTACACAAATGCGTGTACGCAGGAAACAAAAAAGAAAAGTTAGGGCGAAATTTTATGAACCGTTTGAGACGAAGTAGTATACAAAATGTAAATTCTTACTGTGTTCATAACTTGTCCAATACAGGGACAAATCCGACAAACATTGTACCAGATGAATATAAATGGTCGTTTTTCGAAAAAAACGACTATTTATACAACGATCATGTACAACACTCGTCAGACGGGGCCAAAAACTCTCTAAGGGACATTTGTCGGTTAACATGCGCGCATTTTACTCAAAAATACAGTTTTACTCACTGTTCACATTTATATATTAATTTCACACATTTATTCGACGTATTACGCATCAACTTAGGGCTGGTTTAACATTTTGTCATTTTTCAATACACACAATTATAATTTAGAGTAATGCATTTTTTTTGTGTCATAAGTAAAAACGTGCACAATATAATACTCCTAGTTCATTCAATCATTTTATCTTATTCCAAATAACGTATACAATCGTCGAATCAAGGCATACACAACAAAATACATATACATGAACATGCACAAATTATACGTGTTTATCACAATTTCACGATAAAAGATGAAATCGGTATACCATGTGATGCTATAAACCGTTATTACGCTAGTGGAAACAATTGCAATCATTAATTCGTCCTAATTTATCAATTTATGCAAATCTATAATTAGGGTAAAAACTGAATTTTTCATAAAAATAAGAGATTATACCTGAGATTAAGAGTACTGAAGCTTGATTAGAGTGCGTTGGAAGATCCGGAAGCTAAAAATTAGGGATTGGAAGCTTAGGGGTTGAATTTGGGGGGTTTTTTGGGTTTTTTTCGTATGAAATGGAGGAGGAAGAAAGGGCTCGGCTGGCTGGTATAATCGCAAATTTGCGACGGCTTCCGACGGCCGCCGACGGCCCGTCGAAAGCCGTCGGAAAATGGCCGTCGGAAGCCGTCGGTCTTGGCTGTCGGTATTCTGCCTTTTTCTTGTAGTGTAATTGTTTTGCTTGTTAAACTATAATGAAATAAGATATGATATTATTAATTTGTTAATGCAGGAGAAGTTTATGGAGCAGCGGTAGAAACTCCTTGCTGATACGGGTCAAGATCAGCTGACGACCGATGAGGAGGACGCTATTTTTGAGTCCGTTACGGATCCAACAGAGCATGGTCGACATACGGATTTGGCGATCTAGCGGTAAATAATTTACTTTTTCTTAAAATACATCAAATATGATATTTTGACCTTTTCAAAACAATAAACTTGGATTTTATTAATTTTTCAATCATTGCAGGCCAGTAGTCAAAGTAGGGGACGATGAAGTAGAGCTCAGAGCGATCTAGCAGATATAGAAGAATTGCGGACTAGAGTGTTCCAGCTGGAGGAGCAGAACCGCCAACAGGCCATGCAGACCACACAGTTGTTAGAGTACATGCAGCAGTTTGGTGGCCGCTTTCCTTCCTCGGCTGGCTCTGGATCTGGAGGAGATTGATTCATTGCTTGCTTGCTTGTTCGTTCAGGTATGTTTTTTTAGTTTTGAATGATTTGGTAGACGGTGGAGGTAATTGTTAATTTTTGTATAATTATGCTTGATACATTTGGTTTTGTGGTTGTATGAGGATGTGGATGAGGATGTTGATGATTTTGTGTATTTATAACATGATATAACACTTATTGTTAGGGTTATTGTCAATGTTGGAATACTTATGTATATTATGTAGTTTATTTTGATGTAATTTTATTTATTTGTGTGTTTATTGAATATTGTGTAGTTTGGATTTTGATATTTGGTTGGAATATTGTATACTGGATTGTGCAGTATTGGTGTAATAGTGTTTGGAAGAGAAATGTGGATGGAATGCTATATTTGCAGCAGAATTCAAAAAAAAAACAGCAGATTTCCGACGGCTTCTAACGTCAAAATTTCCGTCGGCTTACAGGTCAAAATTTCCGACGGCTTCCGACAGCCTGTAACACTTCATTTCCGACGGTTTCCGACGGATCCCGACATGTGTCGAAATCCGTCGGAAGCTGTCGGAATCCGTCGGAACAGTATACGACAAACTGTATCGGAAGCCATCGAAAATACTGCTTCCCGACGCAGTAAATTCCGACGGCTTTTTCCGACGGTCGCCGACGGTTTTCGGCCGTCGATGGTTTTCAGCCGTCGGAAATCATTAATCTTCTTGTAGTGGGTTCATTGATATTTTTGTTTGTATAAAAAAGCTGTACCAAGTAAACCATTCTATTTTGATGATAAAGTCATTAATTTATACCTTATCTATCATGGCCCATGGTCCTTAGTCATTTTTCCGGATATTCATGCGTCAAAATTATTTACTCATATACAAATTCAGCATATACCTTACTAAAAAGAACACACGTCTACTTGATTTTCTGTTTTAAATTAGAATATTTTTCAGGGTATATTGTAATAATAAAGTTTGGTTAACGCATAATGAACGGAAGAGAAAAGCGGAGCACTCATATTACCAAATTAAGATTCTGTATAGTTGGACCATGATAGATGGATCATCGTTTTCCTCTATTGCTTGACAGCAAGAAAGCTCACTTTCTAATACCCGATAATCACTAATGGACCATGTTTCATACAATATCCAAATGCATTTTGGTACCAGCTTACGGAACTAAGTTTATTTTCATTTTATTTTTTCGTCTTATTTTCAGTTTGCAAAACTAAGTCGGTAAGCGTGATAATATCTTATTTATAATTAGAAGATATTCCTACAATTTCAGAAGAGCATCAGCTAGAAAGTTAACATGCTGTTTTTCTTCAAAAGTATTTTTTTTGGTTATACTTTGTTCTGAATTGACTGATGTATGTGTATATGTATATATACACGTATGTGTGTGTATATGTGTATGTATATATACATATATATGTATGTATAAACACAAACTTGGACGTGTGCAAAAATCGATAATAAAATTAGTTATTGTGAAATAATGGCCATGTGAATAAATAATATTTGAAACAAATAAGTATGTGTTGTAACTTTCTTTTATTGGGAAAGAAAAAAAAAAAAAGAAGCATAAAGCTCGTTACTATATTTTGGGTATCAATCTGTTATGTATGTAAACGTTAAACAGAAAAAAAAAATATAATGCAAATTTACACACATAAGCTTGAAATAAAAACATGTTATTAATAAGTTTTCCGACTTATTTAAAATTATGTGGATATTTCTATGTACGAATAAAACTATGAGCAAATTCATTTATTATGAAATAATGGCCGTCATCAATAGAAAAAATAGTCACTCCATGTACTGAAAATAGCGTTACAGAAACATGGGGAATACAATGACAAAAACATGCATTTTATGTAAGGAAATTGTAAAAGATATTTTGTACAATTTAACAGCTTAAAAATGAAAGATACTTTGAACCTAGCTACGGGCTTTGCACGTGAGCGAAGTTGGTGGTCTGTTTTTTCATCGAAAGGCGAAAGTTTTTACTGTTAAAAGCTTAAATTTTTTTACCGTCAAAGTAATTATGTCAAGTTTGCAAAACCCCATAATTAAGATAAGCCTCGAAAGGCTAACAGTAAATGTCGCAATTATATATTTGATATCCAGACAATAATGAAGTAACACCACAGTATTTCTGTGTATAATACACAAAGATTCCAATAGCGACACTATGTTTAATGTTAATGCGAGGCTCAACTGAAATTAATAAATATAACCATGAAAACACGATAAAGGTTATGGAAATTGAGCATCCTATGCCTCATTAGTGAATGTAATTAATACTGCAAAAGCCACTATTGCAAAGGTGATGACATGAGCACCTAAGCAAATTAACCTCCTAAATCCAACTCTTGTGAATCCACAAACGTAAATGTCGCTTTCAGAATGCAAGATGTCAATATTCCGTAATCTCCAAGCCCTGAAACACATATGAATTGATGATATTACATGTTTGTAAGGGAATAAACATAGACATCAAATTAACTAATAATTAGTACAGCATTTTAAAAGACCTTCTAGTTAGTAACAATTTTAATATATTATATTGCTACATATACTCGGATATCAAATCGTGCTTCTCGTTCATGTACTTTTCACCGGTGGCAATGTGCAATGACATCCCATTAAAAACTCATTTTCATCAATGAGTAAATAACAATATATTAAACATCGTTTGATGATGATCGAAAAGCTTTGACTTTAATTTCTGCACTATAAAAAAGGAAATCCTTTGCAGTATAGAACTTTACTTTGAAACTCAATTAAGATTATGCAGAAAATGACAGATATTCAACATGGGGAAAACTGAAAAGTTAACTGAAACTGATGGTTATACGTTACATGAGTTGAAGCGGACAGACACTGTTTGCACCAAAAATGGTCCAAACCCCAATATCATGAAAGCATCCGTTTATGAACACAAATCAACAATATTCAACACAAATATCAGATCTAAGCAATATCAAGCACAACAATTCAGAAATAACAATAAAAAACACATGATTTATAGTGGTTCGGCGATCTTGCCTACGTCCACTTTGAAGTTTATGATTTTATTGATTCACTTGATGATTTCAATCAATTACAGCGGATTACAATTGATAATAGCTTTGAAATTTGATTACAACAGCGGTAATGAATAGTAGAATTGAATCCGGCAGAGTCTGGACGTTGAATGACCCAAAGATCCATTTTCTATGGGCTTCAGGGTGCTATTTATAGGCGTAGGAGGCTCAGATCTCGCTCAAACTTCGGGAGACTCTTTCAGGTACGTGAGTGGGCCCACGCGACCGACCCCACCAAGTTTCGATTCGACCTGTGGTCGATACGAATGATTTCGTATCCATCAAAAATTCATCCAATCGAGCTGAAACTTGACATGAACAATCTTTACCTTGTATGGAAGCTTCGGAGAAAATTTCGTTGCATTTGGATCAGCGGTTTGGGAGATATGATCTATACGAGTGGGTATGTTTCGGTTGGCTGTTTATTTCGAACCCATCAATTCGAAACGATCCCTTCAACTCGATCACCTCACGTGGTCTCGTGATGATGTGGCGCGCACTCCTCGCATCGATCCTATTTTTTCTCCGAGTTGACCGTTTCGTATCCATGAACTTCGCCTTGTTCGTATCAAGCGCCATGACCCAGTTTGCATCAATGGATACGAATCATTGATCGATACGAACTGGATCGAGACGAACCGAGTGGATACGAACAGGGCAGATTTCATGGATACGAAATAGTGACATATCACTGTTGATGGATGCGAGGATGGTCAATACGAAGCAGTGCTTGGAGGTGGATACGAGACCGATCGACTCGAAGTAGGGTACATCGATGGATGCGAAGCGGCGTGGATTGATGGATGCGAACGATGGATTCGAACTGCTCTAAATTCAATGGATACGAACATGTTGAGGCGATGCCCGTTTGGTTGATTCGAAACCGATCGATTCGAACAGACCAATATCATGTACTATCGATTCGAACTCGATTGATTCGAAGTATGTGGAACCTGATGGATTCGAACAAAACAAACATTGATGGATTCGAATCCGATGGATTCGAAATGGACATCTCCTCAACAATCTGATGGATACGAACAATGTACTTTGGCTAACTTGCATCGATCATATCTCGTTCATACGAACTCCGATTAACCTGAAATTTGAAACGCTGGCTTTTACGATCTTCCTTGTCATGTACTATCAGTTGTAGCTTGATCCGGGCTCAGAAAAAATTCATCGATATCCATAGCGAAGCAATGTGTAATCAATCTTTGAGACGAAGTATCTTTTGTTTCTGATCGATCCTTTGGTATCACGGCTTTGCCAAAAAGAGGGATAACATTTTCCCCCCAAAACATGCCTTGCGATAGGAAGGTGTGTTTTGTAATGCCATAAGTTGGATGTTCATATCCTATCAACAACCTTTAAAGAACTTGATAATTTCCACATGACCTCGAACGACGATCGTTCGGGATCGTGCGCCACTTGAGGTGAATCGGGACCATTCGCGGTCGATGCCGTTCGCGGCGAATGATGAGATGAGACCGTTTGCGGTCGTATGCCGTTCGCGGTGGATGGTAACATGGGACCGTTCGCGGTCGGATGCCGTTCGTGGCGAATGTCGGTCGTTCGCGATCGAGTGCCGTTCAAGGCTGATTGTGACCGTTCGAGGTCGGATATCATAATAAGTGAATCTTGACCGTTGGCGGTCGGATGCCGTTCGAGGAAAATTGTGATCGTTCGCGATCGTGTGCCATTCGAGGCGAATTGCGATCGTTCGCGATCGTGTGCCGTTCGAGGCGAATTATGATTGTTCGCGATCGTGTGTCATTCGAGGCGTATTGTTATGCCCGGGGGGGGGGGGAGACTTAGTATTATCGGTGTCAAATTTCACGTTCGGGGGAGTTTCAGAATCAAAGACTTTGGCGGTTCATCGCCATACAGGAGGTGCTCGTGGACCGTTCGCGATCCAATGGGCATACGAGTAAATTCTTTCACAGAATTGCAAATATCAAAGCAATGATCATACAAATCCCACAACAGAAATGTCCAAACAAGCAAAGTCTAAATGTCCAAATCAAAACGAAACAAAAGTAAAGCAAGGATGTCAAAGTGTAAATTCTCACTATGGTGCGGTCAGTAGTCATTCAGAGCATGCCCATGGATTGTGCGCGATCGCTTATATGTGTAAATGATTTAACCGTGCTAGTGAGAGGTTTATGACTTGTTCATCATTATTTCAATCAATCAATCAATTGATAATCAAACGTTGTCCCGGTTCAGGGTCGCCTCTAACTGATGTAGACGGTGGTCGCTTTGGCTCCACCGCTGGAGTTCGCCTCCTCACATACTGAAGTAGCATACCGTTCCTGATATGCCCTTCCACCTCATCCTTCAGATGCCTACAATCATTAGTGCTATGACCGTTCAGTTCATGGAATATGCAAAACTTATCTGATTTTCTCTCGTCAGAAGTTGGATCCCTTCGCATTGGTCTACGATACGGAACCTGCTCTCTGGTATCTTGATAGATTCGTTCCAAACTATCATTCAACTCTGAGTATGTGGTGAACCTTGGTTCCTTTCGTGGTCGCATTGATCTGTTATAGCTACTCTCAGCCTTTCGCTTCCCCTTGCTAGTTTCTGTACCTTTCTCAGGGGGATTTCCATCTTTGACCGCATAAACATTGAGTTCATCATTTTCTTCTCTTTCTGCACTCGCATCTTCCAATCGCAAGAACTTTTCTGCTTCGTGATAGAATTCTCCTGGATCCATAGGTGGATCTTTAGTCAATGAATTTTTGAAATTCGTGCCATCAGCTATTCCGGACACAGCTGCCATCATAACCATGAATGGATCTGGCCGATCCACCGATGCTGCTGCCGCATTGAATCGTGTCAGGAAACTCCTCAAAGTCTCCCCAGCTTTCTGCTTCAAAATTTCCAAACTCATCACGTTCTTGGGTCTTGCAATGTGAAACCTAAATTGCCTCATGAATCTCTCAGTTAAATCTTCCCATGTTCCTATGGAGCCGCTTTCCAGCTGCCTAAACCATAATGCTACGATTTCCGTCAGATATAATGGAAAACACCGGACCATAACTTCCTGTGATGCCCCCAGCACTTCCATGTGTCTCATATATCTTGTCAGATGGACCGCGGAGTCCGTTCTCCCATCATACATCTCCACTGATGGTAACTTGAACTCTGGCGGGTTCCTAGCCATCCTGATTGCAGGAGAAAGGGACTCCTGTTCACGTCTTCTAGATCTCTGTTTATTAATCTGCCTCTCATGGCTCGCCTGACCATTTGCGCCAATCTATCATTGTCTCCAGATGCAATCCTTGTTCATCACTTTCGACCTGCCCCCTGGGTTCACGAGGGAATTTTGGAATCTGCCCCCTTGACTGAGCGTTCATTCCTCTGCTACCTCCAGGTTGCGCAGATACTCCTCTCTCTCTCTCTCTCTCTCTCTCTCCAGGATTGGATCTACATGCTCCAAGTGTGTACCTCCTAATCCAGGTGCTACGCCGGATGGTCCTGCTTCATTCCGAACTCCATCAGTTCCTCGGTTCTGCGCTCCAAGTTGTCCAATCTGTTGAAATAAACTCTGGATCAACTCTTCTTGCCTTTTCATCATCGTCTCCGTCTCATCCCTGGTAATGAAGATCGATGCTTGATTCGCTCCTGAAGAAGCCTCTTGACTTACTTCATGTTCACTTCTCTCTGGCCTCTGTCTTGTACTTGTTTGTCTTGTCATGGCTCTTAGATCTGAACTCTTAAATCTTCAAATTCAACTTCTCCTGAATCAGCTTTTCTCAGTGAAAGCACCAAAGTGTTTGCACCAAAAATGGTCCAAACCCCAATATCGTGAAAGCACCCGTTTATGGACACAAATCAATAATATTCAACACAAATCTCAGATCTAAGCAATATCAAGCACAGCAATTCAGAAATAACAATAAAAAACACATGATTTATAGTGGTTCGGCGATCTTGCCTACGTCCACTTTGAAGCTTATGATTTTATTGATTCACTTGATGATTTCAATCAATTATAGCGGATTACAGTTGATAATAGCTATGAAATCTGATTACAACAGCGGTAATGAAGAGTAGAATTGAATCCGGCAGAGTCTGGACGTTGAATGACCCAAAAATCCCTTTTCTGTGGACATTGCATGTGGATCAGCGGTTTGGGAGATATGATTGATACGAGTGGGTATGTTTCGGTTGGCTGTTTATTTCGAACCCATCAATTCGAAACGATCCCTTCGACTCGATCACCTCACGTGGTCTCGTGATGATGTGGCGCGCACTCCTCGCATCGATCCTATTTTTTCTCCGAGTTGACCGCTTCGTATCCACGAACTTCGCCTTGTTCGTATCAAGCAACATGACCCAGTTTGCATCGATGGATACGAATCATTGATCGATACGAACTGGATCGAGACGAACCGAGTGGATACGAACCGGGAAGATTTCATGGATACGAAATAGTGACGTATCACTATTGATGGATGCGAGGAAGATCGATACGAAGCAGTGCTTGGGGGTGGATACGAGACCGATCGACTCGAAGTAGGGTACATCGATGGATGCGAAGCGGCGTGGATTGATGGATGCGAACGATGGATTCGAACTGCTCTAAATTCAATGGATACGAACATGTTGAGGCGATGCCCATTTGATCGATTCGAAACTGATCGATTCGAACAGACCGATATCATGTACTGATCGATTCGAACTCGATCAATTCGAAGTATGTGGAACTTGATGGATTCGAACAAAAAAAACATTGATGGATTCGAATCCGATGGATTCGAAATGGACATCTCCTCAACAATCTGATGGATACGGACAGCGTACTTTGGCTAACTTGCATCGATCATATCTCATTCATACGAACTCTGATTAACCTGAAATTTAAAACGCTGGCTTTTATGATCTTCCTTGTCATGTCCTATCAGTTGTAGCCTGATCCGGGCTCGGACAAAATTCATCGATATCATAGCGAAGCAATGTGTAACTAATCTTTGAGATGAACTGTCTTTTGTTTCCGATCGATCCTTTGGTATCACGGCTTTGCCAAAAAACGGGATAACAGACACAACTTAATTCTTATTATAAGTTTGGTGGTTCGTCGGGTTCTCTAAGTATTTAAAACAAATACTATTGTGAGTACTAATGTATTATAGGTGAGCGTTATGTAGCAATGAGTATTATGTACTTGTAATAAATTCAATTAAGGTGCAAAATGCAGTACTTCTTTTTGTTTGATCAAAATATTACTAAAAAAACCAAGAGGAGGTATGCTCCACTATATACCTAACCAACCTACAATTTTCAGTCTCATGTATTTTAACTAAGTAAAAAAATTGTATGAATGTATAAATTGCAAGTAGAAACCTTCGGTGCAGAAATCTAAAACACCATTTAACCAATCTAAAAAAAGTTAGTGATTCTAAAACAAGAAATGCCTCTCATAGTAAAAAGACAAAATACCAACCTGATACTCAAAGACCTACAAAAACGTGGGCATTGCCGAATCAAATTGTGTTTGTAGTGGATTACTCCACCCTTCATTACCCGATAATTTCGTGAAATAAGGCAAACCAAAATTGATAGTCGTCGTGAATATCGAGAGGCTTTAGCATGCCACAATCTCGTATCGACATTTTATGTCAACACTAATAGCTCGAAATGTAGTTGAAATTGCTGAGAAATCTGTAATTGGAACAAAAGAAAATGGGTTTATTTTGTGGGGAACATGAGCTGAGGATTGACAAAAAATCCTTAGTTCTTGCTGCAAATATTAATAAATGAAGACGGTTCATTCTACGTTCACAAACAATATAGAAGAAAAACTGAAAACACGCATCACATCACATGTTCAACTTAGTCTATAAACATATAAATGCTTAACAAAATCAATAAGCATAAAAGAAAACCAAATATTTTATACCTGTAAGTCTATAACAACATAGATAGAGCATTTGAAGAACTGACAGGCACTAACATGGCTCTAGCCTTCGTCCTATTAGTAATACAGCCCCTGCAACCACTAATGTCTCAAAAACTCCTCTTTTGTTGCAAACTCCTATCACTTCAACCTGTGGTAGGAGTTCTTCACACCATCTTACGCAATTGTAGCTCTATAGAGTTAGCTTTGTGCCCTACCATTTCTTTTAACCTATCAAGTAGGAGCATTATTATCAACTTGTCCTTTTACCTCATTGAACAACACAATCTTTTATAAAGGACGTACAATATATCATGAAACAATTTTTTTAATCGAACCCTTTTGCTTAATTTGAACTGCATACTCTTTTATTAATATCATGAATGTGAACATTGTATGGTTTTCTACAAATATGCTTGATCAAACAATGATGAAAAAACAAATAAGTTTATTTATTAAGTTAATACTACTATAACCTAATGGAACCGAGAATCACCGAGTTTAATTTAACGTAACATGGAAATATTCTCAATTAGATGCATAGTTTAGAACCATATAATTATATGTACGTATATAGCATTTTTACTATGTCAAATAACGTACGATTTAACAGTAAAAGTAGTTAAGTAGTTTTCCAAAACCTATATGTCTAGCTGATAGCTACACTCTCAATGCGAGCAACACCAAGTATTAAACAACAACAACCCGATATGATAGTTAATCCCTCCATGATCTAACAATCATTATGTGCATACTAACTTTAAAAAAAATTCCTTTTCCACTGAGCAAAATTCTATGCACGAATCAAAATTATTGGAAGTCAGATCCTCTTCCAATCTACTTGGAGCAAATGAATGAAATATTGAAATTTCACGATGAGGAAATAGTTTAGACAAAATAAACTATACAAATTCAAAATCGTACCTTAATTTTAAAGGAATCAGAATGAAACGAGAAACTGATTGATAAATCGAACAGCCGAAAAGAAGAAGCAGTGCGACCACTGGTGATGCTCACATGAATACTGCCATATATTTGAAGAAGTATTCCACCTAAAGCTTATTGAAATTAACCGAAGTTTGCTTGAGTTAGTTGGTTCTCTACAAATCAGTAACAAAATCAAATAAAACTTAACCAAAACATAGTGACCAATTTGCTACCGAATCGTGTGTCTCTTAATCAAAAACTTGAATCTACAAACAAAATCACCCTATAGTTTCTTCTCAGCTACAACCACGCTACCTAGTTTCTTCTTCGTTTAGGGATTGATGGTTTTGCACCTTTTGGGTTTTAGTTATTACGAATAGAAGAAGCCAATGAAGGTGGAGATGGAGGAGTGGGATCAGAGGCAACCTATGTTATTTCGAAGAAAGAGGATTAACTTTTTTATTAAAAGAAAATGATGCGATTGGGAGAGGATACGTGTCTACTGCATTTGGAGCAAACAGATAGAAACGTGAAAAAGTGTACTGACACAAATACCCTTATTACCTAGTATAATTTTAAGAGGGTGATATGGACATTTCAAAAGCTTCAAAATGAGGTATCCCCGTTATACACACACACACACACACACTCTTAGCTGCTATGAGTAGAATATGAAGGTGATAAGTTTACGTAACCGTTTCCTCTTCTTAGTTTATTCCAGCGTTAAGTAGAATTGATTATTCGGATGAAATGTTTAATAAGCATTGCATTGTTGGATCAGCTTGTTTTTCAATTGGTAAAATCTGTAAAGTTCATTTTTTTCATAAACTGATCTTGGTTAGACTTGCATAAATAATTAAATTTACATTAAACCATATTTAATATTATTTTATTTTGTTTTCATCCAAACAATTATACATGTTGATGTATAAACATTAATGTGAATTGCATGAGTAAAGTTTATAACCTAGAGAATTTATACTAAGTGTGTAGAAATATACATAGTTATTGAGATTTATAATCAATATATACACATACATAATAATATAATATACTAAGAGCATCTTCCATTGTTTCGGGTGTATATGTTACAAATTATGTGATTACAAAATGTAATCACATGAAATTATGTGATTACAAAATGTAATCACATGAATGAAGCAACATCAAACAAGTTCAAATGTCTGTTCAACAAACGCTTGAAGCTCGGACATTTGTTGAACAAGCCTCCGAATCCTTTAAGAGTTCGGACACATGTTCAACAAACGCCTGAAGATGACGCTTATATCGGGCATTGTTTTGTACTGTTTAGTTCATTAATTTTACCACAACCTCTCTTTAGCCGTTTTCTTTTTTATTCATCGAGACGTCAAATGCAGCCACAATCCGTCAAAATTGGTAGACGGACTGTCTGTTTCACAACAGAAGCTAATGCCGGAGCAACTTATATCATTCCATATGCTACCATGCCTACAGACAATATACGATGCTTGCACGAGCTTCCCCCGACTAGAGTACACCGACTTACTACTGCGCTAGCGTAACCACATGTATAATTTTAATACATAATCATTAGATGAACACGCTTGACACAGACTATGAATGTTATTGATTTGCTTAGTTTACCGTTGACATTAAATAATTACTTATACATGTTAGTCACATAGCTATAATCGGTAGTAGACATAGGTGCATTTCTAAGTATTGTGTCACATTACCTCGCTTGATTAAGGATAGACTACATGCATCATCTGTCGGTGAATTTCTAGATTTACCTACAATTGCACATGTCGACCATTGCATAGTAGAGGTCCTTACTAAGAGATGGTGACCTACCACTCACCTTTGCTTTTCCAAATTTTGAGTTGATTGACTCCTTTAGGTTTTTATATACTGATTGGTATAGAGGTTGGTCGACCAGACCGCGCGTCAGTTCACTTTGATAGTTCCTTTAAGGATTTTGAGTCATATTCGCTTATTATCGACTTTGGCCGATGATGAGGTTAGGGGAGGTGTAAGGACCCGTATTTTTAGCTATTTTAAATTATTAATTTAATGTAATTATATAAAAAATGGTTAAAAATATTTTTTAAATGATTTTGATTATAAATTATTGGATTTGAACTTGAATAAAATTTTGAAATAAACTAATTTCGAAGATTTAATCAATAACAAGTATTGAAAGGTAATGCTATGTATAGAATGTGTTTACAATCAATAGTTGGATTAAATAATAAATGTTGAATTCATTAGATGTAAATAAAGTAATTGAAGGATAACTAAAATTCATTTAAAATATAATACTGAAATTTGTTGAATGTTGAACAATTAAATTATTTACATTAATATTGGAAATTATTCGAATAATTGAATTCTGAATTTAATATAATTGAAAATGATATCCGAAGTTGATGTAAATTTTATTAAACAACAATAAAGATCGTTAACATTTAAAATTGAATTTAAAAGTGAAGAATTAGAAATTGGAAATTTTCAAATATAATCGAAACATTAAAATAGCCTTGCAGGGCACATTCTCGGATTTCGACGAAAGCAGTTCCATTGGATCCGTAATAGTGTATTATTGTCGGATTTTAAATTTCGTAACGTTTGAAGTTATCGTTTGGTCGTACGAGATAGAAACGCATTGGATTTAGTATCGAAAATTTAATATTTTATTGGGTCCAAAAAGCTATCTTCTCCATACGATAGAATTGGGTCTCGAAACCAGTTCCATTGCGTTTGGAATAAGGGTACAATATTATAAACGCCGGGCGACACTCTTCGTTTGGAGTTCATCCAGAATAGCACTTGAATAATGGAAATAATAATAAAATATTGCGTTTACACATAGAAATACACATGTACAGTAAAACCATAGCCCTAAAATTCAAAGCCGCACCTCCATTAAATACGAATGGCCGAAAAGCTACGACGTTCTACTCAATTTATCTTCAAATCCATCGGCTTTTAGGCAAAACCTTCAACTAGGAATTTGTAGAGCACTTCAAGATCTATATATCCAACAGTTATGATCGAGAACGGTGGAGCACGGCAGCGGCAAATCAGTAATGAAGGCTGTGCATTCATTCACATTTTTTGAGGAAGATAGGCTGCCTAATGTGACCGGTTTCGTGGTGATGGTGGGGCTGGTGACGAGCTCGTGTGTGGTAGTTGCTGATCAACGTGGAGATGGCCAAAGGTGGGTTTGACGTTCGATTGTAGGATGCACGCAATGGCTTCTTAGTTGTGTGTAACCTGGTATTCGCGTGAAGGAGGAGAGAATCAAGTGAGGCCTAGATTCTTGTCTCAGAAATCAACCGCCAGATTTAGGTTCTTCTTTTATATATAAAAAAAAGAATTGGTAAATTAATTATATATTGAATCGTAAAAACTTGTACGTACGAGGTCAAAATCGGACGAAACAAGCGGGGGTGGGATCGTGGCGACGAGCACTACGTCATGGAACTGGTTTGGAATAATTTAGAGCTAGTTAAAATTTTAGGTTAAATCGAATGTCGTTCGATTTGATTTAAAATTGAAAACTCAAGGTGAGTGTTTGATAACGCTCGCACATATTAGAATATTTTGATGATAGTTAAATTTGAAGTTATGAAGTGATATAAATTGTTTGATCGTTGTTTAGTAATTTAATTGTCATCTAAATTGACATTTGGATTAACCGTTAAGAATTTAAAGTGACAGTTAAATTTGAAATTGGAATTGAATTGCCAGCAAAATATCCAAAATTAATAACTATGAAAGTGTTGTGAATTATATTGACTGTTTGGATGATTGATTGCGATGGATGCTATTGGTTGGAATTTTGGATGATTTGGATGTTTATTTATTCTGATATATCCTATTACCAACCTGTCAAATTAATTACAGTATATAATCAGTAAGTTGAATTATTTCGAATAAATTAAGAAATAGGTTGAAATGATATATACCTATGACACTGTGATTTGGATTGAAATGACACATATCTGTAACGTCCCGCCTTTTTGCGCGATTTAAATCAACGATAAACCACACACGTCAGACTTAAACCATACAGAAGGGCGGATTGTTATGGGGGTAAATAAGAAAAAGAAGGAAGAAATAAACAAAATAGAATCTTGCAGCAGAATGATAAAATATAATAATCAAATATACAGTTCATGAAGCTGTTTTACAAAAACATTTGATTTACTTATATAATACATATCAGAGTTACCCATACCAGAGAATAATAATTAATGCAGCGGAAACAGTATGAATGTGGTGGAATACTATAATTGATAATAGTAATAATAATTCTTCGTCTTCATCCTCCAGAATAAAAATCTTCAAATCCTGAAATGCTCGGACTGACCCGAGCGAATTGAAAAGACACAACGCTCGAGTCAGAACTAAAAGATCTTATGTAAGTTAAATCAACAGAAATAAATATGAGTGTAACTGCGTTAGAGATGTTTACGGGATTTGACATCTCCTTCCAGTGTCTAACGTGAGTGCAGTAACTTAAGAGATGCTCGAGATTCACATCTTCTAAAGATCCGTTAAACTATTTACTATGTAGTAATATTTCGCTATTATAATAGTGTCTATAGTAAAATAAACTTACTTTTTTCATAACATTAAGGGGTTACCTATATAGCCCTTAACACGTAATAGTCTCAGTAGTCCATCCAATATCATAGTCCCTCCTGATCGGGAAGCCACCAAAGGATACCACACGGGCTACGGGAGAAAACCAAACTCGTACAAGACGCGCTAGGGTAGGTGACACGGCACAACTAGGCAATGCCGGGGTAGATATACCAATTACGCTTCCGGGCCGATGGTAACGCGTAGCACACAACTACCGCCCACCTCGAGCCACACTCTCAAAAAAGAAAATCAAAAGTGGCCACCGAATAAATCCAAAAGTCAAAGTATAATATCGAAGAGATGTGTCCGATCAAAGGAGCTACCTCATTAGCCCGTCAATCGCTCCTGTTTTAGCCACCTTATGCCAACTCACGGGAGTCGGGTCCACGTAATTACCTCAGAGGAAACGCCGCCGCCATCCTACTTCATTTTGTAATCTCCACCGCATGCACGGTTGTTAAAGTAGTTTTCGGAGTTGGCAGAGAGCATGACAACTTCTGATCCCGGTCTCTTTAACAACCAAACGTTATTATAACACCGCGGTTATTTCAAAATAATTTATACTTTAAAACCAGAATATAATATCCATTTCAAAACCATATAAATACGATATGATTTCTATTTTAAAACCCAAATCAATATGATATCATTTTTATTGCAAAAGATATCCTTTTTCCAAAAATCATAGCACTTTCAAATCTATATACCTTAAAAACCCATAGCTTTGAACATAACTTCAAATACTTATATTGTTTAAATATTAAATTACTTTATATAATAAAATAGCTTCTTTAATTTCACAAATAAATTCCAAATACCAATTTGAACCTCCAATAAACCATTTCAATTCATATATTTCAAAGCTTTAAATATTCCACCATTTCAAAACTAGTTCTTTGATAATTCCATATATATCAAATTCAATTGCTATTATTTAGATTTGAAATGTTTACTTAATAAACCAAATGTCATTTAAGTAAGACCTTTAACTTCAAATAACTGGATATTCTTTAAATTTGGTTAACTTGATATATTCATTTAAATCAACTCGATATTTATTTAAATCACTCTACACCAATTTAAGTTATAAGAATCATACCCTTTAAAATCTCAATTTTATTTAAATTTCAAATCAAATTTATTCGATTATAATTCTTAAATAATTTAATTCAAATCAATCTCATATTATCTTCCCACCTTATTCTCATTTAAGTTATTACAAACATCAGAGATATAATTAAAATAAATACTTAACCATATTTTATATCTAAATAAAATCGAACTTTTTTTTTAAGTTCCCTTATACTTTGAATCAATTTTATACATAGCTTAAAACCAAGAATTTAACTATATATATATATAATATTTATATAACACCAAAATTTTAATATTTATTAAATCGTATATTCCTTTCCAAAACCATAGAAATTATTTTCAAAATATTTTATATATAGACTGCGGTGCCTGTATATAATTTTCTACCCTATGGTCAAGTGATACGGATGTTTATCATTTCAATCCGTAATTTAAAATAAAAATGCGGTTGTATATCATTTCAAACCGCAATCCCGAATCAAAATAAATGCATAACAACTTGCATATTATGATGATATAAATAAAATATCCATTCATCCATCATAAAATCATACATCCATCACAATCATCATAAAAAACCATCAATCAATATCAATATATAACTGATAATATATAAAAGGTAATTAATTGGTAGTTATATTCAATAATAAATTAAATAACGATTTAATTTAAATAATGAAATAACTGAGATGGTGATTAAAAATATACGAAAAAGTTATAAATAAAAGAATAATCACAACTAAATTTAATTTAACAAACATAAGAAATTTTAGAAGTTGTGAGTGGGTTAAAACGCTCACCTTTTGAATTTAAATCGAATTTAAACCCAAAATTTGACGGTTTCAGAATTCGTCCAAACCAACGTCAAAATGTTCGGAATTTTAATACCATCCTAGCAAAAAAAACCGTGCGTGAATTGGTGTTCGTATGTGAAAGATATAGCGATAATTGTGTTTGAGTTTCAATTTTTAAAATAAAAAAAAGAACACATCATACCTATAGTCCACGTCATCATCTTCCTCTAGGCAAAATCGCGCACGCAACTACCAGGATCGAACCCAAATATCACCATTTGACCGAACGTTTGACCATTGATTAACGCGCCGATCGACCACCAATCGCCAAGACGACACCACCAACGCCCTACACTCGTCAAGCCGCACACACAGATGGCCATGCCTCCCTTTCCGGTTGCTGAAATTCACCGCGCCGCTGCTCCTGTTGGAACCCTAATCCACCAAATGCTGACTATCTGACCATCAAAACACCGAGCAAGCACCACCGATGAACTACGTACCTCAATCTCCACAAAACCCTGAAGGGATTTCTCGATCAGACGAAGTTCATCGTCGAGCGATGAACGACCGAAAATAAACGATCAATTTCTGAATGACCGGTGATTCGAATAGGAAAACGAATTACGGATCTGTGATGCGTCCATCGAGAGCTTTGATATATAATTTTTCTGAATTTTTTTGAAGAGTTTGAAATTTTAGCTTTTGATTTGATTTTGCAGTTGGAATTAGGCGTTTGTCTGCCATTGAAAGAGGAGGAGCTGATGGAATTGTACGTACAAACAAATGGGAAATAGAAGTAGGAGTAGGCTAGGGTTTATAACCGGGTATTTATAGATAGGGTTGAAATAGAATGGATCAGATCGATTGGATATACGTGCTAACGACAAAGTTGCACAAAAAGCCCGTTTCGACTCTGGAACGAAATTGGGTCAACCATATATCAAAATAGATGTTTTAAAATATTTTAAATGCGATGGAATAAGTTTCAAGTTCAAATTCCATCGTATGAAGAAGTTATGCTAAAATCAGTATTTTTCAAATTGATTTCAATTTCATAAATTTTAAGGCGTTTCGAGTCTGTACGATCAAAGGACAAGTCCGATCGCTACGAAACTTGAAATCCTAGAATAATTCACCGTTACGGGCCCGATGAAACTAGTTTCGTCGAAATCCGAGTCAGTGGCCAAAATGGCTATTTTTACATTAACTAAATAAATTAATAATTAAATAATTAAATCACTTTTTCAATTTCACTTCCAAAATTTACAAATCTTACCAGTTTAGTTTTCTTAAACCATTCCAGTAATTAAAACAAATTTAGATGTCAATTAAATGTTGATTCAATCATATATTTCAGCGTAAATTCAAATTTCATTATATTCATCAATTATAAATTAAATTTTCAATAATTTCATTGAATTCACTATTCATTCTTATTATTCAATTTATTATGGCCAAATGGAAGCAATTAACATTGGGTTTAAAGCTATTACATTAATATTCTCCAATTTCAACTTAATTTTCAATTAACGTAATAATTAAATATTTAATTTCATTCGTTTGAAATAAATCCAACTATTGAATTTTAAATTTCAATAAGATAATATATCTTGATTTCTATTCCTCTTATCCGACCAATTTCTTTAATTAATTGGGATTGCACTAATTAAGTCAATTACTGCAATTGCTTTCAAATTAAATTCTATGAACTAAACAAATAGGTAATTTATAACAATTGTAACCATTAACTTTAAATTTATTACTTTCGAACATTTATTATAATTACTTTCATCATATGAATTTTATTCAATGACCATTTATTCTAATTTAAATTCATTAATCTAATTTAAATTCATTAATCTAATTCAATGCTTACATTTTGTTCTCTTATATACAATTTGTAGCTAAAAGTGTACATCTGCTTTATTTCCATTGATTGAATTTCATTCAATTTGTTTATGGTCAACTTATATTAACATCACTACCGTTAATTTTAATTATAAATTCATTCAAAAACCACTAACCATACCCTATTACCCAATATTACCTTAAATCTACACTAATGTAATATTTAATTCCATTTATTGCGATAGGTTCCAATTAATAGTGATTGCGCTAAATTAGATATTTATCAACTTGCATTAACGTTATCGCATTAATCTACATCCAATTACAATTAATATTCCCAATAAATTTATTTAGCTTTCTATTACACCAATTACTGTCTTAAAAATAAACTTTCCGTTTCCTTTTAAATTTACACCCACCCTTTCCGTTAATTATCACTAAAGTATATTTAGTTATCTTTATTCTTCCCAACCAATTACTATATGTTATTATAACTTTACAATTTTAAATAAATTCATTAATTGACATTTCATTCTACCTATTAATTATTAATCTAAATAGCACTTGTTACGTTTTAATTTACTTATTAGCTTATAACAAGTGCTACCATTAGTTCATACACTAATTCATTCCATTTCCGCTCATTATGCATTATTTTATTGGTAAGTCAACATTTTACATTATTAATTTACCTTTTATATCCCAATATGAATTTATGCGCGCATTAATTAAGATTTTAAATCCATTTAATCATTTCATTTGGAACATTCTTTATTTAAAATATGAATATAATCAATATTTACATTGTTTCACTTATTGGAATTACATCCAAGTTATTAACAATTAACATACATTTATACTGTTACATTCAAGTTATTAAAAATTTACTTCCCAATCTTATCCTAGTTATTATTTCCATTAATAATTCACTAAATTTTTATTTCCTTCAACATTAAGTTACCAAAATCTTTTTAAATTAAGAAATTTAATTACCGAATTCTACGGGTCGTTACACTCTCCCATACTCAAAACTTTTCGTCCTCGAAAAGGAAAAAGAAGGGAAAAGAAGAATTAAGAAATCAATATATCTTATTTAAAATATTAAATTTATAAACAAATAAATTTACAAAATAAATTAATTTAAATAAAATATACCAATCTATAACCTTTAGATCTTTTATACTTAAATTAATAAAGTTTGGAAAACACCTTTCAAACATTTCTAAGTCCAAAAATTTATGGAAAATTTTGGCAGAGTCTCCTTTGTACGGAGAGGCTCGGGAGAAAACATAATATGAAATATACAATACACATCATATATTTCCCAAAATAATATACATCCCAACATGGGAAAAATAATATAATAGCGCTATAAAACCGTAATCCGAAAACGTACCTATTTGTCGGGCAATTACGCTTAATTATGAAACCAAAAGCAGTAGCATTTGCTTCCATAACCTGCATTTAACTTATATAATCCAAAAGATTCAATAATTATATAAAATGAATTATTTAATTTTGTTTCAACCACAAACAACCAAATCAATACAACCATCAATCACTTGCAACAAAACATACAACCATCACATAGAATCAACAAAAATAAAACATTCATTCATACCAAACAAAACAAATAGTTGTTCGGGTTCAGAACTTTAAATTGTACAGAATGAAAAATAAACTATCAAGTCCATCATTTACTCAACAGTCTTAGATGAAACACAATATATTATTCATACATCCAAACAAATTTAAAGTATCCTTACCCAAATAACCATAACCAAAACAAACAACAAATCCAACCAATAATTAAGTTCATTCTTTTTAAATTTCATTTCATACTATTTGTTGTTTGATTTCCATTATAACTTAAGTTTATACAATTGCAACATCAAATTCTTTTTTGTAAAAGAATTTTATTGAATACTTTCATTTTTTTTCAAATTTTTACTTGTATAAAATTCTATTACAATTTCTTATTAAACATTGTAACTTTTATTGCTGGGTAAGTTATATATATGCTTTTAAGGATGTAATTGAAAGTTATACAAGTTTACTTTATTTCTTTTAATTAACTTAATGTTCAATAATATTATTCTTTATTTAATAGGTTACAATTTCAAATTCCCTTTAATCCCATTTATAACTTGGCATTAAATCTCTTAATTTATTTAGAGTTTCAAATACGCATCTTAAACTCAAGAGGTTTTACTTACTATCCATCTTTTCTACTTATTTAGTTATAAATACTTTAAACATTAACTTAACTCTTATTTAAATTAAAGTTTCCAATTATTAGTTAACTTCCATTTTACTACACTAATTGAAACTGTAAAATAATGGAAACTTAAGAATTTAAATACCGGGTTTTATTCATAAATCATTTTAAAATAATATATAAATGTATATACTTACACTTTATATATCCAATTATATTTAAAACAATTTAAAATTTGTATTTGTTTATAAAAAATGAATTTGCAGTAAAACTACTACAGTGGCCTTCCCACTTAGAAACTCGAAAATGAATGTCGATGATGCGTGCACTCATCACCGAAATTATTTTCCAGCGACCGAGAGGGGAGTACATAACTTATTTCTTTTCAAAATTTCTTCAAAACAATTCTTCCAAATTATATTGAAATATTTATATCAGAAAATACTTCTAAATAATATTATTTTTATATTTTAAAGTAACTCAAAAGAAATTTTCAAAAGCCCGGAACTTAAGATTTAAATTTCCAATTTCATTTATTTTATTTTCAATCTTATTTCCAACCCGTGTTTATAGATTTCACTACCTAACAACCACTATATTACAACCAAATATAACCTTTATAAAAATTTATTTTATATATAGAAAATATAATAGGCAAAATTATTTCATTTACCTATATTAAAACCAAATATTATGTCGGTCTGTCCTATTAAGTATTTAGAAATCCCTATTGATGTCATAGCGTCTCATGCACCAACCATAATTTATAAATACAAAAAGGAACATATTAACCCAATATTAAACCTTTTTATAACACTAACAAATACGCTCTCTCATATATATACACTCAGCAACTCCCATAGGGTATTACTACCATATTAGTAAAGAGTCAGACCCTACAAAGCTAAGTTTTGTCGCTAACTGATACCAGATGTAACGTCCCGCCTTTTTGCGCGATTTAAATCGATGATAAACCACACACGTCAGACTTAAACCATACAGAAGGGCGGATTGTTATGGGGGTAAATAAGAAAAAGAAGGAAGAAATAAACAAAACAGAATCTTGCAGCGGAATGATAAAATATAATAATCAAATATACAGTTCATGAAGCTGTTTTACAAAAACATTTGATTTACTTATATAACACATATTAGAGTTACCCATACCAGAGAATAATATTTAATGCAGCGGAAACAGTATGAATATGGTTGAATACTATAATTGATAATAGTAATAATAATTCTTCGTCTTCGTCCTCCAGAATAAAAATCTTCAAATCCTGAAATGCTCGGACTGACCCGAGCGAATTGAAAAGACAAAACACTCGAGTCAGAACTAAAAGATCTTACGTAAGTTAAATCAACGGAAATAAATATGAGTGTAACGGCGTTAGAGATGTTTACGGGATTTGACATCTCCTATCCAGTGTCTAACGTGAGTGCAGTAACTTAAGAGATGCATGAGATTCACATCTCCTAAGGATCCGTTAAACTATTTACTATGTAGCAATATTTCTCTATTATAATAGTGTCTATAGTAAAATAAACTTACCTTTTTCATAGCATTAAGGGGTTACCTATATAGCCCTTAACACGTAATAGTCTCAGTAGTCCATCCAATATCATAGTCCCTCCTGATCGGGAAGCCACCAGAGGATACCACACGGGCTACGGGAGAAAACCAAACTCGTACAAGACGCGCTAGGGTAGGTGACACGGCACAACTAGGCAATGCCGGGGTAGATATACCAATTACGCTTCCGGGCCGGTGGTAACGCGTAGCACACAACTACCGCCCACCTCGAGCCACACTCTCAAAAAAGAAAATCAAAAGTGGCCACCGAATAAATCCAAAAGTCAAAGTATAATATCGAAGAGATGTGTCCGATCAAAGGAGCTACCTCATTAGCCCGTCAATCGCTCCTGTTTTAGCCACCTTATGCCAACTCACGGGAGTCGGGTCCACGTAATTACCTCAGAGGAAACGCCGCCGCCATCCTACTTCATTCTGTAATCTCCACCGCATACACGGTTGTTAAAGTGGTTTTCGGAGTTGGCAGAGAGTATGACAACTTCTGATCCCGGTCTCTTTAACAACCAAACGTTATTATAACACCGCGGTTATTTCAAAATAATTTATACTTTAAAACCAGAATATAATATCCATTTCAAAACCATATAAATACGATATGATTTCTATTTTAAAACCCAAATCAATATGATATCATTTTTATTGCAAAATATATCCTTTTTCCAAAAATCATAACACTTTCAAATCTATATACCTTGAAAACCCATAGCTTTGAACATAACTTCAACTACTTATATTGTTTAAATATTAAATTACTTTATATAATAAAATAGCTTCTTTAATTTCACAAATAAATTCCAAATAACAATTTGAACCTCCATTAAACCATTTTGATTCATATATTTCAAAGCTTTAAATATTCCACCATTTCAAAACTAGTTCTTTGATAATTCCATATATATCAAATTCAATTGCTATTATTTAGATTTGAAATGTTTACTTAATAAACCAAATGTCATTTAAGTAAGACCTTTAACTTCAAATAACTGGATATTCTTTAAATTTGGTTAACTTGATATATTCATTTAAATCAACTCGATATTTATTTAAATCACTCTACACCAATTTAAGTTATAAGAATCATACCCTTTAAAATCTCAATTTTATTTGAATTTCAAATCAAATTTATTCGAGTATAATTCTTAAATAATTTAATTCAAATCAATCTCATATTATCTTCCCACCTTATTCTCATTTAAGTTATTACAAACATCAGAGATATAATTTAAATAAATACTTAACCATATTTTATATCTTAATAAAATCGAACCTTATTTTTAAATTCCCTTATACTTTGAATCAATTTTATACATAGCTTAAAACCAAGAATTTAACTATATATATATAATATTTATATAACACCAAAATTTTAATATTTATTAAACCGTATATTCCTTTCCAAAACCATAGAAATCATTTTCAAAATATTTTATATATAGACTGCGGTGCCTGTATATAATTTTCTACCCTATGGTCAAGTGATACGGATATTTATCATTTCAATCCGTAATTTAAAATAAAAATGCGGTTGTATATCATTTCAAACCGCAATCCCGAATCAAAATAAATGCATAACAACTTGCAGATTATGATGATATAAATAAAACATCCATTCATCCATCATAAAATCATACATCCATCACAATCATCATACAAAACCATCAATCAATATCAATATATAACTGATAATATATAACAGGTAATTAACTGGTAGTTATATTCAATAATAAATTAAATAACGATTTAATTTAAATAATGCAATAACTGAGAGGGTGATTAAAAATATACGAAAAAGTTATAAATAAAAGAATAATCACAACTAAATTTAATTTAACAAACATAAGAAATTTTAGAAGTTGTGAGTGGGTTAAAACACTCACCTTTTGAATTTAAATCGAATATAAATCCAATTTAAACCCAAAATTTGACGGTTTCAGAATTCGTCCAAACCAATGTCAAAATGTTCGGAATTTTAATACCATCCTAGCAAAAAAAACCGCGCGTGAATTGGTATTCGTATGTGAAAGATATAGCGATAATTGTGTTTGAGTTTCAATTTTTAAAATAAAAAAAAGAACACATCATACCTATAGTCCACGTCATCATCTTCCTCTAGGCAAAATCGCGCACGCAACTACCAGGATCGAACCCAAATATCACCATTTGACCGAACGTTTGACCATTGATTAACGCGCCGATCGACCACCAATCGCCAAGCCGACACCACCAACGCCCTACACTCGTCGAGCCGCACACACAGATGGCCGTGCCTCCCTTTCCGGTTGCTGAAATTCACTGCGCCGCTGCTCCTATTGGAACCCTAATCCACCAATTGCTGATGATCTGACCATCAAAACACCAAGCAAGCACCACCGATGAACTACGTACCTCAATCTCCACAAAACCCAGAAGGGATTTCTCGATCAGACGAAGTTCATCGTCGAGCGATGGACGATCGAAAATAAACGATCAATTTCTGAACAACCGGTGATTCGAATAGAAAAATGAATTACGGATCTGTGATGCGTCCATCGAGAGCTTTGATATATAATTTTTCTGAATTTTTTTGAGGAGTTTGAAATTTTAGCTTTTGATTTGATTTTGCAGTTGGAATTAGGCGTTTGTCTGCCATTGAAAGAGGAGGAGTTGATGGAATTGTACGTACAAACAAATGGGAAATAGAAGTAGGAGTAGGCTAGGGTTTATAACCGGGTATTTATAGATAGGGTTGAAATAGAATGGATCAAATCGATTGGATATACGTGCTAACGACAAAGTGGCCCAAAAAGCCCGTTTCGACTTTGGAACGAAATTGGGTCAACCATATATCAAAATAGATGTTTTAAAATATTTTAAACGCGATGGAATAAGTTTCACGTTCAAATTCCATCGTATGAAGAAGTTATGCTAAAATCAGTATTTTTCAAATTGATTTCAATTGATTTCAATTTCATAAATTTTAAGGCGTTTCGAGTCTGTACGATCAAAGGACAAGTCCGATCGCTACGAAACTTGAAATCCTAGAATAATTCACCGTTACTGGTCCGATGAAACTAGTTTCGTCGAAATCCGAGTCAGTGGCCAAAATGGCTATTTTTATATTAATTAAATAAATTAATAATTAAATAATTAAATCACTTTTTCAATTTCACTTCCAAAATTTACAAATCTTATCAGTTTAGTTTTCTTAAACCATTCCAGTAATTAAAACAAATTTAGATGTCAATTAAATGTTGATTCAATCATATATTTCAGCGTAAATTCAAATTTCATTATATCATCAATTATAAATTAAATTTTCAATAATTTTATTGGATTCACTATTCATTCTTATTATTCAATTTATTATGGTCAAATGGAAGTAATTAACATCGGGTTTAAAGCTATTACATTAATATTCTCCAATTTCTACTTAATTTTCAATTAACGTAATAATTAAATATTTAATTTCATCGTTTGAAATAAATCCAACTATTGAATTTTAAATTCCAATAAGATAATAAATCTTGATTTCTATTCCTCTTATCCGACCAATTTCTTTAATTAATTGGGATTGCACTAATTAAGTCAATTACTGCAATTGCTTTCAAATTAAATTCTATGAACTAAACAAATAGGTAATTTATAACAATTGTAACCATTAACTTTAAGTTTATTACTTTCAAACATTTATTATAATTACTTTCATCATATTTATTTTATTCAATGACCATTTATTCTAATTTAAATTCATTAATCTAATTCAATGCTTACATTTTGTTCTCATATATACAATTTGTAGCTAAAAGTATACATCTGCATTATTTCCATTGATTGAATTTCATTCAATTTGTTTATGGTCAACTTATATTAACATCACTACCGTTAATTTTAATTATCAATTCATTCAAAAACCACTAACCATACCCTATTACCCAATATTACCTTAAATCTACACTAATGTAATATTTAATTCCATTGATTGCAATAGGTTCCAATTAATAGTGATTGCGCTAAATTAGATATTTATCAACTTGTATTAACGTTATCGCATTAATCTACATCCAATTACAATTAATATTCCTAATAAATTTATTTAGCTTTCTATTACACCAATTGCTATCTTAAAAATAAACTTTCCGTTTCCTTTTAAATTTACACCCACCCTTTCCGTTAATTATCACTAAAGTATATTTAGTTATCTTTATTCTTCCCAACCAATTACTATATGTTATTATAACTTTACAATTTTAAATAAATTCATTAATTGACATTTCATTCTACCTATTAATTATTAATCTAAATAGCACTTGTTACGTTTTAATTTACTTATTAGCTTACAACAAGTGCTACCATTAGTTCATACACTAATTCATTCCATTTCCACTCATTATGCATTATTTTATTGGTAAGTCAACATTTTACATTATTAATTTACCTTTTATATCCCATTATGAATTTATGCGCGCATTAATTAAGATTTTGAATCCATTTAATCATTTCATTTTGGAACATTCTTTATTTACAATATGAATATAATCAATATTTACATTGTTTCACTTATTGGAATTACATCCAAGTTATTAACAATTAACATACATTTATACTGTTACATTCAAGTTATTAAAAATTTACTTCCCAATCTTATCCTAGTTATTATTTCCATTAATAATTCACTAAATTTTTATTTCCTTCAACATTAAGTTACCAAAATCTTTTTAAATTAAGAAATTTAATTACCGAATTCTACGGGTCGTTACACTCTCCCATACTCAAAACTTTTCGTCCTCGAAAAGGAAAAAGAAGGGAAAAGAAGAATTAAGAAATCAATATATCTTATTTAAAATATTAAATTTATAAACAAATAAATTTACAAATAAATTAATTTAAATAAAATGTACCAATCTATAACCTTTAGATCTTTTATACTTAAATTAATAAAGTTTGGAAAACACCTTTCAAAAATTTCTAAGTCCAAAAATTTATGGAAATTTTTGGCAGAGTCTCCTTTGTATGGAGAGGCTCGGGAGAAAACATAATATCAAATGTACAATACACAACATATATTTCCCAAAATAATATACATCCCAACATGGGAAAAATAATATAATAGCGCTATAAAACCGTAATCCGAAAACGTACCTATTTGTCGGGCTATTACGCTTAATTATGAAACCAAAAGCAGTAGCAATTGCTTCCATAACCTGCATTTAACTTATATAATCCAAAAGAGTCAATAATTATATAAAATGAAATATTTAATTTTGTTTCAACCACCAACAACCAAATCAATACAACCATCAATCACTTGCAACAAAACATACAACCATCGCATAGAATCAACACAAATAAAACATTCATTCATACCAAACAAAACAAATAGTTGTTCGGGTTCAGAACTTTAAATTGTACAGAATGAAAAATAAACTATCAAGTCCATCATTTACTCAACAGTCTTAGATGAAACACAATATATTATTCATACATCCAAACAAATTTAAAGTATCCTTACCCAAACAACCATAACCAAAACAAACAATAAATCCAACCAATAATTAAGTTCATTCTTTTTAAATTTCATTTCATACTATTTGTTGTTTGATTTCCATTATAACTTAAATTTATACAATTACAACATCAAATTCTTTTTTATTAAAGAATTTTATTGAACACTTTCATTTTTTTCAAATTCTTACTTGTATAATATTCTATTACAATTTCTTATTGAACATTGTAACTTTTATTGTTGGGTAAGTTATATATATGCTTTTAAGGATGTAATTGAAAGTTATACAAGTTTACTTTATTTCTTTTAATTAACTTAATGTTCAATAATATTATTCTTTATTTAATAGGTTACAATTTCAAATTCCCTTTAATCCCATTTATAACTTGGCATAAAATCTCTTAATTTATTTAGAGTTTCAAATACGCATCTTAAACTCAAGATGTTTTACTTACTATCCATCTTTTCTACTTAGTTAGTTATAAATACTTTAAACATTAACTTAACTCTTATTTAAATTAAAGGTTCCAATTATTAGTTAACTTCCATTTTACTACACTAATTGAAACTGTAAAATAATGGAAACTTAAGAATTTAAATACCGGGTTTTATTCACAAATCATTTTAAAATAATATATAAATGTATATACTTACACTTTATATATCCAATTATATTTAAAAAAATTTAAAATTTATATTTGTTTATCAAAAATGAATCTGCAGTAAAACTACTACAGTGGCCTTCCCACTTAGAAACTCGAAAATGAATGTCGATGATGCGTGCACTCATCACCGAAATTATTTTCCAGCGACCGAGAGGGGAGTATATAACTTATTTCTTTTCAAAATTTCTTCAAAACAATTCTTCCAAATTATATTGAAATATTTATATCAGGAAATACTTCTAAATAATATTTTTTATATATTTCAAAGTAAATCAAAAGAAATTTTCAAAAGCCCGGAACTTAAGATTTAAATTTCCAATTTCATTTATTTTATTTTCAATCTTATTTCCAACCTGTGTTTATAGATTTCACTACCTAACAACCACTATATTACAACCAAATATAACCTTTATAAAAATTTATTTTATATATAGAAAATATAATAGGCAAAATTATTTCATTTACCTATATTAAAACCAAATATTATGTCGGTCTGTCCTATTAAGTATTTAGAAATCTCTATTGATGTCATAGCGTCTCATGCACCAACCATAATTTATAAATACAAAAAGGAACATATTAACCCAATATTAAACATTTTTATAACAATAAAAAATACGCTCTCTCATATATATACACTCAGCGACTCCCATAGGGTATTACTACCCTATTAGTAAAGAGTCAGACCCCAGAAAGCTAAGGTTTGTTGCTAAACCAAAGCTCTGATACCAGATGTAACGTCCCACCTTTTTGCACGATTTAAATCGACGATACACCAAACACGTCAGACTTAAACCATACAGAAGGGCGGATTGTTATGGGGTAAATAAGTAAAAGAAGGAAGAAATAAACAAAATAGAATCTTGTAGCGGAACGATAAAATATAATAATCAAATATACGGTTCATGAAGCTGTTTTACAAAAACATTTGATTTACTTATATAATACATATCAGATCTACCCATACCAGAGAATAATAATTAATGCAGAGAAAACAGTATGAATGTGGTGGAATACTATAAATGATAATAGTAATAATAATTCTTCGTCTTCGTCCTCCAGAATAAAAATCTTTAAATCCTGAAATGCTCGGACTGAACCGAGCGAATTGAAAAGACAAAACACTCGAGTCAGAACTAAAAGATCTTATGTAAGTTAAATCAACGGAAATAAATATGAGTGTAACTGCGTTAGAGATGTTTACAGGATTTGACATCTCCTATCCAATGTCTAACGTGAGTGCAGTAACTTAAGAGATGCTCGGGATTCACATCTCCTTAGGATCCGTTAAACTATTTACTATGTAGTAATATTTCGCTATTACAATAGTGTCTATAGTAAAATAAACTAACTTTTTTCATAGCATTAAGGGGTTACCTATATAGCCCTTAACACGTAATAGTCTCAGTAGTCCATCCAATATCATAGTCCCACCTGATCGGGAAGCCACCAGAGGATACCACACGGGCTACGGGAGAAAACCAAACTCGTACAAGGCGCGCTAGGGTAGGTGACATGGCACAACTAGGCAATGCCAGGGTAGATATACCAATTACGCTTCCGGGCCGGTGGTAACGCGTAGCACGCAACTACCGCCCACCTCAAGCCACACCCTCAAAAAAGAAAATCAAAAGTGGCCACCGAATAAATCCAAAAGTCAAAGTATAATATCGAAGAGATGTGTCTGATCAAAGGAGCTACCTCATTAGCCCGTCAATCGCTCCTGTTTTAGCCACCTTATGCCAACTCACGGGAGTCGGGTCCACGTAATTACCTCAAAGGAAACACCGCCGCCATCCTACTTCATTCTGTAATCTCCACCACGTACACGGTTGTTAAAGTGGTTTTCGGAGTTGGCAGAGAGTATGACAACTTCTGATCCCGGTCTCTTTAACAACCAAACGTTATTATAACACCGCGGTTATTTCAAAATAATTTATACTTTAAAACCAGAATATAATATCCATTTCAAAACCATATAAATACGATATGATTTCTATTTTAAAACCCAAATCAATATGATATCATTTTTATTGCAAAATATATCTTTTTTCCAAAAATCATAGCACTTTCAAATCTATATACCTTGAAAACCCATAGCTTTGAACATAACTTCAACTACTTATATTGTTTAAATATTAAATTACTTTATATAATAAAATAGCTTCTTTAATTTCACAAATAAATTCCAAATACCAATTTGAACCTCCAATAAACCATTTCAATTCATATATTTCAAAGCTTTAAATATTCCACCATTTCAAAACTAGTTCTTTGATAATTCCATATATATCAAATTCAATTGCTATTCTTTAGATTTGAAATGTTTACTTAATAAACCAATTGTCATTTAAGTAAGACCTTTAACTTCAAATAACTGGATATTCTTTAAATTTGGTCAACTTGATATATTCATTTAAATCAACTCGATATTTATTTAAATCACTCTACACCAATTTAAGTTATAAGAATCATACCCTTTAAAATCTCAATTTTATTTAAATTTCATATCAAATTTATTCGAGTATAATTCTTAAATAATTTAATTCAAATCAATCTCATATTATCTTCCCACCTTATTCTCATTTAAGTTATTACAAACTCCAGAGATATAATTTAAATAAATACTTAACCATATTTTATATCTTAATAAAATCGAACTTTATTTTTAAGTTCCCTTATACTTTGAATCAATTTTATACATAGCTTAAAACCAAGAATTTAACTATATATATATAATATTTATATAACACCAAAATTTTAATATTTATTAAACCGTATGTTCCTTTCCAAAACCATAGAAATCATTTTCAAAATATTTTATATATAGACTACGGTGCCTGCATATAATTTTCTACCCTATGGTCAAGTGATACAGATGTTTATCATTTCAATCCGTAATTTAAAATAAAAATGCGGTTGTATATCATTTCAAACCGCAATCCCGAATCAAAATAAATGCATAACAAATTACAGATTATGATGATATAAATAAAACATCCATTCATCCATCATAAAATCATACATCCATCACAATCATCATACAAAACCATCAATCAATATCAATATATAACTGATAATATATAACAGGTAATTAACTGGTAGTTATATTCAATAATAAATTAAATAACGATTTAATTTAAATAATGCAATAACTGAGATGGTGATTAAAAATATACGAAAAAGTTATAAATAAAAGAATAATCACAACTAAATTTAATTTAACAAACATAAGAAATGTTAGAAGTTGTGAGTGGGTTAAAACACTCACATTTTGAATTTAAATCCAATTTAAACCCAAAATTTGACAGTTTCAGAATTCGTCCAAACCAGCGCCAAAATGTTCGGAATTTCAATACGATCTTAGCAAAAAAAACCACGCGTGAATTGGTGTTCGTATGTGAAAGATATAGCGATAATTGTGTTTGAATTTCAATTTTTAAAATAAAAAAGAACACATTATACCTATCGTCCACGTCATCATCTTCCTCTAGGCAAAATCTCGCACGCAACTACCAGGATCGAACCCAAATATCACCATTTGACCGAACGTTTGACCATTGATTCACGCGCCGATCGGCCATGAATCGCCAAGCCGACCCCACCAACGCCCTACACTCGTCGAGCCGGACACCCAGATGGCCATGCCTCCCTTTCCGGTTGCTGAAATTCACCGCGCCGCTGCTCCTATTGGGACCCTAATCCACCAATTGCTGACGATCTGACCATCAAAACACCAAGCAAGCACCACCGATGAACTAGGTACCTCAATCTCCACAAAATCAAGAAGGGATTTCTCGATCAGACGAAGTTCATAGTCGAGCGATGAACGACCGGAAATAAACGATCAATTTCTGAACAACCGGTGATTCGAATAGAAAAACGAATTATGGATCTGTAATGTGTCCATCGAGAGCTTTGATATATAATTTTTCTGAATTTTTTTAAGGAGTTTGGAATTTTTGCTTTTGATTTGATTTTGCAGTTGGAATTAGGCGTTTGTCTGCCACTGAAAGAGGAGGAGCTGATGGAATTGTACGTATAAACAAATGGGAATTAGAAGTAGGAGTAGGCTAGGGTTTATAACCGGGTATTTATAGATAGGGTTGAAATAGAATGGATCAGATCGATTGGATATACGTGCTAACGACAAAGTGGCCCAAAAAGCCCGTTTCGACTCTGGAACGAAACTGGGTCAACCATATATCAAAATAGATGTTTTAAAATATTTTAAACGCGATGGAATAAGTTTCACGTTCAAATTCCATCGTATGAAGAAGTAATGCTAAAATCAGTATTTTTCAAATTGATTTCAATTGATTTCAATTTCATAAATTTTAAGGCGTTTCGAGTCTGTACGATCAAAGGACAAGTCCGATCGCTACGAAACTTGAAATCCTAGAATAATTCACCGTTACGGGTCCGATGAAACTAGTTTCGTCGAAATTCGAGTCAGTGGCCAAAATGGCTATTTTTACATTAATTAAATAAATAAATCACTTTTTCAATTTCACTTCCAAAATTTACAAATCTTATCAGTTTAGTTTTCTTAAACCATTCCAGTAATTAAAACAAATTTAGATGCCAATTAAATGTTGATTCAATCATATATTTCAGCGTAAATTCAAATTTCATTATATTCATCAATTATAAATTAAATTTTCAATAATTTCATTGAATTCACTATTCATTCTTATTATTCAATTTATTATGGTCAAATGGAAGTAATTAACATTAGGTTTAAAGCTATTACATTAATATTCTCCAATTTCAACTTAATTTTCAATTAACGTAATAATTAAATATTTAATTTCATTCGTTTGAAATAAATCCAACTATTGAATTTTAAATTTCAATAAGATAATAAATCTTGATTTCTATTCCTCTTATCCGACCAATTTCTTTAATTAATTAGGATTGCACTAATTAAGTCAATTACTGCAATTGCTTTCAAATTAAATTCTATGAACTAAACAAATAGGTAATTTATAACAATTGTAACCATTAACTTTTAGTTTATTACTTTCAAACATTTATTATAATTACTTTCATCATATGAATTTTATTCAATGACCATTTATTCTAATTTAAATTCATTAATCTAATTCAATGCTTACATTTTGCTCTCATATGTACAATTTGTAGCTAAAAGTATACATCTGCATTATTTCCATTGATTGAATTTCATTCAATTTGTTTATGGTCAACTTATATTAACATCACTACCGTTAATTTTAATTATCAATTCATTCAAAAACCACTAACCATACCCTATTACCCAATATTACCTTAAATCTACACTAATGTAATATTTAATTCCATTTGTTGCAATAGGTTCCAATTAATAGTGATTGCGCTAAATTAGATATTTATCAACTTGCATTAACGTTATCGCATTAATCTACATCCAATTACAATTAATATTCCCAATAAATTTATTTAGCTTTCTATTACACCAATTACTATCTTAAAAATAAACTTTCCGTTTCCTTTTAAATTTACACCCACCCTTTCCGTTAATTATCACTAAAGTATATTTAGTTATCTTTATTCTTCCCAACCAATTACTATATGTTATTATAACTTTACAATTTTAAATAAATTCATTAATTGACATTTCATTCTACCTATTAATTATTAATCTAAATAGCACTTGTTACGCTTTAATTTACTTATTAGCTTACAACAAGTGCTACCATTAGTTCATACACTAATTCATTCCATTTCCACTCATTATGCATTATTTTATTGGTAAGTCAACATTTTACATTATTAATTTACCTTTTATATCCCATTATGAATTTATGCGCGCATTAATTAAGATTTTAAATCCATTTAATCATTTCATTTTGGAACATTCTTTATTTACAATAAGAATATAATCAATATTTACATTGTTTCACTTATTGGAATCACATCCAAGTTATTAACAATTAACTTACATTTATACTGTTACATTCAAGTTATTAAAAATTTACTGACCAATCTTATCCCAGATATTATTTCAATTAATAATTCACTAAATTTTTATTTCCTTCAACATTAAGTTACCAAAATCTTCTTAAATTAAGAAATTTAATTACCGAATTCTACGGGTCGTTATAATATCCATCGGTGAAATTACATTGAAATAACTGATCTCTTAGCCATAGGATAGAATATTATATACGGACATCGGATTGGTTAAATTAAATGATTTTAAATTTTTGATTTGAAATTATTTAAATTCATTTTAATTTAGAAGAAATAAAAATGAAATTTGTAGAAATCAAATTATTTTCAAACTTGTGCCCTGAATGTTGAAATTTTAAATTTTGTAATGGGAATTGTTAATATAATCGAAATTGCAATTCTAATAACATATAATAAGACTTACCAAATGTAAAAGTTAAAAATGATGATATGGATATGTAATGGATATTACACAAGTAAGCAATACTTAAAGGTAATTAAAATGTATATAAATGGAAATTTAGTTGTAATAAAAAATGTTGTATACTTAAGCATATTATGAAATGATTAATGACTAAATGAGATAAGTGGAACTTAAGAAAGTAGACAAATGAATTAAATAATATCTTAGTAAAATGGCTATAAAAATTAAATATAAATTTGCAAAGAAATTGTGAAATGGAATTTGTAACTTTTGAGACAATTATAAACCTAGAAAAGTCATATAGAGGAAGTTGGACTCATATAAAATGATTATAAACTAAAGTGATGATTAATAAAATGTTTCACAAATAAATTTGTTACTAAATGAAGTTATGAAAATGAAGTAAATGTGAACAAAGGAATTGGTATAACTAAGGATCAATTGGAATAAATACGATGTTGTATGTATACTATTTATTCGCATAACGGTTTGATCCAGATTCGAACATAGAATTTCATGATAATGTATATCGATTGGAGTTAAGATTTTTCACTCAATTCTCAACGGCAAACCCTAAATATAGATTTTTGGTTGGTTTTGTAATTCTCTACCATAGTATATGGCTATGTAAGGAGAATAACAGTTTCTGATCAAGGAACCAAATCTGAGTCCGTATTAGAGAGTCGTGGGAACGATACTAGTTTGGAAGTGAAATTGTGTGATCGAGTGAGCTATCAGAATTGATATTGCGTATAGATGATATATGTACATCGTACGAGCTTGAGTAAAGCTAATATTGGAAATTGAAAAATGCAAAATATAAAATGATTTTAAATTATATGATTGGATATCATTGGTAAATAAGATGCAGGTATTTAAAATCAAGAAAATTTGGTGCCCGAAAAAAGGTACATGTTTATTATGTTATTGGATTTGATGGTTTTATGGTGGAGCCACTTGGCTTTTGTTTTCTTTTGTTGGTTTGGGGCTCGTAGTGGCGTTTTTTAGTTGTTCCGATCTAGCCGCACAAAGGTGACTCTGCCGAAATTTTCCGTAAATCCGGGTGTTAGAAATTTTTTGAAGTTTTAATATTTTTATAACTTGTTTTGATAACTAACTTGTAAATTCCATAAGCCGATCGAAGTAGCATAGTAGGAACGTAATAATGGTTTTATAAATGAGATCTCATTGTTTACATGCTGGTTATTTTGAATAAAGTATATCAAATGTTAAATTCTTTACTTAACCCCATTTTAGGGATGAAATTTTTTGAGTGGGGGAGATTGTAACGATCCGTATTTTTAGCTATTTTAAATTATTAAATTTAATATAATTATTAAATAAAAATGGTTAAAAATAAATTTTTAATGATTTTGAACGCAAGTTATCGGATTTGAACTTGAATAAAATTTTGAAATAAACTAATTTCGAAGATTTAAGCAATAACAAGTATTGAAAGGTAACACTATGTATTGAATGTGTTTACAATCAATAGTTGGATTAAATAATAAATGTTGAATTTATTAGATGTAAATAAAGTAAGTGATGGATAACTAAAATACATTTATAATCTAATATTGAATTTTTTTGAATATTGAACAATTAAATTGTTTAAATTAATATTGGAAATTAATTGAATAATTGAATTCAGAATTTAATATGATTAAAAATGATATCGGAAGTTGATGTAAATTTTATTTAAACAACAATGAAGATCATTAACATTTAAAATTGGTTTTAAAAGTGAAAACTTAGAAATTGGAAATTTTCTATTGTAATTGACACATTAAAATAGCTTTTTGGGGTTTACAGTCTCGGATTTAACAACGAAACCAATTCCATTGGATCCGTAATAGTGTATTATTATCAGATTTTAAATTTCGTAACGTTTGGAGTTATTGTTTGGTCGTACAGGATAGAAAAGCGTTGGATTTAATATCGAAAATTTAATATTTTATTTGAGTCCAAAAAGCTATCTTCTCCGTATGATCGAATCGGGTCTCCGAACCTGTTTCATTGCTTTGGACTAGGAGTATAACATTATAAATGCCAGGCGGCATGCTTCGTTTAGAGTTCGTCTAGAATAACACTTGAATAATGGAAATAATAATAAAATATTGCTTTTACACATATAAATAAACATGTACAGTAAAACCCTAGCCCTAATATTCACAGTGGCGCCTCCGTTAAAGACCAATGGCCAAAAAGCAACGACATTCTACTCAATATTTCTCCAAATCCATCGGCTTTTAGGGAAAACCTTCAACTAGGAAGTTGTAGAGCACTTCATGATCTATAGATCCAACGGTTAAGATCGAGAACGGTGGAGCACGGCAGCCACAAATCAGTAATGAAGTCCGTGCGTTTGTTCACCTTTTTTGAGGAAGATGAGGCGCCGAGTGTGACTGTTTCGTGGTGAGGGTGGGGATGGCGACGAGCTCGCGCATGGTGGTTGCTGATCAACATGGAGATGCCTAGAGGGGGGGTTCGATGTTCGATTGTAGGATGCCTACGATGGGTTCTTAGTTGCGTGGAACCTGGTATCCGTGTGAAGGAGGAGAGAATCAAGTGTGGCCTAGATTCTTGTCTCAAAAATCAATGGTTAGATTTAGGTTGTTCTTTTTATATATAAAAAAGAATTGGTAAATTAATTATATACTAAATCGTATAAACTTGTAAATATTATATCTTTGTCATACGAGGTCAAAATTGGACGAAACAAGCGGCAACGGGATCGTGCCGACGAGCACTACATCATGGAACTGATTTGGAATTATTTGGAGCTAGTTAAAATTTTAGGTTAAATCGAATGTCGTTCAATTTGATTTAAAATTGAGAACTCAAGGTGAGTGTTTTATAACGCTCACATGTGCTAGATTATTTTTATGATAGTTAAATTTGAAATTATGATGTGATATAAATTTATTGATCGTTGTTTGATAATTTAATTTTCATCTAAATTGCTATTTGGATTAATCATTACAAATTTAAAGTTGACAGTTAAATTTGAAATTGGAATTGAATTGCCAGCAAAATACCCGAGATTAATAACTATGAAATTGTTGTGAATTATATTGACTGTTTGGATGATTGATTGCGATGTATGCTATTGGTTGAAATTTTGGATGATTTGGTTGTTTATTTATTCTGATATATCCTATTATCACCCTGTTGAATTAATTACAGTATATAAACTGTAAATTGAACTATTTCGAATACATTAAGAAATAGGATTAAATGATATATACCCATGACGTTGTGATTTGGATTGAAATGATATATATCCATCCGTGAAATTAAATTGAAATAATCGATCGCTTAGCCATAGGATAGAAAATTATATATGGACAATGGATTGGTTAAATTTAATGATTTTAAAATTTTTGATTCGAAATTATTTAAATGATTTTGATTTAAAAGAAATAAAAATGAAATTTATAGAAATCAAATTATTTTCGAACTTAAGCCTTGGATGTTGAAATTGTAAATTTGATAATGGGAATTGTTTATATAATCGAAATTGAGATTTTGAAGTTATAATCGAAATATGATTGAATTTCGTACATTGATTTGTTTTTAAAACATTGGATTTTTGTTCGAACTTTGAATATTGCTAAGTAAAAGTGATGTAAAACAATATTTCGAAATTGAGCTTGGAATTTAATTATATTTGATAATTTGGATTTTAAATTGTATATTGAAGGTAAATTGATTAAGTGCTTAAAATTGACATTTGAAAATCGAACTTGGAATTGATATAAATCGAAATGGTATAAAATTGAGAATTGAATTGAAATGGTTTCAAATTGGAATTGAATTGAATTTAATTGGAATTGAAATCGAAGTTGAACTATTGAGAACCGAAGTTGAAATTGATTTGAACTGAAAACGAAATTGAATCGATTGAATGGAAATTGAAATTGACTTGAATTGAAAAGTTGGAATTGAATCAGTTTGACTTTGAAACTATTTTTCAAATGAATTATTAAGTGTAAACTAATTAAAATTTATATTCTTTAAATATTAATTATTTTGATTTTCCAAATTATTTTACTATATAAACCATTTTATCCATTTAAACTATTTTATCCATTTAAACTATTTTAAATATTTTATCCATTTAAACTATTTTACTATTTTATCCATCTTAACTATTTTAACCATTTAAACTATTTAAAAAATATTCAAACTATTTTGAAAAAATTCAAACCATTCAACGGTGGAATGTTTAAATTTTAGATCATATATTTAATTACGAATTGGGTTAAACGAAGTTATAACCCAAATTGGAATTCGAAACGATTCTGGAAGCAAAATTGAAATATTAAGTCGAACATGATTTTGAATTGAGGTAGTATATTTTGAGTAAATATGATGATTTCAAGATTGATTTGATTTTGAAGTGCGTATGAAATTTTGATATCAAGTATGGACTGTTTCGAGGTGTAAAAGTACCAACCGGTGCGTAAAACGTCCTTTGGTTGTTAAAGAGACCGACGCTGGATATGGGCATACTCTCTATCGATTCCGGAACATTTTTAACAACTGTGTACGCAGAGGAGACTCCGGAATGAAGTGGTTGGATTCGAAGACGATTGTTGGATTTGAAGAAAGAGAACAATGATGGATAAACCTCGGCACTTGTGCCAATTTGAAATGACTAAAATAAGACGGCTTGATAGGGCCAAGTGGGCTAATTACCTCGAGCGAACATCCGTTCTTCGAATTTCTTGGACTCTGTCCATATTATTACTCTTGTTGTTGGTTTCGATTAGTGCATCTTGATTGTGATAGCCTCCCTTTGACTCGATATGGGATGCATGGACGTGGTGGATGGTCATCGCTAAGATACATTACCACCAGCCCTACGATCCGAACTGGTAGTATCCTACTTTAGGCATTGCCTTACGTGCCTTGTCATATTTTTATCCTTATACGAGACACATACGATTTTGGTTTATTGTTGTCATATCTCGGCGCATTTTGACTACCGACATGCTACTAGTGGTGTTAAATGCAAACTGTACGCCAATGCTTAAAAACACGTTAAGGGAAATTAATATAAAGCCTTAACGTTAAGAAAAATATTTACTTTATTGACTAGACATTATATATGTAACGTGTTCTACTACATATAAATATTTTGACGGATCCTTAAGAGATGGAAAATCCCATAACATCTCTTGAGTTATTGCACGCATGTTATACACTGGATAGGAGATGTGAAATCCTGTAAACATCTCTGACGCCATTACATTCATGTTATATGCGATATCTATTTGACTTACATAAGGATATTTTAGTCTTGATTCGAGTGTTTTGTCTTTTCATTATGCTCGAATCAGTCCTAAGTTTTTCAGCTTATTGAAGACTTACTCTGGAGGACAAAGACGAAGATTTGGTGTATTATTACTATTAGTATCCCTACATCGTGTTGTCCGCTACATTACCTTATTCATTCCCAATGTATTTGTAACTATGATAAATGTTGTATAGATTATAATTAAATGTATTGTATAAATAGATTCATGAACTGTTTATTTTGATTATTGTATTTTATCGTTCTACCATGAGATCCTGTTTTTGTTTTCTTCTTCTTTTCTCTTATTTTCTTATTTACCCCATTAACAGTCCCTCCTTTTGAATGGTTTGAGTTGACATGTGTGGTTTATTATCGATTTAATCTGTCCTAAAAGGTGGGTCGTTATAGGAGGTGTGTTACGCTTACGTTTCTACAACGATATATGGTAGAATATAGGGATGATGAGGAGATGCACACTTCTGTTATTTGTGCCTTTTTATTATGTCTGTTTGGTGCTGCATTTTTCACAAGCAATAAGGGCACGATTATACTTGAATATTTGGCTGGATTGGTAGACGTAGATGGACGTCATATATATGACTACGGTACTTCCATCCTCAATTATTTATGTATAGCGTTGGATATCTATGCATTGTAGCAGTCTTGATATGATTTTTGGTATATCGTACCTTTTTGCTACTACGAGTATACAACCAACAGGCACCCATGACTCATTCCTGAAGCGAACACTACACCTTATATTTACTTTCCTTGATTACGACATTGGGGTCCTAATATGCATGTGCATCGTGCTGCACAGGGGGTACACAATGAGTTGATGGATGCCAGACAGCAAATGGATAAGAGGCGGCATGACAACATTATCGTTCGTCCTGGGAGCAGTGTTTTCAGTTTATGCAGCCCGACGATGATCATCCATTCATTTTCCAGTTTTCTTTTTTGAGACGTAGGGTTTGGTTTCAGGTTCCTACATGTCCTTTCAAACGATGTTTAAGGGAGCGGTGTTGGTCATAGTTGCATGGTATAGTTTGCATTCCCTATGATTCGCTTTTATGGGATGATATGTATGGAGATATTCAGGTTGACCTAGTTTATATTGTGGGTATGAGGGCTGTAGGATGGGTAGATGGTAAGCCTTACACTGTATCCGGAGGTTTTGATGCATATTGGGCTTGAGTAGCCCCACATACTTACTCGTTACCTGATTATATACAGGGTTTGAACTCCAACCATATTGGCCCATGTACCACTTATGTTAGAGTTCCTTAGCACCAGCTACCTTTGAGCCTGTGTCGTCTCAGTACACATAGCCTCCCACGTTCAATCCTCCTCAGCATGTATTCACAGCATATGCTTTACAGGGTTAGGTTGTTGAGTATCCAATGTAATTTCCTACAGATGACGCTATTCGGAATGTACTTTCTACTAGTTTTTACAGCCGCATTAGGTACGTACGACTTTAAATTTTCATATAATTCACTAGCAATCACATTCTCCATATATGTTTAATTTTTATTTTTTACATCGTAGTTTGCCAGGTACATGGATCATGATAGACGGATGCTTACTACATTTGAATGAATGCCGCTTGATTGTACTCAACTTATGTATTAAGGTTATCAGATTGCTTTTCAGCAGCAACAAACACAGATTCATCATTACAAGGCTCAAATTCAGCAGCTTCAACTTCAACAGCAGACATCATCAAAGCCACATGATTTTGATGACGTCAATGGTGATAGGGACGATGATGGTGGCGACGAATATGGGAGTGATATTGGTTCTGATCACACAGACTGTTAGCGTCAAAATTAGTCACCAACATCCTCCAGATGAGAGCACCAAATCATAGTTATAGATCACAGATAGAGTGTATGTAGAGAGTATAAATATGAAGAATAGTAAAATTAAAAAGGAAGTAGTAATAATAGAGGATTTATAGTGGTTTGGCTGACTCTGCCCTACATCCACTCCAGAAATTTCCTTTTTATTGATATGAGAATCAATTACAGTTACAATCCATAATTTAAAAAATAATAATGGCAGAGTAGCCTTAATGGAAAAGAAAAAGGGAAACAGAATGAAGATCCACTATTCAAAATCACTGTCGATTGTATTTATAGGCAAAACATGAGTTACTGGGCTTCCTGAGTGGTCCAGGCCCATTAAGGCCATAGCCGATCCCAAATTCATCATTACGACCGACCCTAAACTCCGGCATGTCGATCCAATCTTGCCCCAGTGGTGACTCGAAGTGAACATGTATAGGAATCGAAGTAACTCATGTTAATACCTAAAGTATCATTGCACCGACCCCTTGCCTTCAAACACCGATCCCAATGTGCTGCCGACCCACCTTCCTATGCGAACCCGGAGGGATATGCTAGTGCCGAATGAAGTAAACAACTCACATCAATCATGATGATCCAATCTCACCAATCCAAAAATCGAGCTGCCAACCCGAGTATGAAACTCACTGACCTGGAGTAAACCAAAGATGTCGATCCTCTAGAATGCCAATCCAATTTCCAAATGCCAACTCGAGTAAAATGGAGTGCTGACATGGAGATATGAATGTGTCGACTTGAAGCGCTCCTCCAAGCCGATCCAACTTCTACCGATCCACTCTAACATGACCAACCCAGCTTCCTACTAATCCACTCCAACATGACCTACCTAGGAGCTCAGTGCCGACCTAGGAGCTCGGTGCCGACCTAGGAGCCCGGTGTCGACCTAGGAGCTCGGTGCCGACCTAGGTAAATGTCCTTGCTGACCTGGAATTACACCGATCCCCAAAAATCACACCGATCCATTATGACTTGAAGTGGCTATCAAAATGACCCAAAGCAAATAGTCTCAAAACCCAAACCCGACCTACAAACAACTCGAAGCAAACGCCAAACATCCCGGATCATCTCGACTTTTGTCGAAATTCATATTTTGAGTATTCCACGACTTTTGTCCATCAACTATGCCTAACCTCGGTTTCATAATCATATCTATCATTCGTGATCGACCATATATCCATCAAGTTGATTCAAAATCATCATATTCCAGTCTTGACAAACGAGTAGTCAATTTAGTTAAATCCGCCTGTCCACGGCCTTGCCAAAAGGCGGGTTAACATTTGCCCTCCAAAACATGCCTTGCTATTGGAAGGTGCGTTTTGAATAGTCTCAAATCCGATATTTGAAATCATCACCCCATTTATTTTCAAGCAATTCCATCCAAATCCAATAGTTTACTCCGCGACTGTTCCGAGTCGTTATCCAATTCTGAATCCATCCCAAATCCGTTAACGGAATCCATGATCTTTCTGGATCATTTTATCAGAGTCCGGGTCCTATCTGGGTCCAGTAATCCTAATCGTGGACCTTGCCAGGTTCTAAATCCATATCCAGGACCTCGCTAGGTCCATATCTGGGACCACGCCGGGTCCATATCCAAAATTGGAACCTCTACATATCCTTAGCCAAATTCGTAGCTGTTCGAAGCCGAAATATGAACCCGTAACCTCTCTAGGTTCATGCCAAGCGCACTCTACACTTGACGACTTGTGTTAAGTATTGCCATGGTATTCTTGGTTCTGTGTCTCTGAATGCTGAGTAATGCCGTGGCTTAGGTCCTAAGCCGAATCTTGGTCGCTATGGACCCTTGCCATGCTTAGTCCATACACGACTTGAAATAGCAACTGATAGATATTATGGGGCCTATGTCCTTGGCCGAATCCTAGTCTCTTCGGACCCTTGCCAACCATAATCTATACCCGATGACCTTTTAGCAAAAAACCTGACAAAAAGTCAATCAAAATCCAATCTGAAATCCATATTCAAACCAGAAAACCAGAAACCCATATCAAAGGTCCAAACCAAAAGACAAACGTCCAAACCCGAATCCAAATCAGAAAACAAATGAAACCAGGAGTTCAAATCAAACTCTAAAACCAAAGCAGAAAAAGCAAGTGTCCAAGCCAAAAAGAAAAAAATATTTCACATACTAGAGCATCACGGTCTATCATCATCTTAGAGCATGCCTAAGGGTTATCTCCGTCCTAGTCCATGAGTAAGTGATTTAACCGTTTTCCTAGAGTTTACTACTTATTCCAAGCCATCACGATTAGATGATGACCAAGGGACCACCATTTTTGGGCCTCGCGCCATTGTTATTCAAGGTTGGCGGTGACTACTCATGTTCCACCACCGTATTTTGAGTTTCACCATATCGCCGCAACTGACCATACCTTACATGCTCCTCGATTATATCCTTTAGATGAATGCAGCTATTAGTATCATGCCCGTCCAGGTCATGAAAGAGACATTGCCTTCCGGATGCCCTTTCGCATTCTGAGGGTTCCCTCCTTGCTGGCCTTCAATGAGGAAGGCGATCCCGAATATCCAAGTATATCTGTTCCAATGTCTCATTCAGTCCATTGTAAGTGGAGAATTTTGGTTCTCCCCAGCGTTTCCTCTTTCCTTTATCCTTGTCTTTACCCGAGCATTCACCGGACGATTCTTCATCCTTAACCATGTTTACCTCCTTTGACTTCATATCCAAACGTGCGTCCTCTTTTCAAAGAAACCACTGAGCTTCGTGTAAGAATTCCCCGAGATCCACTGATGGACCTTGTATCAACGATACTTTGAAATTCGAATTATCCTTGACTTCTTATACTGCAACTATCAGAACCATTGATGGATCTAGATGATCCACCGAAGCAATTACTGCATTAAACCGAGTTAAAAAAGTCCTAAGTGATTCTCCCATCTTATGCTTCACCGACGTCAGTGTCATCACATTCTTTGTCCTTTTGATGTGAACTCGAAACTGTTTCAAAATCCTGTCCACCAATTCTGTCCATGTTCCAATGGATCCATCTTCCAGCTTTCTGAACCCACATAGCAGCTATATTGGTCAAGTACAAGGGGAAATACCGAGCCATAACCTCCTCTGATGCCCCAGCACTTCCATATGTCTTGTGTACCTCATCAAGTGGTCAGTGGGTTCCGTCTTACCGTTGTATACTTCCAGAGTGGGTAGCTTGAAATTGGGTGGATTCCTAGCCATATTGATGTTATAGGTAAATGGAATTTTGTTTACTCCCTCCAAATCCTTGTTTGTAAGACCTCCGCGAATGGTTCACTTGATAATGTCAACTAATTTAGTATTAGCTACCAAAGGTTGCCCTCCATCTACATTTCCTAACTGCTCTCCAAGTCCACGAGAGAATTCTGATACATACTCCTCATCACGCACTCCTATATTCCTGTTGGTGCCGAGCCGCACATCATCATCTGGTATCCCTCCATGGATTGGTCCAGCATTACTGGTAGTGTGCCCCCGAGTCTAGGTCCATCCAGATTGATAGTTCTTTGCTGATTGGGGGCTGCCCTCTGTTGAGCTACTCCATCTGCTTGCCTGTTGAGTCCTTCTGATCCAACTCAATGGGTCTAAGCTTCTACAGCTCCTGCTGTTCCTGCCAGTCCAAATTGCCTAAGAAGGGTCTGCATCATTTCCTCTTGCCTTTTCATCGGCTGCTCCTTTATAGAATCCATCATAATATGCATCTCGTCCCTGGTGATGTAGATGGATGCTTGATCTGATCCGGCCGTAGAAAAGGCCTCTTGACTTCTCTCTTGATTTCTCCTTTCCGTCACTTGTATCCTTCTCCATGGCCTAACCATTGTTCCTCCCAGAATCTGAGTTCCTAAGCCTTTAATTCCAAAATCCAAGCTTCAAAATCCCTGAGTGCTTACATTCTCAGTGAAAGCACCAAATGTTAGCACCAAAATTGGTCACTAACACCCAAGTCCAGATGAAAGCACCAAATCACAGTTATAGATCATATATAGAGTGTATGTAGAGAGTATAAATACGAAGAATAGTAAAAATTAAAAAGGAAGCAGTCATAACAGAGGATTTATAGTGGTTCAGCTGACTCTGGCCTACATCCACTCCAGAAATTTCCTTTTTATTGATATGAGAACAAATTACAGTTACAATCCAGAGTTTTTAAAACAATAATGGCAGAGTAGCCTTAATGGAGAAGAAGAAGGGAAAATAGAATGAAGACCCCCTTTTCTAAAGCTCCGCCGGCTGTATTTATAAGCAAAACCTGAGTTACTGGGCTCCTTGAGTGGTCCAGGCCCATCATGACCATAGCCGATCCCAAATTCATCATTACGACCGACCATAAACTCCGAGAATACCGATCCAATCTTGCCTCGTGGGTGACTCAAAGCGAACATGTGTAGGACTCAAAGTAACTCGTGCTAATACCCGAAGTATCATTACACCGACCCCCTTGCCTTCAAATACCGATCCTAATGTGCTGCCGACCCACATTTCTATGCCGACCCGGGGGATATGCTAGTGCCGAACGAAGTAAACAACTCACACTCAATCATGTCGATCCAATCTCACCGATCCTAAAACCGAAACTCACCGACCTGGAGTAAACCAAAGATGTCGATCCTGTAGAATGCCAATCCAATTTCCAAATGCCAACTCGAGTAAAATAGAGTGCTACTCGGAGCTACGAACGTGTCGACCTAAAGCATTCCATGAAGCCGATCCAACTTCTACCGATCCACTCCAACATGACCGATCGAGGAGCCCAAGTAAACGTCCTTGCTGACCCAGAGTTACACCGACCCTCAAAAATTCTACCGATCCACTTTGACTCGATGTGGCTATCCAAATGACCTAAAGCAAACTGCCTCAAAACCTGAACCCGACCCACAAGCAACTCGAAGCAAACTCCAAATATCCTGGACCACCTCGACTTTTTTCGAAACTCATATTTCGAGTATACCACGACTTTTGTCCATTAACTATGCCGAACCTCGGCTTCATAATCATATCTATCATCCATGATTGACTATCTATCCATTCAGTTGACTCAAAGTCATCATATTCCAGTCTCGACAAAAGAGTAGTCGATTTAGTTAAATCCGCCTGTCTACGGCCTTGCTAAAAGGCGGGTTAACACAGACCGATGTTGTTTTTGTGTTTCATACATGTTTTGTTAATGTAGTTGTTTCGTACATATTGCTATACATGTTTTTATGTTTCATGCATGTTTCACATAGACTATTTTTTTTCTCATGCATGTATTCTATTGTTGGTGATGGTACTTATTCTATTGATAACGATATTCTGTTTGTGACGATATTTTGTATATATCCATTTGATAAAGTTATCCATCAATAGCATAAATAAAAGTACTTGATAATATTTTTATTGTGTTTGTTTCTTCCAAAGTTCGTGGATACTTGCCACATGGTCATTTAGATCACACTTGATTTGTATGACGCGGATTATGAATTGTCCATTTAAGTGAAAATGTTATAGAACAATTTCACAACATATTCAATGGAAAATGAAAGTTGGACTCCACAAGATTGTTTGGTACTAATCACAATGTACATAGAAGATAAGAGCACAGATACATGGAAGATGAGTTGGAGCAAGATCTTTGGGTTACTCTAAATGAACCATTTAATAATCATCCTTATTGTAGATCAATTCGAAGGATTCCGGAAACTCGAAGTACTTATGTAATGTTTACTAAAGCTTGTCGAAGATACAAAAGCATTATAAATATAGTGGAGGAAGAAGACCTATTTCAGTTAACACAATCTACATTGAATTCAAAATATTTGTGGGAGTATCAAACTAATTTTGTTGGACATGCTACATATGACCTTTGGGTTAGCTATATTCGATAATTTGAATGATGTTTTGCGTAAGCAATTTACTTTCAGTAAGTTCTACATACTTTCGAATTCAATTAAGTTAGTTCAGTTATTTCAATTTCAAGTAAGTAATTACTTAAAATAAGAAACTAACATATACTTAATCAAAATGATAATTGATCTAAAACGATACAGGCATGATAACTTGATGATTGAAACAATACAAACAAGACAATAAATGATAAAATAGATCTAAAACAAACACATAAACTATCTTCGACCATTTGATAATTGAACTGAACTCAGTGTCCTCTAGAGCGTTTCAATTTGTTCTTCAAGTTAGTTGCATACACAACTACTCGATGAGGTAAAGGATCACAAGCCATTGTCAAATTCCACAACCATCTGGAAAAATACGGCATCTATAGTGGCGTCGACCAATGTCAGTTTTGTTTCTTATGACATAATACAGAACATAAATTTCACAGTTATAGTGTATTGGTTCAAATTCAATCTCTTGATCTGCTTGAGGTACTTGGTGGTGTTTTCATGCCTTCTTTGGCTATCCCGCTTTGCTCTTTGCCTTCTTCCATCCTCCATAAATCTACGTTTCTGCAACTTTCTCTCGCATTCTCTTAGATTTTTATAGTTTTTTCCTCCATTTTAACATATTATTTAGTTGTTGGTTGAGGGTAAGACGTATTCGCTAGAGTGTCATGATTTATAGGACCTTCGTATGACTAATATGACAATAAGGAAGTATGGTTTCAATCCATCATTTTTTATGTGCTTAATGGAACGATACAATTGCAAAGAGGTTTGCCAAGCAATAGGATATGTATAATAGAGTACATTGTTCTGAACATGGCTACAGTTTCTACAATGCTATGTCAAGAATGTTGTGCAACATGGCTAAGTGTTCTGAACATGATAGGACACTGAGCCACTTTGTCTTCAATAAGTATGTTGCCATGTCAAGAATGTTGTGCAACATGGGCACAATGTTCTGAGTGCGATAGGACATTGAGCCACTTTGTGTTCAATAAGTATGCTGCCATGTTAAGAAAGCTATGCAATGTGGCTATAATGCATTATGACATGACAAGACACTGAGCGACTTTGTCTTTACTTAGTATGTTGCTATGTCAAGAAAACTCTGCAACGTGGCTATAGTGTTCGAATGTGACAGGTAACTTAGCTATTTTGTTTTCGAAACGATTTTTCCTCCATGTGAATAGAACTATGCAAATACTATAAATACCTACGATGATCTTGTTCATCCATGCTCATTCATATCCAATATATTTCAAATAACAAAAATAATGTCAGCTGAAGATCTTATGTATTTTTTCATGAATGAAAGGTTTGATGAGATGATGAAAGATCGTTTCCATCGTGAAAGATAGCTAATAGCCATGTCTACGTTACAAGTTGGTTAATCCAGTGGGCAACATGGTGGATCATTTGTTTGCCATCACTATAAAAATCGCAGACATTCATGGTACAATGAAAGACTGATGGAAGACTATTTTATCCAAACCCTACATATGCCAATAGTGATTTTAGAAGAAGATTTTGCATGCGTTGACCTTTGTTTTGTAGGATACTACATTCAATCAAACATCATGATAAATACTTCATCTTGAAACCCAATGCATCTCGTACTCAAAGATTGACTGGTCACCAAAAAATGATCGCTGCGTTGAGAATGCTTGCGTATGCAGGACCAGCATACGCTCTAGATGAGAATTTGAATTGGGGGAAAGCATAGTACTAGCATTTTTGGACCATTTCTGTCAAGCTATCATCGACATTTTCGATGATCAATACTTACGAAGACCAAATGAAGCTGACATAGCAAGATTAATGGAGATGCATGGAAGTAGAGGATGGTCGGAAATGTCGCGTAGTATATATTGTATGCATTAGACGTGGAAGAATTGTCCAAAGGCGTATGCCGGAGCTTATCTGGGTAAAACTCGTAGGCCGACTATTATTCTTAAAGTGGTAGCTTTATATGGCTTATGCATTTGGTATGCCTTATTCGAAATGCCAGGTTCTAAGAATGATCTCGACGTAGTCAAACGATATACTTTGTTTATTGATTTAGCTAATGGTATATTTACTCTGCATTCCTTTAGTTTAGGAGGTAACACGTATTATAACAACCCTGGTTTTGGAGATCACCTATATATATTAAAATTATAACGACAGTTATGATTTAATATTGTAAATTAATTTAGACTTGGAGATTTTATATTGTTTATTTGGAATAAACAATAAATTTTGAAATTTAAAATGAGAAAAATAAAGTTTGGAACTTTATTTTATTTCTTTGGGTTGGTAATGGATGGAAAATGATTTTTATTTGGAGAAAATTTAATAATTATATTAATTATCGTCAATTACTTCTTTTAATAATTTTTAAAAAGAAGTATAAGATTTTAAAGGTTGTTTGTTTAAGTAAAAAGAGGGAAATTGGTTTAAAAATAAGTTTTGGCTATAAATAATATTTTGAAATGGTTTGAAATATTTAACTAAGTGAGAAAATAAATTTTGTTGAATTTTAGAAGTTAAAAAGGTAGACTTTTACATTTATTTGGTGAAAATTGTGTTATTGTGAAGTAAAGGATTTTAATAATAAAAATGATTTTAAAATATAAATTAATCTATTTATATGATAGAAAATGTTTTATTTTGTAATTATACAAGTTTACAAAATTTTCTTTTGTAAAACTTGCAAGAAAATGCATTTTTGTTTTTTGTATAAATGACAAATGCACATATTTTAGTTAAGTGTTGTTTAATTAACCTATAGGATATTTATTATCTTTTTACTAATGGGTCCAAAGACCATTAGCACTTTGGCAAATATTGAGAAAGTGAGAAATGGAAATCACCTGTACATTCTATTCTTCACTTTCTTCCTTCTCAAAACAAGATAATGAGAAATAGAAACCCACTCCTCCATATAGCAAATTTAGGCCAAAATCTCATTTTCCCTTTAATTAGTTGTTGTGTTTAATCGAAATAAAAGAGATTTCGACAGGTAATCTAATACAAAACCGAATATTTTCATCAAAAAATCAATTTGAGAAGTTGGGTTCTTTGTTAACTATAGTTTTCTTCTTTACACTCTCCTTTGCTCATTTACAGGTTTTTTAAGCCAAATTTTGCGCAAAGATTCAATTTTGCAACCAAAATCCGAGTCTTTCCATTGCAATAGCTAGGTGAGTTACAAAACTTACGAAAACTAGCTGAGCCAAGCTCAAAATTGCCAAAAATTTGCTTTGTAATTTGTTTTTACTTTCAATTTTGTTTCAGTGTCAAAACCTTCTATGGTTGGTACTTTGCATGCAAATATCTTTTGATTCTAGCAACGAAATGCCGTCGGATTTCTTGCATTTGTAACTTGCATGTTGAACTCCACTTCTCAAAATTTTTTTTGAATAATATTGTCATTTGATTGTTCAAAAAAGAGGTAGAAAATCCACTCTGACACAGATTTTTACCTGTAAAAATTACTGCAAACATGGCCTGAGCTCATGTTTGAGATAGCGTAACTCTTTCATTTCTTACTGAAATTCGTCTATTCTTTTTTTTGAAAGATACAGTTTTCTACTATATGCATACAAATTTTCAGCTCAATCGGGGGTTATTTGATCCTCGGTTTCATGCCTGAAAGTTGAACCCGAGATGGGTTTCGGGCCTATGCATTTGGTTTTTTTAACTGTTGCAAACATTGCATGAGTCCATGCTTGAGACAGTGTAACTTTTTTATTTTCAGTCGAAGTTTATTGTTTCTTTTTTTTGTTTAAAAGATAAAGTTTTCTATTATTTGCAAACAAATTTTCAACGTAATTAGAGGTAATTTGATCCTCGGTTTCATGCCTGAAAGTTGAATCCGAGATGGGTTTCAGGCCTGTACATTTAGATTTTTTAACTGTTGCAAACATTGCATGAGTCTATGTTTGGGACAGTGTAACTTTTTTTTTCAGTCGGAATTTATCGATTCTGTTTTTGTTTGAAAGATAAAGTTTTCTAGTATATGCGTACGAAGTTTCAACTCAATAAAAGGTAATTTGGTCCCCTGTTTTATGCCTGAAAGTTGAACCCGAGATGGGTGTCGGCCTGTACATTTGGTTTTTTTAACTTTTGCAAACATTGCATGAGTCCATATTTGGGACAGTGTAAATATTTTATTTCCAATTGGAATTTATCGATTCTTTTTTGTTTGAAAGATAATTTTTTCTATTATATGCACATAAATTTTCAGCTCAATCAGAGGTAATTTGGTCCACTGTTTCATGCCTGAAAGTAGAACCCGAAATGGGTTTCAGGCCTATACATTTTGCTTTTTAACTGTTGCAAACATTGCATGAGAACATGTTTGGGACAGGGTAACTTTTATATTTCTTGTCGGGAATTTATCGATTCTTTTTTCGTTTGAAAGATAAAGTTTTCTACTATATGCAAACTAATTTTCAGCTCAACACGAGGTAATTTTGTCCTCTGCTTCATGCCTGGAAGTTGAACCCAAGATGGTTTTCAGGTCTGTACATTTTTTTGGTTTTTTGAACTATTGCAAACATGGCCCGAGTCCATGTTTGAGACAGTGTAACTATTTCATTTCCTGTCGTAATTCATTGGTTCTTTTTTTGTTTGAAAGATGAAGTTTTTTAATATGTGCACACCAGTTTTTAGCTCAATATGAGATCACTGATTCCTCTGTTTCAGGCATGTAAGTTGAACCCAGATGGTTTTCAAGCCTGGGCATATTTTTGTATTTGAACTGTTGCAAACATGGCCTGAGTCCATGTTTGAGACATCGTAACCTTTTCTTTTCCTGTCGGAATTCATTGATTCTTTTTTGGTTTGAAAGCAGAAATTTTCTACTATGTGCATAATAATTTTTAGTTCAATCAAAGGTCGTTTGGCCACCTGTTTCATGTCCTAAAGTTGAACCCAGAGAAGATTTCAGGCCCGGGTATTGTGTTGCCTATGCATTTTTACATTCTTTTGACTTTTACTTCATGTTTTGGTGATATTTCTAAAATGTTTTGAGGCCATGATGTCTATCGGTAGACTAGCCAAATTTTTGATTAAATTTGAATTGAATTCGAAAATCGATTTGAGTGATTTTTTTGGGTTTTTATTTTTTTCGAGCATGGATTTTTCCAAACCTTTTTGATATAATTTTTAAAATAAATGGACATTTTAAATTATTATGTAATATTTTTAAATTATTTTAAGCTATAAAATTTATTTATACTCTATAATAAGGGAATTTTCAAATAGGTTTTCAAATTGATTTTGAGAATTGGTTTTCAAAGCTTATTTTCCAAAGAAAATTATTTTACATATAAATTACAACATTTTTGCACATTTCGAGCGAACGAGAAGGAGAATTAAACGGTTTGGTAAAACAGTGGTATGGGACACGTGCGTTTATCTTATCGGTTAATTCCCGACTTGTCCGTTTGATCATTTTGACATTCGAGTCGAGTTTATTGATGAGATGAGGTAAACTTTTTACTGCTTTGAGTATGAAATTTACTAGTAGTTAGTAAACCATTTAGTGCGAACGTGTGGTATGAGACACATGCTAACACTGTTCGGGTTCCTATCCGAGAGTTTGTGAGACATTTGCCTTTGCGGCGTGCCAGTACTGGACCTTCGGGTCATTGCCATTGCGTCGTTTGCCATTGTGGCGTAATTGTCTTCGAGACGTTTGGCATTGCGACATTTGCCATTGCGGCGTATTTTCCATTGCGGCATATTTTAACATTGTGACGTTTTGCCTTTGGACGAGGTACCTATTTGAGATAACAGTACTCGGCAAGGCTTCGGCCACATGCACGTGCTAAATTTTTGAGATGATTTCTTTAACTATTTTCCCTAGTGTATCTGCCCTTTTTGGAAGTGGTCCTTTGAACCATTCGATATACATTTGTGGCGATTACCTTTTGGGAATTTGTACTCTTGGAAGTTCTATTTTTGAGATTTAAATTTCCTAAACTATCGTTATTTGAGATTTTCCTTTTGGTGACATTATATGTGACATTCCTTTGGCGTTTATTTGAGATTTTATTCTCCTCTTTGGAGATATATTTGCCTTATGGCGTGTTTGGGATGGGATCTCCTTATGCATGTTTTGGGTTTGCTAAGATGGCGTGTTTAGGTTTTCCCCTAACCAATTTTGATGTTTTATGAATGCCGATGATATGAGGCTTGCTACTTTTAGTGCTTTATTGGTATTTTATCTCCTTTGAGATTATACATTTGTGTAGTGATACCATATTATCACTTGACGTAATCATACACTTTAGATTATCCCTTCCTATTCGGGAATATTATCACATTATCCTTATGCTCATATTATCGCTTATCCTTGTAACCTGATTTGTTTAGCTAGACTGACCCGTGTATTTTATGCTCGGGTCAGACCGAGGTGTTTCAGGTTAGGTACCCATTGGACTTAGCCTTTCTACTTCCGCTTGGATATTTTGCTATCGACTTTTTGATGTAGCTTTTTATGTAGACTATGATATGTATATTTTTGACTCGTTGTATATTATGTGGTCATCATACCACTTATGTGTATCGTTTTGTATTACACTGGGAATGTATCTGTGTGTATATATATACATATATATATATATATATGTATATATGTGTGTGTGTGTGTGTGTGTGTGTGTATGTGTGTGTGTGTCTGCTGTTTGCTAGTTTGTGATTTAAATTTGGTTGTTATATTTTGTTCTGATAGATCAGTCAGCCACCTATAGTTCTGTATTAAGTATTTATTGGATAAGTCGATCCACTTGAGGTGAAAAAAAATTCAAAGCATTTGTCGACATATTCAATATATACAAGGTTATAGATGGTCGCTCCTAACCAGCCCTATTCTCCACATTAGCAGATAGTATTACTTAATAATACTCTTTGTTAATGTGGGTCTCAGGGTAAGGCATCACACGTATGATCATGGATACTATCTTGGCAATGGTATATACCCTAAATGGATTACCATTATCAAGACAATTCCTAATCTATTAAACAATAGACAATCAAAGTTTGCAGTAACGCAAGAAGGCCAGAGAAAGGACATTAAAAGAGTATTTGGTGTTCTTCAATCAAGATTTGCCATAGTCAGCAATTCATGTAGACTTTGGTCACCCCATAAAATAACAACAATAATGTACACTTGTGTTATTTTACAAAATATGATTTTAAACGATGAAAGAGGCATGGAAGAAGACTTTGTATATGAGGGTGCTCCAACACCACCAGATGTATGGCGCATCAATATGATTGAAAGTGGAATTGAACTCGAGTTTCCTATTTCTAGCTAAATGTCATATCGTTGTGTTCAACTCCACCGAACATTACAAAACAATCTAATAAATTATCTTTGGAACTTTTGTGGAAAATAGTGAAAGTTTATTATTATTGCTAAGTTTTTGTTGTTCTTCATATTGTCAACTATCATTATTTTGTTAAGTTTGTTGTTGCTTTTCATGTTGTTGTTCTTATTGTTGTAATTTATTTCTATTGCATTTTATACCAAGTAATGCATTGCAATTTATTCTTGGTATTGTTGAAAAGTAATGTATCGCAATTTCATTTTATATCAAGTAATGCAATGCAATTTCATTTGATTGTACTTCTAAAATTAGTGGATTAAGTTCATAATAGAAAATATCAACTAAAAATTCAAAGATACAATAGTTCTAAAAATAGAAATACAACTATAGCCCCTCTTCATGTCTATATCTCATAGTTTCTCTCCTCCTAGATTCCGTATACCCTCGTCGTTCTTTAGACGTATGCGACATATCCATAAACATTCCTGCATCTTCATCTCTCCGTTTGTTTCCCATAAGGATTCGATCCAATTTTGATATTTTCTCCTATTGTTGAGCAGCTTGAAGCTCCATTGCACGATTATATCTATCTTCGGATTCAAGTAGGAATTTTTTTTATTTTTGCTTGATCTGCCCCACCAGCCTGCTTCTTTTTGACTGCTTTGGCTCCCTAAGGCCTAAAAATCATCATTGGCAGGGGGTTAGCTACTCTACCGACACCGTCCAACGATTCCCCAGGGCTAGATCTTTCTCTAACTCTTGGCGCTTTACCTCAGGCGCTGTTTGATTGGATGTCTTGAATAGTTTTCTGAAGAGAGGATTTCCATTTTAAACGCTCAACTAGTAAGTCATAAATGTGCATGAACTGATAAAAATGTGCTGCTTGTCTATTCTTCGGTCTGTTGATTTGTTTAAACAATTTGTTTGCTTCCATCCTTTGTAAAAAAACACTTAAATAATTAGAGAACTGTGAGAAATATATAAACATATAAAAATTTAGGAAATCTTACCCAAGTGCGTTTCATTTCGAAATCCAATAGGATTCGTTTACTTTAACTTGAACATTTGAGAATCAAATGTTTGTGTTTGACGATTGTTATTTCCAAAATGATCTTTGGTCGATGATAGCGATCTTTTGAAATTAATGTTCTTTTGATTGTAGCAATTAGTAATTTTACCTAAAAGCCTCATCACTTTAGTCGGCACCTTAAATAGGATCGCTCGAGAGTGTACACCAAATGTGACATAAATCATAGTCTTCCACCAAAATCCAACTACCAGTAGTTACCTCTCCGCTAATCGAAACCGTAGCTTCTTCTAATTCAAATTCTTTAAAAGTGGATCTTGCTGCATCGACATTGAAATCAGAAAATATTTTAAGATGAGAGAAGTGAGAGTAGAAAGTGTGGAAATGTTGTAGAGTGTTGTGTGTGAGGAGAAGAGATGAAGGTGGACGTTATTTGTAGAGGGGGAATAGAGCCGTTTATTGGACCGTTGGAGGGTACATAATTGGATGCTTATTGAACAAACATCCAATCTCTAAGAGTCTGTTCAACAAGTGCCTAAAATGAGGTGCTTATTGAACATATGCCTGGGGTTTGGGCATTTGTTCAACAAGCACCCAAATTTGTTATGTTTTTTCAACCGTTTGGCTCTAAAATGTACACTATCAAGGATTGTATCCTCTGTTGCATGAACATTTGAATGTATAAATTACATTTTGCAAAATCTATTGTTTTTTGGAGATGCACTAATAATATGTATAAAAATGTCCTTCATATACATACAAAATCTAATGGTACACACTTCTCGTGTGCAATGCAAAATAATTAATGCACCACTCACATTCTCTATAAATGCAATATAAAACGATTAATATAAACAAACGACATTCCACATATAAAAAGTAAGACAAATGATATAAATTAGACGTGCCCTTTATACGAGAGATATTATAAGTAGTATAAATGACACATCCTCTATCTATGTAAGATAAATGTCATTGTTCGAATTTGAAAGCTTAACTGTCATCTGTTGACATGATGTTAAAGTTCTATGTATTAAATGCTTTATAGAACTTTATGTAAGTGTATATGGTGAATCAAAAAATATTTAATATTATTACAATAATTGTATTCTTTATTTTTTTGATCTAGATCTTACAGAAGCAACAAAAAGATTATATATGGGGAAATTGAAAACGTATATAAAGAATATTTTGACATACCTCAGAATGCTAATTAGACTATCAAAATTAGCGATTAGTATTTATTAATTGGACTTTACTTCATAGTTTATCATTGTTTATCAGTTGTTAAAATATAAACTAATTTAACTAAAAATTATTTATGAATGAAACTGAAAGACATGTCGCTATTGTCTATTAGGTTTAGCGCGTATAATGTATGTGCATATAAAAAAATCTTGAAACCAAATACATATTTCCAGAACAATCGAACTTTTGCATATAGTATTGAATATATTTTGATGAAAACTAAGTTAGATTAATTTCAAAACGTTAAATTATTGAACTAAAAGGAAATGTAAGGATGCATTTGTAATCTAAATTTTAAATTGTAATATTTTCTACTTTTCAAAAATAACCATCAAGCTTAAAAAAAATTGAATGTCAATAAAATGTTATTTAAAAATCAAATTTTAATTATGATTAGAAGAAAATGTCTTTTATTTTCAAGTATTTAGGGAGGTATTTCATTTTTTAAAAACTAGGTTGAAATACAAAAATCAAAATAAAAGTGTTATTTAACATAAAACTGAAATTAACAAAGAATGGATAATTTATTTACACTTAAAAACATTTAAAAAGGAAAATGAAATATGTGAAACTGCCTTTTCTAGGATTTGAATTAATGACTTTAGTATTATTCTAAACTTTCACTACGAAAAACAACAGTTATTCTGAAGGCTATTTTCCATTGGAAACTATCTACAACAACCCGTCTCTTCGACCTACAAAAGTCGACACTAATACATCTATGGTATTCACATGTAGATCATCCAAATACCATAAGACAGCTTGTTAGGAAAAATAAAAGAAGAAGAAAGACAGAATCTCACAAAAACGTGATGAGTAATATATAATACTAAACAAGCCTTTACAAAAAGACAGAGACTTTAATATACATACGTAAATCGGAGTACAACACTAACCCATCATCAGCTTGGATAGTTATAACCATATATTCTTATGATCACTGATAACTATAACAAGAAAAAATAGCGGAAGATAAAAGAAAATACGTTAAGTAGAATTGATTATATTAGAAATGAATGAGTAGTATTTGGGAATGTTAAGGCATTTTTGCCTTGGAAGTTGAATAGTCCCACATCTTAGAATAAAATAAATTATTTGTGTTTATATACTAAGATGTGGACACTATGATAGTTCATAACGTCAAAGAGAGACACAAGCCATGACCGGTGGTGCAACGCAGCACCTCACGCGCCTGCACCCATGTCCGTGCTTGCACCTGCATCTGCGGCGCAGGCGAATGGGCGTTTGAGGCGTATTAGAGGTACTTAGCACTTATTACCGAAGAGGTGCATCTCTCCACCTGGTAATTTTTGTCTGTTTAAATTAGCGGTCGCACCGCCTGGTAAAGGGTCACAACCTTTTCAACAGTCGTAATTTTTTTCTACAATTTTTTTCTCCACACGACACTCTGTTCTTAAAAATACTCTCTTTAGTTCGTCAGTGCTCTACAATTATTGTGCAGCATCGCAGAGAAGGTCCGTTTCATCTTGGGAAACAATTGCTCGATATCCTTTAGCGCCGTAGAGGGAGCAATATTATTTCGAGGAAACAATTTTAAAACGCTGGACTCGGACAATACAATCGGTATGTTGTTACTACTTTCTTTGTTAACTGCACAGTTATACTCGTAATATTTCAGCTACTTGCCCGTGACAGTTTTTTGTTGTTGCAATTTGCAACATAATTGTAACAGTTTCTTAACGCTTTTGTAACGTTACTGCAAACAATTTTTGTAAACAGTTTCGTAATACTTTTCTGACGTTACTGCCTAACAATTTCATAACACTTTTCTGGCGTTAAGAATAACAATCTTGAAACAATATTGATTTATTGTTTGCTGTTTTTGTAGAGGAAATTGTCTCATGAAAGCAACAATTCTACACCAACACAGACTATGATTACTACTCAATCTACAAGTATGGTTCCAACAATGGCGACATCTCATGGAGAACGGCTGGAAAAGTTCACAAGAATAGACTTCAAAAGCTGGCAGCAAAAGATGCTATTTTACTTGACGTCTTTGGGCCTTGTAAAGTTTCTCACAGAAGATACTTCTATAGTCCATGAATTGGAACCTGATGCAACAAAGTTGAAGCCTTGAATTTCTAGAAGAGTTCTGACTTTATATGCAAGAACTACATATTAAATGGGCTCGGCAACATCCTATACAATGTATACTGTACTGCTCGAACTTCCAAAGGACTTTGGACGACATTAGAGAAAAAGTGCAAAACCAAAGATGCGAGCATGAAGAAATCCATAGCAAGGAAAATTCGTTGACTTCAAAATGATTGATGCAAAGACCGTTATCAACCAGATTCAAGAGTTACAAGTCATCATTCACCAACTACACGATGAAAGATTGACTCTCAGCGAATCCTTTTATGTTACCGCTACAATTGAAAAGCTTCCTCCATCATGGAAAGATTTCAAAAACTACCTTAAGTACCAGCGCAAGAAGATGACAATGGAGGGACTTGTAATCCGATTGAGGATTGAGGATGATAACCAAAAATCTGAGAAGAAGACTTTTCATACTACGATTGCCAAGGTAAATGTAGTCGAGTCAGAGAAACCCAAAAAAAGGAAACATGAGCATGCTCCTAAGAAATCAAAGAAATTTCAGGGTTCATGCCATAATTGTGGGAAGAAAGGACACAAAGCCGCCGAATGTTGTGCACCTAAGAAAAAGAAATCAGAAGCAAACATGGCTGACATTTCAGAAGGCATGTCTGATATGGACTTATGTGCAGTAGTGTCTGAATACAATCTTGTTGGTGACTCAAAGGAATGGTTTGTAGACACAGGAGTCACACGACACATATATGCAAATGAGTGGATGTTTACATCCTACAAAACCACTACTTAGGACGAATGACTTTTTATGGGTGATCCATCCGCATCAAAAGTTGAAGGCAAGGGAAAGATTGTACTGAAAATGAATTCCGGAGAAGAGCTAACTTTGGTAGAAGTCTTCATGTTCCAGAGATCCATAGGAACCTGATTTCTAGATCGCTGCTTAGCAAGCATGGCTTCAAACTCACTTTTGTGTCTGATAAGTTTGTGTTGTCAAAGAATGGAGTGTATGTAGGAAGAGGATATGTTTGTAATGGTTTATTTATGGAAAACGTAACCATTATTGTGCCAAACAATGATATGAATAAAACTGAATATTCTGCTTATATTGTTGATTCTTCTAACATATGGCATTCTAGACTAGGTCATATAATTTTTGATACCTTACGAAAATTGATTAATCTAGACTTTATACCAAAATGCAACACAGATTCCAACTATAAATGTCAAGTTTGTGCGGAAGCAAAATTGACAAGAACCTCATTTCATCATGTTAATGAGAAACTGAACCTCTAGATCTTATACACACAGATGTATGCGACTTAAAAATATGTCAAATTAAAGGTGGAAAAAGGTATTTCATTACCTTCATTGATGGTTGTACGAGGTACTGTTACATGTATCTCGTTAGAAGTAAGGATGAAGCATTTGACATGTTTAAACAATATAAAGTAGAAGTTGAATATCAACTCAACAAGAAAATAAAAGCTTTAAGAAGTGATAGAGGGGGAGAATATAAATTTCCCTTTGAGGAATTCTATGCCGAACATGGCATTATACACCAAATTACAACCCCATATTCACCTCAATCCAACGGTATAGTCAAACGGCAAAAATAGAAGTCTTAAAGAAATGATGAATGCCTTACTTATTAGTTCTAGATTGCCAGATAACTTCACGAGAGAAGCTATTCTTTCTGCAAATCATATTTTGAATAAGATACCACGAAAGAAAACATCTAAATCTCCCTATGACGCCAACAGGGTTGGCGTAGTTGGTTGATGGTCCGGACTGCGTGATCGAAGGTCACGAGTTCGAGCCCCGAAACTGACAACCCTGTAACAAGTACCCGAAGTATGTGTTTGGCAGGCACATACTTCCCTAGAGTTTACAAGCGAAGCTTGGTTCTCTAGGTAATTCAAAAAAAAAAAAGAAATCTCCCTATGAACTTTGGAAAGATATGCCATTATCCTACAAATACTTAAAAGTGTGGTGATGTCTTGAGAAAGTAGATGTACCTAAACCAAAGAATGCCAAAATTGGACTAAAAAAATTGATTGCGTATTCATTGAAAATGCATAAAACAACGCCACTTATCGGTTTTTGGTACACAAATCCGAAATTGATGATATTCACGTAAATACCATCATTGAGTTGAGAAATGCTTGATTTTTTGAACATTTATACCCTTTAAAAAAGGTACTGAAAATTATCCTCAAAAGAGACCAAGGGAAACTGAAATCTCCAATTCTCTTGAGAATACTAAACAAAATCTTTATCAACAAAATAGGCTAATCATCTAGAGGAGGAACCAAGAAGAATAAAAAGATCAAGGACATCAAAAATCTTTGGTCCAGACTTCTACACATTTATGTTAGAAGATGATCCATTAACATACAAACAAACTATGACCTCCACTGATGCCCCTTATTGGAAGGAGGCCATTAATAACGAGATCGAACCTATTATGGCAAACCATACATGGGAGTCAGTTGATATACCTCAAGGATGCAAGACCTTGGGTAATAAATGGATATTTAAGAAGAAATTGAAACCTGATGGTTCAATAGACAAGCATAAAGCTCGACTTGTGGTTCAAGGTCTCAGACAAAAGGAGGACATGGATTATTTGATGCATATTCTCTAAAAACTAGAATAACATCAATAAGAATGCTGATAGCAATAACATCAATAAGAATGCTGATAGCAATCACATCCATGCTCGATTTAGAAATACATCAAATGGATGTAAAGACAACCTTTTTAATTGGAGAACTGGAATATACATGAAATAACCCGAAGGTTTCCTAAAAACTAGAAATGAAAGTAAGGTTTGTAAATTAAGAAAATCACTGTATAGGGTTAAAAAAGCACCTAAACAATGGCATGAAATTTTTGATGAAAATATGATATTAAATAGATTCATATAAACGAATGTGACAAATGTGTCAATTCTAAACATACAAATACGGGATATGTCATTGTATGTCTATATGTAGATGATCTACTAATATTTGGAAGCAACAAGGAGATAATTAAGTCTACAAAAGGTATGCTCTCCGCCAGATTTGATATGAAAGATCCGAGAATCGCTGATGTGATACTTGGTGTAAAAATACATAAAACAACCAAGGATATGTGTTGTCCCAATCTCATTACATTGGAAAAATACTTGAAAAGTTTAAACAACACAATATAATATTAGCAAAAACACCCGTAAATTTAAACCAAGATTGGGTTAAAAATAGCGATGATAGTATTTATCAACTTGAGTACTCTCGTATACCTAGGCAACATTATGTACATAATGAACTGCACTATGCCTGATATAGCATATGCTATAAGTAAACTCAACAGATATACTAGCAATCCAGGAAAGAATCACTGGAAAGCTATAATTCGAGTACTAGGATACCTAACGTATACACAAAGTCATGGACTACATTATGATAGGTACCCATTTGTAATGGAAAGGTATTGTGATGCAAACTGGATAGCTGGCTCAGCAGTTACAAAATCCACTGGGGGATGTGTGTTTACCTTAGCTAGCGGCGCAATATCTTAGAGATCCTCTAAACAAACTTGTATAGCAAGATCACTCATGGAATCATAATTTATTGCCATAGATAAAGCCATAGAAGAAGCGGATTGGCTTCGAGGTTTTTTAGAAGGTATTCTCAATTGGGAAAAACCTGTATCTCTAATAGGCAAACATTGCGACAGCCAATCAACTATTGGAAAGGCCCATAGTAAGCTTTATAATGTTAAGTCTAGATATATTCGTCGTAGAAATAAAACTATTAGAAAACTTCTCTTCAATGTGGTTATTTCAATTGACTATTTAAGATCAAATGTTAACATTGTGGATCCATTACCAAAAGGTTTACCTAGAGAGAAGCTTAATATCTTATCGATGGGAATGGGGTTACGGCCCATAAACTAAAAGTTTCTTTAAATGGAAACCCCACCTAGCTGACTGGAGATTCCGAGATCTAGGTTCAAAGGGACAACTAAGTTTAGATGGACTTGATGTCACTGTAAATTTTCAAACCATTCCTCAGATAAGTCAGTGCACTACTCATCGAAAAATAGGATAAGTTTTGATACTTTTAATGATGTCTATACTTGGTAATATTAAGAACCAAGCAGATTATTGTGAAAATACCCGTTATAGAATCACCTACGTGAGTGCGAAGGTGTCGCATCAAGGAGAATTGTAAGGCCAAATTCTCCAAAGCACTCATGAGACCAAGCTGGTGTTCATGGCAAAAACGAACACAAACAAAGAACTAAGGAGGATTAGAAATACTTAATACGTGTTGTTTATTTTAGATTTACACAAAAGGCTTACAGTTAAATGAAAACCTTGTCCACTGATTCACCAGTAATTCAAAAAGATAAACACAAGGAAAGTTGAAGGCCAATGTGCTACTTTAACCGATACGATAAATGTTTCGCATAATTTTAAGAACAAATTAAACAATTGCTCATTCATGTGGGGGATTGTTAGAAATGAATGAGTAGTATTGGAAAATGTGAAGGCATTATTTTCCTTGGAAGTTGAATAGCCTCACATCTTAGAATAAAATAAACTATTTGTGTTTATATACTAAAATGTGGACACTTTGACAATTCCTAGTGTCAAAGAGAGACACAAGCCATGACGGGTGGTGCAACGCACCACCCCGCACGCGCGTGCCCATACCCGTGTCCGTACACATGCCCAAGCCAGAACCCATACCCGCACTCGCATCTGCGGGGCGGGCAAATGGGCGTTTAAGGCATATCAAAGGCACTTAGTACTTTGCAGTTGGCAGTTGGCTTGGCGTGGCTTTTCAAAGCAAACAATTTTTCTTTCTATCGGTTCAAATTCAAACGGTTGCACTGCCTGGTAAAGGTTCGCAACCTTTCCAATAGTCACATCTGTTTGAACAAGCACCTATACCAAAGAGGTGCATCTCCCCATGCCTATATATAGGCAGATAGAAAATAGTGAAATTATAATTATGTTTTTCTACAATTTCTTTCTCCACACAGCACTCTGTTCTTAAAAATACTCTCTTCAGTTCGTCAGTGCTGTGCGATGTTGCGCAGCATTGCAAAGTAGGTCCATTTCATCTTGGGAAACAATTGCTCGATATCCTTAAGCACTGTAGAGGGAGAAATATTATTTGAAGGAAATAGTTTTCAAAAGCTGGACTAATACAATCAGTACGCTGTTTATTGCTTTCTTTGTTAATTGCACAGTTCTACTCGTAACATTTTTGCGACATGCCTATGACAGTTTGTTGTTGTTGCAATTTGCAACATAATTGTAATAGTTTCGTAACACTTTTGTAACGTTACTGTTAACAATTTTTGTATACAGTTTCGTAACACTTTTCTGAAGTTGCTGTCTAACAATTTCGTAACACTTTTCTGGCGTTATGAATTACAGATTATTATGATGAAATGTTTAAAAACATTGCATTTATTGGATCAGTTCCTTTGTCAACTGGTAAAATGTGTAAAGTTCATTTTTTTCATAAACGGATCTTGGTTAGACTTGCATAAATAATTAAATCTACATTAAACCATATTTAATATTATTTTATTTTGTTTTCATCCAAATAATTATACAGGTTGATGTATATCGCATACACATCAATGCTAATTACTTGATTAAAGTTTATAACCTAGATAATTTATACTAAGTGTGTAGACAGGTACATAGTTATTGAGATTTATAATTAATATATACTCATACATAATATACTAAGAGCATCTTCCGCTGCTGCTAGTGTATATATTACAAAATATGCGATTAAGAAATGTAATCATGAATGATGCAACATCAAACAAGTTCAGACGTCTGTTCAACAAATGCCTAAATCTCAAAAATTTGTTGAACATGCCTTCGAACCTTTAAGAGTTCAGACACATGTTCAACAAACGCCTAAAGATGACGCCTACATCAGGCATTGTTTTCTACTGTTTATTTTATTTTATTTACCACAACCTCTCTTTAACCGTTTTCCTTTTGATTCATCAAGACATCAAATGCAGCTATAATCCATCAAAATTGGTAGGCAGACTGTCTGTTTCACAACAGATGCCAATGCTGGCGCAGCTTATATTATGCCGGATGCTACCATGCCTGTAGACGATTTACGATGCTTGCACGAGCTTCCCCTGACTAGAGTACCTTGACTTACTACTGCGTTAGCGACACCACATGTATAATTTTAGTACATAATCGTTAGATGAACACGCCTGACACAGAAATGAATGTTATTGATTTGCTTAATTTACCGTTAACATTAAATAATTACTTATACATGTTCGTCACATAGCTATATTCAGTAGTTGGCATAAGTGCATTTCTGAGTATTTTTTTCCACATTACCTTAGCAGATTAAGGATAGACTACATGCATCATCTTTCGGTGAATTTCTAGATTAACCTATATTTGCAGACATCGTCCATTGCATAGTAGAAGCCCTTACTGAGAGACAGTGACCTACCACTCACGTTTGCTTTTCCAAATTTTAAGTTGGGATTAACTCCTTTAAATTTTTATATACTGATTGGTATAGAGGTTAGTCGACCAGAGCATGTGTAACGACCCACCTTTTTGGACAGTTTAAACCGACGATCAAATACACATGTCGATTCCAAACCATTCAAAAGGGCAGATGGTTATTGGGGGTAAATAAGAAAAGAAAAGAAAGAGAAATAAAGGAAATGAAACAACACAGAATCTCGCAACGGAACGATAAAATATAATAGTCAATTAAACATTTCATAAAGCTGTTTACTATACTTTGACAATTATTTATACAGCATTTATCAGAGTTATACATATACGACTGAACAATTAAAATAATGCAGCAGATAGCATGATGCAAGGGTAATAATAGTAATAGTATACCAAATCTTCGTCTTCATCCTCCAGAATAGATCTTCGAAAATCTGAAAAAACTCAGGACTGACCCGAGCGTAATGAAAAGACAAAACACTCGAGTCAGGACTAAAATATCCTTATGAAAGTTAAATCAATCGTAAATAAATATGAGTGTAACGGCGTCAGAGATGTTTACTGGGTTTGACATCTCATATCCAGTGTCAACGTGCGTGCAATAACTCAAGAGATGTTATGGGATTTTCCATCTCTTAAGGATCCGTTAAACTATCTACTATGTAGTAATGTACGCTAAGTAGATAATGCCTACCAGTAATATAAAGTATCAAAATAGCGTTAAGGCGTTACCATAATCCCCCTTAACACATTTTTATAATGCCACATTCTATACAGCACCGTAAGCCCCACCGTAAACTGGTGGTTCTCAGAGGGTACCCCATAAGTATAACATAAAACAAAACGTAGTGGTCGCGAATAGGATAATCAGTATGACAAGGTACATGAGGCGATACCAACTAGGATACTAGTAGTTGCGTGATACGGACTGATGTTGAGCATAGCCAGCAGCTACCCCAACACCGCGAAACAACACTCCCAAATCAAGGGGTGCACCCAAATCGCATCACAAATGTAATAGATATGGTATCGAAGAAGTGTGTCCGCTAGAGGTGGCGAACCTCAATGGCCCGGCGCGGCTCCTGTTTTAGTCATGTCAGGGGTCATCCAATATCGTTCTCTTTCTTCAGTCAACGCGTTCACCAAACCATCCACTTCATTCTGGATCAACACTCCCCGTATAATAGTTATTAAAGTGGTTTTCGGTATCGACAGAGAATATGTCCATATCCGATCCCGGTCTCTTTAATAACTGCGTATTATTACACCGTTGGCTCTTTTACATTTCAAATCGATTCATAATTGATATCAAAATATCATGTTCGCTTCAAAAAATCAAATCCATTTCAATATCATCGTATCTATTCAAATGTAAGATTCTGTTTCAAAAACTTTTTCTGCATCAATATCTCATTTCGATTTCAAAATCATTTCGAAATTCAATTTTAGGTTGCAACTTCATTTAACTCAATTCGTATTTAAATTCAAGATTTAAATATAAACATTTCACCTTATTTACCAGCTTAGAGTTTTAGAAAATAGTTTTAAGTAGTTTAAAAGTAGTTTTAAATAATTTAAAACAGTTAAAGATACTTAAAATCTTAAAATGGATTTAAAATAGATAAATTAGTTTAAAATAATTTAAATTGGGTTAAGTAGATTTAAAATAGATTAAAATAATTTAAGTATTCAAAAATGGTTTATATAACTGAGTAATTTGGAAAACAAATAAAACAGCTTCAAAACCGAACCATTTCAATTATAACTTCCCGATTCAAAACAATTTCAATTTCTCTTCTACCGATTCAATTTCGATTTCGATTCAATCAACGTCAACTTTGACTTCAAATTTATTCAATTTTATATTCACTTTCAATTAATACAATTTCAATTTATATCGATTTAGTGCTTGATTTTCAAATATCCATTTATAACACTTAACAAAAATTTTCATCAATATTCAAGTTTAAATCCAAATTTCAAATATGATTCAATTCCAAGCTCGATTCAAAATATCATTTTTATATCACTTTTACTTAGTAATATTCAAATCTCGAATTAAGGTTCAATCTTTAAAACAAATCAAATTTCGAAATTCAATCATATCCCGATTTTAAATTTCCAAAGTCTTCGCTTTAAATTTTAACAATTTCTTTTAACCAAAATTTATTTCAACATTCCAAACTCAATTTTTTCGATAAATTCGATTTCTATAAATTGATTTCTATTTATAACTTTTAAATCAAAACATTTAAATAAATTTCAAATCGACGATTTTAAAAATTATAAATTTAGCCAATCCGGTGTCCGTATATAATTTTCTATCCTATGGCCAAGTAATTATTTATTTCAATTAAATGTCAGGGATGAAAATATATCACTTAAATCTATCATAGTGTCATATGTATGCATAACAGGTTATATATAAGCAAATAAACATCTAAACATTTAAATATCAACCAATAGCATCCATCGAAATAAATCATCCAATAGACAATACAATTCATGGCAATTTCATAGTTATCAATGTCAGGTAATTTAATCGCAATTCAATTTTAATTTCAATTTAACTGTCAATTAAATTTAAACGGTTAATTCAAATGATAATCTATATGACAATTAAATTCTATCAAACAACGACAAATAAAATCATAACACTTCATAATGTCAAATTTAACTAGCATAAAGATATTTAGTACGTTGTGAGCGTTATAAAACACTCACCTTGATTTCAATGTAGTTCCAGCGTTTTATTTCGACTAAAATTAAACGAGCGTTTAATTTTACCCGAAATTTTTACTAGCTCCAAATGACTCCAATCCAAGTCCATAGCATAGTGCTCGACAAAACGAACCCGTCGCAATTTGTTTCGTGCGTTTTCGACCTCGTACGAAAAAGTCGCATTTAGAAGTTTGTACACATTTTAATAGAACTAATTTCACAAATTTATTTATTTCAAAACCTAGATTGAATCTGAGCCACACGATTCCCCCTACTCAACATCGGCCACTCCTTTCTTCGTTCTTCTTCCCGTTCACGTACATCATCAGGTAAAGAACACGCAAAACCCATTTCTGGCCGCCCTCATCTAGCAATTTTCGAACCCAACACGTCAACTTCTACCTCGATCAGAGAGTGCCATATCGAAGATCCTTCCGTAAGCTACCTTCGGCCACCATAGTTTGAAGCTCGGCCCCCCTATGGCCTCGAACTGCGTGCGTGACCGCGGCGCCTTCCAGCTCCGATTGCCGTCGATTCTTTCTCCATTCACGATCATTACCGTTGGATATGTCGTTCGATATGTACTCTACATCTTTCTAGTTGACAACTTCACGAATTGATGAGTGGATTTGGAGATTTTGAGGGGAGAGTAAGATGAAATTTCGGCCATTAATAGCTTAGTGGCGGCCTGTAACTAGGGTTAGGGCTTTTTTATAAATTTGTGAATAAATGGTCCTTTTATAGAAAACGACGAACACTATTCATCCCAGGTTTTCCGAACTCCGATTTACGCGCGGTGACCGGCATTTCTAGGGTTTATCCCGCGTTCCGGACACAATGGAATAGGTTTCGGAGGCTAATTCGATCGTATGTGCGAGTTACGGAAATAAACGATCAAATTTAAATTAAACCGATTAAACGAATTTCTATGCGTTTTAGCATACTCCGTACAAACGGTAAATCCGATTGACACGAAAATTTAAATCTTACAATAATATAACATTACGGATCCGATGAAACTGGTTTGGTCGAAATCCAAGACTGTTTGAAAAATGGCTATTTTAACTCGTCAAATTAATATTAAAACAATTTCGTTGCGTTTCGAGCTGCCACGGTAAAACGAAAACTCCGATTGCTATGAAAATTGAAATCCTATAATAAAAAACTATTATGGATCAAATGGAACTAGTTTCGTCCAATTCTTAGACTGTTCGAAAAATGGCTAATTTCACTAGTCGATTTAAATATTAAAATATTCAATTTTCACAAATAAACTCTTAATTCGATTTTAAAAGTTCTATAACCTCATTCTAACTTTAATATGATAAAATAAAATTTTACCAATCCTTTTTAATCATATTAAACCCGTTATTCAATTATTCAATAAATTTCAATTTTAAAATCTTATTAACTCTATTATAATCCCGATATAACTTACATTCACTTTGGAAACCAATTAGAATCATATCAAATCAAATTTTCAATTATTCACTCTATTTTCATATATTAAATTTTAATATCAAATTAATCATATCAAATCCGGAATTTAATTATTCAAACATTTGTGATATTAAATTTAAACAAATTTGATTATTCTTAAATCACTATCTTTTGAAATATTCAAACGAACTTATAAAATTTAACAAATTCAAATTATAGAACAACCATTTCCATTATACGGTTATTCAATTCCCATTATTAATTATTCAATAAATTCCAAATATTAAATTTCAACAATTTCGCTTATCCAATAATTCATTATCTCTTGAAATATTGAAATTGAACTTATAAGATTCAACTTTTAAAACCAATTCACAATTTAGAACACTATTTTCATTTTACAGTTATTCAATTTCTCAATAAGTTTTAAATATTCAATTTAAACAATTTACCTGATCAATATTTGATTTTAAATAGATTTTACTTATCAATCAATTACTCTATTATTCCCAATGAATCCAACATTTATTATCCTATTCAACTATTGATTGCAAAGGCATTCACTAAGTAGCTTTTATTTTTCATCACTTGGATAATTATTGTTGCAATTCATTCCAGTTATTATTATTCCAAACGACTTACAATTTTTTTTCTAACACTAAATCACGAAATCTTATTAAATTTAGCTATTTTAATTATCGAAAATTTACGGGTCGTTACACTCTTCCCCACTCAAAACTTTTCGTCCCCGAAAAGGAAAAAGAAGGGAAAAGGAACTAAGTATTGGATTCAACATTAGATATATTTTATTCAAAGTTACCAACTTATAAAGCAATGAAATTCCATTTATAAAGTCATAAGTACGCTTCCACTAAGTTACTCCGAACGGCTTTCTAACTTTAAAAGTTAGTTATCAAAACAAGTTAAATTTTTTTTTTAAAACTTGAAAATTTTTCCAACACCCGGATTTAACGGAAAATTTTGGCAGAGTCTCCTTTGCGCGGCTCAATCGGAAAAAAAATGACAGTATATATATCACAAATATACATCTCATCAAGTGATGAGGCATCCCGCAGGGAAAAAGCGTAAAAGTACGGTATGTAATCCGAGATATGTACCTTATATTTTATTAGCGAGCACATACGGCTAATATAGCGCGAAAGCGAGCTCCAAATGCGAAGCAAGCGCAATCCGCACCTACTAAACACTCAACAAACCATGAGAAACATGCATATATGAAAATAATATCAATATACACAATATAGAAACATAACAACTACATGTGCCAACATAGCAAATGCAACAAACAACAAATGCATCCACCAAATCAATTATCATCCAACTATCATCCAACAAATCCATAATCAATCAATATAAATTCACTTCTCATTAATATTTATTCACTTGGTTTTCAATTTTAATCATAGTTGATTCATTAACGTTGGATTTTACTAACATTCATTCTCAATTCAATTAGTTAACATTCACTAATTTATATTTACATTAGTTTACTTCCAATTTGAATCAAATTAAATTCTATTTAATAACTTCCAATTTGATTTCAATAATTTATAGCTTTCAATTTCATTAACACTTAATGAATTATATACAATCAACTAACAATCATATAACAACCAAATCATACCCAACATAACCAAATTATTAATTTTACATTCAATTTGGTTTATCTCTTTCAATTCTAATTGATTCTTAGCCATACCAAATTCTTTTGTTTACATTTACTTCATATTCATCTTCAGTTAATAACCAATTTATTTGCGAAACATTTTATTAATGCAGAACATTTTATTAATCATCACTTTAATTTATAGTCATTCCATAAAAGTCTAACTTCTTATATGTGACTTTTCTTAGTTTATAGTTATCTCAAAAGTTGCATATTTATCTTCACATATTTGGCATCTTAAAATTTTCAATATTAACTTTTAATTAAGTCCGTAAGCCGTACATATATCATTCGTGAGCAATATCAATCTAATCGCTTATTCGATCACACAATTTCACTTCCAAACTAGTATCGTTCACCCGACTCTCTAGTGCGGACTCAGATTTGGTTCCTTGATTGGAACTGTTAGTCTCCTTGCATAGCCACATACTATGATAGAGAATTCCAGAATCAAAATAAAAATCCATATCTAGGGTTCGCCGTCGAAAATCGAGTGAAAAATGCTAACTTGGATCGATATAAATCATCTCGAAATTTTGTGCTCGAATTTGGATCAAATCGTTATGCGAATAAAATAATATACGCACAATCTCACGTATTACCTTCCGATGGATTTCTATCCAATCTATCTATACTAATTTTTTTTATTGAGTTCTATTTTTTTTCTTCACTTAATTAATCACAATCCATTATTCAGTTAGTATATTCATTTCTTTACATAGCATATTCTTTAACATTATCTTTTCTTAAACATCATATCAAAGAATTTGTTTACTTTAGTTCATTTTAAACATTCTATATAATTTAATTAAATTCAATTTCATTATTTTAGTTAATAACAAATTTATTTATGGAACATTTCATTAACCAGCACTTTAGTTTATTAATCATCCTATAAAAGTCTAACCACTCATAAATGACTTTTCTTAGTTTACAGTTATCTTAAAGGTTACAAAATTTTCCAATCCCTTTGTAATTTATATTTATTTTCTATAACCAATTTACAAAGATATAATATGATTCATTTATCTTCTTTCTTAAGTTCACTTACTTGTTCCATTTATCCATTTATCATTTCATGCTATATTTAAGTATATATAAATTTTTTCACAACCAAATTTTCCATTTATATATATTTTAATTCCTTTTGAGTTTTCCTTACTTGTATAGTTCAATTACTTTCAGGTTCTGTTTATCTATACAATATCTCATTACATATCCAAAACATCATTTTAACTTTTTAATATTTGGTAAGTCTTGTTATATGTTATCAGAATGCAAATTTGGTGTTAACCCCGTTCCAGCTCACGAGTCAAAGAAATCAACGAGTTAAGGCCTGGGGTGAGCCACGACTTAAGGTGTTTAACGGCTCAGGAAGGATCTACGGCTCAGGAAGCCTCACGACTCATCGAGTCACCGACTCACTAAGTTAATGACCTAAAGCTCAAAGCGACTTAAAGGGTTACGGCTCAAGGGAGTTAACACCGACTCAACTGATTACCGACCTAACATATGAACCGAATCAACGACCTATCTAGTTACGACTCAACAGGCAAACGACTTAGTAACCTTAGCAGCTTAAGAGAATGGTCCGACTCAACGTCCTTAAGGAGTTACCGACTCAACGGCCTTGAAGGGTTACAACTCAATGACCTTGAAGGGTTACGACTCAACGATCTTGAAGGGTTACGACTCAGCGACTCAGGAGGGACAGCGACTCACCGGGTTATAGCCTTAGCGACTTAAAAGTAACGGCCGACTCAACGGGTTAACGACTCATGGAGTTAACAACTCATGTGGCAGACTGACCTAAGTTTTCAAACGACTTAAGTGACTTAAGATGTCTAATGACCTATTATAAGTCGCTGGCGACCTAAGCAACAAGGAGCAAACTCAATGCCGCTTCCCTTATGTCGCTGCCTACTGACTCGTGATATTTAAGTCGGTCACGACTTACGACTCATCCTGAGTCGGTCATGACTCATGACTTGAACAATTCCAGCCCAGAAATTTGCCTATAAATACATGGCCACCTCCAACATTCAAGGGACTTTTGGCTCATTCTCTTTGAGCGCCGTTACTCTGCTGCATTCCAAACCAATCCAACACTTAAAGCTCTCAAGACACGAAGAACGCTACAAACAACTTAGAGAAAAAGATCACACACATCCAACATGGATTTGAAGACTCTAATCTCCATAGAAGTTTAGGCTACTTGTTCTAAGTGACTTGTAATCCAAAGTGTATTGTACTTGGAAAGAATTGTATCAGCTTGTAACGAGATCATCAATAAAAGTACTTAAAGTGGACGTAGGCTATACCCTTAAGCCGAACCACTATAAAATTGTCGTTGTTTACTGCTTTTCCGCTATTATCTGCTTGTAATCTGTTCCCGAGTTATCGGGTGGTGCTTTCACAACTATAACTCATACACCGGGGTGTTAGCGTTCAAATTTTAGCGTTAACATTTTTGGTGCTTTCACTGAGAATTGAACTCAGGAGAGTTATTATCATTGCTCCAAAAAGGTTTGTAGAGAGAATTTCCTCGAAAATCAGAAGTCTATCCGAGATTATGGCTCCTGAAAGGAAAAGTAGATCTGTCAGATCTGGGAATTTTCAAGAGGGAACCTCCGCTTCCCCTATATCGAATCAAGTCACTCCAGCTGTCGGAGTTACAAAAGCAGAGCAGGATGCCACAATCTTAGGGCTGAACCAACAGATCAATGCCCAAAATGCACAATTCGAGGCTCAGAATGCCCAGAATGCCCTAATTCTGAATAGGTTGAACGATTTGCTTGGGGCAAGCCGTCGACCGGCAGATAATGAAAGGAATTTTGCTGGCAACATTCGTAATGCTGAAGAAAGAAATGCTCCTGAAAGGGCTGCTAGCCCCTTTGAACAAACACTCCCAGAGGTTGGTGGATCTAGAACTCGACATGATGAGGAGTATCTTTCTGGAATGGTCCGTCAAATTATGAAAGAAAGTATGCAGAGGGTTGAAGACGAGAAAGAATGGGGTTTCGCCCCAAGTAAAACTCCTTTTACTGAGAAAATCTTAAAGGCTGAATTCCCAAGGAAGTTTGTCCCACCAACCATTCCAGCTTACGGGGGGACGAGTGATCCGAACGAATTCTTATACAAGTATGATTGGCACATGACAGGTGCCAGAGCCTCTGATGAAATAAAGTGCCGATATTTTCCTGTGTATCTCGAAGGTGTAGCTCTACTTTGGTTCACCAAACTTCCAATCCGATCTATCGATCAGTTTTCTGACTTAACCCGGAAGTTTAAGGAGCAGTTCAGATTATACGCCTCAAAAGCCAAGGATATCATGTCACTGTCAAGTTTGGAGCAGAATCCAGGGGAAACTATCAGATCTTTCTTAAACCGCTTTAATATAGCGCTAGCTGAGGTGGACAATGCAGAACCGCGAATGATATTGACTTATCTGATGAAGGGTATTGACAAGTCGAGCGAGTTTGGGAAATGGCTAAACATGAAAGAACCAAATTCCCTTGAAAAGTTCTATAAAAAAGCAGATGAATTCATACGCTTAGAAAGCCGTCCCGTACCGGCAAAGGCAGTGTTGGAAAAAGCCGAAGATAACACTGTTGTTCCACGCAAGAATGAATCTGTAGGGCAAAAAAGGGAAAATAACAATGGGAAGAAGCAGAGTAATCTGAAGAAGCCCCGATCCTTCAAGCCATCAGAATATACTCCTTTATCAGATACGCCGGAGCGTATATACCTTGCCACTAAAGATTCTATTGACTTTCCTAAACCTCCTCCTCTAAGGACCGGGAAAAAGGCTATACAGAGTGGGAAGTTCTGCCGCTTCCATAATCAACCCGGTCACGAAACCGACGAATGCCGACAGTTGAAAAATCTGATTGAAGAGTTGCTAAGGGAAAACAAACTGCAGCAATTTGTGAAAAAGAATAGCAACAATCCTGCTTCATCTAGTCAGGGGCAGCAGGCTCCTACTCATCAGCCTAGGACGATTGAGAAGGCTTCAGGGCATGAGTCTGGAAGGCCTATTATCAATGTCATCACATGAGGACCTCACCCCGCGGGCAGAAGCTGGGGTGAGATGGAAAGGTATACCCGAGCTTTAAAGTATGTACCGACCGAGGGAGATGTATTTGTTTTGGAAGGTGCTACGCCCTTGAAGCAACAAAGAACTCTTGATGATGATATTGTATTCAAAGCTAGGGATTCCGCAGGTATTGAAGCTCCTACCTTGGATCCCTTAGTCATCTCGGCTGGTATCGGGCCAGCTATTGTCAGAAGAGTTCTCATTGATTGTGGCGCATCCTGCAATATCCTCTTCAAGAAAACATTCGACCAAATGAAGATCCCTATGGCTGATGTGCAAGCTTCATCGTATAAAATTGCCGGCTTCACTGGGGAGCCAAAACAGCCAGTAGGAACCATTGATTTGTTTGTGGAACTTGGAGAAGGAGAGAGAAAAATGGTCCGCAAGCAAACTTCTGTGATTGTCGACGAATTTTCTGCTTACAATGCTTTCCTTGGTCGTCCAACTCTGGCAGCGTTCAAAGCTGTTCTTGCCCCGTGGTGCCTCACCATTAAATTCCCTACAGACAATGGAGTAGGAGTTATAAAAGGGGATCAAAATGCTGGGCGATAGTGTTATCTGACAGAGCTACGAGAAACCAGAAAAAGAGAGATGGGAAAGAATGCGGCAGCCCCAGTCCGCATCAAAGAACCAGCCTTGTAGCAATTACAGGGCGGACCCTGCACTGGCGAGCACAGCGGAGCAAGGAAAGAGATGGACCCTAGAAAAGTCAGTGCAGGGGAAAATAGAGTGGTACCGGTGGAAACGACAATTCCAATACCTGTTGACCCAAAGGACCCAAACAAAGTGTTGAATGTGGGTTCACAACTTAATGCGTCAATTCAGAATATCTTAATATCTTTTTTAAAGGCAAATCTGGATGTTTTTGCTTGGACTCATGCCGATATGTGCGGAATATCTCCAGAAGTTGCAGTGCATGCTCTAAATATTGATCCAAAATTTACACCTGTGAAGCAGAAAAGGAGAACTCAAGGTCCAGAAAGGTCAGCGGCATTAAAAGAAGAAGTTGATCGACTCATGGAGAATAATTTTATCAAAGAATCTACCTATCCGAATTGGGTTTCAAACCCAGTGCTGGTTAAGAAAGCCAACGGAAAATGGAGAGTATGCATCGATTTTTCAGATCTAAACAAGGCCTGCCCCAAAGACTGCTTCCCATTACCCAGAATCGACCAACTGGTAGACGGAACAGCGGGACACGAATTGTTATCTTTTATGGATGCTTACTCCGGATATAACCAGATCATGATGCATGAGGCAGATCAGGAGGACACGAGCTTTATCACCGACACTGGTCTTTACTGCTACAGAGTTATGCCCTTCGGGTTGAAGAATGCAGGGGCGACATACCAAAGACTCGTTAATGCTATGTTCAAACCGCAACTGGGCAAGACTATGGAAGTCTACGTCGATGACATGTTAGTAAAGTCTAAGAAAGCGGTGGATCACATAGAACACTTAGCAGACATGTTCGCAGTCCTCCGAAGATACGGAATGAAGCTCAATCCTTTAAAATGTTCATTTGGAGTGGAATCCGGCAAGTTTTTAGGTTTCATCGTGAGCGCTAGGGGCATTGAGGCCAGTCCAGCTCAAATTACTGCATTGAAAGAAGTCAAAGCCCCTAGAACAAAGAAGGAATTGCAAAGTCTCAATGGAAAAGTCGCCGCCTTGAGTCGGTTCATTTCCAAAGCCACAGATAAATGCATCCCATTCTTTGACGCCCTAAAGAAAGGAAAGAAAAACTTCGATTGGACTCCCGAATGCCAAAAAGCCTTCGATGAATTGATTCGCCATATGGAGACGCCTCCAATACTTTCTAGGCCTGGCGATGGCGAGGATCTTCTTATATACTTGGCAGTATCATCTCATGCTTTAAGTGCAGCGCTGATACGGGAAGACAAAAGGATTCAACATCCAGTTTACTATATCAGCAAAAGACTCACTGGGGAAGAGATGAATTACTCTAAGTTGGAAAAACTCGCCTATTGCTTACTAATTGCGTCTAGGAAGTTGAGGCAATATTTTCAAGCTCATCCTATCAAAGTCCTCACTGATCAACCTTTAAAGCAAGTCCTGTTTCGCCCTGAAACTTCGGGTCGTCTTCTAAAATGGAATATTGAACTCAGTCAGTATGACATCACTTATCATCCCCGAAAAGCAATCAATGGACAAGCTTTAGCAGATTTCATTGCAGAATTCACAGATAAGGGTAACAGTGAGGAGGAAACAGTCGACGATTCCCCAATCCAATGGAAGTTATATGTCGATGGTGCGAAAAACGACTACTGTTCTGGAGCCGGAGTCGTACTTGAGACCCCAGAAGGCCGATCATTATGCTATGCACTAAGATTGGAATTTCCTTCAACAAACAACGAAGCAGAATACGAAGCCCTTATCGCTGGTTTAAGGATTGCTAAAGAATTAAACATCCGAGCGCTACAGATATTCAGTGATTCTCAGCTTATTGTATGCCAAGTCAAAAAGGAATTCCAAGCAAAAGGGGGGAATCTGCCCGCCTACTTGTCAAAGGCTTGGGAGCTCCTGGGTGATTTCGATCATTACATGATAAGTCACATTCCTCGAGAGGAAAACACGAAAGCAGATTCTCTCGCAAAGTATTCTAGCACAGGTGAAGCTCAATTTCTGGGGCTAACTCCAGTGGAGGTCCTGTCGACTCCTAGCATTGATGAGATGGACATTGATTGGATCATGAGCATGTCTCAGGAGCAAGAATCATGGATGGCTCCGATAACAGAATATCTGCTCAATGGATCCTTATCAGGGAACTCAAAAGAACGACAAAAGTTACTGAGAAAAGCCTCTCGATACATAATCCAGGATGGCCGATTATACAGACGGGGATTCTCAATGCCATTACTTCGATGTGTATCCAGGGAAGAGTCTAAAGCAATCCTAGCAGAGGTACACGGAGGAGAATGTGGTGATCATTCAGGTGGCCAAACATTAGCAAAGAAAATTCTCCGATACGGATATTTTTGGCCAGAAATTAATCGAGATGCAGCAGAGTATTCCCGAAAATGTGACAAATGTCAAAGATTCGCCAAAATTCCTAAAGCTCCTTCCACTGAACTCACACAGATGGTCAGTCCATGGCCGTTTGCAATATGGGGAATAGACCTTGTAGGACCGTTGCCAACTGCCAAATCTGGAATTAAATACGCCATTGTTGCTGTAGATTATGTTACTAAGTGGGCAGAAGCCGAACCACTGGCTACTATCACCTCAAAAAAGATGATAAGTTTTGTGACTAAAAACATCATTTGCAGATACGGTGTGCCTCAAAAAATAATTACAGACAACGGAACTCAGTTTGAAAGTGAAGAATTCCAAGATTTTTGCAAGCGATTCAAAATCCGGAAAAGCTTCTCAGCAGTGGCTCATCCGCAGGCAAACGGGCAAGTGGAAGCTGTGAACAAAATTATTAAGTCAACCATCAAGAAGCAACTTGAAAGAGCAAAAGGTGGTTGGGTCGATAAGCTACCTCTGGCACTATGGGCATACAGAACCACTCACAAAACTGCGACTGGGCACACCCCGTTTTCATTGGCATACGGGTCAAAGGCAATGATTCCGGTAGAAATAGAGGTCCCTTCACACAGAAGAATCCATTTCAATCAAACAGAAAACGAAAAGCTACAGCTTGAAGCGCTAGATCTCCTTGATGAAAAAGAGATGAGGCTAATCTCAGAATTGCAGCTCATCAGCAAAGAATAGCCAGACATTTTAATTCCAAAGTTCGCCAACGCAGCTTTGAGATTGGAGACCTAGTCCTGAAGAGAATTATGACAGCGACAGGTGTGTTTGGGCCAAATTGGGAAGGACCATATGTCATAGGTCAGAAGCTTCTTGACGGCACATTCAAACTCACCACTGTTGAAGGAGATCAAATTCCAAGGGCATGGAACAGCAACCATTTGCGTCCATACTATACTTGAAAATTTTGTTGAAATATTGTAAAAGAATTATGAATGTATGATTCTTGTAATTGAAGGCAATTGTAAAACTGATGCAAGTAAATAATGAAAGAATATAAAGTGGATGTAGGCCCAATTTCCTGGCCGAACCACTATAAATCTTGTGTTCCTTATTATTATTACATGTTTGCTTTATTTTCGATATAAAAAGTACATAGAATGTATTACTGAAATGTCGATTTAAATTTTTGCAGACAATGGAAGTGAAACTTGCACATAAAAAGACCAAGTGATCCTCGCCAAATTTCAAAAAAGCCCCGAATTCAAATCCTAGATAGGAAGTACTTCAATTGAACGGCCTATGATTTCGACAGAAACGGGTCTTTGCTAATAAATTGAGATCGTTTGAACAAACAAACATCCAATTAAGAAGCTAATGCTCGTTCTCACGAAATTTCCTGACAATGAAGCACACTTCCTTGGATTAAACAAGTTACTTGTGAGAAAAGGGAATGAAAGCTCAAAAAAAAAAAGAGGAAGCAGAGGATCATTGAAAAAGGCATAAGCAAGTGGACAGAGGAACAACCAAAGCCATCATCGGCAGCACAAGTCCTCTTCGGAGGCACAACTCTTCGGAGGATAAAGACCTCTAATGGGTCATACGCCACAAAAAAGAAAGTTCTCTACTCAACAAAAAAGATTGGAGGAGTCATGACCCTCCAACCATGAGAGAGTAACTTCCAGGCGATGAAAACCCTCTCTGAGGCACATTTCACCAGGAGTTGAAGTGTTACGACCGCTCTTCGGAATTTTACTTCACCAAAGTTGGAATGCAAACAAAATAAAAGACCTCTTCGGAGGCACATTTCACCAGGAGTTGAAGTGTTACGACCGCTCTTCGGAATTTCACTTCACCAGAGTTGAAATGCAAACAAAATAAAGACCTCTTCGGAGGCACATTTCACCAGGAGTTGAAGTGTAACAACCGCTCTTCGGAATTTCACTTCACCAAAGTTGAAATGCAAAACAAAATAAAGACCTTCCTGGAAGCCCTCGTTTCACCGAGATCGAAATAAAACTTCCAAGTGTTGAAACGTGAAAAGGCTTTCTTCGAAGGCACAACTCTTTGGAGATACACGTTTCACCGAGATTGAAATAAAACTTCCAAGTGTTGAAACGTGAAAAATCCCTCCTCAGAGGTACAATCCCCTCCCGGGGACACAATTAAAAAGAAAGACCTCTTCAGAAGCCCACGTTTCACCGAGATTGAAATAAAACTTCCAAGTGTTGAAACGTGAAAAATCCCTCCTCAGAGGTACAACCCCCTCCCGGGGACAGAATTAAAAAGAAAGACCTCTTCAGAAGCCCACGTTTCACCGAGATCGAAATAAAACTTCCAAGTGTTGAAACGTGAAAAGGCTTTCTTCGAAGGCACAACTCTTTGGAGGTACACGTTTCACCGAGATTGAAATAAAACCTCCAAGTGTTGAAACGTGAAAAATCCCTCCTCAGAGGTACAACCCCCTCCCGGGGACACAATTAAAAAGAAAGACCTCTTCAGAAGCCCACGTTTCACCGAGATCGAAATAAAACTTCCAAGTGTTGAAACGTGAAAAGGCTTTCTTCAAAGGCACAACTCTTTGGAGGTACACGTTTCACCAAGATTGAAATAAAACTTCCAAGTGTTGAAACGTGAAAAAATCCCTCCTCAGAGGTACAAATTTCTATTTAAAGGAAAAATCCTCATCAAGAAGCATACTTTAACTTTCAAAGGAAGAGTAATTTACCTATTCTAAAAAAAAAAGAGGGAAGAAAGTTAAAGTACATTCAGAGGTCCGCTTTACCACATAGAAGAATTCACTTGGCAAAATGTGTACATACGCAAAAGGAAAAAGTGATTTCTTCGGAGGACAAAGCGTAAAAACTTATATGAAAGGAGTTGTACTCTATGAAAAATTTCTTCACGAATGAAATAGTCATTCTACAGAAAATAAGAGTGCAAGTCTCCTCAAAGTATAAAATATTGCAGCAAGCTTATGGTATGGGGGCAACACGGTATAGTTACATACAAAATACCACAAGCTCACCGCAATATCATATAAATAAACTTGTGCAAAAATGAATAATAAATGCATTCTCAAATTCAAACAAGAGTCTGTGCGAATAAAGGATCATTTTATTCAATTGCAGATACAGGTTTCAAAATAAAAAAAGAGAGCAGGGGCCGGTGCCTGCACAGCATCCGACCATTACACAAAAAAGGAGTCAAAAAGCCCGAAGTCCGACTCTTCACTTCTTCTTGCCACCTTTGGACCCTTTGCCTGGCCGAATGATTAATTTTTCAGGTCTACCTATAGGCATAAGAGAAGAAGGAGAGGGAGGTGCAACCGGTGCAACTTCCGGTTCCTCTTCAGTAGTGATGATTTTCTTCCCCCTCCTCTTCGATGTTCCGTGCTTCTTTCTTCTCTTCGAAGAAGACTCACTCCCTGGAGTAACAAGAGCGGACAAAACTACGTCATCAGAGGGAGTCCGCTCCTGAGAGATCTCGCCTCCTTCAATTCCCTCGTCCTTCTGCTCTTGCGAAGCAATAGGGTCATCCAAGCCATGAAGAGCCTCAATCTGTTCCTCTTGTGACCCGGGTTGTGAAGCAGAAGGAGGAGTCACCTGAAGAGACGGAGGAGGGATAACTGGAGGAATTGAAGTCTGCACAACACTTGGCGTTTCAACTGCAGAAGAAGAGAAATTAAAAATATTAGTATCTCCCCGAAAGAAGGGAGATATGGGTTCGTCGAGATTCAAGAAGTAATCGAGAAGCTCATCAAACTTTTGAGGAGTAAGCAAGCGGTCCACCTGAATCGGACCAATATCAAAATTACCTGAAGATGTTTGCTTCGTAAGTTCAATCTCATAATTCTGAGCCCCGATATCCTCCAAAGCCTCATCATCAGTAGGGGTGATTACCCCGGTTCTTATAGGAGGCGGCGAATGAGCACTAGAGCCTGTAATGTCCACTTCGGGAGAAACTAAAGGGCGTTCAGAAGAGGTAGGCGGTATTTCTTTCTCAGAACGTTCCCCTTCCGCCATTCCGGCCCGTACCTTGGCGAGTTGCTCTTTTCCCTTGGCAAGAGCGGCGCGGGCATCATCATCGAGATAATGCTCTTCAAGAGCTGTCTCAGCGTAGCCAGCACCTTTACCACCTAGCATATCAAGTGCTGCCTCCCAGACTTCAGCTAATGTAATTTCGTATTTAGGGCCTAGAAAGGCAAGGCTGCCACGCCCCAAAATGCTATGCAGATAGAAATCAAATAATGTGGAGCTAATATCAGCTTTGGTTGCTTGATGGGCCTCTTCGGCCGCGAGTTTACCAGCAACAGCTTCATCACGCTCCGTTTCGGCTATAGCAAGTCGAGCTTTTAGCATCTCTATCTCCAAGCTTTGAGAACTGGCCTGTTCTCGCAGCTGTAAAGTTTCAGCACGATATTCTTCTATGACCTTCTCTTGGTGTGTAAGCTTATCTTCGACTGCCCTTTGAATGGCATGCGCATCTCGTACTTGTTGCTGAAGCATGCTCTCCTTTTGAGAATGGAAAGTAGATGAAGTAGCTAATTCTTCCTTAAGCTTTTCTACTTTCGCTTCCAGCTTTTCATTATAGGAAGCAATACTTCTCATTTCGGCGTCATGCTGTTCGAGAGTCTTCTGCCACTCAGCCTTATCGTTCTCCATTGTGAGCATGGCCTCGAGATTGGCTCGGTTAACCCTCTGAAGTTCGTCGACAAGTTTTTGCCAGTTCGACATTCTTTCAATATCGGTCCTGACAGTATCAAGATTTCGCAGCATAGCCGGTTTGTCGAGATCAAATCGAACCCCTCTCAAGCACCACTGAGGAAATCGACTTTGAAGAGTGGGAGGACCTTGCCCGACTTGGTATGCGGGCCGGTTGATGATTGCTTGAATGTCAGAGCGAACGGGAGCAGGAGATTGAGCAGGAACATGTTCAGAAGCTGTCGGCATTGTTTCTTCGGTAAGTCTAGCCCGCTTGCTAGAAGAATCGTCTATGTGACCTTTACCTCTCTCATCGTGAGCTTTTCTCTTTTGAGTATCATCATCTCTGTGGGGAGGGTCATGTCTTTCTTGTTCCCTTCGGTGACGTTCTTCATATGCTCGTCTCTCGTCGGCTTTCCTGATGGCCCTCTCTTCATCCGATTCTCTGTAAGAAGGGAGGTAACGCCTGTAATCATACTGGCTACGCCTCCCGTAGCGCTGGAAATCATCATAGTACGAGCCGCTGCGCCCCATAGGAGAATCTGGAATAAAAATAATAAGCTTTAGAAATCTTTAAAGTACAAGAAGATAAACGCGTAGAAGTGATGAAAAATCCTAAGTGTTGTGTAACGTGTAAACTACACGCATCAAGTTACAGACCACTCTGTGGAATAGATGTAGTGATAACTTGAGTAGGAGGAGTTGACATTTGTTGTAGAGAAGATGTCGTCTCAATTACAGAAGAGACGGTTTTGGAAACATCATCTTTGAAAAGTTCCTGAGAAGTCACAATTAAATCGCTCAACCCCTCGAAAACATCATCACCATCATGTTTTTTGGGACTGGCTTTTTCAACCCCTTCGTCGGCAGATCTTCCGGAAGATCGTGGAGTTTCTTCCTCTTCGATAACTGGGGCAAGTGCAGACTTATCAGACGGCCCCGCAACGTCCTTCGGAATTGAACATCTCACTAGTGGAGTTTCTATAGAGGTTCCTCCCTGCATGTGCTCTTTAATAGAGACCGGGGCATCGGGAGTTTCCGCCGGAGAATCAGGAATTTCAGTTGGAACTTCACGAAGTTGAGTAATGCGAGAGGAATGAAGAAACCCGTATTGATGTAGAAATTCATCATTTAACAAAAACTTGATACTCCTCTCTTCTGCCGTCACGGCGTTTAATCTCTCGAAAATTTGTTTATAGCATGGATCTCTAGAGGGAGGAGGAAGCACTAAAACAGGAAAAAATAAAGAAGCCAAGTTAGCAGTTAGCAACTCAGATTTCGAAAAGCCTAAGAATGGAGAAATAAAAACAGGAAAATCTTACTTCCTACTCTCCAGATGGCATAAAACCCTGGAGGGCAACGAACAAAGAAATACTGGTTTAGAAATCCATGAACACTTTCAGGAAGGTCGGTGATGAGCTTGCGGTTTCGAGCACTCCTTATAACTACGATAGAGGGATGATCTTTAATTTTTGTGAATGAGTAAAAGTAGCAGACTTCCTCGAAGCTCGGTAATCGGCCCAGAACTCTATTAAATAGTACACATGACCCCATCAGAATGGCATGACCATTGGGGTGCAATTGGAATGGAGAGATAGATAATCGAAGCAAGAACTGCTGAAGGAAGTCATTGAAAGGTGGTATGGCACCGCTCAAGCACATTTGGCGGTTGACGGCAATAAAGCCAGAAGGAGGCCTATCTGCGGTATCATTTGGCCCCGGCAGTAAGGCATCAGCTTCGGCAATGCCAAATTGGGTGAGCAATTGATTAAACACCCGCTGATTCAGAGTGGTGGGAGTTCTCTCCGGAGGATTATCCAACAAGTTGGCTACTGGGAAGACATCTTCAGCCTGGCCCATCGGTGCTTCTTGTTGAGATGTCATTCTACACAAGTAACTGGGTGTTCAAATGCGAAGGTGCACGTTTCCTAAAAGTGTGAAGTGTTGTGCAGAACTAATGAAAATAACAAGTAAATATAACTGGAATTAAACTGGTTGACAATTGATCGACTATGGTAATTTCAGAACTTGCTAATTTAGAGTTCAAGCATAATATTAGTGCAGGCTGGTCAGTTTCAATTGATTGTTTCAGTATTGCTTTAATATTCTACTTGAAATCGATAGCACTTCATTCACGCGATTTGTTTAAATTAATTATCTGTTATTAACTAATCTGTCATTTGATATGGGCAATCGATGACAGTATATTCGTCCCAGTTTTCTGTGAATGTTGTATTGAACAGGTTGTTAGCCTGCAAGTCAAAATAACCTGTGAATGAATGCAATAAAATTCAACAGTTCAAAATTAATGCAATGGTCCAAAGTTCAAATAGAATTCGCGCAAGTCATAACTCGTCAGCGGTTCAAAAATTCTGAGTCGGCAGTGCCCTAAGTCATGAGTCGTAGAAATAAGGAGATTATCTCCAAGTCTTATCTCGGCCACGACTCAAGGTTTAGGTCGTGGAGTATGTTAAAGAAGCTCTGGTTCAAAATAATAAGAAAATCTCCAAGTCTTATCTCGGCTACGACTCAAGGGTTTTATCTCGGCCACGACTCAAGGCTTAGGTCATGGAGCATGTTGAGTCGTATCATGGTTAAATCGCAAAGGTCGCTGGATCATACAAAAATAGCCGAGTCATGCCTACGGCAATGTTCGAATTAATCTGACCCATTAACCATCTAACTCCTAACCCATTAACCATCTAATCCATTACCCGATAACCCAATAACCTCGCAATGGTTAACCCCAGTTCCATCACACCACTAGGTCGCCTCAAATCTCGAATCGTTACAAGTAAGATCAAACCGCCTGCCTTTAATCCATCAATGTCCGATGTAATAACATTCGCAAGGATCAAGGGGGAAAAACAGAGGCGGAGATCGGCAATCATCAGCAATTGAAAAAAGATGCAAAATCTCTTACACGGTGTGATGCTAAAGATGATCGAAGAAAAATCAGGTTGGAATCGCCTTTGAGAGCTCGAAGATGCGTTAATGGCAGACACGGTTCAAAGGATAAGAAATAAAAAGTGGGAGATAGGAGGAACGAGTCAAGCGCTTTATACCTGGAAGAGCTGGAACTTGAATCGGCTCGCCCGAGTTATGATAAGTCGAAGCACACGACTTACGACTTAAGCGTGCGCTTCGAGGGGCAAATGTTAACCCCGTTCCAGCTCACGAGTCAAAGAAATCAACGAGTTAAGGCCTGGGGTGAGCCACGACTTAAGGTGTTTAACGGCTCAGGAAGGATCTATGGCTCAGGAAGCCTCACGACTCATCGAGTCACTGACTCACTAAGTTAATGACCTAAAGCTCAAAGCGACTTAAAGGGTTACGGCTCAAGGGAGTTAACACCGACTCAACTGATTACCGACCTAATATATGAACCGAATCAATGACCTATCTAGTTACGACTCAACAGGCAAACGACTTAGTAACCTTAGCAGCTTAAGAGAATGGTCCGACTCAACGTCCTTAAGGAGTTACCGACTCAACGGCCTTGAAGGGTTACGACTCAACGACCTTGAAGGGTTACGACTCAACGATCTTGAAGGGTTACGACTCAGCGACTCAGGAGGGACAGCGACTCACCGGGTTATAGCCTTAGCGACTTAAAAGTAACGGCCGACTCAACGGGTTAACGACTCATGGAGTTAACAACTCATGTGGCAGACTGACCTAAGTTTTCAAACGACTTAAGTGACTTAAGATGTCTAATGACCTATTATAAGTCGCTGGCGACCTAAGCAACAAGGAGCAAACTCAATGCCGCTTCCCTTATGTCGCTGCCTACTGACTCGTGATATTTAAGTCGGTCACGACTTACGACTCATCCTGAGTCGGTCACGACTCATGACTTGAACAATTCCAGCCCAGAAATTTGCCTATAAATACATGGCCACCTCCAACATTCAAGGGACTTTTGGCTCATTCTCTTCGAGCGCCGTTACTCTGATGCATTCCAAACCAATCCAACACTTAAAGCTCTCAAGACACGAAGAACGCTACAAACAACTTAGAGAAAAAGATCACACACATCCAACATGGATTTGAAGACTCTAATCTCCATAGAAGATTAGGCTACTTGTTCTAAGTGACTTGTAATCCAAAGTGTATTGTACTTGGAAAGAATTGTATCAGCTTGTAACGAGATCATCAATAAAAGTACTTAAAGTGGACGTAGGCTATACCCTTAAGCTGAACCACTATAAAATTGTCGTTGTATACTGCTTTTCTGCTATTATCTGCTTGTAATCTGTTCCCGAGTTATCGGGTGGTGCTTTCGCAACTATAACTCATACACCGGGGTGTTAGCGTTCAAATTTTAGCGTTAACATTTGGCATTATACAAATTTATAGAATTTCATTTTACTTAATTAGAATGTTCACAATTTAATTTGTTTAAATCCTCTTTACCTTTCAACTTTAAAGTTTTCCCAAACTATAGCTTAGATATCTTAATCCTCTTATTTTATAAATTCTGGTTATTCACGTTTCATTCAAATAATTTGAAAATTATTAATTAACAGAACTTAGAATTTTATATGCCCGGTTCTTTCCAAATCGTTTGAAATAAACATATATACTTATATCCTTTTAAATTATCAAATCATACCTTTGGAGTTTAAACCAAAACCCATTTACCCAAAATAATTTCGAAGAAAAGCAAAGCTTCTTAGAAGTCTCCCCCACTTTGAGACTCGAAAATGAACGTCGATGATGCTGCGCAGTCATCACCGAAATTATTTTCTAGCGACAGAAGAGAGGAGTACTGGATTCATTCCTTCCTTTAAAAATCCTTTCAAAATATTTCCATAAATAATTTCCAACTAATATTACTATATATTTCTTCAAAACTTTGAGAACCATTTTTTCAAGATCCCCGGGTTTTAAATTTCAATATTTTCCAATTTAAATCTATTTTAATTCATAAGTCACCCTTTTAAAATATTCTTATAAGAATTTCTTTCTGGAAACATTCCACAAGTTGTTTTATTATTGTTTATTTTTCAATAAACCTTATTTATTAAAACACAATATTCAATTAATAATAACAATCAATATTAACGTTTCCAACAACCAAATAAGCTAGATAGATCACAATAATTTTGAAAATAAATTCTTTATATACAAAATATAATTAGGGCAAAATTATTTCATTTACCCAATTTCAAAACAATACCATGTCGAATTGTTCTGTTCAAGTGTTTAGAGATCCCTATCAATGACGTTAATTACTCGTATTGACCAGAATCCATAAACCACTCAACAAATCAACCGACACAATATAAAACATTTTATATCACTAACAAATACGCTCTCTCATATATATATATATATATATATATATATATATATATATATTCACTCAGTGACTCATCATAGGGTATTGCTACCCTATTTATAAAGAGTCAGACCCCACAAAGCTAACGTTATCGCTAAACCAAAGCTCTGATACCAACTGTAACGACCTGCCTTTTTGGATAGTTTAAACCGACGATCAAATACACATGTCGATTCCAAACCATTCAAAAGGGCAGATGGTTATTGGGGTAAATAAGAAAAGAAAAGAAAGAGAAATAAAGGAAATGAAACAACACAGAATCTCGCAGCGGAACGATAAAATATAATAGTCAATTAAACAGTTCATGAAGCTGTTTACTATACTTTGACAATTATTTATACAACATTTATCAGAGTTATACATATACGACAGAACAATTAAAATAATGCAGCAGATAGCATGATGCAAGGGTAATAATAGTAATAGTATACCAAATCTTCGTCTTCATCCTCCAGAATAGATCTTCGAAATCTGAAAAAACTCAGGACTGAGCCGAGCGTAATGAAAAGACAAAACACTCGAGTCAGGACTAAAATATCCTTATGAAAGTTAAATCAATCGTAAATAAATATGAGTGTAACGGCGTCAAAGATGTTTACGGGGTTTGACATCTCATATCCAGTGTCAACGTGCGTGCAATAACTCAAGAGATGTTACGGGATTTTCCATCTCTTAAGGATCCGTTAAACTATCTACTATGTAGTAATGTACGCTAAGTAGATAATGCCTATCAGTAATATAAAGTATCAAAATAGCGTTAAGGCGTTACCATAATCCCCCTTAACACATTTTTATAATGCCATAGTCTATACAGCACCGTAAGCCCCACCGTAAACTGGTGGTCATCAGAGGGTACCCCATAAGTATAACACAAAACAAAACGTAGTGGTCGCGAATAGGATAATCAGTATGACAAGGTACATGAGGCGATACCAACTAGGATACTAGTAGTTGCGTGATCCGGACTGATGTTGAGCATAGCCAGCAGCTACCCCAACACCGCGAAACAACACTCCCAAATCAAGGGGTGCACCCAAATTGCATCACAAATGTAATAGATATGGTATCGAAGAAGTGTGTCCGCTAGAGGTGGCGAACCTCAATGGTCCTGCGCGGCTCCTATTTTAGTCATGTCAGGGGTCATCCAATATCGTTCTCTTTCTTCAGTCAACGCGTTCATCAAACAATCCACCTCATTCTGGATCAACACTCCCCGTATAATAGTTATTAAAGTGGTTTTCGGTATCGACAGAGAATATGTCCATATCCGATCCCGGTCTCTTTAATAACTACGTATTATTACACCGTTGGCTCTTTTACATTTCAAATCGATTCATAATTGATATCAAAATATCATGTTCGCTTCAAAAAATCAAATCCATTTCATTATCATCGTATCTATTCAAATGTAAGATTTTGTTTCAAAATCTTTTTCCGCATCAATATCTCATTTCGATTTCAAAATCATTTCGAAATTCAATTTTAGGTTGCAACTTGATTTAACTCAATTCGTATTTAAATTCAAGATTTAAATATAAACAATTCACCTTATTGACCAGCTTAGAATTTTAGAAAATAGTTTTAAGTAGTTTAAAAGTAGTTTTAAATAATTTAAAACAGTTAAAGATACTTAAAATCTTAAAATGGTTTTAAAATAGATAAATTAGTTTAAAATAATTTAAATTGGGTTAAGTAGATTTAAAATAGATTAAAATAATTTAAGTATTCAAAAATGGTTTATATAACTGAGTAATTTGGAAAACAAATAAAACAACTTCAAAACCGAACCATTTCAATTATAACTTCCCGATTCAAAACAATTTCAATTTCCCTTCTACCGATTCAATTTCGATTTCGATTCAATCAACGTCAACTTTGACTTCAAATTTATTCAATTTTATATTCACTTTCAATTAATTCAATTTCAATTTAGTGCTTGATTTTCAAATATCCATTTATAACACTTAACAAAATTTTCCATCAATATTCAATTTAAATCCAAATTTCAAATATGATTCAATTCCAAGCTCGATTTCAAAATACCATTTTTATATCACTTTTACTTAGTAATATTCAAAGCTCGAATTAAGGTTCAATCTTTAAAACAAACCAAATTTCGAAATTCAATCATATCCCGATTTTAAATTTCCAAAGTCTCCGCTTTAAATTTTAACAATTTCTTTTAACCAAAATTTATTTCAACATTCCAAACTCAATTTTTCGATAAATTCGATTTCTATAAATTGATTTCTATTTATAACTTTTAAATCAAAACATTTAAATAAATTTCAAATCGACGATTTTAAAAATTATAAATTTAGCCAATCCGGTGTCCGTATATAATTTTCTATCCTATGGCCAAGTAATTATTTATTTCAATTAAATGTCAGGGATGAATATATATCACTTAAATCTATCATAGTGTAATATGGATGCATAACAGGTTATATATAAGCAAATAAACATCCAAACATTTAAATATCAACCAATAGCGTCCATCGAAATAAATCATCCAATAGACAATACAATTCATGGCAATTTCATAGTTATCAATGTCAGGTAATTTAATCGCAATTCAATTTTAATTTCAATTTAACTGTCAATTAAATTTCAACGGTTAATTCAAATGACAATCTATATGACAATTAAATTCTATCAAACAATGACAAATAAAATCATAACACTTCATAATGTCAAATTTAACTAGCATAAAGATATTTAGTACGTTGTGAGCGTTATAAAACACTCACCTTGATTTCAATACAGTTCCAGCGTTTTATTTCGAATAAAATTAAACGAGCATTTAATTTTACCCGAAATTTTCACTAGCTCCAAACGACTCCAATCTAGCTCCATAGCGTAGTGCTCGACAAAACGAACCCGTTTCAATTTGTTTCGTGCGTTTTCGACCTCGTACGAAAAAGTTATCGCATTTAGAAGTTTGTACACATTTTAATAGAACTAATTTCACAAATTTATTTATTTCAAAAGCTAGATTGAATCTGAGCCACACGATTCCCCCTACTCAACATCGGCCGCTCCTTTCTTCCTTCTTCTTCCCGTTCACGTACATCATCAGGTAAAGAACACGCAAAACCCATTTCTGGCCGCGCTCATCTAGCAATTTTCGAGCCCAACACGTCAACTTCTACCTCGATCAAAGTGTGCCATATCGAAGCTCCTTCCGTAAGCTACCTTCGGCCGCCATAGCTTGAAGCTCGGCCCCCCTATGGCCTCGAACTGCGTTCGCGACCGCGGCGCCTTCCAGCTCCGATTGCCGTCGATTCTTTGCTCCATTCACGATCATTACCGTTGGATATGTAGTTCGAGATGCACTCTACATCTTTCTAGTTGACAACTTCGCGAATTGATGAGTGGATTTAGAGATTTTGAGGGGAGAGTAAGATGAAATTTCGGCCATTAATAGCTTAGTGGCGGCCTGTAATTAGGGTTAGGGTTTTTTTATAAATTTGTGAATAAATGGTCCTTTTATAGAAAACGACGAACACTATTCATCCCGGGTTTTCCGAACTCCGATTTACGCGCGGTGACCGGCGTTTCTAGGGTTTATCCCGCGTTCCGGACACAATGGAATAGGTTTCAAAGGCTAATTCGATCGTATGTGCGAGTTACGGAAATAAATGATCAAATTTAAATTAAACCGATTAAACGAATTTCTATGCGTTTTAGCTTGCTCCGTACAAACGGTAAATCCGATTGACATGAAAATTTAAACCTTACAATTATATAACATTACGGATCCGATGAAACTTGTTTCGTCGAAATCCGAGACTGTTTGAAAAATGGCTATTTTAACTTGTCAAATTAATATTAAAACAATTTCGATGCGTTTCGAGCTGCCACGGTCAAACGAAAACTCCGATTGCTACGAAAATTGAAATTCGATAATAACAAACTATTATGGATCCAATGGAACTAGTTTCGTCCAATTCTGAGACTGTTCGAAAAATGTCTAATTTCACTAGTCGATTTAAATATTAAAATATTCAATTTTCACAAATAAACTCTTAATTCGATTTTAAAAGTTCTATAACCTCATTCTAACTTTAATATGATAAAATAAAATTTTACAAATCATTTTTAATCATATTAAACCCGTTATTCAATTATTCAATAAATTTCAATTTTAAAATCTTATTAACTCTATTATAATCCCGATATAACTTACATTCACTTTGGAAACCAATTAGAATCATATCAAATCAAATTTTCAATTATTCACTCTATTTTCATATATTAAATTTTAATATCAAATTAATCATATCAAATCCGGAATTTAATTATTCAAACATTTGTGATATTAAATTTAAACAAATTTGATTATTCTTAAATCACTATCTTTTGAAATATTCAAACGAACTTATAAAATTTAACAAATTCAAATTATAGAACAACCATTTCCATTATACGGTTATTCAATTCCCATTATTAATTATTCAATAAATTCCAAATATTAAATTTCAACAATTTCGCTTATCCAATAATTCATTATCTCTTGAAATATTGAAATTGAACTTATAAGATTCAACTTTTAAAACCAATTCACAATTTAGAACACTATTTTCATTTTACAGTTATTCAATTTCTCAATAAGTTTTAAATATTCAATTTAAACAATTTACCTGATCAATATTTGATTTTAAATAGATTTTACTTATCAATCAATTACTCTATTATTCCCAATGAATCCAACATTTATTATCCTATTCAACTATTGATTGCGAAGGCATTCACTAAGTAGCTTTTATTTTTCATTACTTGGATAATTATTGTTGCAATTCATTCCAGTTATTATTATTCCAAACGACTTACAATTTTTTTCTAACACTAAATCACAAAATCTTATTAAATTTAGCTATTTTAATTATCGAAAATTTACGGGTCGTTACAGCATGCCAATTCACTTAGATAGTTCCTTTGAAGATTTTGAGTCATATTCCGCTTATTTACTGGCTTTGGCCGATAACGAAATTAGGGGAGGTATGTTACACTTACATGTCTACGGTGGTATTTGGTAGACTATAGGGATGACGAGGAGATGCACACTTCTGTTATTTATGCCTTTTTATTATATCTGCTTGGTGTTGCATTTTTCTCAAACAATAGGGGCACAATTAGAATTGAATATTTGGCTAGATTGATAGACATATATGGACTTCATATATATGACTGCGGTAATGCCATCCCCAGTTATGTGTATATAGAGTTGGATACCTATGCGCTACAACAGTCTTGACAGTTGTATGATTTTTGGTACATCTTACTTTTTGCTACTACGAGTATACAACCAACATGCACCCACAACTCATTCCTAAAGCAAACACTACACCTTATATTTACTTCCCCAGATTATAGCATTGGGGTTCTACTATGCATGTGCACCATGCTGCACATGGGGCGCACGATGAGTTGATGGAGGCCAGACAGTAGACGAATGTGAGGCGGCACGACAACATTATCATTTGTATTGGGAGCAGTATTTTCAGTTTATGCAGCCCGACGACGATCATCCATTCATTTTGCAGTTTGCTCCTTCGAGATGAAATTTTGGTTTCAAGTTCCTACATGTCCTTTCATATGAGATTTAAAGGAGCGGTGTTGGTTTGCAGTTGCATGGTATAGTTTCATTCCCCATGATCCGCTTCCATAGGATGATATGTATGGAGATATTCATATTGGCATGGTTTATATTCCAGGTACGAGGGCCGTAGGATGGGTAGATAGTGAGCCTTATACTGTACCTGGAGGTTTTGATGCATATTAGGCTTGAGTAGCCCCATGTGCTTACTTGTTACCGGATTATATACAGGGTTTGAACTCCAACCATATTGGCCTGTGTACCACATATGTTAGAGCTCCTTACCACCAGTTACCTTTGAGCCTACCTCATCTCAGTACACACAACCTCACATGTTCAATCCCCCTCAGCATGCATTCACAACATATATTTTACTGGGTGAGGTCGTTGAGTATCCATTGCAGTTTCCAACAGATGATGCTATTCTGAGTGTACTCTCTATTGGATTATATCAGTCGCATCAGGTACGTACGACTTTAATTTCATATAATTCACTAGTAATTACATTCTCTGTATATGTTTAATTTTTCTTTTTTACATCGTAGTTTGTTCATTACATGGATCATGAAAGACAGATGATTGTTGCTTTTGAACGAATGACGCTTGATTATACTCAGCATATGTATTAGGGTTATTAGAATGCTTTTCAACAGCAGCAGAATCAGATTCATCATTAGCAAGCTCAGATTCAGCAGCTTCAGCAGCAATAGTAGCCGCCGTCAGAGCCATATGATTTTGATGATGTCAATGATGATAGCGACGACGACGACGGCGCCTACGATGTGAGTGATATTGATTCTGATCAAATAGGCCGATGTTGTTTTCTTGTTTCATACATGTTTTGTAAGCGTATGTTGTTCCGTATGTATTCTTATACATGTTTTTATGTTTCATGCATGTTTAACATAGACTATTGTTTTACTGATGCTTGTATTCTATTGTTGATAATGGCTCTTATTCTATTGATGATGATATTCTTATTGTGATGATATGTTATACTATATACATATCATAAAGCTATCCATCTATAGAATGAATAAAAATACTTGACGTTATTCTTATTGTGTTTGTTTCTCCCTAAGTTCGTGGATATTTTCCACATGGTCATTCGGATCACACTTGATTCGTATGACGTGGATTATGAATTGTCTATTTGAGTGAAAGTGTTATAGTAAAAGTTCACAACATATTCAGTGGAAAATGAAAGTTGGACTCCACAAGATTATTTGGTATGAATCAAAGCGTACATAGAAGACAAGACCATATACACATGGAAGAGGAGTTGGAGCAAGATTTTTAGGTTACTCTAAACGAAGCATTTAAGAATCATCCTGATTGTAGATTAATTCGGAGGATTCTGAAAACTCGAAGTACTTATGTAATGTTTATTAGAGCTTTTCGATGATACATAAGCATTATAAATATAGTGGAGGAAGAAGACCTATTTCAGTTAACACGATCTACGTTTGATTCACAATATTTGTTAAAGTATCAAACTAATTTTGTTGGACATGTTGCATATGATCTTTGGGTTAGCTATATTCGACAATTTGAATGATGTTTGGGTTAGCAATTTACTTTCAGTAAGTTCTGTGTACTTTCGAATTCAATTAAGTTAGTTCACTTATTTCAATTTCGAGTAAGTAATTACTTAGGATAAGAAACTAACAAGTACTTAATTGAAATGATAATTAATCTAAAACGATACAAATAGGATAACTTGATGATTGAAACGATACAAAAAATAAGAAATGATAAAATAGATCTAAAACAAACACACAAACTAATTAAAAAACTACCTTCGACCACCTGATAATTGAACTGAACTCAGTATCCTCTGGAGCATTTCAACTTGTTCTTCAAGTTCAGTTGCATAGACAACTGCTCGATGAGGTAAAGGATCGACAAGCCATTGTCAAATTCCACAACCATCCGAAAAATTACTGCATTTATAGTGGCGTCGACCAATGTTAGTTCCATTTCTTATGAGAGAATACAGAACATAAACTCCACAATTACAGTATATCGGTCCAAAGTCAATCTCTTGATCTGCTTGAGGTACCTAGTGCATTTTTCATGCCTTCTTTGAGTTCTTCAATTGTGGCTACGCCGCTCTGCTCTTTGCCTTCTTCCATCCTCCATAAATCTGTGCTCCTGCAACTCTCTCTCGTTCTCTCCAAGATTTTTATAGCGTTTTTCCTCCATTTCAACATACCATTCAGTTGGTGGTTGAGGGGTAGACGAATTCGATGGAGTGTCATGATTTATAGGACCTTCATATGAGTAAGATGACGATAAGGAAGTATGGTTGCAATCCATTATTGTTTATATGCATAATGGAACGACACAATTGTAGAGAGGTTTGCCAAGCAATAGGATATATATAATAGAATACATTATTCTGAACATGGCTACAGTGTTCTACAATGCCAAATTAAGAATGTTGTGCAGCGTGGGTATAGTGCCCTAAACATAACATGACACTGAGCCACTTTGTCTTTAATAAGTATGCTGCCATGTCGGGAATGTTGTGCAACATGGCTATAATGTTTTGAATGCGACATGACACTAAGTCACTTTGTCTTCAATATGTATGCTGCTATATCAAGAAAGCTATGCAACGTGGCCACAGTGTCTTCTTATATGACAGGATACTGAGTCACTTTGTCTTTACTTAGTATGTTGCCATGTCAAAAAACTCTGCAATGTGGCTATAGTGTTCCAATGTGACAGGTAACTTATCCATTTTTTTTTGAAAGATTTTGCTTCCATGTGAATAGAACTATGCAACTACTATATATACCCACGATGATCTTATTCATCCACACTCATTCATATTTAATATATTTCAAACAACAAAAATAATATCAGCTAAAGATCTTATATTTTTTTTCATGAAAGCAACGATAGCTTTGATGAGATGATGGAAGACTATTTCCATCGTGAAAGAGAGCTAATAGCCATGTCTGTGCTATAAGTTGGTTAATCCAGTGGGCGACATGGTGGATCAGTTGTTTGCCATTGCTATAAAATTGTAGACACTATGGTATAATGAAAAACTGATGGAAGGCTATTTTAATCCAAATCGTAGTTACTTCGACGTGATTTTAGAACAAGCTTTCGCATATGCCGACCTTTGTTCCATGGGATCCTACATTCAATCAAACAACATGATAAATACTTCATCTTAAAACCCAATGCATCTCATACTCAAAGATTGACTAGTCACCAAAAAATGACCGCCGCATTGAGAATGCTTGCATATGCAGGACCGGCATACACTTTGGTGAGAATTTGCGTTTAGGAGAAAGCATTACTAGAATTTTTGGACCATTTCTGTCGAGCTATTACAATGACCCGGAATTTCGGGTCGCTATTTGAACATTTAATTCATTTTAAATGCTGAATATGTGTTATAATTTGAATTTTGAAATAAAAGACTTTGGTTAAATTAATAAAATTGGTTAAAACTTTATATACGGTAATTTAATTGAAATTTGAATAATAATAACTTAATATATTAGAATTGGGATAATTGGTAGTTCTGAGTGTAAATAGATATAAAAATAGATTCTAAGATTTATTCTAAGTCTATTTCGATTTGAATTATAATATTGGACCGTTGGATGAAATTATAAGTCGATAGGTGGAATTTGAAATTTTATATTAATTTAATAATGGAATTTAATAATATAATAATGCAAATAATTAAATTTTGATTTAAAATGAATCAGAATGATTTCTAATGTGAATATAAATCCTATATGATTTATTATTAAGTCAGTAAAGTTTTAAAAGTGAAATTTTAAGTGATTTCGACGATATTTAAAATCGCTTGAATTTATCGACGAGTTAAAGTAGCCTTCCGGGGCACGGTCTTGGAATTCGATGAAACTAGTTCCATTGGATCCGTAATAGTTAGTTATTATCAGATTTCAATTTTCGTAGCAATCGGAGTTGTTGTTTGACCCTGGCAGCTTAAAACGCATAAAAAAAATACTTTAATCGGTTTAATTTAAAATTGAACGTTTATTTCCGTAACCCGCGCATACGACCAAATTAGACTCCGAAACATGTTTCATTGTGTTCGAAACGTGAGTAAAACCTTAGAAATGCCTGTCGGCACGCGTGGTTTGGAGATCGTTTGAGTAGGTTGCATTAAAGTGAATTAAATAATTAAATAATCGGTTATACGTATATATGTACGCGTTTATACGCCTAACCCTAGACCTATTTCACCGGTCGCCACTTCTTATACTCCAATGGCTGAAAATCATCCACCTTCGCCTTCAATTTACGATCAATCCATCAAGTAATCGCGAATTCTTCCAACTGGAAAATCGAAGAGCACATCGAGACGATCAAATCCATACGGTCGAGATCGTAGTTGAGGTGACGAGATGGACGAAAATTGCTCGCGTAGGGTTAGCATTCGAGTGCGGATCTCAAGATGAGGAGGCTGCCAAGCTTCGTGAAATCTGGGGCGTAGGTCGTGACGGCGAAAGGCTTCGTCGTGGTGGGTGTTGATCGTGTTCAAGAGGAGGTTAGGGGAGGGGTGCATTTCAAACCCTAAATCGTGAGTTTTGGGTTCGGCCGAGCTGTGTTTCTGCGTGGGGAAGAAGGACTTATGTGCGGCCTGATTTCTATGGGACGAACGTTCGTGATTTGTTGGTATTATAAAAAAACGAAATTTGTTTTTAAATTTATACTCAAACTTTAAAAATTCATACCTTGTGCGTTTGTTATCAGATTTCGACGAATTTGATAGCGCCAGAATCGCAGAGACGTGATATACGCAGTGGAGCAATTCTGGAGTTATTGTGAGCAAGTGAAAATTTAGGTTAAATCGAACGCCGTTTGATTTAATTTAAATTTGAACACTCGTCGAAAACCCAAGGTGAGTTATTCGCACTCACATCTGGATACTTGTAATTTAAATAGCTGATATTTAAATGGTTGATTGGTTGTTTAGCTGAGTGTGATAATTTTTATTAGTTTGCATCGATATTTATTTGTTGTGCTAATATCTGTGGACGTAGGGAAACAGGTTGGAGGAATCCAACTGGATTCCTCACAAATAGAAATTTATTTATATTCTGTGATATATCTCATTCTTTTCTATGATAAATTGATTTAGACGTTGATATGCCGTGTTCTATTTCCATACTGTAATAGATTAATTCGGAAATTAATTGTGTTGTGCTCTGATTGGGTGAATACAACCTGGGAATTTAAAAATAAATAAATTGGGTTTAAAGGAAATTAAAGAAATCCTTAAGTAAAGAATTTAAAAGGAATTAAATTCAAGAAATTGGATGGTAATTTGAGGGGTTTGAAATTTGGTTTAAAAAGGGAAAAGTGAATTGTTTAAAATAATTGCGGGATTTATTTTTAAAGAATGGGAAGTCTGCTTTCTCCTGGAAATTTTAGTATGTATTTAAGAAAAGTTTTCAAAACATAAATCTGCAGTTTAAATATGTTAGAATATTTTAGAAAGAAATATTATTTTAAATTGTTTAAAGTGTAAGTTAATATTTGATTAAGTAATTATGGTAATTAATTATTTGAAAAAGTAGCGTAGTATTAAGTTCTCAAAAGCAAATTTTAATATAAATAATTAATTTAATAACTTTATTTTAAAAGGGTAAATTGACTTAAATTACTTAGGAAACCTCTATACATTTCCTTAAGTATTATTTTCAATTTAATAATTTTTAGAAGCTTTATTTTATATATTTTAAACACATATTTGAAAGTGATTTTCAGAAAATAGCAATGTTTTTAAAAATGAAAGGAGCTATTTTTCAAGTATGGAAAGGAAAGATACAGGATGAATGTAAAAATTGATTTGGATAAACGTGTAGGATTTATAAAAGGAATTCTTTGGGTTATCCTAGAATAGAAGTATATTCCCTGAAAAGCCAAGTACGCTTTTAAAGCCAGTTGTTAAAAGGTTAGAAGTTGTATAAGAAAATGTTTTCAAGAAATTATTTAAGTTATAAGAATTTTAAAAGTAAGCATTTATCAAATTAGATAAAGGAGTAACTATTTTAATGATAAGTAGTCTTATGTTTAAAAGAATATTACCAACATTTATACTTTATAAATGGTTCTATTTTAAAGATAATTAATTAAAGTTTTATTTGAAACTTGTATAGGATTTCATAGCTTTATTTTAAAATTTAGTATGACCTTATTTTAAAGGAATAGTTTATATTTTACAAAGAAGTTTTATTCGAAATATTTTTAAAGTATATGTACATTTTAAATTAAGTATGTAAGTAGATTTAATATAAATAATTTAATGTATTTTCAAGACTAAAATATTTAAATTATTTTACACCTTAAATATTGGTACTTGGATGTTTTCAGAGGAAGTAAAGATTTGAAATTCCATTCCATGAAAAGAATTAGGTTTGAAAAGTGTTTTCAACAGGATTTGAAAATGGAAACGTTTCTTGTAAAGATATTTTTGAGGAAAATAAATAATGTGGAAATTATTTATTGTGTGATGGATGTTTGTGAATGTTAATTGATAGTTAAATCACCGACTATCAAGATTGGACAAATGCGTTGATCGTTTCGAAGAGACCGGGATCGAGATTTATTTCTCGAAAACCACTTCGAACCGGTTTGTACGTTTTCGTGGGAAGATGAGTTCAGAGTCGAAGATGGAGCAGTGAAGTGCAAGGGCTAGTCGCTACTAATCCTGAGAATATTTCCAAAATGGATGTAGCAGGAGTAGTGCCTTCGGCTCCGTTCGAACCAGGGGCGGACTTGTATGGACAAATGCTTTCGGAACATCGTCAGGTGGACGATGGGCATTCTAAGTGAAACGTTCTAAAAGGTAACGCTTAGCCTCAAGCCTCATCAACCGGGAATGACTAAAAATCAGGGGATATGCAGCAAGGCTTGGTGGGCAGCACCCATTTTCGGGTAAGGTCATTTCTGTCTAGATGTCCCTTTTATTTCGGCTTAGTGTTGCAGTTGCTGATCCCAACCGTGGGGTGATCTTACTCGGGATTATCAAGTAAGAGATAATCCGGGGCTTGTGTTGTAGGGGATTGGGCGTGGTCCTCGGTACACTGATCTAGACCAGGTACTGTGACAGGTGGTACCCCAGTGCCTAGTCATTAATTGGAAATCCATTCTCCCTACGAGCCTTTTACAAGTTTTGTTTGTATTACCCACTCTGTGGCTAGTGGCTGGAATTTAATCATGTAACAATTTCGGCTATTTTATAAGTATTTTTATATAGACCCTATTATAATATCAGAGGATTTTTATAAAAAATGTTTTAGCTATCGTAAGGTAAAAACCCGACATGTTTGTTTGTGGCGTGGTCTTACGAGATGCTTTTGTTTTCAAAAGGATTTTTGAAACTTTGATAATCAATTTGGGTGCATTATTATCAGCCGGTATTCCAGACTGACTCGGGTGTTATTTCATTATAATGCTCGGGTCAGACCGAGTATTATATGTTCAGGACATGATGCTATGGAGCAGGAGAGGAGCTGGAGTCCGAGACGTATTATCCGTACTTATATATATATATATATCCGCTGCTATGAATTGTATGGAATTGTCTGATTGGTAAATGTTGTTTGTATAAGATACTCTGATGATATGATGTATAAAACAGATATAGTTTTCATTTTGTGTAAAGATCTGATATTATATATTATATTTTATTCCGCTGCGACTGTGTGATTATGATATTGTTTAGTTTCTTCTTCTTCCCTTTCTTCTTCTTTAACCCTAATGGTTCGTATTTCTGTTCCACTTGAGTTAATTGATGTAGAATAGTATTGACTCAAGGGGTACGGATTCACGGGCTGTTACACTTGGTATCAGAGCTTAGGTTGGCGACAACCTAGGCTTTGGTGGGGAAATTACTCATTAAACAGAGTCAATAGTACTCTATAATGAGTTGAGTGTATTGATAAATATGAGAGCGTACTTGTTATTGAATATATTTTTTTTTATATTGTTATGACTTATCGGTTGAGTGTTTATGAATTCTGGTCTGTACGGGAAGTACAACCATATCGATAGGGGTTTCTAAACTCTTAAACAAGATAAACCGACATAGTATTGTTTTTAAAGTGGGTAGATGAAATAATTTCACCCAAAATTATATTTTAATATGAAAGGAATAATTTTCTAAAATTATTATATATATATTTGGATGATTGGTTGTTAATACTATAATTAAAAAAGAATCTACAATTTGATCTAAAATTTGAAATGGTTATAACTAAATAAATTCCATGAGTATAAATTATACAAAAGAAGAATAACCAAATTCGAATTAAACTAGAATTGAAATCCCGGGGATTATAAAAAGGGTTTTAAATGTATTGAAAACAATGTTTGGAAATTTAAAATTTTGGGAACGTTTTGAATGTTTTCCAAAGTGTTTGAAGGCAATGAAAGAGAATTATCTTGGGAAGTATTTTTGAACGAGAATTGTTTTGGAATGAATTTGGGAAAGTAAGGAAGCACTGAACTCACTTCAGTCATTGGAAAATAATCCTGATGATGATGGCCACGTCATTAGAATTTATTTTCGAGTTTCTAAAGTGATGGATTGCTTCCATAGTAATAGGGTATGATATCTGTTAGATTTGTGGATACACAAGTGATTTTAGAAGTTTCAAAAAGGGAATTTGCTTGGTAAAAACAGATTGTTTTAGAAAATCTGGAAGTTTGATTTGATATACCAAGAGAGTATGAGTTATTTATCATTTCAAAATGGTTTGAAATGAAACCGGGTAATTGAATTCTAGAAAATTCTATTTAAATAATGTGTAAAGTTAAAATGAATTAACTATTGAACTTATTAAGTGAAGTTGATATTAATAAGAAGGAAATGAAAATTTTAATCTTAGAATTAAAATTTAACTTGGATGTATTGAAGTGAACAGAAAATTTGAATTTAACTTGGGATAAGTTAAATTAATTGGACTTAGAATTAAATTGATTTGGGTTAAATTGAAATGTAAAATGACTTTGTAATTATGGGTCATTGTGTAAGGAATTGTACCCATAAGCTATTAAGTATTATACTTATAATATGAAATTGTGGATTTAAAATTTGCAAAGGATTAAGGTAAAAGAAAATTTGTATCTTTAAGAATTCAGTGATACATATATATAGAATCTGGAATTGTGATTATAAGATGTAAATGGATTAAAATGAGCAATATAAGCTTTTAAATAAATAAGTTGGTGAACTTAAGAATAGAAAATCAGATTGAAAGCCCAAGTAAAATGGAATTATAATCACAAATGGGAAATAGTTGGATGGTATGGTGGATTCAAATTTAATCCTAAATGAAATGTAAAGTAAAATAAGGTGAAGAAAATATGAATACAAAAGACGTGAATGAACATAAGCTAGTAAATAAATTTTGAACTTGTATATGGAAAATTAAAATTGGATTGAATTGGATTTAACTTCGATTAAATGGAATTGAGTTGAATTTGAATTGAATTAAAATCAAAATTTAGTTGTGTTACGAATAAGTTTGAATAGAATTAAATTCTATTTTAAATAGTAAAAGAAATGGACTGAATTTAAGTTGGCTGAATAAATTTAGTTAAACTTGAATTAAATTTGGAAAAGAATTAAATTGAAAGGAAATTTAATTTAGAGTAAGTAAGAATGATATTGTGTGAATAAAATTTTAACTCAACTAAGTTCATAGGAATTTTTTGAGAATGAATTCAGCGTAAGCTGAATTAAATAAAGAGAAGCTTGAAAATAAATTATTGTAAACTAAATTAAATGGAACTTGTATTGGAATGGATGAAAATTTTGGTGGTTTGTTAAGGAAATTTTTGAAAGAAAAATAAAAACCCATTTCTAGTATGAGATTTAGTTTTGGCAATAAAAGCTGAGAGTGTGAATGAATAATGGGATTGGACTATAATAGTGAGGGTTCGACTTATAACTAAATTCAAATGAGTGACATGATTTTAAGTGGTCACACTATTAATAAAATTCAGGATGATTCGAGGAGATGAATTAAAATTTTAAATGGAGTGAAGGAGTAAACAAATTGAATTAAAATTTGTAAATGAATTGGAATTTGATTGAATGAGAATCAAATGAAAATAAAATAAAATTGATTTGAGAAGATAATGAAAATATTGTGAAAGAACTTAAGCAAATTGGAAAATAGCTATGGTCGAGCTTTATAAGTGATCTTGAATGAAATTTGTTTAGGTAATAGACAATTGAAATGCAAGTGAAAGAATTTTAATTAATTGTTGTAATGAAACAAAAATGTATGAGTTGTAAATAATACAGAATGGGATGACGTTGATTTAAACTTAAATTGAATGATAAATTTGAAGTGAGAATAAGGATTTGATTTAAAAATTGCAAGGGAATAAGAGTATTTGGGTTGTGAATAATTCCGAATGGAATAAAATTAATACAAATTTAAACTAGAATTAATTTTAAATGGTTATAAGCTTAAGTGATGATTATTTGCTTAAATGACATGAAAATTTGCATAAGAATTGGTCGTTTTGTTGTATTCAGAATTGAGTTGGTTTAAAGAAGCAAATGGAATTGGTTTTTGAATCAATTGGAATGGATTGAAATTTTATTAAGTGATTTTTGCATATGAATGAAAGTGAATCATAAAGGAAATGCAAGTATATCAAATTTAAAAATAAAAATTCAATTGTAAATCAATGTGGAATTAAATTGAAGAAAATCGATACAAGTAACACATGTTAAGCCAAAATGATGTGTATATGTGCTTAATTGGTACAAAAATGAATTGGTTTTAATAAATATGAATTATATATAGTGAACTTGAATGTAAATCATTCAAGTGAAATGAAATGAAGTTTGGACTTGTATAAGAAATTTAAAAGGTGATTGAAATCTTTGAATTGTTGATAAAATATGGTTAACATTGTTAAACTATGAAGTTTGCTTGTTTAAACCATGTAATTGATGTGTTTGGCTAGTTTAATGAATAGAATGTTATTAAAATTCTCATATTATTGAAAACTGATGTGTTTGTCTAAGTAAGTACAGGTACGGAAGGCAGTAGATAGAGTTGGAGCAAGTATATGCAATATAAATCAGCCGCATGCTTTTAAAATGCTAATAAAATGTACGCCTATGCAATAAAAGTAGGAAATATGAACTGTTTTTGATTATTCCGACCGTGTGGGTCGATGTACATATATTTATATCTATTGTGATATTGCAAAAGCTCCTCCGTACATGGGAGACTCTGCCAAACATTTTGGGAGTTAGAATTTTTTTGAAATAAATTTGAAATGTTTCATTAACGACAAAATTGATTTCAAATAACAATTAAAATAAAAATAAAAATAATTTTGGGATAGAAATCGAAAAAAGCAGTTTCGATTTGAAAATAAAGAATTTAGGCAAAGTGAAATTGAGATTTTCACTAAGTAGGTTTTGCTATTGGGTTTGGAACATTTTTCTATTTAGCAAATTTCGGGGACAAAATTTTTATAAGGGGGAGGAATGTAACGACCCGTAATTTTGGGTCGCTAGATTTGAACATTTAATTCATTTTAAATGTTGAATATGTGTTATAATTTGAATTTTGAAATAAAAGACTTTGGTTAAATTAATAAAATTGGTTAAAACTTCATATACGGTAATTTAATTGAAATTTGAATAATAATAACTTAATATATTAGAATTGGGATAATTGGTAATTCTGAGTGTAAATAGATAACACAATTGATTCTAAGATTTATTTTAAGTCTATTTCGATTTGAATTATAATATTGGACTGTTGGATAAAATTATAAATCGATAAGTGGAATTTGGAATTTTATATTAATTTAATAATGGAATTTAATAATATAATAAAGCAAATAATCAAATTTTGATTTAAATGAATCAGAATGATTTCTAATGTGAATATAAATCCTATATGATTTATTATTAAGTTAGTAAAGTTTTAAAAGTGAAATTTTAAGTGATTTCGACGATTTTGAAAATCGCTCGAATTTATCGACGAGTTAAAGTAGCCTTCTGGGGCACAGTCTCGGAATTCGACGAAACCAATCCATTGGATCCGTAATAGTTAGTTATTATTGAATTTCAATTTTCGTAGCAATCGGAGTTGTCGTTTGATCCCGGCAACTTAAAACGCATAGAAAATACTTTAATCGGCCAATTTAAAATTGATCGTTTATTTCTGTAACTCGCGCATACGACCAAATTAGACTCCGAAACACGTTTCATTATGTTCGGAACGTGGGTAAAACCTTAGAAACGCCTGTCGGCACGCGTTGTTTGGAGATCGTTTAAGAAGGTTGCTTTAAAGTGAATTAAATAATTAAATAATCGGTTATACGTATACATATAAGCGTTTATATGCCTAACCCTAGCCCTATTTCACCGGCCGCCACTTTTTATACTCCAATGGACGAAAATCATCCACCTTTGCCTTCAATTTGCGATCAATCCATCAAGTCGCGAATTCTTCCAACTGGAAGATCGAAGAGCCCATCGAGACGATCAGATCCATACGGTCGAGATCGTAGTTGAGGAGACGAGATGGCTGGAAATTTCTCGTGTAGGATTAGCATTCGAGTGCAAATCTCGAGATGAGGAGGCTGCCGAGCTTCGTGAAATCTGGGACGTAGGTTGTGACGGCGAAAGGCTTCGTCGTGGTGGGTGTTGATCGTGTTCAAGAGGAGGTTAGGGGGTGCGTTTCGAACCCTAAATCGTGAGTTTTGGTTTCGACTGAGCTATGTTTTCGCGTGGGGAAGAAGGACTTACGTGCGGCCTGATTTCTGTGGGACGAACGTTCGCGATTTGTTGGTATTATAAAAAAAAGAAATTTGTTTTTGATTTTATACTCAAACTTTAAAAATTCCTATCTCGTGCATTTATTATCAGATTTCGACGAATTTGGTAGCGCCGAAATCGCAGAGACGCGATCTACGCAGTGGAGTAATTCTGGGCAAGTGAAAATTTAGGTTAAATCGAACGCCGTTCGATTTAATTTAAATTTGAACGCTCGTCGAAAACCCAAGGTGAGTCATTCTCATTCACATCTGGATACTAGTAATTTAAATAGCTGATATTTAAATGGTTGATTGGTTATTTAGCTGAGTGTGATAATTTTTATTAGATAGCATCGATATTTATTTGTTGTGCTAATATCTGTGGATGTAGGGAAACAGGTTAGAGGAATCCAACTAGATTCCTCACAAATAGAAATTTATTTATATTCTGTGATATATCTCATTATATTCTGTGATAAATTGATTTAGACCTTGATATGCCGTGTTCTATTTCTATACCGTAATAGATTAATTCGGAAATTAATTGTTTTGTGCTCTAAATGGGTGAATACAACGTGGGAATTTAAAAATAAATAAATTGGGTTTAAAGGAAATTAAAGAAATCCTTAAGTAAAGAATTTAAAAGGAATTAAATTCAAGAAATTGGTTGGTAATTTGAGGGGTTTGAAATTTGGTTTAAAAAGGGAAAAGTGAATTGTTTAAAATAATAGCGAGATTTATTTTTAAAGAATGGGAAGTGTGCTTTCTCCTGGAAATTTTAATATGTTTTTAAGAAAAGTTTTCAAAATATAAATCTGCAGTTTAAATATGTTAAAATATTTTAGAAAGAAATATTATTTTAAATTGTTTAAAGTGTAAGTTAATATTTGATTAAGTAATTATGGTAATTAATTATTTGAAAAAGTAACGTAGTATTAAGTTCTCAAAAGCAAATTTTAATATAAATAATTAATTTAATAACTTTATTTTAAAAGGGTAAATTGACTTAAATTATTTACGAAACCTCTATATATTTCCTTAAGTATTATTTTCAATTTAATAATTTTTAGAAGCTTTATTTTATATTTTTTAAACACATATTTGAAAGTGATTTCCAGGAAATAGCAATGTTTTTAAAAATGAAAGGAGCTATTTTTCAAGTATGGAAAGGAAAGATACGGGATGAATGTAAAAATTGATTCGAATAAACGTGTGGGATTTATAAAATGAATTCTTTAGATTATCCTAGAATAGAAGTATATTCCCTGAAAAGCCAAGTACGTTTTAAAGCCAGTTGTTGAAAGGTAAGAAGTTGTATAAGAAAATGTTTTCAAGAAATTATTTAAGTTATAATAATTTTAAAAGTAAGCATTTATCAAATTAGATAAAGGAGTAATTATTTAAATGATAACTTGTCTTATGTTTAAAAGAATATTACTAACATTTATACTTTATAAATGGTTCTATTTTAAAGATAATTAATTAAAGTTTTATTTGAAACTTGTATAGGATTTCATAGCTTTATTTTAAAATTTAGTATGACTTTATTTTAAAGGAATAGTTTATATTTTACAAAGAATTTTTATTCGAAATATTTGTAAAGTATATGTACATTTTAAATTAAGTATGTAAGTAGATTTAATATAAATAATTTATTGTATTTTCAAGACTAAAATATTTAAATTATTTTACACTTTAAATATTGGTACTTGGATGTTTTCAGAGGAAGTAAAGATTTGAAAATCTATTCCATGAGAAGAATTGGGTTTGAAAAGTGTTTTCAACAGGATTTGAAAATGGAAACATATCTTGTAAAGATATTTTTGAGGAAAATAAATAATGTGGAAATTATTTATTGTGTAATGGAAGTTTTTTAATGTTAATTGATAGTTAAATCACCAACTATCAATATTGGGCAAATGCATTGATCGTTTCAAAGAGACCGGGATCGAGATTTATTTCTCGAAAACCACTTCGAACCGGTTTGTACGTTTTCGTGGGAAGAAGAGTTCGGAGTCGAAGATGGAGCAGTGAAGTGCAAGGGCTAGTCTCTACTAATCCTGAGGATATTTCCAAAATGGATATAGTAGGAGTAGTGCCTTCGGTTCCGTTCGAACCCGGGGCGGACTTGTATGGACGAATGCTTTCGGAACATCGTCAGGTGGACGATGGGCATTCTAAATGAAACGTTCTAAAAGGTAATGCTTAGCCTCAAGCCTCATCAACCGGGAATGACTGAAAATCAGGGGATATGCACCAAGGCTTGGTGGGCAGCACCCATTTCTGGGTAAGGTCATTCCTGTCTAGATGTCCCTTTTATTTCGGCTTAGTGGTGCGGTTGCTGATCCCAACCATGGGGTGATCTTACTTGGGATTATCCAGTAAGGGGATAATCCCGGCCTTGTGTTGCAGGGGATCGGGTGTGGTCCTCGGTACACCGATCTAGACCAGGTACTGTGACAGGTGGTACCCCAGTGCCTAGTCATTAGTTGGAAATCCATTCTCCCTACAAGCCTTTTACGAGTTTTTTTGTATTACCCACTCTGTGGCTAGTAGCTGGAATTTAATCATGTAACAATTTCGGCTATTTTATAAGTATTTGTATATAGACCCTATTATAATATCAGAGGATTTTTATAAAAAATGTTTTAGCTATCGTAAGTTAAAAACCTGACATGTTTATTTGTGGCGTGGTCTTACGAGATGCTTTTGTTTTCAAAAGGATTTTTGAAACTTTAATAATCAATTTGGGTGCATTATTATCGGCTGGTATTCCAGACTGACTCGGGTGTTATTTCATTATAATGCTCGGGTCAGACCGAGTATTATATGTTCAGGATAGGATGCTATGGAGCAAGAGAGGAGCTGGAGTCCGAGACGTATTATCCGTACTTATATATATATATATATCCACTGCTGTGAATTGTATAGAATTGTTTGACTGGTAAATATTGTATGTATGAGATACTCTGATGATATGATGTATAAAACAGATATAGTTTTCATTTTGTGTAAAGATATGATATATTATATTATATTCTATTCCGCCGCGACTGTGAGATTCTGATATTGTTTAGTTTCTTCTTCTTCCCTATCTTCTTCTTTAACCCTAATGGTTCGTATTTCTGTTCCACTTGAGTTAATTGATGTAGAATAGTGTGGACTCAAGAGGTACAGATTCGTGGGCTGTTATAGCTATCTTCAACATTTACGGTGATCTAAACTTACGAAGACCAAATGAAGCTGACATAGGAAGATTAATGGAGTTGCATGGCAGTAGAGGATGATGGGGAATGTTGGGTAGTATAGATTGTATGCATTATGGGCGAAAGAATTGTCCAAAGGCATATGCCGGAGCTTATCTGGGTAAGTCTCGTAGTTCGACTATTATTCTTAAAGTGGTAGCTTTATATGACTTATGCTATTGGCATGCCTTATTTGGAATGCTAGGTTCTAAGAATAATCTCAACGTAGTCGAACAATCTACTTTGTTTAATGATTTAGCTAATGGTAGATCTACTTCGCTCTTCTTTAGTTTAAGAGGTAACACGTACGATCATGGATACTATCTTGGCAATGGTATATTCCCTAAATGGATTACCATTATAAAGACAATTCCTAACCTATTAAACAATAAACAATCAAAGTTTATAGCAATGCAAGAAGGCCATAGAAAGGACATTGAAAGAGCATTTGGTGTTCTTCAACCAAGAATTTCCATAATCAGCAATTCATGTAGAATTTGGTCACCACATAAAATGACAACAATAACGTACACTTGTGTTATTTTATACAATATTATTTTAGTGGACACGAGACATGGAACAAGACTTTGTGTATGAGGGTGCTCCAGCACCACCGGATGTATGGCACAAAAATATGATTGAAAGTGTAATTGAAATCAATTTTCATGTTTCTAGCTAAATGTCATATCGTTGTGTTCAACTCCACCAAACACTACAAAATGATCTAATAAATCATCTTTGGAAATTTGTGGCAATTAGTGAAAGTTTATTATTGTTGTTAAGTTTGTTGTTGTTCTTCATGTTATAGACTGTTATTATTGTTGTTAAGTTTATTGTTGTTTTTCATGATGTACTTATTGTTCTTAATGTTGTTGTAATTTATTTCTATTGCATTTCATACCAAGTAATGTATCACAATTTGTTCTTGGTATTGTTGAAAAGTAATGTATCGCAATTTAATTTTATATCAAGTAATGTAATTCACTTTTAATTGGTTGTACTTCTAAAGTTACTGGATTAAGTTAATAATTGAATACATTGGCTAAAAATTCAAAGATACAATAGTTCTAAAAATAAAAATACAACTACAGCTCCTTTTCATGCCTATACCTCATAATTTCTCTCCTCTTGAATTCCATACACCCTCATTATTCTTCGGACATATGTGATGAATCCATAAACATTACTACATCTTCATCCCTTTGTTTGTTTTCAAAAGGGAGTCGATCCAATTTCGATATTTTCTCTTAGTATTGATCAGCTTGAAACTCCATTGCATGATTATACCTATCTTCGGATTTAAGTAGGAATTTTCTTATTTCTGCTTGATCCACCTTGCAAGCCTGCTTTTTTTGGCTACTTTGGCTCCCTTAGGCCTAATAAAATCATCATCGGTAGGGGTTAGCTACTCTTCCAACCCTTTACCCAAGCTCTCCAGCGAATCCCCAGGGCTAGAACTTTCTCCGACTCTTGGTGCTTTACCTTAGGCGCTGTTTGATTGGACGTCTTGGGTTTTCTGAAGAGAAGATTTCCATTTTACATGCTCAAGTAGCAAGTCATAAATGTGCATGAACTGATAAAAATGAGCTGCTTGTTCTTTGGACTGTAGATTTGTTTAAGCAATTTATTTGCTTCCATCCTCTTCAAAAAAATACTTAAATAAGTAGAGAACCGTGAGAAAAATACAGACATATGAAAATTTAGGAAATCTTACTAAATGCATTTCATTTCCATATCCAATAGGATTTTTTTGCTTTAACTTAAACATTTAATGTGTATGACAATTGATTTTCCCATAATGATATTTGAACAAAGATAGCGATCTTTTACGATCAATGTTTTTTTTGATTCTAGCAATTAGTAATTTTACCCCGAAAAGTCACATCACTTTAGTCAGCACCTCGAATAGGATCAGTTGAGAGTGCACACCAAATGTAACATAAATCATAGTCTTCCACTGAATTCCAACTATCAATAGTTACCGCTTCGCCAATCGAAAGCGTAGCATCTTCTAAATAGAATCCTTCAAACTTGCATCTTGCTACATCGATGTTGAAATTGAAAAATATTTTAAGATGAGAGAAGTGAGAGTAGAAAGTGTGGAAATTTTATAAAGTGTTGTGTGTGACGAGAAGAGATGAAGGTGGATTGTATTTATAGAGGGGGAATAGAGCCGTTAATTGGACCGTTAAAGGGTACATAATTGGGTGCTTGTTGGACAAACGTCCAATCCCCAGGAGTCTGTTCAACAAGAACCTTAAATGAGAGGCTTGTTGAACAGATGCCTGGCGTTTGGGCATTTTTTCAACAAATGCCCAAACCTATTACATTTTTTGACCGTTTGACCCTGAAATGTACACCATCAAAGATTGTATCCTCAGTTGCATCGACATTTGAGTCTATAAATTACATTTTGTAAAATCTGTTTTTTTATTAGAGATGCTCTAATAATATGTATACATGAAGTCCTTCATATACATACAAAATCTAATGGTACACACTGCTCGCGTGCAAAACAAAATATTCTTGCATCACTCACATTCTTTGTAAATGCAATATAAAATGGTTAATGTAAACAAACGACGTTCCACATATAAAAAGTTAGATAAATGATACAAATTCAACGTGTCCTTCATGTGAGAGACATATTATGTAGTATAAATGATACATCCTCTATCTATGTAAGATAAATGTCATCGTTCAAATTTGAAAGCTTAAATGTCATTTGTTGACATAATGTTAAAGCTCTACGTATGTAAATCCTTTATAGAACTTTATATAAGTGTATATAGTGAATCAAAAAATATTTAATATTATTACAACAATTGTATTCTTTATTTTTTTTGATCTAGATCCTAGCAACCACAAAAAAACAATTATATATGAGGAAACTGAAAAGGTATATAAAAAATATTTTGACATAACTGAGAATGCTATTTAAACTATCAAAATTAGTGATCAGTATTTATTAATTAGACTTTGCTTCATAGTTTATCATTGTTTATCAATTGTTAAAACATAAACTAATTTAACTAGCAATTATTTAAAAATGAAACTGAAAGACATGTTACTTGTAACGACCCGTTAAATTTATGATATTTAATAAAATGAATTAATATAATTTCTAATTTGTTTAGGAGTAAACGTAGAAATTTGGTATAGTGGTTGCAATTTAGTGTAACTATAAAATTTTATGATAATAGATGTGGATAATGTAAATTTTCACAACTTGATTTAAAGTAATTTTGAAGAAACAAATAAATGTTGAATTTGTGAATGTTAGTATAAATATTAACTTAAATGGTGTTCATTAATACAAAGATGTAATTAGTGTAGATAGTAATAATTTATGCCTGTAGTGAAAGGAAAAGAAAACTAATAGAAACATAAAATTTATTTTATGTAAACAAAAGTATAGTTTTGAACAAACTTATGAAAATTGATAGAAACAGTGTTTGTAATCAGTTTGGTTATTTTATATTTGAAAGATAGAGATGTGTAAATACGTTAATGAATTTGTAAGTGGAAGGAATGGTAGAATGAAAAGAATATACATAATAATAAGCATTTGATTCAATTAAGGGAATTAAATTATAATAAATGGTCATTTAATAAATTCAACGTTTGTGAGAAATCATAATAGTTGTGTAAAATGTGTACAAACTTGGATTTGGAAGTTTATTGGATTTATAACGGTTTTGTTATTAAGTGTATGAGTTTAAAAGTTATTCCCTTTTGTAAAGTAATAGAAGAATGCATAAGATATAAACAGGGCTTAATAGAATTGACACTTAATGAATTGAATAAATTACCCATTTATGTAGATATGTATAGTGGACTATAAATGGCCTAAGCAAATATAAAATGGAATAATCATTGAGATTTGTACTATGAAAATAAATAGTAACATTTATTTGCAAGGAATAAAAGACTATTTAGGTGACTAGAATTTGGAGTAATGACTATTGTATGTTACCTACCCTTGTTTCTTGTTAATTTAGATTTTGGGAATCAAATTCAATTTATCCGCCAATTTACCGCAGTTAAAGTAAAATGAATTGGTGATTGAGAAATGTTAAATACAAATAAGATGTAAACCAAAGAAAATCCCATTTGTAATAAATTATGTAGAATAAAGTAAAGAAACTAGGAAATGAAAATGTGAAAATGTGGATGCAGTGAGATCTTAAGTGATAATAACCTTGTTAGGCAAGTGATAACGGAATTTTGTGTATATGTAATATTTACTGGTGTGTCAAGTAATAAACACATAGATGCAAGAAAAGGAAAGTTGGTAGCAATCTATATATGTTATTTATCTTACTTAGTATATTAAATAAGGTTTGGAATTCAAATTTTAATTAAAGGAGTTGGTAGCACGTTAGTAGGAAATAATTGTAAGGGTGGGATAACAACTACTATAAACTACCTAATTTAAATGAGTCAATGAACTTATTTGAAATAACGTTCATCTAAATATGAGTAATTAAAATGGCGGGGTCAACAATAAACGTTACTTTAGAATTAATTTATATTTTAACGGAAGTGTGAAAGTAAAGCAATAGAAGCGTAAACTTATCAAGGTAGAATTTAGTAGTGTAATGAAAAAATGTTAAGAATGTTATAGTATAATGATTGATTGGAAATCAAAATTTACTTGTTTGAATGTAACTTTAGGGAAATTGGATTTAATTAAAATAAAAAGGAAGAAAAAAAATTGGATGAAATTTAATGTTGGAATATTATGTAAATATAAACTTAGATAAAATTTAAGGATATCTACGTAATAGAGTGTAAAACCAATGTTAATTTCATCTATTTAATACTAATAGGTTAATAATAGAATGAAGAGTAAATTTAATGTTAAGTTAATATGAATTAAGGTAATATTGGGGAATAATGTGAATTTTCTTCATAATATGATAAGTTGTAGAATACAACGTAAACTTAAGTATAACCTTTGGATTGAAAACATTGTTAAGGGTTACCTGTTAAATTTGGATGGAATTGGCAATAAATGTTACACTTATGGGTAAGGAAATAAAAATATCCAGAATTTGAGTATATTAAGAAATGGGGATTGAAATTGAAATCTTGCAACGAATCTAATAATACGTTACATAAGTGTTAAATTAAGGTAACATTTGGAAAATATGATAATGATTTTCAAATTGAACAAGTTGTGGAATTAATAAGGATGGAAGAAAAAAAAAATCAAGATTTATTTTATTTATTGGAATGAAAAATTTATAAGTTGATTTATTGCGAATAATTGAAATTTAATTTGGTAATTGGCGAAATGATTAATGATTGAATTAACATAGAACTTGTTGTTAGTTATTAAAATTGTTCAAGAAATCAAAGGAGAGAAATTTTATAAAATTTTAAATTTTGTAATTGGATTGGCTAAAGTGGGAAAGTGGAATTAATCAACGTTGTTACTTTTATCTCCTTCCCTATTAGATCCTTATGTGATTGCATCTACATTTATTGTTGATTATTCCTATATATTGTCACCAATTAATCGTACTTGATGTATGTTTAGCAATTTTGTCACACAGTTAAAGTATGAATATATATATATGATGTATTCAAATTTTTCTGTATCTAGCACTTAATTAATTTAGAATCAAACTAACGAAACGTGTCATTTATTTTTGTCCCTCCATATTCATTTTCTTTCTAATTAATAAATACCTCTTTTTAATACCTGCTACTTTAAAAAAAAAAAAAAGGACTGTTCATATTTGCTATATTTCAATACCAAGTGTTCATATTCACTTTATTTCTAATTAATAGCAGCCTCTCCTTTCAAATCTATTTGTCCCTAAACCTAACTCTAACCTTATAAATAACCTACTTCTTATTCTTCTATTACATTTTGTTTCTCCTAACTCTAACCCTAGCCTCCATGCTATTCTTCTTCTTCTTCTTCTTCTTCTTCTTCTTTTTCTTGTTTTTCTCAAAGCTCCTTATTATCTCTCATTTTAATTTTTTTTTCTTTCTCTTCAAATATTCTTCTTCTTCTTCTTCTTCAAATTTACTTCTATTTCAAACTTTCTTCTTTTCAAATCTAGATCTTCTCTTCCGTTTTCAGTTCTTATTTTAATCATTTTTTTTTCAATTCTTCTTTTTCAAATCTTCTTTTTCTTTCAAACCTTTTGAAATACATACATTCATATAATAAGGAGGAAAATTAAAGTAAATCGAAATAAAAGAAAAATTACGGAACAAAGTTAGCAATCAAGAAGAAACATATGCGTTTTTCACGAGGGAAGGTGGATGTGGCACGGTATTTTATTTTTGTTTTGTTTATTTTTAATTTTTTTATTTCAATTGCAAATCGTTTAATTGTGATAACTTTCACATACGAACTCCGTTTCACACGAAATTTCTTTTGTTAGGATCGTAATTAAATTCCGGATCTGATGACGCTGGTTTGGATAAATTTAGAGACCGTCAAATTTTGGGTTTAAATCGGATTTACATTCGATTTAAATTCAAAAGTTGAGTGTTTTGACCCACTCACAATTACTAGAAGCTTTTATGTTTGTTAAATAAATTTTAGAAATGAATACAAATTTATTTATGAGTATTTGGCATGTTTATTTCGTTCATATCTGTTGAATTGCATTTTATAAAATTTAACTGTTAATTTAATTGATTTATTGTGTATTAATTGACTGTTGGAAATTTTTGTTGCATATGAATTGCTAGTTAACAGTTGTATAAATTATTACTGAATAAACTGTTAGATTAATAGTTGATAAATTTAATTTGAATAAACTGTCAGTTATCACCTGTTATATATGATCATATATATAATTGTTATTGATTGATATTGATCGATGTTGTGATTGGATGATGGATGTGTTGTTGAATGAATGTTTTATTTGGATATCATTAAACTGCAAGTTAGTATGCATTTACATTTCATTCGGGATTGCGGTTTGAAATGATATACAACCGCAGTTTTATTTTTTTAAATTGCGGATTGAAATGATAAATATCCGTATCACTTGACCATAGGATAGAAAACTATATACAGGCACCGCGGTCTATATATAACTATTTTTAATGTGATTTCTATGGTTTGGATGGAATACGGTTTTCAAAAATCTTAAATTTTATACTGAATAAATGTTTTCTTCCATATTTATATACATATGAAGTTGAAAAATTTGAAATAAAAAGGTGTATAAATCTCTTTATTAAAATGGAAGAAAATTTAGTAAATGGAGTTTGATAATTTATATCCTATGTTTAAATGTTAAGTTGGAAATTTTAAGATATGATATTTATAATTGGATTTTCCCAAAATAAATTAAATGAATATTCTAGTATAACTTGAATTGGAAAATATATATAATTTATTACTAGAAATTGAAGTCTTATAAATTATGGATTCTATGTGAATATTCAAGGCTAATTAATAGAACATTTGATTTGAAAGAATAAAATCCAACTTTAGTTGAAATATTTATACTCAAAATGGATATACGTATATATATGAATTTATTGAAATGGTTTTGGAACTTGAAGCGATATTAAATTTTGGTTTTAACTTTAAATAAAGAAATGTATTGTAAAGCCACGAGAAATATTTCTTTTCAAAGTAACATTTAAGTTAAACCACTTATTTTATATACTGTTGAATATCCAAACCATTTAGTTTTGAAAGTAATGGTTTTAAAAACTATGGATTTCGAAGTATTATGTTGAAAGTTAATATTCAAATATTTGGTTGCAAGGAATTATAAATTTTAAAAGTGGCATATTTTTTGGAAAAGATTTATATTTGGGAAATGATATCATTGATTTGGGTTTTATAAAATAATATCAAAATGAATCTTTTTGGGTTTTAAAGAAGAAATGATATCGTAATATTATGGTTTTGAAATGGATTATATTCTGGTTTTAAAGTATAAACTATTTTTAAATGACCGCGGTGTTATAATAACGATTGGTTGGCAAAGAGACCGGGATCAGATATGGACATACTCTCTGTCGATACCGAAAACCACTTTGACTAACCGTGTACGCGGTGGAGATTCCAGAATGAAGTAGGTTGGGGCGACGTTTCCTGTAAGGTAAATACGTGGACCCGACTCCCGTGAGTTGGCATAAGGTGGCTAAAACAGGAGCGATTGACGGGTTAATGAGGTCATTCCTCTGATCGGACACTCCTCTTCGATATTATACTTCGACTTTGGATTGATTCAGTGGCCACTTCTATTTTTGATTTTTGGGGAGTTTGTTCGAGGTGGGCGGTAGCTGCGGCTACGCGTTACCATCGACCCGGAAGCGTAATTGGTATATCTACCCTGGCATTGCCTAGTTGTGCCATGTCACCTACCCTATCGTGCCTTATACGATTTTGGTTTTGTACCATACCTATGGAGTGCCCTCTGACGACGCCCAGTACGGGGGAGATTACGGTACTGTATAGACTATGGGAATATATTCTGTGTTAAGGTGGAAAATGTAAAGCCTTAACGCTATTTAAAAGTAAGTTTATTTTACAATTAGACACTATTATAATAGCGCAATATACTACATAGTAAATAGTTTAACGGATCCTTAGGAGATGTAAATCCCGAGCATCTCTTAAGTTACAGTACTCATATTTATTTCTGTAAAATTTAACTTACATAAGATCTTTTAGTTCTGACTCGAGTTTTTTTGTCTTTCCAAATTCGCTCGGGTCAGTCCGAGCGTTTCAGGATTTGAAGATTTAGCTTTGGAGGACGAAGACGAAGATTTGTATTATTATTATTTATACTAGTGCACTACACCATTTAATTCCGCTGCATTGTTGTATTGGTATGTGTAACTCTGATATTTGTTGCACAAGAAAAATAAATTATTTTGTAAAACAGTTTCATGAACTGTATATTTGATTATTATATTTTATCCTTCCGCTGTGAGATTCTGTTTTGTTTTATTTCTTCTCTATCTTTCTCATTTACCCCATAACAATCCGACCTTCCGTATGGTTTGAATTGGCACGTGTGTCGGTTTAAAGTGTGCGAAAAGGCAGGATGTTACATTACTATTGTCTATTAGGTTTAGCAGGTACAATGTATGTGTATATAAAATAAAATCTTTGAACCAAATACATATTCCGAAACATGTAAACTTTTGCATGTAGTATTGAACATATTTTAATGAAAATTAAGTTAGAATTAATTTCAAAATGTCAAATTCTTGAACTAAAAGGAAATGAAAGGACGAATCCGTAATCTAAATTTTAAATTGTAATATTTTTAACTTTTTTTAAAATAGCCATCAAGCTTAAAAAAGAATTGAATGTCAATAAAATGTTATTTAAAAAGCTAATTTTATTATGATTAGAAGAAAATGTCTTTGATTTTAAAATATTTAGAAAGGTATTTCATTTTTTAAAAATTAGGTTGAAATACAAAAATACAAATAAAAGTGTTATTTAACATAAAACTGAAATTAACGAAAAATGGATATAATTTATTTCCACTTGAAAACATCTAAAAAGGAAAAAGAAATATGTTACACTCCCTTTGTTGGGATTTGAACCTATGACTTTAGTATTATTCTAAACTTTCACTACAAAAAATGATAGTTATTCTGAAGGCTATTGGTCATCGAAAATCATCTGCAACAACTCATCTCTTCGCCCTATAGAAATGGACACTAATACATCCATGACATTACCAATCATCCAAATGCCAAAAGACAGCTTGTAAGAGAAAAAGCGAAGTAGAAGGAAGACAGAATCTCACAAAAAATGTGATGAGTAATATATAATACAAAACAAGCCTTTAAAAAAGGACAGAGATTTTCATATACATACATAAATTAGAGTACAACATTAACCCATCATCGGTCTGGATAGTTGTAACCATCTGTCCTTATAATTACTGATAACTACAACAAGAACAAACAGCGGAAGATAAATACGGAGGTACGTCTTGGAGGAATCCAGCTTATCTCTTGAAAACCCTAAAGGGTTTAGCTAAATCAGGTGAAATAAGCTCGAAACTAACCCGAGCATTATAAGAAAACAATGCATGGGCCAGTCTGGTAAAATCAGCATGAGAAACACAAGCAAATGTATTATTTATTGTTATAAAAACCTTTCAAAAATAGAGGTATCTTGTAAGACCACGCCACATATAAACACAGATGGGTTTTTTAACTTACGATAACCAAACCATTTTTATTATAAAATCCAGTGATTTATAATAATGTCTAGTAAAATAAATATTAATCATAGCCAAAATCGTTACATTAATTAAATTCCAACATAATAGGTATACAACTAAATCCGTAGGGGCAAACATTGGAGATTAGATTTCCATCAATGATTCGGCTACTGAGGTATCACTCGTCACAGTACACTTCTAGATAAAGTGTACCGAGGTCAACAACAACTTCTTGCACCCTGCTGCACATAGTCGGCTGCCTCCTTAACATGGCATACCAGATTAGATCATCCTATGGACCAGGACTCCAAAACAATGCACACCAGTCATAGCCCCATTCTCATGCGCATACCAGAACTATAAATATCGACCCTAAATCAAGGAATGATTCTCCTAATAGTAGCGAACCACATAGTTCTATTGCATGTCCCCTGTTTTAGTCACTACCAAGTTGTGAGGCTTGTGAGGTCATGATTACCTTTTTCCTCACTTAGAAATCTCACTGGAAATGCTAACACTGCCTTCCAAGCATAATGCAATACTAGCAATCGTCCATACAAATTGTTAAGGATATGAACAAACCAAAGGCACTATTTATACTACATCCATTTTGGAATCACCCTCAGGATTAGTAGCAAATAGCCCTTACACTTCAAAGAGCTCCATCTTTGATTCCATCATCTTCAAGATATCTTTAATATGACGCTTGAGTTGGATCGAAGTGGTTTTCAGATAATTCATACTTATCCGATCTCGGTCTCTACGAAACAACATTCGCTAGTTTTCGGTAGGCTCAACACCCGTTCTTTTGGAAATATATGGACAATACATAGGAGTGTGGATCACTCCCTAATTATTAAATGGATGGATCTCCCTATCATTTGTCCTAGGAGAACAAAACGAGATTTATGTGCACAATACAACATCATCGAAGATGACTGTGCCATTTAACTCATAATGATTCTCCTACATATTTCTAGAGTTATATTTTGGCCAAGATTTAATATTCAATTATTTAACTATCAAACAAACAAACAAACAACATAGATTTAATTCCATGTGGAATCCACTAAGTCTCTGCTAATTAATCTTATTAGGAAATCAAATCTCCAGTTTCGATGACCCAACTATACAGTGGAAATCGAATATGCATATGTATATTTCTATATAATAGGTACTTGCTAGAGCAACATCACTAGAAAGACAAGTACAAGGCTTAAAGAATGTTACAAGAGACAACAAGTCGATAGGATCAAAGAAGCAACATAAAAGATGCACAAAACAGACATGTACAAGTTTCAGATGTCTGGATGCATATCCCAGACGTCTGGAAATGTCCTCTAGAGAAAACAAACAGATTAAACCAAACGTCTGGTAGTTGCACTCAAACGTCTGAAAATCTACTATGTACAAAAAATATATAGTATCAGACGTCTGATACAAATACCAGACGTCTAATTTCAAACTCAGATTTTAAATTTAAACTTCAACTGTCAGATTTGTATAGACATCTTCGCTTCTCTTCGCTGCAACTCTTCATCATCAACAGAAGCAACTGTAGAGCACTTGTTAATGGATGCAACTACTCAAGGAACCTCTTTACAACTATATATATCATCAAGAACCAAGTGAACCCTTACCTTACTTACTTACTTACGCTCTCTACTTACATACTATTATATATTTTTGATCTCTAGCAATCAATACTTGTATTTCACTCTTTCATATATTCAGTTCTTCACAGACAATACTCTCTAGATATATAGTGGAAGCATTTGAACTTATTAGTCAATATTCGTGTTATAGAACATGTAACGATCGCGATTTTTCGTTGCCGAAAAATCGAACCGTTAGGGTTTTTAGAAGAAGAAAGAGGTAGAAGAAGAAAGAAAAGAAAGAGAGGAGAAAACAGAAAACAAGTAACAGAACGAGAAACAATATCAGAATCTCACAATCGCAGCGGAACAACATATAATAGATAAATGAATATTATTAAAACAAAAGAACTATACATTTTATACATACATCACAATACATCATATCATCAGAGTGTACAACAATAAAACAGCGGAAAGAATACTATATACAATAGATAATAGACTACGCTATCTGGCTCGCCTCCAGATCTGCACAGCAACTCCCGAATCCAGAATAACCTGATAACCTAACTCTAGACTGCCCGTGTGGAAAATAGTGGGCACCCAGAGTTTAGGAAAGGAACAATAAACTCCAGGTCAGTCATGGGACTGGTGTGAGAACTCAAAAACAGTTTATCTTTAAACAAGCAACAAGAAAATTTAAATTTTTAAATCCGCAATGCTTTTTGGAAAATGAAACTACCATAAGGCCTCCCGCCACACACACAATGCAAACGCAGAATTGGAGGAGATTTCTCCTTATGATAGTCAAAGATGCTTACTACGCGAAAATCAAATCATTTTTGATATTATTACTAGTGCATAGTGTAGAAATCAATTTCGAAAGTAGAATATAAATCCTAGCCAGCATAGACATTCCGAACTATGCCTACTATAGCTACCATCTAAACAGTGGTGACCACCATAAGTAAATGGCAGGTAATACAACTAAAACCGTACAAGGCACGTATTGGAGGAATGGATTTCCAACAAATGGTCAGGCTAAGGAACTTCCTACTGCCACATGGGATCGCCTCTGGCGGGACGTCCCGAGAAACTAACGTTACGGTTAGATCTCTGCCAACACAAGGCCGGGTTACCTCTGTAACTAGGTAACTACTACACGAATATGCCATCCCCCGGTCCTTTGGGACCTTTATCCGAGCGCTCGCAACAACACCACACACAGAAATATATATAGTGTATCAACATGAGTAAGCATCTGGGCTCCATACCATGATACCACCCTTTACCAGAAGGAAATGACATACCCTAAAGGGCGCGACCCTCATAACCTTGCCGCATATTCCTGTTTCGACCATTTCCGGGGAGTGAGGTCCTGACGAAGTCTCGTCCACAAAGCTACGCTTTGTGTAACAAAGCCATGCTTCGGGTCCACAGATGACCAAAGCAATAATCACAAAGATAAATGATCAAACAAATGATCATATCACAAATGACCAACCAATGATCATCACACAGCAGCACTCAGCATGCCACATTACCAGATTGGGAAATATCGCTGATAACCTTCAACTACATAACCTCTGAGCTCGTACGTCTCAGAGAAGGGTGTTAAGCTAAGAGAATAAATTCTCCGCCACCAACAGAAATGTATTTGAAAGAAATCTGCTCTATCTCTCAAAATGTAATGTCAGACACGTAACCATACAAGTCTGTTCCGGGTTCGAACAGAACCGAAGGCACTTCCAAGGAAGCCCTTGCAATCCGGGTATTCACAATCCCGATAAAATTTCCCATCACAAAGGAAATCTCCATATCGTAGCTAACGATGCGGAGACAATCGATAGGTCATCCTATCGTTTTCACAAATACCCGGTCTTCAACACCGGTCTTCAAATGCAATCCAAACGACGTATCGCATATTCGGAATGGGATATATGACACAAAGGTCCTCTCCCGGCTAAACCGAATAGCGAGCGCTTATTTTAAAAACAAGTGTGCATTCAATTCCAAACAAACACAATCAATACCATCCAAGGGTAAATATTGATAGTCGGTTATTTAACTATCAATAAAGATGCGCCACATCATCAGATTCCAAATAATTTTTTTCCAAAATTATTAAGTCCCAAAATATCTTTGCAAGATATATATACACAATTTCCAAATAATTTCCCAATTTATTTGCTTTACCGAAACACCTTCACAATAAAATTTTCCACACTTTACCCATTTGAAAACCCATTTCAAATTAAACACCTTAACCATTTGAAAACAAATTTCAAATTACACAACTCAACCATTTGAAAACAAATTTCAAACCACCATTCATCCTTTATCCCTTTTGAAAACAAATTTCAAAACAACATATAAATCCTTACCGATTTATTTTTAAATTTTACGCTCCAAATTCGTGAATTTTATTTCCATCTTTAAAAATAAATCAACATTTATTTTTAAACCAATTTCCCTTCCTATATATAAATTCCAAAGTGGATTTAAATCCCAAATACCCATTCATAATTGATTTCAAATCGATTCCAAAATATTCGCTTACAATTTACCTTTAAAAGGTGAATTCACAAAAACGTTCCATTCCATATTGGAAAATCATTTCTAAACTTATTTAAAAATAAGTAATTCACAATTCAATTTATTTTCAACAATTCGAAAATATTCCATATGCTTAAACCATAGTTAAGTATTAATTTCATTCCTTTAAAGAAATATTCTTTTATTCACATTTATTTGGGTTAAAACCGAATGTTGCGTAAAACATCGTTACGACAACCCAAAAACACTAGTATATGGATTTGAAATAAAAATGGATACATAAATCCACTACTATTCAAAATATTCCCTTCTATTTCTCGAAATCGTCTATTTCAACAATCAATGTTGAAATCTATGATTTCGATACTTAATATATCTTAAAACGTCTTTAATTAGTTTTAAATTCCATTTAAAACGTTCTTTTCCAAAAACACGTTCATTTAATAAAATTATACATTCACCGTTCAAAAATAGTGAATACAACCCCTTTAACAAATTCCATATTCAATTTATCAAATTCGATGAATTTCAAATTTATAAACATAGTTTATAAATTCCATTTCTATTATAAACCCCAATTTTATAAATTCCTTTATTAATCCGATGCAATTTACATAACCCAGTTTCATACCCAAAAGCCATATTGTAAGTTAAATACTTATAATATTATTTATTTACCAAATCGTTCCTTTGAACTTCACCAATTTAAAATCTTATCACTTACAAGATTTCTTTATGGTTTATAATAATTTCAACTAATGAAATCTTCATTTATTAACAATTTCTATAAAATTCCCCTTTTTAATGCCCAAATCCATTTCTATAAGTTAATAACTTATAAACTTAAAATTTTCCAATAACCATTCGTTTTATAAATTTCACATTTATTAATCTATAAATCCTAGTGAAATTCATGTTATACATCAACTTAACACTTTATAAATTTATTCTATAACTTCAATAAATTTAATTTAAAAACATCCATTTATAAAATCCTTTATATAAACCATTAATAATAATAACTTCCCAAAAACCAAATTTAACTATTTTATAAAAACCTATTATTGTTAAAAATTTCTTTTAAGTTATATTTTATAAAAATATAAATTTTTAAAACATAAAATTTTATCCATCTATTTATTTTAAAATTTAATCAATTCAAAATTTTTTAATAAACCATATTCTTTGAAAAATCGATTTAAAACCCCTTTTAAATTCAAAACCGTTATTTTAATTTTTTAAAAATTTGAATCCGATGATGCAACAGCATTAGATGGTCAATCACGGGAATAAGTGTCATATATCAATATGATTATCAACAATCAACATAATATTTATAAACAAATAAATATGTGAGGAATCCAGTTGGATCCCTCCAACCTGTTACCCTGCATCCACAGACGTTAGCACAATACCAATTCCACTTCAAGGTGGAATATCGCGGTATATGGGATTTTATAAATATCCGCTTAATAACGGCGCAATAGGGTCTCATCCGCTATACGAGGCGGGAAATCAAATCCGATATATACATATGCCAATATATATATATCGCTATATATAATATATATCCTATTATATCTACTACCACAATCAATCAACAATTATCGATCAATATTAACTATTTAAAATTTTAAACAAAACCTTTCGATTGAGTGAGGAGTTCTCACCTTGATTTTATTTCCGGTTTCGGCGTTCGTTTCGAATAAAATTAAACGAACGTTTAATTTTACCCGAAATTCAAACGAGCTCCAATCGACTCCAGACTAGCTTCATCGCGAAGAGCACGACCATACGATTCCAACGCACTTTGATTCGTCCCAATCGGACCTCGCATGAACAAGATATTGCATTTTAAGTTGACACGAATTCAAATTTCAATTAAATTAACACAAAAAAAAAGAAAATTCACCCAACACATGTGGGCCGCACGCACTAGCTTCCTCCCGCTCTCCTTCTCTTCACGCGCACGGTAACTCCTCTCCAGGAAACAAAAACACGCACTTGAACCCATCACATGCCGACCTAGGGTTTGATTTTCCGACCACCACGAGCATCGATACTTCATCACCCTGCCACCAAATGAAAGCCCTCGACAAAAGCCACCATCGGCCCAAGCATGGCCAAGCTCGGCGCCCTCCTCCACCTTGAGGAACGCACGCAACAACCAGGGGACACGGCTCAATATCTCATCCAAATGGCGACGATAGCTGAGATCCACCGTTGGATCTGTAGTCCACACCATGCTCTACAACTTTCATGTTGTAAGTTTCTCGATTCGATGAGCGGATTTGGAGATTTTGAGAGGGGAAAATGGGATGATTTCGGCCATTGGACCTATAGGAGGCGGCTGGTGATAGTGATTAGGGTTTTGGAAAAGAAGATAACATATATGTTAATATTATTTTAATAATAAAATGCCCAACTTAACACTTTTGCAAACGAACTCCAAACGACGCGTGCCGCCAGGCGATTCTAAGGTTTTTCCGCATTTCGGACACAATGGAACAGGTTTCGTAAGCTAATTCGGAAGTATGTGTGAGATACGACTATAAATGCTCGATTTAAATTAAAACCGATTTAAACGATTTCTAGGCGTTTTGGCTTGTACCGGACAAACGATAAATCCAAACGACTTGAAATTTGAAATCTTACAATAATATCACATTACGGATCCGATGAAACTGGTTTCGTCGAAATCCGAGACCGTTTGAAAAATGGCTATTTTTACTCGCCGAATTAAAATTAAAACGATATCGATGCCTTTCGAGCTGCCACGGTCAAACGACAACTCCGTTTGCTACGAAATTTGAAATCCGATAATAACTAACTATTACGGATCCAATGGAACTTGTTTCGTTCAATTCTGAGACTGTTCAAAAATTGGTTATTTTTCAGTCGATAATTAAATATTAAAATATTCAATTTTTACAAATTAACTCCAAATTCAGTTTTACAAGTTCTAAAACATTTCTATAACTTTAATATGATAAAACAAAATTTTCCAAACCATTTTCAATCATATTTAACCCAATATTTAATTATTTCTGGAATTTCACTATTAAATAAATCGATTTAATTGCAAAAATTAAATCCAAAATTCAAAATAAAAATTTATTCGACTCCAAAAATTCACTTATTAATATTTAAAATTAATTAAATATTCAAATTTAAATTACTAAAAATTCTGGGTCGTTACAGTCTTCCCCCCTTAAAAGAATTTCGTCCCGAAATTACAAGTTAAGGAGAATGATCCTAAACCGTTTATTATTTTTCCAAAGCTAATCAGTTTTATTAACTTTCTAACCTAAATATTTTTATTAAAGATTCACTATTATTTCAATTAGCTTTCCAACTCCAATTATAAGTTTCAAACAACATTGTTTACTTAACAATTCAAATTTAAATTTAAATTCAAATTTCAAACTTTCAAAATTTCTCTAACTCCCAAAATTTTCGAAAAATTTCGCCAGAGTCTCATTTGCGCGGCTAGATCGGTACGACTACAAAACGGCTCTACGGCCCCTCAGAATCAAAAAGAAAAGAGAAAGCCAAGTGGCTGGAGAAGGAAATCATCAAATCTCATATAAAAACTGAAATACGTACCTTTTGTCGAGCGATTCAATTTTTTTAACTTTGAAATCAAAATTTCAATCCATTATATACCTGTATATCCTGCTAGCATAATATCTAATTATAATATTCAAACAAATTTGCCAATTCAATTATAAAATTTCCAATACATGCTTCTTATACCACTTTTAGTTTACTATTAAAGTTGCATATTCATTTTCATTCAACTTTGCATTTCAATTTTCATTTGAATTCAATTACATAGCTTTCAAATTTTACTAATTCAATTTTCATTAACACTTAATGAATTTACATACAACCAACCAACAAGCAAATAACGACCAATGTACATCCAATACAACCAAATTTTATCCATTTTTCTTACATTCAATTTGGTTCAACTGTTTTAATTCCAATTGGTTTAGCATTCAATTGATTTTCATTCTACTATTCAACTATTTTCAAATGAATTTACACTTGCATGCATCATTTCATATCAACTTATTCATATTCTATTGATTAACATTCAATTCATACTTTAACTCAATTGCTAGTTCTTTTTACAAATAAAATTGAATTTCATTTATATAACTTAAGTTCACATCTTTAACAATTTCATTTACTCACTTTATTCATTTATTTTGATATTAACATCAATTCTTTCAACATTACTTAACTTGCATTCCATTTCAACTTTATTTACATCATTTAATTCACTTGATTATTTAACTTTGATGCAAAGATCGATTTTTTATTCAACTTCACTTAAGTTATTCCATTTAAACATCATTTGTTAATTAAACTTAAGTTTTACTTATCAATTCAATTCGGATTTTAAATTCCAAAGTAAATCCCATTTAACTTTTACTTAAGTCAAATTCATATCAATATTCAAATTCATATTCCATTTTACTTAACTTAATTGTTTAACCACTTCAACAACTGGTTTCACTTACATTTTCCCATTTAATAAGTTATAAAACTTATTATTCAACTTCTAACTTATATTATAAGTTCAAAACCTTTTTCACTTATACTTAACAACTTCAAGTTGAATTTTAATTTCAAATTGATTTATTACAACAAAACTTCAATTTTTAAATTCATTTTTGTAGCAAATCCATCACATAGAAACTCGAAAATGATACTGATGATGCTGCAGTCATCACCCTTATTATTTCCCAGTGACAATAGTGAAATCAATGCTAATTATTCTTTCAAAAAGTTTTCTTTCTATTCATAAATCACTTTTATAAACCTTTTACTTATATAATTTTACTTCTTATATACATACATGCTTATCTTACAATTGTAAATCATTATTAATTATAATTTCATCTTATGATTCATTGGTTTATACCATTATTCTTTTACAATAGTTGCTTTTATTAGCTTATTCAAACAACTTTTAATTATTTTATATATATATCATTTACAACAACCAAGCAATCAATTATATACACACTTCAATAATTCCTGAAAAATTATTTTCTTTTTATATATAAAATATAATCGAGGTAAAATTATTTCATTTACCCAATTTAAAACAATATTGTGTCGGATTGTTCTATTCAAGTGTTTAGGAACCCCTTCGATTCAGTTTTCGAGGCTGCGCCGACGAAGGTTCATATACCACTCAATAAACCAATCATCACAATATAAAACAATTTTATATTCACTAACAAATACGCACTCATATCTATTATTACACTCATACTCATTCTAGAGTACTGCTGACTCTATCTCTAATGAGTAACACCCAACAGAGCAGGTTGTCGCTTAACCATATGCTCTGATACCAAATGTAACGATCGCGATTTTTCGTTGCCGAAAAATCGAACCGTTAGGGTTTTTAGAAGAAGAAAGAGGTAGAAGAAGAAAGAAAAGAAAGAGAGGAGAAAACAGAAAACAAGTAACAGAACGAGAAACAATATCAGAATCTCACAATCGCAGCGGAACAACATATAATAGATAAATGAATATTATTAAAACAAAAGAACTATACATTTTATACATACATCACAATACATCATATCATCAGAGTGTACAACAATAAAACAGCGGAAAGAATACTATATACAATAGATAATAGACTACGCTATCTGGCTCGCCTCCAGATCTGCACAGCAACTCCCGAATCCAGAATAACCTGATAACCTAACTCTAGACTGCCCGTGTGGAAAATAGTGGGCACCCAGAGTTTAGGAAAGGAACAATAAACTCCAGGTCAGTCATGGGACTGGTGTGAGAACTCAAAAACAGTTTATCTTTAAACAAGCAACAAGAAAATTTAAATTTTTAAATCCGCAATGCTTTTTGGAAAATGAAACTACCATAAGGCCTCCCGCCACACACACAATGCAAACGCAGAATTGGAGGAGATTTCTCCTTATGATAGTCAAAGATGCTTACTACGCGAAAATCAAATCATTTTTGATATTATTACTAGTGCATAGTGTAGAAATCAATTTCGAAAGTAGAATATAAATCCTAGCCAGCATAGACATTCCGAACTATGCCTACTATAGCTACCATCTAAACAGTGGTGACCACCATAAGTAAATGGCAGGTAATACAACTAAAACCGTACAAGGCACGTATTGGAGGAATGGATTTCCAACAAATGGTCAGGCTAAGGAACTTCCTACTGCCACATGGGATCGCCTCTGGCGGGACGTCCCGAGAAACTAACGTTACGGTTAGATCTCTGCCAACACAAGGCCGGGTTACCTCTGTAACTAGGTAACTACTACACGAATATGCCATCCCCCGGTCCTTTGGGACCTTTATCCGAGCGCTCGCAACAACACCACACACAGAAATATATATAGTGTATCAACATGAGTAAGCATCTGGGCTCCATACCATGATACCACCCTTTACCAGAAGGAAATGACATACCCTAAAGGGCGCGACCCTCATAACCTTGCCGCATATTCCTGTTTCGACCATTTCCGGGGAGTGAGGTCCTGACGAAGTCTCGTCCACAAAGCTACGCTTTGTGTAACAAAGCCATGCTTCGGGTCCACAGATGACCAAAGCAATAATCACAAAGATAAATGATCAAACAAATGATCATATCACAAATGACCAACCAATGATCATCACACAGCAGCACTCAGCATGCCACATTACCAGATTGGGAAATATCGCTGATAACCTTCAACTACATAACCTCTGAGCTCGTACGTCTCAGAGAAGGGTGTTAAGCTAAGAGAATAAATTCTCCGCCACCAACAGAAATGTATTTGAAAGAAATCTGCTCTATCTCTCAAAATGTAATGTCAGACACGTAACCATACAAGTCTGTTCCGGGTTCGAACAGAACCGAAGGCACTTCCAAGGAAGCCCTTGCAATCCGGGTATTCACAATCCCGATAAAATTTCCCATCACAAAGGAAATCTCCATATCGTAGCTAACGATGCGGAGACAATCGATAGGTCATCCTATCGTTTTCACAAATACCCGGTCTTCAACACCGGTCTTCAAATGCAATCCAAACGACGTATCGCATATTCGGAATGGGATATATGACACAAAGGTCCTCTCCCGGCTAAACCGAATAGCGAGCGCTTATTTTAAAAACAAGTGTGCATTCAATTCCAAACAAACACAATCAATACCATCCAAGGGTAAATATTGATAGTCGGTTATTTAACTATCAATAAAGATGCGCCACATCATCAGATTCCAAATAATTTTTTTCCAAAATTATTAAGTCCCAAAATATCTTTGCAAGATATATATACACAATTTCCAAATAATTTCCCAATTTATTTGCTTTACCGAAACACCTTCACAATAAAATTTTCCACACTTTACCCATTTGAAAACCCATTTCAAATTAAACACCTTAACCATTTGAAAACAAATTTCAAATTACACAACTCAACCATTTGAAAACAAATTTCAAACCACCATTCATCCTTTATCCCTTTTGAAAACAAATTTCAAAACAACATATAAATCCTTACCGATTTATTTTTAAATTTTACGCTCCAAATTCGTGAATTTTATTTCCATCTTTAAAAATAAATCAACATTTATTTTTAAACCAATTTCCCTTCCTATATATAAATTCCAAAGTGGATTTAAATCCCAAATACCCATTCATAATTGATTTCAAATCGATTCCAAAATATTCGCTTACAATTTACCTTTAAAAGGTGAATTCACAAAAACGTTCCATTCCATATTGGAAAATCATTTCTAAACTTATTTAAAAATAAGTAATTCACAATTCAATTTATTTTCAACAATTCGAAAATATTCCATATGCTTAAACCATAGTTAAGTATTAATTTCATTCCTTTAAAGAAATATTCTTTTATTCACATTTATTTGGGTTAAAACCGAATGTTGCGTAAAACATCGTTACGACAACCCAAAAACACTAGTATATGGATTTGAAATAAAAATGGATACATAAATCCACTACTATTCAAAATATTCCCTTCTATTTCTCGAAATCGTCTATTTCAACAATCAATGTTGAAATCTATGATTTCGATACTTAATATATCTTAAAACGTCTTTAATTAGTTTTAAATTCCATTTAAAACGTTCTTTTCCAAAAACACGTTCATTTAATAAAATTATACATTCACCGTTCAAAAATAGTGAATACAACCCCTTTAACAAATTCCATATTCAATTTATCAAATTCGATGAATTTCAAATTTATAAACATAGTTTATAAATTCCATTTCTATTATAAACCCCAATTTTATAAATTCCTTTATTAATCCGATGCAATTTACATAACCCAGTTTCATACCCAAAAGCCATATTGTAAGTTAAATACTTATAATATTATTTATTTACCAAATCGTTCCTTTGAACTTCACCAATTTAAAATCTTATCACTTACAAGATTTCTTTATGGTTTATAATAATTTCAACTAATGAAATCTTCATTTATTAACAATTTCTATAAAATTCCCCTTTTTAATGCCCAAATCCATTTCTATAAGTTAATAACTTATAAACTTAAAATTTTCCAATAACCATTCGTTTTATAAATTTCACATTTATTAATCTATAAATCCTAGTGAAATTCATGTTATACATCAACTTAACACTTTATAAATTTATTCTATAACTTCAATAAATTTAATTTAAAAACATCCATTTATAAAATCCTTTATATAAACCATTAATAATAATAACTTCCCAAAAACCAAATTTAACTATTTTATAAAAACCTATTATTGTTAAAAATTTCTTTTAAGTTATATTTTATAAAAATATAAATTTTTAAAACATAAAATTTTATCCATCTATTTATTTTAAAATTTAATCAATTCAAAATTTTTTAATAAACCATATTCTTTGAAAAATCGATTTAAAACCCCTTTTAAATTCAAAACCGTTATTTTAATTTTTTAAAAATTTGAATCCGATGATGCAACAGCATTAGATGGTCAATCACGGGAATAAGTGTCATATATCAATATGATTATCAACAATCAACATAATATTTATAAACAAATAAATATGTGAGGAATCCAGTTGGATCCCTCCAACCTGTTACCCTGCATCCACAGACGTTAGCACAATACCAATTCCACTTCAAGGTGGAATATCGCGGTATATGGGATTTTATAAATATCCGCTTAATAACGGCGCAATAGGGTCTCATCCGCTATACGAGGCGGGAAATCAAATCCGATATATACATATGCCAATATATATATATCGCTATATATAATATATATCCTATTATATCTACTACCACAATCAATCAACAATTATCGATCAATATTAACTATTTAAAATTTTAAACAAAACCTTTCGATTGAGTGAGGAGTTCTCACCTTGATTTTATTTCCGGTTTCGGCGTTCGTTTCGAATAAAATTAAACGAACGTTTAATTTTACCCGAAATTCAAACGAGCTCCAATCGACTCCAGACTAGCTTCATCGCGAAGAGCACGACCATACGATTCCAACGCACTTTGATTCGTCCCAATCGGACCTCGCATGAACAAGATATTGCATTTTAAGTTGACACGAATTCAAATTTCAATTAAATTAACACAAAAAAAAAGAAAATTCACCCAACACATGTGGGCCGCACGCACTAGCTTCCTCCCGCTCTCCTTCTCTTCACGCGCACGGTAACTCCTCTCCAGGAAACAAAAACACGCACTTGAACCCATCACATGCCGACCTAGGGTTTGATTTTCCGACCACCACGAGCATCGATACTTCATCACCCTGCCACCAAATGAAAGCCCTCGACAAAAGCCACCATCGGCCCAAGCATGGCCAAGCTCGGCGCCCTCCTCCACCTTGAGGAACGCACGCAACAACCAGGGGACACGGCTCAATATCTCATCCAAATGGCGACGATAGCTGAGATCCACCGTTGGATCTGTAGTCCACACCATGCTCTACAACTTTCATGTTGTAAGTTTCTCGATTCGATGAGCGGATTTGGAGATTTTGAGAGGGGAAAATGGGATGATTTCGGCCATTGGACCTATAGGAGGCGGCTGGTGATAGTGATTAGGGTTTTGGAAAAGAAGATAACATATATGTTAATATTATTTTAATAATAAAATGCCCAACTTAACACTTTTGCAAACGAACTCCAAACGACGCGTGCCGCCAGGCGATTCTAAGGTTTTTCCGCATTTCGGACACAATGGAACAGGTTTCGTAAGCTAATTCGGAAGTATGTGTGAGATACGACTATAAATGCTCGATTTAAATTAAAACCGATTTAAACGATTTCTAGGCGTTTTGGCTTGTACCGGACAAACGATAAATCCAAACGACTTGAAATTTGAAATCTTACAATAATATCACATTACGGATCCGATGAAACTGGTTTCGTCGAAATCCGAGACCGTTTGAAAAATGGCTATTTTTACTCGCCGAATTAAAATTAAAACGATATCGATGCCTTTCGAGCTGCCACGGTCAAACGACAACTCCGTTTGCTACGAAATTTGAAATCCGATAATAACTAACTATTACGGATCCAATGGAACTTGTTTCGTTCAATTCTGAGACTGTTCAAAAATTGGTTATTTTTCAGTCGATAATTAAATATTAAAATATTCAATTTTTACAAATTAACTCCAAATTCAGTTTTACAAGTTCTAAAACATTTCTATAACTTTAATATGATAAAACAAAATTTTCCAAACCATTTTCAATCATATTTAACCCAATATTTAATTATTTCTGGAATTTCACTATTAAATAAATCGATTTAATTGCAAAAATTAAATCCAAAATTCAAAATAAAAATTTATTCGACTCCAAAAATTCACTTATTAATATTTAAAATTAATTAAATATTCAAATTTAAATTACTAAAAATTCTGGGTCGTTACAGAACACATATTTGATAAGAATAAGTTATTGTAACCAAGCCTATTCCTCCGGGCGAAGTGAGGGTGTTTGATAGTCGAATTCCGAAGGGGAGCATCGGGACTGGATGTAGGATGGGAGGTCCGAACCAGTATAAAATCCTGGTATGCTTATTCTATATTTGCCTAGATTGATATTATTTTATTTGCATCATATTTTTTTTCACATATACTTGCATATACACTACACGATCCACCCTGTAGACTTACAAATCTTTCCATAAATCAAATCACTTCAAATCGTTAATTCAAAATACCTTTACAAAGGATATTTTCACAAACCTCTTATACTCCTCCCAACACTTGGAAAACATTTATGTATTTATCTCAATAGTATAAGCATATTAACAAAGCTCGAGGAAATTCCTCTTTCCAAAAATTATATGTAAATGGGCCAAAATAAATATCACTTGAAATATTACTTATTATAAACCTAAACCACTTATCCTTTGGTGTTAAGTATGGAAAGAACGTTTCCATACCACCATAATTAAGAAGAATTAATAGTCAAAACAAGTCTCATCCCTTTATAAATTTCTCTTTTTACAAGCCCATTTCATGTTTACAAATAATTTTTATAAATCTCAAAATTAATTCATAAAACTTCCTTGTAAAAACTCTAAAATGATTTATAAACTCTTTTACAAAATATCATTTATAAATCTCTTTTAATAATTTCATTTTGCTAAGTAGAATCCTTTTAAAAAAAACAAACCATCATTTATAAACACCCTTACTCAATTAAATAATTATCTTTAAACATCATAATTAAATAATTAATTAACTCAAAATCCAAATTTTTAAATAAGTAATTGACTTTAAACATCATTAACTAAATTATAAATTAACTTTAAACCATCCTTAGTGTAGGATCGATTTCACCCTAGAGGGGAGGGGGTGAATAGGGTGATGCTATTAATTATAAAAATTCATTACGGAAGTTTATATTAAATTATTTCAACACAGATATATCAAAATAATAGCAGCATAGATAATAGCAGAATAATAAATGCAAAACTAAACGATACAGAATTTACCTAGCTTCGGCAAAACCCTGCCTACTTGCTGCCCCCAAGGTTTCTACTAGAAATTAAGCAGTCGGACGCTTACATACATAAACTCGCGACACCCGCTATCGACTTGCCTTAACTCTACGCTCAAAACCCTACCGCAACTCAGCCACTGAGTTGCGAATTGTCAAACTACGCCACGTAGTTTGTCCCCTAGTCACACGATTAGTATTACAACCGTTTAATAAAGGAAAATACAAATTTAAAAACAAATTAAACACAAAACCCTAATTTATAAAACTAAAGCTTATATAATTAAAACAAGGCCGGCCCACTTTATTATTAAAAATGTATCCCCTTTTCTTTTTATTATATCGGCCGACTCCTTGTACTTACGTTGAAAATGGCTTCGTCCTCTTTACTTTGTTCGTTCCTCATTCTGAAATTAGTGTTTTGGCAATTGAGGCGCCGATTGATTGTTGGTTCATTACAATGGCTATTATACTGCTTTGCTTCGGTAATGACCATTTCCTTGATTCTCATACGGCTGCTTAAATTCGATCGAGTTCGATTTAGACTTCGGTATGTAATTTATGCCTTTTTGCTTTACTCGTTAGTTTGTTTGAACTCGATCTGTTTTGCCGATGATGTTTTAGGACTTATATAGGAATCGAATTCCTTATTTTTCGTTCGTATATTTCATACGAGTTCGTTTGATAATTTTTGGCTTGCCGTTCGATTTTGCATTGGTGATTGTAATGATTTCTGACATTTTCAATTCGTATATTTTTGGCTTGGTTAACACGGCTTCGATTTTGACTTTTCTTGGCCACCACGGTGTCGATTTATGACTTGTTCAACTTTGACACTGACTTGTCACTGCTTTTGTTAAAATTTGAACTTGCTCGGTTGTAGCCTTAGTTGCCATGGTTCTGACTTGACGCTGCTGACTTCGGTTTTGATTTGACCTGCAGTTGTCGTTGACTGCAAACTTGATTTTGTGGAAACTATTTTGAGATGATAATTTTACTTTCATTTTTCTGATGACTTCGGCCACTTCAATTTCAACTGCAGGTGACTTTCAAACTTGATATTGATTTTTGTTACCTCATGTTTCTCATATTACCTACTGTGAGAAAACAATGACTTTGGCTTTTTTGAAACTTCTTGCTTGTTTTTGTGAAGATATTTACTTCCGGCATTTAAACCTGACTTGTTTGAATTCATAATTACCACGACTTGAATCTGCATGCTATGTTTGCATATTGAGTTGTTGGGCCACTGTGTACAAGTCTTCACCGTGTGTTTGGTTTTTGGACATCTATATGTTACTTGTTTGCATAGTATTGTAGTCACATGCGGAAGCTGCTTGTTTTGTTGCCTGATCTGTTGGCAATGCTCACTGGTCCTGGTTTGAGTCACTTGTATCAGTCCATAGTTGCATTTCATATTGAAATAATTTTCCTACCTTGGCTCTGGTTACATGTCCACCACTTTGCACTGTCTACTGCCATGTTGTATTGTGTTGAGTTCGGTCTTGTATCACTTGTGTCTGCACTATGTCTGGCTCAGGTTGAAGTGTTGATTGAACTGTTTTCGATTTGTTAATATGTGCACATTGTAACTGTTAACTTGGTTTTGGGCTTGTTTCCTTGATCATATTGATTTCATGTGTATAGTTGCCTTTCACTTTAATCAGTTGTATTTCTGCCTTCATGTACATGCCGAGTCTTCATTTGGTATGTTGGTCTGGGTTTGCACTTTGTTCATTTGATTCATTTTCAGGCGTATGACCTGAACTTTGGTCGAGGCTGCATATATGTATTGAGCTGGTACATGTTTGTGATGAGTTGCACTGAGCCACTACTTGTATCGATCCATATCATATATCATTGTGCATATGTATGTTGCATCGCTGTTGCATATTCAAGTGGTTCTGTTCATTGCGTAGCCTGGTTTGACCACTTGCTGCACTAGTTGTATTCTCTGGTCTAGGATTCTTATTTGAAATTGCATAGATGCAATATTGACAATTTGTTCATTTTTTTTGGGGCTTTTGTTTCCAGTTTTGGTGTTGTTTTGAACATGGCCATTGCATTGTTGAGGCTGTGTTGCTTTGATCGAGCATTTTTACTTGTACTTGACAATTTTGTATTGCGCCCGAGTTGAATCTAGCTTAAAGCTCGAGTTTGACCTTGTGATGTATTGTGACATTATTTTTATTACACTTGAGTTGAACCGGGAGTTTTGGGTTTGACATGTGCTCACATGTCCCTGTAATTTTATCAAGTGTATATATCGGTGTGCACGGCCTTGTGGCATGTACAGTGTTACACTGCGCATGTCACAAGCTGTTCGTGTATGGTGAATTTAAATGATGACAAACAACCCAAATAACCGAGGCAAATAATATTTTCAAAACATTTTATTTTACACTGCAAAATATTTTCTTTTCAATTTTACTGCGTTAGTATTTATTTTTGCAGATTGCTCAGATGCTGGATTCAATCTGGAATAAAGTTGAAGATAAATTACGTGTGAATGAGCGACATGTAGTGAGGTGTATTTGTAAATGATAGGTTGTGATGTAATTGAATTTTTATTGTAATCAAAGTTGTATATGTATAGTGAGAGTTTGAATTTATACTATTCAAAATTGTAACAAATATTTGTTTGAATAAAATATCTATTTGAATTTAATTCTATGTTATTTATTTTATTCAGCAAATATTTATTTAATCATGTGAAAAACAAAATAGTGCGTTAACAAATACATTTAAATGAATATATATGTATATATATATTTATTATCATCAAACAAAAATCATATACTCGCATATTCAACAATCTCCCCCTTTTGATGATAACAAACATATATTTAAGATTTTGAATTTGTTAAATGTATTCGATCATTCAATTTGCTCCCCCTATTTGAATGCCCCCTCTCTACACAAAGCTCCCCCTTCATATATGCACACAATTAAAAATATGCAAATGAGCCTAGATGCAAATAGAAAATCTTTGACCTTTACTTGATTTTATTTGACAAAATCTTAACTTTTCTCTCCCCCTTTTGTTATCAGCAAAAGAGTAATAGTGTTAGAAAAATAGAGATAAAGTGATAGATATTAATGCAACTTTAAAACTCAATCGAATATAAGTATTAAATTTCAATAAAAAATCAAACAAAAATCATAATACTATGTTAAGCGCATATTCCACTTTTAGAATGATGGGAATGACGTCATCATATAAAACCATACAGTTGTGTCTATTTGCGGTATATTTATATCAGGAATTTGAATATCTACCAGCCATGCATAACCGTTAGGGCTTTTAAATGAGATTAGTAGTATCCCAATATTTTTTTTTAAAATGAATTCAAGTATCTTCTAACCATGCATAACCGTGAGGACTTTTAAATGAGATTAGAATCAACTTGTTTATTTAACAAATCAATTTCGATATGCATTCCATACATGCACAACCGTGAGGAATTTTATATAAGCATGGAAGCATATGATCAAAAATTCCAAGTAATTCATCCATGCATAACCGTGAGGACTTTTAAATGAGAGTGAATACTTCGGTTTTTTTTAAATCAAAAAAAAATATAAAATGAAAAACAAATGATTCCTGTTTAAATCACGACATATTGACATACTGTAATGGATTTTGATGAGTGATGGTTGATAGAAATATGATAGAAATAGAAATGGTCATGGAATTTTTACCAACAAAAAGTTTTATAACTCTTGTTTAAATTTCTAAAGAAATTTACTAATTATACCGTCTCAAGTCATAATATAAGATAAATATCAACACTAATCACTTTTTCAATCACTATTTATCTTTTTGATAATTAGTAGGGAGTCAGATTAGTTAATGTAATAATTTAAAATTAAATCTAAAAATAATTATCAAATTTACTAAAAATGAATAATCTGAAACGGGTCAAAAATGATTTTCTAGAAGGGGTTCTATAAGAAAAATGTCTTCTTTTTGAAAATTATTTGAAATGAAAAATATGCAGATATTTTCTTTGAAAAACATGCAGTTACTAAATGTCTCAATATAAATCACGTTCCACTAATAATTTTTCTATCAACTAGATTACCAATGTAATTTGCATCTGAACTTCTTTTCACTCAAACTTATTTTTAGTTGAATGTTATAGACCAGATGATGAGTTATGCAACAAAATATGTCAAAATCATTTTTAACAACTTTTTAAATGAAAATTCTCTTGAATTTGAATTGAAGTCGTGTAAATAATCAAAAACCGTGAATATAGAGTCAGCCGTAAAATAACCAAATGTATTATCATCCAATAAAACACTATTATTAATCCAAACTAATATATGTGAAGTAATTCAAACTCTAGAATTTTTTATAGTGTTCTTGGCATAAGAATATAATTGGCCAATAATTTTGAATAAGTCAGAATCAAAATCATCATTTATTTCATCATCACATTATTGGCTGATTTAATTCAGACTACGGTGTGGATTATCACATTTAATATATCATTCAAAATATACCATTACATGTTTTACTTTTACGATAATTTTTCGTTGTCGCCCATTGTGATTCTTTCACCTTTGTACTAGGCTAAGGAACTTTTCTTTGATGTTCGTTGTGTCCTTGGAACAGCCAGAATCCACGTAATACTATTGTTGTTCCTTAGCCTGCCACCACACCGACACGATGGAAGATTTTTGTGACCTATTTGTTTTTATAGGTCGATGATTGTTAGTGGCAGAATATTTTGGAAAATAATTTTGTGGAGATCCAAAAGTATTTATATATATTCCTTTTGGCAACCAGAATTGTTTGACTTTGAGAGATTTTATATTTGTGCCTTTTGGAACCCAAATTAGTATAGTTTTCAGGTGTTTGGGTCTATACCAACAAATATTTTGATTGTGTCCAAATGTTCTACAAATTGTGCACATTGAATTTACTTGATTAGTGTCATTTCTAACAATTTTAGGTTGATTATACGCAAGTCCTTATCTAACTGTATTAATAGCTTGTTTTCCTAATAGCATATTCAACGATTTTTCACTTTTTGAAAATTTATCAAAAGTCGTTGACAGTTGTTGGACTTGTGTTTTGAGAGATTCATTTTCGTTTAACAATTGTGTGCACCTTTTAATATAATTTTCTCTTCTTGTATTTTTACTCTCTTTCAAAATCAGAATTTCATTTTCAAGTGATTTAATTTTGATTTCTGATTTTTTTAATCTCTTCTTCGAATGTTGGACACTTATCACACTTAGGGCACTTGTTTTGATAGTTTTTAACTAATTGTTCAAGCTGTTCATTTACTTCTATCAAATTATCTCTTTGAGATTCAATTTTAGCATATTTCTCCCTAAGTCGTTCAAAACAGCCATTTACTTCATGAAAATACATAAGTAATTCTGAGTGAGTGAGTTTTGATACCTCCCTTGGCTCGTCATCGTCGCTATCAGTTATATTATCTTGAAGGAACATATATGCATTCTCACTCTCACTGCTAGTACTTTTATTATCTTCATCACTTGTATTCCACGTGGCTGCAAAATTTCTCCCTTTTGATTTCTTTTCAAAGTCGTATCGGTTTTGAGGACAATTGGGCTTGATGTGTCCAGTTTGGTTGCACTTATGACAGATGATTTTTTATTGTTCTGTATAATCTAAAACTTTGATTATTCTGCTTTTTAATTTTTGATTTAGAGCTGGATTTCCGTATTTGCGGTTCCACCTTTTTAATCTCTTTATTACTATTTCCAACTCTGCTGCTCAATCCTCATTGTCGTCATCATCACTATCAGTTGTTCCTTTGAGAGCTATCGATTTCTTTCGAGTATCTCCTCCTTCACGCTCTTCCTTGAATTTCATTTCTAGCTCAGAAGTGGTGAGATTTCCGATTAGTTCTTCAACTTTGATTTGTTTTAATTCTTTTGATTCTTGAATGGCAGTCACTTTTGCTTCAAAACTTCATGGAAGGACTCTGAGAAATTTTCGAACTATTTCCAATTCCGTGTATGATTTTCCGAGAGCTTTTGATTTGTATATGATATTGGAAAGTCGTGCGTACATCTCTTTAACATTTTCTTCCTTTCCCATTTTAAAATTCTCATATTCGCTACTCAGTAGGGCAAGGCGAGATTCTTTGACTTGAGATGTTCCTTTGTAAGTTACTTTGAGTGTATGCCATATTTCCTGCGCAGTTAGACAATGTGAGATAAGATTAAATTCAAACTGATCTAATGAAGAAATAATCGAATTCATAGCTTTGGCATTAATTGTAACATCCCAAAAATTCCCAATTTAAATTGGTAATTTTTTCAAACTTTTGGAATTCAATTTGGAAATAATTTGAAAAGTTTCAAAACAAATAAACTGAGTGATAATTTATGTGAATAAAATTTCAATTTCTTTTGTGTTTAAAAATTTGAAATAATAAATGTTTTAAAAATCATTTGAATTTAAATTATATATAATGCATATATAAGTAGATTTGAATGTATATATTGAATTTGAATTTGAATTTTACAGGTATATGTATGAGTATATAACTAGATATATATGGATTTTAATTCAAGTTTGAATTGGAATTTGAGTTTAAATTTAAAATAAATGTTTTAGAAAAAATAATTTACATTTGAAATTATAAATGTGTAATTTATATAATGTAAAAAAAATTTCTTTTTTTAACATTGTATATATACAAATGAATAAGAGAATGTAATTATTAATAAAGTGAATTTGATACAAAATTTACTTAAATTTCTTTATCTTTGTGAAAAATATAAGTGTTAAACATGCATGAGGAAGATGGTGTGAAAATAAACAAGTGTAGAAATATCATGATTGGTTTTAACAAGTGGCATTCAATTTAGTTGATTGCAAAAAATAATAAGACTTAAATTCATAAAACTTTTCAGCTTCTCTTTTTCAATTATTTAGCCTCTCAAATTTCTGAAAGAAAAGTAAAGAAATCTTGAACATCACAAATCTCAACACCAAAGGAAATAGAAAAAAAAAACTACAACATCCTCTTGAATTCTAAATTTTTTTTAGAATTATCTCCAACATCAAAGTAGTAGTTTTAATTCCATCTCTCAGGTAAGTTTTAAACTTCATAATTGAGTGAAATAGAAATATCGAAATCAAGTTTTAACACAAAAGTTTCAAACTACAGATTAATATAATCAATGCTCCAGTTTTGTCCAGGAAAACAGAGTTGGGTTCTCTGAAGTAAATTAAGGCAAGTGAACTCTTTTAAAAAAAAATTAATTTGAATTTTTTAATCAGTAATAAAGCAATAATTTAAGCAAGTTGTATTAATCAGCTGCAGAAAGAAAAATCAAGTTCAAAGACTAAATAATTTTTTGGATTTCAAGCTGCAGACCATAGCCTCTGTTGCATGAGAAATCAAACTGTAAGTAAATTGAATATTATGTGTTATTGATGAATTAAGTAAACAAATACAACAGAGATTAAGCAAATATTTGTATTATGAAGTTGTAGACAAAGCTTCAAGATCAAAGTAGAAAAAATATCCAGGCTTCCATCTTTATTTTAAAACATTCAGGAGCTTTCTGTTCAAAATTGTGTCAGGTGAGTAAACTTCTCATCAATCCAGTTACTTCTTGTTGCATGCATGCGTGAATTGATGTTGAAATTTTTTGCATGTGAACAAATGAGTGTGCATGTATATATTTACTTGGGCATGTTCTTCTATCCCTGTTCTTTTTAGTCTCAGGTTTACAGAGTAAATCTATGTCAAATTCTAAACCTCCCTCTCTCTGTCTTTCTTCTGGAATTGAAATCTAAACTAATTAAAGTGTTGGTTTTAACATGCATTATGTTTCGATAATAGCAAAACAATTTAGTCTTTCTCTAGAAGATGTGAAAACACAGCCACCATTCAAATTAGGTAAGAATTAAAATATGTTAATTTTAATTTCAGGAATACGATCTGAATCGTCATCGAAAGTAACGACTTTTGAAAGTTAAATCTAAATTTTTAATGCAGTTTTGACTGAGAAATTATAGTTGATCAGAAAATTGAAATTTTGTAAAATTCTGATGAACTATGTGTTTGTGGGCCTCGAGATCATCGTCGCAGCTAGCTTGAGGGATTGAAATCCTTAGAAAAATATAGGTTGAATTTATAAATCATTATATTGTTGGTTCGAGATCAAATTAGGGTTGAAAACCCATATCTGCTCACAATTGAAAATGAAGGTGCTGCGTCGTCGTTGGGTGATCGGACTTTCTGACACCAGTGCCAATCGAGGCGTCGAACGTTGGCGAAGCTTCGGTCGAGTTTTTGTGGCCTCTGATGGCCAGAGGAGGACGGAGGTGGCAGTTTTCTCATGATGGGTTTTGATGAACTATGGGTTGTAAGGCTCTATTTCGAACGAGACGTTAGTTCGCACTTTGGGGTGGCTTGATGGGTCGAGGAGTTAGTCGTCGACCTAACGACGGTCGTAGCTTCGACCAGTGACGACCGAAACTGTGTGCAACGTGCACACATTTTCATTTGTATCAGTGGTTTGTTTTTGGATGGGATGCTACTTGTCTCGAAGTACAACTCGAGGTTTAGGGGAGATGACTCGAAGATAGGGTCGTGTCGTTTGGCTTCGCATCGGGTCGTTTAAACTTAAACAAAATTTTAGTTGGGAAAAAATTACACTCGGGACAATCTGGGGAAAACTCGAAGTAAGGAGCATTTTCGCTTGGGGATGACTCGAGACAGCCTCGGGTTGGTCATTGAAACAGCAAATTCCAGTTTTAAATTTTTTGAAAACATATGTTTAAATGATTCCTAAATTCATTCCTTATAAAATGAAGATTGTTTGTTAATGGATTGTGAAGTTAACGGTATTGGAATAATTATTTGAAATTGATTAAGTTCAACGATATTTTAAACTTATATTTCTAAAAGTAAAGTTTGTTTTAAATTTAACTTAATAAAATAATTGAGAAGTTAATCAAATATTCAAATTGTTAACTTAAAAACAAATTTATTTATAATGACTAAATATTGATTAAATAATTAATGATTTGTAATCACTTTGTAATTAATAATTAATTAATAAAGGTAATTAAAATTTAATTAATTAACAATTAAGAATTAATAAATTAAGACAATTAATTAAAGAATAATTAATTTATAAAATTATTTAAGATTTAATTAATTCATAGCTAAGAATAATTAATCATTGATTTAAAATAATTAATAGAAATAATTATGTGGTTAATTCACTTAAATCACATTCATCTTAATCGAAAATGATTGACTATTATCAAATGTTGTGTACTGAATTGATATTTCTATTGTGATTATGATACTGTGTGATGTGAATTGCTTTGTGCTGAACTGTGATTTGTGATTTGTTTCTGTATGTATGTGAGAACCCTTTTGCCCATAAAATGGCATTTAAACTTCGATGCGGCAGGGAGTCGGATTCCAGTTGGTTATACGAAACCCACATCGAACCCTGAATGTGAATCTTTGTGATTGATACATCTACGTGTTTTAAAATTGAGCGCTCACTTTTCGAATTAGCCGTGAGAGGACCTTTGTGTCATATAACCCATTCCGACTAGTGATACGACAAAATGAATAGCATTTGAAGACGGTGATGAAGACCCGGTGTCTTCGAAAACTATAGGATAACCTATCGAATGTCTTCGCACCGAGTTGCTCCGGTATAGAGATCTCCACATGTGATGGGGAGTCCGATCGGGATTGTGGATACCCGTTGCAAGGGCTTCTTCCTTTATTGGACGAAGTGCCTTCGTTTATGTTCAAACCCGGAACAAACTTGTATGGTGTATGTCTGACACCACACTTTGAGATGTAAAGCAGATTTCTTTCAAATACATATCTGTTGGTGGCGGAGAATTTATTCTCTTAGCTTAACACCCTTCTCTGAGACGTACGAGCTCAGAGGTTATGTAGTTGAAGTTTATCAGTGATATGCTCCCAATTTGGTAGTGTGGCATGCTAAGTGCTGCTGTGTGTTGATGATCATTTGTTGATCAATTATGATCAAAGCATGGCTTCCGTGTAAAGCGTAGCTTTGTGGATGAGACCTCATCGGACCTCACACCCCGAAAATGGTCGATACAGGAAAGATGCGGCAAGGTTATGAGGGTCGCACCCTTTAGGGTATGTCATTCCCTTCTGAAAAAGGTGGTATCATGGTATGGAGCCCAGATACTTAACTTATGTGGTTGCTGCAATCTCGTTTACTGTGTGGTTGTTGCTTTGTGATTGAGGGCCCTCGGATAAAGGTCGCAAACGACCGATGGGTGACATACTCGAGTAAGAGTTACCTAGTTACAGAGGTAACCCGGCCTTGTGCTGGCAGAGAGCTGGGTATGTTCTCGAGACGTCCCTCTAAAGGCGTACCCATATGGCATAGGAAGTTCCTTAGCCTGACCATTTGTTGGAAATCCAATTCCCAATACGAACCCAATACTGTTTTAGTTGTGGAACCTGCCATTTAACATGGCAGCTATAATATGCATAGTACAATGCCATCTATGCTGGCTAAGATTAATATTGTATTTTCAAAATGTTTTCACACTATACACTAGTAATAATATCAAAGAGTTTTCTTGTATTAAGCATATTTGACTATCATAAGGAGAAATCTCCCCCAAGTGTACGATTGCATTGTGTGTGTGCCGAGAGGCCTTATGGTAGTTTCATTTTCCAAAAGCTTGAACGTTTTTCTTTTAAAATCTGTTTTTATTCAAAGCAACTGTTTTTGTTTACTCATACCAGTCCCATGACGGACCCGGAGTTTATTGTTTCCTTTCTAAACTCTGTGTGCCCATAATTTCCACATGGGCAGCCTAGTAGCAGGTTTTCCGTATTTTGATACTAGCTATATTTTGAACTCTTTTGGCTTGGAGGCTATCGGTTTTTGGAGGCTTTTGACTTGGAGATATTTTGAAAGCTTTTGGATCTCAAGGTGCTTAGTTTTGGAAGTTTGCTATCACTTTATTTCCTTGAAGACTTTTTTGGAATATGATCACTTGTTGTACCATTGTGAAGTTCTATTTTGAAGTTGTGTTATATGTATAAAAATACTCTAATGTTGATGATGATGTTGTAATGGATATTATGATTATGTTGTATCTATGATGTAATGCATGATATTCATTTTGTTTCTACTGTTCTATATTCATCTAATGTTGTTATAAGCTCCATCCGACTGGAGTTCGATGTTTGAATCTTCGGCAGTCGAATACAAGTGAGGTATTTGATGTCAATTTTCGAACATTGGATTTCGGGACGTGACATTTGGTATCAGAGCTAAAGGATTAGTAAGAACTTCAGCTATGGAGTATAACACATTAGATGGCTCGTTAGAGATAGGGTGAAGTATACCCTAGAATGAGTATAACCTGAGACTGAAACCCAAAATTTTCATAGTTTACTTCTTTTAACTGCTGATATTCCTTAAGATATCTCATCCGTATATCTAAATCAAGTTTTCTTACTAATTACAGATAGTAAGAATGAGTGGACGAAGAGTTGGGGGACGAGGAAATACCACAACACCTAGCCAAGTTCCCCCAATAGCAGAAGTAGCTTTATCTACTCAGCATCAGCCGAATCTAGCTGATTTGTATAAGAGCTTCTCAAGGCTTGGTGGTAAGCCGTTCACCGACAAGGAGTCGATTGTCGACGCCCAAGCATGGATTAGATCATGTGAGATAATCTTTAAAGGGCTAAAGCTGCAAGACGATCAGATGCGACTCATAGCTTCTTGGCAACTTCGAGAAGAAGCCGTAACATGGTGGAAGACAGTCACTGTAGATGAGCCAGAAGACGAGTTTACTTGGGAGAGATTTAAAGAAGTATTTGAGAAGCTCTATATGCCATCAGCAGGAATTTCTCGAATGCACCGGGAATTCATGGACTTAAAGCAAGGGAGTTTTTCATTCGAGGAGTATCCAAACAGATTCAATGAATTATCATGTTTCGGTCCAGAATTGGTAAACACGCCTTTAAAGAAAAATGAAAGGTTCATTCGTGGGACGAATAAGAAGTTCCATGAAAGGATGACTGGCCACGTCAAAGAATCCTTTTCGGATCTGATTGATATGGGGTATAGATATGCTACACTTGATATGCAAGAAGCCTCGGTGGAGGAAAGGAATTAGAGCAATCAAAATTGGAAGAAAAGGAAATTTGGAGGCAAGAAACCATGGCAGGGTAAAGAGAAAAAGAAAAGAAATCAGGGAAGCACGGCAGGGAATGTTACTTGCTTCAATTGTCTAGAAAAAGACCACTACTCAAACAGCTGCAAGAAGCAAAAGAGAGATCAATCCGTACAACCGAAGCCTGAAAAATGTTATTATTGTCAGAAATTGGGACACGAAGTTAAAGACTGCCCAACCATGAAGCAAGCTTAGACAGCCAAGGTGTATACAGTCAAAGACAAACCTACATCTTCCAAAGCAGAAAAAGAGAAAGGAGTTCTGGAAGGTAACCTCACTATTTATGATAGCATTGTTAGAGTTCTATTTGACATAAGCGCTAGACATAGTTTTATCTCTCAGCAAGCTATAAATGAATTAAATTTAAACCTGATTTCGTTGACGAGCCTATATGCGTAAAGAATCCAGTTGGAGGCCCCGCAAACCTTCGTCTTCGATGTAGAGACGTTCCTATCTCATATTCTTGTTACCAATTCCCTATCGGTCTCTTTGTCCTTGATTTTAATGAGTTTGAAGTCTTATTCGGAATGGATTGGCTAACAAAATACAAAGCCAAATTGGATTGTAATAATCGATTGATTTCTATTAAAACCAAATTTGGAGATTTTATTGAGATTTCTTATGAGGACCCTAGTCCTAAAAGAGAAGGGTAGATGTATAACTTGGGTTATCCCGAGCCCAGTCTGGAGTCCATACCCATTGTTAGAGATTTTCTAGACGTGTTCGAAGAAGTGAAATCCTTACCTCCACATCGAGAAATAGAATTCAGAATTGACCTAGTACCCAATGCTCGTCCTGTCGTTCACGCAAGTGGCAGGATGGCACCCAGAAAAAGGGTTGAATTAGTTAAGCAAACCAATGATTTGCTAGATAAAGGGTTAATTCATCCCAGTATTTCTGAATGGGGTTCAGTCGTCGTGTTTGTTACTAAATCGGACGAAACTTTAAGATTGTGCGTAGATTACCGCGATCTCAATAAGCTGACTCTCAAGAATAAATTTCCTCTACCTAGAATTGATGATCTGTTTGATCAATTGCACGACGCTCGTTTCTTTTCGAAGATGGATCTATCCCAGGGTTCCATCAACTACGAATCGCCGAAGATTGTGTACATTTGACTGCTTTCAGCGGTCCTAATATGTTCTACGAATGGTTAGTCATGCCTTTTGGGCTAACCAATGCTCCAGCATATTTCATAGATCTTATGACCCGTGTGTTCTGGGAAGTATTGAATAAATTTGTGCTCGTGTTTATTGACGATATTTTGGTCTATTCTAAGAACGAAGAGGAGCATGCCGAGCATCTTAGAATCGTTTTGGAGATATTGAGGAGAAATATTCAATTCGCCAAAATTTTCAAATACCATTTTTGGGTCAAAGAAGTTAAATTTCTCGGGCATATTGTTAATGAAGAAGGGATTTCTGTTGATCCTAGCAAAATTTCTGCTATTCTTTATTAGAGGAAACCCACTACACCAAAAGAAGTTCGAAGCTTTCTGGGTTTAGCAGGTTATTATCGGAAGTTTGTTCAGGACTTTTCGAAGATAGCTAGTCCATTGACTAAGCTAACGATGAAGAATGCAAGATTCAATTGGACTCCGAAATGTGACGAAGCTTTTAAGGAGTTGAAGAAGAGATTAACCACCTCTCCTGTTTTTGCTATTATTAACGGGAACCAGGGTTTATATGTCTATACCGATGCTTGTGGTGATGATTTGGACGCGGTGTTAATGCAGAATGGGAAGGTAATTGCCTACGCGAGTATACAATTACGTCCACATGAAAGAAACTATCCAACCCATGATTTGGAACTCTTAGCTGTTATCTTCGCTTTGAAAATATGACGACATTATCTTCTAGGTAAGAATTTTTTCCAGCTTTCTTAACAATTTACGAATTTAATTTAGCTTAATAAATATACTTAATGAACTCTCTTTATTTTAGGTGAAAAATTCGAATTATTCACCGACCATAAATCTTTGAAATATCTCTTCACCCTGAAAGATCTAAATCTACGGCAACAACGATGGTTGGAATTTCTGGCATCTTATGACCTAGATATTCTATATACGCCCGGAAAGGCCAATGTAGTTGCCGACGCTTTGAGTAGAAAGCATGCTATTCTTGCCCATCTTGTCATTGCTCCTACTCTTCTTGAGAAAATCGCCAACAAGCAAAAAGAGGACAAGTTTCTTCAGGAAATATATGGGAGGATTTGTCAAGGTGAGGATTCCAGTTTTGGAATCGACGATAATGGGATTATAAGATTAAAAGACAGAATTTGTGTCCCAAATATTTCGGAGCCGAAACGTGAAGTTTTGGACGATTCTCACATGTGTAAACTTTTCATCCATCTGGGAGTCAATAAAATGTATCGTGATATCAAAAGAACTTTCTGGTGGAAGACGATAAAAAGGGACATATCTATATATATGAGTCGCTATGCTACTTGCCAACAAATTAAAAGCGATCAAAAGAAAATGGCGGGTTTACTTCAGCCTTTAGAGGTACCCAAGTGGAAATGGGACCAAGTATCGATAGATTTCATCGACGAGTTGCCTCGTACTCGAATAGGCAATGAAGCAATTTGGGTCACTGTAGACCGTTTGACTAAGACATCCCACTTCTTGCCAGTGAAATCTACCCGCAAGGCAGCAAGTTTTGTCGAGTTATATGTGAAAGAAATTGTCCGTCTCCACGGTATTCCTAGTAGCATAGTGAGTGATCGTGATCCGATCTTCACTAGAAGATTTTAGGAGGCATTTCAAGACGCATTAGGAACAGAACTGAATTTTAGCACTGCTTGTCACCACAATTTGATGGGCAGACTGAGAGGATTAACCAAATCTTAGAAGTCTTATTGCGTGCTTGTATACTTGATTTTGGTAGTTCTTGGGAGGACCATTTTCATCTGGTCGAGTTCTCATATAACAATAGTTATCAGGCTAGTATCGAGATGGCTCCTTTTGAAGCTTTATATGGTCGTCCGTGTCGATCACCTGCATGCTGGATAGAGTCAGGTGATAGACTCGTCCTTGAACCGACTATGATTAAGGAAGCCACAGAGAAAGTTGATTTTAAACGGAAGAAATAGAGGACGACTCTGTTTCCTGGAGATTTGACCAGGCAACTAGGTATATGGCATTAGCACACTGTTCGGCTATTTATGGATTACTCGACATCGAAATACCGTTCGGCATTCTGAACGCTCGGCGCAAATGGTTCGTCTGGCATTCACGTTCGAATAACATTCGTGAGTACTCGGCATTGGGAAGTGTTCGGTGGTCAGGGTCGGCACGCAGAGCTTACTCCATTTGGGCCAAGGTATTCAGCTACCAGGCCCACCAGGGAAGTCCAACCCACCTTCGTCTATAAATAGAGAGGCAGAGGCATAGTGAAAGGGATCGGTTTTTCGAGAACACTGCGGAAACTCTGCCGCATTCAACACTCACTCAAGACTTAATCTTTTACTTTGAAATTGTATTCAAGTAATTGGAAACAGATTATATCTGTAATCAACTATCAAGGAAAGCAATAAAAATCAACTTCAAAGTGGACGTAGGAAGTTTTGCCGAACCACTGTAAATTTGGTGTTCTTGTTCTTTGTATTTAAATTTACATACTGTCTTCTGTTTTAATTTACTATCTTCATTAATCTCTCTACACAATCTTTCTTAAGGGTGTTAGTGGCCAATTTTGGTGCTAAAATTTTTGTTCTTTCACTAAGAATTGAATTCTCAGGCTGTTAGGATCTGCTTCGTAGCTACTGGATTGCATAAATCCCCCAACGGAGATCCAAGATCATTCACCAGACATCTGTTGATTCTATTTAGAGTTACAACCAACAACTCTACCATGGGAAGACCACGAACTAGAATGGCCCCCCACAACATAGATGTCCACGAGACTGCTAGCGTGCAACAAGTTGGACCTAGAAATCAGCAAGTACCTCAAGGTGCAGGGCTCTCCACCCAAAACCAAGCGGAAGTTGTTTCCCGAACAGAGTTCAACAACTTGATAAGAGAACTCAAGGAAAGTAGAAGGCAACTTGCTGAGCAGATTCAAACCAACACTAACCTCATGACTCAGCTCACTCACCAGGAGCGTCATAATGCTGGAGGTAACCCTGCCCCCTTATTCTGAATCTGATAGTTCAACCTCAGTTGATGAACCTCCTAGGCGTAGGCGCCGTAAGGATGAAGGTGCACAGACAGGTGTCATAGTTCGATCGACTCGGGATCAAGCCCGTGAGAAGACCGGACGCCCGAATCTCCAAGACCCAAATCAGGCGGGACATCAACCCGCACGGTCCCGTGGAACGGAACCCAACCTTCCATCCTCCATACAAACTCCAGACTTAACAGCTATGGTCAAGAAGTTGATGAGAGAGAACCAAGGCTTGACAAATGAAGAGTGGAGAGTGTCCAGAAGTCATACTCCCTTCACAGATGATATCCTACAGGCTGAGTATCCCAAGAAGTTCAATATGCCGACTATCCTAGCCTACGAAGGGAAGACTGATCCCAGGAAACATGTGATGAGGTACGGATGGATGATGGATTCCGCAAGAGCCAATGATGCGACCAAGTGTAGGTGCTTCCCAATCATTCTGTCCGGAATTGCCACCATGTGGTTTACTCGACTTCCCCCACGATCTACATCCAGCTTTTACGAATTGGCAATGAAATTCATAGAACAATTCAGGATACACACCACTCTCCCAAAGGATGTGATATCCTTGACGAGCGTAATCCAAGCTCCGGTAGAGTCATTGAAAGCATACTTGCAGAGATTTCATGTTGCTGCAACTGAAATGAGCAATCCTAACGACTATGCAATTTTGATGGCGATAATGTGTGGAGTGGATCCAGAATATGAATTTGGAGATTGGTTGGTGGAAAAGGCCCCAGCCACGCTGGAGCATTTTTATTCGAAAGCTCATCAGTTCATAAGAAGGGAAGAAGCCCGATGGACAAGATGAGACAAGGTACCAAGGCCCGCTCAGGAGACTGCGATAAGTAACGTCGCCATGAAGCAAACCGACGATAATTTGGGAAAAGCTTAAGTCAACGTCCAAAACAAGCCTGGGCAGTCTAAAGGATCCGGAGGTGGAAATCCCGGAAAGAAAAGAAAGACGGGGAAATGGAAGTCAAGGATCCCGACCTACAATGAATACACCCCGCTGAACGCATCTCTTGAGAACATCTATTTGTTAACTTGCAACACTTTTCAATATAGAAAACCATGCCCAAAGGAATCAACAGAGGAATAGAAGCGGACCGGGAAGTATTGCCGCTTTCACGAGTCTTACGGGCACAACACAGAGGAGTGTAGACACCTCCATGACGCCATTGAAAAGTTGATTAGACAGAAGAAGTTGCAGGGGTTTGTCAAAGACCCACAAGACGGAAGGCAAGAGACATCAGACCCCGGACGCGGGCCAGCTCCACACCAACTAGAACAGCCTACTCGAACTGTGGGTAGATTGGTTATTAACACGATTACTGGCGGACCTCACCTTGCGGATAAGAATTGGCAAGAGATGGAGCGATATGCTAACTCTTTAAGACATGCGGAGTATGAATGTTGTTCGAATGTGGAGGATGGGACCCCTGCAAAGCAGTAGCGCACGATGAATGATGATATTATATTCAGGAGCAGAGATGCAGATAAGGTGGAGGCTCCTACCATCGACCCGATGGTCATATCTGCGAAAATTGGGCCGGCGTTCGTGAAGAGAATTCTAATTGATTGCGGAAGTTCCGTTAACATCATCTTCAAGAAAGCATACAACCAAATGAAGCTGGAGACGAAGGATTTGAAACATTCCAAAGCCATAATCCATGGCTTTAATGGCGCAACGACGAATGCAGTGGGATATGTGGAGTTACCAGTTGAACTGAGGCAAGGTGAGCGTAGGGGGTGCAAATCCTACTGTTCATAGTGTTGGATGTTGACTCTCCATATAACGTATTTCTAGGACGTCCAGCCCTGGCAGAATTTAGGGCAGTGTTGGCCCCTTAGTATCTGACGTTAAAATTTCCAACAGACAGAGGTGTTGGAATGGTACATGGTGATCAGGTGATCGGTCGTGCATGCTATGTGGCTGAGCTGAGAGAGGCTCGGTGCAGAGAGAAAGGAAAGGTTGCAGACAGCTCCATCCGCATCAAAATTCTAATGATTGACAAGTAGAGCCCGAGCCTTGGCTCGGGCAACATTCTCAGATCTATAGAGACATAGATCCGAGAGATGATGATGGGGGACCTAGGGAAACAAGTGCAGCACCGGCCGAACTAACAATTTACACCCTAGTCAACCTGGATGACCCGTCACGAATTCTTAAAATTGGATCACAACTCGACCCCGTGGTGGCCGAGAACCTCACTGACTTCCTCCGAGCGAATCTTGATGTTTTCGCTTGGACACATTCTGACATGTGTGGGATTTCTCCTGCAATCACGACTCATATACTGAACATAGACCCAAGATATGTTCCTGTGAAACGGAAAAGGAGAGGCATGGACTTAGAGAGGTCCGCAGCTCTCAAAGAGGAGGTGGACAAACTCAAAGCCAATGGGTTCGTCCACGACGCCCTCTACCTTGTATGGGTATCTAACCCGGTGCTATTGAAGAAAGCGAATGGAAAATGGAGAATTTGTGTTGATTATTCTGATTTAAACAAAGCATGCCCGAAGGATAGTTTCCCGTTGCCTAGGATTGACCAGCTGGTCGATTCAACTACCAGACATGAGTTACTATCATTTATGGATGCATACTCTGGATATAATCAAATCCCGATGCACCTCCCAGACCAAGAACACACCAATTTTGTCACAAACATTGGGTTATATTGCTATGAAGTGATGCCCTTTGGATTGAAGAACGCGGGAGCAACTTGTCAACGTCTAGTGAATCGGATGCTCAAAGATCAGATTGGTAGAACGATGGAAGTCTATGTGGATGACATGCTCGTGAAGTCACGACAGTCAAACGACCACATCCGAGACTTGGCGGAGATGTTTGACATACTCAGGCATTATGGAATGATGATCAATCCTTTGAAGTGTTCATTCGGCGCAGCGTCAGGAAAGTTTATGGGTTTCATTGTGAATGCGCAGGGAATCGAGGCTAACCCGGAGAAGATTCAGGCTATCCGAGATATACAAGTGCGCAGAACTATAAAAACAGGTGCAAAGCTTGAATGGAAAGGTGGCCGCGCTGAGCTGATTCATATCCTGGGCCACAGACAAGTGTATTCCTTTCTTCGATGTCATAAAGAAAGTAAAGAGGAATTTCGAATGGACGTCTGATTGTGAGGAAGCATTCCGAGCTCTTATAAGGCACTTAGAAAGTCCCCCGGTATTGCTGAAACCAATAAACCATGAAATGTTGTACATATACTTGGCTGTATCCCTGCACGCTATCAGTACAGCCTTGGTTCGCAAGAAAGACCGGGTTCAAAAGCCAGTTTACTATGTTAGTAAACGCTTAACGGAGCAGAAAGAAATTATCCAAAGATTGAAAAATTAGCTTATTGCTTAGTGATTGCATCACGCAAGTTTCGTCCATACTTCCAGCACACTCAATCAGTGTTTACATTGCTCAACCCCTGCGACAGATACTCCAACGACCGAAAACTTCCGAAAGGATGTTAAAGTGGAATATTGAATTAAGTCAATTCGATATTACCTACCTGCCGTGAAGGACCATACAAGGACAAGCACTAGCCGACTTCATGCTGAATTTACTGTGTCAGGCGAATCAAACGACCACAATGTCATACCTCCCGTTCGATGGAAGATGTACACCGATGGGGCATCTAACGACCGTCGTTCGGGGGTTGGCATAGTTCTTGTACCTCCGAAGAACCGATCAGTTTGCTTCGCTTTGAAGCTCGAATTCACTGCAATGAATAACAAAGCCGAGTATGAAGCATTGATTGTCGGCTTAAGACTTAACAAAGAACTGAAGTAAAATCGATTGAAAATTTTAGCGACTCGCAGCTGGTGGTGTACCAAGTACGAGGAAACTATCAAGCAAGGGGGCAAAGACTTTCCCCATATTTGGTCCGAGTTCAAGAGCTGCTAGCAAATCTCGAGTATTATGATATTTCACATGTCCCGCGTGAGCAAAATAGAGCAGCCGATTCATTGGTAAAATTCGCAAGCACTGGTGGTGCGCAACAGATGGGATTGTTTCCTGTCGAAACCTTACTTGTTCCGAGTATAAATATGATGGAGGTAGATTTCATGTTAGAAACAAAAATCGAGAAGGAATCGTGGATGACCCCAATCAAGCAGTACTTACTATTCGAGATCTTACCCGAAGTAAGAAGCGAGAGACGACAAGTCCTTCGTAAGGCTTCATGATATATAATACAGGATGGGGTGTTGTACCGAAGGGGATTCTCGACCCCCTACTCCGGTGCATGGCCCACGATGAGATAAAACGAGTATTAAAGGAAGTCCATGAGGGAGAGTGCGGTGACTATGTGAATCAGGATGCTGCAGACTATGTGAGAAGATGCGACAAATGCCAGATATATGCAAAAATCCCGAGAGCTCCGCCGACGGAACTCACGCAAATGGTTAGTCCCTGGCCATTTACAATGTGGGGGATCGACCTAGTTGGTTCTTTACCCATAGCCAAAGGTAGAGCGAAATATGCAATAGTTGCGGTCGACTACTTTACCAAATGGGTAGAAGCAAAGCCTCTGGCCACAATAACCACCAAGAAGGTTATTAATTTCGTCGTACGAAATATCAAATGCCGTTTTGGCCTTCCACGGACCATCATTACAGACAATGGAACTCAATTCGAAAGTAAGGAGTTCAAAGAATTTTGTCAGAAATATGGCATTGAGAAGAAGTTTGCGGCGGTTGCTCACCCGAAAGACAACGGACAAGTGGAAGCCGTAAACAAGATAATCAAGTCCATATTGAAAAAGAATATGGAAAAGTCTAGAGGCAAGTGGGTAGATGAACTTCCAACGGCGCTTTGGGCCTACAGGACCACCTATAAGACCGCGGCTGACCACATTCCATTCGCATTAGCATATGGCACGGAAGCTGTCACACCCATTGAACTTGAAGTTCCATCACATCGGGTAACTTATTACAACCCCGCGTCGAACCAGAATCTTTTATTGGAATCGTTGGACTTCGTTGACGAAAAACACAAAGAAGCCAATTTGAGAGCGGCTGCATGCGGACATAAAGTCGCTAAATATTATAACGAAAAGGTCCGACCGAGAATTTTTGATGCGGGAGACCTCGTTCTGAAATGAGTTTTTTCGGTCCTGTCTCATATGAATCCCGCATGGGAAGGTCCATACATCATCGAACGGAAGCTTGGAGAAGGAACTTTCAACTTACCGACCGTCGATGGTGCGACACTCCCCCGAGCATGGAACAGTGATCACTTACGACATTATTATACTTAGTCTATTTCTTTCATGTACTAGTTGGATTTATTTCCAGTTCGCTTTTATTTCTAGTTCTTGGCATGTAGTAGACAATTTAGCTTGCTTTCATTAATAAAGGCTTGAAGCCATCTTTTCCATGAATTACTAATGTTTCTGCGTATGATGAGCCCGTGACAGGAAAATGAAACTATATTATTCTGGCTGACGTACGAACACGTGCAGACACTTAAATCTCCAAGTCCCCAGAGTGTGGACTGGAGTATTCTAAGTCCCCGGAGCGCGGACTCGAGTACAAATGATTCAAATCTCCAAGTCCCCAGAGTACGGACTAAAGTACACTAAGTCCCTGGAGCGCGGATTTGAGTATAAACGATTCAAATCTCCAAGTCCCCAGAGTGCGGACTGGAGTACTCTAAGTCCTCGGAGCGCGGGCTCGAGTATAAACGATTCAAATCTCCAAGTCCCCAAAGTGCGGACTGGAGTACTCTAAGTCGCCGTAGTGCGGACTCGAGTATAAACGATTCAAACCTCTAAGTCCCCAGAGTGCGGACTGGAGTACTCTAAGTCCTCGGAGTGCAGACTCGAGTATAAACGACTCAAACTTCCAAGTCCCCAGAGTGCGAACTGGAGTACTCTATGTCCCCGGAATGTAGACTCGAGTACAAACGACTCAAGTTTCCATGTCCCCAGAGTGCGGACTGGAGTACTCTAAGTCCACGGAGTGCAGATTCGAGTATAAACGACTCAAATATCCAAGTCCCCAGAGTGCGGACTGGATTACTCCAATTCCCCGGAGTGCGAACTCGAGTACAAACAATTCAAATCTCCAAGTCCCCTGAGTGTGGACTGGAATACTATAAGTCCCCATAGTGCGGATTCGAATATATGTAATTCAAATCCCTAAGTTCCACGAGGATGAGCTAGGACACTAATGACTTGAATTTATCAAGCCCCCAATGTACAAACTAAAAATTATTCTAAGTGCTCGAAGCCCGAGGTGAAAAATGAACAACTCCCAAAGAATTTCCAAGCTATATGAAGATAAACCGAGAGGTCTATGTTATTCACAACAGCTTGGATTTAAATCACAATCGCAAAGAAAACTGAACGATGAGAGTCTTTTGTAAGATAGAAAAAGGAACTAAACTTTATTCAAAAATAAGTTCTACTACAAACCCCCCAAAGTTCGGAGTCGATAATCTATTTACAAGAACTGCGGAAGTAGATGAAAATAATTACATAACTTAAACTAACTCTCGTTGAATGAGAGTAATGATTACTTATTGTGCTTCTTCGACTTCTTCACCTCCGTTGTCTTCTCAGACGGCTCCTCTCCTCCGCGTTTACTTTTGGTACCCTTCTTTGATGGAGGGGTAGCAACTGAAGAAGTACGTGGAACATCCATGGGCTTGGACCCGCCAGAAAGGATGACCTTCAACGGCTTGTTCAAAGGATCGTCTAGGCCCACAACTCAAGGCTTCACTTTGATCTTGACTGTCTTCTCCTTCTCTTTCTCAAGATGCTCCTTCATGCTCAATTCGGATGTGTGCTCAGATGCGCCTATAATTTCTACTTCATAACCCCCGTCGGTAGGAGAGGAAGTTTCAGACTTGTCCTCATCAAGCGCTCCGATCACCTGAGCATCTGAACCAGGAGCCTCCCCCGCATGAGTAGCCTCACTTGTTTTCTCCTCCACTTCCTTGGCGACATCTCTCCTCAAAGTGGGCTCGGGATCAGAACGGCCTGCACAAAATCATGAAAAACAAGCATTAGAATAAAATAGTCCTTCATAAAGAATGATAGCTTTTGGAATCTTAAAGTGAAGGGTTATCTACCAGGTTCTGGCAAACTCTCAGCCGTCCGAGGGGTCTCGCCCTCTGAAATAGGGGATAGAATATGGACGCCAGGGCCAGGGTCCTCCGAGTTTAACCAATATGCTACTCAAATGGATTGAGTATCGGCCGACTGGCCGAGTGGGTAGGCACACGAGCTGGAGACTCAATCCCGGATGGACCGGCGGTAACTTCTTTTCCTTTTGTGGAAGGGGAGCCTTTGCAATACATAGCTTTAGCCGCTGACAGGTCCGAAGGCTCATTTCCCATGAGGAATTCTTTTATCAAGGCCCCCTCCTCAACTTCCTCAATACCGTGTTCGGCCTTTTTGATTTCGATTAAAGTCTCCCATGCCTCGGCCAAGGATTCGAGATAGCCCTCGCCCAGAAAAGTCAAGTCTCGATGCATGAGAACGCGGGCAATGAATTCAGCGATTAGCGGGTCAAACATGCTTTTGACTTCCTCCCTACCTTCTTCTCTAGCCACCTCAAGACGGGAGTCGATATCCATGGACACTATCTTCTTGCCCTCTTCATGGGCTTCGCTCTTTAACATTTCGACTTTGGAAAGCTCGTCCTCAAGTTTCTCCTTTAAGAGTCGAGTAGCGACGATCTCATCACAGTATCGTTGTGACTCTTCTTAAGCAGCCGTTTTCTCCTCTTTCTCTTTACGATACTGCTCCTCAAGTTCTTTAACCCGGAGACAGAGTGCACCCCTCTCTTTTTGTACCGAATCTTTTTCCAAAGCCAATGCCCCACAGCGTTGTACCGCCTCGTCGATTTCCTTTTTGTGAGTCGATTCCAGACGAGTTACAGCTTCGACGGTGTCCTTGGCGCTCTGTTGGGCGGCCTCAAGTTCAAACTTGTAAGTCGCATTCTCTTCGCCCTGAGCTTTAATGATATCTTTGTCGTGGATAGCCTCAGGCTTCAGGCGATCGATCTCATGTTGGCGCTCTATGGAGACCTCAGAAAGTTTTTCAGCCAAATGAACAAACGCGTCATGTTGAATATAGACGTCTTTGGTACAGGCGATGGCGCTCTGCTTGACATGTTCGAGAATGGGATGAATCGCCGGGAGGAATTTCAGGCCATCAAAGCAGATTTTCGGAAATTTAACTTTAAGCTCAACCAGCCTCTTTGATACTGTTGGATCAGTTGCAGGAGCAGGAGGAGACGGCTTTGAAAGTTCAGCTCTCCTGTGAGGATCTCGGGACTGTCGTGTGGAAGAGGATTCGGAGTGTTGATCCCGTGGGACATCGGATTGCGACCCCTTGTGGCCCCGCTTATCTTTACTTGGTTCCAAGTGAGAATAGGGTTGTTGGTGGTACTTGGGCTGATAATATGTTTTCATCCGGGATGATGAGTCCCGGGAATGATAATCCCTATCGCAATCACCGTCTCTGTCCCGACGTCTCCCGAAGCCTGAGTCACGTCCAGAGTGATAGAAAACAGATGACCCATAGGGCGATCAATGCCGTGTGTACGTCCCATGTCACCTGCACAGAATTTAAATAACAATGAATTAGCAAAGAATAGCGTGACGATGAAAATCTAAGTGCAAATTGAAGTGCAAGTGTTTGTGCGTGTCCTAGTGTTTCCCTCCAACAGACCAGTTGCTTTACTAATGGGAGTTTTTTCTCCCTGGCTTTGGGCTAGAGCGCCCGATCGCCTCTGATGGGTAAGGGAAGCCTAAATGCTTTCGGATCGTCGAAGTCCTAATTGAGCAGGTCATTGGGAATAGAGAGGTTCGATAGGCCCTTTAAAGAACTTTCTACATGTTGTGAAGAAGCCTCTTTCTCCGTTGGAATGACTGTAACTTTTGAAGTTCCGCCAACATTCTCCTTCCTAATCTTGTATGTCAATCTCTTTTTCCTCTTCGAAGGGGAAGATGATGTTTCGATGTCATGCACTTCGATTATCGGATCCTGAGAGGGACCCAAGTTCTCACCTTGTGCTTCGTGTGTTTCATTCCTTTTAATTTCCCCCTCTTCTGGTGCGTCAGGAGTATGACGTGCTGATGACTCAGCTAATTTTTTCCCTTTCCCGAAGGTGGGCCTGGGTACGGTGATGCCTTGAGGAAGGCTTATCTGACGACCTTTTGCCAACAGCCCAAACCTTGAAAGTGTCTCATTCGAAATGAGAGTCCGGATGTCCCATTCTTCGGCAGGAAGGGCTCGAATAGCCTCGACAGCCTCATAATATCCTCGACCATCAGGACGTGGGTTGATACCTGAAAAGGCAAAACTAAAGTTAGAAAAGGCACGGCTCCGACCAAGCACGAATATCGATCCAGAGAAAAGGCTTACTTCCTTCAACCCATCTCCTCGCGAAACCAGGAGGTCAACGCACATAGAACCATTCCTGTTTGTATAGGGCAGACTTGCTCCATTCCCTGGTTAAAATCTGGCATTTGTGGTACGACTCGAGGAACACAAAGGAGGGGCTATCTCTCCGCTTCTTAACCATATATAAATATATATGATGTCGTCCGGAGTTGGATGCCTAGAGAGGACAGTCATGAACATGATGTAGGTACTATAGATAAATGCGTGGCCGTTCGGGTGCAGTTGCGATGGGGCAATGGCAATTTATTGCAGCACATCCCGAAGAAATAAATTGAATGGTGGCATGCTGCCAACCTAGTACATGAATTTATTACACGCCGTGTATCCAACTGGGGGTAAGTGTGGACGATCGTGCTCCGATGGAACCAGCACGTTGTCGAAAGTGATTCCATGGATAGAGAATATTCGCCAGAGTGCAACTTCATTGACCTTCGAAGCCTGAGAATCAACAGGGTTATCCAAGAAAACTGCTGCCTCTAGAGCGTCGGGAGCCAGGTTATGGGCAGGGGAGGTTGACGGATTTGAAATATCCACGACTTCTTGTTTTGAAGATGGCCCGGTTCTATCTGAGAACATGGCGTAGCTAGACTTCTTAGACATCTCCGATAAATATTGAGTTTGGTAGAGCACCTGTTTGAACTATACTCTGAAAAATAATCGGCATTAGACTTAACAACATAAATTTCCCCCCTGTGCAGTGTATGAACTAGTGCAATCATTCAAATATAAATGCTGAGAAATTATAGGTCATAGAGTCGATGGTATAAGTTGAACTTTGAACTGTCGTCTTTGAGGACCGTCATCGCTGACCGTTTAGAAAACTAGCCTTGCAATGTTTTCAATTTTGAACTCGGACGTTGGCACTGCGTGCCAAAAGCTTTTGTCTATTCTTATTGACTTCAGCTCAGACTTACGACGATTGGAACTAGGAAGTTATCAGTCCAGATTATTTTGATATGCCAGTTTGATTAGGTCCATGTCTTTGTTTTGTCTTATGTTCAGGCAAAGTTAAAATGTCTTTTGGCCTAAGTATCGACCGGCCAAACTATCGTTCGGCCTAGCTATCGTTCGGCCTGAATATTGCTCGACCAAACTTTCGTTCGGCCTAACTATTGGTCGGCCTAAGCATCGACCGGCCAAACTATCATTCAGCCTAGCTATCGCTCGGCCTGAATATTGGTCGGCCAAACTTTCGTTCGGCCTAACTATTGGTCGGCCTAAGTTTTGTTCGGTCGAAGTAACGTTCAGCATCCTATCTAATTCGTACTCCCTTCCTATCCTTCCATTCCACTGCTCGGCATGTGGTGAATCATGCCGAACCAGAGTTACGTCGAGCCTCAACGCTCGGCACTCCGTCCTTAACAATGGTTTCATTTTTCTTGTCATCCTCCATCCACGCCGAACAGCAAGGACGGATCATTCGGCACACACCATCACACCGTTGAGAGAAATAAACCAAGGATCGAAGAGGAGCACAGAGGACACATAATTCAAAGTGCATAATGCTCGGTCATGCGATACACTTTGGGGGGCAAGTGTTTCCTGGAGATTTGACCAGGCAACTAGGTACTTGGCATTAGCACACTGTTCGGCTATTTATGGATCGTTCAACATCTACATACCGTTCGGCATTCCGAAGCTCGGCGCAAATGGTTCGTCTGACATTCACGTTCGAATAAAATTCGTGAGTACTCGGCATTGGAAAGTGTTCGGCGGTCAGGGTCGTTCAGCATTTGGGAGCGCTCGGCATCCAGGAGCGTTCGGCAATCCAGGGACGTTCGGCAATACAGAGACGTTCGTGATACAAGGAACGTTCGGCTTCCATAGACGTTCGGCAATCCAGGGACGTTCGGCATACAAGGAATGGCCGCCTTCCAAAGACGTTCGACAATCCAGGGACGTTCAGCTTACAAGGAACGTTCTGCTTCCATAGACATTCGGCATTCAGGGTCATTCGGCATTCCAGGGACGTTCGGCACGACTGGGTCAAATAGCATTTAAGAGCGTTCGGCTTCTAGAGCGCTCGGCATTCATGCTTTACTCGGCGTTCCTGGACTGTTCGGCATTCCAGCCTCGTTTGGCTTTTTCCTCGTTCGACAATCGATTCTCGTTCGGCCTGCGCACCTCGCTCAACACACAGCATCATTCGACATGAAGATGATGGTTCGGCATTTGGCCATTCGGCATGTTCGGGTCGGCACGCAGAGCTTACTCCATTTGGGTCAAGGTATTCAGCTACCAGGCCCACCAGGGAAGTCCAACCCACCTTGGTCTATAAATGGAGGGGCAGTGGCAGAGTGAAAGGGATCGGTTTTTTCAAGAACACTGGGGAAACTTTGCCGCATTCAACACTCACTCAAAACTTATTATTTTACTTTGCAATTGTATTCAAGTAAATGGAAATAGATTGTATCTGTAATCAACTATCAAGGAAAGCAATAGAAATCAACTTCAAAGTGGACGTAGGCAGTACGCCGAACTACTATAAATTTGGTGTTCTTGTTCTCTGCATTTAAATTTACATACTGTCTTCTGTTTTAATTTACTATCTTCATTAATCTCTCTACACAATCTTTCTTAAGGGTGTTAGTGACCAATTTTGGTGCTAACAGGCTCAAAATCATAAAAGGAGTTATTATGATCACAGAAGAAGGGATTTGGAATTCTAGATTGAAGACCCTGTCTTTCTCAAAGTATCTCCAATGCGAGGTATATTAAGGTTTGGGAAGACCGGTAAGCTGGCACCATGGTATATTGGTCCTTTTCCTATTATGGAGAGGATCGATTCTTTAGCCTATCAAGTGCAGCTGCCTAGCTGGTTATCTGGCATGCATGATGTGTTCCATATTTCTAACCTTCGAAAGTATGTGCACGATCCAGATAGTATTATTGAAGAAGCTACTCAACAGGATCTCGAAATCACTCCCAATTTAACAGTTAAAAGAGAACCGATAATGATCGTGGATCGTGATGAAAAGAAATTGAGAAACAAAATTGTGAAACAGGTCAAAGTACAGTGGAGTGGCGATCCAAAGGACCGCACTTGGGAAACTGAAGATAATATGCAGAAATCATATCCCAATTGCAGAGTGGACATCTTGGCTTAAACTGGTAAGCCATTCCTTTACTCTTTCTGAATTCATATATTCTCTATTTGTTTTTCTCTCTCTTTCAAATTTCGAGGACGAAATTTTCTTAAGGGGGGAATATCTGTAACATCCCAAAATTTATCAATTTAAATTGGTAATTTATTTAAACTTTTGGAATTCAATTTGGAAATAATTTGAAAAGTTTCAAAACAAATAAAATGAGTGATAATTTATGTGAATAAAATTTCAATTTCTTTTGTGTTTAAAAATTTGAAATAATAAATGTTTCAAAAAATCATTTGAATTTAAATTATATATATCTAATGCATATATAAGTAGATTTGAATGTATATATTGAATTTGAATTTAAATTTTACAAGTATATATATGAGTATATAACTAGATATATATGGATTTTAATTCAAGTTTGTAATGGATTTTGAGTTTAAATTTAAAATAAATGTTTTAGAAAAAATAATTTGCATTTGAAACTATAAATGTGTAATTTATATAATGTAAAGGATTGGTTAAAAACATTTCTTTTTTTAACATTGTATATATACAAATGAATAAGGGAATGTAATTATTAATTAAGTGAATCTGATACAAAATTTACTTAAATTTCTTTATCTTTGTGAAAAATATAAGTGTTAAACAAGGAAGATGGTGTGAAAATAAACAGGTGTAGAAATATCATGATTGGTTTTAACAAGTGGCATTCAATTTAGTTGATTGAAAAAAAAATAAGACTTAAATTCATAAAAACTTTTCAACTTCTCTTTTTCAATTATTTAGCCTCTCAAATTTATGAAAGAAAAGTAAAGAAATCTTGAACATAACAAGTCTTAACATCATAGGAAATAGAAATAAAACTACAACATCCTCTTGAATTCAAATTTTTTTTTAGAATCATCTCCAACATCAAAGCAGTAGTTTTAACTCCATCTCTCAAGTAAGTTTTAAACTTCATAATTAAGTGAATTAGAAATTTCAAAATCAAGTTTTAACACAAAAGTTTCAAACTGCAGATTAATATAATCAATGCTCCAGTTTTGTCCAGGAAAACAGAGCTGGATTCTCTGAAGTAAATTAAGGCAAGTGAACTCTTTTTAAAAAAAATTGAATTTGAATTTGTTAATCAGTAATAAAGCAATAGTTTAAGCAAGCTGTACTAATCAGTTGCAGAAAGAAAAATCAAGTTCAAAGACTAAATAAATTTCTTGATTTCAAGCTGTAGACCATAGCCTCTGTTGCATAAGAAATCAAACTGTAAATAAATTGAATATTGTGTGTTATTGATGAATTAAGTAAATAAATACAACATAGATTAAGCAAAGATTTGTATTATCAAGTTGCAGATGAAACTTCAATATCAAAGTAGAAAAAAATATCCAGGCTTCCATCTTTATTTTAAAACAGTCAGGAGCTTTCTGTTCAAAACTGTGTCAGGTGAGTAAATTCTGATCAATCTAGTTACTTCTTGTTATATGCATGCCTGAATTGATGTTGAAAACTTTTGCATGTAAACAAATGAGTGTGCATGTATATATTTTCTTGGGCATGTTCTTCCATCCCTGTTCTTTTTAGTCTCAGGTTTACAGAGTAAACCTATGTCAAATTCTAAACCTCCCTCTCTTTGTCTTTCTTCTGGAATTGAAATCTAAACAAGCTAAAGTGTTTTTTTAATATGCATTATGTTTTAATAATAAACCAAAGCAAAACAATTTAATTTTTCTCTGGAAGATGTGAAAACTCAGCCACCATTCAAATTAGGTAAGAATTCAAATATCATTAATTATAATTTCAGGAATACGATCGGAATCGTCATTGAAAATAACGATTTTTGAAAGTTAAATCTAAATTTTTAATGCAATTTTGACTGAGAAATTGTAGTTGATCAGAAAAATGAAATTTTGTAAAATTCCGATGAACTATGTGTTTGTGGGCCTCGACATCATCGTCGCAGCTAGCTTGAGGGTTTGAAATCCTCAGAAAAATATAGGTCGAATTTATAAATCATTATATTGTTGGTTCGAGATCGAATTAGGGTTGAAAACCCATATCTGCTCGCAATTGAAAATGAAGGTGTTGCGTCGCCGTTGGGTGATCAGACTTTCTGACACCAGTGCCAATCGAGGCGTCGAACGTTGGTGAAGCTTCGGTCTAGTTTTTGTGGCCTCTGATGGCTAGAGGAGAAGGAACGAGGCAGTTTGCTGGTGATGGGTTTTGATGAACTATGGGTCGTGAGGCTCGATTTCGAACGAGACGTTAGTTCGCGCTTTGGGGTAGCTCGATGTGTCGAGGAGTTTGTCGTCGATCTGACGACGGTCGTAGCTTCGACCAGTGACGACCGGAACGGTGTGCAGCGTGCACACGTTTTCATTTGTATCAGTGGTTTGTTTTTGGATGGGATGCTGCTTGACTCGAAGTACAACTCGAGGTTTAGAGGAGATGACTCAAAGATAAGGTCACGTCATTTGGCTTCGCATCGGGTCGTTTAAACTTAAACAAAATTTTAGTTGGGAAAAAATTATACTCGGGACAATCTGGAGAAAACTCAAAGCAAGGAGCATTTTCGCTCGGGGATGACTCGAGATAGCCTCGGGTTTGGTCGTTGAAACAACAAATTCCAGTTTTAAAATTTTTGAAAACATAAGTTTAAATGATTCCTAAATTCATTCCTTAAAAAATGAACATTGTTTGTTAACGGAATGTGAAGTTAATGGTATTGGAATAATTATTTGAAATTGATTAAGTTCAAAGATATTTTAAACTTATATTTTTAAAAGTAAAGTTTGCTTTAAATTTAACTTAATAAAATAATTGAGAAGTTATTCAAATATTCAAATTGTTAACTTAAAAACAAATTTATTTATAATGACTAAATAATGATTAAATAATTAATGATTTGTAATCACTTTGTAATTAATAATTAATTAATTAATTAAAGAATAATTAATTAATAAAGGTAATTAAAATTCAATTAATTACCAAATTAGAATTAATAAATTAAGATAGTTAATTAAAGAATAATTTATTTATAAAGTTAACGAAGATTTAATTAATTCATAGCTAAGAATAATTAATCATTGATTTAAAATAATTAATAGAAATAATTACGTGGTTAATTCACTTAAATCACATTCACCTTAATAGAAAATAATTGACTATTATCAAATGTTGTGTACTGGATTGATATTTCTGTTGTGATTGTGATAATGTGTGATGTGAATTGCTTTGTGCTGAACTATGATTTGTGATTTTTTTTCTATATGTATGTGAGAACCCTTTAGCCCGTAAAATGGCATTTGAAATTCGATGCGACAGAGAGTCGGATTCCAGTTGGTTATCCGAAACCCACATCGAACCCTGAATGTGAATCTTTGTGATTGATACATCCACTTGTTTTAAAATTGAGCGCTCACTATTCAGATTAGCCGGGAGAGGACCTTTGTGTCATATAATCCATTCCAAATAGTGATACGACGAAATGAATAGCATTTGAAGACGGTGATGAAGACCCGGTGTCTTCGAAAACTATAGGATAACCTATCGAATGTCTTCGCACCGAGTTGCTCCGATATAGAGATCTCCACATGTGATGGGGAGTCCGATCGGGATTGTGGATACCCGTTGCAAGGGCTTCTTCCTTTATTGGACGAAGTGCCTTCGTTTATGTTCAAACCCGGAACAGACTTGTATGGTGTATGTCTGACACTACACTTTGAGATGTAAAGCAGATTTCTTTCAAATACATATCTGTTGGTGGCGGAGAATTTATTCTCTTCGCTTAACACCCTTCTCTAAGACATACGAGCTCAAAGGTTATGTAGTTGAAGATTATCAGTGATATACTCCCAATTTGGTAGTGTGGCATGCTAAGTGCTGCTGTGTGTTGATGATCATTTGTTGATCATTTATGATCAAAGAATGGCTTTCGTGTAAAGCGTAGCTTCGTGGATGAGACCTCATCGGACCTTACACCTCGAAAATGGTCGAAACAGGAAAGATGCGGCAAGGTTATGAGGGTCGCACTCTTTAGGGTATGTCATTCCCTTCTGGAAAAAGGTGGTATCATGGTATGGAGCCCAGATACTTAACCTATGTGGTTGCTGCAATCTCATTTACTGTGTAGTTGTTGCTTTGTGATTGGGTCCCTCGGATAAAGGTCGCAAAAGACCAGGGGGTGGCATACTCGAGTAAGAGTTACCTAGTTACAGAGGTAACCCGGCTTTGTGTTGGCAAAGAGCCAGGTAGGTTCTCGGGACGTCCCTCCAAAGGCATATCCATGTGGCATAGGAAGTTCCTTAGCCAGACCATTTGTTAGAAATCCAATTCCTAATACGAACCCAGTACGGTTTTAGTTGTAGAACCTGCCATTTAACATGGCAGCTATAGTAGGCATAGTAGAATGGTACCTATGCTGGCTAAGATTAATATTATATTTTCAAAATGTTTTCACACTATACACTAGTAATAATATCAAAGAGTTTTCTCGTATTAAGCATATTTGACTATCATAAGGAGAAATCTCCCCCAAGTGTGCGATTTCATTGTGTGTGTGCCGGGAGGCCTTATGGTAGTTTCATTTTCCAAAAGCATGAACGGTTTTCTTTTAAAATCTGTTTTTATTCAAAGCAACTGTTTTTCTTTACTCATACCAGTCCCATGACTGATCCGGAGTTTATTGTTTCCTTTCTAAACTCTGGGTGCCCATAATTTCCACACGGGCATCCTAGTAGCAGGTTTTTCGTGTTATGGTACTAGATGTATTTTGAAGTCTTTTGGTTTGGAGGCTATCGGTTTTTGGAGGCTTTTGACTTGGAGATATTTTGAAAGCTTTTGGATCTCAAGGTGCTTAGTTTTGAAAGTTCGCTATCACTTTATTTCCTTGAAGACATTTTTGGAATATGATCACTTGTAATACTATTGTGAAGTTCTATTTTGAAGTTGTGTTATATGTATAAAAATACTGTGATGTTGATGATGATGTTGTAATGGATATTATGATGATGTTGTATCTGTGATGTAATGCATGATATTCATTTTATTTCCACTATTTTATATTCATCTAATGTTGTTACAAGCTCCATTCGACTGGAGTTCGTTGTTTGAATCTTCGGCAGTCGAATACAAGTGAGTATTTGATGTCAATTTTCAAACATTGGATTTCGGGACGTGACATTAATATTATGTAACTTATTTTCTAGATCAGTCCATTGATCCTTTGGTTTATTTATTTCCTGATTATTTACAATTATAGTTGGTGCTCTATACCCTGTCTCAACAATATCCCAAGCGTCAATGTTTTTTAGAAAAATTTCCATCCTATTTTTCCATTAAGCATATTCACCATTGAAAATTGGTGGTCTAACCATGGACTAACCCTCCACAAAAGCATTATTAAAAGAAGCCATTTTAAAAATTCAAATTTTTGAAACAAAAATTGGTTTTTGAAAAATCAAATTTTTTAAAACAAAAATGGCTTTTGAACCTGCTTTGATACCACTTGTAGGATTGCAACGATACGGATTTTCGCGTTCGAAAATCGACATCCATACTTTACATCGTACTCGAATGTCGTAGATTCGACCGTTCAAATTTGAGTCGCCGGAGCTTATAACACAAATAAGTAAACAACACGGCGGAAGAAAAAGAATAATACATTGATATACAGCATTGATACAATATCTCATACAACGGATGATACAATAGATATCAATATTCATCAAAGATATGATACAATAAAATAGCGGCGGAAAAGAAAATAGATAACGTCAGCAGCGGAACACATAACTCTAAGATAGTCCTCCAGAGAGAACTCCAGCAGTAGCTCGATCCAACATCACGATGCACTACGACAAGCAAGACTCGTCCGCATCCAAAGATTGAACTAGCTCCAGATAATCTACTAAACCTAGCTATCTGAAAAACCCAACTCTAGACTGCCCGTGTGGAAAAATTTTAAGCACCCAGAGTTTAGGAAAGGGAAAATAAACTCCAGGTCAGTCATGGGACTGGTATGAGTAACAAAAACAGTCTATCTTTTAAAAACAAACAAAGAAATATTTTAAAATAGATCCGCAATGCTTTTAGAAAATGGAACTACCATAAGGCCTCCCGCACACACACACAATGCAAACGCAGAATCGGAGGAGATTTCTCCTTATGATAGTCAAAAATGTTTGATACGCAAATTTCTTTTCAATATTATTATTATAAGTGCAAAGTGCAGAAAAACATTTCGAAAGTATAATATAAATCTTAGCCAACATAGACATTTCGAACTATGCCTACTATAACTACCATCTAAACAGTGGGGCGCCACCATAAGTAAATGGCAGGTTCTACAACTAAAACCGTAAAGAGCTTATATTGGATGAATGGATTTTCAACAAATGGTCGGGTGAAGGAACTTCCCAAGTAAAATGGAACGCCTCTAGAGGGACGTCCCCGGATCCTAACCGGATCTCAGCTAGACAAGGTCGGGTTACCTCTAGCTGGGTAACAACTGACACGAGCATGCCATCCCTCGGTCGTTTGCGACCTTTATCCGAGGTACCTCTCAACCAACAACCACAAAGCAATAAGTCTGCAGCAACCACAAAGTAATATCTGGGCTCCATACCATGATACCACCTATAATCCAGAAGGGAATGACATACCCTCAAAGGGCGCTACCCTCAAATAACCTTGCTGCTACGATTCCTGTTTCGACGATAACCGGGTTGTGAGGTTTGATGAAATCTCGTCCACAGAGCTACGCTTTTCACAAAAGCCACACTTTGATCAACAATGATCAGCAGCACTCAGCATGCCACATTACCAAGTTGGTAATATATCGCCGATAGCCTTCAACTACATAATCTCTGAGCTCGTACGTCTACGAGAAGGGTGTTAAGCTATGAGAATAAATTCTCTGCCACCAACAGAAATGTATTTGAAAGAAATCTGCTTTATATCCCAAATGTAATGTCAGACATACAATCCATACAAGTCTGTTCTGAGTTCGAACAGAACCGAAGGCACTTTCGAAGAAGTCCTCGCAATCCGGGTATTTACAATTCCGATCGGACTTCCTTAGGGAATCTCTATACCGTAGCTACTCGGTGCAGAGACAATCGATAGGTCATCCTATTATTCTCACAAATACCCGGTCTTCACCACCGGTCTTCAAATGCTATCCATAACGTCGAATCACATATTCGAAATGGGTTATACGACACAAAGGTCCTTTCCCGGCTAAACCAAATAGTGAGCGCAACATTTAAAACATATGGATATGGGATTTCAATTAAGCCACAACTTAATAATTCAAAACTTTCTTTCAAATGGTTTGAACCAATTACCTTTTCAAATCTTCTAAACAAAAAGATTTATTCCACAAAGTTCACCCCGTTTCACAAAGATCCATTTACGGATTTCAAAACAATTTCCATTTCAATTGGATTTACTCGTTTTAAATCTTTAAATTAAAGATTTAACTGGTAGCTTTCAAACCGTTTCCAAAACTTGGAAAATCATTTTCATTTCTATCTTAAAATTCCTTTTTTTAACAAAATTCGGAAGTTCACTTCTTATATGAAAGCTTTAATTATTTGAAAACAAGTAGTTTCCATTTCAGAAAGATCCAATTTTATTTGCATGAGTTAAAACCCTTAAATTTTATTCACATTCCAAAATCAATACTTTTAAAATAGTTTAACCCATATATAGCTGGTATAACATCTTTAGTTCCTAGTTTCCAAACATAGAATTCAATTTCAAATCTTGAATTTAAATTTAAATCAAATTATTTAAATTTCAAAACTTAATCAAGTTATTCAAAATATATTTCATCTTTGAAATTCCATTCAAAAGCTTTTCACTTAAACCAAGTTCATTTCCAAAACCATTTGGAATTTAATATTCAGTTTTTAAACTATTTCAAAATATGTGACTAAATCGATTTCCTCGTGAAATCCATATTTGTGTGTGTATAAGTGTGGTCCAGGGGTTTAACACAATAGTGCAACATTATTCAATTATCACAGATCAAAAAACAGAAATATAATTGACAAGCGATACAAACTATAACGCTTATCGTTCATCCACATATAATATACAAATGTAAATAAATGAATAAATTATACACAACTCAATCCATAGAACAAAAGATCACATATCAGATAGGACAATCAATTCAAGGCAACTCATATCATACGATCATTCATAAGTAAGGTCAAGTATTCAATATTCATTTATAAGCAGAATTAATTAATTATTTAAACCCTAATTAATTCATTTTATTTCCAAGTAAATTAATTACTTATGAATTAATTATCCAATCCCGATTTATTAATTACAAAATCATTTGATATAAATTAATTAATCAATCACCATAATTAATTTTATTATTCTTAATTAATCATATTAATTAAATCAACCTTTAAACCAATTACATAATTAATTAACCCCTTAATTAATTATTTTAAGAAATTAAACCTTTAATTAATACCCAATTAATAAACCTTGATTTATAAATTTATCATTCCTTACTTAATTGATTAACTTAACCCTTAATCAATAGCTCCAAATCATAAATTAATTATATAAATAAATTATCCGTTTGAATTAACTTAATAATTAATGAATTACAAATCATCATTAAATCTTGATTAACTTAAGTTAAAACTCATTCTTAGTGATGGTTAAATTACCATTCACATTTTTTGATTGGAAACAATGATTTTCGAATTTACTCTTAAATTTCAATTTAAATCCCAAGATTCAAAATGAATACCAATTTATCTTTAATAAAGTGTAAACTGATTTCCAAACCCTTTAAATTTACATGTTAAAGTAATATTTTGTTATAAATGAAATTTAAAGAGTGAGAGTCAAATTTTCTTTAAGTTCACATATTAAAGTGTGCTTTAACAATTTAAACTTATTTAAACTTTTAAATTTATAAACTTATTTTATTTCAACATCTTGATTTCCATATTTCAATCCAGGTCCAGGTTTAAAAATGTTGATTTAAACTTTGGTTAGATACTTCCTTCACAATTTCAAGTTCCATTTTAAATTCCAATTCTTTAAAACATACTTTAATTGCTTAAACACTTTTATTTAAAACAATTTTAAATTTAAATTTTCAAACTAAGTTTCAAAACTGAACTTGAATTTACATTTTAACTTAAATTTAAACTCGGCTTAAACCTGGATTTATAGATTCAAATTTTAGTTTTTTTTTTGAATTTCCAAAACAGAAACAGATTTCTGTCCAAACCTGGAAAACAGGTTATACCCGACCCTTTCCCCCTTTTACTTCGAGAAAAGCACATGCTCGCACGAGCTCGAACCCGTGCTTCTTTCTTTCTTCCCAAACATACGAAACTGACACGAAGATTTGCACATATCCGTGCACAATAGATCAACGACGTTTTGGCCGTCGCCTGAACCCCCAACAAATCATCATCATCTTGCCCAAACACCATGAACTTCCCGATCGTCAAAACCCTCTCAAGCACGTGAAATAGAAAGTTTGAAACTAAAACCTGGAAAACAATATCAGGTTTCGCCATCAACCTGGAAACATGGCTCGTTCACGAAACCTCGACCACCAGAATTCGTGCAACTCCGGCTACCACCTCGTCTACACCCCAGCTTCCATCACACCAAATCCCGAAGCACTCGATCAACTGACGAGAACGAACGAATAGAAAACTCAGCCTCGCAAAAAATTAGGTTTACAGATAAGAGTACGTCCCCGTCGCCACCACATCTAACTGTACCACCTTCCACCATTTTTCCTCGACCCTCCGATCACCCGTCCATCACCACAGAGAACCCCGAACCCCCTAACGTCTCCGACCATCGAAAATCGCTCAAAAACCCATTTTCGTTCAAAGTCGAACTGCACTTAAACTCTTGATCTAAAAATATTGATTTCATCTTTAAAATTCTTGTTTAAGTACACAAATTCAAATTACATACTTGAATTCGTAAATTAAGAAATTTAAATTTTGACTTATTTGAAGTTTGGTTCATATATCTTGATTTCCAGGAATAATACTAATTTATTTTTACTTAAGTGAGACATTAATCTAAAGTTTATAATATAACAACCAAGTTTTGTTTAAAACTTAAGTACAAGTCATGCCTTGATAAAAAAGAAATGATTTTCAACTTAAACAGAAGCTTGAACGGAGAGCAAGACATCATTGGAAACAGGTTTGCACATCCATTACTCAGATATTCTCAGAAAAATTCATATACATATTTTGACATACTTATCACAGCAATAACATTCAAATTAATTTATACTTTAAATTTTTTTTAAAGGCGGAGTTACTCACCTGTTTTTAAGAAATGAACAGAGGCCTCTTCATGTTGACACAGTCTTTGAAGTTGCTGTTGAAACTTCTACTTTGATTCTCTGGTTGTATTGATTTGTTTTGTTGAATTTTTTTTAAGTTTTTAGTTGATATTCACTTCAGTTTTTCTCAGCTTTGAAGGAACGAATTGAGGTAGGAGGTTGATATATAGGAAAAGTGTACAGGTTGATTATAAATAAAGAAGTTTACAGGGTATAAAAATTTGTACAATAGGTATGGCTGAGATGATCTTTCATTATGGGCTTTGTGAAATCTACACTTATACCATACTTGAAGGTATTTTTCTGTCCTTACTTGTTTCTCAGCCTACATACTTACTTTTTATTTTTGTTTGTATATAGGTACTTATAAATTTTATTTCTTTTTCTAGCTTTCCTATTGTATATGTGTTTCATTTGTTATCATTCTATAGTTTGATTATTTTTTATACTTTTATTATTAACATAAATTCATAAATTTGATTTCTATTTTTGGTTTAACTATCTAGTATTAAATTTATAACATATATTTTTATTCTATACACTTATATTCAATACTGATAAGTAGTTTTTATTTTTAAACATTTTTATAACTTTTTCAATGAAAATGAATGAAATACAATTTATATATTTAATAAAAATCATACATATTATTCTTTCTAAAGTACAATTTATAAATCCATTCTCAATTTATTTTGAGTTTCAAATCAATTCAAGAACAAATAAGTATACGTTTCTTATTAAATTCTAAAAATTCAAATAAACACACAATTTAACCTAAGAATTTAATTAAATTACAAATTTAAATTCGTTTTTAAATCGGGATCGTTACAGATTCCCCTCCTTAAGAAATTTCGTCCCCGAAATTTACAGGCACGAAAACAACAAAGATAGATGAAGAATATTTTATCAAATCAAACTGAATATCTATTCTGCATTTGGCTTACCAAATCAGAATATCAACAATAGATACAAGAACAAATCTATTTAATACTTACAAGATACTCGGGCTATCCAGATTTACGAAATATGCAGTGGCATTGGTTAGTTCGAAGGAATAACTAATCATTCATAGATTATATCGAGACCCAAATGATAGATAAATGGATTTAATCTTCCACAATTTCTAAACATCAGATATGGATTCCAAAATCATTTCGGAATACCTTAAAATATATACCAATTTGTCCCCCTTCGGACTTCGATCAACCCGAGAATTATAATAGAATTTCAAATTTGGTTTTAAACAAAATCGTTTTATTGATACAATTCAAATTTAGCTTCATATTCTATTAATCAATTTAACTCAATCTAAAATTTCCAATTTATTTAAATTTTAATTCAAATTCATTAAAGTTTAAATGGAAAAACTAATAAGAAACCGATGAAGAATTGAAGTAAAAATTTCCTACAACGATTCGTAGAGCATCATCACACCAAAACTACTTTCTGGAGCTGTTATGAAGCAATCAAAAGAATTTGGAAAGACGAATCAATGGAGATTGAGAAGAAAATTGTTTCCACTGTCGCAGGGTATTGACCATTTATAATCGTATTCCCCGGTCCCCTATCTCGTTCTCTTCTTGCACTCTTACTCACTATGAGTAGATAGTAAGAGAATTTACTGAGACATTCAAACGGACATGTTAGGGATTATACTCATTCTAGGGTATACTTCACCCTATCACTAATGAGCTACTTAATGTGTTATACTCATGAGCTAAAGTTCCCACCTTAGCTCTGATACCAAATGTAACGATACGGATTTTCACGTTCGAAAATCGACATCCGTACTTTACATCGTACTCGAATGTCGTAGATTCGACCATTCAAATCTGAGTCGCCGGAGCTTATAACAAAAATAAGTAAACAACACAGCGGAAGAAAAAGAATAATACATTGATATACATCATTGATACAATATTTGATACAACAGATGATACAATAGACATCAATATTCATCAGAGATATGATATAATAAAATAGCGGCGGAAAAGAAAATAGATAACATCAGCAGCGAAAAACATAACTCTAAGATAGTCCTCTAGAGAGAACTCCAGCAGCAGCTCGATCCAACATCACAATGCACTACGACTAGCAAGTCTCGTCCGCCTCCAAAGATTGAACTAGCTCCAGATAATCTACTAAACCTAGCTATCTAAAAAACCCAACTCTAGACTGCCCGTGTGGAAAATTTTTGAGCATCCAGAGTTTAGGAAAGGGAAAATAAACTCCAGATCAGTCATGGGACTGGTATGAGTAACAAAAATAGTCTATCTTTTAAAAACAAACAAAGAATATTTTAAAATAGATCCGCAATGCTTTTAGAAAATGGAACTACCATAAGGCCTTCCGCGCACACACACAATACAAACGCAGAATCGGAGGAGATTTCTCCTTATGATAGTCAAACATGCTTGATACATAAATTTCTTTTCAATATTATTATTATAAGTTCAAAGTGCAGAAAAGCATTTCAAAAGTATAATATAAATCTTAGCCAACTAGACATTTCGAACTATGCCTACTATAGCTACCATCTAAACAGTGGGGTGCCACCATAAGTAAATGGCAGGTTCTACAACTAAAACCGTAAAGGGATCATATTGGATGAATGGATTTTCAACAAATGGTCGGGCAAAGAAACTTCCCAAGTAAAATGCAACGCCTCTGGAGGGACGTCCCCGGATCCTAACCGTATCTCTGCTAGACAAGGCCAGGTTACCTCTGTAATGACCTGAAATTTTCGAACCCGAAAATTTCAGATAGTTATGAAAAAGAAGAAAGAGATAGAAGAAGAAGAAGATCAAAAACACCAACATCTCACATTCACAGCGGATAAAATATAATAATAATTAAATACAGTTTACAAAAGAATACTATATCTGTCCATTACATTTAATATACATCAGGGTTTCACATATACACAGTCACTGAATATACACTATTATCATGTCTCAGATACACAATAATATACTACAGCGGAAATACTCTATACGTTCTCGCCATCCAGCTCGCATCCTGAGCTCCAGAGCTCCAGAGTGTACCTACCTGAAAATATGTAATACTCGGTCTGACCCAAGCATTACACCAAAGTAACACCCGGGTCAAGCTGGAAACCAGCGTGAATAAACCCATTTAACATGGAATACCAAAACAAACAACTTATATAAACCCGGGGTAGCTTATATCAATTCACAGAGCCACAATCTATTACAGACATCACTTATTCCTCACATCAATTTCATGTACCAAACTTAGATAAAATAATCCAATTCACTTAAATCGTTTCACTCCAGCTTATTGGTTTCACAAAACAATTTACAAAAAAAAAATTCGAAGTGGTTTCGGGTATTTACCAATACCCGATTCCGGTCTCTTCGAGTCTCACGCCATCCTATTCCAAGATATTCAAATGAACATACAACATTTCATATCAGAGATATCCACTCATTCAAAACATCCAATACCCTTCAGTCATCCATAAGCAATGCTTAATCACATACAAATTAATTCAATTGATTCAAATTGAATTTCTAACCACATTCATTTAGATTCCTTCCTTCAATATTAATTAATTCCAAATCAATCAATTAGTCGACCCTTCACTATTCATCTTAATTAATCACCCTGGATTAATTATTTGTCAATTACATTCAAGTAATTATCTTAAATTAACTTCACGATATTAATTGTACTTAACCAAAATCAATAAGTAATCTTATTGATTAACTATTTTATTTCCATTAATTCTTAATTACTTATATTAATTAACTCCTCTTAAGTCACTTATTCCTGATTAATTCATCTTAATTAATCTATCTTTAATTACATCGTTGATTATATAGATTAATGATTTCCAATCATATTTCAATTTATCCTAATTCACATTAATTACTTTATTCAACCACAATATTAATTTTTCTTGAATTATCTCCACCTATGATTAGCTATCCATTTATTTACTTCATTAAATAAATCAATTTCTCTTTAATTAATCATCTTAATTAATCTCTTGATTAACTACACAAGTAATCATCTTTTATTAATTACATTAAGTAATCGCTTATCCAACCATCCATTGACTATTCTGGATTGATTAAACTTAATGGATTAACTTAAACTTTAATTAATTAATTAAAACCTTTAATTACTAAATTAATCGCCCCAAATCATTAATTGACTGAATTAATTAATTATCCATTTTAATTGCCCTACTAATTTAATGAATCACAAATTATTAAATCCTTATTGACATTAAAATGAAATAACTCATTTTTATGGTTTAAGTTTTAAACAACTTAAATCCCAATATTTTGAGTCAAACCACAATTAACTAGAGAATCATCCAAAATCACAATCACCAGACCATCGATTCACAATGCATATCAAATTAATTCAATCATTCAACCAAATATTTTAATTTAACCATTTAAAATTTAAATAGAAATCCAACAGGTGTGAGATTTACTCACCTTTGCTTTTCGTTTGGCAATCCAATTCCATCTCGGCCATTATCTCCCAACTTTGGAACTTGTATAAATATTTATATAATTTATTAATATTTGAAATAATCGAAAAATTAATTTTTTTGATATATCGATAAATGGGTAAATTTAAAATGTGTATTTATTTTCTTTTCGAATCAACATTTTAAAATTTTCTGTTTAATATAAAATTAACCTCCCAAATCAGTAAGCTATTTAACAGCATAGTGTTTCTAGTTAATAAACTTAATCACCCAAATTTAAATAAATAATTTAGCTAGCCTGATTTACGTTCACTGTAAATAAAGGTAACAGAAGTTAACCCGAATACCTCACAACGAACAGGAAGCCAAAACAGCGAGCTTCAGCTCGAAATCCAAACAGCGCCTCGACAAGTTCATCATCGCGACCATCCACTCCTCCCCTTTGAATGTGCTACGAAACCACTCAACTCGTGCTTGCAATTGCTCCCAAACATGTCGACATCGATCGCTTCCTCACATCAAGTTACCGAACTCGGCCCCTGTAATCCAAATCGCTATCGCTTGCATCTTGAAATCGTCTCGTCCCCTGCCATGCCCTTAACACGGAACCCTAACCTCAACAAATGCTCGAATTCGTGCCGTGATCACTCCTAGACGAGGGCATCAATGACCTCGGTTCGCCCTATTTGATCGCACGACTTCAAGCTCAAAACCTTAGGCAGAGAGAACCTCCGTTGACTGTCGACCCACTCGCCGCGCGCGTCTCGTCGCTATAACAAAGCCCTAGCCGTAGCTTCCAGGCCTTGTCTCACCTCACGAAATCGGCTCGAACGCCTAAAAGATGGAGCTGAATTAGTTGGAATCGAGGAATCGACTTGTGTGAGGCCGGCTTGATTTGATTTAGAACAAAGGGAATGGAATGAGGTGTCGGCCTTCCTCCCTTTTTTTAATTTCGAAGAGGAACGAAATCAATTTCGTTTCCTTAGATTTTTTTCTTTTTAAGCGTTTGTTTTCTGCTGGAAGATATTGAGGGACGAAGACGTAAATAAGGATAGGAATTGGCGTCTTGAATTTGCTTGATTATTTTATAATTAAATATACAAATATCGTGTTCTATAACGCGAAATCCCGAACCCCGAATCAAACATGCCGATGGGCGTTCATAAGGTTTTACCCGCATTCCGAACACAATGGAACGTGTTCAGAGGCTGATTTGATCATACGTGGAAGTTAGCTTCTTACATCGATTTAAAATATTAAATTATTGGTTTTAATTTCAACGCATTTCTCACCCGTATGAGCAAACGGTAAATCCAAACGCTACGAAAATTGAAATCCGATTATAACTAACTATTACGGATCCAATGGAACTGGTTTCGTCGAATTCCGAGACTGTGCCTCGGATGGCTATTTTAAAATTCAATTTAAACGATATATTTTCACAACTGAACAAATCACACTTAATTTAAATTCCAACCATTCTATCATCTTCAGTATCATCATTATAAATTTTATAAGCCTTCAAATTGTTTTTAACAGGCTTAAAACTCCAGATTTAATAATTTACCCAATTTCAATTTATATAATTCAATAAATTTAATTACCAAGTAAATATTAATATTCAGAATTCAAGTTTTAAAATTAATCTTTTAAATATTTAAAATGAACTTATTATTCCAATTTAAATTGTTAAAAATATCGGGTCGTCACAACCTCTAGCTGGGTAACAACTGACACAAGCATGCCATCCCCCGATCGTTTGCGACCTTTATCCGAGGTACCTCTCAACCAACAACCACAAAGCAATAAGTTTGCAGCAACCACAAAGTAATGTCTAGGCTCCATACCATGATAGCACCTATAATCCAGAAGGAAATTACAGAGGGCGCTACCCTCAAATAACCTTGCTGCTACGATTCCTGTTTCGACCATAACCGGGTTGTGAGGTTTGACGAAATCTCGTCCACAAAGCTACGCTTTTCAAAAAATCCACGTTTTGATCAACAATGATCAGCAGCACTCAGCATGCCGCATTACCAAGTTGGGAATATATCGCTGATAACCTTCAACTACATAACCTCCGAGATCGTACGTATCAGAGAAGGGTGTTAAGCTAAGAGAATAAATTCTCCGCCACCAATAGAAATGTATTTGAAAGAAATCTGCTTTATATCTCAAATGCAATGTAAGACATACAATCCATACAAGTCTGTTCTGGGTTCGAACAGAACCGAAGGATCACTGCCGAAGAAGTCCTTGCAATCCGGGTATTCACAATCCCGATCGGACTTCCCATCACTTAGGGAATCTCTATACCGTAGCTACTCGGTGCAGAGACAATCGAAAGGTCATCCTATCGTTCTCGCAAATATCCGGTCTTCACCACCGGTCTTCAAATGCTATCCATAGCATCGAATCACATATTCGGAATGGGTTATACGACACATATGTCCTTTCCCGGCTAAACCGAATAGTGAGCGCAACATTTAAAACATATAGATATAGGATTTCAATTAAGCCACAACTTAATAATTCAGAAATTTCTTTCAAATGGTTTAAACCAATTACCTTTTCAAATCTTTTAAACAAAAAGATTTATTTCACAAAGTTCACCCAGTTTCACAAAGATCCATTTACGGATTTCAAAACAATTTCCATTTCAATTGGATTTACTCATTTAAAATCTTTAAATTAAAGATTTAACTTATAGTTTTCAAACCGTTTCCATAACTTGGAAAATCCTTTTCATTTCTAACTTAAAATTCCTTTTTTTAACAAAATTTGAAAGTTCACTTCTTATATGAAAGCTTTAATTATTTGAAAACAAATAGTTTCCATTTCAGAAAGATCCAATTTTATTTGCACGAGTTAAAGCCCTTAAATTTTATTCACATTCCAAAATCAATACTTTTAAAATAGTTTAACCCATATATAGCTGGTATAACATCTTTAGTTCCTAGTTTCCAAATATAGAATTCAATTTCAAATATTGAATTTAAATTTAAATCAAATTATTTGAATTTCAAAACTTAATCAAGTTATTCAAAATATATTTCATCTTTGAAATTCCATTTCAAAAGCTTTTCACTTTAAACCCAGTTCATTTCCAAAACCATTTGGATTTAAATATTCAATTTTTAAACTGTTTCAAAATCTGTGACTAAATCGATATCCTCGTGAAATCCATATTTGTGTGTGTATAAGTGTGGTCCACGGGTTTAACACATTAGTGCAACATCGTTCAATTAATACAGATCGAAACACAGAAATATAGTTGATAAGCGATATAAACTATAACGCTTATCGTTCATCCACAGATTCACAGATAATATACAAATGTAAATAAATGAATAAATTATACACAACTCAATCCATAGAACAAAAGATCACATATCAGATAGGACAATCAATTCAAGGCAACTTATATCATACGATCATTCATAAGTAAGGTCAAGTATTCAATAGTCATTTATAAGCAGAATTAATTAATTGTTTAAATCCTAATTAATTCATTTTATTTCCAAGTAAATTAATTACTTATGAATTAATTATTCAATCCTAATTTATTAATTACAAATCATTTGATATAAATTAATTAATCAATCACCTTAATTAATTGAATTATTCTTAATTAATCATATTAATTAAATCAACCTTCAAACCAATTACGTAATTAATTAACCCCTTAATTAATTATTTTAAGAAATTAAACCTTTAATTAGTATCCAATTAATAAACCTTGATTTACCAATTTATCATTCCTTACTTAATTGATTAACTTAACCCTTAATCAATAACTCTAAATCATAAATTAATTATATAAATAAATTATCCGTTTGAATTAACTTAATAATTAATGAATTACAAATCATCATTAAATCTTGATTAACTTAAGTTAAAACTCATTCTTAGTGATGGTTAAATTACCATTCATAATTTTTGATTGGAAACATTGATTTTCGAATTTACTCTTAAATTTCAATTTAAATCCCAAGATTCAAAAAGAATACCAATTTATCTTTAATAATGTTTAAACTGATTTCCAAACCCTTTAAATTTACATGTTAAAGTAATATTTTGTTATAGAAGGAATTTAAAGAGTGAGAGTCAAATTTTCTTAAAGTTCACATACTAAAGTGTGCTTTAACATAATTAAACTTTTAAATTTATAAAACTTATTTTATTTCAACATCTTGATTTCCATATTTCGATTCAGGTCTAGGTTTAAAAATGTTGATTTGAACTTTGGATAGATACTTCCTTTACAATTTCAAGTTCCATTTTAAATTCAAATTCTTTAAAACATACTTTAATTGCTTAAACACTTTTATTTAAAACAATTTTAAATTTAAATTTTCAAACTAAATTTCAAAACTGAACTTGAATTTACATTTTAACTTAAATTTAAACTCAGTTTAAACCTGGATTATAGATTCAAATTTTAGTTTTTTTTGAATTTCCAAAACAGAAACAGATTTCTCTCCAAACCTGGAAAACATGTTATACCCGACCCTTTCCCCCTTTTACTTCGAGAAAAGCACTTGCTCGCACGAGCTCGAACCCGAGCTTCTTTCTTTCTTCCCAAACATACGAAACTGACACGAAGAGTTGCACATGTCCATGCACAATAGATCAACGACGTTCTGGCCGTCGCCTGAACCCCCAACAAATCATCTTCATCTTGCCCAAACACCATAAACTCCTCGATCGTCAAAACCCTCTCACGCACGTGAAATCGAAAGTTTGAAAGTAAAACCTGGAAAACAATATCAGGTTTTGCCATCAACTTGGAACTCGTTAACGAAACCTCGACCACCGGAATTCGTGCAACTCCGACCACCACCTCGTCTACACCCCAGCTTCCATCACCCCAAACCCCGAAGCACTCGATCAACTGACGAGAACGAACGAATAGAAAACTCAGACTCATAAAAAATTAGGTTTACAGATAAGAATATGTCGCCGTCGCCCCCACATCCAACTGTACTGCCTTCCATCATTTTTCCTCGACCCTCCGATCACCCCTCCATCACTACAGAGAACCCTGAACCCCCTAACGTCTCCGACCACGAGAAATCGCCCAAAAACCCATTTTCATTCAAAGTCAAACTGCACTTAAACCCTTGATCTAAAAATTTTGATTTCATCTTTAAAATTCTTGTTTAAGTATATGAATTCAAATTACATACTTGAATTCGTAAATTAAGAAATTTAAATTTTGACTTATTTGAAGTTTGGTTTATATATCTTGATTTCCAGGAATAATACTAATTTATTTTTACTTAAGTGAGATATTAATCTAAAGTTTATAATATAACAACCAAGTTTTGTTTAAAACTTAAGTCCAAATCACGCTTTGATAAAAAAGAAATGATTTTCAACTTAAACAGAAGCTTGAACAGAGAGCAAGACATCATTGGAAACAGCTTTGCACATCCATTACTCAGATATTCTCAGAAAAATTCATATATATATATATATATATATATTGCCATACTTATCACAACAATAACATTCAAATTAATTTATACTTTAATTTTTTTTTAAAGGTGGAGTTACTCACCTGTTTTTAAGAAATGAACAGAGGCCTCTTCATGTTGACACAGGCTTTGAATTTGCTGTTGAAACTTCTACTTTGATTCTCTGGTTGTATTGATTTGTTTTGTTTTGTTGAATTTTGTTTATGTTTTTAGTTGATATTCACTTCAGTTTTTCTCAGCTTTGAAGGAACGAATTGAGTAGGAGGTTGACATATAGGAAAAGTGTACAGGTTGATTATAAATAAAGAAGTTTACAGGGTATAAAAATTTGTACAATAGGTATGGCTGAGATGATCTTTCATTATGGGCTTTGTAAAATCTACACTTATACCATACTTGAAGGTATTTTACTATCCTTACTTGTTTCTCAGCCTATATACTTACTTTTTATTTTTCTTTGTATATAGGTACTTATAAATTTTATTTCTTTTTCTAGCTTGCCTATTGTATATGTGTTTCATTTGTTATCATTCTATAGTTTGATTTTTTTATACTTTTATTATTAACATAAATTCGTAAATTTGATTTCTATTTATGGTTTAACTATCTAGTATTAAATTTATAACATATATTTTTATTCTATACACTTATATTCAATATTGATAAGTAGTTTTTATTTTTAAACATTTTTATAACTTTTTCAATGAAAAGGATTGAAATACAATTTATATATTTAATAAAAATCATACATATAATTCTTTCTAAAGTATAATTTATAAATCCATTCTCAATTTATTTTGAGTTTCCAATCAACTTCAAAACAAATAAGTATACGTTTCTTATTAAATTCTAAAAATTCAAATAAACACATAATTTAACCCATGAATTTAATTAAATTACAAATTTAAATTCGTCTTTAAATCAGGATCGTTACAGATTCCCCTTCTTAAGAAATTTCGTCCCTGAAATTTGCAGGCACGAAAACAACAAAGATAGATGAAGAATATTTTATCAAATCAAACTGAATATCTATTCTGCTTTTGGCTTACAAAATCAGAATATCAACAATAGATACAAGAACGAATCTATTTAATACTCACAAGATACTCGGGCAATCCAGATTTATGAAATATGCAGTGGCATTGGTTAGTTCGAAGGTATAACTAATCATTCGTAGATTATATCGAGACCCAAATAATAGACAAATGGATTTAATCTTCCACAATTTTCAAACATCAGATATGGATTCCTAACCCATTTCCTAATACCACAAAATATATACCAATGTGTCCCTCGATCAACCCGAGAAATTATAATAGTATTTCAAATTTGGTTTTAAACAAAATCGTTTTATTGATACAATTCAAATTTAGCTTCATATTCTATTAATCAATTTAACTCAATCTAAAATTTCCAATTTATATAAATTTTTATGTCGAAATTCATTAAAGTTTAAATGGAAAAACTAATAAGAAACCGATGAAGATACGAAGTAAAAATTTCCTACAACGATTCGTAGAGCATCATCACACCAAAACTTCTTTCTAGAGCTGTTACGAAGCAATCAAAAGAATTTGGAAAGACAAATCAAAGTAGACTGAGAAGAAAATTGTTTCCACTGTCACAGGGTATTGACCATTTATAATCGTATTCCCCTATCCCCTATCTCGTTCTCTTCTTGCACTCTTACTCACTATCAGTAGATAGTAAGAGAATTTACTGAGACATTCAAATGGATATCTTAGGGATTATACTCATTCTAGGGTATACTTCACCCTATCACTAATGAGCTACTTAATGTGTTATACTCCTGAGCTAAAGTTCCAACCTTAGCTCTGATACCAAATGTAACGATACGGATTTTCGCGTTCGAAAATCGACATCCGTACTTTACATTGTACTCGAATGTCGTAGATTCGACTGTTCAAATCTGAGTCGCCGGAGCTTATAACACAAATAAGTAAACAACGTAGCGGAAGAAAAAGAATAATACTTTGATATACAGCATTGATACAATATCTGATACAACGGATGATACAATAAGTATCAATATTCATCAGAGATATGATACAATAAAATAGCGGCGGAAAAGAAAATAGATAACATCAGCAGCGGAACACATAACTCTAAGATAGTCCTCTAGAGAGAACTCCAGCAGCAGCTCGATCCAACATCACGATGCACTACGACAAGCAAGTCTCGTCTGCGTCCAAATATTGAACTAGCTCCAGATAATCTACTGTACCTAGCTATCTGAAAAACCCAACTCTAGACTGTCCGTGTGGAAAATTTTTGAGCATCCAGAGTTTAGGAAAGGGAAAATAAACTCCAGGTCAGTAATGGGACTGGTATGAGCAACAAAAACAGTCTATCTTTTAAAAACAAACAAAGAAATATTTTGAAATAGATCCGCAATTCTTTTAGAAAATGGAAATACCATAAGGCCTTCCGCACACACACACACAATGCAAACGCAGAATCGGAGGAGATTTCTCCTTATGATAGTCAAACATGCTTGATACGAAAATTTCTTTTCAATATTATTATTATAAGTGCAAAGTGCAGAAAAACATTTCAAATGTATAATATAAATCTTAGCCAACATAGACATTTCGAACTATGCCTACTATAGCTACCATCTAACCGGTGGGGCACCACCATAAGTAAATGGCAGGTTCTGCAACTAAAACCGTAAAGAGCTCATATTGGTTGAATGGATTTTCAACAAATGGTCGGGCAAAGAAACTTCCCAAGTAAAATGGAACGCCTCTAGAGGGAGTCCCCGAATCCTAACCGGATCTCTACTAGACAAGGCCGGGTTACCTCTAGCTGGATAACAACTGACACAAGCATGCCATCCCCCGGTCGTTTGCGACCGTTATCCGAGGTACCTCTCAACCAACAACCACAAAGCAATAAGTCTGCAGCAACCACAAAGTAATATCTAGGCTCCATACCATGATACCACCTATAATCCAGAAGGCAACGACATACCCTTAGAGGGCGCTACCCTCAATTAATCTTGCTGTTACGATTCCTGTTTCAACCATAACTGGGTTGTGAGGATGGACGAAATCTCGTCCACAAAGCTACGCTTTTCACAAAAGCCATGATTTGATCAACAATGATCAGCAGCACTCAGCATGCCACATTACCAAGTTGGGAATATATCGCTAATAACCTTCAACTACATAATCTCTGAGCCCGTACGTCTCAGAGAAGGGTGTTAAGCTAAGAGAATAAATTCTCTGCCACCAACAGAAATGTATTTGAAAGAAATCTGCTTTATATCTCAAATGTAATGTCAGACATACAATCCATACAAGTCTGTTCTGGGTTCGAACAGAACCGAAGGCACTTCCGAAGAAGTCCTTGCAATCCGGGTATTCACAATCCCTATCGGACTTCCCATCACTTAGAGAATCTCTATACCGTAGCTACTCGGTGCAGAGACAATCGATAGGTCATCCTATCGTTCTCGCAAATACCTGGTCTTCACCACCGGTTTTCAAATGCTATCCATAACGTCGAATCACATATTCGGAATGGGTTATACGACACAAAGGTCCTTTCCCAGCTAAATCGAATAGTGAGCGCAACATTTAAAACATATGGATATGGGATTTCAACTAAGCCACAACTTAATAATTCAAAACTTTCTTTCAAATGTTTTAAACCAATTACCTTTTCAAATCTTTTAAACAAAAAGATTTATTTCACAAAGTTCACCCAATTTCACAAAGGTCCATTTATGGATTTCAAAACAATTTCCATTTCAATTGGATATACTCGTTTAAAGTGCTTAAATTAAAGATTTAACTTATAGCTTTCAAACCGTTTCCATAACTTGGAAAATCATTTTCATTTCTAACTTAAAATTCCTTTTTTTAACAAAATTTGGAAGTTCACTTCTTATATGAAAGCTTTAATTATTTGAAAACAAATAGTTTCCATTTTAGAAAGATCCAATTTTATTTGCACGAGTTAGTGCCCTTAAAATTTATTCACATTCCAAAATCAATACTTTTAAAATAGTTTAACCCATATATAGCTGGTATAACATCTTTAGTTCCTAGTTTCCAAACATAGAATTCAATTTCAAATATTGAATTTAAATTTAAATCAAATTATTTGAATTTCAAAACTTAATCAAGTTATTTAAAATATATTTCATCTTTGAAATTCCATTTCAAAAGCTTTTCACTTTAAACCCAGTTCATTTCCAAAACCATTTGGATTTAAATATTCAATTTTTAAACTGTTTCAAAATCTGTGACTAAATCGATCTCCTCGTGAAATCCATATTTGTGTGTGTATAAGTGTGGTCCAGGGATTTAACACATTAGTGCAACATCGTTCAATTATCACAGACCAAAACACAGAAATATAGTTGATAAGCGATATAAACTATAACGCTTATCGTTCATCCACAGATTCACAGATAATATAGAAATATAAATAAATGAATAAATTATACACAACTCAATCTACAGAACAAAAGAGCACATATCAGATAGGACAATCAATTCAAGGCAACTCATACCATACGAATAAGTAAGGTCAAGTATTCAATAGTCATTTATAAGCAGAATTAATTAATTGTTTAAATCCTAATTAATTCATTTCATTTCCAAGTAAATTAATTACTTATGAATTAATTATCCAATCCTGCTTTATTAATTACAAATCATTTGATATAAATTAATTAATCAATCACCTTAATTAATTGAATTATTCTTAATTAATCATATTAATTAAATCAACTTTTAAACCAATTACATAATTAATTATAATTAATTAACCCCTTAATTAATTATTTTAAGAAATTAAAACTTTAATTAATATCCAATTAATAAACCTTGATTTACGAATTAATCATTCCTCACTTAATTGATTAACTTAACCCTTAATCAATATCTCCAAATCATAAATTAATTATACAAATAAATTATCCATTTGAATTAACTTATTAATTAATGAATTACAAATCATCATTAAATCTTGATTAACTTAAGTTAAAACTCATTCTTAGTGATGGTTAAATTACCATTCACAATTTTTGATTGGAAACATTGATTTTTGAATTTACTCTTAAATTTCAATTTAAATCCCAAGATTCAAAATGAATACCAATTTATCTTTAATAAAGTTTAAACTGATTTCCAAACCCTTTAAATTTACATGTTAAAGTAATATTTTGTTATAAAAGAAATTTAAAGCGTGAGAGTCAAATTTTCTTTAAGTTCACATATTAAAGTGTGCTTTAACAATTTAAACTCATTTGAACTTTTAAATTTATAAAACTTATTTTATTTCAACATCTTGATTTCCATATTTCGATTCAGGTCCAGGTTTAAAAATGTTGATTTAAAATTTGGTTAGATACTTCCTTTACAATTTCAAGTTCCATTTTAAATTCAAATTCTTTAAAACATACTTTAATTGCTTAAACACTTTTATTTAAAACAATTTTAAATTTAAATTTTCAAACTAAGTATCAAAACTGAACTTGAATTTACATTTTAACTTAAATTTAAACTCAGTTTAAACCTGGATTTATAGATTCAAATTTTAGTTTTTTTTTTGAATTTCCAAAACAGAAACAGATTTCTGTGCAAACCTGGAAAACTGGTTATACCCGACCCTTTCCCCCTTTTACTTCGAGAAAAGCACTTTCTCGCATGAGCTCGAACCTGAGCTTCTTTCTTTCTTCCCAAACATACGAAACTGACACGAAGAGTTGCACATATCCGTGCACAATAGATCAACGACGTTCTGGCCGTCGCCTGGACCCCCAACAAATCATCATCATCTTGCCCAAACACCACGAACTTCCCGATCATCAAAACCCTCTCAAGCATGTGAAATCGAAAGTTTGAAACTAAAACCTGGAAAACAATATCAGGTTTCGCCATCAACCTGGAAACATGGCTCGTTCATGAAACCTCTACCTCCGGAATTCGTGCAACTTCGGCCACCACCTCGTCTACACCCCAACTTCCATCACCCCAAACCCCGAAGCACTCGATCAACTGACGAGAACGAACGAATAGAAAACTCAGCCTCGCAAAAAATTAGGTTTATAGATATGAATACGTCGCCGTCGCCACCACATCCAACTGTACCGCCTTCCACCATTTTTCCTCGACCCTTCGATCACCACAGCGAACCCCGATCCCCCTAATGTCTCCGACCACCGGAAATAGCCCAAAAACCCATTTTCGTTCAAAGTCGAACTGCACTTAAACCCTTGATCTAAAATTTTTGATTTCAGCTTTAAAATTCTTGTTTAAGTATACGAATTCAAATTACATACTTGAATTCTAAATTAAGAAATTTAAATTTTGACTTATTTGAAGTTTGGTTCATATATCTTAATTTCTAGGAATAATACTAATTTATTTTTACTTAAGTGAGATATTAATCTAAAGTTTATAATATAACAACCAAGTTTTATTTAAAACTTAAGTCCAAATCACGCCTTGATAAAAAAGAAATGATTTTTAACTTAAACAGAAGCTTGAACAGAGTGCAAGACATCATTGGAAACAGCTTTGCACATCCATTACTCAGATATTCTCAGAAAAATTCATATATATATATATATTTTGACATACTTATCACATCAATAACATTCAAATTAATTTATACTTTAAAGTTTTTAAGAGGTGGAGTTACTCACCTGTTTTTAAGAAATGAACAGAGGCCTCTTCATGTTGACACAGGCTTTGAATTTGCTGTTGAAACTTCTACTTTGATTCTCTGGTTGTATTGATTTGTTTTTTTGAATTTTGTTTAAGTTTTTAGTTGATTTCACTTCAGTTTTTCTCAGCTTTGAAGGAACGAATTGAAGTAGGAGGTTGATATATAGGAAAAGTGTACAGGTTGATTATAAATAAAGAAGTTTACAGTGTATAAAAATTTGTACAATAGGTATGGCTGAGATGATCTTCCATTATGGGCTTTGTAAAATCTACATTTATACCATACTTGAAGGTATTTTTCTGTCCTTACTTGTTTCTCAACCTACATACTTACTTTTTATTTTTGTTTGTATATAGGTACTTATAAATTTTATTTCTTTTTCTAGCTTGCCTATTATATATGTGTTTCATTTGTTATCATTCTATAGTTTGATTTTTTTATACTTTATTATTAACATAAATTCGTAAATATGAATTCTATTTATGGTTTAACTATCTAGTAATAAATGCATAACATATACTTTTATTCTGTACACTTATATTCAATATTGATAAGTAGTTTTTATTTTTAAACATTTTTATAACTTTTTCAATGAAAATGAATGGAATACAATTTATATATTTAATAAAAATCATACATATTATTCTTTCTGAAGTACAATTTATAAATCCATTCTCAATTTATTTTGAGTTTCAAATCAACTTTAAAAACAAATAAGTATACGCTTCTTATTAAATTCTAAAAATTCAAATAAACACACAATTTAACCCAAGAATTTAATTAAATTACAAATTTAAATTCGTCTTTAAATCGGGATCGTTACAAGAATCGATTTCACCCTAGAGGGGGGTGAATAGGGTGATGCTATTAATTATAAAAATTTATTGCGGAAGTCTATATAAAATTATTTCAACACAAATATATAGAAATAATAGCAGCACTGATAATAGCAGAATTATAAATGCAGAAATAGAACGACACAGAATTTACCCAGCTTGGGTAAAACTCGCGACACCCTCTATCGACTTGCATTAACTCTACACTCAAAACCCTGCCACAACTCAGCCACTAAGTTGCGAATTCTCAAACTACGCCACGTAGTTTGTCCCCTAGTCACACGACTAGTAATTACAACCATTTAAAAAAGGAAAATACAAATTTAAAAACAAATTAAACACAAAACCCTAATTTATAAAACTAGGCTTATATAAATAAAACAAGGCCGACCCACTTTATTATTAAAAATATATCCCCTTTTCTTTTTATTATATCGGCTGATTCCTTCTACTTGTGTTGAAAATGGCTTCGTCCTCTTTACTTCGTTCGTTCCTCGTTCTGAAATTAGGGTTTTGGAAATTGAGGCGTTGATTGATTGTTTGTTGATTACAATGGCTATTGTACTGATTTTCTTCGGCAATCGACCATTTCCTCGATTCTCATACGACTGCTTTAATTCGATCGAGTTTGATTTAGACTTCGGTATGTAATTTATGCCTTTTTGCTTTACTCGTTAGTTTGTTTGAACTCGATCCGTTTTGCCGACGATGTTTTAGGGCTTATATAGGAATCGAATTCCTTATTTTACGTTCATATATTTCATACGAGTTCGTCTGATAATTTTTGGCTTGTCGTTCGATATTGCATTGATGATTGTGATGATTTCCGACATTTTCAATTCGTATATTTTTGGCTTCGTTAACACGGCTTCGATTTTGACTTTGCTTGGCCACCACGGTGTCGATTTCTGACTTGCTCAACTTCGGCACTGACTTGTCACTGCTTTTGATGAAATTTGAACTTGCGCGGTTGTAGCCTTAGTTGCCATGGTTCTGACTTCGGTTTTGATTTGACCTGCAGTTGCCGTCGATTGCAAACTTGATTTTGTGAAAACTATTTTGAGATGAGAATTTTACTTTCATTTTTCTGATGACTTTAGCCACGTCAATTTGAACTGCATGTGACTTTCAAACTTGATATTGATTTTTGTTACCTCATGTTTCTCATATTACCTACTGTGAGGAAACAATGACTTTAGCATTTTTGAAACTTCCTGCATGTTTTTGTGAAGATATTTGCTTTCGGCATTTAAACCTGACTTGTTCGAATTCATAATTACCACGACTTGAATCTGTATGCTGTGTTTGCATACTGAGTTGTTGGGCCACTGTGTACATGTCTTCACTGTGTTTTTGGTTTTTGGACATCTATATGTTACTTGTTTGCATAGTATTGTAGTCACATGTGGAAGCTGCTTGTTTTGCTGCCTGATCTGTTGGCAATGCTCACTGGTCCTCATTTGAGTCACTTGTATCAGTCTATAGTTGCATTTCATATTGAACTAATTTTTCTGCCTTGGCTCTGGTTACATGTGCACCACTTTGCACTGTCTACTGCCATGTTGAATTGTGCTGAGTTCGGTCTTGTATCACTTGTGTCTGCACTGTGTCTGGCTCAGGTTGAAGTGTTGATTGAACTGTTTTCGATTTGTTAATATGTGCACATTGTATCTGTTAACTTGGTTCTAGGCTTGTTGCCTTGATCATATTGACTTCATGTGTATAGTTGCCTTTCACTTGAATCAGTTGTATTTGCTTCCTTTATGTACATGCCGAGTCTTCATTTGGTATGTTGGTCTGGGTTTGCACTTTGTTCATTTGATTCGTTTTCATGTGCATGACTTGAACTTTGGTCGAGGTTGCATATATATATATATATATATATATATATATATATATATATTGAGCTGGTACATGTTTGTGATGAGTTGCACTGAGTCACTACTTGTATCAATCCATATCATATATCATTGTGCATATGTATGTTGCATTGCTATTGCATATTCAAGTGGTTGTGTTCATTGTGCAGCCTAGTTCGACCACTTTCTGCACTAGTTGTATTCTCTGGTCTAGGATTCTTATTTGAAATTGCATAGATGCAATATCGACAATTTATTCATTTTGTTTGGGGCTTTTGTTTTCAGTTTTGGTGTTGTTTTGAACATGGCCATTGCATTGTTGAGGCTGTGTTGCTTTGATCGAGCATTTTCACTTGTACTTGACAATTTTGTATTGCACCTGAGTTGAATCTAGCTTAAAGCTCGGGTTTGACCTTGTGCTGATATTGTGACATTATTTTTATTGCACTTGAGTTGAACCCGGCGTTTTGGGTTTGACCTATGCTCAGTTGTCCCTGTAATTTTATCAAGTCTATATATCGATGTGCACGGCCTTGTGGCATATACAATGATGCACTGTGCATGTCACAAGCTGTTCGTGTATGATGAATTCAAATTTAAATGATGACGAACAACCGAAATAACCGAGGCAAATAATATTTTCAAAATCACATTTTATTTTACAATGTAAAAATATTTTCTTTTCAATTTTACTTCGTTAGTATTTATTTTTTCAGATTGCTCAGATGCTTGATTCAATCTAGAATATAGTTGAAGATAAGTTACGAGTGAATGAGCAATATGTAGTGAGGTGTATTTGTAAATGATAGATTGTGATGTAATTGAATTTGTATTGTAATCAAAGTTGTATATGTATAGTGAGAGCTTGAATTTATACTATTGAAAATTGTAATAAATATTTGTTTGAATAAAATATCTATTTGAATTTAAATTTTATGTTATTTATTTTATTCAGCAAATATTTATTTAATCATGTGAAAAATAAAATAGTACATTAACAAATACATTTAAATAAATATATATATGTTTATTATCATCAATCAAAAATCATATACTCGCATATTCAACACTTAGAAATATACTTAACCGACTTACTTTAAAACATTTCCAATAAAATAGTTAATTAACTAACTTTTAAACGTCATTTAAAATTATATGAACACTTATTCTCAGATTGTTAATAAAGTTGGAGTTAATTTAAAGCCAAATCTTACACATTCCGCAAGAGGCTCAGCGACCACAATGATACAAAATTAAATTACCATTTTCTTAAATTTGACTTTTCAAGTTGCATAATAGGTATTTACATAGTCAATACATCTGTAAATAAAATCAATTAGTAATCACCAAAATCAATTACTAATCACCAACGAAACCATCACTTATTCAACAATAATTAACTAGCATATAATTCAATGTCCAAATCAGTAAGATAGAAGAATAGGGATTTATTCGGATGTCATCAATACTCTATCTAATTAAATTATAGCAAAGCTATGTTTTATTCTGCTAAACGATGTCAAAGTTAAATATAATTTATCCATAGTTGTTTGGCTATTTAGTCATTCAAACAAAAGATCCCTCGTTTAAAATCAATTACTTATAAAATAAAGCTTCCTTAAATAGAACTAATAGAGTTTAAAATAACCATTTATTTAATAATAATAAAATCTTAATTTAATTAATAAATTAATCATAATTGTTTGTGATTTAAACCTTAGTTAAACTTAATAAAACCTTAATTAACCTGAAGTAAATCTTAATTAATTAATTAAACCCTATCTGATTAGTAATTAACTAATATTAAACTCTAATTAAACAATCAAACTTAATAAATAAAAATTAATACTTAATTAGCTCTTTACTTAATTAATAATTTATTAAAATACTCTTAATTAATTTATTATAATTAACTTACTTAATAATTAAGTACCAACTTCCTTTACTTAATTACTAATAAACTACTAATTATTTTTAATTAACTAATTAGTTAAATAATTATTAAACTCATACTTGATTAAATAATGATATGCTTAATTAATGATTCAGAAAAGATTTCAAAAATATTTAAGACAAAACATTTTAAATTTGGAAAAGCGTTTGATTTTCCGAACTGTATCTATAACGCTATCTCTGTGGATACCATAACTTATGGTTAACTTCTATGTTAACTTCCCAAACTTTAACTCTTAAAATTTAACTTGCTTTATAACACATAGTAAGAGGATTTGAAAACTATAGAATAAGTTTGAAACTTTTGAAATCCTTTTAGTAATTTAAAACTAATTAACTTGATTTGTTTTCCAAAGGATCTCAAGTCACTTTACAAATCAAAATGGTAACCTCCTTAGCAAATGCAACACATAGGGAGAGCACAATTTATATATTCATGCCATACATTAAGAAAAATCCTAACTTTAACATCATTTCACAACCACACTACCATTTCAAGTTTACAACCAAGTAATACATATAATTCCATATATTAGCAACACCAAACACACACACACACACACATTCAACCAAGAACACAATAATAACTAGCAACATAAAAGGTTTAAAACTTTTAAAGTATAAGGTGAGTTTAACTTACCAAAAGCTATGAAAGCAAACTAAACTATCACTAGAACTTGAAAAGGCCTTAGATCTTGGATTTCAATCACTAAGATTTGTTTTTTTTTGGCTAAGGATGTTGAAAAATGGGCTCGGTCTGAGTAAAGTTAGGCACGACAATGATGTTAAAGGGGTTATGTGGGCTTGATTTTGAAAGAAGAAGAGATGTAGAAGAAGAATAAGGGTTTTAAATAAGTTTTTACAAGATTAAAAGTGAGAAAGTTTTGATTTTTGAACCTTGGAAAATAAAGTGAAAGCCATTAAAGTGTCTTGAAAAACTTTGAAAATAAAATATAATTTGAATATGTGAGAAGTGAATGGCAAAATGAAAGAGGAAAAAAATGAAAAAGGTTTTATATAAATTGAAATTAAAAAATTACTAACTAACTTTAAGTACACTACCCTCCACTCTTTTAATGACACCTCATCACTACCTGTCCTCCTTACCATGTTGTACACGCAACATACATGGTTCACCCTTGTGACCATCATATAAAGCTCTACCTTGTATGTATGATGCTGAATGAAAATGAAATATCATTCTTTTATATTTTATTTAAATTTTAGTTTGAAAAAGTGTCACATCTCTTACTTTTTACTTAAGCAAACATACATTTTTACCTTTACTATGTTACTAATCCTGACTTATAATATTTGTAAATGTGCATATGTGTTAACACAAATGTGTATAACATTTCTGAAAACTTTTAGATGTTAAAAAAATCAAAAATTTGGAAAATGATTTTTAGTCATATTTTATATTTTTCTTCGAACTAATTATTTTTTTAAACACATTTTGAAAACCATTTCACCATCTTATTACTTAAAAGAGGTATTTTTGGGTAATAAACGCCATTTATTATTTATATAAAAATATATTAAATAACCAAATTTAAAGTGATAAAATTTCGTGTCGTTATATTCTTCTCCTTATAAAAGAATTTCGACCCTGAAATTTCATCATATGAGTACCCACAATTATTCATAAGTTCACATGATGTTCATAGATCATCCATTTGCAAAATTTGATTCGATCTCTACTCGAATATATAACCTCTCTTTCGAACTAGTATCGCTCACCCGATTTCCTAGTTCGGACTCCCATTAGGCTTTTTGATTAAAAACCTCAATTCTTCTTACATAGTAATATACTTTAATAGAAAACTTTGGTTCCATATCAAGAACCCTCACCAAGTGTTCTCCATCAAGATTCGAGTGATAGATCCTTATTTTGAACAATCTAAAACACCTTAAAGTCATGTACTCGAATCTTAGATCAAAACTATATGAAAAAAGGAAAGATCCACGTTCAACTTATGCACTTATATTACTAGTTCTTACTATTACCAATAATATTTCTGTTAAAAATTATTTATGGAAATATTTCATCAAAATAAACTTAAGTTTAATTTGTATAACAACCTATTACTTTCTAAGAGAATATACCACTATCTAGTTAAAAACTTTCCATTTCAAAACTAGCCCTTTTGAAACAATATTTTACGAATTTCCAAATAAATAGTTTTGATAAAATAAATCAGTAGCCAACTTGCTTTAGGTTCATTCGAATTTGAACTTGTTTCGGTCATACAATGGTAAATGGAATAATTTACTAAGTGCACTACAACATTCACCTAGGCAAACGTTTGATCGTCACTTAGAAGATTATTTCGATTTTCACAAAACAAATGGAGACTCAATCCCCAAACCAATCAAAGAAAATACTTGAAAATTTTATGTTCCAAAATATTTATGCTTAAAAATATTTTCAAGTAAAACTATTATTACTATTTTCCATAAAACATTTGAAATCTTCTTCAAGACTCTAGGATCTAGATCCTCAAAACCCTTTATTTATAAAACACGTTTCTTTATTATAATCCAAATTTATCGTAAATCACTCCTTTATACAAATCATTTGTCAAATAATTATTCTAAGATATTCTAACTTTTGATAAATATCTCTTATATCCAATATTAATCCAACATTAACATCGAATGCCTTATAGTCAAATTGTGAAACTTAATTCGCAAGATGTTTGCCTCAATGATTCACCCAATTTCTATTTACCTAACTCATATTTTAAAAAGGAAAATTACTTATAAAACACTTAACAATAACCAATGCTCAACCGGACGAGCATAACTAAACAAATCCTACATGATGATAACTGGATATAACCATTTCCTAACAAACAAGCACCTCAAAAATACTGTACTATTTTTGAAAAACCATTCTTCTATATATAAAATATATTCCAAGGTAAAATTATTTCATTCACCCATTTTAAAATAATACTATCTATGTTGGCTTTAGTAAAGTGTTTAGGAATCCATACTGAAGACGTGGGCTAGACGCATCGACTAGAATATATATATTACTCAACCGATTAAACAACACAATATAAAACAATTTTATATCACTAACAAGTATGTGCATTCATACACATACAGACTCATTCTAGGTGGTTAACCCTATCTCTAATGAGTTTATCCCACCAAAGCCGATGTTCAAGCTTAACCTTCAGCTCTGATACCAACTATAACAGCCCACCTCTTCGACTCTTGGCGGTCGACACTAATACATCCATGGTATTCATGTGCCGAGCATCCAATGCCAGAAAGACAACTTGTTGGGGTAAAAGAAAATAAGAAGAAGACAAAATCTCACAAAAACATAATGGGTAATATAAAAAATTAAACAAGTCTTTACAAAAAGAAAGAGACTTTAATATTCATACTAAAATCAGAGTACAACACTAACTCATCATCAGCCTAGACAATTATAACCATCTGTACATACAATCACTGATAACAACAAGAAAAATTAGCAAAAGATAAAAGAAAATAAGGAGGTAAGCGTTGGAGGCATCTAGCTCGTCTCTTGAAAGCTCCAAAGTGTCCAGCTAAATCAGGAAATATATGCTCAAGCTGACCCGAGCATTATAAGAAAACAACGTCCGGGTCAGTCTGATAAATCAACGTGAGAAACCCAACCAAATGGATTATATAGTGTTATAAAAACCTTTCAGAAATAAAAGTATCTCGTAAGACCACGTCGCATATAAAAACGAACAGGTTTTTACCTTACGGTAACCAAATCATTTTTATTATAAAATATGTCTTAGTAAAATAAATATCAATCATAGCCAAAAATTACATTAACTAAATTCCAACATAATAGGCACACAACTAAATCCGTAGGGGCACGAATCGGAGAATGGATTTCCATCAATGACGGGGCTATTGGTGTACCGTCTGTCATAGCACACCTCTAGATAAAATGTACCGTGGTCAACAAGAACTTCTTGTACCCTTACTACATAGAGACGACTGCTCTCTTAACATGGCATACTAGACTACATTATCCTGTGGACCAAGGTTCCAAAACAATGTGCACCAGCCATGGCACCACTCTTGCGCACATACCAAAATTGTAAATATCCACTCTGGATCAAGAATGATGCTCCTAATGGTAGAGGACCATATAGCTCTGCTGCATATCCCATGTTTTAGTCATTACCCAGTTGTGAGGCTTGTGAGGTCATGATTACCTTTTTTCACTCTTAGAAATTCCCACTAGGAATGTTAACATTTCCTTCCACGCATAATACAAAGCTAGCATTCGTCCATAAAGTTGTTCGGGATATTAAAAAATCGAACGCACTACTTCTACTACACCCATTTCAAAATCACCCTCAGGATTAGTATCAAGTAGCCTTTGCACTTCACAGTGCTCCATCTTCGATCCCATCATCTTTAAGATGTGATTAATACCGAGTTGGATCGAAGTGGGTTTTGGATAATTCATACTTATCCAATCCCGATCTCTTTGTAAAAACATTCACTAGTTTTCGGTAGGTTCAACTCTGGTTCTTTTGGAAAGATACAGACAATACATAAGAGCAGGGATCACTCTATAACCGTTTAAGTGGATAAATTGTCCTATCATTTTTCATAAGAGAACAAAATGGGATTTATACGCACATACATCATCATCGAAGATGACTATGCCTTGTAACTCACGTGTTTCTCCTAGATATTTCCAAAGTTATATTTTGGCCAAGATTTGATAGTTGGTTATTTAATTATCATACAAACAAACAACATAGATTTAATTCCATGTGGAATCCACTAAGCCTCTATTAGTTAATCTTTCTGTCAGAACCCGATTCTTCGACTTTCGAAAATTCAACATCGATACTCACTTTATCGACTGCCGAGTAATCGAACGACGGAAAACCGAACACTGAGGGTTTTAAGAAAAAGAAAAAGAGAGAAGAAGAGAGGAAAGACAGAAAATAGAGAATAGAAAATAGAGAGAAGAGGGAAAAGAAGATAATAAAAGGGGTTTTTAGGCTCAAGGAAAAAGTTAGAGAAAAATTTAGTTTCAGGGACAAGAAGTTTGTGTTTTGGGCTGAAGGACACTTTTTAGTGTAAATCACAGAATGATAGTTGTAACTATCATTTTCAGTTTACACTAAAAAGTGTCCTTCGGACTAAAAATTAAACTTGTTGTCCCTAAGACTAAATTTTTTTCTAACTTCTTCCTTGTGCCTATTTTTCTGATAATAAAAATAGAGAGGAAAGAAAATAGAAAGAAAAGAAAACAGAACATAGAACGAAAAGAACGGAACAGAAAACAACAGAACAACATCAGGATCTCACAATTCGCAGCGGAACAACATATAATAATAAATGAATAATCTTTAAACAAAGAACTATATCAGTTATTACATTTCATTACATCATATCATCATCAGAGTGTACAACAAACAACAACAAACAGTGCAGCGGAAAAAGAAATATTATATTACTAGTAATACGCCATGCCATCCAGCTTGCCTACAGCAACTCCAGAATATCCAGAATATCCTGATAAACCTAACTCTTAACTTCCCGTGTGGAAATTGGTGGGCACCCAGAGTTTAGGAAGGAAAACAATAAACTCCAAGTCAGTCATGTGACTGGTGTGAGAACTCAAAACAGTTTATTTATCTTTGAAAATCAAAATAGAGAAATATTTTTAAATTCAATTCGCAATGCTTTTAAAAATGAGACTACCATAAGGCCTCCCACACACACACACAATGCAAACGCAGAATCGGAGGAGATTTCTCCTTATGATAGTCAAAGATGCTTGATACGCATTTAAAAGAACATTTTATATTATTACTAGTGCATAGTGTAGAGAAAAATTCATTTCGAAAGTAGAATATAAATCTTAGCCAGCATAGACATTCCGAACTATGCCTACTATAGCTAACTATGTTCAATAGCAGGTTACCGCCACATTCCATAGCAGGTTATACAACTAAAACCGTACAAGTCTCGTATTGTTTCTTTGGATTTCCAACGAATGATCAGGCCAAGGAACTTCCCATTGCCACATGAGAATGCCTCTGGATGGACATCCCCGAGAACCAAACCGGATCTCTACCAACACAAGGCCGGGTTACCCCTAACTGAGTAACAACTGACCGAATATGCCATCCCCCGGTCCTTTGGGACCTTTTCACCGAGCGCTCGCAATCAATTCACACAATCATAAAGTGTTTTCAACATGAGTAAGTATCTGGGCTCCATACCATGATACTACTCTTTTCCAGAAGGAAATGCACACATCCTAAAGGGCGCTACCCCGCATAACCTTGCTGCTTCTTTCCTGTTTTGACCATTCACGGGGTGTGAGGCTCGACGAAGTCACGTCCACAAAAACATACTTTATACAAAAGCCATGCTTTGGGTCAACAAATGATCATAGAAATGATCACCAAGATAGACGATCAAATAAACGATCCTATCACAAATAATCAACACAATGATCATTTACAGCAACACTCAGCATGTCACATTACCAAATTGGGAATATATCGCTGATAACATTCAACTACATAACCTCTGAGCTCGTACGTCTCAGAGAAGGGTGTTAAGCTAAAAGAATAAATTCTCCGCCACCAATAGAAATATATTTGAAAGAAATCGGCTTTATATCTCAACTTGTAATGTCAGACATACAATCCATACAAGTCTGTTCCGGGCTCGAACAAAACCGAAGGCACTTCTTACGAAGCCCTTGCAATCCGGGTATTCACAATCCCGATTGAATTTCCCATCACTTAGGAGATCTCTATACCAGGAGCTACCCAATGCAGAGACAATCGATAGGTCATCCTATCGCTTTCACAAATACTCGGTCTTCAACACCGATCTTCAATGCAATTCACAACGACGTATCACATATTCGGAATGGGTTATACGACCCCATGGTCCTTTCCCGGTTAACCCGAATAGTGAGCGCTTATTCAAAAATAAGTGTAGCATTCACATTCAAACAAATCACATCTAATACCCATTCAAAGGGAAACATTGATAGTCGGTTATTGAACTATCAATTGATATGCACACATCACCAGATTCCAAATAATTTTCCAAATTATTTATTTTCCAAAATATCTTCACTAGATATATAATTTCAATACTTCAAAAATAAATCAATATTTTTTTTTTTCAAATTCTCCTATTCATTTATAAATTCCCTAATGAATTTATATTTCAAAATATCTATGAATATTCGATTTCAATTATCCATTTCAATTTATCTTCAAAAAGACAAATTCTTAAGATATTCACTTTATATTGGAAAAACATTTCCATACTTATTTATTCATAAGTAATTCACAAATTTTATTTATTTTCAACACTTAGAAAATATTCAATATACTTAAATCGAGATTAAGTATATATTTCATTCTTTAAGGAAATCATTCTCTTAAACATATTTATTTGGGCCAAAACGAATGTTGCGTAAAACATCGTTACGACAACCCAAAATCACTAGTATAGGGATTCGAAATTAAAATAGATATATAAATCCCAATATTATACAAAACATTTCCTTTCGGAAATCATTTACTATAACAACAGTGTTATAGTCCACTATTTCCTTCTATTTCTCGAAAACGTCTATTTCAACAATAAATGTTAAAATCCATGGTTTCGAATCTCAACACATTTTAAAACATTGTTAGATCGTTTTAATTCTGTTTAAAACATCACATTCAAAACAATTTCTTCAACATATTATTCACTATTCAAAAACGTGAATATACTATGTTAACAAATTTTTCATCCTTTTATACATTTTATTTTAAAGGATTATTCACAGTCAAAACGTGAATATAACTCCATTAATAGGTTTCAACAATTAACTTATCAAAATAAGTCGTTTGCGAATTTATAAAACAACGTTTATAAACTCCATTTCTATTTGTTTTATAACTTCTTTCCTTATAAATTTTCTTTATTAACCTATTCACTTTATAACTCAATTATAAATCAAAGATTCAAATTATAAGTTAAATGGTTATAAAACGATTATTTTACAAAATCGTTTCTTTGAACTTCATAATTATAAATCTTATAACTTATAAGATTCAATGATTTATTCAAAACTATTCTTTTAATAACTTTATAAAATTTATAAATCTTACTATTTATAAATTTCATTTATAACTTCACCATTTTAAAATTTTATAAATTCCATTCATTTACAAAATTCATTTTCACTTTATTCAAACACTTATAAAAACTCGTTTTATAATATCAATATTTCAATTTATAAATATCCATTTATAAATCTCTTAATATAAATCAATTTATATTATTCTTTAAAACGTCTTTAATCTCCTTTATTATTTCACCATTTTGATTCATAAAATAATTAAATTTTATAAATCCTATATTTAAACTTTTCACAATAAATTCTAAAATCCCGATTAAACTATTTTATAAAATCAATAGCATCATATTCTCAAAAATCAGTTTTTAACTATATTTCTCAAAAATCATAATTTTTATAACTTTAAAAATTATAACGTTTATTTATTTAAAATAGATCAAATTCCAAACATATAGTATATTTTCAAAACTCACTTTATAAATCATTTTAAAATTCCAAAACTCGGTCCAATGATGCTACACACCAAATAGTCAATCACGACAACAATGATATCATATCTCGATATGATAATCAACGAATATCAAAATATCCATAATCAAATAAATACTGTTGAGGAATCCAGTTGGATCCCTCCAACCTGTTTTCCTGCATCACAAACATTAGCACAACACCAATTTCGCTCCAGTACGAAATTATCGCGGTATATGGGATTTAAAATATTATCCGCTTAATAACGGCGCAATAGGGTCTCATCCGCTAAACAAATAAATGCGGGAAATCAATAACTCCAATATATACATATGCCAATATATATATATTGCTATTATATATAATACCAATTTCACTGTTTATGAAATATTCGCGGTATATGTTTTTAATAAATAACATCCGCTTACTAACGGCGTATAATGTCTATTTTAACAATCAATAGATATCAATCAACATTCAAACATGCATTCAAATATTTTAAATCTAACTATTTAAAATAAAATCGAAACTGATTCGATTGAGTGAGAAGTTCTCACCTTGGTTTCAATTTCGTTTTAGCGATTTATTTCGAATAAAATTAAACGGACGTTTAATTTTACCCAAAATTCTCACTAACTCCAAACGACTCCAATCGAATTTCATCGCGTAGTGCTCGTCCATACGATTCCAACGCAACTGGTTTCACGCGTTTTCGACCTCGTATGAAAAAGTTATGCATTTTTGAAGTTTGATCGAATTTTATATAAAAATTTCAACATAAATTTTATAATTAAAACCTACAGCAAATCTCACCCCTCAGATCCAAACCCCTGCATCTCAGCCGCACACACCATCTCCCTCCTCTTTCACGTTCCCAGGAAATAAAAACACGGCCGAACCCACCTTTATACAAAAAACCCTAATAGTCGCCGCCTCTACGAACGTCGAGGCAATGATCAGGTGATGTCGTTTTGAAGCCCTACCCCTATGCTACCTTCGGCCCAAGACCGGTCAGACCCGGTGCCCTCGTGGCTCTCGAAAAACGTGAGGACCGGCAGCACTTCAAACACCAATTGCCGATGATCCACCATAATACTCGATCACCACCGTTCAGATTGTAGCTCTCGAGCTACTCTCCAACTCTCCAGTTGAGGCCGAGGTCTAATTGTGGATGGATGAGGAGATCGGAGGGGAAGAAGTTAAGAGAATTTCGGCCGTTCAATACGTTGGTGGCGGCTGCTCTGATACCAAACCCTAATTATTATTTCTTTCTATTTTTTTTGATTTATGAGCCTATTTATAGAAAAAAATTTGAACACTATTCATTCCGGTTTTCTAAACTCCGATTTACGCGCCGAAACTGACGTTCCTAGGGTTTATCCCGCGTTCCGGACACAATGGAACAGGTTTCGGAAGCTAATTCGAACATCTGTGCGAGTTATGGCAATAAACGTTCAATTTAAATCAAACCGATTTAAATCGATTTCTAGGCGTTTTAATTCGTATCGGACAAACGGTAAATCCAATTGATGCGAAATTTGAAACCATACAATAATATCACATTACGGATCCGATGAAACTGGTTTCGTCGAAATCCGAGACTTTTTGAAAAATGGCTATTTTAACTCGCCAAATTAAAATTAAAAATAATTCGATGCGTTTCGAGCTGCCACGATCAAACGGTAACTCCGATTGACACGAAATTTGAAATGCAGTAATAACTAACTATTACGGATCCAATGGAACTATTTTCGTTCAATTCTGAGACTGTTCAAAAATTGACTATTTTCACTAGTCGATTTTAATATTAAAATATTCAATTTTCACAAATTAACTTTTAATTCGATTTTAAAAGTTCTAAAATATCGTTCTAACTTCAATATGATAAAATAAAATTTTACAAATCATTTTAAATCATATTTAACCCAATTTTTCAATTATTTCCATAATTTAACGTATTAAATTATCGATTTAATTATTCAATTAAATCCAATAATTCAAATAAAAATTTATTTGACTTATAAATTCACTTATAAATATTTAAAATAAATTAAATATTAAAATTTTTAATTAATAAAAATTCTGGGTCGTTACACTTTCCTTAAATCAAATCACATCAAATTGTTATTTCAAAATACTATTACAAAGGATATTTTCACAAACCTCTTATACTCCTCCCAATACTAGGAAAACATTTATATAATTATCTCAACGGTATAAGTATATTACACAAAACATTATATTTTCTATACATAGAAAATATATCCATATATTTATCTTAATGGTATATACGTATATTAACAAAGCTTAAGGGAGATTCCTTTTTCTAAAAATTATATTTAAATGGGCCAATATAAATATCACTTAAAATATTACTTATTATAAAAAAACAACTTATCCTTCATTGTTAAGTATGGAAAGAACGTTTTCATCCTTCAGTGTTAAGTATAGAAAGAACGTTTCCATACCACTATAATCAAGAAGTATTAATAGTTAAAACACTTCTCATTCCTTTATGATTTCTTTTTAAAAGCCCATTTCATATTTACAAATACTTTTTATAAATCTCCAAATTAATTCATAAAACTTCCTTATAAAACTCTAAAATGATTTATAAACTCCTTTACAAAATATTATTTGTAAATCTCTTTTAATATATTCTTTTTACTAATATAATCCTTTAAAAAAACAATTTATCCTTTATAAGCACCCTTACTCAATTAAATAATTAGCTTTAAACATCATAATTAAATAAATAATTAACTCAAAACCCTTATTTTAAAATAAGTAATTAACTTTAAACATCGTTAAACAAATTATAAATTTACTTTAAACCATCTTTAAAAATATACTTAATCAACTTGCTTTAAAACTTCCAATAAAATTGTTAATTAAATAACTTTAAAACGTCTTTTAAAATTATATAAACACTTAACCTCAAATTGTTAATAAAATTGGAGTCAATTTAAATCAATATTTTCACATTCGGAAAGAGGCGTAACGGCCACAACAATACTAAACTAAGTTACCATTTTCTTAAATTTGACTTTTCAAGCCACATAATAAGTATTTAAATAAGCCAACATATATGTAAATAAAATAAATTAGGAATCACTAACTACACCATCATTTATCCAACAATAATTGACCGGCATACAATTCAATGTCCAAATCAATATGATAGCAAAACGGGGAATTATTCTGCTAAATGGCTATCATCCATGCTCTATCCAATTAAATTATAGCTGAACGGTGTTTTATTCTCCTAAACAAATATCAAAGTTAAATACAATTTATCCGTATTTGTTTGGCTGCTTAGTGACTTGGACAAAAGATCCCGTGTTTAAAATCAATTTACTTACAAAAGAAAGCTGTTTTAATACAGAACTGATAGAGATTAAAATAACCCTTTATTTAATAATAATAAATTCTTAATTTAATTAATAAATTAATTCTAATTAATTCTAATTTAAATCTTAATTTCAACATAATTAAACCTTAATTAAATCTTAAGTAAATCATAATTAATTAATTAACCAATTTATGCCCGATCAGTAATTAATTAATAATTAAACTCCAATTAAATAATAATTAATTAAACAATTAAAATTAATTAAGTAAAAAATTAATACTTCATTAAATATTTTCTTAATTAATAATTTATTAAAGCACTCTTAATTAATTTATTATAATTAACTTAATTAATACTTAACTACTAATTTCCTTTACTTAATTACTAATTAATTGCTAATTATATTTAATTAAATAATTAGTAAACCAATAATTAATTAAATAATAATTACCTTTTATATTTAATTAATGATTCTGGAAAGACTTCAAAAATATTAAAGATAGAACCCTTTAAATTTGGAAAAGCATTTGGTTTTCCGTACTGCATTCATGGCGACTATTGCTATGCTATGGATTCCATAACATATGGTTACTTTCTAAGTTAACTTTCCAAAGTTTAACTCTTAAAATTTAACTTACTTTATAACAAATACTAAGAGGGTTTGAAAACCATAAAATAAATTTGAAACTTTTGAAATCCTTTTAGTAAATTAAAACTAGTAAACATGATTTGTTTTCCAAAGGATTTCAAGTGACTTTACAAATAAAAAATGCTAACTTCCTTAGAAAATGCAATACATAAGCAAGAGCACTAGTTATATATTCATGCCATAACACCACACATTAAGAAAGATCCTAACTTTAACTTCATTTCTCAACCAAACTACTGTTTCAAGTTCACACCCAAGTAATACATATAATTCCACATATTATCAACACCAAACACATATATATTTAACTAAAATCACAATAATAACTAGTAGTAAAAAATTTAAACTCACTATGGGAAAAATGCATCAAATGATAGATATGTTATCCCATTTTTGGTCAAAACTGGAATATCAATAAATTGGCAAGGAATTATGGATATCAGGATTGGAGATCGGTTGGGATCAAGGCTACGATCGATATCATCAAAATTTGGTTGAGCTCTGATCGGGACGAAATTAATTGGAGATGATGATAAGGATTAGGAAAGGCTATGTTTCAAATTTCAGGTTAATCGGAGTTCGTATGGAGAAGTTATGATCGATTCAAGGTAGGAAAGGTATGCTGTTCGAATCGATCAAGGGTAGCACTCACTTCGAATCGATACACTTCGTATCGATCGACCTGGGTTCGACACTGCTACTTCATATCGATCGTAGGCAAGGCATAGGGTTGGTTCGAATCGATACGCTTCGTATCGATCAGTATGGTTTCGGCCTGGTGAACTTCGTATCGATCAGTATGGTTTCGGCCTGGTGAACTTCGTATCGATCAGGTAAGAAGGATAAATGGATTTCGGCCCAATGGCAATGGATCCAAGATGGACAGGTTCGAATCAATCAAGACAAAGCATAATGCTTTGAGTCCATGAGGTCAAGGAGAGTTCGAATCGATCAGGTTAGGGTATGTTCAAATCGATCGGTGTAAACGAGATCGATTCGAAGCATGCTCCTGGGATTGATTCGAAGAAGATCGATGAAACACGAGAAGTATACATTGGGGGACGACTTCATGGATTCGAAGAAGAGGGAGTTGACTTCATGGATTCGAAGAGGAGGTGGATTCGAAACACTTTGGTGCTTTCACTGAGAACGACTAGCACCCGCTACATCGGATTTGAAAGTTGGATTTGGAGATTTTGAAGAGTTTGGATTCAAGGAATATGACTAGGCAAAATAGTAGAAGGCAAAGGGCTGAGCAAACCCAACAGGAAGGAAGTCAGCAAGCATCCTCCGGAGCTGGGGAAGGACAGGCTTCAATCTACATAACTCGGGATGAGATGGAGGCTATGGCAAATTCTTTGCAAGAGAGATTATTGAAGAGTCAACAGGAAATGATGCAGGCTTTCTTTGAGCAGATGAGAGCTGCAGGAATGCAGAACCTAAGGACAGCAACAGCCGCTGTGGATGCAGGACAGGGGACTAGGGTCGTGGAACCCAATGGAGGACGAGATATGGAGCCAGAAGGCAATCAACAAGCGCTTGGGGGCAGGCCCTCGGGATCCAACACAGGAGGACCTTTGGATGGAGTTCAACAGGCTAGAGCTAACGTTGCTGCTAGTGAACCACACGAGGAATATGTGCCAGAGTTCCCTCGGGGGCATGGAGGGCAACCCCCAACGGACAATACCGGATTAGTAGAAATCATCAGAAGAACTGTGCGAGGTGGTTTGACCAACGGAGACTTGGAAGGAGTGAATAGGAGTCCATTTTCTCGGGAAATAAGGACGGCCCAGAATCCAACTAAGTTTAAGCTACCTAGCATGGAGGTTTATGATGGCAAGGCAGACCCAACTGATCACTTGATGAGATACACCAGACACATGGAGGTGCTGGGGGCATCGGAGGAAGTGATGGCCCGATGCTTCCCTTTGTATCTGACGGACTTAGCTGCAATGTGGTTTAGGCAGCTGGGAGAAGGATCTATCAGGACTTGGAGGGAATTGGTGGAAAAGTTTTTGGGACAGTTTTGGGTTCACGTCAAGAGGCCGAAGAATGTGATGACATTGACATCGGTGAAGCAGAGGATGGATGAATCGCTTAGAGCTTTTCTAACTCGATTCAGTGCGGCAGTCGCTTCGGTGGATCGGCCTGATCCATCGATGGTTTTAATGGCAGCAGTATCAGGAGTCAGGGAGGACTCAGATTTCAAGGTATCTCTGATACGAGATCCCCCACAGGATCTTGATGAATTCTTTCACGAGGCAGAAAGGTTCCTTCGACAGGAAGATGCGAGTACAGATTTAGAGATAAAAAGGGTTAATGCAACTCAGGATGTAGGACCATCCAGCAAAGGTTTGGATAAAGACAAAGGGAAAAGGAAGTTGGACAATGATTATGAAAATGCTAGGAAACGATGGAAGGATCCAAAGTTTTCTACATACACAGGATTGAACGAGACGCTGGAGCGGATATACATGGATACTTGGAATCGCCTTCCTTACCGGAGGCCGGCTAGGAGAGAACCATCAGAACGGGAAAGGACATCAGGAAGGCACTGCCTCTTCCATGATTTAGATGGACATGATACCAACAGCTCTAGGCACTTAAAGGATATAATCGAGGAGCATGTAAGGAATGGATAGTTACAAAAATATATCGGAACTCGGAATGCAACGGTGGAGCAGGAGCAACCACCGACAACCTCTCGCCGTGATGATGGGAGGCCCAGGGATGATGGTCGATTGATCATCCACTGATCAGAATAATGTGAAATAAGTAACAAACTATTGGCAAGAAACCAAGTCATTTACACATGTACGGGGATGGAGATAGCCCCTAGGCATACTCTGAATGATGAAAAACTGTGATGCTATGGTTTGTGAAATTTATCTTTTGCTTTTGGATTGGACATTGCTTTTCTTTTTGGATTGGAGCTTGGATTGAGCTCCTGGTTTTGCTTGCTTTTTGATTTGGGTATTTCTTTGGATGGTTGTTTTTGATTTTGAATGATGCTTTGGATTTCTGGTTTTCTGGTTTGGATTTGGTTTTTGGGTTGGATTTTGATTGGATTTTTAACTGGTTTTTGATAAACGGTCGTCGGGTATGGATTTATGCCTGGCAAGGGGTGAGTCACTTTGCCCGAACATGGTGAATTGGCTCATTCAGGTCGCCGAGTATGGACTATGCTCGGCAAGGGTCCGGAGAGACCAGGATTCGGCCTAGGACTTAGGCCCTGCATTATTAATTTTTATTTCAGGTCGTTGAGTATGGACTATACTCAACAAGGGTCTGGAGCGACCAGGATTCGAATTAGGACTTAAGCCATGGCATTGTGCAGCATCCAGGGACACTGGACCAAGGTCGTCAAGTGTGGATCACGCTTGGCAAGAACCCGGAGAGGTTAGCTCAACGTCCAGGGACACTGGACCACGGTCATCAGATGTGGATCACGCTTGGCAAGAACCCGGAGAGGTTATGGACTTGGATATAAACCCGGAGAGGTCATGGATTCGGTTATTGGCTATTGGATAAGGATGGATTGGGACTCAGTTGTCGAGTTCAAATGGATATGGAATTGGCTAAGGCTTTGGTTACCGGATTTGGAATTGGGCATCGACTTGAAGCAGTCAAGGATGATATGCTCTGGCAATATGGCTATGGACTTCAGATATTAGACTCAGGACTATTCAAAACACACCTTGTTATCACAAGGCATGTTTTGGAGGGCAAAATGTTATCCCATTTTTGGTCAAAACTGGAATATCAATAAATTGGCAAGGAATTATGGATATCAGGATTGGAGATCGGTTGGGATCAAGGCTACGATCGATATCATCAAAATTTGGTTGAGCTCCGATCGGGACGAAATTAATTGGAGATGATGATAAGGATTATGAAAGGCTATGTTTCAAATTTCAGGTTAATCGGAGTTCGTATGGAGAAGTTATGATCGATTCAAGGTAGGAAAGGTATGCTGTTCGAATCGATCAGGGGTAGCACTCACTTCGAATCGATACACTTCGTATCGATCGACCTGGGTTCGACACTGCTACTTCGTATCGATCGTAGGCAAGGCATAGGGTTGGTTCGAATCGATACGCTTTGTATCGATCAGTATGGTTTCGGTCTGGTGAACTTCGTATCGATCAGGTAAGAAGGATAAATGGATTTCGGCCCAATGGCAATGGACCCAAGATGGACAGGTTCGAATCAATCAAGACAAAGCATAATGCTTTGAGTCCATGAGGTCAAGGAGAGTTCGAATCGATTAGGTTAGGGTATGTTCAAATCGATCGGTGTAAACGAGATCGATTCGAAGCATGCTCCTGGGATCGATTCGAAGAAGATCGATGGAACACGAGAAGTATACATTGGGGGACGACTTCATGGATTCGAAGAAGAGGGAGTTGACTTCATGGATTCGAAGAGGAGGTGGATTTGAAACACTGGATTCGAAGGAGGATTCGAAGCAATGGATTCGAAGGAGGTGGATTCGAAGGAGATGGATTCGAAGGATGTGGGTTCGAAGCGTGGGTTCGAACCAGGCAGAGCACACGGAACTTTGAACTTGAATCGATCATATCTTCCAAACCGTTGATCCAAATACTATGAAATTTTCACAGAATCTTACATACATGTTGGAGAATGTTCTCACCAAATTTCACCTCGATTGGACATTTCCTTGATCGATTCGAACCAAGGGTCGAATCGACCCTGATGTGGGCCCGGACCTCCAGATTTCGGGCGAGTGGGCCCCCTCACATGCCTGAAGCGGTCTTCCCGGATTTTAGGAGAAATATCAGCCTCTTATGCTTATAAATAGAGCCCCTGGTCATTCAGAAAAGGGGTCGGAGATTCTAGAGAGAGAAAGCATGCTCGGACGCTGCCAGAATCATTCCATATCATCATTGCTGCTATTTATTTCAAGTTTTGGACTTTGTAACTGTTGTAATCATCTGTAATCATCAAGGATAATCAATAAAAGGATAAAACCTTTGGAGTGGACGTAGGCCGGAGATAGCCAAACCACTATAAAACTTGTGTCTCTGTTCTTTATTTTAGGATTACTGTTTAATATTTGCTGAGATCTGAGATTTATGTTTGAATATTATTGATTTGTATTCATACACTGGTGCTTTCACGGTATTCGGGGTTTGTGACCAATTTTGGCACAAACAGATATGTTCCGTTGTTTGATTGCATATCTATATGTCATTAAATCACATACCGTCTCATTTCACATCACACCACAATATGTCCCGTCGTCTGATATGCACTAACAGAACCGAAAAAACCATATGTTGTCTAATGTTGTAGTATCATATCTAGAATTTCCTATTATACAACATATATATATATATATATATATTGACTGATGTGCACACCAATTACACTTATATTATATTTACAAAATGATAAATGAATTGCACTTTTATTTAAACAAATATTTTATTTCAACTCAAATTCAAATGCAATACGACTTTCAGTATCACTCTCATATATACAAACTTTCTTTACACTCCCGTATATTCCTTTTTTTACTCGCTCTCACCCATACTCACTCAAGTTTATTTTTGATGTGTTGATCTTGATTTTCTTGCTCCAACTTGTATCCAACCATCTCCTATACCTGTGAAATAAATAACGTAGTAAAATGTAAAATGAAACAAACTAAAATTGCATAATTAAATTGAATTTGAATATTAATATTGCCTTAATTCATGGGTTTGTTTTCCCTTTATGTTTTAGACAGTGACAAATATATATGCGCACGGACAACTTATGATATGCACAGTATATCATTATGAATATCACAATGTTGAGCATCGATTAAATCTCATGGATTTTTGCACAAACAAGTAAAGGGACAAGAACATGAAAGTGCACGAACCAGATTAACCACCAACATTCACAATACATACATACATATGTACATGGAAATCCAATCCGAAAACAATTTTCGATAATTCAACAACATGGACCTACAAAGATTAAAAAGTGCCACTGTGCACTGCCTTGAACAAGGCAGTGGCAGTGCACCATTAAACCAAAGCAATGCACCATCAAAGCCCCATCAAACAAAGCTTTAAAGTCACAAAAAAAATTGACAGCATATAAAAGAGTTAAACCAGATTCATAGGTTCAAACATTTCAGTAATTGAACAAGTGCCATGTGTTGAATAATAATAAGTCCATATCACTAACAATTTCATACCACTGCCTTGAACAAGTGCCACAAATTAAATAAGGCACAAATTGAACAAGTACCATAAAATTGAACAAGACACTAATACTAACCACAAATTTGAACCGCCAATAATCACATATATATACATACATATGTATGTATGTATATAGATGGACGATATTGGAATCAAAGTGCACAACTTTACCTCAACTGATAGATGAAATTACTACAAAGTACTAATCCTAGTAAAAACAAAGTACAAATGACAATGCAACTTGTGAACAATTATCAGTTTCAAGCTGAACCATAGAACAAGGCTAAACCATAGAACACATACATACGTGTATGCATGTATATACATGGATGAATCAAGATAACATAACTTATATACACATATGTATATACACGTATATATGTACATAGTGAGCAATAGGCAGTTCAAACCATCGAATTAGTAAACAGAACATGACGTAAATGCACAAGCACATGAAAGAGCATATGAAAATGTATACAAGAAACCAAAGCACATGAAAATAATCAAACAGAACAACATGAAGTAAAGGCACAAGCACATGAAAGTGCACAAAAGTAAAGGCATAAGCATATGAAAGTGCACAAACCAAATTAACAACCAACATTCACTATATATACATACATATATATGTATATGCATGGAAATTCAAAGAAAAAACAAGTTTGAACAATTCAACAACGTGGACTAGCAAAGATCAAAAGAATCAAAAAGTGCTAATGTGCACTGCCTTAAATAGAGCAAAGGCAGTGCACTATCAAACCAAAGCAAAGCCCCATCAAAGCACCACCAAACAAAGCTTCAAAGCCACAAGTCAAAATTAACAGCATATAAAAGTGTTAAACCAGAGTAGTAGGTTCAAACATTTCAGTAATTGAACAAGTGCCACAAATTGAATAATAATAAGTCCATATCACTAACAATTTCATATCACTGCCTTGAAAAAGTGCCATAAATTGAACAAGAAACAAATTGAACAAGTGCCACAAAATTCAAAAAGACACAGACACTAACCACAAAATATGAACCACCAACATTCACACATATATACATACATATATGTGTATGTGTGTGTATATATATACATGGATGATATTGGAATCAAAGTGCACAACTTTACCTCCACCAATAGTTGAACTTACTGCAAAGTACTAATCCAAGTAAAAAAAGTGCAGACAACAATGCGACATGTGAACAAGTATCAGTTTTAGACTGAACCACGGAATAAGGCTAAACCATAGAACACATACATATATGTATGCATGTATATACTATTAGTTCCTGAGATGACGGTTTTGATGACAACAACCTTAGGACTTGTTATAAAATATAAATACTAATATTATTATATAGATATATATGTAAATGTAGTGTGTATATATACGTAGGTACTGAGAATGAAGTCTGTACAGTATAGATATTCAAGACTGATGAATTCAAGATTGAAGAAATCAAGACTGAAGAATCATGAGTATCAAGAGTTCAGGATATCAAGATAAGTAATAGGGTCTAGATTTATGTTAAAACTTCATAATAGCACTAAAATCATTATTTGGATTTTAATTGTGAAATGGAATCCACCTTCTTGCTTTAATAGTGGGATGGAACCCACGACCTCTTTAGTGGGATGGGAACCCACGAGCTTCTTTCATGGAATGGAATCCAGGAAACATTCAAAATAATTTATTTTAACCAGTTTTCCAAAAACATTTTCTAAAAGTCATCTCTATCAATTTAAATATTTTAGCCTTAATTCAAAAACTATTCTTGTCATCTTTTAATACTTTGATCTCAGAATCATCTCTTGTTCTTTTAAACTATCTCTTGATTTTAATATTTCAGCTTTAAACCTAAAAAATATATTTTAAAGAAGTCTATACTTAGTTTTTAATATTACTTTTGATGTTATAAATTATATATATTAAGGTTACTTTCTAAAACTCTTTATAAGTTTAAACTATATTCAAAATGGTTTAAAATTTTACAGATTATTTTGACAAGTTTTAAAAAAAATCATTTTAAAGCAAAATCAATTTTCAAAAATAACATAGGCATGTCGACATCCCTATGCCCTCCATGTCGACATAGTAGCCATAGATTTCAAATTTCAAATTTTCAAAAGAAGTGTCTATTCGTCATAACCTTTTGCAAATGAACATGACCGTTGTTCTCCTATATATACCAGTTTTTTTTCAACTAATTTTAAGTTAGTTGTTTCATTTCTTCACTCCTTCTTCTCCACTCAAATATTTCCTTATATTTCAAATGCTTTAACAAAACTTTGCCAAAATCCTTAATGAATCAACTCGATCGTCTCTTGTTTGATTCTCTGCCATTCTCTCTCAAAAATTTCAGTGCTATTCAGAGTTAAAGGATCATTTGTAATCAAAGATCGAAAGATTGAGGTGTATTGAGTCTCTCTCTATCAAAGTGTGATTGGAAACTGTGTGATTGTGGCACGTAAATCAAGTGGGTGTGATTGTAGCCCATAAATCAATTAGGTGATCTTGTAGCCTAGTTAAATCAAGAGATTTTTCAATAGACCCAAAGACTGGAGGGTATATCTCGTTGCCTTGAAATCGAGGTTGTAATATCGACATTATATTTGAAAAGAAATCCGCACAAGAAATTGTTGCGACTAGATGAATATAAAATTCTGGCGTGCTCTTTCATTTACTGCTTTTATTTACTATTTGCATCTGTGTCTGGTTCTATGATTGTCTCTGTGTTTATGAATTGCATCTGTTTGTGTTTAAATTCAAAAGATTTCAAAAATTCCATAAAATCCATTAAACACTATTCATCCCCCTCATTTAGTGTTAATCCAGCCTTAAGATCCGTAATCCACACTTCCAACATTTGGTGTCAAAGCAATTGTTTTCAAAGTTTTCATAATCTGATTTTTGAAAAGTTTTCAAATAGATGCCAACACTGGTAATGTCATTACCATCACTAGTTCATTTATAGAGGGTCAGTGTACTGCCAGACCACCAAGTTTTAATGGTAGTAACTATGCATATTGGGCATGTAGGATGAAAATTTATTTACAATCAATAGGATTAGACACTTGGAATATCACACAAACTGTGTACATTAAACTCACAATCGATTTTTCATAGTGGACTGCTGAGAAAAGGACTGTTGCACAAAACAATTCCAAAGCCATGATCTATTCTGTTCACTTGATAGGAATGAGTTTAATAGAGTGTCTGTCTGTAAGTCTGCATATGAGATCTGGAAAACTTTGCAAGTTACTCATGAAGGAACAAGAAAATTTAATATCTTGGCAAATCAGTTTGAGTTATTCAAGATGAAGCCAAATGAGTCTATTTCAGACATGTAGAGTAGTTTTCAAGACATTGTGCACTCACTAATTGCATTAGGAAAGAACTTTTCAAAAGAAGATTAAGTTAGAAAAATTCCGAATTCAGTCACTCCGGAATGGCATCTGAAGACTCTAGTAATTGAAGAGGCTAATGATATTAGTACTCTGAAAATTGAAGAATTGATTGAGAATTTGATGTCATTTGAAGTACAAATGCATGGGAGAAGAGAAAGCAAGGCCTTAGAAAAGAAGTCAATATTGTTCAATGCAATAATAGATGGTTCAGACTCAAATAGTGATGATAATGAAGAAAAAGCATGGATGACAAGGAATTTTAGATAGTTCCTGAAATATAAAAAGATGAACAATGTAACGACCTGAAATTTTCGATCCCGAAAATTCCATATTGTTAGGAAAAGAAGAAAAGAGATAGAAGAAGAAATGAGATATAAGAAGAAGAAACAGAAAACCAAACTCAGAATCTCATATTCGCAGTGGATAAAATATAATACCAAATAATATTCTTTACATAAAGAAAGCTGTATCAGTCAATTACATTTAATACATCAGAATTATAACATTTACATAATCACTGAACAGTTAAGATTAACTTGTCCCAAATACTCACAATAATACACACAGCGGAATACTCCATACGTCATGCCATCCAGCTTGCCTCCTGAGCTCCCGAACGTCCTTACTTGAAAATCTGTAATACTCGGTCTGACCCGAGCATTACATCAAAGTAACACCCGTGTCAGGCTAGAAACCAGCGTGAGTAAACCTTTCTAACAAGAAATACCAATGCACATAATAATTTAAGTCTCGGGTAACTAGTCCTTCACTAGAAGTTCACAACTTGTTATAGTCAACACTTATATTCACAATGATCCCTAAGGTCCAGTCATTTAAATTCATCCAATTCCAGCCTATTGATTTCATATACCAAATCTATAAAGAATCGAAGTAGTTTCAGGTAATTACTGATACCCGACCCCAGTCTCTTCGAGTCCCATGTCATCCTAACCCAAATTATCCAAATGAAATGAAATTCAAACTTTAAATACAGGATGTCACTTTTACACATCAATTCATTGTCAATAGATGACCACATTATCACCGTTCAATCCAATCATATAACAACATTTCATATCAGAAACATCAGGTAATCCCAGGCATTCAATATCATCCACTCATTCATAAGCAAGATTAATTAGTCACACCATTTCAATTAATTTAAATAAATTGAATTAATTTCTCTAATCACTTTTTAATCCTGCTTACTTAACATTAACTTATTACAAACCATTAATCAGTCATCCCTTAATTATCTTCTTTAATTACATTAACCCTTAATTGATTATAATTAATTATTTGATAACCATTTATATTGATTAATTATCCCTTAATTAATCAACCCTTAATTACCTCATTATTTATTTATTTAATGATCCCTTAATTACTAATAAAAACCCAAGGATTTATAAATATTTTTTTAAAACTTGGTTTCTTAATGATAAAATAACTTATTTAAATACCTAAATTTAGAAATAAAAATCACAAAGCAAATCAAGTTTATTTTTCAAAATTCCTTTGACTTATTTAAATAAACGTTTCCATTAAAGTAAACTGGTTCCTAAAATATTTATTTTATAACAACATGTCTATTATAAATTTTTAAAAAAGTAAATTGAATTTTGATTTTGTTCAATTTCAAATCCAAATCCCTTCATTAAGAAAATCTTGCTTTATTATAACAAAACCCCCTGGCCCAAAACCCACAACCTAAAAAACAACCCATACAAGAATCGCGCAAGCCAAACGGGCCGAAGCCCAGATCCACAAAACCCTTCTTCCCAAAAACTCCTCCCTTCTACACCGATTCCAGTTCCAATCCAGAAGCAATATGACATGAACGAACGGCTCAACTCTCGCAAACAAAACCAGAAGTGGACATCAAACTCAAACAATAACATCGCCGAACCCAAAACGTCTCGCATCCCATCGCATCGATGAACCATCCTACATCCATCACGCCTGGAACAAACGTGCACTGATATGCGTGCACGTATATGGCCAAAACTTCGACCATCTGACTGCCTCGACACCTCCTTCCATCTCCACATCATCGTCAGTACCTGTGACTCCCCACCTCTATACCCACGCTAGCCAAGAACACTACGGTGTAATGCAGTCAACTAGCACGGAGAATAAGGCTGTTGAGGAGCAGCCATCCGTAGTTAGGCCTTATTCTAGTTTTGGTTATCTCGATAGGAGTGGTATATATATTCTTTCATTTTTCATCTCTGATTTATTTACTTCCATCGACATACCCCAATTCCAGTATAAAACGAACTACGATGGTTCATAAAAGTTTAGGACAATAAATATAATAATAACACAGATAATATAAATGCGGAACACAGATAAAACAAAGAGTCTTATATATATAATAACTGATGTCAGTTACAATACATGTGATACAATACATATGATACAACTACAACTGTCGACACTGGAAGTTATATATACAAGTACATTATCGACTAATATACATGAATACATATCTACCTATGCTATGGCACGACAACTCCAAAAGACATGAAAAGTCTTCATAGCTCAAACAGCAACCCAAAGCAAGATATCTACAACCTGAAATAACTCGGGTCTTGTTTGCTCGAAAAATGGGCAAACACCTCCAAGTCGTATTACTTAGTTGATTTTATGTGGTTTTCAATGATTTGGGTGACTTATGCAAGTATGTAAAAAGCAGAGACTGAACTGTAAAAGACACACAGATTTATAGTGGTTCGGCCAGAACGTGCCTACGTCCACTTTATATGTTATTATCCTTTTTCTTTCAGATTACAAGTACAAAGCTTTGTATACAAGTATATGAAAGTTGTTTGAAAGTTCCTTCCATGCTTGAGCTCTCAAACTTGTCTGCCATTGTTGTACCCCTGCCCCTCTATTTATAGAGTGAGGCTGGGGGAAGGGGTCTTGGATGTATATAGCTGCTGGTGGGCCTGGGCTGAAACAATCTGGCCTGGCAGCGTTCTGGTTCGGCGAAGCTTTGGTTCGGCCGTGCTTGGAGAAGGTTGGGGTTTGGTCTGGTAGGGAAGAGATGTTTGGGTTCGGTAGGGATGTGGTCCGGTGGTAGGTTGGTTCGGTTGTAGTTGGTTCGGCAGAGTGGAGGGATGGTGATTCGGCAGTAGGTGGTTCGGTTGTAGTTGGTTCGGCAGAGTGGAGGAACACGGAGAGGGTTTGGTTCGGCCCTGGCTTCCTTCATTTCTTGATTCGGTGGTAGGTGAAAACCCGCCCAACATTTGCCTCCCAAAGTAGGGCATATGCTAGTATATGTCGTGCTTTGTTTTAGCTAGGTGGTCTTCATTCGGTCCCTGAGTGCCGAACCAATTGGTCCGGTGTCCTACATTTGTCTATAAATAGGGGCTATACACCTTCGTTATTTCTTACCGAACAAAGAGAGAGCCGAACCATATTTCTGCCGAATCAGCTATACTGCTGAAACCATTTGATAACCGGACCAGGTAATTGCCGGATGATTCTCATGCTTTAAAACCGCCGAACGGTATTGGGAGTGTGAGTGCCGAATGACACTTGTGCTTCGAACCGCCGAATGATATTGGGAGTGTGAGTGCCGAATGACACTTGTGCTTCGTACCACCGAATGATATTGGGAATTGGAGTGCCGAATGAATCTTAATCTCAAACTTCTGTGTTTTGAATTGCGAACGAGATCCCGGGCTGCGTGTACTTGTTTGTTTATATTTCTATATTCCTTGTTTTAACAGCATGTTTTTCCGGTGTTGCAGATAATGTCTCACAAAGCAGAAACTCGATCAGATAGAAAGAAGTCCAAGGACAGAGAAGAGACTTATACCGTGCCCCCAGCCCAGTCAGGGCCGGCGCAACATGGGCCTGCCCCGAGGTCGTTAGTGGATGGATATGGTCCCCAGGAACTTCTGAATTCTCCGCCCGATTGTTTTCCTAGCTCCCTCAGGGAGGAGCAGCTTGATGTCATCTCTCGTTCCTTTGGGATAGACAGGGCCAACATGCTATTGCCGGGAGATGGAGTGATGCCGTATAATCCCCCCGAAGGATATTTTGCATACAGTAGGTATCATTGCATGTGTGGGGCCATTCCTCCGATCAATGCATGGATAGTCAGCTTCATTACTTACCTGAAGGTGGCCCCTCTCCAGCTTCAGCCCAATTCCTACGCTATTCTGGTGTGCTTATTCGTTATCTTCCAGAGGAGGTATAGACGCCCTCCTTCTAACCGGGAAATTCGATACTTGTATAATCTGAGAGGCTACAAGAAGGGGTCTCCGTATATTAGTTTGGAAGCGGCCGTGCCCTTCAAACCGGTCTTGGACTTATACTCAAAGTTCACTATGTTTAAGAAAGAATGGTTTTTTTATCAAGGACGATTCTGTCTCCTTCCGCCTCTTCACTTCTGGCTGTAAGTTGAACTTTATTTACAACTTCCTTGTTCCGACTGCAGTGCTTCTTCTGATATGCTTCTATTTCTTGCTAGCGACAGGTGGCTTTGCAGTCGTAGAGAGTGATTCCCTGGTCCAGATGGCTGTGGAAATAAAGGCCATTTCGGGACGGGACAGGTCGGCTTCTTTCCTGATCAGGAATGCTACTCTCCTGGAGCACAACTTGATCCTGCCACACCAGTCCGTGGTTAAGCAGAGAGACACGGCTGAGGAGAAGGCTGCCAAAGCCAAGGAAGGGGCCACGGTGAAGAGTGGCAAGAGGAAACCTTTCACAAAGCCTCCCGTTGTTGGAGGTAAGAAACTTAAGAAGTCTGATGGTCCCTCTCCTAGCACTTGCCCAATTGCTCCGGGAGAAGAAGATGTGGAGGAAGAGAGCGGTAGTGGCATTGGTGCCTTAACCTCCGGGCAAGCGGGAGAGATTCATGAGTGGACGGACGATGCTTTCCGTCAAGCTTTTGGGGAGTCGGAGGAAGGATCGGCTTTGGTTGAGAAGGCAAAGGAGGTTGACAAGGCTAGGGCTGGCGCCGATCCATTCTCTAAGAGTTCTTCAGCTACGGTGACTCCAGCGATTCAAGGTGAACTTTTGACTTCTGCAGACTCCATTTACGATAGGGACTTAGGAATATTTTATGGTTCGCTTCCGTCCTGGAATGAGATTCAGGACTTATTGCAGTATCCTACTCCTCCGCAGGGTTTGTATAATAGATGTGCCTTCTCACTCTTTTTATCTTAACATATTTCTTGAATTGTGGATCATTGTATGTTCGTAACACTTGGTTTTTATTCCAGGAGCAGGTAAGGCGACCAAGTCATCAGATATTCGACACCGCCTCGAACAGTATAAGCTACTCAAAGCTTCTGCCAAACCAAAGCCGCCAACTAGCCGTTCTGGGGATGTAGTTAGATATCGCCCTCTTCTTGGAGTCATTGAGGAAGATATGCAAAAGAGGACGAGGGGCCGATCTTCGTTTGAACCTTCTCCTGGCCCCCAGCCTCCAGTCCAGCCCATCCATGATATTACTGAAGAGGATACTGAGTTTATGCCTTCCCCCCATCCGTCCGAAAATCCAACCGTCACTCCGATAGACCGTCCTGCTTTGGATCGGAACCCATTTGCTGGCCACCCGGATCTGGACCCGAGTTTTCAGGATATCTCTTTTGACGAGGTCACGGGTGAGCATCTTCTTCGCCGCAATCCCATGGTACGGGTGCTTAATGAGGCTAAGTCGTTAGACCTCGATTTGCTTACTACTCGGATTATGACCATGGGGAATGAGGCCAAGGCAAGTATCGATCGGGCGGCTGAGGAAACCAAGAGGTTAATGGAGCATCATGCTTGACTGGCCAGGGCTGGGGAGGAAATCGAAAGTGCTAACATCCGATTGCGGCTACAGGTTTCTGATCAGGCCAAGAAGCTTGCCGATCAGGCTATCCAGATATCCCAGCATGAGGCGGCCACCCGACGACTAAAGAGAACCATGGAGGAGGCTAGCAAGGCTGAGTTGTGAAAGGTGGAGGCCGCCTACAAGGAGCGGATTGACATAGCTATTGCTACGGTGGACGAGGTTCGAAGGGCGGATCTCGAGCAAGTAGAGGAGTTATCTGGGAGGCTTGAGGCCGCAGAGCTTGCTCAGGCCAGGCTAAAGGAAGAGATGGAGGAAATGAGGAGGTCTCTCCAGCCTGACCGCTTGAGATATCGATCGGAGAGGGATGTTGCCGTCGCTAAGTTGTTGTCCTCCGAGGCCTGGGTGAGGGAGTTTGAGGAGAATGAGGGGATGATGGATGAGATGTTGCAGGATATGTACTTCCGTACCTGGAAGCAGGGTAATCTATCCTGGATGGATGACTATCCCCGGATCATGGCTAGGATATATCTCCGGGCTTTGGAGGAGGCCAAGGCCGATGCGGATAAGGAAGGTGGAGCGGCATTCAGGATGGACATGGTAACCGCCCAGTTCTCAAAGGAGGAGAAGGTAGCGGTGAAGGAGGGGATGCGGCTACTTGCTGCGGAGGAAGCCGGTGTGCAGTTGGGGGATGAGGACCAAGAAGCGGGTGCTGGTGAGTTTTCCCTTTTTTAGTTTTTCATGTCTTGATCGTCTGTTGTTGGTTTAATGGATTCCTCTTTTGAATTGGACAGGTGGGGCTTCCGATCAACATGCTGGGAGCTCCGACCCTGCGGCTAAGTAGGCTTGGAGAGTTGGTAGGATGAGGGCGAAGCATGGACGCAGCTGGTTCCTTGTCCGGATTCGACCACCTTTTGATTTCCTTTTATCGCTGTTTATGTTAGTCCAAAACATTGATGTGACTGTAATAATATTATTTGTGGTGAATGACTTTATGTAATTTCATAACATAAGCTGATTCCTTTATGTTGGAATGTTATCGCTATTTTGTTGTGCTGTGTAAGTGATGTAACTATGCATGTTACTAGTGACTTGATTGTGCCTGATGCCAAGTTTTTTTCTTAAAGTATAATTTTCTCATTTTGCAACGTAAATGTGATGTGTGAATATGAACTGCAGCTATGCATTAATGTATAAAAGTAGAAGGTACCGCCCTTCATGTTTCGGCTGTGGACGGCAACTACGTGCGCCCTGTAAGACTAAGCACGGAATGCTGTTGAGTGTCTCGTCATCCGATTGTAAGTTTTTGTTCCCATTAGCGAGCGTTCCCTATTTCATGTCCTGTACTTTCAAGCACCGTTACGGAGAATAGGAGAAAAGTTTTAAATGAAATGGAAATATAGGAAAAGTAAAACTTCCAGTCACGGAAGGCCATCGATGTGCTTAAGTTCGTGGCAAACGGGTTTTGTAGTCACTTTCCCTAGCTGTTGGTCTTGGAGACATTTGTCACCCATCTTACGCCTCTGCGGGGAGTTTTCTTTTTTACCACAGCCGCACTTAAGACACATCGGAGCCGATCGCGCACAGTAACTACCCGGGCCATTATGGCCCGTAATCGCGGGTATTATTCGATTTACTGTGGCCGGCTAGCGTGGGGGCCAATCGTCAACTGTGAACTGCCCCTGGCTGGCCACACCTTATGTTGGGGCTTATGGTCGGTTCACAGTTGCCGGCGAGCCGAATCGCTGTAATGAGCTGCCATGGCATAATCGGCCTTCTCGGTGGCTTATACTCGGCTTATTACAGTCGGCTTTAAGGGCCGAGGCAAACAATTAGTTAACTCGCGGTAGAGGGATACCAGAGCAAAGTGTCTCATTGGTGAGGGCATAGGATCGTAGCGTACCTGTTAGATTTTGTCCAGGTGGAGTTGTGTTGTGAAGCTCTGAATTGAAATGTCATCTGCAAAGGATTTTGTTCAACAGCAAAGGATAAAGCTTAACAAGTAGCCAGGATATAAAGGAACAAGTTAACAAGAGCCAAGTTTTTTAAAGTGGTTCGGCACGAAAATGCCTACGTCCACTGATTCTCTTTGTTAATTCACTTCATATGGTCAGTACAAGTTAAGAAAAGTATCGACGGAGGTGTCGGATGTTCCATGCCCTCTGGAACTCCTCTCCGTCCACTGTTGACAAAATATAAGCTCCGTTGTGGAGATCTTTATGAATTACATATGGTCCGTCCCAGATTGGATCCAGCGCTCCTGGGCGCGGAAAGATTCGCTTGAGGACAAGATCTCCTTCTTGTAAGCTGCGATGTTTGACTTTGGAGTTGTATAGTGCTGCCACTTTTTGTCTGTGAGCTGCTGCTTTGAGTGCTGCATCATTCCTTCTCTCCTCAATTAGATCCAAAGACATGTGGAGGAGTTCTTCGTTTTCTTCTGGGTTGTAGTGGATCCTACGGTGGGAAGGCACAATAGTCTCAACTGGGAGCATTGCCTCCGATCCGTATGCCAAAGAGAAAGGAGTATGCCCTGTTGATGTTCTGAAAGATGTGCGGTAGGCCCAAAGTGCCGTAGGAAGTTGATCCACCCAAGCGCCCTTTGACTTTTCAAGTTTCTTCTTGATCAGTGTTTTGAGAATTTTGTTGACAGCTTCGACTTGGCCGTTTGCCTTGGGATAAGCCACGGATGAGAAGCTTTTGTGAATCCCGTGCTCTTGGCACCAGTTGGTGAATTCCTTGCTGTCAAACTGAAGTCCATTGTCTGATATGATTTTGAGTGGTACTCCGTACCTGCACAGAACATTTTTGATCAAGAAGTTAATGATTTTTGTTGAAGATATTTTATTCAAAGGCTCCGCTTCCACTCATTTGGTAAAATAGTCAACTGCCACTATAGCATGTCTGGCCCCGCCTCGGCCCATCGACAGTTCGCCAATTAAGTCAATTCCCCATATTGCGAAGGGCCAAGGGCTGGTCATCTGAGTAATTTCATTGGTTGGTAGTCGAGGAATCTTAGCAAATTTATGACATCTGTCACATCTTCTGACGAAGTCTAAGGCATATTTGTTTAAAGTGGGCCAGAAATACCCATATCGGAGTATCTTTTTTGCTAGGGTCCGCCCTCCGGTGTGATCTCCACAACTTCCCTGATGGATATTGGATAGAATTTCCTTGGCTTCTCTTCCAGCAATGCACCTCAATAAGGGGTTAGAGAAGCCACGCCGATAGAGGATGCCTTCTTGCATTGTGTAGCGGGAAGCTTTCCTTAGAATTTTCTTAATTTCATTTCGCCCATCGGGTAGGGTGCAGTTTTGTAAGTATTCTCGGATAGGGGTCATCCATGTTTCTTCTTCGGTTGCAGCTATCAGATTTACTTGCTCGAAACTTGGTGCCAGCTGTTTTGAGATGGTTAATGCTCCGAAAATAGTGATGTTCTTCATGCCAGCTTGTTTTGCTAGTTCGTCGGCCTCTTGATTCTCTTCTCGGGGAATGTGTTTGATTAAATAGTGATCTAATTGATTAAGCAGTAGCCTGGTCTTCTTTAGATACGCTGTGAGTCGTTCTCCTCGAGTTTGGAATTCTCCCAGTATTTGATTTACGATAAGTTGAGAATCACTATGGAGACATAAAGAACTGACTCCAATTTCCAGTGCAAGTTCTAATCCGGCTATCACTGCTTCGTATTCTGCGTCATTGTTGGTGGCAGCGAATTCCAATCTTAGGGCGTAGTGCAGCTTCTTTCCCCTGGGGGTGATTATCACAAGACCTGCCCCCGAGCCTTGTTCGTTCGACGCTCCATCTACGAAGAGATTCCACTTGATATCTTCTGCTATTTCAGATTGGTCCTTACCTTCGCTAGTAGTGAATTCGGTAATGAAATCAGCTATTGCTTGCCCCTTGATAGCGGTGCGAGGATGGTAAGTGATATCATATTGACTTAGTTCGATGCACCACTTAAGTAATCGCCCAGAAGTGTCGGGACGATGGAGCACTTGCCTTAGCGATTGATCGGTTAAAACTCTGATGGAATGAGACTGGAAATAGTGTCGCAGTTTCCGCGATGCGATAAGCAAACAGTATGCTAGCTTTTCAAGTTTAGGGTATCTGACTACTGCCCCTGTGAATCTCTTGCTTACAAAGTATACGGGTCGCTGCGCGCGGTTGTCTTCTCTCACCAAAGCGGCGCTCAAAGCGTGGGATGATACAGCAAGGTATAGGTATAGTTCCTCGCCTTCATTTGGAGTTGAAAGTACCGGTGGTCTCTGGAGGTGTCTGATTAAGTTAAGGAAGGCTGTCGAGCATTCGTCAGTCCATTCGAACTTTCCTTTGTCTTTCTTTAGAGCTTCGAAGAAAGGGATGCATTTGTCGGTTGTTTTAAAGATGAACCTACTCAGGGCGGCCACTTTCCCGTTTAGGCTCTGCATCTCTCTTCGAGTAGATGGTGTCTTGATATCTTGTAAAGCTCGGACTTGTTCGGGGTTTGCTTCAATCCCCCTGGCATAAACGATGAATCCCAAGAACTTTCCCGATGATACTCCGAAGAAGCACTTTAGAGGGTTCATCTTCATTCCATATTGGCGAAGTACTTGAAACATCTCGTCCAGGTGGTTTATATGGTCGTTGGCTTTCCTCGATTTTACCAGCATGTCATCCACATAAACTTCCATAGTTCGTCCTATCAGTTCTGCAAACATCTTGTTGACGAGGCGCTGATAAGTAGCTCCAGCGTTTTTAAGTCCAAATGGCATTACCTTGTAGCAGTACAATCCTCGGTCAGTGATGAAGCTAGTGTGGTCTTGATCGGGGGCGTGCATAGGGATCTGGTTATATCCTGAGTATGCGTCCATAAAGGATAAAAGTTCGTGTCCGGCTGTGCTGTCCATGAGTTGGTCGATTCGGGGGAGTGGGAAGCAGTCTTTCGGGCAAGCGTCGTTTAAGTTGGAGAAATCGATGCATGTTCGCCACTTCCCATTAGCTTTCTTTACCAGTACCGGGTCGGCGATCCATTCCGGGTAGATGGCTTCACGTATGAAGTCATTGGCAAGTAAGTTCTTTACTTCTTCCTCGAGGGCTGCTGATCGTTCTGCCCCCATACTTCTCTTCTTTTGCTTTACCGGTACCTTGGTAGGATCGATATTTAGTGCGTGGCATGCTATGTCCGGGGAGATTCCAGTCATATCAGCGTGCGTCCATGCAAATACATCCATGTTGTGGCGAAGAAAATCAACGAGTTGATTCTTTAATTCTCTTTTTAACTGAGATCCGACTCTCAGCAGTTTACTTGGGTCGCGTTTGTCTACAGATACTAATTCCATAGCCTTTGCAGGCTCGGCGGTGGCCTCCTCCTCTTTGTCCCTGGGGTCTAATTCATTGAAAGGATCACTGGTATACCGAAGAGGAGGGGCTTTCTTTAGTTGCTATGCTTCCAAGCTTTTCATGCAGAGAATAGTCTCTGCATTTTTCCTTTTATCTCTCCTACGATTATTGCGAAGTACGGTTACATAGCAGTCCCGAGCGGCGTCTTGATCCCCTTCTACTTCTCCCTCTCCATTATTCGTTGGGAACTTCATCTTCAGGCACCATGGGGCAAGGACAATTTGGAAGTCGGACAAGGCCGGTCTTCCTAAAAAGGCATTGTAGGCCGAGTGGTTGTCTATTAGCACGAATGTTTGTTTTCGAACGGCGGAGCGGGGATGACTTCCCAATTCAACAAAGAGATCCAATTGTCCGAGGGGCATCTTTGCTTCTCCAGTGAAACCGTGTAGCGGTTTGTTGCAGGGAGACATGTCCTTCATTGAAAGCTTCATTTTGTCGAAAGCATGCTTGAACAGAATATTCACTGAGCTTCCAGTGTCTACTAGGATTCGAAAAACTTCAGCTGGGCCGAACCAGGCAGAGATGACCATAGGATCCATATGAGGGTATTTCCTTCCTTCTAGGTCACGCCCACTGAATGTGATGTCATTATTTTCCTTCCGCTTAGGGTGGCATTCTTCCATAACAGAATTGACGCAGTCTCCCTCGCTTCTGAGCGAGTTTCCATATCTTTCCATTTCTTCCCAGCTTTTGTCGGCGATGTGTGGCCCCCCCAGATATTGTATGAACCACTATCTTCTCTTGGCTGGAACCGCTGGTGTTGCGGTTTCCTCCGCCTGTTTCTGGGTGGAGCTGCCCTGCGTTTTCCTTGGCGGGAGCTGGAGTCCTGTCCTGGCCTTTACATAGCGTTCCAGCCTCTTTCTCTTGATGTGTTCTTCAATTAGGTCTCGGAGATGGCGGCATTCATTGGTATCGTGCCCATGAGACTCGTGGAAACGGCAGAATTTTCCAGACTGGATTGCGCGATCTGACTCTTTCTTGTATGGGGGGCGCTTGTATGTAAGTTCGTCCTGGGTGGCCAGGAAGATGTTCTCGACTGTTTCATTCAAGGGAATGTAAGCGTCAAATCTCGGTCCTGGTCGGTACAAGCGCTTTTCTCCCTTCTTGCCCCCTGCATTGTCTCTGGAGTCGTTTCTCCGAATGTCCTTCGTTGCGGCGGGGGCGTTTACATGAGCCGTCTTAGCCTGTGGTCCTGTCTGCCTTTCAGTGGCAGCTTCTTCGAGTCTCATGTACTTCCCAGCTTCATGGAAGAAATCGGGCAAGGTAGCTGGTTTTTCTTTAGTTAGTCTTCTAGCAAACTTGGTATCTGGGTGCACACCACTACAGAGGGCCATTAGGGTAAGTTTCTCATCGGCATCTTGGAGTGAGGTCGCTGCGGCGTTGAACCGAGTTAGATATTGTTGCAGTGTCTCTTCGGATTTCTGTTTGACAGTAGATAGAGAATAAGCATCCTTGGGTTGTTCCATATGAATGCGGAACTGGCTAATGAACTTTTCTTTCAACATCTCCCATGAGCTGATAGATCCTTGGGGTAGATGGCAGAACCAGGAGGTATCTAGGTCTGCTAGGAATAGCGGAAAGCATTTACACAACACTCCTTCCGTTGCTTCGCTCATGAGCATATGCTGTGTGTATCTCTGCAAGTGTACAACGGGGTCGGAAGTTCCCTTGTACGGTTCCATCGTCGGCATTTTCCATTCTCGAGGGGTGATGGCGGTTTCGATGTCGCGGGTGAAAGGGCTGGTTACCCTAGCGCCTATCCATCGATCCCTTTGTTCCCATCGGACGCATTCCCTGAATAATCGTGCCATTCTTTCATCAGAATTTGGAGCGGACAAAAATGAGCTTGGTTCTTCCCTGCGGGATCGATCTCGTCCAGATGACCTGTAGGGATGGTATAGTCTATCACTTCTGACGTTATCCAGTGGCTGTCTTTGGCTGCTCGGATGCATGCTAGGACCAGCTACAGTTGGCCCCTGCCTTGATCTTCCCCTGTGGTGTTCTGTTTCGAGCATTTCCATGGGGTCAACTTCGGGCTGGGTTCTAGCTCGGCTCCGTTCAGCGGGGTTTCTATGATTAAGCGACATGGCTGGCTCAGCTACATCCGACCCTCGCCTGGTGCCTCCCCCATTGGGTTCGGTTCCAAGCGCTTCCTCGAATCGGAGTTCGGACGCGGCCCCTATCATTGTTGTTTCTGTTGATAGCTTCTTCGAAGAGGGAAGACCTTTGTTGTCTCCGAGATACTCCAGATTGAGACTCACCCCATGATTCAGTGTTGCGGTTGGATTCTTCGGCATCCCTCAAGCATGACATGAGTTGGTTCACCAAAGCTTCTTGTTGGGATGCGAAGCGGTTAGTCACTTCAACCACAACTCTGTCTAGGTCTGCCCTAGTGATTGCTGCCGGTTGTTCCGCGGCAGGGGCTGTCGGAATTGCCTGATCTACATTTGGCACTGCTGTCGTAGTGGGATGGTTCTCTTGATCTGGATCCACTGGATCTGGAGCGCTGCTGGTTGCAACGTTCTTTCCCTTGTTGGCATCTTTTCTCGGCCTGGAAGTCATGTTTCCTAGGCAATGAAGGGTGCTATTGGGAAAGAAGGTTGAATGAGGGAAGCTGAAGCTTCGAGTTCCAAGTTCTCAGTGAAAGCATCAAAAATGTTTGCACGAAAAATGGGCAAACACCTCCAAGTCGTATTATTTAGTTCATTTTATGTGGTTTTCAATGATTTGGGTGACTTATGCAAATATGTAAAAAGCAGGGACTGAACTGTAAAAGACACACATATTTATAGTGGTTCGGCCAGAACGTGCCTACGTCCACTTTATATGTTATTATCCTTTTTCTTTCAGATTACAAGTACAAAGCTTTGTATACAAGTATATGAAAGTTGTTTGAAAGTTCCTTCCATGCTTGAGCTCTCAAACTTGTCTGCCATTGTTGTACCCCTGCCCCTCTATTTATAGAGTGAAGCTGGGGGCAGGGGTCTTGGATGTATATAGCTGCTGGTGGGCCTGGGCTGAAACAATCTGGCCTGACAGCGTTCTGGTTCGGCGAAGCTTTGGTTCGGCCGTGCTTGGAGAAGGTTGGGGTTTGGTCCGGTAGGGAAGAGATGTTTGGGTTCGGTAGGGATGTGGTCCGGTGGTAGGTTGGTTCGGTTGTAGTTGGTTCGGCGGAGTGGAGGGATGGTGATTCGGCAGTAGGTGGTTCGGTTGTAGTTGGTTCGGCAGAGTGGAGGGAGGAACACGGAGAGGGTTTGGTTCGGCCCTGGATTCCTTCATTTCTTGATTCGGTGGTAGGTGAAAACCCGCCCAACAGGTCTGACCCGAGTATTAAATTCAAAAGAAAATAATACACGGGTCAGTCCAATTCAAACTCAGTTATTAGGACACGGAAGCAATAATAATTAAATAACAAAAAGACGACAGTCACAATAAATCTCGTCTATCTAATCCTTAAATAAAGAAATCGGATAAATATAACACGTAACAGTGTTAAACAACAGATCAGCAAATTAAACCAAATCAGAATACAATTCAGAATATTGAATTGAATAAACAAAACAGTTCAAACCATTGAAATATCAATTAAAACGCCAATTCAAGTAGGGCTGCAGTACACGCATGCATGCACTGCCTCGCCACTACAATAATTAAATACACAAAAGATCAATAATTCAAAAGCGATAAGATATCAATAAAATCAACACCGTGTGGCTGCAATTCACGCTTGCGTGCACTGCCTTGCCACTACAGTGATGATGTACGCAATGAAAATTCACAAACGAACACACGATCGAACCCAAGAAAGAGTCAGGTTCAACACAGCTGCAGTTCAAATAAAATGGTCAAGATATAAAACTAAGTCTCGAACATAGTTCAAATCGACTAACAGAAAACAGAGGCTGCAACATCCCCGATGAACTCGATTATAAATTTGGAAACCAAATAAAAACACCAATTTTAGAATATTGAATTGAATACATAAAACAATTCAAGTAATTAAAATATCAATTCCAAATGTCGATACTGTGTGGCTGCAGTGCACGCACGCGTGCACTGCCTCGCCACATCAGCATATACAGAAATAACAACAAGGCACAAACGCCAATGCTCAAGGATTCACAGTGCCAACAAATGCAATAAGCAAGTGAAAGTAGTGAAAAGCTTCAACCAAGTGAATTGAAGTGGTTGGCTGTCTCAAGCAACAGTAACCAAACAAGTTCGAACAAGGCAGAGAAATGCCAAAGTGGTCAAGAAAAGATGACAACAAACTGCAGTCGAAAACCCAGATACAACAATCAAACGAATGCAGCAGGGGGTAAGGCTGCACAGTGTAAATGGTATGCAAACCAATTGCCACCAAGTAAATGTAATAACACTGCAAATTCGAGAAGGTAGGAAACTACCACGAAATGCAAGAAGGTCAAGTCTCTGACTCAACACAACTGCTGCACCAAAGCACAAAGCAGTGGTACAGGTACAAAAATAGAAGGAGGGTGAGGGCACCAGGGGTATGGCACCACAGCACACCAACACATGAATGCAATGGTGACCAAATGCAATGAAGACAAGACATCAATGCAAGGTGTCAGTTCCTAACAAGTGACCAAATGCAAATGCAGTATGGAGCAGACAGTTTGCAAGTGAACGAAGTACACCTAAATGCATAGTGCAAACTTCTGCACCAATTCAATGGCAACAACTACAACACTTAAATGAAGTGGATGGCTAACTCAAGCATCAGCAAGTGATAAATCAGAGTAGTAGAGAATGTATACCGCAAATGAAAAAAATGCAGTTGCAACAGGTACAATGACAAAGACAGTGTGCATTTTCGACTGTACCCGATGCAACTAGAATTAATCAGTCCATCAAGCACAGTGCACACCAAATCACAAACGAGCCTGAGGCTATAACTCAAAGCAGTCAAACCAAATCAAACTGTATATAAACAGTTCAACCCGACTCAAAGTTACAAAGATGAACCAAATGTGGTCGATTCACCCGAGTTGGATATGCTACACTTATGCAACATATTCAAATATATACAAGGTTCAAGAAGTAATTGAAACAACACTGCAGCACTAAAGAATGCACAGTAAACTAAATGAACCCATATGGATAAAACGGCAATGATCACGCATGACACAACAAGTATAAGAGGAATCGAATCAAAACTTGTCAAATGTCGTAAGTTATCAAAAGGAATTCGAACAAAAGAAATTCGCAATAAGTGAGCCAGGAAATCATCATCAGTGCCGAGATAATCAATTATCACGAAAATACACAAATTTGATAAAATCAGAGAAAGCATCAACAACGAAACCAAATCATACGCAAGCGTAAAACTAAGTCGACTTAGATGTGAGTAATAAAGATTACTCACCTTAGTTCGAAGCGGCCGAGACCTAAGCAAGGTAACGAAGTCATCAATCGCTCGAGCCGTTCAAGTCGAAGTCGTGGAAGGAGTTGAAGCATCTCGAGAGACGAACGATTGACAAACGCCGATACTTTTATTTCTAAGCCCTAATTTCTCGATCGAACGAAGAAAGGGACGAACGATATTGAGCAGCCATTATTTTCTTTCGATTGTTTTTAGGGTTGCAAACGAACGAATGAGAAAATGAATAAATGGGGGATGGGTTATTTGTTTTGAGAATTATCACGGCCCAAAAAAAACATGGACCACTATTTAATTTTCAAAGCCCATCAACACTTAACAGATTTTTCAAAAGAGTTTCAAACTGGTTTTAAAAATTCCAAACAACAATTAGCTAGGAAAGGTAATCGTCCAAAGACGTTAATTAATTGGTACGAAATATCGGGTTGTTGCAGACTCCCCTCCTTAAAAAAATTGCGTCCTCGCAATCTTAAGGAATAAATGGACAAAAAGTAACAACCCAAAAACATAACAACACAAAAGGAAGAAATTTGAAATAGGAAGTTCACCATATAGAGCACGAATGAGTAAGCCTGAACGTGTTTGCTCGATGAATTCTCTGGATTCCTAAGAGAAATCCTTAGGATTTGAGAACCACTAAGAATCTCCACAAGAGAAACATCTTTATTTCGAAGGTGCTCAACCTCCGAAGCAATTATGTGAATAGAATGTTGCTCAAAGTCAAATCTGGTGAAACTTCAATTTCTTCAATAACACTGGGCTCAAGAATAAAAATCGAAAATCCATAAGGCATTTCCGTAATTGGAAGACGTGGAAAACGTCATGAATAGCAGAAAATTAAGCCGGTACACCGGCGTAGTACAATATAAACACCAAAGAAATCTTTTAATTTCATAAAAGAAATTCACAAATTCTCTACAAAATTTAATTATCAAACAGATAATCAGAAAACAACAAAACTGAATAAATGCAATTATCAGCAATATTCAATTATCAATTAGATAATTACAATACACAAAACAACAATATCTAATTATCAATACGATAATAAGAAAACAGCAAAACCTAATCATCAACATAGATAATTAGAAAATAAAATTCGCAAATCGCAAACTGCAAATATCTAGTTATCCAACAGATAAATTGAAAACACGAACTTTATAATCAGTAAACTCTAACTATCAACAGAGATAGATAGAAAATAGCAATTCAATATAATCAATATAATCTAGAATCAATTAGAGACTAGAAAATCTTATAATCAGCAAAATTAGCAATTACCTAACTATCAAAACGATAATCAGAAATCTCAAATCATCAAACATTTAATTATCACAATTGATAATCAAATCTCAAATCACAAATATTTAATTATCAAAAACGATAATTAAATCTCAAATATCTAATTATCACAAGCGATAATCAGAAACAACAAATATCTGATTATCAAAAATGATAAATCAGAAATCACAAACATCCGATTATCAAAAACGAAAATCAGAAATCACAAATATTCGATTATCAAAAACGATAATCAGAAATCACAAACATCCAATTATCAAAAATGATAATCAGAAATCACAAATATCCGATTATCAAAAACGAAAATCAGAAATCACAAATATTCGATTATCAAAAACGATAATCAGAAATCACAAACATCCGATTATCAAAAACGATAATCAGAAAGCACAAACATCCGATTATCAAAAACGATAATCAGAAAGCACAAACATCCGATTATCAAAAACGATAATCAGAAATCACAAACATCCGATTATCAAAAACGATAATCAGAAACCACAAATATCCGATTATCAAAAAGGATAATCAGAAATCACAAATATCCGATTATAAAATACGATAATCAGAAATCACAAATATCCGATTATCAAAAACGATAATCAGAAACCACAAATATTCGATTATCAAAAACGATAATCAGAAATCACAAATATCCAATTATCAAAAACGATAATCAGAAATCACAAATATCCGATTATCAAAAACGATAATAAGAAATCACAAACATCCGATTATCAAAAACGATAATCAGAAATCACAAATATCCGATTATCAAAAACGATAATCAGAAATCACAAACATCCGATTATCAAAAACGATAATCAGAAACCATAAATATCCGATTATCAAAAACGATAATCAGAAATCACAAATATCCGATTATCAAAAACGATAATCAGAAATCACAAACATCCGATTATCAAAAACGGTAATCAGAAATCACAAATATTTCAATTAACGAGTCCGGAATTGACCGAAATAGCAAACGCACATGTCTCATAACCACGAGTTTTACGAAATCATTTAATTCACTTCATCGTTTCCTTCAAAGCGCAAAATTGTGTATTCTAAAAATAACATTCACATTCTCAAACGGACAAGTCCGGAATTAAGTGAATCGGTAAAAGAAAGGGGTCATAGTTCTCGATTTTTCTGAAACGTTTAAATCGCTTCCTTATTCTTTTGAAAGAGCAAAGTGAAAAACTTCTGAAAACAATTTTCATTTATTTTATAAAAATAATAATTTACATTTTCAAACGAACAAGTCAGGAATTAAGCGAATCAGCAAAAGAAAGGGGTTATAGTCCTCGATTTTGCTGAAACGTTTAAGTCGCTTCCTCATTCTTTTGAAAGCGTGAACCATAAAATTTTTGGAAACAATTTTTATTTTGAAACAATTTTTTTAAAACACGTGATTAAAACAGCAACATCAGTAGCAACTTCGACAAGGAAATTGCACTTCTCAAAATACCGTAAAAACGGATAACAAAATAAGCATCGCGGGATAACCGCTTGAAAATCCATTTTAAGATTGACGGTTACTGAAGTTAATACGTCAAAATCTCATCAAAATAATTGGCATCAAAATATAATACCAATGAATTTTCATTCATCAAAAATGTCACAAGAATCTTCTCAAAGATAGAAAGGGGTATCATACCCTAAACTTGTACTCATAACAAGTTAATGACAGACGAATTCACCAATGCACAAAAATTGATAAATCTTATCAATAGGAATCACGAAAATTGGTGAAGCACAAAGTCTAGAAATCATCACAAGAAATCCAGAAAACACAAATTCTAGAAATCTACACAAGAAATCCAGAAAACACAAAGAGGGGGGAAGGCCTATCACAAAACGGGAGTATGAAAACTCACCACACCGGTATCACAAAACGAGACGCTATCTCATGGTGGCTAACCATTAAATTTTGACACGCGAATGGTCCGAAGACCGTGGGGCGCTACACCACATATGTGAGTCGCAACATCACACAAATGGGGTTTAGTCTCCTTCGTAGACAAACAGACATCGCACAATTCGCTAGTCTAAATCATAAAAAGGGGAAGGCCTAACACAAAATGGGAGCATGAAAACTCACCAAGCGGTATCACAAAACGAGACGCTATCTCATGGAGGCCAACCATTAAATTTTGACACACGAATGGTCCGAAGACCGTGGGGCGTTACCCCACATATGCGATGGCGAAACATCACACAAATGCGATGGCGAAACATCACAAGAGCGGGGTCTAGTCTCCCTCGCAGACAAAGAGACATCGCACAGTTTCTACTCTAAATCACAAAAATGATCGTCATGATCATCAAGAAGTGTCAATTACACTAAGTTAGTAAATATAAAAGTTTAGCTTCATGTCCCATAACCACTAGCTTAACTCAAATATTTACGAACAAACTGTAGATCTTCACTAGAAAATTGTCACAAGAGTTTTCAATCGAACAAGTCCAAGAGTTAACCGACGAAGCAAACGCAAGCGTTTCATACCACTTGTTTTACTAAGCCGTTTAATTCGATTTCTCATCCGAGTGAAGTAAAGGCTTGTATATACTAGTAGATTGGAAAATGGTTTAAGTAAAGAGCTTTGTAATAAAAATAGTTTTGAAATTGTTTGGAGAAAAGGGTTTTATATTTACTACTAGTATAGAAAATCTTTATATTTTTAAAGTGACAAAGCATAAAAGTGATTGTAGAAACAATCAATCACAAGAATTCACATACGAAGATGTGAATAGAATCCAAAGAAATCGATACTGAATCCTTCAAAAGGTATGTTCATGAAAATTCCGAAGAAAATGCCACTAAAGTCGCTAATAGATGATAGCAATAAATCGGGGAATTAACACGAATCGATTAAATTTGGAAACCAAATCAATTCACTAAAATTCACATTCGAAGACGTGAATAAAATCCAAAGAATTCGATTCCAAATCCATCAAAGTAAAAATACCCAAAAATTCCAGAAATACAAGTTATAACAACTAATCGAAAAAGAAGAATCGATTAACAATTGGAAAAACAAAGCAAAACGAGCATAAATGCATAAATGACTTCAACAAAAATAAAAATCAAGTCAATGCCGAAGTCAACAATTATTGGCCACAGTCGAGTACAAAACGAATCAACATCCTCATCAAAGAATTCAACGGCAAACAAAGTCAGAGTCTTGGAAATCAAGAAACTAGCAATTTCACGAAAACAAAGTCAAATGCACATGAATAAACGTTAGGAATTCATACCTAACAATCAAAGATAATCATAGGCAAAGACGAGAGATAAAATATCGACAATTAGTTGTAACACATGTTCCGTCTAGTTATGTTTTATATTATGTCCATAAACCCCAGGCTCTGATAACAAGCTGTGACGCCCCACCTCTATACCCATGCTAGCCAAGAACACTACAGTGTAATGCTGTCAACTAGCGTGGAGAATAAGGCTGTTGAGGAGCGGCCATCCGTAGTTAGGACTTATTCTAGTTTTGGTTATCTCGATAGGAGTGGTATATATATTCTTTCATTTTTCATCTCTGATTTATTTACTCCCATCGACATACCCCAATTCCAGTATAAAACGAACTACGATGGTTCATAATAGTTTAGGACAATAAATATAATAATAACACAGATAATATAAATGCGGAACACAGATAAAACAAAGAGTCTCATATATATAATAACTGATGTCAGTTACAATACACGTGATACAATACATATGATACAACTACAACTGTCAACACTGGAAGTTATATATACAAGTACATTATCGATTAATATACATGAATACATATCAACCTATGCTATGACATGACAACTCCAAATGACATGAAAAGTCTTCATAGCTCAAACAGCAACCCAAAGCAAGATATCTACAACCTGAAATAACTCGAGTCTGACCCGAGTATTAAATTCAAAATAAAATAATACACGGGTCAGTCTAATTCAAACTCAGTTATTAGGGCACGGAAGCAATAATAATTGAATAACAAATAGACGACAGTCACAATAAATCTCGTCTATCCAATCCTTAAATAAAGAAATCGGATAACGATAAATATAACACGTAACAGTGTTAAACAACAAATCAGCAAATTAAACCATATCAGAATACAATTCAGAATATTGAATTGAATAAACAAAATAGTTCAAACCATTGAAATATCAATTAAAATGCCAATTCAAGTAGGGCTGCAGTATACGCATGCGTGCACTGCCTCGCCACTACAATAATTAAATACACTAAAGATCAATAATTCAAAAGCAATAGGATATCAATAAAATCAATACCGCGTGGCTGCAGTTCACGCTTGCGTGCACTGCCTTGCCACTACAGTGATGATGTACGCAATGAAAATTCACAAACGAACACACGGTCGAACCCAAGAAAGAGTCAGGTTCAACACAACTGCAGTTTAAATAAAATGGTCAAGATATAAAACTAAGTCTCGACCGTAGTTCAAATCGACTAACAGAAAACAGAGGCTGCAACATCTTCGATGAACTCGATTAAAAATTTGGAAACCAAATAAAAACACCAATTTCAGAATATTGAATGAATACATAAAACAATTCAAGTAATTGAAATATCAATTCCAAATGTCGATACTATGTGGCTGCAGTGCACGCACGCGTGCACTGCCTCGCCACATCAGCATATACAGAAATAACAACAAGGCACAAAGGCCAATGCTCAAGGATTCACAGTGCCAACAAATGCAATAAGCAAGTGACAGTAGTGAAAAGCTTCAACCAAGTGAATTGAAGTGGTTGTCTGTCTCAAGCAACAACAACCAAACAAGTTCGAACAAGGCAGAGAAATGCCAAAGTGGTCAAGAAAAGACGACAACAAACTGCAGCCGAAAACCCAGATACCACAATCAAACGAATGCAGCAGGGGGTAAGGCTCCACAGTGTAAATGGTATGCAAACCAATTGCCACCAAGTAAATGTAATAACATTGCAAATTCAAGAAGGTAGGAAACTACCACGAAATGCAAGAAGGTCAAGTCTCTGACTCAACACAACTGCTGCACCAAAGCACAAAACAGTGGTACAGGTACAAAAATAGACTGAGGGTGAGGGCACCAGGGGTATGGCACCACAGCACACCAACACATTAATGCAATGGTGACCAAATGCAATGAAGACAAGACATCAATGCAAGGTATGAGTTCCTAACAAGTGACCAAATGCAAATGCAGTATGGAGCAGACAGTTTGCAAGTGAACGAAGTACACCTAAATGCATAGTGCAAACTTCTGCACCAATTCAATGGCAACAACTAAAACACTGAAATGAAGTGAATGGCTAACTCAAGCATCAGCAAGTGATAAATCAGAGTAGTAGAGAATGTATACCGCAAATGAAAAAAATGCAGTTGCAACAGGTACAATGACAAAGACAGTGTGCATTTTCGACTGTACCCGATGCAACTAGAATTAATCAGTCCATCAAGCACAGTGCACACCAAATCACAAACGAGCCTGAGGCTATAACTCAAAGTAGTCAAACCAAATCAAACTGTATATAAACAGTTCAACAAGACTCAAAGTAACAAAGATGAACCAAATGTGGTCGATTCACCCGAGTTGGATATGCTACACTTATGCAACATATTCAAATATATACAAGGTTCAAGAAGTAATTGAAACAACACTGCAGCACTAAAGAATGCACAGTAAACTAAATGAACCCATATGGATAAAACAGCAAAGATCACGCATGACACATCAAGTATAAGAGGAATCGAATCAAAACTTGTCAAATGCCGTGAGTTATCAAAAGGAATTCGAACAAAAGAAATTCGCAATAAGTGAACCAGGAAATCATCATCAGTGCCGAGATAACCAATTATTACGAAAATACACAAATTTGATAAAATCAGAGAAAGCATCAACAACGAAACCAAATCATACGCAAGCGTAAAACTAAGTCGACTTAGATGTGAGTAATAAAGATTACTTACCTTAGTTCGAAGCGGCCGAGACCTAAGCAAGGTAACGAAGTCATCAATCGCTCGAGCCGTTCAAGTCGAAGTCGTGGAAGGAGTTGAAGCATCTCGGGAGATGAACGATTGACAAACACCGATACTTTTATTTCTAAGCCCTAATTTCTCGATCGAACGAAGAAAGGGACGAACGATATTGAGCAGCCATTATTTTCCTTCGATTGTTTTTAGGGTTGCAAACGAACGAATGAGAAAATGAATAAAGGGGGGATGGGTTATTTGTTTTGAGAATTATCACGGCCCAAAAAAAAACATGGACCACTATTTAATTTTCAAAGCCCATCAACACTTAACAGATTTTTCAAAAGAGTTTCAAACTGGTTTTAAAAATTCCAAACAGCAATTAGCTAGGAAAGGTAATCATCCAAAGACGATAATTAATCGGTACGAAATACCGGGTTGTTACAGTACCCAATTACCAAACACCGAAGCAAGCTTTGCCCTCGATCGCCAAATCGATCTCCAGATCACCACAGTCCAAAACACGAACCCACGCAACCCACATACAACGCCCAGTTCCAACGCCAACCGACCCTTACGGCACACACTACGACCTCCAACAGAAGCCCACACACGCAACTATCACCGTGTCAAGCTCCCTTGACTTCCGGTCGCCTCCTTGTTTCCCAAAATCATCGCGAACATCACCCAAAATCGTCTCACCTGAAACCCTAAAAACAATTCGCTCGCATAATCAAAAGCCTAAACTAAAATTCCGCCACTGTCGGCGCCTCCGCTACGTCCACCAGATCCCTCCAGACCCGGCCGCACCACTCCACGATGGCTAGATCGCCAGAAATAAATTTTTGAACGAAAATTGATCATCTAACAATATCTTGAAGAATACAACGCTAAAAATTATAATTCCTGCACAAAAATTCAAATTTTCACAAAACAATCACTGCTGCATGTTTGAAATCTAAAATTAAAAACATTTATTTTTCTCAAAATTTGGTTGTTTACTGTAAATTGAACCCTATTGAACTACACAGCCAAATTTGCTTCCAAACTATTTTTAACATAAACTATACCCAAAATTAATCACATCCCTAGTTTACAGCATCAACAAATTCAAACTAAATAAAAAGAAATAGATTTTTGAAGTGGGGAATGAATCATATATTTACTGTCTACATAACAGAGATAAATTTATTTTCAGATTTAAAATAAATGCTTCTCAAAATTATTTTTAAGACCTAATTCTAGTGCATACAAACATATTCCATGTAGAATCTTGAAGTCTAACAAGAACTAGAAAAGAAAATTTTGATCTTCGATAGATTTTGAAAAATGGACTAAGAACAGGGTAAATGTCCCTATTTCCAGACACGCACAGATATTTTCATTCATATATATATACACTTATTTGTATACATATCAAACCATTATAAAATTGTACTTCCATCAGGATAAGCATAAGTTATAATTCAAATTAGGAAGAGTTTACTCACCTTAACATGATAGAACAGGAAAGCCTGGAACTGATTGATCTACGAAAACCTGAAATTTTAGTTTTAATTTTTGATCTGCTTGATTGATCTGGGTTGAATCTACTTTGAAGCTTGATCTTTGATTTTGAATCTAAAGTTGCTTAGATCCGGATGACTTGAAATAGTTGTTTGATTTTTATCTTCTCTAGTTTGGCCTCTCTCTAGTTTGATCTTTAGATTGTTTGATTTAATTTCATTTTCCAGGCCTTATCTTCATTCCAGATTAATTAATTTTAAATTTTTTTCAAGAAGATTTTGAAGACTTGAACATGTTCCCATTTTTTTCTTGGAATGAAAGAGTAGGGATTTTTTTTTCAGCCTTGCTTCTAATATGATAATTATATTTTCTTAAATAAATATGCCACTTGTTAATAATATACTAAAACTTAGCTACAAGTGTTAATTCCAAGAATTATAGAGCTCATAAATGTAAGAATCCTTTATTCATATTATTTTATTTTTATTGTTTTTTTTATGTATTTAAATTAGATATAAATTATATTTAGCACGTAGAAATTAGAAAGAAAGAATATTAGCTATTTTATTAGATCTTGTTTATATTTTATACTTGAGTTGTCATTATATTTAAATTGATATATATAAGTATTAGTGTTAAAAATGTAGAATTCAACTTTTTAAATAACTCTTGTAAATTATCATACTAATTTTCAAAACATAACTTCTAATTCAATATATATACATACACTTATATATTGTATATTATGATTAGAAAATTATTTTATTAGTTTTGCAAAGGTAAAACATGCCAAATTAAATTATTATATTAATATGTTTACTGTCATTATATATTCACAATGAATTTGTATAAGTATATACTTAAGACTTCAATATTATAGAGTTAACACATATCTATTAATATATTTAATAAATTTACTATAAGAGTCATCATTTTAATTCAACTATTATTATAGTTTCAAACCCACTTGTATATACATCCAGGCATCTTATCAAATTTTTATTTGTTTATTCCAAATAAAATCAGTATCTCAATAGTTAAAAATCAGTTAATTATCCAATTAACTTTTATTCAAAGTCCGGGTTATCACATTCCTCCCCCTTTGAATCTTTTCCTCCTCGAAAAGGAACGAAGCCAGAATTTATTAAAATGCTTAAAATAAGATAAATTTTCTTTCATCATTTTAAAATACTTCTGAAAAATCTATATAATATTATCAAAATAGTTTTTATAAAAATATCATTTTATAACCCGATGTTTCACCAAGTCCATCCTCGTTCTCATAGAAATTTGGTCATACGTTGATCATGTATAGGACTGAAAATCTATAAGTACTTAGCAGACCCATTTTCAACACCGAGTGAAAATATTTGAAAAATAATTTTATTGAAAATATATAAAACATTTTGAAATAGAGGAAATATCTTTGGTGAGAATGCTTTGGAAATCATCACCCCCATCCATGGTCGCAGTTACATCCTGGGTTACGTTGCCATCACAGCAAAAGTCCATGTAACTATAGGCACTCCGTGCCCCTCGATTACGCCATGGAACCCGCCACAGATCACAGTTACATCCTGGGTTACGTTGCCATCACAGCAAAAGTCCATGTAACGTAGGCATCAACGCCCTTGATTTTCGCTGTCAAATGAAACTTCACCACTCCCACATAGGTCGTAGACTACATCAGTCAAATCCCAACGTAGCCTTAGGCTCTCATGGCCTCTCGACTTTCGCTATGTCACCATAGGTCGCAGTCTACCAATGTAAAATCAAACATAGACTGTTGGCTCTCAGCAGCACACACGATTTTCGCTATGGTCTGCAGTAGATCGCAGCGACACTGAGTTACACTATCGTCACAGCATAACCCAAATGCCCAGTAGGCATCAGCGCCCTCGACTTTTTCTACCCAATAATCCTCAGGAACTTCAGTTTGTCCAGACTTCCTCATAGGATCAAATTCAGAACCCCCCTTCGGGTTCAAGGCAGTACCACCCTGTGGCACTCTTGAGAAGTTCATTTCAAGGGAGCGCCTTTTCCCCTAGGGCCAATCTCAAAACACTTTATACTATACACTTATAGTATCTTTCAAATCATATCCTTTATGATTTTCATTAAAATATCCTTTACACAAAATCGATTCTCAAAATCGATAATTCTCAAGCTAGGCTTTCCAAATTTCCAAAAATTGATTTTTCCCAAAAATCAAAAGCCCTTTTCAAATCCATTGGTTCCCAAAACCTTTTTCCAAGATCATTCTCATATAATCCTTTGTGTATATATATACATAGATATATATAATCTTGAAAATCTTTGAATCACTTCATACTTGTATAAATTCCCTTTTTATACTTCAAATACTTTCAAAAAACCCTTTTCTTCTGGCAATAGACTCAACAAGAGGAGATTTATGTTGTATAACGAAGATATATAACTTTGTTTATTCCAAATCAAATATTCAAATTTGATTGCTCTTATAAAGTTGTTCCTATCTTACTTATCATTATAGAAATATCCAATTTTCACTTTTATTCATTGTATATTCCACAAAATATACTTTTCATTTCAAAAAAACTCATTTCACATTTCTTATCCATAAATTCTCAATATCAATTTCATTCAAACCCATACGTTGTTCATATATCATCCGTAAGCTATATCAATCTGATCGCTCACTCGATCACACAATTTCACTTCCGAACTAGTATCGTCCACCCGACTTTCTAGTGCGGACTCAGATCTGGTTTCTTGATCAGAAACAGTCATTCTCCTTGCATAGCCTAACTATGATAGAGAATATCCAGAATCAATCAACAATCCATATCCAAGTTTACCATCGAAAATCGAGTGAAAAATCCCAACTCGGATCGATATACTATACCGAAATTCTGTGCTCGAATCTGGATCAAATCACTATGCGAATAGAATAGTATATGTACATCCTACGCATTTATATTCATTGATTATTACTTAATCAATTCCCTTTCTATTCACGTTCATTTAAGATTCTATTCACTTATTCACAGTTGCTTCAATCCTTGTTTGGATTATCACTTCCATTCTTATCTCAATTGGCAACAAATCATAAACAGTTTGAGCTCTGTCCAGCTTAAATTTAGAAAATAGCTTGAAAATTTTAAATAGATAAATAGTTGAAAATAGTTATAAAGTAGTTAAGTAATTGTAAAATAATTGGAAAATAGTTAAATAGTTATAGAATATTTAGGTAATTGCAAAATAGTTGTAAAATAGTAATTAGCTATAAAGTAGTTGGAAAAATAGTAATTAGTTTATAAAACAGTTGCAAAATAGTTTAATAGTTCCAAAAGTAGTTGTAAAATAAGTATAAGATAGTTGTGGGTTTTAAAAAGAAAAGTTGTATAGTAAATAGATAGAAAAAATAATTTAAAAACAGTTTATATTAAAACATTTTATTTGGAATAGTTCAGAGCCAAACTGTTCACTTTCCCAATCAATTGCCAATTTCTAATTAACTTTTGATTTCAATTCAAATTAAGTTAATCTCCATTCCCATCAATTCAATTTAAATTCCTATTTAAATTGACTCAATTCCAATTTAAATAACTTCAATTTCCATTGAAATTGATTTAACCCCAATTCAAGTTGAATTAACCTCAATTTCTTTCCAAATTCAAATCAAATTCCATTTGAATTTTTAAACCTATTCAACTTTAATCACAATTCCAAATTATTCAAATCAATTTGGACTAATTTCCAATTGAACCCACTTCAAGTTCATATCATTACAACTCCTATTATAATTTTTTAGGAAAGTAAATTGAATTTTGATTTTGTTCAATTTCAAATCCAAATCCTTTCAATAACTAAATCTTGCTTTATTATAAAGAAAACCCCTAGTCCAAAGCCCACAACCTAAAAAACAACCCGTACATGAATCGCGCAAGCCAAACAGGCCGAAGCCCAGATCCACAAAACCCTTCTTCCCAAAAACACCCTTCTACGCCGGTTCCAGTTCCAATCCAGAAGCAACACGACTCGAATGAACGAATCAACTCTCGCGAACAAAAACAGAAGTGGACATCTAACTCAAACAATAACAACGCCGAACCCAAAATGTCTCGCATCCCATCGCATCGATGAACCATCCCACATCCATCACGCCTGCAACAAACATGCACTGATAGGCGTGCACCTGTACGTCTATAACTTCGACCATCTGACTGTCGCGACACCTCCTTCCATCTCCACATCATCGTCAGTACCTAATTAGCACACACTGCAGCAAGCTTCGCCCCCGATCTCCACTTATAATTTAAAATATACTTAACATGATCTCTTGTGATTTCATGTCATGCCATGTGTATGTTATTGAGCTATCTTCATTGACATCCTCGATGCTTGAGTGTGAGTAAACACTTCCAAGTACGAGACGGGACGACCATGCTGTATTTTCTGAATTTATTATGTATTATTATTATACATATAAGATTATATAATGTAATAAGTATTTATAATCGCAATTAATAAATTTACCAGCTTTTGACGATAATGTTGGAATAACTTTGAATCCCTAAGGTATGTGTCATGATTTTTATTTCTATTTACAGAATTCCACCTCAACTCTACCTGTAAATTCGAAATGAACATTATATTTCACATTTGTAAATTGATATTAATATACTAATTCTACTAAATTTTTAATAAATATTCAACTAGTAAACTTATAATCGCTTCTGGATATTTCTACTAATCAACCCAAGCTTGCCATGCACTTGCACTCATCTAGTCGAGCCTATCACCCTTTTTTAATGTTCGACATCGTATCATGAAAATTTCTCCGCTTTTGAATCTACTAATTTCTACAAAGGGCAAAGTTAGATACCTTTAAGTCTACCGCTCCCGCACATTGAAAAATAAAATAATTATACATTTACTCTTGTCAATAAATTGTACAATGTTTATATATAAAATGAAATATATATTTACACTTACGTAGAAATCTTGCCGTATACACTCTAATATGTAGGGTGGGATATTATCCCACCTAGGCCAACACGTGGTCATTATGCTCTTATAAGCAGACTTAGAAATATCAAGATCCCGATATTTATTATGATATAAACCTTCAATAAATCATGAATAATATATTCATACCCAAAATATTTATCATTTCGTAGTAAATTTTATACTTACCCACTTGCTTTACTTACTAATGTGACTATGGGCGCTCTTCCTGTGATGGGTCGCAAGCCATCGCCTCTCACGCTAGTCCCTCTCTAATTAGAAAAGGGAAAACCTGATGAATGGGAAGATCTCCGACGTTGAAAGATAATAACTGTCACAGACATATCATTTTAAATGGGAGAACATATCATTTAATTATGGAAAAACATATTTTTTTCTATGAAAAAATGTAACATTAATAATCATATAAATTTATATAATAGGGCACGTATATGTTCATTCTCACAGTCAAAACTCTAAAATAAACGCAGCCGCTCTTATACGATTTTAATTGTTGATAATTGTTTTTCCCTCTTCCTCGATTTCTCCCAATCCACTCACAATCTCAACAAGGCTTCAACATGAAAGATAAAAATCTCATCGAGCTCTACGAGATGTGAAGTTGGATCGAGCTAGAAGGGTTTGAAGTTGCCGAGATTCGCTCATGAAGGTGCTGTAGGTTTTTGGGTTTGGCGCGTTGATTCGCATGTTCGCATGCGCTGGTGATGACAGGCGGCGCGGGAGGGCGGTGGTGTGCGTTGGATGTGGTCGTCGGTTGGACGAAGTGGGCTGGCACGGTTTATCGTCATTTAAATAAAAAAAGATGGATACGCGATCACATGCGACCTAGGTTCTTTTGCATGAAGGCAGAGAGAGGAAGTGGGATTAGAGAGGTTAGATTAGTTTGATTTTTTGATTAATCATGTTAATTAAACTTTAATTATACTGTTATGTTTATAAATTCGTAAATTTTTATGCGTTTCGATTTAAGCGAAACGAGTCACGCTGCTATTGTATCAATGGAGGATACATGGATTTGGATTTGTATTTATTTAAAGTTCAGAAATTTTCAGTTTCAAATAAAGGTAAGTGTTTTAAAACGCCTACAAAGACTAAAATATTTTTGTGTTCGTTAAATTGATATCATAAAGAAATTTAATTTTATTGACCGTTGTTTAGTAATATAATTGACATTTAAATTGACATATGAATTGACTGTTTGAAATTATGAATTAACAGATAAATTGAAATTTAAATTAAACTGCTAGTTAAATTCTCAATTATTGATAACTAGTTAACTGTCATGATTTATTGACTGTTTTGGATGTTGATTATGATGGATGGCTATTGGATGATATATAGGATGATTGGTTGTTTATTTATTTTTATATATTCCTGTTATCATCCTGCAAATTATTTGACAACATATGAATATTATTTGCATTATTTCGAATAAATTAAAAAAGGGGTCGAAATGATATATACTTATAACACTTTGATTTGGATTGATATGATATATATCCATCCTTGAAATTAAAATTAAAATAATTAATCACTTGGCCATATGATAGAAAATTATATACGAATACGGGATTGGTTAAATTTTAACAATTTTAAATTCTTAAACTTGGATTAAAATTATTTATTTTATAAAAATAAAATTGAATTATTTTCAAACTCGAGCTTGAAATGTTGAAATTGAATTTTGTTAACAGAAGTGTTTAATTGAATTTGATAGTTGAAGTTATAATTGAAATATTATTTAATTTATGGAAATTGATTTGTCGAAAGATTTAAACTTTTATTCAAACTTTGAAATATATCCAAGTAAAATTAGTTTAAATGGATATTTCAAATATGAACCTTAAATTAAACATTGAAGTAAAATTTGATTTAAGTGATTTAAATCGGTACTTTGAATCGAGCTCGAAATTGATATAAATTGAAATGGGTTAAAAATTGATTTGAACTGAAATTGAAATCGAAGCGAATTCGAAATTGAGTTGTTGAATTGAATTGAGATTGAAGATGATTTGAGTTGGAAAATTTGGAACTGAATTAGTTTGTCTTAGGAATTATTTTCAAATAAATTATTTTAATATATACTGTTTAAAATTTATCTTTTTAAATATTCAAATTATTTTGATTTTCTGAGCTATTTTACTATATAAACCATTTTCAATACTCAAACTATTTTATATTGAACTATTTTAACTTTTAAACTTTTGTAAACAATTCAAACTATTTTCTAAAAATTTAAACCGGTCAAGGTTGGAGTGTTGCATTCAAATCGTGGATTTAAATGCAAGGAGGTTATAACTTAAATGGAAATTTGAAATGATTTTGGAAGTGAAATTTAGATATTGAGGCAAAAATGATTTTTGAAGTGAAATAGCATATTTAAGTAAATATGATATTTTGAAATGAAGGATATTTTTGAAGCGTATATGATATTTTGATATCAAGTATGAATCGTTTTCGAAATGTAAAAGAACCAACCAGTGTAAAATAATGTTTGTTTGTTAAAGACACCAGGTCCTCTTATTGGCACACTATTTATCAATATTGAAATTACTTTAACAACCTTGTACGCGGAAGGCTTGACAGGGCCAAGTGGGATAGCTACCACTAGTGGACATCCGTTTTTTGATTTTCTTCTTGGACTTGGCCCATACTATTACTTGTTAGTTTCGATTGGTGCACCTTGATTTGGGATGACCTCCTTTTGACTCGATATGAGATGGATGCACATGGTGGATGGTCATAGCTACGATGCATTACCACCAGCCCTGCGAACCGAACTTGTAGTATCCTTCCTTGGGCATTGCCTCATATGCCTTGTCATACTTTTATGCTTATCCAAGATCACTACGAGTTTGGTTTACTGTTTTCATATTACGGCACATCCATATCCCCCGACTTGCTACTGGGGCGTTATATGCAAATTGTAGGACAATGCTTAAAAACGCGTTAAGGGGGATTAATGTAAAGACTTAATGCTAAGAAAAATATTTATTTTACTGATTATACATTACATATAAAGCATATTCTACTATATATTAATATTTTGATGGATTCTTAAGAGATGGAAAATCATGTAACATCTCTAGAGTTATTGCATGCACGTTATACACTGCATAAGAAATGTGAAATCCCGTAAACGTCTCTGATGCTATTACACTCCTGTTATATGTGATATTGATTTGACTCACATAAGGATATTTTAGTCCTGGCTCGAGTGTATTGTTTTACTTTATGCTCGAGTCAGCCCTGAGTTTTCCACGCATTGAAGATATTATTCTGGAGGACGAAGACAAAAATTTGGTATGTTATTACTAGTATTATTCCCTGCATCATGTTGTTCCGCTGCATTGTTTTATTTAGTTCTGTTGTATACATATAACTCTGATAGATGTTGTTAAATTATATCAAATGTATAGTATAAACAACTTCGTGAATTGTTTATTTGATTATTGTATTGTGTCATTCTGCTGCAAGATTCTGTATTTATGTTCTTCTTTTCTTATTTTTCTTAATTAACCCCATTGATTATCTATGTTTTGGATTGTTTGAGTTGGAAATGTGTGGATTATTTTCGATTTAAACCTTTTGAAATGTGGGTCATCACAAATTATATCGACTAAATGGTAAACCTCATGGCAGAACTTGAGACACTGGACATCTAAGGCCATATTTTCCTATAATGGATGAATAAAGAAGTCAAAATAGGTATATCTCTGGATCAATCATAGAAGGAGGAAGAATCTCCTAAAATAAAGGTAATAAGAAGAGAATAAAGTCTTTGATCCTGCCACAAGGGCCTGGTCAAAGTACCTTCTAGAAGGTGGTCAGAGTAAGCCTTTGGTCCTATCAGAAATGGCTTGGCCAAAACGTTTGCAAGCCTCTAGTCCCGCTTATATGGCCCAGCCGGAGAGCCTCCTAGAGGGAGGACGAAGTAAGCCTTTGGTCCTGCTTAAGATGACCAAGCCAAAGTACCAAACCAGGCTTTAGTCTCACTTATAAGGCCCGAATGAAGCACCTTTTAAAGGGAGGTCAGGTAAGTCTTTGGTTCTACTAAAGACAGCTAACCAAACTCATTGGATGAAAGACATAAATCATCACCTAAGATGGTGATAAGTGGTACGATCTAAGTTGAGATCATTACCTAAAGATGGTAATGAAGAAATCAATCAAAGCCTAATTCACTACCCAAAGATTAGTAAGAGGTAGTCTTCTAGAGGAAGATCAAATACGAAAGCAAATCAAACTCAATCCTAAAGAAGGATTAAGGAAGTCTTCTAGAGGTAGATTAATGGAAAATGAGCCATTCGTTCTCTAAAGCACAAGCAATCTTCTACAGGAAGATCAATCAAAAAATGAGCCGTTTGTGCTCCAAAGCAGAAATCATGCAATTTTCTAGAGGAAGATCTATCAAATATGAGCTGTCATGATTCAAAGAAGTAGGAATTCTCCGTTAATGCAAAAGAAAATATTATTGCAAGATGAATTTTCTGGTCTTCTATTCATAAATAAATTTTGCTAGAAGGTTTTTTGGTCTTTTATTCAAAAATTATTATTGCCGAAAAGTTTTCTGGTCTTCAATTCAAAAATTATTCTATCTAGATGGTTTTTTGGTCTTCTATTTAGAAACTATTATTGCTAGAGGGTTTTCTGGTCTTCTATTCAGAAATTATTCTAAGCATTCTCTAGTCTTCTATTCATATTATTGTCAAATGGTTTTCTGGTCATCTATTATTGCCAGAATGGTTTTTGGTCTTCTATTATTGCTAGGGTGTTTTCTAGTCTTCTAGTATTGCCAGATGGTTTTCTAGTCTTCTATTCAAATTATTGCTAAAGTGGTTTTCTGGTCTTCTATTCAGATTATTTCCAGAGTGGTTTTCTGGTCTTCTATTATTGCCAGATGGTTTTCTTGATTTTCTAGTCTTCTATTCAGATTATTGCTAGATGATTTTCTAGTCTTCTATTGCCGTCAGATAGTTTTGTGGTCTTCTATTTAGATTATCATTACCAGAATGGTTTTTTGATCTTCTATGCAGATATTTATTACTAGAACTAGTCTTCAAATCAAGAAATTATTAACATTGCCCAAGAAATTTCTGGCCCTCTCTCCTATGATATCATCAGATGTTCTTCTAGTTTTCCGTTTGTGAAATCGTCATCATCGGATAATATTTTGGTATGTTATTCAAAGTGATATTACCATCAGATGATTTTTCGGACTTCCATTCGAGTTATGATTAGTCAATTCATTGAAATTCGTTCCGAGAAAAGTTAATACCAGATAGATTTGAAGGCCTCCCAATTCATAGCTCCATCAAATCCAAAAGGGATTGCCTAAATATTTTAAATTTAAAGTTAATAATGAAAGTTATCACTTGCTTTGTATTTTATAGGAAAACGGGGCTAGAAAAAAAAACCTTGCAAAGAATCGAAAAGCAAAAGAATTCTCCATTTTACATTAAAGTGTAAAAAAAACTTTTTTTATACAAGGAGGGGGAAATGTTATCCACAAATTTTCTAAAGAAAACGTACAACAAATAATATGGAACCTCTTCAACAAAGGAAGTGGATGTCATAAAATATCACTGAAAAGTGGATGACGCATATCATTAATATCGTATTTCATCAACACAAGGTAGCAAGTCATAAACCATCAATGTGATGATAGCATCACATATTATTGATGTCGAATCCCATCGATGCCACATGTCGTCAATAGCAATTGCCAAGTGCTAAAAGACCGAAGCTTGTTGTAAGTTATTAATATAATTGGAGGTGTCAAATATCTTGAGGATCGCGACTCATCCATATCACATATCACTAGAAAATCATGCCACTTGAAGCTGATGCCATCACTTATTAATATCGCCTTTACTTTGTGTCGCATCTCCTCAATGCCGCTTATCATCCATGCCGCACTTAATCACTACCGCACAAATTCCATGCCACATTTTATCAACACCGCATATTATCGATGCCGCACATTATCGGTGTCGTATTCCATTAATATAAAAATAAAGGTAGGTCATCGCATGCCAACAATGCACAAAAGCATGTCGCATGCCATCAAATCGATAAAGGATGCCGCCAATATAATAGGCATCATACATTAATCAATGCCGCATTTCATAAATATCGTATATTATCAATGTCATACAACATCAATGTCATAGGAATGTCAAAAGCCATGCAAGAGAAAGGAGGATAAAAAAATCATTAATTCTAGGAGAACAAAAATTTAGAGGATTTAGTGTATGTTCCTTCATAAAGCTTTAAAGAAATTCATGTTGAAATCACTCCCAAGATAGCAATCCATGTGAAATAATCAACCTTAAAGGGATCACAACAAATGACACCATCAAGTCCCACATCGCCAATGGAAACAAGCCTTGCCTCATTTCAACCACTATAAATAGAGATGCACCCCCTCATGGAAAGGAGCCTTAAATTTCTTTCACGCTCTTAGCACGAATCACTTTTTAGAGTAGAATCTTCTCTAAGTTCTCTCTTGAGGGCTCGAGAACAATTCTAATGACTAAAAGGCCAATGATGAAGAAGATGACATATATCCTTTTGCATATAATGGCATATTCAATTTAGAAATTGCATATTTAATACATTTTTGCAACATATCAAGGGATATGATTTGTATAAATAACCTTTTTTCCCATTTACAAGAAATCAAGATCTATTGCCTATTTTTGTCTTGCGTGTTCTATTATTGAAAACATGATTTAGATTTTAAATAATTTCTTGTATAATCACAAAAAGAAGGGGCATCATTGGAATCTTTCCAAATATGCCTCCTTGTACAACATCTCTGAGGTTGAACCAATTTTTAGTTTAACACCTTGTATAATGATTTGAAAACAAAAGGTAAAGTTCGAAAAACTTTTAGAAACATTTAGAAACCAAGGAAGTAAACTAGTTTTTAAAAACACACTGATCTCAACGTCGAAATATAAACAAGTTCAAGGGTCACTCACCATTCAACATACGACCATCCATAAACATAAACACATACATATACACAAATGCAAATAACATTCATACCACAAGGAAAGAACATCACTTGCACATAATCACTTAAACATTTAGAATACATTTTCAAGTCCACAACAAATCATCACATATAAACACATAAATATATAAACATAAGCAACATTACTTTCCAAACCAAATAACTAACAACTATTATTATCACCAATAATAAAGTTTAAAACTTTGGTTTTAAAGGTGAGATTTACTCATGAAAATCAAAACAATTCAAATCAAACTACCACCAAACTCCGCACCAACATACGAACTTAGTTTTTCTTCTCAAAGGGTTGATTTTTAGGAGCCCTAAGGAGGCTGTTCAACCTAGATTGAGGAGGGCTCGACCTTGTTTGAAAAATGGGTTTTAGGTCTTGTTTTTGGAGGCTAAGAGAAGTAAAGAGGAAAATAAGAGTTTTAAATAGGATTTGAGGATTTGAGATGAAAAGAAAGGATTTTTAACCTGATTTCTTTTAAAAGAAGCCATCGAAGGCAAGATGGAAGCTTGGAAAAAGATAGAATAGTTTGAAAATAGAGGAAATGGAATGAAATAAGAAATGAAAAAAATAAAGTTGTTTTTATATGGATTAAAATATAGGAAATTACTTTTTCGCCATTAACCCTTTACCCTCCGTATTTTGTTGCCACCTCACCCCTCCCTTACCCACTCTACATGCAATCCATCACCTTCCTCTTCATTCCATCACTTTATCACTTTTTCAATGCGATGTTATCTTTTACAATTTTATTTTGTTTTAGAAGAAAAGTCAACATTTACTATTTTACTTAAGTAAATTATTTAAACCTATTTAGATCTAACCAGATCACATGTTATTTAAATGTGTGTGTGTATACTTTAGTGTACAACATGTTCCGACAACTTTTAGACGATGAAAAGTTGAAAAATCCAAAAATGATTCTTAGCCACGTTTTCAAGTTTTCTTCGAGTTAACTATTTTGCAAACCAAATTTTAAAAAAACATTACCATCATTAATTATTACTTAAAGGAGGTTTATTTAAGTTGTAAAATCCATAAATTAGTTATTTAAAGATATGTCTAATATATATATATATATATATATATATAAAGTGATTAAATTTCAAATCGTTACATTCACCCCCTTAAAAGAATTTCGTCTCGAACATAACACACACAAAAATAAGTTAAAATAACACAACAGGTCATATATTATGTATGATGAAACGTATACAAAAGATACATATTAAGCAGCTACATCATAAACGCTGAGTACACAATCTATACAACAATCAAAGTACTATTCTATCACCAACTCGAGATAAGTGTAACGACCCAACTTCCACACTCGAGGAAGTCGCATCGCTAAGAAGAAAGAAAGGGATAGAAAAGAGAAAAGAAAGGAAAGAAAGAACAGACAACATCAGAATCTCACAGCGGAATCGAATAAATTATAATATATCACATAAAACTTTACATAGTATCATATACATCAGAGTAATACAGCTAATACAACACAAACTAGACAGTTATAAACATCTGTCTAGCAATTACAATCCAAGTACATCAGAGAGAACAGACACAACATGAACACAGCGGAACAACTATTTATATCCATACGCTGAAGCCTCCTGCTCCATTATCTCCTCTAGAACTCGTCAAAGCAATCCTGAAACACTTGCCTACTCATACATAATATGAGTACCCAAGAGTTTAATAAAACAAAAAATAAACACTCGGGTCAGACAGGGGTCTGGTGTGAGTAAACGGGGATAAAAGTTGCTTAACCTTAGAAAATCCTTTGAAAACAAAAGGTATCACGTAAGACTTCCCACACATAAACATGGAAAAGTTTTTACCTTACGCTAACCAAAACTTTTGATAGGAAATCCAGTGATATTATAATAGTGTCTAGGGTTTTCAAGTAAATAAGAAATAGCCGAAATTGTTACATCTATTAAATTCCAGCTACTAGCCACAAAAGTGGGTAATACAAAAAAAACCGTAGGGTCACATAGGGAAAATGGGTTTCCATCAATGACAGGGCTACTGGGGTACCGCCCGTCACAGTACGTGGCATAGATCACCGTACCGAGGAGTACTCCCACTCTCCTGCAACACAAAGCCGGACCCGTTCCTTACTGAACAGTTCCGAACAAGACCACCCCGCAGATTGGTCGTCACCAATTGTCACACAGCCGAATATAAAGGGACCTCTAGACATGAGTAAATCTTACTCTCCAGTGGGGGCTACCCACGAAGCTTTGCTGCACCTCCCCTGTTTTAGCCATTTTCGGTTGATGAGGCTTGAGGTTACGATTACCTTTATAAGACATATCAATCTTAGAATGCTCATCATCCACCTGACGATGTTCTGAAAGCATTTAATCCATACAAGTTCGTTCCGGGTTCGAACGAACCCGAAGGCATTATCTCGTTACACTCGCATTGGAATCACCCTCAGAGTTAACGACGATAACCCTTGCACTCTAAATCACCATCTCGAACCTATAAGTACTATTCCGTCAAACTCATTACGGAATCACCCACAGAGTTATACTGACGTATAGCCCTTACACCTCGAGTCTTCACTTGCTCCACTTGGATTAACGACCTAACATTTAATTGGAATCGATGTGGTTTTCGGATCTCCAAATATGGAAACCCGATCCCGGTCTCACCGAAACCAAACGCCATCTTAATGTCCAAGTTATACTTAAAGGTTTTAAACAATTAACTCATTTCATTATTATCTACTTCACACAGATAGATAAACTACATATCACAATAGATAATCATATTCAAAACATAAACAGATAATTTGTATCATCACAACAATAATCATCACAACCAAATAATCCATCACAAACCATCATACTTAAACAATCATCCATATCATACAGATACAACTAATCTCATTACTGAGATCACAACCATTCAATCAATAACATCCATAAGCAATGATTTAATCATCAATTATAATTAATTTAAAATGAATTAAATTAATTACAACCATCCCTAATTAATTTAAATTAAATTAAATTAATTACTCATTTAAATCCTGCTTAATATCCATTAATTAATTAACCCAGTTAATTAATTATGCACTAAGTATTAACTTGATTAAATATCTTTGATTAATCATTTACTAGTTACAATAAGTAATTATTCTTTAATTAATTTCATAAATTAATTAACCCTAATCATAAGTAATTAACATTTAATTACTTCATTTATTAACTAATTATAATTAATTATATTTATCCTTAATTAATTACAATTAATTAATCACTTAATTAATTAATTATTACTTAATTAAACAATCCTTAATTACATCATTAATTAAAATAATTAATGATCTCTAATATTTAAATAAATTACTTAATTAAAATTAATTACATTTAGTAATTAATCCAATTATTAATCACCTTGATTAATATTCAATTAAGTAATTAACTATCTTTAATTACTCATTAATCAAATTAATTATCCAATAATTAATCATTAATTAATTCCTTAATTAATTACAAAAGTAATTATCCAAATTACTAATTACATTCCAGTAATTATCAGTATTACTTCTCTAAGTAATCCTGCTCCATTAATTACATTAAGTAATTACTCTCTTAAAATCATCAAATGATTTATTTAAAATTAATTAAACTAAATTAATTAACTTAAATAAATCACATATCAAAATTAATTACAATAAGTAATTAATTCCTTAATTACTTTAACAATTAATTATATTCAATTAATTAATCTAGTTAATTATCAAAATTAATTACATTAATTAATTACTAAATTATCCCTAGATAATTATCACCATTAATTAATTAATAACATTTCAATAATTACATACTTAAGAAAATTTAAATTAGATTAATAAATCATTTCTAATTAATATTAATCTAAAATATTAATTAAAGCCAAATAATTAAGTAAATCCTTAATCATCTTAATTATTTTTCAAAATAATTCAATTATTTATCAAATGAGTCGTTTACTTTCAAAATGTATTAAAACAATACATTTCTAAATTTAAATTCAAATTCTATTTAAAAATTAAATATTTAAAATGTTTAATCATTAAACATTAATTCAAATTAAAATAATTATAAACCTTACAACAAAATGAATGTTAAAGAATATTCATTACCTAAATATAAAGAAAGATTTAAATTGATTATTTCAATTTCCAAATTTAAATTAAACACTTCATATTTTAATTCAAATACTAAAGGAAACAAATTCTTTCAAGTTGTAAAACTCACTTGAAATCAATTTTTCATTTTCAAATCTATCTTTAAAACATTTGAATATGTTCATCATTTTTAAATTTATAAACTGTTTTGAAATTTAAAACTGGTTTTCAAAGAAACTTGAAAAAAGTTTTTAACTTGATTCCAAAACACATTAAATCTTGCTTAAACCATTTAAATCTGTTTCAAAATTTAAAAATTTACAAATCAGTTTGAATAGAAACCTGGGTTTTAAAGAATATACCTGAAATTGTTTAAAACTTGACTTAATCCCATATTTAAATCTTGTTTAAATTTTAAGATTTCATTTTTAAAACTTTGAATTCAAACTATATTTGAATTTAGATTCAACTTCCATTTGAATCAGATTCTATCTTAAAAAAATATGAATTCATTTAAACTAAAAACTGCAAAATACTCTCTGGTTTTAAAAACCTGAAACAGTTTTTATAATCTTAATTTAAACAGAATTTAAAACTTGTTTAAATCTAAAAAATTTCATTTTTAAAAAAAACCTTGAACTCAAAACTTCACTTGAATTCAGTTCCAATTCATACTTGAATCAAGTTTCCATCTTAAAATATGAATTTCATTAAAATTCAAAACTGCAAAATACAGATTCTAAAACCTGCAACTGTTTTTAATATTCATTTAAAACCAAATTTAAAACTTGTTTAAATTTAAAATATTTCATTTTTAAAAACTTTGAATTTCAAACTCTATTTGAATTCAGTTTTCAACTTATACATGAATCAAACTCCTGCATTAGAATTTGAATTCCATTCAATATTTAAAAAAAAAAACAGCAAAAAGCTTCAGGTTTATAAACCTGTAAATCAATACCCGAGAAACCATATTATTACTTCGAGTTACTACACCCATTGCTTCGAGATAACATCACAAAATCCCGAGGTTTGCTTCGAGTCAATAAACCCTGCACACAACCAATATAATTCACCTGAGTACAACACTGCAACCAAGACCACCCTGACAACACCTAGTAATACCACCTCCAGCCACCATCATCGACACGACCTTGGTCATAGCTACCTCTGCACTCCCTAAACAACCTCTCAAATTCTTACCCCACTCGATGCAACAGAGAGAAGGTGCATACCCTCAAAAATTTCAACACTGCACCCTTAAAACAGTGGTTTTGAAACCTGGAAACACTCAATCCCCCTCCTCTCTCTCTCTCTCTCACTGATCAAATATCACCAAATTCCTTCATTCTCACATCAACATTCTACCTACAGGAAGTATTCTAACCCCAAAATTCCACTAGCCTATCAAATGCTTCTAAAATTCTTTTTCTGTTCAAACAGAATGCTAATTTACACAGTTTATTTAAAAAGTGAAATTTGTTTTATACTTTCTGATTTTTAACATGCATCAATGTTATAATCCTGATGAAAATAATTAATGATGTTGGTATCCTGATTTTAATTAAAAATACTCACTGCTATAATTATGTCAGAGATAAAAGATTTAGATCTTCATCTATTTTAACTAATTCATGATTTTCCAGAACCTACCCATATACTAACAAACATATTTTGCTTATACATAAAATTTCTAACTGTAACAATACAAATGATAAAGATTTCTATTTAAGAATATTCTAGTTTACAAACTAACTAGATCTGCATCAACAGAAATCAACACATATATATATTCATACACAGAACATTCATGAATAAGCAATCACCACATCATTTTTTTTCCACTTCATATGCTCAGATGTCACAATTTTTGTGCGTGTGAGTTTACTCATTTCATTTCAAAACAAATAGAACAGTTTTGTTTTAAACCATTTGATTTCTGTAAATGAACATAAGCTCTATAGTTTATGTTTGATTTTGATTTTTTAAAAGAAACTGTTTTTAAAAGATAAGAAGCTTACTCACCTTAAATTGAAGATGCAGAACAAACTTAAGTGCAGATTTTCAATTTCCAGAGAAGCAGATCACAATTTCCTGGATCTGTTGAAACTTCATGATGAAATCTGGCTTTGCAAGTTGAAGTTTGCTTGTTGTTGATGATGCATGCAGACCCATACTAATAGCTCAGATTTTATATTGCAGATGATATATGAAGAAAGAGATTGCAGACTTGGTTTAAAATGTTGCAGATTTGAGGTTGTATGGTTTGCAGAAATTTGAAGTTGTTTGTAGAAATGGTTTGCAGATTTGAGGTTATATGTTTTGCAGATTTGAAGAAATTGATTGAAGATTGGTTTTAGATTTACTGAAATTTTATTTTCAGGTTTTCAATTTTGAAGAGAATGTGTTTTAATCCAAACGCATTTGCTATGTTATGTTTCTTTATGAATATAATTTAAACAATGAGATTTAAAACAAATGCCACTTGTACTTATTATTATCTCAAACTTTTACAAGTGTCTACTTTTTAGTTAAATGACTAACACATATGCATGTTAATATTTAAAAGCCATTTCTAAATTTATAAATGTATTTAAATTATCTTAAACTATTTCTAATTTGTTTTAGCAAGTTACAAATGTTTATTAACACTAGCCTTTAAGTAAATACATATAAACTTTTTATAAAACTATATACTTACATTTTAATGTTTACTTGATTATTTTTAAAATAATATTCTTTATAAACTAAATTTCAAAAGAAAAACAATTTTAAAATAAAACAAAACAAATTTGTATTATAAAATAAAATTTTAAACTAAACAAATTCTTACTTACATTTTATGAAAATTATAAGAAAGATTTTTAAAACAGACATTAGAAAAGTATACAATACTAATTTAAATTAATTTACAAATTTACATTAATATATAATAATTAGAAAATATCTTTTATTTAACATAAATTAAAATTAAAACCAAATCCTCTATTTACAATGTACAAACAATTATACATTATAAATAAAATATTTTTAAATCAATTTAGAAAGATAAATTTATCATTTAAATATTTTTAACATTGAAAAGAATACTATTTAACAAACTAAATAATTATTAATTTTCAAAAGATAAATTTTGTTTGAATTAAATTATTAAATCAATATTTCACATTTTAAAATAATTATTAAAGAAATTATTAAATAAATATTGCCTAAATTTTCGGGACATCACAATAAGCTACCTTCATGATCTCTTTCGTCTTTCAAGTGCAATGTAACAACCCCGAATTTTAGCCCAGTCTAATTTGATAATTGAATTAATTTTTGAAATTAAATTGTGAATTAAATAGAGTTTTTCAAGATAAAATAAAATATTAGTTGTATATAGATATTAATTTTAAATTTAATTGAAAATTAATTTGAAGATTTGGGAATAAAAATCTAAATTGTGTTTGAATTTCCAAATTTAATTAGATGTATGTTTTTTTATTTATATAAATGGAGTGACGACCCGGGATTTTCAAGCATTTAAAATTAGGATATTTAATTGATTTTAAATATTCAATAGAGTAATTTTAACTTGAATTACGAATATCACGATTTATTTGATAATTAAATTATTGAATTAAATAATTTGAAATTGAATAAAATATGAAATCTAAGATTTTAAGCCTAGTAAAAATAATTTGAAGTCTTATAAAATTTATATCGATAACACTGAAGATAATAGAGGTGAATTTAACACTGGTATGTTCAATTTTGAAAATTTATTGTTTTAAACTGAATTTAAAAAAATAGCCTTCCGAGGGACGGTCTCGTAATACGATGAAACCAGCGCCATTGGATCCGTAATGTTTTATTTTTATCGGATTTCAGTTTTCACATTGTTTGGAATTACTGTTGGGTCGTACGAGTGGTTAATGCCTAGAATAATCAAATTGAATTTAAATTAATAATCGAATCTTCTCTTATACGCCACACCCTTACTTTTTATTTCATCCATCCTTATCTTCCTTCTGACGATTGAAAAAAAAAAGAAAAATCGCGTTATCTTCTTTAGTAAGCTTCTACGTTTACGAAATAAAATAAAATAAGATATTGGTTCGTTCAGAGGGTAAAAACCCTATTTCCCTTTCCCTGCTTATTGAATCCAAAAAATAAATAATAATAATAATTAATATGGCCGAAGCCTCATCTTCTATTCGAGCAGAATAATCGCCCCTTTTTCGTTCAATCCAAGTTTCTCGTCCTCAACGAAATCGAACGACACCCTTGGCCTCATCTCATTTTTTTTAAATTCCAGAAATGATTCAAAATTATCGCATCCCTTTCCTCGATGAGCTGCGGCAGGTCGACTCGAGGGCGCGATTCGAGGGCGCGCGAAATAAAGATGGGGGTTCTCGTTCGGCCGACAACCAGAGGCGAATGGAAGTGGTGAAGCGTGCGTGAGTAGCTGGGTCGTTGAGATGTTCGAGTCATTGAAGGGGCGGCGATCTTGGGGGCGACTTTGTTAGGGTTAGGATGATTTATAGGCAGTTAGGGTTCGCGTGAGTAGCAGCTAGGTCGCGATGGTTTTCTGATGGAGGAATTCATGGTGCGCCGATCTCCTGCGTGGGTATGATTTCTTATTTATTTTGAATTTGGATTTTTGAAATGAACTTATAAATAAAAATATAATAGTTTTTACAGAGAAAACAAAATTCAGTAATGTTTAAAACTGTAGTTAATCTTGCTTTTAATTTTGAAATGGCTAATTATAAGTAAGTATATTGTGTATATTAAAAGGGAAAATGAAGATAGGTTACAGAAGATATTTAGCACATATAAAGATAAAGTGGTAACAGTAAAGTAAGTGCTTGTTTTTGAGGTTTACTGGGAAATTAAAAATTATTTATATGCATTTTAGAGATGGATATGGAGTTTATTAAAAGCAAATCATTAAAGTATATAGGCTGCCTCTAAAAAAAATATTTTACCTAAGGAGAATTAGTTTAAAATTAAATAATTAGTCGTTTAAAATTAAATGGAATTAATGGTTCAATTAGTTCAAATATTAACAAGACATCTAATGATTTTTCAAGGTCAAAAATCAAGAAAACAAGGCAATATTGGAATGGATTGCAAATAGAAGCTAAGGTGAGTTAGTCTCACTCAGTTGAAATTTAAAATTAAAATGATTAAATTTAAATAATTGACTGTATGGTTGGATTGATTAATGTGATAGAGTATAGTATAATTTGAATTTGGCATACTATGTAATGCTAACATCTGTGGATGCAGGGAAAACAGGTTGGAGGGATCCAACTGGATCCCTCAACATTTATTTAAATTATTTAAATTCCCTGTTATGATGATTTGATATTTCATGATGGATTATGTTGAAAAATTGAATGCTATGGTTTGATTGGATAATTGGGTATAATGAATTTCCAAAATATATATATATATATGTATATGTATAACTTGGATGTTGGAAAGAAAAGAAAGGAAGTGAATTTTCAAGTAAAATAATTATGGAAATTTGAATAAATTTAAGAATGAAATAAAATAAAGTGACTTAAGAATTCTAATTAATAAATCTTGAATATATAAAGGAGATTTTTGAAATAAATAGAAAGTTAATGAATTGTAAACTCCAATGCTAATATCTAAAAGAACAGAACATTTACTTTAAATTTAAGATTTTAAATTTTGAAAGGAACAAAGAAGAAAATGGGAAAAGCCTGAAATTTGTATATTTTCAGTTAAAAGATTTAAAATCAAACAGCAAGTAATAATAAATAAAAAAAATAAAGTCCATAATTAATGAATTTTGAAATGAACCGAGCAAGTAAAGAAATTTATTTTAAATGGAATGAATTGGAAACCAATTCGGGAAATTGATTTAAGTGCTTGAAGCTGGAATTCTCTCTGGATGGCCAAGTAGACGTTTTTAAAAGTAAATTTGTAAATATAAATTAAATGTTTTAAAGTTGTTTTTTTTAAAGAAAGCAAGTTTTTGTAAAATTTATTATTTCTAATATTTAATTTCTAAAGCAAGTATTTCCTTTTAATATATTATAGTATTAATTATTTAAAAGTGACTTAGTATTTGTTTTAAAGGTGAAAACATGGTTTAATATTTTATAAAGTAACCTTATTTTCTCAAATTCATATGGTATGTATTTTTAACAAATTATTTAAGTAGTTTTATCCTAAATATTTTAAAGTATACATTTCAAAGTAAAGTGTTTTAAATTATTTTAAAAATCTATTTTGTGCTTGGTGATTTCAGAGGAGATAGAAAATATTCGAGAAAGTTGATTCTGGAAAGAAAGATGGTTTTGAAACTGTTTCCAAAGGATTGAAAATAGAAATATATATTGTGAAGATATTTTTGAGATTAATAAAAAATTTGGAAAATTATTTATTGGTTGGTGGTTGTTTTGTGAATATAATTGATAGTTAAATCACTGACTATCAATATTGGACAAAAATGCGTTGATCGTTTCGAAGAGGCCGGGATCGAGATTTATTTCTCGAAAACCACTTCGATCCGGTTTGTACGATTCGTAAAAGCATTTTTGGATTCGAAGATGGAGCAGTGAAGTGCAAGGACTAATCGCTACTAATCCTGAGGATATTTCCAAAATGGATGTAGTAGGAATAGTGCCTTCGGTTCCGTTCAAACCCGGGACGGACTTGTATGGATGAATGCTTGCGAAACATCGTCAGGTGGGCGATGGGCATTCTAAGGGATATATTCTAAAAGGTAATGCTTAGCCTCAAGCCTCATCAAATGGGAATGACTGAAAATCAGGGGTTATGCAGCAAGGCTAGGTGGGTAGCACCCAAGCAGGGTGAGGTCATTCCAGTCTAGATGTCCCTTTTTATTTCGGCTTAGTGGGCGGTTGCTGATCCCAACCGCGGGGTGATCTCACTCGGGATTATCCAGTAAGGGGTAGTCCCGGCCTTGTGTTGCAGGGGAGCTGGCGTACTCCTCGGTACGATGATCTAGGCCCCGTACTGTGACAGGTGGTACCCCAGTGCCTAGTCATTAGCTGGAAATCCATTCTCCCTACGAGACTTGTACGAGTTTTGTTTGTATTACCCACTCTGTGGCTAGTGGCTGGAATTTAATGAATGCAACAATTTCGGCTATTTTATAAGTATTTGTATATAGACCTTATTATAATATTAGAGGATTTCTATAAAAAAAAATTTAGCTATCGTAAGGTAAAAACCCGACATGTTTATTTGTTGCGTGGTCTTACGAGATGCTTTTGTTTTCAAAGGATTTTGAAACTTTAATAATCAATTGGGTGTGATTTTCTCACGCTGGTATTCCAGACTGACTCGGGTGTTATTTAACTGTAATGCTCGGGTCAGACCGAGTATTATAGGATATACAGGATGTGATGCTGTGGAGCTCAGGTGACGAGCAGGATGGCGATACGTACTCCCGTACTTGTATATATATAGATACATACTCCGCTGTGTTGAGTTGTTGTGTACCCATTTGTATGATATTGATGTTGAGCTGTGATTGATGTACTCTGATTGATGTAATATATAAACAGAGATATATTTGGATTGAGTAAAGATTATTTATTATCTATTATATTTCATTCCGCTGCGATGGTTAGATTCTGATGTTGATTTTGTTTTTCTCTTCTTCTACCTCTTCTTCTTAAACCCAAATGGTTCGTATTTCTGTACAACTTGAGTTGATTGTTGTAGAATAGTGTTGACTCAAGGGGTACGGATTTGCGGGCTGTTACAGTTGGTATCAGAGCTTAGGTTGGAGATAACCTTGGCTCTGGTGGGAATTACTCATTTAAAATTAGAGTCCGTAGTACTCTAGAATGAGTTTGAGCGTATTAATAGATATGAGCGCGTATTTGTTAGTGAATATGAATTGTTTTAATATTGTTTTGATTGATTTATTGAGTGGTATATGAACCTTCGTCGGCCCAGTCTGGACAACTGTATCGAAGGGGTTTCTAAACACTTGAATAGAACAATTGACACGGTATTGTTTTAAATGTGGGTGAATGAAATAATTTTACCCAAATATATTTTGATATAAATAAAGGTTTTTATAAACTATTTTAGCTAATACATGGTTGTTTGGGTGTTAGAAATGATAACATTAAATTATTATCATCGTTGTGTAAAAATCTAACTAGAAATTGGAAATATAACCAAAGTATTCGGAAATGGATTCATTATAAAATGAAGTTTATAAATATGAATTATAGTTAAAATTCAATTTAAATTAAAATTGAAAAGCAATAATACATATGTGAGGAATATTTATGAATGGGATGTGAAATCTAGAGAGATTTGGAATTCAAAAATACTTGAAGGGTTTTAAAAGAAAGAAAAGCATTGAACTCTTTACAGTCGCTGGAAAATAATTTCGATGATGATCGCGACATCATCGGTGTTCATTTTCGAGTTTCCAAAAAGAGGGATTGCTACCATGACGTTTTGGATTTAAGTTTGTTGAAGAAATTTGGTTGATTTTGAAAATGCAAGGAATTTTAGATATAAGTGATTTCACAAAGAATTTTGAAGTGTTGAAAGATTGTTTAAACCTTGGGGTTTTGACTAAGAATGTTTATGGCATACAAAAAGTTTGATAACTTATAAATTTGAAATTTGTTGGGAATAAAACAGGATTGGTTTAACTTTTGAGAATTGTGATTTGAGATGTTGAAGATTTCAAAATGATTTGAAACCAAAGCCGGGAGTTTAAAAATCCTGATGAGATAAATTGTAAGCTTATAAATTGTAAGTTTATAAATTGAGATGAGTTTTAAATCAGGAGGGAAATATAAGCTTTGGATGTTGGGAATTTAAATTTAAAGAGAAAAGTTAAAAATGAATTAACTTGGATTGGGAAATAAAATTTAAACTGGATTGAAGTAATTAAGTAGGCTGAAAATAATATCCAGTTGTATTTGAATTAAGTTGAAATCTAATTAAGATTAAATAAATCTGAGTTAAAAATTTAATTGAATTGGAATAAGAATGCAATTGAATTAATAAATGGAATTAAATTCTTACTTGAACGAATGGGAAATAAATTGAATAAGGATTGGAATTGAAGTAAATAAATTAGAATAACTTATAAAGGAATCAGAATTATAATGCATGGAATAAAATATGCTTGGGACATAAATAAGCATAAGGCTTGAGTTAAAAATAAAGGAAGGATATATCCAAGCCTATAATGAATGGAATTGCGTAAATAATAAGTTGTGACTTATAAATTTATAAGTGGAAATGAAAACCAAGATAAATATTATTGATGAATTGGAGAATAAAATAAAAATCAAAACTTGAATTATAAACTAAATTGAATTAAGAAAATTAACTGTAGTGATATTTGGAATTAAAATTCGAGTGTTGGATTATAGATAAGGGAAGAACAAATTGATAATAAATTAGTTAATGAAATGTGTAAATGGAGTTCAATGTTGTTTAATAGAAGCTGAATTGTGAATTTATGATGAAGTTTGGAAATAAAACTCCAGTTATAAATTGAATTTGATTTGAATTGTTAGTAAATTAAATGTAACTAAATTGTGAGTTCATGAAATTTGGTGGTAAATTGAAAATTGATAGTGGATTCAGAACTTGAGCTATTAATTAAAGATTCAATTTGAAGCGATAACAAATTAGATATAATTGAAATGTATCGAATAAAAATGAAAATGGATTAAAATAGTAATTGTTTGGATTGCAAATAAAAATCCAAATAAGTGAAGGTAACTTGGAAAATAGCCAGGTAATAAATTGAATGAGTTGAATTTGGGAAGTTAAATTTTATAATAACCAATCAAATGAAATTGCAGATTTGAAATGAGATTTAATTGGGAGAGAATTAAGTTGAATGGAAAAAAAATTACTTGAAAATGAAATGAGCTAAGTATAAAATTGGAGTGAATAAACTTAAGCTAAGGGATGGAAAGGAGTTGAATTGAATTCAACTTAAAATTAAGACTAATAATAGTGGGTTGGATTTAAATCAAGTAAAAATGAATTTTAATTGAAATAAAATTCGGTGAGTTGCCGATAATATTTAATGAAATGAAATTCTTAATTTAACAATTGTAAACCATTTAAATTGTTAAGGAATAGAAATAACTTGGAGTCTATAAGAAAAATTGAAATGGTTATTGAATGGAATAGCCTGGATTGTTTCGAGCTAAATAGAATAGTTTGGCATAAACAAATATAGAATAAACTGAGTAAAGTAATTAAAGATTGGGTTGAATAAATTCGAGAATGGTTAGTAATATGCAAGCTTTGGATGTGTCGAGCTAAATAAATGGTTGTGAATGAATTAAAATAAAAAGGAAATTTAATTGGTAATGAAGATGAACCTAAATTGATAATGGTTTTAAATGAACTGATTTTGAGAGCAATTGAATTAAATATGAGTTCAGTTTGCTTAAGAATAAATTAAATATAAGCGGTTGAGTTTTAAACCATTCAAATTGATGAAGATGTATACGAATGGATTGAAAACCATTCAAATTGAATGAAAATGGTTTGTAAATTAATTGGAACAGTGGAATTAGTATGAAAACTATATAAGTTGCTTATGGAAAAATGTTTGGTGTGAATTTCTTTTAGAATTCATATGTTTTAACTATTGCAAATAAGTGAAATATTGTTAAACTTCAATTATATGGCACTCACATGTTTAAACTGAGTAAGTACAGGTACCTGGAAGCCGTGTGGCTGGATTTGGTTGTGCCATTTGCTAAAAATAATAAGCCGCTTGCTTAAAATGCTAAATAAGGTACGCATACGCAATAAAAATAGGAAATATGAACTGTTTTTGGTTTTTCCAACCGTGTGGGTCGATGTATATATATTTATATCTTTTGTCAAATTGCAAAAGCTCCTCCGTACAAAGGAGACTCTGCCAAAAAATTTTAGAAATTTTGGAAGTTGGAAAATTTTTGAAAATTTTTGGAAAATTTTGTTGACGACAAAACGGTTTCGAATTGAAAATTGAAATAAGTTAGTCAATGAAACTAATTTAAAATAATGACATGGATTAGTTATAAATGAGAAATAGAATTCAATATTTAAAGTTAAAGATAAATTGAATTCGTATGGAAATGAAAGAATCGATGTGGATAGAAATGGATATAAACTAAAGTGGTAAGGTGAAAATGAATATAAAAAACATATAAATTGCTTATGTTAACTTAATAAGGAATGATGAATTATTAAATGGAAGATTGATACTACAAATATAATCTAAGATAATATTGAAATGAATAGATATTGGCATTTTGTGAGAAAGTCGATAAAATGTTTTTGGAATATTGTGATTGGATATTATTGTCTAGTAGAATATGCAGGTAATATAAAGGGGAAAAGAGAATTGATTTTGATTTCAGAAGATAAATTTGAAATGCTCGACAAAAAGGTATGTATTTAAATTTGGTATGAAATTTGATTGGGATTTGGATTGAGCCACTTGGCCGTTTTGTTTTCTTTTTGGATTTGGGAGGCCGTAGAGCCATTTTGTAGTTGTACCGAGCTAGCCGCGCAAAGGAGACGCAGGCGAAATTTTTCGAAAATTTAGGGAGTTAGAAAAATTTTGAGAAAATTTTGGTAATTCAGAATTTGGTTTTAAATTGAAACTCGAATGATTAAACGAATGGTATAGTTTGAAACTATGGGAAAGTTGAGAAGTTAATAAGAATAATAATGGGTCTTTTATAAAAAGATAGTTAGTAAAATGTTGGATTGTTTGGTTTTGGGAATAAGTAAACGGGTATTGGACCATTCTTCCTAACTAGTAATTTCCGGGACGAAATTCTTTTAAGGGGGGAGGAATGTGACGACCCGGGATTTTCAAGCATTTAAAATTGGGGTATTTAATTGATTTTAAATATTCAATAGAGTAATTTTAACTTGAATTACGAATATCACGATTTATTTGATAATTAAATTATTGAATTAAATAATTTGAAATTGAATAAAATATGAAATCTAAGATTTTAAGCCTTTTAAAAATAATTTGAAGTCTTATAAAATTTATATCGATAACACTGAAGATAATAGAGGTGAATTTAACACTGGTATGTTCAGTTTTGAAAATTTATTGTTTTAAATTGAATTTAAAAAAAATAGCCTTCCGAGGGACGGTCTCGGAATACGATGAAACCAGCGCCATTGGATACGTAATGTTTTATTTTTATCGGATTTCAGTTTTCACATTATTTGGAATTACTGTTGGGTCGTACGAGTGGTTAATGCCTAGAATCAAATTGAATTTAAATTAATAATCGAATCTTCTCTTATACGCCACACCCTTACTTTTTATTTCGTCCATCCTTATCTTCCTTCTGACGATTGAAAAAAGAAAAGAAAAATCGCGTTATCTTCTTTAGTAAGCTTCTACGTTTACGAAATAAAATAAAATAAGATATTGGATCGTTCAGAGGGTAAAAACCCTATTTCCCTTTCCCTGCTTATTGAATCCAAAAAATAAATAATAATAATAATTAATATGGCCGAAGCCTCATCTTCTATTCGAGCAGAATAATCGCCCCTTTTTCGTTCAATCCAAGTTTCTCGTCCTCAACGAAATCGAACGACACCCTTGGCCTCATCTCATTTTTTAAATTCCAGAAATGATTTGAAATTATCGCATCCCTTTCCTCGAAGAGCTGCGGCAGGTCGATTCGAGGGCGCGATTCGAGGGCGCGCGAAATAAAGATGGGAGTTCTCGTTCGGCCGACAACCAGAGGCGAATGGAAGTGGTGAAGCGTGCGTGAGTAGCTGGGTCATTGAGATGTTCGAGTCATTGAAGGGGCGGCGATCTTGGGGGCGACTTTGTTAGGGTTAGGGTGATTTGTAGGCAGTTAGGGTTCGCGTGAGTAGCAGCTAGGTCGCGATGGTTTTCTGATGGAGGAATTCGTGGTGCGCCAATCTCCTGCGTGGGTATGATTTCTTATTTATTTTGAATTTGGATTTTTGAAATGAACTTATAAATAAAAATATAATAGTTTTTACAGAGAAAAAAAAAATTCAGTAATGTTTAAAACTATAGTTAATCTTGCTTTTAATTTTGAAATGGCTAATTATAAGTAAGTATATTGTGTATATTAAAAGGGAAAATGAAGATAGGTTACAGAAGATATTTAGCACATATAAAGATAAAGTGGTAACAGTAAAGTAAGTGCTTGTTTTTGAGGTTTACTGGGAAATTAAAAATTATTTATATGCATTTTAGAGATGGATATGGAGTTTATTGAAAGCAAATCATTAAAGTATATAGGCTGCCTCTAAAAAAATTATTTTACCTAAGGAGAATTAGTTTAAAATTAAATAATTAGTCGTTTAAAATTAAATGGAATTAATGGTTCAATTAGTTCAAATATTAACAAGACATCTAATGATTTTTCAAGGTCAAAAATCAAGAAAACAAGGCAATATTGGAATGGATTGAAAATAGAAGCTAAGGTGAGTTAGTCTCACTCAGTTGAAATTTAAAATTTAAATGATTAAATTTAAATAATTGATTGTATGGTTGGATTGATTAATGTGATAGAGTATAGTATAATTTGAATTTGGCATATTATGTAATGCTAACATCTGTGGATGCAGGGAAAACAGGTTGGAGGGATCCAACTGGAACCCTCAACATTTATTTAAATTATTTAAATTCCCTGTTATGATGATTTGATATTTCATGATGGATTATGTTGAAAAATTGAATGCTATGGTTTGATTGGATAATTGGGTATAATGAATTTCCAAAAATATATATATATATATATATATATATATAACTTGGATGTTGGAAAGAAAAGAAAGGAAGTGAATTTTCAAGTAAAATAATTATGGAAATTTGAATAAATTTAAGAATGAAATAAAATAAAGTGACTTAAGAATTCTAATTAATAAATCTTGAATATAGAAAGGAGATTTTTGAAATAAATAGAAAGTTAATGAATTGTAAACTCCAATGCTAATATCTAAAAGAACAGAACATTTACTTTAAATTTAAGATTTTAAATTTTGAAAGGAACAAAGAAGAAAATGGGAAAAGCCTGAAATTTGTATATTTTCAGTTAAAAGATTTAAAATCAAACAGCAAGTAATAATAAATAAAAAAAATAAAGTCCATAATTAATGAATTTTGAAATGAACCGAGTAAGTAAAGAAATTTATTTTAAATGGAATGAATTGGAAACCAATTCGGGAAATTGATTTAAGTGCTTGAAGTTGGAATTCTCTCTGGATGGCCAAGTAGACGTTTTTAAAAGTAAATTTGTAAATATAAATTAAATGTTTTAAAGTTGTTTTTTTTAAAGAAAGCAAGTTTTTGTAAAATTTATTATTTCTAATATTTAATTTCTAAAGCAAGTATTTCCTTTTAATATATTATAGTATTAATTATTTAAAAGTGACTTAGTATTTGTTTTAAAGGTGAAAACATGGTTTAATATTTTATAAAGTAACCTTATTTTCTCAAATTCATATGGTATGTATTTTTAACAAATTATTTAAGTAGTTTTATCCTAAATATTTTAAAGTATACATTTCAAAGTAAAGTGTTTTAAATTATTTTAAAAATCTATTTTGTGCTTGGTGATTTCAGAGGAGATAGAAAATATTCGGGAACGTTGATTCTGGAAAGAAAGATGGTTTTGAAACTGTTTCCAAAGGATTGAAAATAAAAATATATATTGTGAAGATATTTTTGAGATTAATAAAAAATTTGGAAAATTATTTATTGGTTGGTGGTTGTTTTGTGAATATAATTGATCGTTAAATCACCGACTATCAATATTGGACAAAAATGCGTTGATCGTTTCGAAGAGGCCGGGATCGAGATTTATTTCTCAAAAACCACTTTGATCCGGTTTGTACGATTCGTAAAAGCGTTTTTGGATTCGAAGATGGAGCAGTGAAGTGCAAGGGCTAATCGCTACTAATCCTGAGGATATTTCCAAAATGGATGTAGTAGGAATAGTGCCTTCGGTTCCGTTAGAACCCGGGACGGACTTGTGTGGATGAATGCTTGCGAAACATCGTCAGGTGGACGATGGGCATTCTAAGGGATATATTCTAAAAGGTAATGCTTATCCTCAAGCCTCATCAAATGGGAATGACTGAAAATCAGGGGTTATGCAGCAAGGCTAGGTGGGTAGCACCCAAGCAGGGTGAGGTCATTCCAGTCTAGATGTCCCTTTTTATTTCGGCTTAGTGGACGGTTGCTGATCCCAACCGCGGGGTGATCTCACTCAGGATTATCCAGTAAGGGGTAGTCCCGGCCTTGTGTTGCAGGGGATCGGGCGTACTCCTCGGTACGGTGATCTAGGCCTCGTACTGTGACAGGTGGTACCCCAGTGCCTAGTCATTAGTTGGAAATCCATTCTCCCTACGAGCCTTGTATGAGTTTTGTTTGTATTACCCACTCTGTGGCTAGTAGCTGGAATTTAATGAATGTAACAATTTCGGCTATTTTATAAGTATTTGTATATAGAACCTATTATAATATCAGAGGATTTCTATAAAAATTATTTTAGCTATCGTAAGGTAAAACCCGACATGTTTATTTGTGGCGTGGTCTTACGAGATGCTTTTTTTTTCAAAGGATTTTGAAACTTTAATAATCAATTGGGTGTGATTTTCTCACGCTGGTATTCCAGACTGACTCGGGTGTTATTTAACTGTAATGCTCGGGTCAGACCGAGTATTATAGGATATACAGGATGTGATGCTGTGGAGCTCAGGTGACGAGCAGGATGGCGATACGTACTCCCGTACTTGTGTGTATATATATAGATACATACTCCGCTGTGTTGAGTTGTTGTGTACCCATTTGTATGATATTGATGTTGAGCTGTGATTGATGTACTATGATTGATGTAATATATAAACAGTGATATATTTGGATTGAGTAAAGATTATTTATTATCTATTATATTTCATTCCGCTGCGATGGTTAGATTCTGATGTTGATTTTGTTTTTCTCTTCTTCTACCTCTTCTTCTTAAACCCAAATGGTTCGTATTTCTGTACAACTTGATTTGATTGTTGTAGAATAGTGTTGACTCAAGGGGTACGGATTTGCGGGCTGTTACAGTTGGTATCAGAGCTTAGGTTGGAGATAACCTTGGCTCTGGTGGGAATTACTCATTTAAAATTAGAGTCCGTAGTACTCTAGAATGAGTTGGAGCGTATTAATAGATATGAGCGCGTATTTGTTAGTGAATATAAATTGGTTTAAAGGATAATTTACTACATAATGATAAATTCATTTATCTTTTTAAGTTATACAAGAAAATGGTAACTCCTTTTATCATTAGTTCTGTGTAACTGAAAATGATAAATTCTTTTATCTTTTTCCTATAAAATGTCCTTAAAGCTAATTTTTCAGAAGTATTGTCCTTAAAACTTATTACCCTGAACAAATAAAACCTTGAAGTAAAAATACCCTATATATTGTGTATTTAGCCATTTGAAAATCTCTATCTTCGTGAACAACAATTTCCTTACCAAAAACTATTCATAGTCAATTATTATTATTAGCTTTTAATTTTCAAAACAGAGTTTTAAAATTTCAATACTTGGCATACATTATTATCTTTCTAAAAATAGAGAGATTAAATTATTTATAAAATAGTACTACCTTTCTAGTTTTGTAATTTTATAAATCATTATTACACAAGTTTATATTATTAAACATCAATTTTTTTCTAGTTTTTCGAAAATATATGTTTTATATATCATTATTTTACAAAACTTCAACAATCTTTGTGAATAGTTGTAATAAATTTGGTGCCGTATTTTAATATGAATGTAAACATTCTGAAATTTGTCCGGCTTAGAGTGTGAATATTAAATAAATTAATAAATTCATATTAAGCAAATAAGGAAAAAATGAAAATAAACAATAGTTTAAGTAGAATGTTAATAATATTTAAATTGGTAGAGAAAAAGTTGGTAATGAAATAGGCGTGAGATTACAATCAATCCTAATTTTCAAAATAAAAAATTTAAGAGATGGTTCATCAAGCAATTTTGTGATTGATATTTATTTTAAATTATATGATAAAAGATAACATTTTTTGCTAAAAAAACTCATATCTAGTTAAAAATTCCTGCATGCTATTATGTTTATGTACCAAATTTTAACAATTTTATTAAATAGTGTTTTACAATGATTTTGATGACAAAAATAATATATTTAAAAAAAAATTTATAAGCATATATTTGAAAACAATTTTATATCCAAAAGTATTTTTATGACTAATTTTATGAGCATATCCATCAAACGTGCTGACACACATATAATAATTGTAGTACATCTATGGTATTATATTTTTTTGGGTGTAAATCCAACCTTGACAAAATATGTTCTCGTGTTCTAGATTTGAAAGCATTAGAAGGTCATGAATTTGAATCCCATTTTGATGAAAACGCATCTCTAACTTTTACTGAAATTTTTTAGATATAAATAGGGCCATAGGTCCGAATCTGACCAATTATTTTAAATAACCCACCTTGATACTCATCCCGAGGAGTGGCTAAAGGAAAGTGAAGATAAATCGCCTTGGGTTATTCTCAAAAAAAGCTTTTTACCTCTATGGCTTATGGCTCAATTACTTGAGACGCACGAAACATACAAAACTTGGGCTTTGCACTTATCAAACTGCTGAAGCATGCAACCTTACAAATTTTTTAGTTTTCAATTTAAATATCGCATGATTAAATAAGATTTTTTTTGAAACAATGATCGTGAGTTACATAATGGATTCTCTTGATTCCTATTTAGAGAATTTTTTTTTTCAAAATTATCGTCAATAAATCTCCATTTATAGATCGATTTTAATTGGTAAAAAGAAAAGAAATAAAATAATAACTTAACTTACATGATTTCCTACTGCTTGTAATATAAAATGATCCCATTAGAATCAGTAAATGATAATTTTCAAAAACCTTATTTTTTTAAAGGCAACGGGGAGAGGAAGGAAAAATACATACCATTGCAAAGCTAAATGTGAATTCTTCAATGGATTGAATCATATATGTATCCATGTGTGTCTATATATACACACATATATATAATATATATCTATATAAAATAAAGTGCTTAATACAATTTTAATTATTTATGCTTTTATGAATAAATAATAACAAATGATTAAGACTGAACTCTGTTAACTTAAGTATTTATATGTTAATTATTTAAGGTTTTATATGATTAATTGTTAACTTTTATTTATTAATCAAAAATTTATAATAACAAAGAAAAAGTAACTTACACCTCAATGTTTATCCAAAAACTTACAACTCTATGTTCTGAGGCATATGCCTTGCCACGTAAGCAAAAGAACGCCTTGTGTACACTGTCGCGTTTTATATCTTTGATCCAACCTTTGAAAAAGTCTGTATTTTCATACATTCAATTCATTAATGTTTTTACCTTTGTTGTATGTCCAATATCATAAGATGTATCTTTTACACCGCATTCTTTTACATTCATGCTTTTAATATTTAAATTTCAATCTTAGAATAACATTTCTCTGGCTAATTAAATTTGTTTCGATGATAAATTAAACTATAAATTTTGTATGTATAATAGTTTCTAAATTAAAATAGGAAATACTATAAGAAAAATTAGATCTAGATTATTATTTCCTTCTTTAGAAATGTATTTTTACGCACGTGAATCGAACATGCCCATGATGCTCATAAGTACAATTATAAATGGATATTTACTTTAAGATTTTTCACTTTATTTTCATTCCATTTCATATTGATTACTTTATATGTGTTTGAAGAAAAAAATATCATGCATAACTAAAAAAATATTAATAAGCTAAAACGTATCATAATACCGTTACATAAAACACTCTAATTTGAATAAAACAGAACACAACAAAATATACTGTTTTGTGGAGTAAGAAGAGGAGAATGCGTTTGAAAGTAGGGAAAAAATGAAATCAAAAATGGAATGAAGAAGGGTACATATATGCGTAGCTATTTACTATGCATATGTAGGTACCATCGGTCGACCTGTGGTACTGCCGCCTACATAGTAAATAACGGCCATGAACGGCCTTGTCCGTTCAAAGTGTTGCAACTCATGTTAATGGTTGCTACTCTTCAATAGTTGAGTTTGTACCAGTTTTTTAAAAGAAGCCACCCCTCTTTGCATCCAAATATCATATATATATGAATATCAATCCTTGCATCCAATATCCAACTTGTGGTTAAATCATCTTCTTCTTTTCCATATCGATAAGTCTTTCTTGACAATTATCAAAAACATGTTACCACTGTATTCTTGGCTTCATCAAAGTAGTACAAAACTTTAAATCAAGTAACATTATTAGAAGGCGTTATTGAATCCAGACAGAAATAGTTTGATAGTCAATTTGTACTCGATAGGGCTGAATTATTTTTGAAATAATATGTAATAGATCCTCAAAGTCAAAAGTAAATCAATGGTATCTATATTATATTCCAATAATTTTCAGAAAATAGCATCAGCAAATAGAGTGTTCAAGTAGCTACAATGTGCTTTAAGCATAAATCGACATTTAACAAAGCTAGAAGATTTTGGCGGTGAAAATTTATTCATTGGCAAGAGACTTTGAAATTCTATCTCGGTACTGTGAAACTTTTCTACATACTAGAAAATGACTTAAAAAAATTAGCGACTAAAATTCCAGCGGATACTGTTGAATTAAAAGCTAAACAAAAAGTAGGATGCTTTCATATGTAGAGGATACATATTAAGTGCATTGTATACATCTGTCAACAATGCATATCAAAGATTGGAAACTACGAAAGCCCTATAGACCGATTGGAGAACAAATACCGCATTTCCGAGGCAAGACTAAGAAATTTCTCGTTAGCAATTTTGTGGAATTTAAGATGACTGGCAATAAAATGACCATCAAATAGGTAAATGATATTTTACTTATTATCAATTATATTAAAGATGCCAATATAGAGCTTCTTGAAACATTCATAGTTGGGGTTATTATATCCCGACTTCCCTCTTCTTAGAATGATTACAAGAAGAAATGGAAACATGCCGAAATGGACTATGATTTAGAAGCTTTACAACGTAATCTTCGCATAGAAGAAGACTCATGTAAATGTGAACACATCGATAGTCAACAAACTTAATTTTGTTCCAAGGCCAGCAATGTTAAAGAAATTCATCCATTAATTCCAAAGAATAAAAATTAGAAAAGAAAAGTAAAGAATGACAAAAGATGGGTGCTTGTTACTTGTGTAATAAGCCCGATGACTATGCATTGGAGAACAAATGCCACATTTCCGAGGCAAGTAATAAAAAATTTCTTATTAGCCATTTTGTGGAATTTAAGATGACTGACAATAAAATGATCATGAACAAGTCATTGATATTTTACTTATTGTCAATCATCTTAAAGATGCCAATATAGAGATTCTTGAAACATTCATAGTTGGGGTTATTATATCCCGACTTCCCTCTTGTTGGAATGATTACAAGAATAAACCGAAACATTTTGAAGTGGACTATGATTTGAAAGTCTATAAGATGGATCGTGTAGTGTATATGCAAGTATATGTGACTAACTATATGATGTAACTAATATAAAATTAATCTAGTAAAATATAGACTAAGCACACCATGATTTTATACTGATTCGGACCTCCCGTCCTACGTCCAGTCCCGAAGCTCCCCTTCGGAATTCGACTATCAAACACCCTCACTTCGCCCGGAGGAATAGGCTTGGTTACAATAGCTTGTTCTTGTCAAGTGTGTGTTCTATATCACGGATATTGACTATTAGGTACAAATGCTTACAATATATATATCTAGAGAATATTGATTGAAGAGTTCTGAATATATGAAAGAGTGAAATACAAGTATGTGATTGCTAGAGATCAAGAACATATCATAGTATAAGAGTAAAGAGTGCAAGTAAGGTTAGTTATTCTCTTTGATTCTTGATGTTATTTATAGTGTTAGAGAGATTCCTTGAGTAGATGCATCCATTAACAAGTGTTCCGTGGTCGCTTCTGATGGCGATTGTAACGACCCAGAATTTCTGTCAATTAAAAATTATATATTTAATTGAATTTTAAATATTAATAAGTGAAATTTATAAGTCGAATAAATTTTATTTCGAATAATTGGATTTAATTGGATAAGTAAATCGATAATTTAATATGTGAAAATACAGAAATAATTAAAAATTGGGTTAAATATGATTGAAAATGATTCGTAAAATTTTATTTTATCATATTGGAGTTAGAAAGATATTTTAGAACTTTTAAAATCAAATTAAAAGTTAATTTGTGACAATTGAATATTTTAATATTTAATCGACTAGTGAAATTAGTCAATTTTTGAACAGTCTTAGAATTGGACGAAACTAGTTCCACTTGATCCGTAATAATTTGTTATTACGGGATTTCAATTTTCGTGGCAATCGGAGTTGTCGTTTGACCGTGGCAGCTCGAAACGCATCGAAATTGTTTTTAATATTAATTTGGCGAGTTAAAATAGTCAATTTTTGAACAGTCTCAGAATTCGACGAACCAGTTTCATCGGATCCGTAATGTGATATTATTGTAAGGTTTCAAATTTCGTATCAATCGGATTTACCGTTTGTCCGGTGCAAGCTAAAACGCCTAGAAAATCGTTTAATCGATTTAATTTTAAATCGATCGTTTATTGCCATATCTCGCACAGATGATCGAATTAGCTTCCGAAACCTGTTCCATTGTGTCCGGAACGCGGGGTAAACCCTAGAAATGCCGGTCACCGCGCGTAAATCGGAGTTTTGAAAAACCGGGATGGATAGTGTTTCGATAAATTTCTACAAATAAGCCCTTTATTTCATTCTTTTGCAATTTTAAACAAGCTAGGGTTTCATCTCAAAGCCGGCCGCCATTTTCGAAACAAATGGCCAGAAATTAAATTCTTTTCCTCCTCAATTACTTCCAATCCGTAGACAATTTGCAAAAGCTTTCAACTAACAAAATGAAGAGCATTGCGAGAGCTTTAAATCCGTACGGTGGAGATGGGCTTTCATCGACCGTGGAGGAAGAATCGTGGCCGCGTTCTCTACAGTTTGCGCACGTTTCTCGAGTTGTAGGCAAGGCCGAGCTTCATACAATTCTGGTCGAAAGTGGCTTTGATGATGGGCAATTGAACGATTGCCCCTGATCGTTGTTTAGTTCGTCGATGTGGCCGCAATAATTGATGATGTAGAGGTGGCTATGGGTAGGGTTACACGATTTTTAAACGATGGGGAAGAAGCATCAGGGACGGCCTGTATTTCATCACAAGGAAATGCACGGCACAGATGTAGGGGGTTTGGAAATTAATAAAAGAAATTGTGTAATTAATTTATTTAAATTCGTATAATGTTTAAAAGGCTATAACTTTGTCATACGAGGTCGAAAGCGCACGAAACCAGTTGCGTTGGAATCGTATGGACGAGCACTACGCTATGGAATTAGATTGGAGTCGTTTGGAGTTAGTGAGAATTTCGGGTAAAATTAAACGTCCGTTTAATTTTATTCGAAATAAATCGCTGAAACGGAAATAAATCAAGGTGAGAACTTCTCACTCAATCAAATCGGTTTCGATTTTTATTTTAAATAGTTATATTTAAAATTCTTGAATGCATGTTTGAATGATGATTGTTATCTTATGATTGTTAAAATAGACATTATGCGGCGTTAGTAAGCGGATGTTATTTATTAAAAACATATACCATGAATATTTCACAGTACAGTGAAATTGGTATTATATATGTACTAGGAGTTGATTTCCCGCAGTATATAGCGGATAAGACCCTATTGCGCCGTCTATTAAGCGGATAATATTTTATAAATCCCATATACCGCGATAATTCCATACTGGAGCGGAATTGGTATTGTGCTAATGTTTGTGGATGCAGGGAAACATGTTAGAGGGATCCAACTGGATTCCTCAACTGTATTGATTTATTTACAGATATTGTGATATTTGTTGATTATCATATCGATATATGATATTTGGATGTCGTGATTGACTATTTTGGTGCTGCTGCATCATCGGATCCATTTCTGAAATTTTAAAATAATGATTTTGGTTTTAAAAGGAATTTAAAGTGATTTTTTTCAAAGTATATGTTTTTATTAAATTTTGAATTGATTCATTTTAAATAATTAAAACGTTATAAATTTTTATGTTATAAAAATTTAGATTTTTGAGAAATATAACCGAAATGAGTTTTTGGAAATAAATAGTTAAGTAATTTATAAATTGGTTTAAATTGGGATTTTTGAATTATTAAAAACGATGTGTATAAAAGACTTATAAAATTGATATTTTATAAATTAAAAATATTGGAATATTAAAACGAGTTTTTATAAGTGTTAAAAATGAAATAAAAATGGATTTCATAAGTGAACGGAATTTATAGATTTATAAATTGTGAAGTTATAAAATGAATAGATTTTATGAAATAGAAGATTTATAAGTAATTATCTTATAAATCGGATTTTTGCATTTAAATGAGAGATAAATGGAATTTGTTGATAATGAGATTTATAAATCGAAGCTTATAAATAGAAAAGGAATTTCTAAACATTGTTTATAAATTCGAAATCAATTGAATTTGATAAATTAAATATAGAAGTTTATGAAAGGTAATTTATTCGCGATTTTGGACAGCGAATAAATTCTTGAAAATAAAACGTGTTGTAAATATTGAAATGGGGTTAGTGAAGTACATTCACGATTTTGGACAGTGAATATATTATTAAGTAAAATGGATATGTTTTGGGAAAGCGATATTATTAAAAGAAGTTGATTATTTTAACGACGTTTTAAAATGTGTTAAATATCGAAATCATAGATTTCAACATTCATTGTTGAAATAGACGTTTCGAGAAATAGAAGGAAATGGTGGACTATAACACTGTTGTTATAGTAAATGATTTCCGAAAGGAAATGTTTTTGTATAGTATTGGGATTTATATATCTATTTTAAATTTCGAATCCCTATACTAGTGATTTTGGGTCGTCGTAACGATGTTTTACGCAACATTCGTTTTAGCCCAAACAAATGTGTTTAAGTGAATGTTTTCCTTAAAGAATAAAATATATACTTAATTTCGATATTAAGTATATTGAAGATTTTCCAAGTGTTGAAAATGAATGGATTTGTGAATTACTTATTATTTAATAAGTATGGAAATGTTTTCCAATATGAACTGAATATTTTGGGACTTTATCTTTTAAAGATAAATTGAAAATGAATATTAGAAATCAATTGGGAAATTGTATATTCATAGATATTTTGGAATTGTAAATTCACTATTGAATTTATAAAAGAAAGGGAAATTTGTTTAAAAATAAACGTTGATTTATTTTTGAATAGTGGGAATAAATTTACGGATTTGGAACGTAAATATAAAGTAAATCGTTAAGAATTTATTTAATTGGTTTAAATGAACCATTTTGAAAGGAAAGTATTTCCGCGTAAGGAAAATGATTGAAATTTGTTTTCAAAGGAGATAAAGGTGAAAAGTGATTTGAAAATTTGTTTTCAAATGGTTAAAGTGTGGAAATTATATATCTACTAAAGATATTTGGAAAGTAAATAAATTGGGAAATTATTTGGAATCTGGTGATGTTGAGCATACCTATTGATAGTTAAATATCCGACTATCAATATTTACCTTTAAATAGGTATTTGTTGTGAATTGCTTGAATTGGATGCCACACTTATTTTCAAATAAGCGCTCACTATTCGGGTTAGCCGGGAAAGGACCTTTGGTTCGTATAACCCATTCCGAATATGTGATACGTCGTTATGGATTGCATTTGAAGACTGGTGTTGAAGATCGGGTATTTGTGAAAACGATAGAATGACCTATCGATTGTCTCCGCACCGTTAGCTACGGTATGGAGATTTCCTTTGTGATGGGAAATTTGATCGGGTTTGTGAATACCCGGATTGCAAGGACTTCTTTGGAAGTGCCTTCGGTTACGTTCGATCCCGGAACGTACTTGTATGGATGTGTGTCTGACATTACAATTTGAGATGTAAAGCTGGTTTCTATCAAATATATTTCTGTTGGTGGCGGAGAATTTATTCTCTTAGCTTAACACCCTTCTCTGAGACGTACGAGCTCAGAGGTTATGTAGTTGATGGTTACTAGTGATACATTCCCAAGTTGGTAATGTGGCATATAAGTGCTATTGAGCATTTGTGAATTAAAGCACAGCTTTTATATAAAGCATTGCTTTGTGAACGAGACTTCGTCAAGCCTCACAGACCGGTTGTGGTCGAAACAGGAATCGTGGCAGCAAGGTTATTTGGAGGTCGCTCCTCCATAGGGTATGTCATTTCCTATCTGGATTATAAGTGGTATCATGGTATGGAGCCCAGATACTTACTTTGTGGACACACTATATTTATTACTATGTGATGTTGATTACGAGCGCTCGGATAAAGGTCCTAAAGGACGGGGGGATGGCATACTCGTGTCAGTTGTTACCCAGTTAGGGGTAACCCGGCCTTGTGTAGCAGAGATCTAACCGTAACGTTAGATCCGGGAACGTTTCTCCAGAGGCGTTCTATTTTACTTGGGAAGTTCCTTTGCCCGACCATTTGTTGGAAATCCAAAACAAAACAATACGTGCCTTGTACGGTTTTAGTTGTTGAACCTGCCATTTAATATGGTAGCTATAGTAGGCATACCATCATGGTACGTATGCTGGCTAAGATTTATATCTTTACTTTCGAAATGAATTTTTCCTACACTATGCACTAGTAATAATATCAAATGTTTCTTTTTAATGCGTATCAATCATCTTTGACTATCATAAGGAGAAATCTCCTCCAATTCTGCGTTTGCATTGTGTGTGTGGCGGGAGACCTTATGGTAGTCTCATTTTCAAAAGCATTGTGAATTGACTTTAAAAATATTCCTCTATTTTGATTTTAAATAAAAATAAACTGTTTTAGTTCTCACACCAGTCACATGACTGACTCGGAGTTTATTGTTTTCCTTCCTAAACTCTGGGTGCCCACCAATTTCCACACGGGCAGTCAAGAGTTAAGGTTTACCAGGATATTTTGGAATTCAGGAGTTGCTGGAGGCAAGCTGGATGGCATGGCGTATTACTTGTATATAGTATTTCTTTTCCGCTATTTGTTGTTGTTGCTGTTGTACACTCTATTGATATGATGTAATGAAATGTGATATAATGTATTAACTGATATAGTTCTTTGTTTAAAGATTATTCATTTATCTATTATATGTTGTTCCGCTGCGAATTGTGAGATTCTGATGTTGTTCTGTTATTTCTTTCTGTTCTGTTCTATCTTTTTCTCTTTTTCTTCTCCTTTAACCCTAAAGACTCGTAAATTTGTTCCTCTTTGGCTGGGTTGTTGTGGAATATTGCCAGCTCAAAGGAGTACGGATTTGCTGTTCTTTACATTTGGTATCAGAGCTTATGGTTAAGCGACAACCGTGGCTCTGTTGGGAATTACTCATTAGAGATAGAGTCAGTAGTACTCTAGAATGTGTGTGAGTGTAATAATAGATATGAGTGCGTATTTGTTAGTGAATATAAATTGTTTTATATTGTGTTTGCTTATCCGTTGAGCTGTTTGTGAATTTTGGTCGGTAGATGGGACGCCATATTATCGATAGGGATTTCTAAACACTTAAACGAGGCATGTCGACATAGTATTATTTAAATTGGGTAAATGAAATAATTTTACCTCGATTATATTATATATATAAAGGAATAATTTTTCAGAATTATTAAAGTGAATATGAATTGATTGTTTGGTTGTTGAATAAAAACAACAATTTTTAAAGAATAATTGTATAAGCAAATGAATTATAAGTGTGAAATTATAATTAATGTAATTTACAATTGTGAAATAATCTTATATATATATAAGAAGTGAAATTATATAAGTAAAAGATTTATAAATGTGATTTATAATCTGAAATGAAATTCCAGAGAAGTGTTTTGAAAGGATTTGATATTTTGGAAAATTGTTTTGGAGAAATTAAAGCTCTAAACTCTTTTCGGTCGCTGGAAAATAATCCTGATGATGATGGCCACATCATTAGAATTCATTCTCGGGTTTCCAAAAGAGGAATTGCTGCCAAATTATTTTAAATGAAGTCGTTTGGAAAATTTTGAGTTGGTTTTGGAAATTCAAAAGATAATTTGAATTGATTTCAAAAATGGTTTTGAAAGATTTGGAAGGACTCTGGAATCCTATTTAAAATATTATGAGAATGATAAATGAGTTGATAACTTATACAATTTGAATTTCGAAAGAATAAATTTAACTTAAAGGATGGAGTTAAATTAAAGAAGAGTTAAATAGGATTGGAATTTGATTTGGATTTGATAAGATGTTTGAAATGGAATATAACTTAAGTGATGTTGAATGAAGTTGAATTTCGGTATCGAAGTAAATTAATAAGTGAATAAATGAAGTGAAGTCATTAAGAATTCGAACTTGAGTTATATAAATGAAATTCAACATTATATTGTTAAAGGAATTAGCAATTGAATTGAACTAATGAATTGAATGAAAATCAATTGAATGTAAATAATTGATATGGAATAATGAATGTTAGTGTTAATTCATTGAAAGCCAATGGAATTAGAAGTTGAATAAATCGAATGAAACTCAATTTAATATGATCTAATTGGAATTAAATGTGTTGGATAAACATTGGTTGTTATTTGATTGTAAATTGATTGTATATAAATTCATTAAGTGTTAATGAAAGTGAATTAATGAAATTGGAAGCTAAAGAAATTGAATCCAACTTGGAAGACATTCATTGTTTGTTGCATTTTCTATATTGGCACATGTAGTTGTTATGTTGCAATATGTTGTATATTGATACTATTTACATATATGCATGATTCTCATGTTGTTGTTGAGTGTTTAGTAGGTGCGGATTGCGCTTGCTTCGCATTTGGAGCTCGCTTTCGCGCTATATTAGCCGTATATGCTCGCTAATAATAAATAAGGTACATATCTCGGATTACATACCGTACTTTTACACTTTTTTCCCTGCGGGATGCCTCATCACTTGATGAGATATATATTTGTGATATATACACTATCATTTTTTTTTGGATTGAGCCGCGCAAATGAGACTATGGCGAATTTTTTCGAAAATTTAAGGCGTTAGAATATTTTTGAGAAAATTGGAATTTTTTTGAAAACTAAGTATGATTTGGAAACTTAGTAAAGATTTTGTATGAAGTTTAACTATGAATTTTGAGAAAGTTAAACACTTAAGAGATTTGTAAAAATTCAATTTGAATGGTTTGTTTTCGAAAGTTAATGGATTCTGCAACTTTTTCTTACTTGATAATTTCGAGGACGAAATTCTTTTAAGGGGGGAAGTATGTAACGACCCAGAATTTCTGTCAATTAAAAATTATATATTCAATTGAATTTTACATATTAATAAGTGAAATTTATAAGTCGAATAAATTATATTTCGAATAATTGGATTTAATTGGATAAGTATATCGATAATTTAATATGTGAAAATACAGAAATAATTAAAAATTGGGTTAAATATGATTGAAAATGATTCGTAAAATTTTATTTTATCATGTTGGAGTTAGAAAGATATTTTAGAACTTTTAAAATCGAATTAAAAGTTAATTTGTGAAAATTGAATATTTTAATATTTAATCTACTAGTGAAATTAGTCAATTTTTGAACAGTCTCAGAATTGGACGAAACTAGTTCCATTAGATCCGTAATAATTTGTTATTACGGGATTTCAATTTTCGTAGCAATCGGAGTTGTCGTTTGACCATGGCAGCTCGAAACGCATCGAAATTGTTTTTAATATTAATTTGGCGAGTTAAAATAGTCAATTTTTGAACAGTCTCAGAATTCGACGAAACCAGTTTCATCGGATCCGTAATGTGATATTATTGTAAGGTTTCAAATTTCGTGTCAATCGGATTTACCGTTTGTCCGGTGCAAGCTAAAACGCCTAGAAAATCGTTTAATCGATTTAATTTTAAATCGATCGTTTATTGCCATATCTCGCACAGATGATCGAATTAGCTTCCGAAACCTGTTCCATTGTGTCCGGAACGTGGGGTAAACCCTAGAAACGTTGGTCACCACGCGTAAATCCGAGTTTTGAAAAACCGGGATGAATAGTGTTTCGATAAATTTCTATAAATAAGCCCTTTATTTCATTCTTTTGCAATTTTAAACAAGCTAGGGTTTCATCTCAAAGTCGGCCGCCATTTTCGAAACCAATGGCCAGAAATTAAATTCTTTTCCTCCTCAATTACTTCCAATCCGTAGACAATTTGCAAAAGCTTTCAACTAACAAAATGAAGAGCATTGCGAGAGCTTTAAATCCATACGGTGGAGATGGGCTTTCATCGACCGTGGAGGAAGAATCGTGGCCGCGTTCTCTACAGTTTGCGCACGTTTCTCGAGTTGTAGGAAAGGCCGAGCTTCATACAATTCTGGTCGAAGGTGGCTTTGATGATGGGCAATTGAACGATTGCCCCTGATCGTTGTTTAGTTCGTCGATGTGGCCGCAATAATTGATGGTGTAGAGGCGGCTATGGGTAGGGTTACACGATTTTTAAACGATGGGGAAGAAGCACCAGGGACGGCCTGGATTTCATCACAAGGAAATGCACGGCACAGATGTAGGAGGTTTGGAAATTAATAAAAGAAATTGTGTAATTAATTTATTTAAATTCGTATAATGTTTAAAAGGCTATAACTTTGTCATACGAGGTCGAAAACGCACGAAACCAGTTGCGTTGGAATCGTATGGACGAGCACTACGCTATGGAATTGGATTGGAGTTGTTTGGAGTTAGTGAGAATTTCGGGTAAAATTAAACGTCCGTTTAATTTTATTCGAAATAAATCGCTGAAACGGAAATAAATCAAGGTGAGAACTTCTCACTCAATCGAATCGGTTTCGATTTTTATTTTAAATAGTTATATTTAAAATTCTTGAATGCATGTTTGAATGATGATTGTTATCTATTGATTGTTAAAATAGACAATATGTGCCGTTAGTAAGCGGATGTTATTTATTAAAAACATATACCGTGAATATTTCACAGTACAGTGAAATTGGTATTATATATGTACTTGGAGTTGATTTCCCGCAGTATATAGCGGAGGAGACCCTATTGCGCCGTCTATTAAGCGGATAATATTTTATAAATCCCATATACCGCGATAATTCCGTACTGGAGCGGAATTGGTATTGTGCTAATGTTTGTGGATGCAGGGAAACAGGTTGGAGGGATCCAACTGGATTCCTCAACTGTATTGATTTATTTACAGATATTGTGATATTTGTTGATTATCATATCGATATATGATATTTGGATGTCGTGATTGACTATTTTGGTGCTGCTGCATCATCGGATCCATGTCTGAAATTTTAAAATAATAATTTTGGTTTTAAAAGGATTTTAAAGTGATTTTTTTCAAAGTATATGTTTTTATTAAATTTTGAATTGATTCATTTTAAATAATTAAAACGTTATAAATTTTTATGTTATAAAAATTTAGACTTTTGAGAAATATAACCGAAATGAGTTTTTGGAAATAAATAGTTAAGTAATTTATAAATTGGTTTAAATTGGGATTTTTGAATTATTAAAAACGATGTGTATAAAAGACTTATAAAATTGATATTTTATAAATTAAAAATATTGGAATATTAAAACGAGTTTTTATAAGTGTTAAAAATGAAATAAAAATGGATTTCATAAGTGAACGGAATTTATAGATTTATAAATTGTGAAGTTATAAAATGAATAGATTTTGTGAAATAGAAGATTTATAAGTAATTATCTTATAAATTGGATTTCTGCATTTAAATGAGAGATAAATGGAATTTGTTGATAATGAGATTTATAAATCGAAGCTTATAAATAGAAAAGAAATTTATAAACATTGTTTATAAATTCGAAATCAATTGAATTTGATAAATTAAATATAGAAGTTTATGAAAGGTAATTTATTCGCGATTTTGGACAGCGAATAAATTCTTGAAAATAAAACGTGTTGTAAATATTGAAATGGGGTTAGTGAAGTACATTCACGATTTTGGACAGTGAATATATTATTAAGTAAAATGGATATGTTTTGGGAAAGCAATATTATTAAAAGAAGTTGATTATTTTAACGACGTTTTAAAATGTGTTAAATATCGAAATCATAGATTTCAACATTCATTGTTGAAATAGACGTTTCGAGAAATAGAAGGAAATGGTGGACTATTACACTGTTGTTATAGCAAATGATTTCCGGAAGTAAATGTTTTTGTATAGTATTGGATTTATATATCTATTTTAAATTTCGAATCCCTATACTAGTGATTTTGGGTCGTCGTAACGATGTTTTACGCAATATTCGTTTTAGCCCAAACAAGTGTGTTTAATTGAATGTTTTCCTTAAAGAACAAAATATATACTTAATTTCGATATTAAGTATATTGAAGATTTTCCAAGTGTTGAAAATGAATGGATTTGTGAATTACTTATTATTTAATAAGTATGGAAATGTTTTCCAATATGAACTGAATATTTTGGGACTTTATCTTTTAAAGATAAATTGAAAATGAATATTAGAAATCAATTGGGAAATTGTATATTCACAGATATTTTGGAATTGTAAATTCACTAGTGAATTTATAAAAGAAAGGGAAATTTGTTTAAAAATAAACGTTGATTTATTTTTGAACTGTGGGAATAAATTTACGGATTTGGAACGTAAATATATAGTAAATCGTTAAGGGTTTATTTAATTGGTTTAAATGAACCATTTTGAAAGGAAAGTATTTTCGCGTAAGGAAAATGATTGAAATTTGTTTTCAAAGGAGATAAAGGTGAAAAGTGATTTGAAAATTTGTTTTCAAATGGTTAAAGTGTGGAAATTATATATCTACTAAAGATATTTGGAAAGTAAATAAATTGGGAAATTATTGGAATCTAGTGATGTTGAGCATACCTATTGATAGTTAAATATCCGACTATCAATATTTACCTTTAAATAGGTATTTGTTGTGAATTGCTTGAATTGGATGCCACACTTATTTTCAAATAAGCGCTCACTATTCGGGTTAGCCGGGAAAGGACCTTTGGTTCGTATAACCCATTCCGAATATGTGATACGTCGTTATGGATTGCATTTGAAGACTGGTGTTGAAGATCGGGTATTTGTGAAAACGATAGAATGACCTATCGATTGTCTCCGCACCGTTAGCTACGGTATGGAGATTTCCTTTGTGATGGGAAATTTGATCGGGTTTGTGAATACCCGGATTGCAAGGACTTCTTTGGAAGTGCCTTCGGTTACGTTCGATCCCGGAACGTACTTGTATGGATGTGTGTCTGACATTACAATTTGAGATGTAAAGCTGGTTTCTATCAAATATATTTCTGTTGGTGGCGGAGAATTTATTCTCTTAGCTTAACACCCTTCTCTGAGACGTACGAGCTCAGAGGTTATGTAGTTGATGGTTACTAGTGATACATTCCCAAGTTGGTAATGTGGCATATAAGTGCTATTGAGCATTTGTGAATTAAAGCACAGCTTTTATATAAAGCATTGCTTTGTGAACGAGACTTCGTCAAGCCTCACAGACCGGTTGTGGTCGAAACAGGAATCGTGGCAGCAAGGTTATTTGGAGGTCGCTCCTCCATAGGGTATGTCATTTCCTATCTGGATTATAAGTGGTATCATGGTATGGAGCCCAGATACTTACTTTGTGGACACACTATATTTATTACTATGTGATGTTGATTACGAGCGCTCGGATAAAGGTCCTAAAGGATGGGGGGATGGCATACTCGTGTCAGTTGTTACCCAGTTAGGGGTAACCCGGCCTTGTGTAGCAGAGATCTAACCGTAATGTTAGATCCGGGAACGTTTCTCCAGAGGCGTTCTATTTTACTTGGGAAGTTCCTTTGCCCGACCATTTGTTGGAAATCCAAAACAAAACAATACGTGCCTTGTACGGTTTTAGTTGTTGAAACTGCCATTTAATATGGTAGCTATAGTAGGCATACCATCATGGTACGTATGCTGGCTAAGATTTATATCTTTACTTTCGAAATGAATTTTTCCTACACTATGCACTAGTAATAATATCAAATGTTTCTTTTTAATGCGTATCAATCATCTTTGACTATCATAAGGAGAAATCTCCTCCAATTCTGCGTTTGCATTGTGTGTGTGGCGGGAGACCTTATGGTAGTCTCATTTTCAAAAGCATTGTGAATTGACTTTAAAAATATTCCTCTATTTTGATTTTAAAGAAAAATAAACTGTTTTAGTTCTCACACCAGTCACATGACTGACTCGGAGTTTATTGTTTTCCTTCCTAAACTCTGGGTGCCCACCAATTTCCACACGGGCAGTCAAGAGTTAAGGTTTACAAGGATATTTTGGAATTCAGGAGTTGCTGGAGGCAAGCTGGATGGCATGGCGTATTACTTGTATATAGTATTTCTTTTCCGCTATTTGTTGTTGTTGCTGTTGTACACTCTGTTGATATGATGTAATGAAATGTGATATAATGTATTAACTGATATAGTTCTTTGTTTAAAGATTATTCATTTATCTATTATATGTTGTTCCGCTGCGAATTGTGAGATTCTGATGTTGTTCTGTTATTTCTTTCTGTTCTGTTCTATCTTTTTCTCTTTTTCTTCTCCTTTAACCCTAAAGACTCGTAAATTTGTTCCTCTTTGGCTGGGTTGTTGTGGAATATTGCCAGCTCAAAGGAGTACGGATTTGCTGTTCTTTACATTTGGTATCAGAGCTTATGGTTAAGCGACAACCGTGGCTCTGTTGGGAATTACTCATTAGAGATAGAGTCAGTAGTACTCTAGAATGTGTGTGAGTGTAATAATAGATATGAGTGCGTATTTGTTAGTGAATATAAATTGTTTTATATTGTGTTTGCTTATCCGTTGAGCTGTTTGTGAATTTTGGTCGGTAGATGGGACGCCATATTATCGATAGGGATTTCTAAACACTTAAACGAGGCATGTCGACATAGTATTATTTAAATTGGGTAAATGAAATAATTTTACCTCGATTATATTATATATATAAAGGAATAATTTTTCAGAATTATTAAAGTGAATATGAATTGATTGTTTGGTTGTTGAATAAAAACAACAATTTTTAAAGAATAATTGTATAAGCAAATGAATTATAAGTGTGAAATTATAATTAATGTAATTTACAATTGTGAAATAATCTTATATATATATAAGAAGTGAAATTATATAAGTAAAAGATTTATAAATGTGATTTATAATCTGAAATGAAATTCCAGAGAAGTGTTTTGAAAGGATTTGATATTTTGGAAAATTGTTTTGGAGAAATTAAAGCTCTAAACTCTTTTCGGTCGCTGGAAAATAATCCTGATGATGATGGCCACATCATTAGAATTCATTCTCGGGTTTCCAAAAGAGGAATTGCTGCCAAATTATTTTAAATGAAGTTGTTTGGAAAATTTTGAGTTGGTTTTGGAAATTCAAAAGATAATTTGAATTGATTTCAAAAATGGTTTTGAAAGATTTGGAAGGACTCTGGAATCCTATTTAAAATATTGTGAGAATGATAAATGAGTTGATAACTTATACAATTTGAATTTCGAAAGAATAAATTTAACTTAAAGGATGGAGTTAAATTAAAGAAGAGTTAAATAGGATTGGAATTTGATTTGGATTTGATAAGATGTTTGAAATGGAATATAACTTAAGTGATGTTGAATGAAGTTGAATTTCGGTATCGAAGTAAATTAATAAGTGAATTAATGAAGTGAAGTCATTAAGAATTCGAACTTGAGTTATATAAATGAAATTCAACATTATATTGTTAAAGGAATTAGCAATTGAATTGAACTAATGAATTGAATGAAAATCAATTGAATGTAAATAATTGATATGGAATAATGAATGTTAGTGTTAATTCATTGAAAGCCAATGGAATTAGAAGTTGAATAAATCGAATGAAACTCAATTTAATATGATCTAATTGGAATTAAATGTGTTGGATAAACATTGGTTGTTATTTGATTGTAAATTGATTGTATATAAATTCATTAAGTGTTAATGAAAGTGAATTAATGAAATTGGAAGCTAAAGAAATTGAATCCAACTTGGAAGACATTCATTGTTTGTTGCATTTTCTATATTGGCACATGTAGTTGTTATGTTGCAATATGTTGTATATTGATACTATTTACATATATGCATGATTCTCATGTTGTTGTTGAGTGTTTAGTAGGTGCGGATTGCGCTTGCTTCGCATTTGGAGCTCGCTTTCGCACTATATTAGCCGTATAATGCTCGCTAATAATAAATAAGGTACATATCTCGGATTACATACCGTACTTTTACACTTTTTTCCCTGCGGGATGCCTCATCACTTGATGAGATATATATTTGTGATATATACACTATCATTTTTTTTTGGATCGAGCCGCGCAAAGGAGACTATGGCGAATTTTTTCGAAAATTTAAGGCGTTAGAATATTTTTGAGAAAATTGGAAATTTTTTGAAAACTAAGTATGATTTGGAAACTTAGTAAAGATTTTGTATGAAGTTTAACTATGAATTTTGAGAAAGTTAAACACTTAAGAGATTTGTAAAAATTCAATTTGAATGGTTTGTTTTCGAAAGTTAATGGATTCTGCAACTTTTTCTTACTTGATAATTTCGAGGACGAAATTCTTTTAAGGGGGGAAGTATGTAACGACCCAGAATTTCTGTCAATTAAAAATTATATATTCAATTGAATTTTAGATATTAATAAGTGAAATTTATAAGTCGAATAAATTATATTTCGAATAATTGGATTTAATTGGATAAGTAAATCGATAATTTAATATGTGAAAATACAGAAATAATTAAAAATTGGGTTAAATATGATTGAAAATGATTCGTAAAATTTTATTTTATCATGTTGGAGTTAGAAAGATATTTTAGAACTTTTAAAATCGAATTAAAAGTTAATTTGTGAAAATTGAATATTTTAATATTTAATCGACTAGTGAAATTAGTCAATTTTTGAACAGTCTCAGAATTGGACGAAACTAGTTCCATTGGATCCGTAATAATTTGTTATTACGGGATTTCAATTTTCGTAGCAATCGGAGTTGTCGTTTGACCGTGGCAGCTCGAAACGCATCGAAATTGTTTTTAATATTAATTTGGCGAGTTAAAATAGTCAATTTTTGAACAGTCTCAGAATTCGACAAAACTAGTTTCATCGGATCCGTAATGTGATATTATTGTAAGGTTTCAAATTTCGTGTCAATCGGATTTACCGTTTGTCCGGTGCAAGCTAAAACGCCTAGAAAATCGTTTAATCGATTTAATTTTAAATCGATCGTTTATTGCCATATCTCGCACAGATGATCGAATTAGCTTCCGAAACCTATTCCATTGTGTCCGGAACGTGGGGTAAACCCTAGAAACGCTGGTCACCACGCGTAAATCCGAGTTTTGAAAAACCGGGATGAATAGTGTTTCGATAAATTTCTATAAATAAGCCCTTTATTTCATTCTTTTGCAATTTTAAACAAGCTAGGGTTTCATCTCAAAGTCGGCCGCCATTTTCGAAACCAATGGCCAGAAATTAAATTCTTTTCCTCCTCAATTACTTCCAATCCGTAGACAATTTGCAAAAGCTTTCAACTAACAAAATGAAGAGCATTGCGAGAGCTTTAAATCCATACGGTGGAGATGGGCTTTCATCGACCGTGGAGGAAGAATCGTGGCCGCGTTCTCTACAGTTTGCGCACGTTTCTCGAGTTGTAGGAAAGGCCGAGCTTCATACAATTCTGGTCGAAGGTGGCTTTGATGATGGGCAATTGAACGATTGCCTCTGATCGTTGTTTAGTTCGTCGATGTGGCCGCAATAATTGATGATGTAGAGGCGGCTATGGGTAGGGTTACACGATTTTTAAACGATGGGGAAGAAGCACCAGGGACGGCCTGGATTTCATCACAAGGAAATGCACGGCACAGATGTAGGAGGTTTGGAAATTAATAAAAGAAATTGTGTAATTAATTTATTTAAATTCGTATAATGTTTAAAAGGCTATAACTTTGTCATACGAGGTCGAAAACGCACGAAACCAGTTGCGTTGGAATCGTATGGACGAGCACTACGCTATGGAATTGGATTGGAGTTGTTTGGAGTTAGTGAGAATTTCGGGTAAAATTAAACGTCCGTTTAATTTTATTCGAAATAAATCGCTGAAACGGAAATAAATCAAGGTGAGAACTTCTCACTCAATCGAATCGGTTTCGATTTTTATTTTAAATAGTTATATTTAAAATTCTTGAATGCATGTTTGAATGATGATTGTTATCTATTGATTGTTAAAATAGACATTATGTGCCGTTAGTAAGCGGATGTTATTTATTAAAAACATATACCGCGAATATTTCACAGTACAGTGAAATTGGTATTATATATGTACTTGGAGTTGATTTCCCGCAGTATATAGCGGAGGAGACCCTATTGCGCCGTCTATTAAGCGGATAATATTTTATAAATCCCATATACCGCGATAATTCCGTACTGGAGCGGAATTGGTATTGTGCTAATGTTTGTGGATGCAGGGAAACAGGTTGGAGGGATCCAACTGGATTCCTCAACTGTATTGATTTATTTACAGATATTGTGATATTTGTTGATTATCATATCGATATATGATATTTGGATGTCGTGATTGACTATTTTGGTGCTGCTGCATCATCGGATCCATGTCTGAAATTTTAAAATAATAATTTTGGTTTTAAAAGGATTTTAAAGTGATTTTTTTCAAAGTATATGTTTTTATTAAATTTTGAATTGATTCATTTTAAATAATTAAAACGTTATAAATTTTTATGTTATAAAAATTTAGACTTTTGAGAAATATAACCGAAATGAGTTTTTGGAAATAAATAGTTAAGTAATTTATAAATTGGTTTAAATTGGGATTTTTGAATTATTAAAAACGATGTGTATAAAAGACTTATAAAATTGATATTTTATAAATTAAAAATATTGGAATATTAAAACGAGTTTTTATAAGTGTTAAAAATGAAATAAAAATGGATTTCATAAGTGAACGGAATTTATAGATTTATAAATTGTGAAGTTATAAAATGAATAGATTTTGTGAAATAGAAGATTTATAAGTAATTATCTTATAAATTGGATTTCTGCATTTAAATGAGAGATAAATGGAATTTGTTGATAATGAGATTTATAAATCGAAGCTTATAAATAGAAAAGGAATTTATAAACATTGTTTATAAATTCGAAATCAATTGAATTTGATAAATTAAATATAGAAGTTTATGAAAGGTAATTTATTCGCGATTTTGGACAGCGAATAAATTCTTGAAAATAAAACGTGTTGTAAATATTGAAATGGGGTTAGTGAAGTACATTCACGATTTTGGACAGTGAATATATTATTAAGTAAAATGGATATGTTTTGGGAAAGCAATATTATTAAAAGAAGTTGATTATTTTAACGACGTTTTAAAATGTGTTAAATATCGAAATCATAGATTTCAACATTCATTGTTGAAATAGACGTTTCGAGAAATAGAAGGAAATGGTGGACTATAACACTGTTGTTATAGCAAATGATTTCCGGAAGTAAATGTTTTTGTATAGTATTGGATTTATATATCTATTTTAAATTTCGAATCCCTATACTAGTGATTTTGGGTCGTCGTAACGATGTTTTACGCAACATTCGTTTTAGCCCAAACAAGTGTGTTTAATTGAATGTTTTCCTTAAAGAATAAAATATATACTTAATTTCGATATTAAGTATATTGAAGATTTTCCAAGTGTTGAAAATGAATGGATTTGTGAATTACTTATTATTTAATAAGTATGGAAATGTTTTCCAATATGAACTGAATATTTTGGGACTTTATCTTTTAAAGATAAATTGAAAATGAATATTAGAAATCAATTGGGAAATTGTATATTCACAGATATTTTGGAATTGTAAATTCACTAGTGAATTTATAAAAGAAAGGGAAATTTGTTTAAAAATAAACGTTGATTTATTTTTGAACTGTGGGAATAAATTTACGGATTTGGAACGTAAATATATAGTAAATCGCTAAGGGTTTATTTAATTGGTTTAAATGAACCATTTTGAAAGGAAAGTATTTCCGCGTAAGGAAAATGGTTGAAATTTGTTTTCAAAGGAGATAAAGGTGAAAAGTGATTTGAAAATTTGTTTTCAAATGGTTAAAGTGTGGAAATTATATATCTAGTAAAGATATTTGGAAAGTAAATAATTTGGGAAATTATTTGGAATCTGGTGATGTTGAGCGTACCTATTGATAGTTAAATATCCGACTACCAATATTTACCTTTAAATAGGTATTTGTTGTGAATTGCTTGAATTGGATGCCACACTTATTTTCAAATAAGCGCTCACTATTCGGGTTAGCCGGGAAAGGACCTTTGGTTCGTATAACCCATTCCGAATATGTGATACGTCGTTATGGATTGCATTTGAAGACTGGTGTTGAAGACCGGGTATTTGTGAAAACGATAGAATGACCTATCGATTGTCTCCGCACCGTTAGCTACGGTATGGAGATTTCCTTTGTGATGGGAAATTTGATCGGGTTTGTGAATACCCGGATTGCAAGGACTTCTTTGGAAGTGCCTTCGGTTACGTTCGATCCCGGAACGTACTTGTATGGATGTGTGTCTGACATTACAATTTGAGATGTAAAGCTGGTTTCTATCAAATATATTTCTGTTGGTGGCGGAGAATTTATTCTCTTAGCTTAACACCCTTCTCTGAGACGTACGAGCTCAGAGGTTATGTAGTTGATGGTTACTAGTGATACATTCCCAAGTTGGTAATGTGGCATATAAGTGCTATTGAGCATTTGTGAATTAAAGCACAGCTTTTATATAAAGCATTGCTTTGTGAACGAGACTTCGTCAAGCCTCACAGACCGGTTGTGGTCGAAACAGGAATCGTGGCAGCAAGGTTATTTAGGGGTCGCTCCTCCATAGGGTATGTCATTTCCTATCTAGATTATAAGTGGTATCATGGTATGGAGCCCAGATACTTACTTTGTGGACACACTATATTTATTACTGTGTGATGTTGATTACGAGTGCTCGGATAAAGGTCCTAAAGGACCAGGGGATGGCATACTTGTGTCAGTTGTTACCCAGTTAGGGGTAACCCGGCCTTGTGTAGCAGAGATCTAAACGTAACGTTAGATCCGGGAACGTTTCTCCAGAGGCGTTCTATTTTACTTGGGAAGTTCCTTTGCCCGACCATATGTTGGAAATTCAAAACAAAACAATACGTGCCTTGTACGGTTTTAGTTGTAGAACCTGCCATTTAATATGGTAGCTATAGTAGGCATACCATCATGGTACGTATGCTGGCTAAGATTTATATCTTTACTTTCGATATGAATTTTTCCTACACTATGCACTAGTAATAATATCAAATGTTTCTTTTTAATGCGTATCAAGCATCTTTGACTATCATAAGGAGAAATCTCCTCCAATTCTGCGTTTGCATTGTGTGTGTGGCGGGAGAACTTATGGTAGTCTCATTTTCAAAAGCATTGCGAATTGACTTTAAAAATATTCCTCTATTTTGATTTTAAAGAAAAGTAAACTGTTTTAGTTCTCACACCAGTCACATGACTGACTCGGAGTTTATTGTTTTCCTTCCTAAACTTTTGGTGCCCACCAATTTCCACACGGGCAGTCAAGAGTTAAGGTTTACCAGGATATTTTGGAATTCAGGAGTTGCTGGAGGCAAGCTGGATGGCATGGCGTATTACTTGTATATAGTATTTTTTTTCCGCTGCTTGTTGTTGTTGCTGTTGTACACTCTATTGATATAATGTAATGAAATGTGATGTAATGTATTAACTGATATAGTTCTTTGTTTAAAGATTATTCATTTATCTATTATATGTTGTTCCGTTGCGAATTGTGAGATTCTGATGTTGTTCTGTTATTTCTTTCTATTATGTTCTATCTTTTTCTCTTTTTCTTCTCCTTTAACCCTAAAGACTCGTAAATTTGTTCCTCTTTGGCTGGGTTGTTGTGGAATGTTGCCAGCTCAAAGGAGTACGAATTTGCTGTTCTTTACAGCGATGAAGAGTTGTAGTGAAGAGAAGCGAAGATGACTTTTCAAGTGTTGCAGTTGTTGTCTGAATTTCAAAATCTTAGTTCGGTTCCAAACGTCTGGAATATATCTCATACGTCTGGCTCTATATTTTTTGTATAGAGTAGCCTTTCAGACGTCTGAGTACATTAACCAAACGTCAGATTCTGTCTGGTTTGTAATCCAGAGGAATTCTCTAGACGTCTGGCTAGTGCACCCAGACATCTGTTCCTGTGCATGTTGCTTTTTGTGCATCTGTGTTATTGCTCTACCGATCCTTTCAACTTGTAGTCTCTTGATATGTTCTTTGAGCCATGTTCTTGTCTCTCTAGTGATGTTACTTTAGCAAATACCTGCAAATAGACATATATATATATATTATATGCATATTCGATTTTCACTGTATAGTTGTTGTCATCGAAACCGTAGATTTGATTTTCTAACAATCTCCCCCTTTTTGATGATGACAACTATACAATGTACTTATATATAATTTATAAATCTCCCCCTGAATATGTGCTTATTTTTAATGTTTTGTAATTATACTTATATTTCTCCCCCTTTGGCATTATAAAAAAGAATTATAAAATTTTAGCCAATCATCAAAGATAACACACAAAAGGAAAATTTCATAATAATTCGAAATTGATTACATTCATAGATTTTAGCAAATGTACAAGATTTGAAATCCTAAAATCTATGATTCCTTTGGAGAAGCTTTGTATGATCATCCCTTGTTTCTTCTTTTTGGGAAGAGCTAGGCTTAGTAGGAGATGTCGAAGCTTCTTTCAGAGGTTCATCTTCAAAAAGTTTGGAATATTTTGCGGGAGGAGAAGGTACTATGTTGTCCAATCTTCAGAAGGAGGTGTCAGGCCATGAACCTGCTGAAGTACTTCTTTGAGAACCTATAGGACAGTTGAAAGTGATTCTTCGACTGTTGCTAGACGTGCAGCAAAAGATGTTTTGAAGTTGTCAATACGCTTAGCCAAAAGTTTTTGACTTTTGAGATAATAATGTTGATTTCTAAGGGTGAGATCTCGAACGCTTTCATTTGGATTTGTATCCATTCAAGTCTCCATAATCTCATCCTGGCCTGGATAATCAAATGGTGCAGGAGGAGGTGGAGTTGCTTTTGAATGGTGTTCCTCCTCTTGAGATGGTTCATTGTGTGGTTGAAGTGGAGGCTCAACTTGTCTGGTTTGACGATTGTGCGTCCAATATTCGAAGGATATAAATTTTGGGGGAATCTCAGGTAAGTGCATAAGTGAGAAAAACTTGGTGGAAGCATATTTTGGAGAGATTTCTTCAAAAGTTGATTGGTAGGAAGGGATACCATGTGCATGGAGAAGTCTCATAATGTACGTAGGGTAGATAATTGATGGTCGTGATCGAGTCCAAAAATGTTTGAGCTCGTCAAAGATAAATTTGGCCCAATTCACCCTTGTTTCGTTAAATAGAGCATAGAAGGCTTTGTGCTCTAACTCGGTTATTTGCTCATGGCTTTCCATACGTGGAACGATGGTATTTATTAACATTCGAGTAAGAAGTCGTGCTTTTGGACGTAGATATTTAGAGGAAAATTTTGGCATTTCATCGTCCCAAATTTGTTGGGTTATACTATTCCTTGGCTTGAATCGCATATCGAGAATGTTGTATAAATCTTCACTCGTGTCAGAAATAGGTCAAGTTTTTAAAACTTGGTGGCAGAGACATAATTCAGACGTCTGGATCGAATTTTAGACGTTTAAAATAGTCTAATTTTAATTTCGAGGAGGAAGAGCAAATTCTCCAACGTCTGGGGGGGTATAACAGATGTATGACATATGCACAGTGCTAAAAAAATAGAGGTATATCGGAGTGTCCAACGTCTGAGGTCCATATCCAGACGTCTAAAATAGGCAATTTTTTTAAAAATAGCCTAAAATTTAATGGTTTTGCTTATTTCTCGATTCTCTTTTTTTAAAACAAATTGTATTATTTGTGTGAAACAAAATAGAAAATAAACATAGATATGCATACAATAAAAAATGTAATTTATTTAGATGGTGATGGAGTTTTACGATCTTCTGACTTGTTATCCCTCAATGCTTTAAGTGGAGACCATATGTTTCCACGTTCGTGGGTTCTCGGGGAGCTAGAGAATCGTCTTGGTGAAGGATCCAAAGGGGTATGATAGGACAAAGAGGGATCTAAGGAACTGCAAGGCTTTGGAAGCGGTTCGTGGACATCTTTCTTCCGTGACGTACAAAACTTCATCGCTACTTCCTCCAAAAAGCATAGCCGACGTGCTGTAACTTTTTGTTCAAAATATAGTTCTCTTTGAAAATCTATTTGTTGTTTTTGATAATGATGAATTTCATCAATTTTCTCCTTTGTGTTAGGAGAGACGAATAGAGATCGTTTGGTCTTTTTGCTATCGGGAGTGAATCTCGTGTGATATGAGGACCACCTACATGTCGGTTCCTGATTTCATGTGGGTGTAGGAAGCCGTTGTGGTGTATCGACCGAGCTATCCATCATAGGTGTCAAGATGGATACATAAGAATTTTCAGAAGACATGACTATATTTTGTTACTTAAAAAAATATGAATTGTATATATATTATTTTTTTGTTGTAGAACTGTTTATGTAGAAGTTTAAAAATTATTTACAGAAAATTAGTAAAAAAAACACCTAACTAAAAAAACAGAGGTGCAGAAATTATTAATTACAATTTGTGGTAAAAAACTAATGGCTAATCATAGCATAAATGAAGGAGTGATTATTAATTGAGTAGATCATTAAGAGAGCAAATCCCTAAATCTCGTCGGAGTTTGATAAAAGTTTGTTCATTTAATGGTTTTGTAAAGATGTCTGCTATTTGATTCTCGGTATTTACATATTCTAATGAAATAGTTCCTTTTTCAACATTGTCTCTTAAAAAATAATGTCGTATATCTTTATGCTTAGTTCACGAGTGATTGACAGTGCTTTTTTGATAAATTTATTGCCCTTGTGTTGTCACAATATATTGGAGAATTATTGACAATTTTGCCGAAATCCGTAAGTGTTTGTTGCATGTATATCACTTGTGCATATGCTAAAGCTGCTGAGATATTTTAGCTTTGCAAGAAGATAAAGAAACACAATTTTGCATTTTGCTAAACCATGAAACTAATGATTGTCCGATAAAGTGACATGTTCCACTGGTACTCTTACGATCTGTTCTACATCCACCGAAATCCGTATTGCTATATGAAACTAGTTCAAATGATGACCCTTTAGGGTAAAACAAACCATAATCTCTAGTGCTAGATAGATACCGTAAAATATGTTTAACAGATCTTAGATGGGATTCTTTTGGTTTTTCTTGAAATCGAGCACAAAGACATAACTCATCATAATATCAGATCGACTAACCGTTAAATAGAGTAAAGAACCAATCATGCAACGATATAATTTTTCATCAAAATCTTTTTCGTTATCATCCTTTTCTAAGTGAACAGTAGCACTCATTGATGTTGGTTTGCTCGAAGTTTTATCCATTTCAAAAAGACATAATAGATTGTTACAATATTTTTCTTGATGAATAAAAATATCATTTTCAAGTTGTTTCATTTGTAAACCTAAGAAGAAATTTAATTCTCCCATATGTGACATTTCAAATTCATTTTTCATAATATTTGAAAATTGATCACATAGATTTTTGTTGGTTGAACCAAATATAATATCGTCAACGTAAATTTGTGCTACTAAAATATCATTCTTTTCTGGTTTAATAAATAACGTTGTATCGATTTTGCCGAAAACCACATGTAATTAAGTGATTTTTAAGACGTTCGTACCATGCACGAGGAGCTTGTTTTAATCCATATAATGCTTTGTGTAATTTAAAAACATGGTTGGGATATTTTTCATTAACAAATAGTGGGGGTTGTTCTACATATACATTTTCTTTAATAAAACCATTTAAAAAAAAAATCACTTTTGACATCCATTTGAAATAGTTTAAAATTATGATGAGTTGTAAGGCGAGTAATGTACGAATGGTCTCTAATCTTGCTACTGGAGCAAAGGTTTCATCATAGTGGATACCTTCTTCTTGTTTATAGCCTTGAGCAACTAAACGTGCTTTATTTCTAACAATATTTCCGTTTTCATCAGCTTTGTTTTTAAATACCCACTTTATTCCTATAACCGACTGATCTTCAGGTCTTGGTACTAATTCTCAAACGTTATTACGTTCAAATTGACATAATTCTTCTTGCATAACTATTATCCAAAAATTATCATTTGAAGCTTCTATATAATTTTTTGGTTCAAAATTTGACACAAATGATATATGGCTTATTTGATTAAGTTGACTTCTAGTCAAGGTTTTAAATATCGGATTTCGGTCACGTTTCGTCTCGGAATTTTCCACAAGTTATCTCGTATCGGGAGAGATCTCGGACGAGATGAGTACGTATCGGGTGTACATCTTGGATTAACATCTCGGGTCTTATAATGCATTTGGGGAATATCTCGGATGCACTTATGTGCTTAAAATTGATGTGTCAAAAATTTATTTAACGATTATAACTTTCTTAGTAAAAAATAAAAATGGTAACATGCTTGATTTACATGGAAAAAGAAATATTTTTAGAAGAGTAGTAGATTGATTAGCTTAATTGATTTGGTAATGATTGAATAATATCCTTTTATTTGAATGTAATAAAGAAGTGAAACCTTTCGTTATGACTCATTAAGATAAAAAGTAGAGAATATGTTCAAGAAGTCAGTAAATTATAATTGGATTGAGTAGTTTCTTTTGAATCAATATGAAAATAAAAATTATTATGGAAAATAAGAAAAATGTATAACTTCGGGTGAGATCTCGGATTGAGATTTCGATCTATATATCGAGTGAGATTTGAATATCTCGGACGAGATGAGTGTCGAGGGAGATATGGAGGAGATTTGATGTCTTGTCTCGTTTAAGTGTGAAAATGAGATCTCGGGCGAGATATAGGAGATTTAAAACCATGTTTCTAGTTACTTTAGAATTGAGATCCCCAATGGTATTATCTTTTGGATGATTATTAAGAACTCTAGGGGATGATATCAAAGTGTTATTTTGCCCATTTATCTGATTACTAATAGATTTTGTTGAATTTGTTATTGGAATAATTTCTTCATCATCATTAGTATGATGGTTAAGAAGATTTTCATCGAACGAAACCTGCAAACTTTCTTTAATAGTATTGTTTCGTTTATTAACAATTCTATATGCTTTGCTACGATCCGAATATCCAATAAAGATACCTTCATCAACCTTCGGGTCGAATTTTCCAAAGTTATCTTTTGTATTTAATATAAAGCATTTTGAACCGAAAGTTTTAAAGTATGATACTTTAGGTTTAGTTCCAAAAAATATTTCAAAATAAGTTTGTTTAGTCATAGGACGTATGGTTACTCGATTCAACACATAACAAGCAGTGGCAATAGCTTCAGCCCAAAAATGTTTTGGTAGACCCCTACTATTTAATAAAGTTCGTGCACATTCTTGTAACATATTTTTTTTTCTTTTTACGACACAATTCTATTGAGGTGTGCAAGGAAAAGAAAACTTAAGACTTATTCCTTTCTTATTGCAAAAATTAGTAAAGAGATCATTTTCGAATTCTCCTCCGTGATCACTTCGAATATTTTTAATTTTCAAGTCCATTTGTGTTTTAATTCTTTTAGAAAATATTTTAAACATGCAAAAAGTATCACTTTTATGTTTTAAAAACAAAGTCCATGTATATCTTGAAAATTCATCAACTATTACGAAAACATATTTGTTGTGATTTATAGATCGTATTTGTGTTGGACCAAATAAATCTAAATGTAATAATTCTAATGGTTGTTTTGTAGAAATATTATTTTTAGATTTAAAAGACCTTTTCCTTAGTTTTCCAATTTGACAATCGTCACATAAATTTTCTACTTTATAATTTATTTTAGGTAAACCTCAAACTAGCTCATATTTTCCCAATTTATTAATATATCTAAAATTGATATGACAAAATCGTTTATGCCATAACCATGGATCGTCATGTTTGGCGTTAAATATAAATTTGAATTTTTATTTATATTCATGTTTAATATATAAATATTTTTGTTTCTAAAACCTTCAAATACAAGTTGTTTGTTATTATGGACAATATTACATCTATCTTTTTTGAAATTTATTTGAAAACCTTTATCGCATAATTGATTAATACTTAGTAGGTTGTGTTTTAGATTTTCTACTAATAAAACATTTGTAATAATAGGAGAGTTAGAAATACCAGAGTTGATGACTTCTCCAATGCCCATGACATATCCTTTTGAATTATCTCCAAAGGTTACAGTTCTACCATCGATGTATGTTATATTTGATAACTTTTTGAATTTCCGGTCATATGATTGGAGCATCCACTATCTAGTATCCATTTCTCCTTATTTTCTGTTTTGGGTACCTACAAAATAAAAGATGTTTTAAGTGGTACCCATATACTTTGTTAGGGTCCTAGATGTTAGAAGAAGGTAGCCATACCCAAGATGGTTTGGTACCTTTATAAATATAATTTTTATTATAGACTACATTCTCTAAGAAATTATTAATATGTTTTTGTCTAATCAAATTACTCTTTATCCTAGGAATCCAAATTTTCATATTTTTGGTATTCATATTAGACGTAGGTAAACTTTTAGTCTTTTTATAACTATAATTCTTAGCATCATTTCCTTTTTGTTTAGGAGTATTTTTAAATCATATTCCATTTCTATTACTTGATGGTTTTGAAGTCTTGATAAGATTTTCCAAATCTTGTTTTCCTTTATTAAATTTTGACACATTATTTGTAATTTTATCTAATTTTTCTTTTAAATCTAATTTTTCAATTTTCAATATTTCAATATTGCTTTTCAAGTGACATTTTCTTTCAACAAATTATCCTTTACTATTTTAGTGTTATCAAAATCAATAGCAATAGCCTCACCTTTTACCAAAATTATTTTAATTTTTTCTTGAGATAATTCTAGTTCTTGTTCTAAGATAATTTTTTCACCTTTTAACATTCCTACTTCAAGTTCTAATCTATTTATTTTGACTATATGTTCTTTATTAAATTTTTTAATTTGTCTAAATTTATCATCTAATTCTATGCTAAGCTCTAATAGTTCGTCATAGCTAAGAATGGGACATACCTCATCAATTTGTGCCATGAAACACACATTATCTTGTTCTCTGTCACTTTCGCTATCACTTTCAGATGATGAAGAATCTGAGTCATCCCATGTTACTTTGAAAGCCTTCTTCTTTTTGAGCTTTTCAAATTTTTTCTTCTTTTTATTATTATTGAGCTTGGTTCAGTCTTTATTCATATGTCCAAATTGATCACATTCATAACATTTGGTTGATGTTTGATTCGTTGAGCTTGATTTTTTCTCCTTTCTGAAATTTAGTCATTTTCCTAAACTTCTTGAATTTGTTGTAATTTTAGGCAATAAATACAATTTCTTCGTCTAAGTCGGAGTCTTCATTTGTTGTTGGGAATGCTATGTTCTTCTTTTTCGAATTTAGTTCTTTTCGTGCCAGCAAATTAGCTTTATAGGACATTAAATTTCCTATAAATTCTTTAACTAAGAGTGCCGAAAGATCATTAGCTTCTTCGATGGCTAATACTTTTCTTTTCCACTCCGGAGTTAAAGAATTGAGTATTCTAGATACTAAATCAAAATTTGTAAATTTGACTCCAAGTGCCATTAAATCATGTTGAATGGTTTGAAATCTAGAGTACATATCTACTATAGATTCATTTTGTTTCATTTTAAATTATGAGAATTGATTTTGTAAAATTGAAATCTGGGTTTGTTTACCTTTCTTAGTACCTTCGTATGTGACTTGTAAAGTACGCCAAATATCAAATGCAGTGTTACATAACATGACACGTGAAAATTCATTTTTGTCTAGTGAGCAAAATAAAACATTCATAGCTTTAGCATTATTAGAAGCTGCTATATTTTATGCATCGGTCCATGTGTTCATAGCAGTAGTAGGTGCTTCATATTTATCTTGAGGACCAAATTTCTAGACCATTAGCTTCCATAAATATTCTCATACGTGTTGACCAATATGCATAGTTAGAGCCATTAAAAAGTGAGGGTCGTGCTGTGGATTGTCCTTCTTGAAAAATACTTGCCATATTAAAATGATTCAAAAACATGTTACTGTACTTTGATCAAACCTTGCCCTGATACCAAATGAAACTCTATAAGATGGATCGTGTAGTGTATATGCAAGTATATGTGACTAACTATATGCTGTAACTAGTATAAAATTAATCTAGTAAAATATAGACTAAGCCCGCCAGGATATATACTAGTTCGGACCTCCCGTCCTACGTCTAGTCCCGAAGCTCCCTTTCGAAATTCGACAATCAAACACCATCACTTCGCCCGGAGGAAAAGGCTTGGTTACAATAGCTTGTTCTTGTCAAGTGTGTGTTCTATAACACGGATATTGACTATTAAGTACAAATGCTTCCAATATATATATCTAGAGAATATTGATTGAAGAGTTTTGAATATATGGAAGAGTGAAATACAAGTATATGGTTGCTAGAGATCAAGAACATATCAGAGTATAAGAGTAAAGAGCGCAAGTAAGGTTAGTTATTCTCTTTGATTCTTGATGTTATTTATAGTGTTAGAGAGATTCCTTGAGTAGATGCATCCATTAACAAGTGTTCTATGGTCGCTTCTGATAGCGATGAAGAGTTTTAGTGAAGAGAAGCAAAGATTTCTTTTCAAGTGCTGCAATTGTTGTTTGAATTTCAAAATCCGAGTTCAGTTCCAAGCGTCTGGAATATGTCTCATACGTCTGGCTCTATATATTTTTTTGTATACAATAGCCTTTCAGACGTCTGAGTATATTAATCAAACGTCTGATTCAATCTGGTTCGTAATCCAGAGGATTTCTTCCGACATCTGGCTAGTGCACCCAAACGTCTGATCCTGTGCATGTTGCTTTTTGTGAATCTATGTTGCTGCTCTACTGATCCTATCGACTTGTGGTCTCTTCATACGTTCTTTGAGCCTTATTCTTGTCTCTTTAGTGATGTTACTTTAGCAATTACCTGTAAATAGACATATATATATATGCATATTTGATTTCCATTGTATAGTTGTTGTCGTCGAAACCGTAGATTTGATTTCCTAACACGATTTAGAAGCTTCACAACGTAGTCTTCGCATAGAAGAAGACTCACGTAAACTTGAACATATCGATAGTCAAAAAACTAAATTTCATTCCAAGGCTAATAATGTTGAAGAAATTTATCCATAAAAGCCAAAGAATGAAAATAAGAAAAGAAATGCAAAGAACTACAAAAGAAGGGTGCTTATTACTTTAGTAACAAGCTTGGCCACTATGCTTATGACTATCGTCAATGAAAGAAACAAAAAGTGAACGTGGTCGAAGAAAAGCTTACAGCTACAGTGCAAGAGGCAAACTCCTTTAATGGCATAGAAAATTATTGGCGACTCAACACTGGAGCAACAATACACATATGCAAAGATCGTAGTCTTTTTAATACCTATAATGAAACAAACGGAGAAGAAAATGAAGTTACTAGAGCAAATAAAACTCGTACCAAAGTCATTGCAAAGGGCACTATTGAAATTTCATTCACCTAGGGAAAAGTTCACACTTTGATCAATGCATTTTATGTATATGTTATTTGTACGAATCATGTATCTTCATACCTCCTTAATAAGATAGGATTCAAAATGGTGTATGAGTCTGTTAAGCTAGTGTTGTTAAAGAATGGCAGTTTTGTGGGTCAAGGATCCTCTCGTAATGGCATGATTACGTTGAGTGTAATAAAAGATAGTTCTGTCTATATTGTTGACTGCTTTAATTTATGGCGTGCTAGATTAGGACATGTTAACTACAACTCTCTTAAATTTACGCATAAGTTTGAATTAATTTCTGATCGCAATTTTGAATCTGTTGATAAGTATAAGATATGTGTTGAAGCAAAGATTCATTGAAAATCCTTTAAATCCATTAAAAAGAATACTAGTTTGCTTGACTTAATATATAGCGATGTTGGTGATCTTGAAAGTCATACAATATATGGAGGAAACAAATATTATATCACATTTATTGATGATTATTCTAGATATGCTTATATATACCTAATTAAAACCAAAGACGAAGCATTTGATAAATTCAAAATCTTCAAGGCATAAATGGAAATAAAATTTGGAATTAAAATTAAAGTGTTGCATTCGGACTGAGGTAGTGAATAGTTTTTAAATGAATTCACCATATTTTGCAAATAATATAGTTTGATTCACCATTCCACGCCCATTTATACTCCTCAACAAAACAGCGTTGCGGAATGAAAAATAGAACATTGGTAGAAATGGTCAATGCAGTACATATTAGTTCTAAATTACCAAATTCATTATATATGCTATCAGCCTGTTACATTTTAAATAGATTTTCTTTGAAACAAAAGGATGTATCGCCTTATAAATTATGGTTTAACGAGAAACCAAACTTATCAAAACTTAAGGTCTGGGGTTGTTTAGGTTATGTTTGAAAACTTGATACTAAATGAATCAAATTAGGAAATAGTGCTTAAATGTTCTTTTATAGGATATTCTCAAAGTAGTAGTACTTATAGACTCATTATTTTAGATACTTTAAAAGTTATAAAATGTATAGATGTAGAATTTTTTTCCAGAATAAGTATATATCATAAGACTAAAATAGTGATGAACCATTAATATCACCTCCTTTAGAATATGCTGAGAGTAATGATGATTATAAATCTAACCAAAACAATGAGTAAATCTCAATACATGAAGAAGACAACAAACAAAGAAGAAGCAAAAGTGCAATGTTAACAAAAAAAATTGTCAACGCCACAAAGTGGAGTTAAAAGTATAAGTGATTCCTTTGAAACCTCCTTTCGAACAGATGAAAGTAGTTAATACCTATTGAATAGGTAAACATAGATAAAAACTCTTTTTAATACCTTTCGACATGGCCCAAACACCCAAACCTCTCTTCAAAAATACCTTTCGAACTAGTTTAATTACTTTAGGAATCCGTCGGAACCTCCTTTCAAAGTAGTCAAGATGGATTGAGGTAAGGGCCTAATGATCTAAGGGTTTTAGCTGAGTTGAGAGGTTCCGTCTTCCCTCGAAAGGTAGCCTTTTGATTATGTCCACACAAGCAGATTATAATCGAAACTACATAAAAACATTGAATCAGTTAACATATCCAACAATACCATAAACTTACTTTGAACAATATATTCCTTTACTATTTGAAACTTAAGTATACAAAGTAGTCGAATCCCCAATCTAATTTGAGAATTAGGGTTTACAAATTCAAGAAAGTACAAGAATGAGGTGAATGAATTCCCTTCCCAAAACAAGACCCCTAGGATCCTATTTATAGGCGCTGGTTGAACCCTTTTGAATCAGACCTATTGACCTAGACGAAAGGAGTACCATGATGACCTTTCGCTGCTGCTAAAATTTAGGCACTGTTATACTTTGCTTTAAAATAGGACTTGATTGCTTTCGAATTCATTGAAAGGAATAGGTGCCCTCTCCACTTTGTGTTGCTATGCTATTGCAGGTAATGGAAGATGTAAGCTTTCGATTCTATCGAAAGGTGCATCCCTGTATCTTTAAATGAATTGAAACATGGCAAAAAGTTTAAGCACAGACAGTAGCTTTTGAGGGCGGAACCCTTATCTTTTGGTATATGAGAATGGTATATCGAAATTGAGTAAACTTTCCTTTATAATTGGATGGCTTTAATCGACTCAAAAGGCTAGTATATGCTTTTGAAGGTGTAGTTTGGCCATACATACCGTTGTGGAAGGTGAATGAAGGCGAAACCCATTGTCTCGAAAGGTTTGGCATGCATGTGAAGGCTTGTAACTTGTTTCCTCCGAAAGTCTTTTCCCAACCTATTCGAAACATGTTCATGCATGCAGAAATAACTGTATTAGAAAAGACAATTGAAGCGAAAGGTGCTCTTTTCTCCTTTTTATATCGTCAAAAGCTTATAAAACACTAAACTTTTGCAGTTGCATCCCTTCATCTCATTTGAAAAGTTTCGCTAATGCTATCATTCCTTGTGAACTCCTCTTTTATATTCTTCATGGTTTCGACAAGATTGACGTGAATACTGATGGTAACACTGGCCACCCATATGAAGGGGTGCTCTTGATTTTCCAAGTCAACCATTTCAAAACCCGTAAATTTCACGCCTTTTGATATTCTAGGACAGATCTTGGCCATTCCTTCAAATTTGATCGGGTGGCATTCCCTGCATCTGCTACTTCTATAAATTGTTCTTTCTTCTTCTCTTTTTCATTTAGCTGCCATTAAAAGCTTACAGCAAGAATCAAAAGTTTTCATTTCTTTCCAGTTCCTAATTTCAGTAAACTCGAGTTCGAATTCAAGGTAGATTTCCATTGTTTTTATTTTTCAAACTAATTTATTACATTTAATTTCAATCTTAAATCCTTTGGGTTCGAATTTGTACTGCTGTTCTAACTTTTTCGAAGATGATTCAAGTTCCATGCTCGTATGAAATTATTCTTATGTTTATTTTTTATGCTTATTTTGTTCAATTTACCACGTCAATTTATTTTGGAATTCATCAGATTTGGGTTTTTTTGGCATTATTACGTATAAATCCAAGCTCAAGTTCTGTTGCACTCGATTCTACTTCACTTTTTTTGAACTTGAATTTGGGGTTTTCATTATTCTTAAGTGTAAATTCATGATTGACTCAATTTAATCATTGGCTTCTTGAAGTATTAGAATTAAAATTGAATTTAGGAAAGAAAGATTTTTCCAGTAACTTCACAGAGAAGTTTAAGTCGTATGAATTACAACTCGATATTGCAACTTGACTTTTCAACCCTTTCGAAAGGGATTAAGGCGGCTAATTCTGCTTTGCTCCTTCAACCTCTTTTGAAGAGGTCGAAAGGAAGACCAGTACCTACCTTTTAATTGACCCTTTCAAAGGGATTGATGTAGTTAACATGAGATGGGCTTCTTCGAAAGCATGAATATGTTTCATTCTATTCTGAAACCTTTCGAAGAGGTCGTCTTAATAGGTTTAATTTAATGGTCACATGATATATACTTTCGAAAGCCCAACTTTTTTTTTATAGGATTCGAAACCTAATGTATATAAAAGTGGATTTAACTTGTTATTAGATTCAGGCTCAATTTTAATTTACTCTAGAAGGTGTTGAAAGTTGGAAATTTACACTTCTTATCATAAATTGGATTGAGAAAAACATATTTTGTTTAAGTTGAAAATCGTACAAGCGTTTCAACTTGATTGAAACCTGCTATATAAACAAGTTTAGTTGTTTGTACGCTTTTGAAACCTTACATGGGGTTTCAATTTACTCAAAATCATTGTAGTTAAGTGGGATTTGACCATCAATTTATACAAACACTGTCAAAACATTCCAAATTCTTTTCATTTGTATTAATATTACTTGAATCCAAGTCTTTCGACTTAATGGGAATATAGGGTTTCAACAACATTCATATTCTTTGAGTAAAAAATATTCATGGGTTTCGATATTATCGAAAGGTTTATTTAGTTTAACTGTAGAATGTTGTTAACGTTTATATATACAAACTAGCAATATAAGGTTAGTTATTCCATTTTAATAGTAAATTTTCCTTAGGCTTTCGGCATTATCGAAAGGTGGTTCTAGGTGTTTCCATCCATCTATCCCTTTGACTTGAAAGCACAATAAATTTCATGGCCCAAATTGACTTTAACATCCTTTTAAAGACATGGAATTATATGCTTTGGTTGATATTTGAATTATTGCAATGGGTTCTCGACATCTTTAAAAGGTGTTAATATTGGAACAAATTATAACTTTTAATGAAATGGTTTCACCTATCAGGATCATGGGTGTGAAAAAGATCTCCAAGAAACCTTAAAAAGATATTGCTCCTGAGGTAGAATCTTCACTAAAGAAGATTGAAGCCATCTCCAAACATTCTTTGATATCTTCTTAGGATGAAGTTGATGCCATTCTGAACAACTTTCAAATCAATAGAGTAGAAACCATTCCCTCTGGCGATAGCGATACTATTCAAAATCCTCCTGAAGGATACTTTGCTTATACCACCATTCACATTTGGCATGGTGGCTTCCTCCCTTTTCCAAATTTCTTGTCTATGTTCCTAAACCATCTTGGGATTGCACCTATCCAATTATCAGCTAATGTCTCCACATATCTTATCTGTTTGGAACTTATGGCTCTGGAATCAGGCATTCCTTCACTAAACGCTGAAGTTCTCAACTATCTAGTCCGCCCGGTCAAACTCAACAATCTGAATAACTAGATTTTCAAACCTAATCCCCCTGAAGAACTAATTTCAGAGGGAGTAAATAAATTTAGAGACTGGGAGGCACAGTTCTTTATCGTCAAAAGTTTCCCAAAATCAGTGGAATCTTCTCTTCTCCCCGTAAGTTGATTATAGTTTTTATCTTTGTTCAATTACTTTATTTTGCTGATTTACGTTTTCTAATTGGGTCCACTCCTAAAGAATTTAATGTCGAGGATAAAAGAGTCATAAAGCTATTGACCACTACTTCAAGTAGCATTAGGAACAAACTCACGCTACCGATGCCTACCAATCTTCAAAAACATTCTCTTCTCCCTACTGGTCAGAGAGTTCTTGGGCAACCCTCTCTTGTCTAACATACTTTTAGAAGAAAACATTTCCTGTCTTTGGGTAATCCAAATAATTTCTCTCCTATGTCTCCAATTTTCCCGGATCACGCTGGTTAGCTTAAGCGTAGTACTTGCAATTTATATTGTGTTACTCTTTAGATTACTTTAATAACTTATTCTTTTTGAGTTTTTAGCAATTGCTCCTTAAATTGAATTGATCGTAAGTGATCTAGTTCTCTCGACTTCTACATCTACTGCATCATCTTTGACTCAGGCCATTGCTCGGTCCAGAATGATTGCCAAAAGAAAGCTAAGCAAGAAGACCACTGCAGGTCCTTCCCTTAAGAAAGCTAAAATTGTTGATGTCTAGTCTTCTCTGCTTACAAAACAGAGAGGATCTATTGATGTAGACAAGGCTTCGAAAGGTTCCACACTTGATGCTTCTATTGATCCACCCAAAGCAGCTCCTTTCAAAGATGATTTCATGTCTCGTATCGTCTGTCTGACTCTCTCCTAGCATTATTGAACAAAAGCAGAAGGATTTAGGGACTTCAATTCCTTCTCAAGAGTTGTACCCTTCTAAACCCACATCACTGGTGCCCCTTAGTGATTTCAAGGAAATGGTACAATTCATCATGAATTCTTCATCCTTTACTTCCATTCAACCGCCTTCCTCGGTATCAGACCCAGCATGACATTGTCGATCTTTAATAGAGCAACAACTTTTGGTACGTTTTGTATTATTTGCCCTTTTTATTACTATTTATTACTAAGTTTTGACCCATGCTACACCTTTTCTTTTAGATTTCTAAAAGCTAGTATTCTCTTCAAGAAAGCAATTCAAAATCTTTTGTTGAGAAGTCCAAGCTTCAAGAAGAAATTTCAACTTTGAATCGCCAAATTTCCTCCATTTCCGCTGCTAATGACAATGCAATAAAGGAACAAGAAAGGTTGGGGCCTCTCTTGCTCAAGCAGAATTATCTACCTCTGAAGAAAAGAAAGCAAAACAACTCTTAGCTGATGAAAACTTGGCTCTAAAAATGGCTTTAAAAGAGTCCGAGGAAGAGAAAACTCGGATGGCTGCGAACAATCTTCTCTCAAGAAGAAATTGGGGAAGAAGAAGAATTCTTTAAAAATGGCCTTTAGTAATATCTCTGAAGCCAGCAAAAGGTGTCACATTTTTGGAGCACATCCCTCAATGACATCATTGTGAATTCCTACGAAGACGCTCTTATGCTTGCTTATACCGACAACATTGAAAAGTCCCCCGACTTAAGCTTTCCTTCCCTCGATCCTACTCTAGTTAAAAGGTTCATGGATAAGATCAAAGAAATGGAGCAAGGAATCGAAGTCCCTGAAAGGGAAGAAATCGATGCCGCCAAACTCTTATCTTTTGAAGTTTCTTCTATAGAAGCAGATTCTAATTCTGATGAAGAAGAAGACGATGTTGAAGCCACCACAGAGGAAGGTGGCAATGACGACAACAACAAGGATGATGATGATGATGATAATGATGACGGAGATAGAGGTAGGGTTCAAGTGGCAATGGAGGTGGTCATGCCAATGCTCATGAAAAGGACGACGATTATATCCTCAGGGATTCAAAGAAATTTAACCCCAATCCTACTGTTCGTTAAACAAGTCCAATTGAACTTCCCGAGCCTTCTGATCTCCACGAAGAAGCCAATATTGATGCTGGAGAACGAGGGGAGAAAAGGAAGACTTCACAAACTTTATTTCCTATTTCTTAGGTATGGCATTTCTTGTCTAAATGGCTCTCACTTCGAAGATAACAATAGTTGACATCTTTTTATTTTAGATAAAGAAGAAACCTATTCAACTGTATGAACCAAAGCTTGAAAGAAACAAGCAGAAATGAATAACTTGTATAGAGAGTTAGATAAGCAATTAGAAGAACATAATGCACTCTCTGACAAGTATTATAATCTTAATAAAAGTGTTACGGTGTTAGCGTCTTTCAAAGACCAAGAAGCCGCCCTCCCATTGAAGAGGGCATGCCTTCAATATGATAGACTTTTGGAAGAGAATCGAGAATTACTAACTCTATTCTGGATGTTACTTGAAGAAAGGGACATCCTAGTGGACTTGTTATACAAAGCCTATTGCAAACACCCGGCCGTAGATTTTTCATACTTGGTTAATTTTAGTGGGTGTTTACTTAGGTGTCTACATAGGAGATATTTAGATGAATTTGAATCTGATCCACATCTAGAGGCTTGTTGAAATTTACCGCGGTTCAAAATCAATCCCTCATGAATTAGCTCCAGAAAAACTCAAATATTGTAAGGATAAATTAATTTTTGAGTTATTCAAATAGTCAAATTTGTATGAATGGGATGAATATTTGTAATTATGTGATAACACTGATTTGTAAATTTCCTATACTAGTTTCCTTTTATACTTAGTCATGTATTATTATATTATCATAGAATAAGCATCTCTCAGGCAGCTTTGTTTCTAGAGATTACTTAAGAAAATACATCAAATTAAGAAGAGGTTATTTAGAAAAGGTTTCACTTTTGAATTTGTCAAAATTGGCTAGATACTGCTTTCACAGAGACCCGCAGAGACTTTATACGGAACAACCCCGCCTTCGTTTCGATTTTCTTGGTGAAGAAAAAGAAAATCTTGAAAGGGAGTACGAATTTAGGATCTTAAGGCTAATTTAACACTAGAGGAGGGTGAATAGTGTTTAATGGATTCAAAGACTTATATGGACTAAATTAAAATTATGACACAAACAAATGCAGAACTTAATCACAGAACAATCACAGAATCAAACACAGACGTGGAAACTAAATAAAAAGCAGTAAAAGGGAAGAACACACCGGATTTTATACTGACTAAGAGTTACCCTACGTCCAGTCCTGCACCAAGGCAAACAACTCATACAGATTTTTATTATACCAATATCGATATTACAATCCTCAATTTCTAAAGACCTTGAGGTACCCTCCTTTCTTTGAGTCCGGGGCAAACTCTCTTGATTTACGGGACACGAGATCACCCAATTGATTTCCAGACACAACCACACCTTATAAGAGACTCAATAAACTTTTGATTACAAATTGATCCTATAACTCTGAATAGCACTTTGATCTTCGTGAGAGGGCGGAGAATCAAACAAGAATGAGATTCTAATTTGATTCGCTTGAGAATTCGGCCAAATTTTGGCATGATCTTAAAAATATGAAAATTTTAGAATATGGATTTATGGAGAAGAAGGGTGAAGGAAATAGTTAGTTAAAAAATTTGTTTGTGAAGGCTATTTGTAGACCAGTAACGGTCATAACCATTCATGAAGAGATTTAAACGAATAAACACTTCTTTTGAAAGGTGAAGCTTTTGAATTTAACGGCCACCATGTCGACATGGGGTATCCCATGATGTCGACATCCCATAGTTAAAAACTATGTAAATTTTGTTTTGTAAATGGTATTAAAAGGAAAACAAGATGAAATGATTCTGAAGTAAAATAAATTAATTTTCCTATGTTTTAAAATAAAGAAGAGTAGAAAAATATATTTTTAGAATGTACATATATAAATTTGATTTTAAATCTCAAAAATATATATGTGTATATATATATATATTATAAAAAAAAATTAAAAATCGAAAGATAGTTTAAAAACAAACGAAGTTTAAAATAAGGGTTTATTTAAAAACAAAAAAATATATTTTAAGGCTAAAACATCTTTTTGGAAATCACTTGAAAAGATATTTTTTAAAGCTAAAACATTGGAAAAAACACGGTTTTGAAAATCACCTTTTAGAAACCATTTTGATGTAGTTTTGCAAGCTTCTTCCTGTAGAATATTTCATCACATCAGTACTCGAGAACTTGTACAAAAACAGGATGTTCGTGGGTTTGTAAGCCACTTGTCGTAGGTTTGTAAGCTACTTGTCGTGGGTTTGTAAGCTACTAAGAAGGTAGAAATGGGTTCCATCCCAAATGAAATTTAGAATGAATATTTCCATGCTATTATGAAGTTTTAACAAAACTAGACACTTAGCTTGAAATCTTGATCTTGATCTTGATACTCATGAGTCTTCAAACTTGATTTCTTCATTCTTGATCTTTATACTATATAGTCTTCAATAATCAGTATTTGTCTTCTATATATCCTGCATAATAACATTCATATATATCTAGACAGTAGTGTTAGTGTATAAGTTATAATAAAATAAGTTACAAAGCTTATTGTCATCAAAACCAATATCTCCAGTTCCTAACAATCTCCCCCTTTTTTATAATGACAACCTTATAAAATATACTTACCACTTCGATCATACCATAACTCCCCCTTACACCAACAACTCCCCCTTACTCCAAGCCTACTAGTTTATATAACTTCTCCCCTTTGTCCTTAACAAAAATAACCTATAAACCTTGAACTTAATAGAAAATGTGATAAACAAACATATGACGTAAGAATAATACCTTCTATGAGTGAAATATAACATCCTAAGTTAAATGGAATTCAAGATTTTGTACACCAAAGATTGTTTTTAGAAGAACATTAATTAAGATAACACTTATATACAAATTAACAAACCAAGAGAAAAATGAAAAACGCTTAACGAGGACCTTTAACAATTGGTGATTTATGGACTGAACAATTTGGATAATGGAGACAAAAGTTTCCACGTTGTTCGACCAAGTTTCCATTAGCGTTGAAAAGGACCTCTCCAATGCAAATCTCGCCATCATCTTCGTCCATATGAACATCCGAATTCGGCAGGGGATGTTCTTCTTCTTGATCCTCTTGTGGTTCATCTAGAGGCTCTTCTTCTTCAGAAACCATGGCTTGTGATGATTCTTCGATGACAAAGGGATTGGCATGGTTATCCATAAGGAAGTTTTGTAAATTTCTAAGATTCTTCCTTGCCTATCTTGTTCTCTAGCCATTCGTAGTTGACTCACTTGAATTTCCATTATCATTTGAAGCAAATCTTTCATCTTCTCTTGTAATTTTATGACTCGTACATGTGTGGAACGTTGAAAAGGACCAAAATGAGGAGAAGTAGGTGAAGAAGGTTCAGTTTTAGAAGATGAAGCCATTGATTTATCGTTTTAGAATTTTATTACAGAGAATAGAACAGAGAAAAGGAGTAAAAGTCGAAATATATAAATCTATAACCAAATATCTTTTTTAGAGGGAAATTTAAATTTGAAAATATCAGCCTGTATGTCGATATAGGGGGATGGGTCATGCCCAGTTCAATTTTTGAGAAATTTTTATTTATATTGATTATTAGCTACACTTGTATTATTATGATCTATATTTCAGTTAATGAACATATACCTAATTCTCTTCTAAATTTAGTAAAGTTTTGTTCATTTAATGGTTTGGTTAATATATCAGCAATTTTTTTTCCCAGTATTAATATATTCAAGAGTTATGGCTTCTTTACTTATATTATCTCTAAGAAAATGATGTCTAATATCAATAAGTTTTGTTCTAGCATAATGTGTTGGATTTTTAGATAGGCTTATTGCACTAGTATTATCACAATAAATTGGTGATTTAGTTATAGTTAATCCAAAATCTTTTAAAGTTTATTGCATATATATAACTTGAGAATAAGCCAAAGCAGCAAATATATATTCTGCTTCAGTTGTTGACAAGGATACAGTGTTTTGCTTCTCACTAAACTAGGAAATCAGAGAATGTCCTAGAAAGTGACAAGTTCCACTTGTACTTTTTCGGTCTGATTTACAACCAGCGTAATCAGCACCACAATATGAAATTAAATCAAATACACCATTTTTAGTGTAAAATAAACCATAATCTAAAGTATGTTTTACATATCTTAAAATTCTTTTAACCGCTTTAAAGTGAGTTTCTTTAGGTTGATATTAGTGTCTTGCATAGAGATAGACACTATGCATGATGTCAGGACGACTTGCTATTATATAAAGCAGCGAACCAATCACTCCCCTATATAATTTTTGATCAACATCTTTTGATTTATCTTCTTTACTTAAAGCTACACTAATTGTCATTGGAGTTGGTTTCCCACTAGAAGTGGTTAATCCAAATTTATTAATCAAATCCTTAGCATATTTTTCTAAACAAATGAAAATTCCTTTATCTAATTGTTTGATTTGAAGTCCTAAGAAGAAACTTTGTTTTCCATATGACTCATTTCAAATTCTTTAGTCATTATATCTGAAAATTCTTTATTCATTATCTTATTAGTTGACCCAAATATTATATCATCTACATATACTTGTACTAATTGAATATTACTTTTGTTTCTTTTAATAAAAAGAGTTGTACCTATTTTACAAATTTCAAAACCAGATTGTAGTAAATAAGATGTTAGTCTTTCATACCACACTCTAGGAGCTTGTTTCAGACCATATAAAGCTTTCTTTAAATTGTATACATGATTTGGAAATTTATTATCTTCAAAAAGTGGAGGTTGTTCAACATAAACATCTTCTTTTACAAAACCATTTAGAAAAGCACTTTTAACATCCATTTCATATAACTTGAAATTATTGTAGTTTGCGAAAGCAAGTAGAATCCTGATAGCTTTAAGTTTTGCTACGGGTGCAAAGGTTTCGTCATAATCAACTCCTTCTTCTTGACAATAACCTTACATGACTAAACGAGCTTTATTTCTCACGACCTCACCAGGTTCATTCCTTTTATTTTTATAAAAACATTTTTTCCAATTATACTTTTATCCTTATATCTAGGAACAAGTTCCAAAAAACATTTCTGATGAACTGATTCAATTCTTCTTGCATAGCATGAATCCATGAATCATCATATGATACTTTCTTTGGATTTTTAGGTTCAATAGTTGATATAAAAGCTACATTACCCATACTATTTAGTCAATTTCTTGTTTTAACTATAGATTCAATATTTCCTATTATATTTTCTACAGGATGATCTTTTAATAACCCAATTCTTTTATTATATTGAATGATTTCACAATTAGTTACATTAGGTTCATTATTTAGAGTTACAAAATCTTCTTCATCTTCTATTTGTACAGTATCTTTAATATTTTCATCAAAAGATACATGCATTATTTCTTTAATAGTACTGGTTCTTAAATTATAAACTCTAAATGCTTTACTTCTACTAGAATATTCGATAAAGATACCTTTGTCGGATTTAGGTTAAAATTTATCTAAATTATCTTTTATATTAAGAATAAAAACGCTTACTACCAAAAACTTTAAAATAAGCTACTATGGTTTCTTATTGTAAAGTAATTCATATGGTGTTTTATTAGTTAATAGTCTAATTAAAATCCTATTTAATATATAACAGGCTGTAGCGACTGCTTCAGCCCAAAAGTTTTAGGTAAGTTACTACCAAAAAGCATTGTTCTAGCACACTCTTGAATCGTTCTATTCTTACGTTCTGCCACTCTGTTTTGTTATGGAGTTCTTGGAAAAGAGCAATTATGAGTAATTCCTTTTCGATTACAGAAATTCTAAAAATTTTCATTTTCAAATTCTCCTCCGTGATCACTACGAAAAGTTTTTATTTTAAAGAAAGTTGATTTTGAATTCTTTTAGCAAAATTCTAAAATGATTCAAAAGCATCACTTTTAAGTTTAAGAAAAATTGTCCAAGTATATCTAGAAAAGTCGTCTACAATTACAAAAACAAATTTATTGTGATTAATTGATTGAACTTGAGATGGACCAAATAAATCTAATTGAAGTAATTCTAGAGGTTTAGAAGTAGAAATCATATCTTTTAATTTAAATGAACTTTTCTTAAGTTTTCCTAATTGGAAAGCATCACATATACTATCTACTTTAAAGTTTAACTTGGGAAGACCTCTAACTAAGTCAAGTTTTGATAACCAAGATACAGTTTGAAATTTAAATGACCAAATCTTTTATGTAAAATCCAAGGATCACTTGTATTAGCCAAAAGACATAAGTTGTCATTTAAAACTTTCATACTAAGGATGTAAATGTTTTTCTTCCTAATTCCTTCAAAGATAATATTTGACTTATTATCTTTAATGTGACACTTATCTTTTCCAAATTTAATTTTAAATCCTTTATCACATAGTTGACTTATACTAAGCAAATTGTGTTCCAAATTCCTAACTAGCAAAACATCAGAAATAAGAGGAGTTTTAGAATTACCGACATTGCTGATGCCAATCACATATCCTTTTGAGTTATCTCCAAAGTTGACCAATCCAACATCTTTATATATAATGTCATTGAGTATCTCAGGATTACAGTCATATGCCTTGAACATCCACTATCAAGTATCCATTTATCTTTCTCATTTTACACAGTTTGTCCATTGGCCGTTGATTCTTCAAAAGCCATGTAACATGTCTGTTCCTGCATAACAAACCAATTCGGTAGATAACTTGATTTTTCATTAAATCTATATGCAGACTTATGATACTTTGATGAAATACATAAATTCAAACTAGTATTAACAAAATTTCCTAAAAATGCCATTTTAAACTTTTCAAGTTTCAGATTATGAAAAGTACGAAAACCTGGCTATGATACCAATTGAAAGGGAGTGCGGGTTAAGGATCTTAAGGATAATTTAACACTAGAGGGGGGTGAATAGTGTTTAATGGATTCTAAGACTTATATGGAATAAATTAAAATTATGACACAAATAAATGTAGAACTTAATCACAGAACAACCACAGAATCAAACGCAGATGCAGAAAGTAAATAAAAAGCAGAAAAAGGAAATAACACACCGGATTTTATGCTGGTTCGGAGTTACCCTACGTCCATTCCTACACCAAGGCAAACGCCTCATACATATTTTTATTATACCAATGTCGAGGTTACAATCCTCAATTTCTAAATGCCTTGAGGTACCCTCCTGGCTTCGAGTCGGGGGAAACTCTCTTGATTTACGGGACACAAGATCACCCAATTGATTTCTAGGCACAACCACACCGTATAGAGAGACTCGATATACTTTTGATTATAAATTTATCCTATAACTCCGAATAGCACTTTGATCTTCGAGATAGGGTAGAGAATCAAACAAGAATGACATTCTAATTTGATTCACTTGAGAATTTGACAGAATTTCGGCACGATCCTAAAAATACGAAAATTTTAGAATATGGATTTGTGGAGAAGAAGGAGTGAAAAAAATAAGAAATTAGTTAGTTAAAAAATTCTTTTGTGAAGGCTGTTCATAGACCAGTAACGGTTATGACCATTCATGAAGAGATTTAAACGAATAGACCAGTAACGGTCATAACCATTCGTGAAGTGATTTAAACGAATAGACACTTCTTTTGAAAATTAAAACTTTTGAATTTAACGGCCACCATGTGGACATGGGGTATTCCATGATGTCGATATCCCTTAGTTAAAAGCTATGTAAAATTTGTTTTGAAAATGGCATTGAAAGGAAAACAAGATGAAATGATTCTGAAGTAAAGTAAACTAATTTTCCTATGTTTTAAAATAAAGAAGAGTAGAAAAATATATTTTTAGAATGTTTATATATATAAATTTGATTTTAAATTTCATGTATATATATATTATAAAAGAATTTTTAAAAATCGGAAGATAGTTTAAAAACAAACAAAGTTTAGAACAAGAGTTTATTTAAAAACAAAAAAAAGAATATTTTAAGGCTAAAACATCGTTTTGAAAATCATTTGAAAAGATAATTTTTTAAAGCTAAAACATTTGAACAAAATAGTTTTGAAAATCATTTTTGAAAAACCATTTTGAAGTAGTTTTGCAAGCTTCTTCCTGTAGAATATTTCATCACATCAGGACTCAAGAACTTGTACAAAACCAGGATGTTCATGGGTTTGTAGCCATTTGTCGTATGTTTGTAAGCTACTTGTCGTGAGTTTGTGAACCACTAAGAAGGGAGAAATGGGTTCCATCCCAAATGAATTTTTAAATGAAGATTTCCATGTTATTATAAAGTTTTAACAAAATTAGACACTTATCTTGAAATCTTGATCTTAATACTCATGGGTCTTCAAACTTGATTTCTTCATTCTTGATCTTTATACTATACAGTCTTCAATAATCAGTACCTGCCTTATATATATCCTGCATAACAACATTCATATATACCTAGACAATAGTGTTAGTATATAAGTTATAATAAAATAAGTTATAAAGGTTGTTGTCATCAAAACCATTGTCTCCAGTTCCTAACAATCTCCCCATTTTTGATGATAATAACTTATAAAATATACTTACCACTTCGATCATACAAAAGCTTACTATTTTATATAACTTCTCCCACTTTGCCATCAACAAAAATAACCTATAAACTTTGAACTTAATAGAAAATGAGATAAACAAACATATGACATAAGAATAATAACTATGTATGAGTGAACTATAGCATCCTAAGTTAAATGGAATTCAAGATTTTATACGCCAAAGATTGTTTTTAGAAGAACATTAATTAAGATAACACTTATATACAAATTAACAAACCAAGAGAAAAACGAAAAACGCTTAACGAGGACCCTTAACTATTGGTGATTTATGGACCGAACAATTTGGATAATGGAGACAAAAGTTTCCATGTTGTTTGACCAAGTTTCCATTAGCTTCAAAAAGAATATCTCCAAAGCAAATCACGTCAGCGACTTTGTCCATATGAACATCCAAATTTGGCAGGGGATGTTCTTCCTCTTAATCCTCTTGTGGTTCATCTAGAGGCTCTTCTTCTTCAGAATCCATGGCTTGTGATGATTCTTCAATGACAATAGGATTGGCATGGTTATCTATAAGGAAGTTTGGTAAATTCCTAAGGATTCTGCCTTGCCAATCTTGTTCTCTAGCCACTCACAGTTGACTCACTTGAATTTCCATCATCTTTTGGTGAAAATATTTCATCTTCTCTTGTAATTTGACGACTCGTACGTATGTGGAACGTTGAAAAGGACCAGAATAAGGAGAAGTAGGTGAAGAAGGTTCATTTTTAGAAGAGAAACCCATTAATTTACTGTTTTAGAAGTTTATTACAAAGAATAGAACAGAGAAAAGGAGTAAAAGTCAAAATATATAAACATATAACCAAATAACTTCTTTTAAAGGGAAATTTAAAATTTAAAATCTCGGCCTGTATGTCGACATAGGGGGATGGGTCATGTCGACATGCCCAGTTCAATTTTTGAGAAATTTTTATTTATATTAATTATTATCTATACTTGTATTATTTATCATTTATATTTCAGTTAACGAACATATACCTAATTCTCTTCTAAATTTAGTAAAGTTTTGTTCATTTAATGGTTTGGTTAATATATCAGCAAATTGTTTTTCAGTATTAATATATTCAAGAGTTATGACTTCTTTACTTATATTATCTCCAAGAAAATGATGTCTAATATCAATATGTTTTGTTCTAGCATGATGAGTTGGATTTTTAGATAGGTTTATTGCACTAGTATTATCACAATAAATTAGTTATTTAGTTATAGTTAATCCAAAATCTTTTAAGTTTATTGCATATACATATATAATTGTAGAATAAGCCAAAGCAGCAGATATATATTCTACTTCAGTTGTTGACAAGGATACAATGTTTTGCTTCTTACTAAACCAGGAAACCAGAGTGTGACGCCCTACCTCTATACTTACACTAGCCAAGGATACTACGGAGTAATGCCGTCAACTAGCACAAAGAATAAGGCTGTTGAGGAGCGACCATCCGTATAATTGCTTTGTGCGAGTACCGACATGTCAGATAAAAGGTCACGCATTTCATTTCAAGAGGAAATCCAACATACCGATACAAACTCAATGCTGCTACCAGTGGCTATGTAGTCTTTAGAAACAAATATAAAATAAGCGTAAGGCAAATCCATCACAGATATTCATATCACAAAGGCGAAAACAGATATGAATATAACACGTGAAAGTGTACATCAAAGTAGTGGTTATGTAAGATCCACTACAGCACAAAAGAATAGGTACAAATGCCAGACAAAAGAATATGTATACATAAAGGAGTCTCTATCTCGAATGTATACAACAAAAACTACTAAGCTAAGTAATTAGCCAAAAATCAGATGACAGTCCCAGGTAAGAAGTCAAGTAGAAGCACCTGAAATACCTCGGTCTGACCCGAGTATTATTTAAAAAGAAAATAATAAACAGATCAGTCTAGCTATAATTATCATATAAAATGAGATAGAATAAGAGATATGATAAAAACATATGATAACAATAATGCCATACTGCGACAAGCATACATTTAACAACAACAAAAATCATACAATATCTCAAGAATCTCAAAACACCAAAAAGAATGTCATATTCTTTATTTTATTCACCAAATCACAAATATTGACAAACATATCAATGCCAATCGCAAAAATTGGTGAAATGAAAATTCTAGAAATCATCAATTAGAAATCCAAAAAATATAAAGGGGGAGGCCTATCACAAACGGGAGCACGAGAACTAACCAACACGTGCATCACAAACGGAACGCTATTCCATGGCCGCTAACCATAGAGCCATTGCAACGACGTAGTATATTATAAGTACGCTCAAGGAACCTGACACTCGAATAATTCAGAACATCGAAGTAGTATAGTAACGGTACGCCCGATGGACCTGAAACTCCATACGACATAGTACAATAATGGTACGCCCGAATAATTCGGAACAACGATGTAGTATAATAATAGTACGTCCGATGTACCCGAAACTCAAATAAATTGGACAACGACATGGTACAATAATGGTACGCCTATTCAACCGATCTCTATAAAAAAACTGGGTCGCTAGCCCATAAAAATAAGACGAAACTCCAAAGAACCATAGGTCGTTAGCCTATAAAATAAATGAGATGAAGCTCAATAAAACGAGGTACTGTCCCCTACGTGGAAAAAGAGACATCGCATAGCGCTAGTCTAAACCATAAAATGATCACCATTGATCAATAAAAAGTGTGAATTACACTAAGCTAGTAAATAAATGAGTTTAGCTTCATGTCCCATAACCACTGGCTTAACTTAAATATTTACGAACAAATTGTAGATTTCCACCCGAAAATTATCGCAAGAGTTTCAATCGAAAAAATCTAAGAATCAACTGACAAAGTAAATGCAAGCGTTTCATACCATTGTTTTGCTAAGTCGTTTAATTGGATTTCTCGAACGAATGAGGTAAAGATTTGTATATACTAATAGATTAGATAACGGTTTTAAAAGCTAGTTTGATATTGAAAGTAAATGTTGAAATAGTTTTGATGAAAGAGTTTGAATATTTACTACTTGTATAGAACCTTTGCATTTTAAAGTGACAAACCATAGAAATGATCGTAGAAACAATCCATCACCAAAAACTCACATACGAAGACGTGAATTAAATCCAAAGAAATCAATACCAAATCCATCAAAATGGATATTCCAAAAAATCCAGAAAAAGAAGTCATCAAAGTCAATAAAAGTGATAACAACTAATCGGATTGACATAAAACGATAAACATTGGAATTTTACTCAAAAATTAGGTAAGTGGACAAAAATGCACAGTTCCAGATGTCTGGGGTTAATCCAGACGTCTGGATATGGTCTCTGGAAATATTTCAGAAAACCATCCAGACGTCTGAGATTTCAAATCAGACGTCTGACCCCCTTTCAGACGTCTGAAACATAATTTTAGACATCTGAAATTAGTCACTGCCATCTTTATTATCTGTCGTTACTTCTTTTTCTCCAGAATGCAAAACCAATCATTTGAACCTATATTTCAGCCGTCTGGATGCCTGGGCTGGGCAATAATTTGCCTAGACCATGATGGCCAAAACGATACGATAGCGATCGAGCGAGCAACGACGACTAGGGATTTACGCCAAGCGACAGCCCAGCCTTATAGGCTCTTCGACACACCCCGAATATCATGTCCAAACATCCATAGAAGGATTTTCATAAAAATTGGACTTCAAAATCAAAAATTGGAGAATTCACCGAAGCAATTCAAATCAAAAGCAAATGAACATGAATAAATGTTAGGAATTCATACCTAACAACTAAGAAAGTTATAGACATAGATGTGAGTTCAAGAACTCACCTCTAAACCCAAAAACACAAGTGAGAAGCTATAAAACAAGGCCAGATCAACCACTCTTCAATTTTAACCCAAGAAGCTTCAATCTAAGCTCATAAGAAAAATATTTCCTAAGTTAGGGTTTAGGAATTTCTGAAATTTGAAGAGAGATTGAGATGGAGAAGATGAAGAGGATGCTTACCTAAGCTTCTCCTTGATTTCAAACTTGAAGTTGATTTTTCCTAAGAGGATTAGGGCTTAGGAATTTCTAATTTCTTTTCTCTTCCCCCATTTTTATCTTAGCTTGAGAGTATTAGGAAATGAGAATGAATGAAGAGGAGAGGGGGTGGAGTTAGGGTATTATGTTGGATTATTGGGCTAAACCCAAACCCAAAGCTCAATGAAGAAAATAGAAAAATTCTACTCAACTCCAAACATATCGATGTTTATAGCCAAAAAGGTCGCAAACGCCATTTTGGACTCAATGGAAGTGGTCTCGAGTCCTAATTCGACTGTTTATGAAAATTAGCATTTTGGACTTTAATCCGACTAACGATGCTATATTTAAATAAAACATTTAAATATACAATCGTAAGATATGCGGATTGTTACAAACTCCTCTCCTTAACGAAATTGCGTCCTCGTAATACTTAAGAAGAAAATAAAGAGTAACAACCATAAAAGCATATCAATAAAAAAGAAAATTTAAAGTAAGAAGTTTGTCTTTAAAGAGCATGAGAGAGTAAGTCTAGATGTGTTCCCTTGATGAATTCTCTGGATTCCCAAGAGCAATCTTTAGGATTTGAGGACCATTGAACTTTCACAAGCGGAACATCTTTATTACAAAGATGTTTAACCTCAATAGAATGATAGGAATAGGATGTTGCTCATAAGTCAAATTAGGTGAAACTTCAATTTCTTCAATAACACCGGACTCAAGAACAGAATCAAAAAGGCATTTCCGTAGTTGAGAGACGTGGAAAACATCATGAATAGCAAAAAATTGAGCCGGTAATAAAAGGCGATAAGCCACAGAACCAATACGTTCGGTGATGGGAAATGGCCCAATATATCTCGGCGCTAATTTTCCCGATCGACTGAAATGCACAACACCCTTCATAGGTGAAACACGAGTAAACACCAAATCTCCCACAGAAAATTCTAATTTCCTTCTTCAGTTATCGGCATAGGATTTTTGTCTACTTTGAGCTTCTTTCATCCTATGACGAATGTGGTCAATCTTTACTGTAGAATCATGAATAAAATCTGGACCTAAAACTAGCTTCTCACCGGCCTCAAGCCAACAAGAAGGAGATCGGCATGGTCTTCCATAGAGTGCCTCAAAGGTGCCATACCAATACTAGATTGGAAGCAATTATTATAGGAAAACTCAACAAGAGAAATATGATCTTCCCAACTTCCACCAAAATCAAGAACACATGCACGAAGAAGATCTTCAAGAGTTTGATTCACACGCTCGGTTTGTCCATCGGACTGAGGATGATAAGCGGTGCTAAAGTTAAGCTTCGTTCCCAAAGATTTTTGAAGACTCTTCCAAAATCCACTAGTAAACAATGGATCATGATCACTAGCAATAGAAGTAGGAACTCCATGCAATTTAACAATTTCTCTAACATAGAGTTTGGCCAAAAGAGGTACGGTCCAATTAGACCGAACGGGAATAAAATGGTTGGATTTCGTAAGTCTATTAACAATCACCCATAAACTGTCATGTCCCGAACGTGAACGGGGAAGTCCGTTAATAAAGTCCATGGAGACTTGATCCCACTTCCAAATAGGAATATCAAGAGGTTGCAATAACCCACCGGGACTTTAATGCTCGATCTTTATGAGTTGGCAAGTCATGCAATGGTGAATGAAGTTAGCAATATCAGATTTCATTCCATCCCAATAATAAATTCGCTTCACATCCGCGTACATTTTACTACTACCGGGATGAATGGTAAATTTAGAACGGTGAGAATCTTCTAAAATAGCTTTACGAAGATCGCTAATATTTGGCACGATAAGTCTACCAAATTTTCGAATGCCACCACGAGCATCATTTCAACGTCTTTCAAACCCTCAATATCACTTTACTGACAACTTTGGCTCAGAAGAAGTAATTCGGAATCATGCTTTTGAGCATCAAGAATGCGGTCTAAAAGAGACGGATGAACCTTAAGGCTACATAGAACAAGAGATGAACAGAAATCAGAGTCACGATCTCGAATCTCACAAGTGGACAAAATATCGAGATCATTCCATTCAGATATCATCGTAGAAACAACCGCTTGTTGCTTTCGGCTAAGGGAATCGGCAACACGATTCCCCTTTCTGGGAGTATAAAGAATATCAAGATCATAAGATGCAAGGAATTCGAGCCAACGTTGTTGACGCAAATTAAGTTCCTTTTGAGAAAATAAATACTTTAAAGATTTATGATCGGTATAGAGAACAGATTTCTCTCCCAAAAGTTAATGACGCTAAATTCTAAGGGTGAAAACAATAGCAGCGAGCTCTAAATCATGAGTGACATATCTAGTCTCAGCGGGCATTAATTTCCTAGAAGCATAAGCAATAACACGTTCCCTTTGCATGAGAACGGCTCCCAAACTAACATAGCTAGCATCGGTATAAACAATGAAGTCTTGGTTCCCTTCGGGAAATCACAAGAATAGGAGCATCGAAAAGGTGTTCTTTTAATTTCTGAAAAGAAGCTTCACATTTGTCTGACCAAATGTATTTAACTCCCTTCTTTGTCAAACTAGTAAGAGGCATGGAAATTTTAGAAAAATCTTTTATGAACCGACGGTAATAACCTGCCAATCTAAGAAAGCTATGAATTTCTATCACACTCTTCGGTCTCTTCCAATTTTGAATCGCTTTATCTTTGAAGGATCCTTGAAATTTCGGATTCAAAAATAATTTGTCCAAGAAATTTCACACGAGATTTCCTAAAGTGGCACTTAGAAAATTTTGCTTTCAATTGATTTCTCATAATAGTTTCCAACACAATCCGAAGATATTTTTTATGTTCTTCCTCGGTTTTAGAATAAACAAGAATATCATCTATAAAGATGAGAACAAATCGATAAAAGAAGTCTTTAAAAACTCGATTCATAAGGTCAACGAAATAAGCCGGATCATTCGTTAAACCAAATGGCATAACAAGCCATTCATAAGATCCATAGCGAGTATGGGAGGATGTCAAAGGAATGCTATCCTCTGCAATACGAAGCTGATGAAAACCGGTTGCTAAGTCTAATTGTGAAAAGACTCTAGCACCGCTAAGTTGATCAAATAGATCATCAATCTGAGGCAAGGGATATTTATTCTTGATGATGAGATCATTAAGCTTGTGGTAGTCAACGCAAAGCCTAAGTGTACCATCGGATTTCTTCACGAAAATAGCCTAAGCTCTCCAAGGAGAGGAACTAGAACAAATAAATTATTTGTTTTCAATTCAGATAAATGTTTACGCATCTCATCATTTTCCTTATTGGACATACGATAAGGAGGACGAGTAATAGGTAGAGCTCTAGGGATTAAGTTAACGCTGAACTCAATTGTTTGCTTAGGGGGCAATCCTAAAACAGGCTCAAATATATCGGAAAATTTACGAACAACATGAATGAGGGAAATGACTTCTTCCTCATCATCATTATCGTCGTCATGCAGATTTAGAGAGTATAAGGATGCCACCCAATTAGAATCTGAACCTTTAAGAACAATAGAAATCTGCTTAGCAGATTGAGGATGTCAAAGATGAATAGTCCTCTCAGGACATAGGATATGGGCTTCATAACGGTTAAGCCAGTCCATTCCCAAAATCATTCCGAAGCCTAAGTAACGCATAACATGCAAATTGGCTCGGAAAGAATAACCACATAAAATAATCTCGATATCATTAAAAAGAAAACTGAGTGTTGTGGATCCACCAACTGGATTCGCAATTCTCAATGAAGTCATCAAAGATATAACACTTAAAGAAAAAATATCAACAAGTACTTTTGATATAAAAGAATGGGATGCAACCGTATCAAAAGAACTCGAATAGGATGATCACGAAACATAATAATGCCATCATGGATAGAATGAGAAATGCCTTGACCAAGAGAAGTGTTAGCAGGCGCTCGCATAACATTTTGCTTTTCCTCCCTCTTTCTTGGAAGTTTGGGACATGAAGATAAAAGATGACCTGAAATTTTGAAATAACGACAAAAGAGAGGTTTCAGGCATCTATTAGCATAATGGTCCTTAGAACCACAATTGTAGCATTGCCCACGACTAGAGGTAGGAGTCTTTGCTACCGAAGTTGCTTGCTCCCTTTCTTGTTGGGATAAGGACCTTTGAACTTAATAGGACTCTTCTTGCTGTTGTTGAAGTTCCGTTTGGCACTCACAACTTCAACATCATCTTCCTTATCGGCCTCTCCAAGTCAAAGAGCGATATCAACAAGCTGATCAAAAAGAACTTCTAGTTTCAGAAGTAAAGGCTTTTTGAGGTTCTTATTCAACCCATAGACAAACCTCTGATTTTTCTTCAATGGGGTATTAATATACTCGACCCTATATTTAGAGAGAGATTCAAAGATGCGATATAGTATGTCATGGAAGATTCACCTTGAACAAGGTTAATAAAACGCCAGGCCAAAGTTACCTTTTCAGCCTCCAGAACAAATTTCAACTCGAACCTTTCCCAGAATTGCTCCCAAGTAAGATCTGCTTCAATAATCTCAGAAACCAAAAGCTCATACCAATCTAATGCTCTTTCTTGGAGCATGCTAGAAGCCACCTGGACTCGATGTATATCAATAAGATTCATGCGAGAAAAGATGCGATCGCACGATTTAAGCCAAGCTTGAATTTCTATAACGCTTTCGGATCCCCTGAATGGCCTTCCACCCAAATCGGTATAGTGTTTGCACAAGAGTGCAAACCCGGATCTAGGATGAGTAGGCTCAGGAATAGGTCTGACAGCTTGAGCATTCTTTACAAGATCTAAACGCTGTTGGGCAGACATAAATACACCATCCTGAGGTGTAACACTTGACCGACCGACACTGGGACGGCCTGGTCTAACCATTTCTCTTCTTTAAGAAAGAAAGAAAGAAGAAAAAGGTTATTCTCAGAATGAATTTCAAACAATCATGATCGATAAAACAAGGCATCATAAAAGAAATTAGGATAGAACAGGTCCTAAGACTCGGATAAATCCTAAGGCACGATTCTTAAGAAAGACTTAGGGCGATGATCCTTGCTACAATACTCTATATTGTTATGAAGTTTTGCTTTGATACCAAGCTGTGATGCCCCACCTCCATACTCACACTAGACAAGGACACTACGGAATAATGCCGTCAACTGGCACGAAGAATAAGGCTATTGAGGAGCGATCATCCATGTAATTGCTTTGTGCAAATACCGATATGCTAGGTAAAAGGTCACGCATTTCATTTCAAGAGGAAATCCGACATACTGATACAAACTCAATGCTACTACACAGTGGCTATGTGGTCTTCGGAAACAAGTATAAAATAAGTATAACACAAATCAGTTACAGATATTCATATCACAAAAGCGGAAACAGATATGAATATAACACATAAAAGTGTACATCAAAGTAGTGGTCATGTAAGATCCACTACACCACAAAAGAATAGGTACAAGTGCCAGACAAAAGAATATGTATACATAAAGGAGTCTCTATCTCGAATGTATACAACAAAAACTACTAAGCTAAGTAGTTGTGTGACGACCCGCCCTTCTACTACCAGAAAGACGTACCATCATTAAGAAAGAAAGGGATAGAAATAGAAAAGAAAGAGAAGAAAAGAACAACAACATCAGAATCTCACAGCGGAACGGAACAAAATATAATATATCACATAAATATTACATAGTTTTTACATATATCAGAGTTATACAACATCAATACATATGACAGTCATACATACATCTATCACTATATACATCAGAGATACAGTACATATCAACTAACACATCGACACTAGATAGATAGCTACATACGTCTGGAAACTCCTGCTCCAAGCTCCTTCAGAAATCAAGGTCCAAAACCTATCACTTAGCTACTCATAAAAATTTGAGTACCCAAGAGTTTATGAAAAACAAAATATAAACTTCGGGTCAGACATCGGGCTGGTATGAGTAAACGGTTTAAAGTTGTTTAACTTTGAAAACATTTGAAAATAAAGGTATCACGTAAGACTCCCCACAAGTAAATACGGGTAACTTTTTACCTTACGCTAACCACAACATTTCATAGGAAATCCAGTGATATTATAATAGTGTCTAGGGTTTTCAAGTAAATAGAAAATAGCCGAAATTGTTACATGATTAAATTCCAGCTCCTAGCCACAAAAGTGGGTAATACAAATCAAAACCGTAGGGTCTCGTTGGGAAAATGGATTTCCAACAATGGCAGGGCTACTGGGGTACCGCCCGTCACATTACGGGGCCTAGATCACCGTACCGAGGATCACTCCCGACCTCCTACAACACAAGGCCGGAACCATTCCTTACTGAACAGTCCCGAACAAGATAAACCCCCCGGTTCTAACTAGCAACCGCCCACACAGCCGAAATAAAAAGGGATATCTAGACAGGGGAAATATCTTGTCCTGCTTGGGCATGACCCACCTAACCTTGCTGCATCTCCCCTGTTTTACCCATTCCCGGTTGATGAGGCTTGAGGCTGCGATTACCTTTATTGAACATTATTCTTAGAATGCTCATCGTCCGCCTGACGATGGGCTGAAAGCATTCAATCCATACAAGTTCGTTCCGGATCCGAACGAAACCGAAGGCATTATCTCGTCACACTCGTTTTGGAATCACCCTCAGAGTCAACGACGATAACCCTTGCATTCTGAAAACACCGTCTCGATCTTCATTTCAGGATTCACGACCTAACGTTTAAATTGGATCGATGTGGTTTACGGAGAATCAAATTTGATTCTTCCGATCCCGGTCTCATCGAAATCCAAACGCCATTTTAAGGGCCAAGTTGTCTAATTAACTTAAACAGTTTAAATTATTTAAATTCAACAATTGAATTGACATAGCATTTATCATAGATATATCCAGAATATCACAGAACATCACAGGATATAAATAAACATAAGAGGCAATCAAATAGAATCATTGATTCATATCAACACTTAGTTTGGTTTATTTTAAACTTAATTGCATACTTAAGAGTAAACTATATTTTATTCTTGCTTAATTAATTATTAATTAATTAACTTATTTAAATCCATTAATTACTTATTAATCATTCACTTAATTAATTAATTACTTAATTATTAATCAATAACTTAATTATTGATTTATAAAAATCAATTACACAATCAATTATTACTATTTATTTAATTAATCATTAATTATTAATTTACTTAACCGTTTAATCCTTAATTAGTTAATTAATTAGTTAACTACGATTTGTTAATTAATCAACTTCAAATGATTAATTAAATTCTTAATTACAAATGATTTTATACAAGATTATCATTAAAATCTTTAATTACAAATTTGATTACATTTTGAACTACTATTAAATTACAATTATAAATTTATTACAAGCATAATTAACTTTGATTTTAAATTATTTACTCGTTTTGTTTTCTGTAAAACTTCCTCAGTAATATTAAAGTAAATCTTAGTTTAAATCAATTTGTCAACATCCTTAACATGATTAATGCTTAACTTAAATATATCTTTTCAACTTAGTGTTACAGATAGCAAATTCCAGTACTTAGAAACCGAAGACAACAACGTGATTAACACGGGTCAAACACGAGACTACCCTGAAATCTTCTCGCGTGAATCTCCTGCACTTCCCTTTTCTCCTTCCTCTGTTCTTCTTCTTGTTTCCCCCTTTTTTTTTATCTATAAAGCTTAAGTTTTAAAAACTGTTGAAACTACAAATACTCACCCACGCACTCAATCACTGACCCAGGAACAACCCGAAGAATCAAGTAATCTAACTCGAGTTTCACTCGAGTCCACCCTGACGCGAATTTCCCCGCCGCCGTGCACGTGCACGGCGGTCCACCACCGCGCCAACGCCACGCGACACCACCAACAAACCATAAACTCACCACTCGTTCGAAATCTAAGCTCAAATCAATGCCATAAGTACTCAATCGAAATATACCTGTAAAGACGAACTGCTCCACGAACACGATGGGCAAAAACCACCTCGTTCTCACTGTCGCGACCGCAAGAGATGACAAGACTTTGGTCAAATCTCGCATTCGACCCCCTCACACACTTCCCAAAATATCATAGTGCTCGGTGGTACTACGGCACCGCGATCACCCATCGAACCGAACCCAAAACACAGAACCCATAAACCCTAAAATTGCTTCACCCCATCAAATCTTGCATTCGAAAATATTTTTAGCATTTTTCTAGTGATCTCACATCACCACTCTAGCTTCATGTTAAATTACAACAACAATTATTGATTGAATTATCTGAAATTCATGAAATAGCACCTACGGTTTACTGATGAACTGTTCTAAACACAGTTAACTAAAAATTATAATTCTTGTCTTAAAAATCATATTACTGTATGTTGTTTCAATATACAAATTCAAATCTACAATCCAAGTCATTCGAATATTGATCCTTGTATTACTTATACTGTAATTGTGAGTTTACAGTTCTTATTTTTCATAGCCTACCTAAAAATAATCCAATTCTTAAACTTAAGCAAATTTATTTAGTTAAGTTATTAATTAAAGAAAATGATCATATATAAAAAGTATGATTTATTCTCTGATTTTCTTTACCTCAGCAATTGAAACCTGGAAGAACATGATATGCAGATCTTACAGTACTTAACAAAACATTCCAGAACTTAAATCATCCACATAACAAATCTTCATAAATTTCATAATAAGGGTTCGATTAGAAATAAGTTTACTCACCAAAACATTCCTGAACAAGAGCAATCATATTCCATGAAACTGCAGTATGAATATGCTTGAGGCCTGAAACTGTCTGTATATATTTTTCTTTGTTTTTGTATTGAATTTAAATTTTTTAGTTTGTTTGCTTTATTATTTGTTTCAGGTTTCCTAAGTTCCTTTATCTCAACGAACTAAAAAGAAAATGTATTCATACGTATATATAGAAGATAAGAAGAGATATAAAGGGAGGCTCAACTGGTCAGGTATTTACTTAGCTTTGTTCTGTTTTAAACAGATTTCATTTATTACAAAGAAAAGATCTGCTATATTTGCTTTGAACAAAAGAGTGGCTGAGATGATAGCAAGTACATATTTTGCTTCTTAATAGGTCTACACGCTATAATTATGTTTACACCATCATCATTTTGTAGTTAACTTACGGCCTATACATAACACTATATTTGTACATAAACATATACTTGCAGGAAAACTTATTCTTAAAGGCTTGTATTTATCCTTCTCTTTTGTTTTTTTGTAATTATTAGTGCAGCCTGACTTATCTCAGTGGCATATACATATAGTTTGTTCTTGTTTCATTTCGTACTTGACATCATCTCCTTGTGTGTAAAACCTGATTTGTTTTAAGGATAAAAATAGACTTGAATATGCTGTAAACACTTGTCTTTCTGCATTGAACAAATGTATTTTACAGTTCATTATTAGCATACTAGTTTTACTTTATTTGTACTGTTCATGTATGATTATTATGGTTAAAATTGTTAAATCTTATCCTATTAGTAATTTAAATTACCAAATCTTTGATATTGTATTTTATTTTTCTACTTATAACTTATGTTTGCATATTTATATCCTTAGTTACATCTTATATTTTATAATTGTATGTTATACTTATGTTCATAATTATGATTTATACTTGTTTGGTATATTTATGTTTATAATCATTTATATTATTTTATACTTAAGTTTTAAATTTCCATATTTAATACCCATATGATTATTATTTATGTTCTACAATTAGATATACATACATATATTATATTGAACCTTTTAGTTCAATAAGAAAGATTTTGTTTTAAACAATTTTAAAGATTTTCTTTACAGTTACATGCATAACTGGTAAATGATTGAGATCTCATCAGTTTATAAATTGAAAAACTCGTATTTCATTTAAATTAGAGTAATTATTATAAACAAAGTAAAGTATTTTAATTCAATTATATATAAAAATAAATTTTATTATAATATTATCAAAAGATTTTATTTTTGAATTCCCAAAGTCTAATTCCCCTTTAAAAATTCAATTTAAATAAATAAATTGGCAGTAATCCCAAATCATAAGCATTTTAATATGATCAATTTACATTTTATTTAAATTAGATTAAACATTTATTAAAATAAACGGGGCCAAAATTCCAGGGTCGTTACATTCCTCCCCCCTTAAAAGAATTTCGTCCCCTAAATTTAAAACAAAGATAATTTAAAAGCTATTATTCCAACCATTCAAATATACATATCACTCATATATTAACAGACAACCAAACAGTCTACCCTAACTAACAACACTAGTTATCCGAACATAAATTCGGATAAGCTTCCCTAAAATTATCGAGAGTTTGTTTCTTAATGATCAACAATCCAAACTGGATTCCTGACCACAGTTAAATTTGATTCAACTTCCAATTTCCTGAATTACTAGTTTATCAACTAATGATGAATTATGAACAAATTTCCTGAGATATATGGAATACACAACAAATTTTAGATATCCACTCTGGCAATTCAATTCTGAAATCTACAGTGTTAACTCTTTCCAAATTTTATTGACTTCTTTACAGAATTTCAATATTTATTTTAATCAGGCCCGTACGATGTACATATATCATTCGTACGCAATATCAAATTCGATCGCTCGCTCGATCACACAATTTCACTTCCGAACTAGTATCGTCCACCCGACTTCCTAGTACGGACTCAGAACTGGTTTCTAGATCAGAGAGTGTCATTCTCCTTGCATATCCATAACTATGATAGAGAATTTCTAGAATCAATCAAAATCCAAATCCATAGTTCGTCGTCGAAAATCGAGTGAAAAATCCTAACTCGGATCGATATATAACTATCTCGAAATTCTGTGCTCAAATCTGGATCAAATTGTAGTGCGAATAAAATAATATACGTACATCCTATGTATTTATATCCATTAATTATCAACTGTATCAATTTTCTTTTATTCACATTATTTTGATTCTATCCACTTGGAATAAATTTTCCTAATATCAAATTTTACTTAAGAATTTCACCATTCATTTCTTAAGTTTATCATAAACATTATATATATTCTTATATTTATTACTCTGCAACTTTAGCCTTTATATCCTCTTATATCTTCTTATTTAAATCTGAATTTCCAATTCCATGTGATTTCAAATTTATCTTTAACTCTGAATATTGAATTTTTATTGATCATCCTCCATTAATAACTGATTTCTATTATTATTTTAAATTAATTTTCATCCACTAATTTACTTTTAATTTCCAATTTGAAATTGTTTTGTTGCTAAATTTTTTTTTATAGTTTCAAATTTTGAAAAGTTTTGGCAGAGTCTCCATTGTTTAGCATTACATATTTTCATAAGCACATATGTATAGTTTCAATCCTTATCACAATTACTTTTAACTAATTCTCAAATCATTCTCTTCAGTTTTAGTGATTTACAACTTATATGCTTAAGCAAAACAAACTCATATTCAAAATCATCCTATTTTGCTTCCAATAATTTATAGAATTTTAGCTAATCTTGTTTACTTCAAAACAACTCATTTCCTTATGCAATTTAACAATATCATTGTGAATAAATAATCACTTAAGCTTTATAACCATTTTAAATTGATTCCATCTCAATTTACACTTGACTCCATCCCAAATAATTTATTCACAATCCTTTCATTGCATTTTCTTTCATTTCAATAGGTTTGATTCCAAACCATTTTATTAAACTCGACAATCAGTGTTTTAAATAATCATCTCACAATTTACTCAAGTTATTTATTTTCTTCAAACTGCTCCACCTAACAACTTAGGTTTATTCTATTCCACCAATTCCCATTCAAATCTTTGATTTGATTTTCTTTTAATTAAATCCCAACTATTTACTGATTAGTTTATTCTTTTATCCATTCTTAAATTTTAATTTACATTAACAATTCATTATTGAATTTATTCATAATAAGGTTATTCAATTTATGCTTGAATTAGATTTGTTTACAATTCACACCAATTCTATTTTATCCAAATTCAATATTTACTTATTTACATCTACTTATCTTCATAAGAATTTTATTCCATTCAATATTATCTGTAACTCGACTTAGTTCACTTGAATTCAATTTTATTTTAACTCAACTTCAGTTAAATTTAGCTACTTACAAATCTTTAAATCTTATTTCTCAATATATGAGCTCAAAACTTATTTATCTACTTAACAACTTATATTACTCACTTGGGTCATTTCGTCTTATAATCACAATTCCATATTATATTATACATATAACACTTACTATCTTAAAGTATACATTTTCATTTTACAATTACAATCCTTTTACCTTCAAATTTATATCCAACTATGTTCATTTTGAACTACAATTCCATTTAACTTATCTTAGGTTAAACTACAATATGTTTTCTTATTTTCATTTACTTAGGTTAAATTTTAATTCCGGAATTAAAATTCCCAATTTCATTTTATTAATATCAACTTTACTTTATAAGTTCGATAGTTGATTTATTCAAACCTTTCACATTATTAAATAGAATTCTTAGAATTCAATTGCCCGGTTTCCATTTCCAAAACCATTTTGAAAGGATAACTACACTTACCCACTTGGTGACAAATCAAATTTTCAAATTCCAAACACTTGTTTTCACCAGAACAAATTTTCTCTTTTTGAAAATTTCTAAAACAACTTGTATACCCAACAAGTCCAAACAATACCATGACCAACCATCCTGGTAGCAATCCATCACTTTAGAAACTCAAAAATGAATATTGATGATGTGGCCATCATCATCAGGATTATTTTCCAGCGACTGAAGTGAGTTCAGTGCTTTCTTACTTCCACAAATTCTTTCCAAACAATTTCTATTCAATCATACTTTTCCCAAAACAATACTCCATTATTGCCTTCAAATCTTTTAAAAAAACATTTCAAACATTCCCATGATTTTAAATTCCCAAATCCTTTTGTTTAAATTTATTTAAACACCTTCAAATTCCCGGGACTTAAATTCTGTTTAGTCAAGTTTTAGTTATATTCCTTTTATTAGATAATTTTATTTGTTTATAAGCCACTCAAATTTTAACTTTTTTATTCAATTATAGTATTAACAACCAAACATCCAAATATCTATAATTTCAGAAAAATATTTCTTTTATATCAAAATATAATTTTGGGTAAAATTATTTCATTTACCCTACTTTTAAAAACAATACTGTGTCGGTCTCCCTTGTTTAAGAGTTTAGAAATTCCTATCGATGAAATGGCGTCCCACACATCGACCAGAATCCATAAACACTCAACAGATAAATCAACACAATATAAAAACAATTTTATATTCAATAACAAATACGCATTCATATCTATTAATACACTCAAACTCATTTTAGAGTTATACAAACTCTATTCTATGATTAATTCCTACCAGAGCCAAGGTTATCACCAACCTATGCTCTAGTACCAACTGTGACGACCCGCCCTTCTACTACCAGAAAGACGTATCATCATTAAGAAAGGAAGGGATAGAAATAGAAAAGAAAGAGAAGAAAAGAACAACAACATCAGAATCTCACAGCGGAACGGAACAAAATATAATACATCACATTAATATTACATAGTTTTTACGTATATCAGAGTTATACAATATCAATACATATGACAGTCATACTTACATCTATCACTATATACATCAAAGATAAAGTACATATCAACTAACACATCGACACTAGATAGATAGCTACATACGTCTGGAAACTCCTGCTCCAAGCTCCTCTAGAAATCAAGGTCCAAAACCTATCACTGGGCTACTCATAAAAATTTGAGTACCCAAGAGTTTATGAAAAACAAAATATAAACTCCGGGTCAGACATGGGTCTGGTATGAGTAAACGGTTTAAAGTTGTTTAACTTTGAAAACATTTGAAAATAAAGGTATCACGTAAGACTCCCCATAAATAAATACGGGTAAGTTTTTACCATACGCTAACCACAACATTTCATAGGAAATCCAGTGATATTATAACAGTGTCTAGGGTTTTCAAGTAAATAGAAAATAGCCGAAATTGTTACATGATTAAATTCCGGCTACTAGCCACAAAAGTGGGTAATTCAAATCAAAACCGTAGGGTCTCGTAGGGAAAATGGATTTCCAACAATGGCAGGGCTACTGGGGTACCGCCCGTCACATTACGGGGCCTAGATCACGGTACCGAGGATCACTCCCGACCCCCTACAACACAAGGCCGGAACCATTCCTTACTGAACAGTCCCGAACAAGATAAACCACGCGGTTCTAGCTAGCAACCGCCCACACAGCCGAAATAAAAAGGGACATCTAGACAGGGGAAATATCTTGTCCTGTTTGGGCATGATCCACCTAACCTTGCTGCATCTCCCCTGTTTTAGCCATTCCCGGTTGAAGAGGCTTGAGGCTACGATTACCTTTATTGAACATTATTCTTAGAATGCTCATCGTCCGCCTGACGATGTGCTGAAAGCATTCAATCCATACAAGTTCGTTCCGGGTCCGAACGAAGCCGAAGGCATTATCTCATCACACTCGTTTTGGAATCACCCTCAGAGTCAACGACGATAACCCTTGCATTCTAAAAACACCATCTCGATCTTCATTTCAGGATTCACGACCTAACGTTTAAATTGGATCGATGTGGTTTACGGAGAATCAAATTTGATTCTTCCGATCCCGGTCTCATCGAAATCCAAACGCCATTTTAAGGGCCAAGTTGTCTAATTAACTTAAACAGTTTAAATTATTTAAACTCAACAATTGAATTAACATAGCATTTATCATAGATATATCCAGAATATCACAGAACATCACAGGATATAAATAAACATTAGAGGCAATCAAATAGAATCATTGATTCATATCAACACTTAGTTTGATTTATTTTAAACTTAATTGCATACTTAAGAGTAAACTATATTTTATTCTTGCTTAATTAATTATTAATTAATTAACTTATTTAAATCCATTAATTACTTATTAATCATTCACTTAATTAATTAATTACTTAATTATTAATCAATAACTTAATTATTGATTTATAAAACTCAATTACACAATCAATTATTACTATTTATTTAATTAATCATTAATTATTAATTTACTTAACCGTTTAATCCTTAATTAGTTAATTAATTAGTTAACTACGATTTGTTAATTAATCAACTTCAAATAATTAATTAAATTCTTAATTACAAATGATTTTATACAAGATTATCATTAAAATCTTTAATTACAAATTTGATTACATTTTGAACTACTATTAAATTACAATTATAAATTTATTACAAGCATAATTAACTTTGATTTTAAATTATTGACTCGTTTCGTTTTCTGTAAAACTTCCTCAGTAATATTAAAGTAAATCTTAGTTTAAATCAATTTGTCAACATCCTTAACATGATTAATGCTTAACTTAAATATATCTTTTCAACTTAGTGTTACAGATAGCAAATTCCAGTACTTAGAAACCGAAGACAACAACATGATTAACACGTGTCAAACACGAGACTACCCTGAAATCTTCTCGCGTGAATCTCCTGCACTTCCCTTTTCTCCTTCCTCTGTTCTTCTTCCTGTTTCCCCATTTTTTTTTATCTATAAAGCTTAAGTTTTAAAAACTGTTGAAACTACAAATACTCACCCACGCACTCAATCACTGACCCAGGAACAACCCGAAGAATCAAGTAATCTAACTCGAGTTTCACTCGAGTCCACCCTGATGCGAATTTCCCCGCCGCCGTGCACGTGCACGACGGTCCACCACCGCGCCAACGCCACGCGACACCACCAACAAACCATAAACTCACCACTCGTTCGAAATCTAAGCTCAAATCAATGCCATAAGTACTTAATCGAAATATACATGTAAACACGAACTGCTCCACGAACACGATGGGCAAAAACCACCTCGTTTTCACTGTCGCGGCCGCCAGAGACGACAAGACTTCGGTGAAATCTCGCCATCGACCCCATCACACACTTCCCAAAATATCATATCGCTCGGTGGTACTACGGCACCGCGATCACCCATCGAACCGAACCCAAAACACAGAACCCATAAACCCTAAAATTGCTTCACCCCATCAAATCTTGCATTCGAAAATATTTTTAGCATTTTTCTAGTGATCTCACATCACCACTCTAGCTTCATGTTAAATTACAACAACAATTATTGATTGAATTATCTGAAATTCATGAAATAGCACCTACGGTTTACTGATGAACTGTTCTAAACACGGTTAACTAAAAATTATAATTCTTGTCTCAAAAATCATATTACTATATGTTGTTTCAATATACAAATTCAAATCTACAATCCAAGTCATTCGAATATTGATCCTTGTATTACTTATACTGTAATTGTAAGTTTACAGTTCTTATTTCTCACAGCCTACCTAAAAATAATACAATTCTTAAACTTAAGCAAATTTATTTAGTTAAGTTATTAATTAAAGAAAATGATCATATATAAAAAGTATGATTTATTCTCTGATTTTCTTTACCTCAGCAATTGAAACCTGGAAGAACATGATATGCAGATCTTACAGTACTTAACAAAACATTCCAGAACTTAAATCATCCACATAACAAATCTTCATAAATTTCATAATAAGGGTTAGATTAGAAATAAGTTTACTCACCAAAACATTCCTGAACAAGAGCAATCATATTCCATGAAACTGCAGTATGAATATGCTTGAGGCCTGAAACTGTCTGTGTATATTTTTCTTTGTTTTTGTATTGAATTTAATTTTTTTAGTTTGCTTGCTTTATTATTTGTTTCAGGTTTCCTAAGTTCCTTTATCTCAACGAACTGAAAAGAAAATGCATTCATATGTATATATAGAAGATAAGAAGAGATATAAAGGGAGGCTCAACTGGTAAGGTATTTACTTAGCTTTGTTCTGTTTTAAACAGATTTCATTTATTACAAAGAAAAGATCTGCTATATTTGCTTTGAACAAAAGAGTGGCTGAGATGATAGCAAGTACATATTTTGCTTCTTAATAGGTCTACACACTACAATTATGTTTACACCATCATCATTTTGTAGTTAACTTACGGCCTGTACATAACACTATATTTGTACATAAACATATACTTGTAGGAAAACTTGTTCTTAAAGGCTTGTATTTATCCTTCTCTTTTGTTTTTTTTTAATTATTAGTGCAGCCTGACTTATCTCAGTGGCATATACATATAGTTTGTTCTTGTTTCATTTCGTACTTGACATCATCTCCTTGTTTGTAAAACCTGATTTGTTTTGAGGATAAAATAGACTTGAATATGCTGTAAACACTTGTCTTTCTGCATTGAAAAATTGTATTTTACAGTTCATTATTAGCGTGCTAGTTTTACTTTATTTGTACTGTTCATGTATGATTATTATGGTTAAAATTGTTAAATCTTATCCTATTAGTAATTTAAATTACCAAATCTTTGATACTTGTATTTTATTTTTCTAGTTATAACTTATGTTTGCATATTTATATCCTTAGTTACATCTTATATTTTATAATTATATGTTATACTTATGTTCATAATTATGATTTATACTTGTTTGGTATATTTATGTTTATAATCATTTATATTGTTTTATACTTAAGTTTTAAATTTCCATATTTAATACCCATATGATTATTATTTAAGTTCTACAATTAGATATACATACATATATTATATTGAACCTTTTAATTCAATAAGAAAGATTTTGTTTTAAACAATTTTAAAGATTTTCTTTACAGTCACATGCATAACTGGTAAATGATTGAGATCTCATCAGTTTATAAATTGAAAAACTCGTATTTCATTTAAATTAGAGTAATTATTATTCATATGTATATTTATCAGATATAAACAAAGTAAAGTATTTTAATTCAATTATATATAAAAATAAATTTTATTATAATATTATCAAATGATTTTATTTTTGAATTCCCAAAGTTTAATTCCCCTTTAAAAATACAATTTAAATAAATAAATTGGCAGTGTTCCCAAATCATAAGCATTTTAATATTATCAATCTACATTTTATTTAAATTAGATTAAACATTTATTAAAATAAACGGGGCCAAAATTCCAGGGTCGTTACAGTTAGCCAAAAGTCAGATGACAGTCCCATATAAGAAGTCAAGTAGAAGCACCTGAAATACCTCGGTCTGACCCAAGTATTATTTAAAAAGAAAATAATAAACGGATTAGTCTAGCTATAATTATCATATAAAATGAGATAGAACAAGAGATATGACAAAAACGTGTGATAACAATAATGCCATACTGTGACAAGGATACATTTAACAACAACAAAAATCATACAATATCTCAAGAATCTCAAAACACCAAAAAGAATGTCATATTCTTTATTTTATTCACCAAACCAAAGATATTGACAAACATATCAATTCCAATAGCAAAAATTAGTGAAACACAAATTCTAGAAATCATCAATTAGAAATCCAAAAAACATAAAGGGGGAGGCCTATCACAAACGGGAGCAAGAGAACTCACCAACACGTGCAACACAAACGGAACGCTATTCCATGGTCGCTAACCATAAAGTCGGTGCAACGACGTAGTGTACTATCAGTACGTCCGAGGAACCTGACATTCAAATAATTCAGAACATCGACGTAGTACAGTAACGGTACGCCTGATTGACCTGAAACTCCATACGACGTAGTACAATAACGGTACGCCTGAATAATTCGAAACAACGATGTAGTATAATAACAGTACGTCCGATGTACCCAAAACTCAAATGAATTGGACAATGACGTAGTACAATAACAGTACGCCCGTTGAACCGATCTCCATAAAAGAACCTGGGTCGCTAGCCCAAAAAAATGAGACAAAACTCCAAAGAACCCATAGGTCGTTAGCCTATAAAAGAAATGAGACGAAGCTCAATAAAATGAGGTACAGTCCCCCATGTAGACAAAGAGACATCACATAGCGCTAGTCTAAACCATAAAATGATCACCATTGATCAATGAAAAGTGTGAATTACACTAAGCTAGTAAATAAATGAGTTTAGCTTCATGTCCCATAACCACTGGTTTAACTTAAATATTTACGAACAAATTGTAGATTTTCACTCGAAAATTGTCACAAGAGTTTCAATCAAACTAGTCTAAGAATTAACCGACAAAGTAAACACAAGCGTTTCATACCACTTGTTTTGCTAAGTCGTTTAATTGGATTTCTCGAACGAATGAGATAAAGGTTTGTATATACTAATAGATTAGAAAACGGTTTTAAAAAGCGAGTTTGATATTGAAAGTAAATGTTGAAATCGTTTTGATGAAAGAGTTTGAATATTTACTACTAGTATAGAAACCTTTGCATTTTAAAGTGTCAAACCATAGAAATGATTGTAGAAACAATCCATCACCAAAAATTCACATACGAAGACGTGAATTAAATCCAAAGAAATCGATACCAAATCCAACAAAATGAATATTCTTAAAAATCCAGAAAAAGAAGTCATTAAAGTCAATAAAAGTGATAACAACTAATCGGATTGACATAAATCGATAAACATTGGAATTTTACTCAAAAATTAGGCAAATAGACAAAAATGCACAGTTCCAGACGTCCAGGGGTCAATCCAGACTTCTGGATTTGGTCTCTGGAAATATTTTAGAAAACCATCCAGATGTCTGAGATTTCAAATCTGACGTCTGACCCCCTTTCAGACGTCTGAACCATAATTTCAGACGTCTAAAATTAATCACTGCCATCTGAATTGTCTGTCGTTTCTTCTTTTTCTCCAGAATGCAAAACCAGACGTCTGAACCTATATTTCAAACGTCTGGATGCCTGGGCTGGGCAACAATTTACCTAGGCCATGATGGCCAAAATGATTCGGGAGCGATCGAGCGAGCAATGATGACTAGGGATTTACGCCAAGCGAAACTCAGCTTTGTAAGCTCTTCGACACACCTTGAATATCATGTCCAATCATCCATAGAAGGATTTTCATAAAAATTGGACTTCAAAACCTAAAATTGGAAAATTCACAAAATCAATTCAAATCAAAAGCAAATGAACATGAATAGATGTTAGGAATTTATACCTAACAACAAAGAAAGTTATAGACATAGATGTGAGTTCAAGAACTCACCTCTAAACCCAAAAACACAAGTGAGAAGCTATAAAACAAGGCAAGATCAACCACTTTTCAATTTTAAGCTAAGAAGCTTCAATCTAAGCTCATAAGAAAAATATTTCCTTAGTTAGGGTTTAGGAATTTCTGAAATTTGAAGAGAGATTGAGATAAAGAAGATGACGAGGATGCTTACCTAAGCTTCTCCTTGATTTCTAGCTTAACGTTGATTTTTTCTAAGGGGATTAGGTCTTAGGAATTTCTATTTTCTTTTCTCTTCCCCCATTTTTATCTTAGCTTGAGAGTATAAGGAAATGAGACTGAATGAAGAGGAGAGGAGGTGGAGTTAGGGTATTATGTTGGGTTATTGGGCTGAACCCAAGCCCAAAGCCCAATAAAGAAAATAGCGAAATTCTACTCAACTCCAAACATATCGATGTCTATACTCAAAAAGATCGTAAACACCATTTTGGACTCAATGGAAGTGGTTATAAGTCCTAATTCGACTGTTTACGAAAATTATCATTTCGGACTTTAATCCGACTAACGATGCTATATTTAAATAAAACATTTAAATATACAATCGTATAAACTCCCCTCCTTAAAGAAATTAAATCAAATACATCGTTTTTAGGGTAAAATAAACCATAATCTAAAGTATTTTTTACATATCTTAAAATTCTTTTAAGTGCTTTTAAGTGAGTTTCTTTAGGTTGAGATTGGTATCTTGCACAGAGATAGACACTATGCATGTTGTCAAGACGACTTGCTACTATATAAAGTAGCGAACTAATCACTCCCCTACATAATTTTTGATCAACATCTTTTGATTTATCTTCTTTACTTAAAGCTACATTAATTGTCATTGGAATTCGTTTCCCACTAGAAGTGGTCAATCCAAATTTATTAATTAAATACTTAGGATATTTTCTTAACAAATGAAAATTCCTTTATCTAATTGTTTGATTTGAAGTCCTAAGAAGGAACTTAATTCTCCCATATGACTCATTTCAAATTCTTTAGTCATTAAATCTGAATTTTTTTTATTCGTTATGCTATTAGTTCACCAAAATATTATATCATCTACATATATTTGTACTAATTGAATATCGTTTTTGTTTCTTCTAATAAAAAGAGTTGTTTCTATTTTACCAATTTCAACACTAGATTGTAGTAAATAAGATCTTAGTCTTTCATATTAGGCTCAAAAGCTTGTTTCAGACCATATAAAGCTTTCTTTATTTTATATACATGATTTGAAAATTTATTATCTTCAAAAAGTGGAGGTTGTTCAACATAAACAACTTCTTTTACAAAACCATTTAGAAAAGCACTTTTAACATCTATTTGATATAACTTGAAATTATTGTAGTTTGCGAAAGCAAGTAGAATCCTGATAGCTTATAGTCTTGCTACGGGTGCAAAGGTTTCATCATAATCAATTCCTTCTTCTTGACAATAACCTTGCGTGACTAAACAGGCTTTATTTCTCACGACCTCACCAAGTTCATTCCTTTTATTTTTATAAACCCATTTTGTTCCAATTATACTTTTATCCTCAGGTCTAGGAACAAGTTCCCAAATAACATTTCTGGTGAACTGATTCAATTCTTCTTGCATAGCAAGAATCCATGAATCATTAGTTGATACTTTCTTTAGATTTTTAGGTTCAACGGTTAATATAAAAGCTACATTACTTATACTATTTAGTTGATTTCTTGTTTTAACTATAGATTCAATATTTCTTAGAATATTTTCTACAGGATGATCTTTTAATAACCTAATTCTTTTATTATGTTGAATGATTTCACAATTAGTCTCATTAGGTTCATTATTTAAAGTTACAAAATCTTCTTCATCTTCTATTTGTACAGTATCTTTAAAATTTTCGTCAAAAGATACATGCATTATTTCTTCAATAGTATTAGTTCTTAAATTATAAACTCTAAATGTTTTACTTCTATTAGAATATCCGATAAAGATACCTTTGTCCGATTTAGGTTCAAATTTATCTAAATTATCTTTTGTATTAAGAATAAAACACTTACTACCAAAAAATTTAAAATAAGCTACTATGGGTTTTTTATTGTAAAGCAATTCATATGGTGTTTTATTAGTTAATGGTCTAATTAAAATCATATTTAATATATAAAAGGATGTAGCGACTGTTTCAGCCCAAAAGTTTTTAGGTAAGTTACTATCAGAAAGCATTGTTCTAGCACACTCTTGAATCATTCTATTCTTACGTTCTACCACTCCATTTTGTTGTGGAGTTCTTAGAAAATAGAAATTATGAGTAATTCCTTTTTGATTGCAGAAATTCTCAAAATTTTCATTTTCAAATTCTCCATTGTGATCACTACGAATAGTTTTTATTTTTAAAGAAAGTTGATTTTGAATTCTTTTAGCAAAATTCTTAAATAATTCAAAAGCATTACTTTAAAGTTTAAGAAAAAGTGTCCAAGTTTATCTAGAATAATCATTTACAATTACAAAAGCATATTCATTGTGGTTAATTGATTGAACTTGAGATAGACCAAATAAATCTAAATGAAGTTATTCTTGAGATTTAGAAGTGGAGATCATATCTTTTAATTTAAATGAACTTTTCTTAAGTTTTCCTAATTGGAAAGCATCACATATACTATCTATTTAAAGTTTAACTTGGGAAGACCTCTAACTAAGTCAAGTTTTAATAACCAAGATAAAAATCTAAAATTTAAATGACCAAATCTTTTATGTCAAATCCAAGGGTCACTTGTATTAGCCAAAAGACATAAGTCATCATTTGAAACTTTCATACTAAGGATGTAAATGTTTTTCTTCCTAATTCCTTCAAAGATAATATTTGACTTATTATCTTCGATGTAACACTTATATTTTCCAAATTTAATTTTAAATCCTTTATCACAAGGTTGACTTATATTAAACAAATTATGTTTTAAATTCCTAACTAGCGAAACATCATAAATAAGAGGAGTTTTAGAATTACCGACATTGCCGATGCCAATCACATATCCTTTTGTGTTATCTCCAAAGTTGACCAATCCACCATCTTGATATATTATGTCATTGAGTGTCTCAGGATTTCCAGTCATATGCCTTGAACAACCACTATCAAGTATCCATTTATCTTTCTCAATTTGCATAGTTTGTCCATTGGTTGTTGGTTCTTCAAAAGCCATGTAACATGTCTGTTCCTGCATAACAAACCAATTCGTTAGATAACTTGATTTTTCATAAAAACTATATGCAGACTTATGATACTTTGATGAAATGCATAAGCTCAAACTAGTATTAACAAAATTTCCTAAAAATTCCATTTTTAACTTTTCAAGTTTCAGGTTATGAAAACCATGAAAACCTGGCTCTGATACCAATTGAAAGGGAGTGCGGATTAAGGATCTTAGGGCTAATTTCACTACAAGAGAAACCGGCTATTCCAATGGCTCCCAGCCGTTGGAGGCCGTTGAAAGCCGTTAGAAAAGTCGTTGGAATAGCATTCACACTTTCCAACGGCTTCCAACCGAAGCAACGGGGTTATTCCAATGGCTTTAAACGGAACTTAGCCAATGGAGGCCGTTGGAAGCCATTGGTTTAAAATGACCAAAGAGCCATTGGTAGTCGTTGCTAATCTGGTGAAATATTTTTTATAACAGCAAGCCATTCACCTTCCAACCACACACAATCAATATATATCCATTTCCATTCCATTTCCATTCTATTTCCACTCCATTTCACATATATATATATAGCATATCCAACACATTATACCACAAACAATATAAAAAACAAAAAATCAACATCAAACATTACATTTTCAAACCAAACTCCAAATCAATATGTACATAAACAATAAAACCCACACCAACACCAACTCCAACTCCATATTCAAGTCAATATATACAATGCAAACACTTAAACCTCACCACCTCAAAGTCAATATATACATAATAACCATCAAACACAATCCTCACCACCTCAAAGTCAATATATACAATAACCAACCACAAAGACAATAATCATCATACCTCTCAAGCATCATCATCACCTCCGGAAGCACCAGACGACGAAGGGAAGAAACAATGCCTCTGTGCGTACTCCACTAAACGTTGATTCAGCTGCTCCATTTGTATAGCGCGAAGATGGTCCTGCTCTTGCAGCTGCTCAACCATGGCTCTAAGCTCTTTTATTTCAGCTTTGTCACATGCCTTTTGAGCTGCCCGAACCTGCAAATAGAATGTGAGATGTTCACATTTGTATTATAATCATATTATTAAGCAATGCATATTTTAAAATATAGAAACGTAAATGACGTGATCTTAAGCAATGCATATACCACAAGGACATGCATATTTTATTAAATGATAATGATGCAGGATGATAAACAATAAAAAATATTACCTTTTCAATATCTATTTTGGTGTATGATGCCAAAATACCAGGTTTTCCCCTACTTTACAATGAATTAATTAAATTCTTATTCCATTTCCACTTGTTTCCGTTTTGAATGAAAAATAAAATGGAATGTGTTAGAGCTATACAAACTTGATTCGAACTATTGGAATTTTTTGAATTTATTTATTTCTACAATAATGTCTTACATTGTTCAATTAAAATAACGTGTCAAACGTAGAATGTTCTTTTGTGCAATTTTAGTTACTTTTATTGTACATTGCATTTTTATATCGCAACCTAAGACCCGTCATTACTTTGGTTCATTGCACTATTTGAGTCTAAGGTATAGAATGATATTAAATTTTGTTGTTTTTGGTAAAATAGTTTGGATATTATATCAGCAACAATAATACATTTCATGAAATTATATAATATAAACAAACTAGATATTAAAAATATTATAAATTTGGATTGTACCTTATATTTTAATATTACAAGAAATTTGAATTGTCATCAGCGAAATTAATTTGATTTTTTTTAATTTGCATTTATAATTTAGATTATTGATTTTTTATTGTTATGAATTTGAGTGCGATTTCATTATTGTAAATTTTAGTGATTTAATTTACGACATGCAAAGAGATATGGAGATTTCATCTATTTTCATAAATAGCAGGGGTATAAAGCATGAGTTTCCCTTTAACTTTGTCATATAAGACCTCCATTAGTGTGTTCTTTTTAATTCCATTTATTATTTTTAATACTACTACCATTTTTTTTGAGTTCATATTTTTGGTTCCTAATGTAAAATAGCGAACCCTTTTTTTGTTCATGTTTTTGGTTCCTAATGTATAGTGTATCAATAGGTTAATTTATTAAATATAATATTTCAATGTTTAAAAGATTACCGTTTGGTTTCCATAGCCATAATGCCTATTCCGCTGCGTCGAATCCATAATAACGTCGAAAATATTATCTTGCTCCTCTACCGTCAACTCATCACGATCCGATTCTGATAGCAGTTCTGCCCGTGCCTCCTGAAACTTTTCCTAAAATAAAAAACAATTACAGGTTAAAATTAGTAGAGTAGGATTTAAACTTAACGATATTAATAAAATAAGATTCAAAATATGCATACATATGCAGCCGTCGCCCTATCATCATCATCCCACTGATATGTAATACTGCCAGCATTGTCTACTTGCCTTGATGCGTGGGTGCGGGTAAATACCTCCATCATAGACACGGGACGTCCAAGCGATCATTCCTACAATAAATAATTTATATATTTTAATTTTTCATAGCCAATTACTGAATTGATTAATATACAAAATGTAATAACGGTTTACATTCGTAATTCATAAATTTACCAAGTCCTCACGGTGATGCTGAAAAGACTTGGATCCTCCACGATGCGTTACAGGATTCCTACTTCTATTGGCAGAGTTCCTCTCCGACTCCACCTGCAATTTAAATTGAATATTATATTTACTAATTGAAAAATAATTAACTATATATTTGGTAGATTTACCTTGAACTCGTCGGTCTCCCACCAACTCATCCAAGAATCCCATACAGAACCATCCAGTTCGGTTTCTTCCTCGATTTTTTAAGAGCTGACATTACCTCCCTGTAATTTTTGGCGACCTTCGAATTCCAGTGGCGTTGAACCATGGTGACATCGATCTTCGCCAAGTCCACTTGCCCCTATACAAAGAGAAAATATTACTAATTGTTCATTTATAGTTATTCATATAGTAAAGTAGTATAAACTCACCAGAAAATCCTGCCATATGGCCTCCCTGACTTGATCAGGGATCTTACTCCACTTAGGCCAGCAATCTGTCATCCTGCTCATATATGATTGCTTGGAAATGCCAAGCACAACCCCTGAGGGCTCCAAATCAAATCGCTTGTGTTAGATATAAAACAAAGCTCTAGACAAGTATATATATGCACGAACAAATTTATATTGTTATCATTTTAATTTTGATACTTACGCTCCATCAGCCTTCGGCTGTAAATCTACAAGTGGTCGAGCCGGAGGCTCACCACTACTCTCGCCGACCGAGCGAGAAGAGCTACGACATCTGAAGCATGAAATCATACCTGTTGAAAGTTTCATTTTTAATTATAGACATAGATAAAATGATGATGATATGTGGTGCATGTAATAAAGTCATTTTTAATTGGTAGTGCATGTAATGATGATGATATGTGATGCGTGTGCGTGAATAATTGTAAAAATTACCGGATATTATTCAGTCCTCATCATTTTCTGATTCAGACTCGGTCTCGTGTTCTATATCATTTTCCTCTACACTCTCAAATGCTTCGACTAATTGTCACGACCCATTTTTTCGTACTGATTTAAACCGACTCTTGCCAGCTGTACCGTTCGGAAAGACGGATAATGAAAGAAAGAAAGAAGGTAGAAATAGAAAGAAGATAGAAGAAAAGAGAACAAATCAGAATCTCACAGCGGATTGACTAAATTATAATATAAATCAAATCTTTACATGAAACCAAAATTGTTACTTTATATAACATATACAGGTTTTACATCTGAGTTACATCCATACAACTCGAACAGTTATACCAACCCTGTCCTTACAACCATAATCACACGACCAAACAGATTGAATATAATCATTTACGAGAATATGTTACTGATCCAGCTCCTTCCCTGAACAGCTTCAACTCTTCCAGTTAAATCTGGAATACATATGCTCGGTCCGACCCGAGCATATAGGAAAAACACCAAGCCCGGGTCAGACTGGTAAACCAGCGTGAGAAACACACTCAACTTGATTATTAAAGTTAGAAATTCCTTTGAAACAAAAGCATCTCGCAAGACCACGCCATAAATAAACATGTCGGGTTTTTACCTTACGATAGCTAAAACAATTTTATTAAAATTCTCAGATATTATAATAGGGTCTATTTACAAATACTTATCAAAATAGCCGAAATTGTTACATTATTAAATTCCAGCTACTAGCCACAAAGTGGGTAATACAAACAAAACTCGTAAAAGGCGCGTAGGGAGAATGGATTTCCAACTGATGACTAGGCACTGGGGTACCGCCTGTCATAGTACGTGGCCTAGATCACCATATCGAGGATCATTCCTGACCCCATGCAACACAAGACCGGGACTACCCCTAACTGGATTATCTCGAGTAAGATCACCCATGGTTGGGATCAGCAACCGCACCACTAAGCCGAAATAAAAGGGACATCTAGACAGGGATGACCTCACTCTGAAATGGGTGCTACCCACCTAGCCTTGCTGCATAACCGCTGATTTTCAGTCATTCCCGGTTGATGACGCTTGAGGCTAAGCATTACCTTTTCAGCACATATTCCTTAGAATGCCCATCATCCACCTGACGATGTTTTGAAAGCATTCATCCATACAAGTCCGTCCCCGGTTCGAACGGAACCGAAGGCACTACTCCTACTACATCCATTTTGGAAACATCCTCAGGATTAGTAGCGACTAGCCCTTGCACTTCACTGCTCCATCTTCGACTCCGAACTCATCTTCCTCACAAAAACGTATAAACCAGATCGAAGTGGTTTTCGAGAAATTAATCTCGATCCCGGTCTCTTCGAAACGATTAGTGTATTGTCCAATATTGATAGTATCAAATAATCAACCAATACAACCAAGTTATTTCCCATTGCAACCATTAAGCCTTGTTCACATTTCGAATCCTAACGGACTAAAATTTACTAAGGAAGCTTATTCCATTCGATATATATATATAAAACCATTTCTTTCTAAATCATACTTATGAAGTTTCCAAATATTATTTACAGGTTTAGTAAAATACTCTTTATAAGGTTATTTTAAAATATTAATTAAGCAACATTTATATAACATGGATGTATATTAAAGAAAATATACTTGAACATTATTTTAATAAAAATTATCCTTTAAGGAACCATTCAAAATAGTTTAATACTTGATATAATTTAAAGAATACATACTTATAAAAATTATACCTTTTAAAAAAAATTTCACAATAATATATAAACTACGTTTGATTTTTCAAAATATATATTAATTCTTTTAACACATTCTAAATAATATTTATTTTTAAAACAAAACTAGATTCAAAATTAATCAAACAGAATAAGACTTATCAGTCTCAAAGGTACTTATCAATTCACCATTCACATTTCACAAATTTCAAATATTCAATCAATCGGCTTCCATAGATCGATATTATATTCCCAAATATAATTAACAGGGAATTACAGGTACATGTATGAACAACATATCATAATTTAGAAATGCTATTAATAACTACATAGATAATATCATATAGATGGCTTATACAATCCACAAGAGTTAATTTTTTACTATTTAGCGGAATGGTGTCAGTTTCCGCTGTCAGGATGTCAAACAGTTTGAATATTCTACTATTAGCATATATATTCAGTTTGGGAACATTTTGAATGATAAACCGTGTAAAATTACACAACGGCACTTATATTCAAACGGTATTTTAATTCTGCCTATAAGGTCTACAAAATTTTCTTATTTAATCTACACAATAGATCGTACAACGGCGTAAAATCTAGTGATACGAATAAACCTCTTAATAATACTTTATTTTATGGGAAATTAAATAATTATTATAAAATTACCTAAGAAATTTGCGTTAATTCAAAGGTATAACGTTTATTTAATTTTCCTTAATCATTTCACTTATACTTATTCTCTTTTACAAATAAACTCAAGGGTCGTTAAATAAATAAATAAATTATTAAAAAGCTTGTCTAGTTTACAATGAAGTAGCTTATTTAGATAACTTAAATAAAATTCAAAATTGATCAAACTTGTTTTCAAACTTCCTTGTTTTTATTTAAACATAAGTTACATTTTTCTTTTTTTTATTTAAAATAAAAATGGTTTGATCCACCGCATGTACTCTGATCACTTCCTAATTCCATGCTTGGGAAATAATTTGTTGTAATTTACTTTACATTAACTTATTACCATTTTTAATATTAAATTCCAGTTTACAATAACTAGACCCAATGGATGGAACCAAATCCTAAAACAACCCACAATCCTCTACTAAATTTAAACACCATAAACGGGCTAAGCCCAGACCCAAATACTAAGCAAGTCAACCCAATTCCACCTTCTTCTCAATCGTCCCTACCTCCAGATTAGCATTCCTCCATCTACACCTGAAATCTGATGCTTCATCGGAGAGTCAACTTTGATTGACTCAGCGTCTCCTTCGAACCCACCTACTCACGCAATTCGTCACGAACCGGAATTAAATGCAGACTTCATTCTCGCCTCATACGACCTAGAGACCTTCCCCGTGCACATTGTAAACATATACAAATTTCGCCAGCAACCAATGCTTGCTACGTCACCCTAGACCAGTCAAACTTACTTCCTAGAACCCATTCAATGTCTCGCTGAAGTCCCTTGACCGTCTGATAAAAAACTCGACCAACGACCCAACTTCCTGCAACTAGAAAATCAACATACCCCCATACATTGACCCACCGCGACAACCACCAGCCCCTACTTGGCACGCCACCTGTCACAACCGAGAGCCCCTTCATTTCTCTTACTTCCTTCCCAAGATCGAAGCACTCGGTCGCCACAACAATCCCAAAATCAACACTGATTCCACCATTTCCCAAAACTGCATTAAACCCTAAATTTGATTCGAACAACCGAACCAAACCCAAAATCGACAAACGGCCACAGTAGATGCCTCCACCATGATCGCCTACTCCTATCAGAACAGACCACGTCACCCCTCTTCGACTAAATCGTCGGAAAAATATTTTTGAGTGAAAACCGACCATCTTTCCATTTCTCAAAATATTCATCATTAAAAATTATAATTTGACCACTAAAATTCATATTTTCTTATAAGAATCGAGATTACATACTTAAATCCTAGAAATAAAAACATTAAATTTTAGACCAAAATTGGGTTTCCACTGTAAAACAGTACCCTGTCGAGCTACACAACCTATTTCTACACAAATTTATTTTTTTCACAAACTATGTTCGAAAGTAAACAAACTCCTACTTTGCATCAACATGAGATATAGCTTAGGTGAAAAGATTTAGATTTTTGAAGGCTAATTGAACATTATATTTACAGTGACAGAGTAAATTTAAATTTCCTGGTTTTGAAGACTTAGTTTCTCACCTTCCACATTGATTCCAGATGCTTCAAAACTTGAAGTTGAAATCTTGACTAAAAGTTGAAATCTGAAATTTGAACAACTTCTTTAAAATTCCTGTGTTTTGAACTTGAATAGCAAACACACCAAACTGTTTCTTCCTCATAAACAGAACACTACTTTTCTTCTTCTCACCCTTAAAACTTAAATCCTTAATTGCTTAAGAAATTTAACAGAGTTTGATTTTCATGAATTTATGCTTACAATCTCCAATAACTCGAAGCTAAGATGGTTCAGTTATATACATGTAGCTGCAATCAAGAAGAGTGAACAGAGTAGACAAATTGTTTGCTGTAGTTGCCATTTTGTTGGTCTGCAAATTTGACTTTTACTTTGTTGAAAAGATTGTGAAAGAAATATGTATTTTATCAGATACTTCCTCCTTTGGTCAGACAAAATTACTGCCGTATGTATTTGTTAGTTTCCTGATCCTTACATTACCCTGTTCCCTTTTCTTTTTTACTTACAGTAATGGGTTTTTGCTAACTCCCTATCTATGTTGCAGCGTCTTGTTTACAAAGATATTTGTATTTAGGTTTGAACAAAGACAAATATATGTATGTGCTATATTTAAGTGTAAGACAAATATACGTATGTATTGTCTTTAAGTATATGAATGGAAGCAATCCCTTGATTGTTGAAATAAATGTTTTCTTTTTTAGGGTGAAATGAAAAATTGAAAAGTAATTGAATTAGTATTTTGGTTCTTTCCAGCTTACTCGACTTAGATTAATATTTTTTTTCTTTTGATAAGATAAATAATTGCTACTTGTTATTGTTTTCTGATTTCTAACTTACAGTAAATAACTTATGACCTTCCTCTTATCATATATTTAAAATAATATAAATCATACACTATTAAAAGCGTATGCAAATATATTCAAGATTTAAACAGCTCATAATTCACATTATTAGACAAAGTAATATTTGTAATGTTTCTATACGTTTTAAAAATAAAAATAAAAATGAGAAACTATATTGAAATAACATTTCTTAATTAATTTATCTTATAAATATATATGTGTTAATTTAATCAAAGACTACAAAATGGCTAAAGTTTTATCTTTGCTTTTGACTTAGTTGAAATTGCATTCGTCATTCATACAATGAAATAAAGGTGAAAACTCATTAAATTCAAATAACCTCTTGTCTCATTTGTTTTATAAAAATACATAGGGTTTTTAAATAGAACCTAACATTCTATGTAAAATACCCCATATACGTATGTTATAAATAGAATGACTTTCAATATTAAATACTTGGTGTGTTCTAAACTTCATAGTAGTATAAAAATTATTTTTATATCCTTCTTATATATATATAACCATATCCAAAATTTCATTTATAATATAGACATATATTATCTACAAATATTTTAAATCATTTATTATCTATGTATATATAGTTTCTCAATTATATACACCCTTCTTATTATAGTTAAGTGGTTGTTATACATCTAAATTTATTGATGTGTTTTATCCATTAAATATTATAAAATTCCTTATTCAATGTGTATATAGTTTCTTTCCAATTATTTATTTGATTCATATACACATCTATTTATTTATAACATTTCGTCAATTTAAATATTTTAAATTTTCTTTTCAACCTATCATTACACATTCACACTTTTCTAATTCAATAAATATCATTATTTTAGAAATCTTAATACTTCTATTTAGTTAATACAGACATCATTGTTTGTATATATATGTATGTATGTATACCGGAATCAAATTTTTTTACTTTTACTTCATTATGAATTTTATCCAAATTTTATATACATCTCAATTTAAATTAATGTCATAAATTCCTATCCTCGTTATGTGTAAATTTATTGTTTTCCGATATATATATGACTATTTGATTTTAATAAATTTAAATACTCTAATATAGTTTATCTTATAGAATAAAATATACACGTTTAATCTTTAATATATGTTTCCAAAACAATCTACGCATATTTTTTTTTCAAAACAAAACATGTATGTAAGAAATTCTATTTAAACCAATCTAAAATTTAATATAGACTTGAAAATTCAAATTATGTTGATTTGGAAAATTGCATAAGATTATTAACCATTACTTTATGGAAATATTGTATATTAAAATACAATATTATTAAATATTATGAATTAATATTCACAACCCAGGATGTTCAAAATCTCGGGTCATTACATTCCTCCCCCCTTAAATGAATTTCGTCCTCGAAATTCCATAATTAATCTAGTAAAATTATCTACACAGATTAGAACAGATCAATAATAAGCAAAACCAGTAAATACATAGATTCAAACTGTTTATCGTACATTACATTAGTTACAATCTAGAATATTTCTATAGCTGTTACCATAATCCAGTCAACCCTACTTATATATATATATATATATATATATATATATATATTACCCTACCAAACATCTAATACCTAACAATCATGACGTCAATAGGTCATAAACACCTATAAAAAGCACACCCCACTAAGAGAAAACAACCCAACTAACTATGGACTCTCACTATCGGAGTCCTCTCTTTCCAGTCCCGATAATTCCCTGACCTCTGCATCACTATCTGGTACCCAAGCATCCTCTGGATCAGGCTCTCTCGGAATGAAACCTACACCATCTGGCTCCTCAACAGCATTATCAAGATCTCAATAACTGCGTCCTCATTTTCAGATTCGACAAATTCCTCAACTTCGAACTCTTCCTCTTCCTCCTTGACCTCAAATTCCTCTTCTTCCTTGAACTCAAATTCCTCTTCCTCCTCGACCTCAAATTCCTCTTCATCGTCAAATACTTTCTCAGGTCCTTCCTTAGCCTCCTCCATAGGATCTTCTTCTCGAGGTTGTGGCTGTTCGATAGGCTCCATTGGCATTTCCTCAGACATTGATGGTTCACCCGGATCCTCCTAAGACCTCCCAGCCAAACCATAATTGCCATCCCTTCTGTCCTTTGAGATTGCTCCACCCCGGTTAATGCTACGGGTTCTTTACAATCAAAATCAAAACCCAAATATGAGATCCTAAGGTTTTAGAATTCTATAAACTAAAGAATACACTAAGAGTTATATTTCAAAATTCGTTCCACCCTTTAAATTCCTATTATCCTAGATTTTTATAATATCATTCCTTCAAAATAATTTAAATATACATATTTGGAAAGTGATTATCGGATGGAGAAAATACACTTATATATATTTAGTCTTGTAAACAACTTATTTCTTCAATTCATATATCCATACATATACATATATAACAAAGAAATTGTTATAGGGTTTTTAAATTTCAACATCCTTTCTCTCCTTTTTTTTAGAAACCCGTTATTCTAAAATTATCTTTAAAGTGTGAAAATTTTCCCAAAAATTTACTAGTATAAAATTCCAAATTTCTTTAGTAAATAAACTCAGCAAATTCCTTTTTCCATAGATTCGAATTCTAAAGAGTCCTATTTCTAAGGGTATGTTCAAGTCAAGAAGGGCAACCAATGAAAATACTCAAGGTTGACAACTAAGACCACAAAATCCTAAATGACAAATTATTATCATTACAACCAAACCTTTTTAAATTCCATACATATTTAGAAAAACATATAGAAAATATATTTTTGGGTAAAATTATTTCATTTACCCCTTTAAAACAATATTGTATCTGTTGGCCTAGTTCAAGTTTTTAGAGAATCCTATCAATAACGTTAGCTACTCGTATTGACCAGAATCCATATGCCACTTAACCGATCAATTAACACAATATAAAACCATTTTTTTATATTATTAACAAGTACGCGCTCTCGTGTGTGTGTTTGTGTGTATATACATTCAGACTTAAAAAGCTGCTACAGACTCTATTCCTTAAGGAGAAAATCGCTCGAACCTAGGTATTCACTCAACCAAGGCTCTCATACCACAATGTCACGACCCATTTTTCCGTACCGATTTAAACCGACTCTTGCCAGCTGTACCATTCGTAAAGACGGATAATGAAAGAAAGAAAGAAGGTAGAAATAGAAAGAAGATAGAAGAAAAGAGAACAAATCAGAATCTCACAGCGGATTGACTAAATTATAATATAATCAAATCTTTACATGAAACCAAAATTGTTACTTGATATAACATATACAGGTTTTACATCTGAGTTACATCCATACAACTCGGACTGTTATACCAACCCTGTCCTTACAACCATAATCACATGACCAAACAGACTGAATATAATCATTTACGAGAATACGTTACTGATCCAGCTCCTTCCCTGAATAGCTTCAACTCTTCCAGTTAAACCTGGAATACATATGCTCGGTCTGACCCAAGCATATAGGAAAAACACCAAACCCGGGTCAGTCTGGCAAACCAGCGTGAGAAACACACTCAACTTGATTATTAAAGTTAGAAAATCCTTTGAAACAAAAGCATCTCGTAAGACCACGCCATAAATAAACATGTCGGGTTTTTACCTTACGATAGCTAAAACATTTTTATTAAAATTCTCTGATATTATAATATGGTCTATTTATAAATACTTATCAAAATAGCCGAAATTGTTACATTATTAAATCCCAGCTACTAGCCACAGAGTGGGTAACACAAACAAAACTTGTAAAAGGCGCGCAGGGAGAATGGATTTCCAACTAATGACTAGGCACTAGGTTACCACCTGTCACAGTACGTGGCCTAGATCACCATACCGAGGATCACTCCCGACCCCCTGAAACACAAGACCGAGACTACCCTGTGACGCCCCACCTCTAAGCTCATAATAACAAAGAGTATTAAAAGAAATATTGTCTGTTATTATGAAGAATAAGGCTGGATAGGAGTGGCCATCCGTAGTTAGGCCTTACACTAGTATTGGTTATCTCTATAGGAGTGGTGTATATTTTTAATTTTTCATCTCTTATTTATTTACTCCCATCGACATACCCAATTCCAGTATAAAACGAACTACGATGGTTCATAATAGTTTAGGACAATAAATATAATAATAACACAGATAATATAAATGCGGAACACAGATAAAACAAAAAGTCTCATATATATAATAACTGATGTCAGTTACAATACATGTGATACAGTACATTCGATACAACTACAACTGTCGACCCTGGAAGTTATATACACAAGTACATTATCGTGACTAATATACATGAATACATAACATCCTATACAAATACACTAACTACTAAAATGACAATGACTACTCCAAAAGATATGAAGAGACTTCACAGCTCTAACAGCAACCCAAAGCAAGATATCTACAACCTGTAATAACTCGGTCTGACCCGAGTATTACATTCAAAAGAAAATAATGCACGGGTCAGTCTAATTCAAACTCAGTTATTAATGCATAGAAGCAACAATAATTAAACAACGAACAGACGACAGTCACAAAAAAATTCCGTCTGTCCAACCCTTCAAGAAGAGAATCGGATAACTCTAGATATAACACGTAATAGTGTTAAACAACAAATCAACAAATTCAAATTATCGACTGAGATAAATGAAAAGATTATCAATGAAGGTAATTTAGAAAAACAACAGAATTGCCTAAACGACAATTAACGACAAAATCTAATTATTAAATAAATAATTAGAAATTTATAATCTAATTATCAAATAGATAATTAGACAACAACAAAATGTTTAAATTAAACCAAATCAAAACACCATTCAAACCATTGAAATATCCATTTAAAATGCCAACTTGGGTAGGGCTGCAGTACACGCACGCGTGTACTGCCTCGCCACTACAACATGCATTACACAAAAGATCAACGCATCAAAAGCAAAATAAATACCAATAAAATCAATACCGTGTGGCTGCAGTTCACGCTTGCGTGCACTGCCTTGCCACTACAGTGATGATGTACACAATGAAAATTCACAAAAAAACACAAGGTCAAACCCAAGCGTTTAAGCTGGATTCAACTCAAGTGTAGTCAGAAAAACAATCCATTTGCATCAATGCAACGCAAAACAACAAGGGCAACTGCAACCAAAAACTGCAGCCACCACAAGTATGCAAGGGCAAGCTATAACCAAGAAACTGCAACAAAAACTCAGATGCAAGCCAATAAAGGCCAGACAGAATCAAATTGCATTCGTGTATACCAAAGACTGGAAACAAAGGTAACTCAACACAAATGACAAACACAAAGACTCGAGTGAGTAAACACTTCAGGTATGCAGACCAAAGAGTAAAAGTAATCTGGATCAATTGCCATCAGGTCAGAGACACAATGCAGCAAGTTACAAGGATAAATGAATCTACAAAACAACAAGTGTTCAACAACACAGAGTTATGCTGTGAAGTCAATATGGCAAACAACGATGAAATATATAAGTGCAGACACGTTACATGAGTACCAGGCTTCAAGTCAAGCAGTAGAAATGCAGACTCAATTATCAAATGCTCATAAACACTTGAATGACTCAAGTGATACAAATTATATGCCCTATATAAAGTGAAATTTAAGTGATGGTATCAGAGCAATAAAATGAAGACTGTACTCAGGTGTACCTATCAACATATGATCAGTGGCATGCTTACAAATATACAATGCCATATTGAATAATAATATGCTACAGTGGGCACTAAATGAAGCTGGATAGTGCCATCAAAATGCATGAATAATGCATGCTATGGGTCTGACCACATGGATGGACAATCACATAAATGCAAACAAAGATCACATGTGTAGCAGCCTAAATAATGAAATAGCTATATTCGAGATCCAATATAGTGAATCCCATGATGAACAGGTATGTAAGGATATAAAACTAAACAATGAACACAGTGGTCATTATATCTACTCAGACTTCAATATATTTACATGAAGGCAGTGACAACATCAGTGAATGTATGCAGAGTGACGGCCGCAATGAAATCACAAACCAAATGAGTGACATGAACTAAATATAACTAGCATGCACTGTAAACTGGATAGTGCAACGGTTATACTCAAGACCAAATACAACCAAATGCCAACAATGACCAGGCTCAAGAAAAGTACACGTCAGACCAACATCAACACATTCACCGACATTAGACTACATGACGAACTAGCAAAGGCCAAAGCTCCAGGCAAGGCACTTCAATGATCAACTCAGGTGGACAGCATAAATAGGGTATCACTAATACATAGACAATGGTGACACATGATGCAAGAACCAGGTGAGGGATACATCAATGATTAAAAGAACAAAAATCCAAACCAGACCCCATGAAGTCATGCCACAGCAATACAAATACAAGTAAAGACATTCATATCTGTACCAAATGAAACAGTAGCAGCATAAACAAGCGGCACATCTAATTCAAAAAAAGACATAGAAGATTTCAAAGCATGTCACTGTTATAACAAAATCAGGCAGTAGTTTTAAATAGGCAGGTCAAAGTATCGAAATCACTTCAATTGAACAAAGTCACAAAAATGTCAGAGAATCAAAACAGTGGTAGTAAGTTCGAACGAAGCTCGACAGCACGAGATTAGGTAACAACAAATGTGTCGGTTAATGAAGTTCCAAGTCAAGGCCGAGGTCATAAGAAAATTTACGAAATCAAAATACAGTTTAATCGGATAAATCAAAACCGTGAGCATCAATTAATCAACCACGAAAATCACAAGCTTTAACAAATCAGAAATCACACGAATTTGAATTAAATGTGAGTGAAGTAAATCACTCACCTTAGCCTCGAAGAATTGAAGCAACCGCGAGTGGAGAGAAGGCATCGATTGCCAAAGCAAGGAGTCGGCGCCTTCGATCTCTGAAAAGCCCCAATTTATGGAGACGAGCGAATGAAATTTTTTGAAGCCGCCATTTATTCTTCGTTCGATTTTAGGTTTAGGGTTACGAATTAATGAAAATGAAAGGGGGACGGGTATAACTCGAGATAACACGGCACAAAACCCCATGGGCCAACATTCAATTGATAGCCCACCTAATTCCTTAATCGAATTATTAAAGAATTATAACCCAATTAAAATGCCAATAGCAATTAGCAAACCAATCTAATCGTCATTAGATGATAATAAATTTTCACAAAATCCCGGGTTGTTACAGACTCCCCTCCTTATAAAAATTGCATCCCCGCAATTTTCATAATTAAAGGCGTCAATAACAATTATTTTTCTAACATAAACTGGTTAAGCTAGAAAAATAAAGGTCGAGAACACAAACACCAAAGAAATCTTTTAATTTCACAAAAGAAATTCACAAATTCCCAACAAAATATAGTGATCAAGTAGATAATCAGAAAATAACGAAACTGAATAAAGGCAAATATCAGCAATATTCTATTATCAATTAAATAATTAGAATACAGAAATCACAAAACAGCAATATCTAATTATCGATACAATAATTAGAAAACAGCAAAATCTAATTATCAACAAAGATAATTAGAAAACACAAATCACAAATCCGCAAACATCTAGTTATCAACCAGAAAATCAGAAAAACGTGAACTCCATAATCAGCAAACTCTAACCATCAACAGAGATGGATAGAAAGCAACAAATATTTAATTATCAAAAACGATAATCAAATCTCAAATCAACAAATATTTAATTATCAAAAACGATAATCAAATCTCAAATATCTAATTATCACAAGAGATAATCAGAAACAACAAATATTTAATTATCAAAAACGATAGTCAAATCTCAAATATCTAATTATCACAAGCGATAATCAGAAACAACAAATATTTAATTATCAAAAACGATAATCAAACTCAAATATCTAATTATCACAAGCGATAATCAGAAACAACAATTATTTAATTATCAAAAACGATAATCAAATCTCAAATATCTAATTATCACAAGCGATAATCAAATCTCAAATATCTAATTATCACAAGCGATAATCAAAAACAACAAATATTTAATTATCAAAACGATAATCAAATCTCAAATCAACAAATATTTAATTATCAAAAACGATAATCAAATCTCAAATCAACAAATATTTAATTATCAAAAACGATAATCAAATCTCAAATCAACAAATATTTAATTATCAAAAACGATAATCAAATCTCAAATATCTAATTATCACAAGCGATAATCAGAAACAACAAATATTTAATTATCAAAAACGATAATCAAATCTCAAATATCTAATTATCACAAGCGATAATCAGAAACAACAATTATTTAATTGTCAAAAACGATAATCAGATCTCAAATATCTAATTATCACAAGCGATAATCAGAAATAACAAATATTTAATTATCAACAATGATAATCAAATCTCAAATATCTAATTATCACAAGCGATAATCAGAAACAACAAATATCCAATTACCTGCAGATAATTGGAAACACAAATATCTAGTAATCAATTAAGATACTCTAGAAAATCAACACAAAAGGTTGGATCGATCCCATCAGATGACGAGTTTTAGCTACGCCGCACGTGCATCTCAGAGTGGCCGAAGCCTACCAAGTACTATAAATTTTGGCGCCCATCAGATTGACCCGAAGGTCCGTAGAGTGACCCAAAGGTCTAGTACTGGTATTTGACCCGAAGGTCCGTAGAGTGGCCCGATAGCCCAACAAACGACCCGGAGGTCCAGCGGAGTGGCTCGAAAGCCCAACAAATGACCCGGAGGTCCAGCAGAGTGGCCCGAAAGCCCAACAAATGACCCGAAGGTCCATCATATGACCCGAAGGTCCAACATATGACCCGAAGGTCCATCAGAGTGGCTCGGAAGCCAAATAGAATCATCAAAACAGCGGATATTTCAATTAACGAGTCCGGAATTAACCAAAATAGCAAACGCACATGTCCCATAACCACATGTTTTACTAAATCGTTTGTTTCTCTTCATCGTTTCCTTGAAAGTGCAAAATTTTATATTCCAAAAATAACATTTCACATTCTCAAATGGACAAGTCCGGAATTTAGCGAATCAGTAAAAGAAAGGGGTCATAGTCCTCGATTTTGCTGAAACGTTTAAATCGCTTCCTCATTCTTTTGAAAGCACAAACTGCAAAACTTCTGAAAACAATTTCATTTATTTTATAAAAGTAACAATTTACATTTCTGGACAAGTCCGGAATTAAGCGAATCAGTAAAAGAAAGGGGTCATAGTCCTCGATTTTGCTGAAACGTTTAAATCACTTCCTCATTCTTTTGAAAGAATAAATTGTAAAACTTTTGAAAATAGTTTTATTTTTAAAACGATTTGTAAATCCGTGATAATAACAGCAACATCAGTGACAATTTCGACAAGGAAATTGCACTTCTCAAAAGACCGTAGAAACGGGTCTCAAAATCATCATTGCGGCATAACCGCTTGAAAAATCTACTTTAAAAATTGACGGATACTGAAGTCAAAGCGATAGTAATTTTAAACGTTAAAATCTCATCAAAATAATTTGCATCAAAATATAATATCAGTGAATTTTCATTCATTAAAATGTCAACAAAACACCGGTCTTCAAAAATTTAGCATTGGTGTAAAAATCCCGTTATAAAAATAACGGCAACAAAATACGTTTAGAACCAAACATCTGTTCAACGTAAAAATAATGCAGTAATGTGCAACATAAATTTGCACGTATACCACAAAATGCACAAAGAAATCACTCGGATATATCTTCAAGGAAGATAGTTCAAAACAGCAAAAATCTCAACAAAATCACATAACTGCAATCGCTTCTGATCCTCAAATCGGATTCGAAATTTTCAAAGACAACAAAATAAACACAACTATGTAAAAAACAAATGAAATTTATTTCAATTTCATATTTTGATTTTTAAATCAAAAAGGATATCAGCTGCATTCAGCGAAGACAGTCTCACTGTTTTCGCTGCGCACTCTGATAAACAGAACACAATCAATCAAATCATCAAACACAATTTCACTTTTATTTTTAAATAAAGATATTTTAAAATTTCATCAAAATTTCAAAACTTTGGTTTTGAATCAAAGCACAAATAAAACATCGACTAATAGTTGTAACACATGTTCCATCTAAGTTATGTTTTATATTATGTCCATAAACCCCAAGCTCTGATACCAACTGTGACGCCCCACCTCTATGCTCACAATAATAAAGAGTATTAAAAGAAATACTGTCTGTTATTATGAAGAATAAGGCTGGATTGGAGCGGCCATCCGCAGTTAGGCCTTACACTAGTATTGGTTATCTCGATAGGAGTGGTGTATATTTTTAATTTTTCATCTCTTATTTATTTACTCCAATCGACATACCCAATTCCAGTATAAAACGAAATACGATGGTTCAAAATAGTTTAGGACAATAAATATAATAATAACACAGATAATATAAATGCGGAACACAGATAAAAAACAAAAAGTCTCATATATATAATAACTGATGTCAGTTACAATACATGTGATACAGTACATATGATACAACTACAACTGTCGACACTGGAAGTTATATACACAAGTACATTATCGTGATTAATATACATGAATACATAACATCCTATACAAATACACTAACTACTAAAATGACAACGACTACTCCAAAAGATATGAAGAGACTCCACAACTCTAACAGCAACCCAAAGCAAGATATCTACAACCTGTAATAACTCGGTCTGACCCGAGTATTACATTCATAAGAAAATAATACACAGGTCAGTCTAATTCAAACTCAGTTATTAATGCACAGAAGCAACAATAATTAAATAATGAACCGACAGTCACACAAAAAATCCCGTCTGTCCAACCCTTCAAGAAGAGAATCGGATAACGGTAGATATAACATGTAATAGTGTTAAACAACAAATCAACAAATTCAAATTATCGACTGAGATAAATGAAACGATTATCAATGAAGGTAATTTAGAAAAACAATAGAATTGCCTAAACGGCAATTGACGACAAAATCTAATTATTAAATAAATAATTAGAAACTCATAATCTAATTATCAAATAGATAATTAGACAACAACAAAATGTTTAAATTAAACCAAATCAAAACACCATTCAAACCATTGAAATATCCATTTAAAATGCCAACTTGGGTAGGGCTGCAGTGCACGCATGCGTGTACTGCCTCGCCACTACAACATTCATTGCACAAAAGATCAACGCATCAAAAGCAAAAGAAATACCGATAAAATCAATATCGTGTGGCTGCAGTTCGCGCTTGCGTGCATTGCCTTGCCACTACAGTGATGATGTACACAATGAACATTCACAAACGAACACAAGGTCAAACCCAAGCGTTTAAGCTGGATTCAACTCAAGTGTAGTAAGAAAAACAATCCATTTGCATCAATGCAACGCAAAACAACAAGGGCAACTGCAACCATAAATTGCAGCCACCACAAGTATGCAAGGGCAAGCTATAACCAAGAAACTGCAACAAAAACTCAGATGCAAGCCAATAAAGGCCAGATAGAATCAAATTGCATTCGTGTATACCAAAGACTGGAAACAAAGGTAACTCAACACAAATACCAAACACAAAGATTCGAGTGAGTAAACACTTCAGGTATGCAGACCAAAGAGCAAAAGTAATCTGTATCAATTGCCATCAGGTCAGAGACACAGTGCAGCAAGTTACAAGGATAAATGAATCTACAAAACAGCAAGTGTTCAACTACATAGAGATATGGTGTGAAGTCAATATGGCAAACAATGATGAAATATATAAGTGCAGACACTTTACATGAGTACCAGGCTTCGAGTCAAGCAGCAGAAATGCAGACTCAATTATCAAATGCTCATAAACACTTGAATGACTCAAGTGATACAAATTATATGCTCTGTATAAAGTGAAATTCAAGTGATGGTATCAGAGCAATAAAATGAAGACTGTACTCAGGTGTACCTATCAACATATGATCAGTGGCATGCCTACAAATATACAATGCCATATTGAATAATAATATGCTACAATGAGCACTAAATGAAGCTGGACAGTGCCATCAAAATGCATGAATAATGCATGCTACGGGTCTGACCACATGGATGGACAATCACATAAATGCAAACAAAGATCACATGTGTAGCAGCCTAAATAATGAAATAGCTATATTCGAAATTCAATATAGTGAATCTCATGATGAACAGGTATGCAGGGATATAAAACTAAACAATGTACACAGTGGTCATTATATCTACTCAGACTTCAATATATTTACATGAAGGCAGTGACAACATCAGTGAATGTATGCAGAGTCACGGCCGCAATGAAATCACAAACCAAATGAGTGACATGAACTAAATATAACTAGTATGCACTGTAAACTGGATAGTGCAACGGTTATACTCAAGACCAAATACAACCAAATGCCAACAGTGACCAGGCTCAAGAAAAGTGCAGGTCAGACCAACATCAACACATTCACCGGCATTAGACTACATGACGAACTAGCAAAGGCCAAAACCCCAGGCAAGGCACTTCAATGATCAACTCAGGTGGACAACATAAATAGGGTATCACTAATACATAGACAATGGTGACACATGATGCAAGAACCAGGTGAGGGATACATCAATGATTAAAAGAACAAAAATCCAAACCAGACCCCATGAAGTCATGCCACAGCAATACAAATACAAGTATAGACATTCATATCTGTACCAAATGAAACAGTAGCAGCATAAACAAGTGGCACATCTAATTCAAAAAAAGACAGAGAAGATTTCAAAGCATGTCACTGTTATAACAAAATCAGGCATCAGTTTTAAATAGGCAGGTCAAAGTATCGAAATCACTTCAATTGAACAAAGTCACAAAAATGTCAGAGAATCAAAACAGTGGTAGTAAGATCGAACGAAGCTCGACAGCACGAGATCAAGCAACAACAAATGTACCGGTTAATGAAGTTCCATGTCAAGGCCGTGGTCATAAGAAAATTCACGAAATCAAAACCCAACTGTAATGCCGCACCTCTATGCTCACAATAACAAAGAGTATTAAAAGAAATACTGTCTGTTATTATGAAGAATAAGGCTGGATAGGAGCGGCCATCCGTAGTTAGGCCTTACACTAGTATTGGTTATCTCGATAGGAGTGGTGTATATTTTTAATTTTTCATCTCTTATTTATTTACTCCCATCGACATACCCAATTCTAGTATAAAACGAACTACGATGGTTCATAATAGTTTAGGACAATAAATATAGTAATAACACAGATAATATAAATGCGGAACACAGATAAAACAAAAAGTCTCATATATATAATAACCGATGTCAGTTACAAAACATGTGATACGGTACATATGATACAACTACAACTGTCGACACTGGAAGTTATATACACAAGTACATTATCGTGATTAATATACATGAATACATAACATCCTATACAAGTACATTATCGTGATTAATATACTTGAATACATAACATCCTATACAAGTACATTATCGTGATTAATATACATGAATACATAAATTGGGTATCACTAATACATAGACAATGGTGACACATGATGCGAGAACCAGGTGAGGGATACATCAATGATTAAAAGAACAAAAATCCAAACCAGACCCCATGAAGTCATGCCACAGCAATACAAATACAAGTATAGACATTCATATCTGTACCAAATGAAACAGTAGCAGCATAAACAAGCGGCACATCTAATTCAAAAAAAGACAGAGAAGATTTCAAAGCATGTCACTGTTATAACAAAATCAGGCAGCAGTTTTAAATAGGCAGGTCAAAGTATCGAAATCACTTCAATTGAACAAAGTCACAAAAATGTCAGAGAATCAAAACAGTGGTAGTAAGTTCGAACGAAGCTCGACAGCACGAGATCAAGCAACAACAAATGTACCGGTTAATGAAGTTCCATGTCAAGGCCGAGGTCATAAGAAAATTCACGAAATCAAAATACAGTTTAATCAGAGATATCAAAATCGTGAGCACCAATTAATCAACCACGAAAATCACAAGCTTTAACAAATCAGAAATCACACGAATTTGAATTAAATGTGAGTGAAGCAAATCACTCACCTTAGCCTCAAAGAATTGAAGCAACCGCGAGTGGAGAGAAGGCATCGATTGCCAAAGCAAGGAGTCGGCGCCTTCGATCTCTAAAAAGCCCCAATTTCTGGAGACGAGTGAACGAAAATTTTTGAAGCCGACATTTTTATTCTTCGTTCGATTTTAGGTTTAGGGTTACAAATTAATGAAAATGAAAGGGGGATGGGTATAACTCGAGATAACACGGCACAAAACCCCATGGGCCAACATTCAATTGATAGCCCACCTAATTCCTTAATTGAATTATTAAAGAATTATAACCCAATTAAATGCCAATAGCAATTAGCAAACCAATCTAATTGTCATTAGACGATAATAAATTTTCACAAAATCCCGGGTTGTTACATACCCCTTACTGGATAATCCCGAGTAAGATCACCCCACGGTTAGGATCAGCAACTGCACCACTAACCCGAAATAAAAGGGACATCTAGACAGGGATGACCTCACCCTGAAATGGGTGCTACCCACCTAGCTTTGCTGCATAACCCCTTATTTTCAGTCATTCCTGATTGATGAGGCTTGTGGCTAAGCGTTACCTTTTCAGCACATATTCCTTAGAATGCCCATCGTCTACCTGACGATGTTCCGAAAGCATTCATCCATACAAGTCCGTCCTGCGTTCTAACGGAACCGAAGGCACTACTCCTACTACATCCATTTTGGAAACATCCTCAGGATTAGTAGCGACTAGCCCTTGCACTTCACTGCTCCATCTTCGAGTCCGAACTCGTCTTCCTCACGAAAACGTATAAGCCGGAACGAAGTGGTTTTGGAGAAATTAATCTCGATCCCGGTCTCTTCGAAACGATTAGCATATTGTCCAATATTGATATTCGGTTTTTTAACTATCAAATAATCAACCAATACAACCAAGTTATTTCCTATTGCAACCATTAAGCCTTGTTCACATTTCGAATCCTAACGGACTAAAATTTATTAAGGAAGCTGATTCCATTCGATATATATATAAAACCATTTCTTTCCAAATCATACTAATGAAGTTTCCAAATATTATTTACAGGTTTAGTAAAATACTCTTTATAAGGTTATTTTAAAATATTAATTAAGCAATATTTATACAACATGGATGTATATTAAAGAAAATATATTTGAATATTATTTTAATAAAAATTATCCTTTAACGAACCAATTCAAAATAGTTTAATACTTGATATAATTTAAAGAATACTTTCTTATAAAAATTATACCTTTTAAAAAAAATTCACAATAATATATTAACTACGTTTGATTTTTCAAAATATTTATTAATTCTTTTAACACATTCTAAATAATATTTATTTTTAAAACAAAACTAGACTCAAAATCAATCAAACAGAATAAGGCTTATCAGTCTCAACGGTACTTATCAATTCACCATTCATATTTCACAAATTTCAAATATTCAATCAATCAGCTTCCATATATCGATATTATATTCCCAAATATAATTAACAGGGAAATACAGTTACATGTATGAATAACAGATCATAATTTAGAAATGCTAGTAACAACTATATAGATAATATCAGATAGATGGCTTATACAATCCACAGGAGTTAAATTTTTATTATTTAGCGGAATGGTGTCAGTTTCCGCTGTCCGGATGTCAAACAGTTTGAATAATCTACTATTAACATATACATTCAGTTTGGGAACATTATGATAGATAAGCCATGTAAAATTACACAACGGCACTTATATTCAAATGGTATTTTAATTATGCCTATAAGGTCTACAAAATTTTCTTATTTAATCTACACAATCGATTGTACAACGGCGTAAAATCTAGTGATACGAATAAACCTCTTAATAACACTTTATTTTATAGGAAATTAAATAATTATTATAAAATTAGTTAAGAAATTTGCGTTAATTCAAAGGTATGCGTTCATTTAATTTTCCTTAATCATTTCACTTATACTTATTCTCTTTTACAAATAAACTCAAGGGTCGTTAAATAAATAAATAAATAAATAAATAAATAAATAATTTATTAAAAAGCTTGTCTAGTTTACAATAAAGTAGCTTATTTAGTTAACTCAAATAAAATTCAAAATCGATCAAACTTGTTCCCAGACTTCCTTGTTTTTATTTAAACATAAGTAACATTTTTCTTTTTCTTTTTATTTAAAATATAAAGGGTTTGATCCACCACATATACTCGGATCACTTCCTAATTCCATGCTTGTGAAATAATTTGTTGTAGTTTACTTTACATTAACTTATTATCATTTTTAATATTAAATTCCAGTTTACAATAACTAGACCCAATGGATGGAACCAAATCCTAAAACAACCCACAATCCTCTACTAAATTTAAACACCATAAACGGGCTAAGCCCAGACCCAAATACTAAGCAAGCCAACCCAATTTAACCTTCTTCTCAATCGTCCCTACCACCAGATTAGCATTCCTCCATCTACACCTGAAATCTGATGCTTCACCGGAGAGTCAACTCTGATTGACTCAGCGTCTCCTTCGAACCCACCTACTAACACAACTCGTCACAAACCGGAATTAAATCCAGACTTCATTCTCGCCTCGTACGACCCAGAGACCTTCCCCGTGCACATTGTGTGCTTTCCACGGCACCCTAGACCAGTCACACTTACTTCCTAGAACCCATTCAATGTCTAGCCGAAGTCCCTTGATCGTCTGATCAAAAATTTGACCAACGGACCAACTTCCTGCAACCTGAAAATCAACATACACCCACACATTGACCCACCATGACAACCACCAGCCGCTACTTAGCACGCCGCCTATCACAATCGAGAGCCCCTTCATTTCTCTTATTTCCTTCCCAAAATCGAAGCACTCGGTCGCCACAACAATCCCAAAATCAACATCGATTCCACTATTTCCCAAAGCTGCATTAAACCCAAAATTTGATTCGACCAACCAAACCAAACCCAAAATCGACAAATGGCCACGGTAGATGCCTCCACCATGATCACCTACTCCTATCAAAACAGACCACGTCACCCCTCTTCGACTAAATCGTCGGAAAAATATTTTTGAGTGAAAACCGACCATCTATCCATTTCTCAAAATATTCATCATTAAAAATTATAATTTGACCACTAAAATTCATATTTTCTTACAAGAATCGAGATTACATACTTAAATCCTAGAAATAAAAACATTAAATTTTCGACCAAAATTGGGTTTCCACTGTAAAACAGTACCCTATCGAGCAACACAACCTATTTCTACACAAATTTATTTTTTTCATAGACTATATTCAAAAATAAACAAACTCCTACTTTGCATCAACATGAAATATAGCTTAGGTGAAAAGATTAAGATTATTGAAGGCTAATTGAACATTATATTTACAGTGACAGAGTAAATTTAAATTTCCAGGTTTTGAAAACTTAGTTTCTCACCTTCCACATTGATTCCAGATGCTTTAAAACTTGAAGTTGAAATCTTGACTAAAAGTTCAAATCTGAAATTTGAACAACTTCTTTAAAGTTCCTGTGTTTTGAATTTGAATAGCAAACACACCAAACCGCTTCTTCCTGATAAACAGAACACTGCTTTTCTTCTTCTCACCCTTAAAACTTAAATTCTTAATTGCTTAAGAAATTTAACAGAGCTTTGATTTTCACGAATTTATGCTTACAATCTCCGATAACTCGAATATGAGATGGTTCAGATATATACATGTAGCTGCAATCAAGAAGAGTGAACAGAGTAGACAAATTGTTTGCTGTAGTTGCCATTTTGTTGGTATGCAAATTTGATTTTTACTTTTTGTTGAAAAGATTGTGAAAGAAATATGGATTTATCAGATACTCCCTCCTTTGGTCAGACAAAATTACTGCCGTATGTATTTGTTAGTTTCCTGATCCTTACATTAGCCCGTTCCCTTTTCTTTTTTACTTACAGTAATGGGTTTTTGCTAACTCCCTATCTATGTTGTAGCTTCTTGTTTACAAAGATATCTGTATTTAGGTTTGAACAAAGACAAATATATGTATTTGCTACATTTAAGTGTAAGACAAATATATGTATGTATTATCTTTAAGTATATGAATGGAAATAATCCCTTGATTGTTGAAATAAATGTTTGCCTTATTATGGTGAAATGAAAAATTGAAAAGTAATTGAATTAGTATTTTGGTTCTTTCCAGCTTACTCGACTTAGATTAATATTTTTTTTTGATAAGATAAATAATTGCTACTTGTTATTGTTTTCTGATTTCTAACTTACAGTTAATAACTTACAGCCTTCCTCTTATCATATACTTTTAATAATGTAAATCATACACTATTAAAAGCGTATGCAAATATATTCAAGATTTAAACAGCTTATAATTCACATTATTGGACAAAGTAATATTTGTAATGTTTCTATACGTTTTAAAAATAAAAATAAAAATGAGAAACTATATTGAAATAACATTTCTTAATTAATTTATCTTATAAATATATATGTGTTAATTTAATCAAAGACTACAAAATAGCTAAAGTTTTATCTTTGCTTTTGACTTAGTTGAAATTGTATTCGTCATTCATACAATGAAATAAAGGTGAAAACTCATTAAATTCAAATAACCTCTTGTCTCATTTGTTTTATAAAAATACATAGGGTTTTTAAATAGAACGTATTATTCTATGTTAAATACCCCATATACGTATGTTATAAATAGAATGACTTTCAATATTAAATACTTGGTGTGTTATAAACTTCATAGTAGTATAAAAATTATTTTCGAATCCTTCTTATATATATAACCATATCCAAAATTTCATTTATAATACAGACATATATTATCTACAAATATTTTAAATCATTTGTTATCTATGTGTATATAGTTTCTCAATTATATACACCTTTCTTATTATACTTAAGTGGTTGTTATACATCTAGTACAAAAATTATACATCAATTATATTATCTTGGTTTTAAAAATCACAGACCAATCCGCTTTATCTCTTTTTAGAGATGGATAAGAGGCGTAATAAACTTACAGGGCTTGTTTGGCTAGTACAAAAGGATCATACTGCTGATAACGGAAGGTATGTTTTATTTCTATAAGATTATAATTTGGATGCACGTTAATACAAGAACCTAGAACATTGCTGAACTAGTTGCATTAAAATAAAAAAAATTCCTCTACGGGTCTTATAAAATATGTCAATTGCAAAATCTGGGTTAACACGCCATAAAAATCATGTATATGATTATTAGGATCATCACTGCCTTTAACAAATACACTGGTATTATTTGTTAAATTTTTAGCACCGTATTCTTTGTTTGTTTGTATTGTTTGTATATTTCTTTATTACATATTTTACAATTCCGAAGACTGACATCATCTTTCCAAAACAACGTGCAGCCATTTAGACATGTATTAATTTTTTGATACGGCAAACCGAAAGATGACATAAGTTTTTTCACTTCATAATAATTTTCGCACATTAAATTATCTGATGGCATATGGAGTTTGGCAGCTTGTACAACAGCCGTAAATCCGTCTTCTGTGAGGTTGTACTTTGATTTCATTGTAATGTACTCTGTAGTTGCCGATAATTGAGTGCCACTAGTACATCCATTCCAAAGAGGTTTCTTAGCAGCATCCAATAAATCATATATTTTTTTCGCTCCAAATTTGGTTCCTCTTCAACGTCAACATCGTCGTTATTAATTTCAACAGTAGGGAACGTTGATCATGCTGCATCTTCAACCATATGTTTTATGAGATTCGTCGTACTAAGTTCATCACTAATAACCTCTATTGACTGTTCTTCGTTACGTGTTATAATTTCTCCATGACGATCCCACACCAAATAATTGGTTACGAAACCATATTGGCGCAAATGAATCCTAACCATATTCGGTACTAAATGCTTCAACAATGTGCACCTACTATATGGACAACGAATGTCTACGTCGTTTCCAATATTACTTAAAGCAAATTCGACAAACACATTTACCCCGTTAAGAAAATATTTACTTATTGAGCCTCCTATTTCTCTTCTTTGATACATCCAGCTCCGATCAATAAAATAATTGAACATTTTTCCTACTGTAAAACCTATGATCAATAGTAAAAAAATTATTGATCAAATTCGATAAACACATTAGACTTTACTATTTTTTATAATCCATTTTCGTTTATATACAAAGTTATATTTCTTGATATTTCGTTTACATTTTTGTACCTTTTGTGATGGTTAGTCATCCTACTTTCCATTACAAACACAATAATAATTACATTTCTTGAATCATATCATCATAAACGATTTCGTAAAATTTCGGCAGCACTTTCCCCGTGTTCCTTGTATCGTACACATATGCATGTACACAAGGAACGAAAAGGAAATGCCGTCGAAATTTTGTGAACCATTTATAACAATATGATTTACGAAACGTAATTACTTTATAGTGTTTGTAACTTGTCCAATACACAGACAAATCCAACAAATATTGTATCAGATAAATATGAATATCCGTTTTGCAATAAAAACGAATATCCATACAATGATCATATACAATACTTGTCAGACGGGGCCAAAAATTCACTAAGGGATTTAATATTTTTTTATATGTTACCGTTTTATTAAATATATAAAATAAAGCATATTATGCATTATTTTATTTATATTCTACTATTTTATTAAATATATAGTAAATTACATGATTTTTACTATTTGAAAAAATATATAATTCATGTGTGTATATATACTAAATTATGTACTTATCTAATGCAAATATATTTTGTAAAAGATATAATTCATGTTCGTAAAATATTCAACTAATTCATGTTTGCTTAATATTTTACAAAACATACACAAAATAGTTTAAATCAATCCTAACTAATCTAACGCTAACTCAGATGCGCATTTACACTAAATTATCAACATATGTATATATGTGCATAATATATATATATATATATATATAATTTGGACATTTGGATGGTAATAATTGTAATTAGCACTTAGTTTGGTATAATAAACAATCAATAGGCCATTAGATACAACTATAACAACAAATTAAACACAAATTAGCAAAAATTTAAAATTTTAGGGTTTTAGGCAAAACCTGGTTTTGGAGTTGTATTTGGATGGAGAGAAGCCGCTGGTGCTGATTGATGGCGTCAGAGTGGCTGCCGGTTGCATGGGGAGGATGGGAGCAAGAAAAGAGGAGGAGTGGAGGAAGATGGTGATGGATTTGGGTGTTTCTGGTAGGAAGAGAGGAATGATTTGTGCTCTCGGCTTGGCTGCAGGTTTACACGAATAATTCCAATGCCTTCCAACGGCCGCAAACGGCGTTTTTACAACGGTTACCAAGGCTATCAACGGCTTGTTAAAAAATAACGACCCGTTGGTAGCCGTTGAAAATTTCCGTTGATGGCGGTTGGAGCCCTATCGTGTATACTGTAGTTCTAGTAGTGTTTAACACTAGATGGGCGATGAATAGTGTTTAATGGATTCTAAGACTTATATGGACTAAATTAAAATTATGACACAAACAAATGCAGAATTTAATCACAGAACAATCAGAGAATCAAACACAGATGCAAATAGTAAATAAAAAGCAGTAAAAGGAAAGAATACACCGGATTTTATGCTGGTTCGGAGTTACCCTACGTCCAATCCTGCACCAAGGCAAACACCTCGTACAGATTTTCATTATACCAATGTCGAGATTACAATCGTCAATTTTAAAGGCCTTGAGGTACCCTCCCGTCTTCGAGTCTGGGGGCAAACTCTCTTGATTTACGGGACACAAAATCACCCAGTTGATTTCCAGGCACAACCACACCTTATAGAGAGACTCGATAAACTTTTGATTACAAATTGATCTTATAACTCCGAATCGCATTTTGATCTTCGAGAGAGGGCAGAGAATCAAACAAGAATGAGATTTTAGTTTGATTCACTTGAGAATTTGGCAAAATTTCGGCACGATCTTAAAAATTTGAAAATTTTAGAATATGGATTTGTGGAGGAGTGAAGAAAATAAGAAAATAGATAGTTAAAAAATTCTTTTCTGAAGGCTATTTATAGACCAGAACGGTCATAACCATTCGTGAAGAGATTTAAACGAATGGACATGTAACGGTCATAACTATTCGTGAAGAGACTTAAATTAATAGACACTTCTTTTGAAAATTGAAACTTTTGAATTTGACGGCCACCATGCTGGCATAGGGTATCCCATGATGTCGACATCCCTTAGTTAAAAACTATGTAAAATTTGTTTTGAAAATGGCATTGAAAGAAAAACAAGATGAAATGATTCTGAATTAAAATAAACTAATTTTCGTATGTTTTAAAATAAAGAAGAGTATAAAAATATATTTTTAGAGTGTTTATATATAAGTTTGATTTTAAATCTCAAGCATATATATATTATAAAAGAATTTGTGAAAATCGAAAGATAGTTTAAAAAAACGAAGTTTAAAACAAGAGTTTATTTAAAACAAAAACAAAGAATATTTTCAGGCTAAAACATCGTTTTGAAAATCATTTGAAAAGATAATTTTTTAACCATTTTTTAAAAACCATTTTGAAGTAGTTTTGCAAGCTTCTTCCTGTAGAATATTTCATCACATCAGGACTCAAGAACTTGTACAAAACCAAGATGTTCGTGAGTTTGTAAGCTACTTGTTGTAGGTTTGTAAGCTACTTGTCGTGGTTTGTAAGCGACTAAGAAGGTAGAAATGGGTTCCATCCCAAATGAAATTTGAAATGAAGATTTCCATGCTATTATGAAGTTTTAACAAAACTAGACACTTATCTTGAAATCTTGATCTTGATACTCATGTGTCTTCAAACTTGATTTCTTTATTCTTGATCATTATACTGTACATTTTTCAATAATCAGTACCTGGTTTATATATATCCTGCATAATAACATCCATATATATCTAGACAATAGTGTTAGTATATAAGTTATAATAAAATAATTTACAAATGTTGTTGTTATCAAAACCACTATCTCGAGTTCCTAACAAATCTCCTCAAGGAAATTCAAACATATCATACTAAATTAATATGCGGTCGTGATAGTCCTCTTGCCGGGGAATGAGACTGTAGAAAATACCCTCCAGTTATTATCCCAAAAGGATTTAATGCCCCTTTCAATTTGACAGTTACTCTTTCAGCTAATTCCTTGAACAAAGTCAAAAATGTCGTTTCTCAACTTTAAGTGTAATAAAACAAGTATTTGATTAAAAGAATGAGATGTTACTTTTTGTTTTATTTCTTCTTGAGTTGTAATTTCTTTTGTTGTAACAAAAGAGATTTCTTATTTGAGTCTTAACTTTTTTTAAAATAGGACTCACAGATAGCTATTGCTTCACTCTCACTGGATTCCTTATATTGTTTCATTAGCATTAGAGACAGATTGATTGTAGATATTGGAAAGAGGCATTTACTGAAGGATCCTCTATTTACTCATTTTCAAGGCAATGCTGAAGCATTAGGATGGCACAGGAGATATTTGCTTCAAAATATAATTGATAGAAACCTCAAAGATCAGATTGCTAACCTAAAAGTGGATAAAAAGAATAAGGATGAGACAGTTTCCATATTGAAGCGCCAAATCAAATTGAATCCTTCAATTGATTTTGCTCATAAGATGTCTAAAATCCTTCAGCAGATATGCTATTTAGAGATTAATTTAAAAGATAGTCAAGCTCAATGCAAATCATTGGAATTCATCATGAGGAAAACATTCCAAATATTTATTTACCAACTTCTCCGATCAACTCGTCCATTGTAAAATCAACCAGATCTTCATCTCTTGCAATTTAAAATTTTCCTACTACAATTAATCCTCCTCCCGGTTTAGATGAGACGGTAGTAGGAGAATGGTGTAGAAAGGTCAAGTTTGAAATGATGAGATATTTTGATGACAAAACGAGGGCAATATATTCACAACGCATCAATGAATACGCAACCAAGATTCAAAAAATTGAACGCGAAAAGTATCTTCTTCAAAAGCATATTGCCGATTTAGAGAGATAGAATAAAACCCTTAAAGGTTCCAACAAAGCTTTCAATCATGCTTTAAAGGCTCGTATTGATTCTATTGATGACGCTGATGATACAAAGAAAAAGAAGCTTAAAGAGATTCTTTACATAGCAATTCGGCATGTTGTTGATCCTTTGATTGTTGAAAATTAGGATAAGGCTGTACAGGACTTGTGAAACATTCATTTGTGTCGTATACTTGTAAATAATTTTATAAATTATGTAAATTATGTAAATATCACCTGATTTGTAGCCCTTGCTTGTTCTCACAATGTTTTTTCTGAATCTACTTTCTGATAACTTTGACTATGGTTTCTATGTTTGCTGGCCCATTCAGTCTTCCCTACCGATCTCATTTTTCTGAAAAGTAATAATTAAACAATATTTCTTATCATTAACTTGAAATCTACATAGTAGTTTATCCACATTATTGGTGATAGTATTAGGAACTCAAAAGATCCTAATAATGGAAGTCAATAGATCATTATGTTAAAATATAATAATAAGTGAGAGGTAATTTCACAATTGGATAAAGTTGGATGTCTTGATACTAATCTTTGGTAATGACAAGAGAAAGCTAGAAAGTCAACTCCAACTATGTTGACAGAATACCAAAAATCTAATCATAGAGAACCAAAAATCTAATTCTAGTTTCAATTATAGAAGTTCAGAAATTCTTCTTATGGAAATAACTAACAAAGAGTCAATAATAATCGTTTAATAAAAGTCTAGAAATCATTATCTACAAATAAATCATAGAAGATTAGGAATATTTATAATAGAATATCTAAAATCTAAACTCTGGTTTCATTAAGTGTTGCATGAAAGTTTGTAGTAGAAGTCTAATGGCCCTGATACGGGCATTAGTAAGATAGATCTTGAGTCTAATTGAAGACTATAAATTCATAAAAATCTCAGTATCTATTGCTTTGGGACCCAAATTCGGATATTAACGAATGAAATTCAAAAGTTAAAAGACCCGAAACCCATATTCGGGTATTAGTGAATGTTAGCCAGAAATTCGTGATAAAGGTCTGCATAATAAAAGTTTGGGGCCCAGATTATTAATGAATGAAGTCCAGAAATTAATAATAATAGCCCAGAAACTTAGATTTGGGTATGATGAAGACCAGAAATTTATAGTAAAAGACCCAAACCCAGATTCGATTTTTGATAAGTGAAGTTCTAAAATTCTTTTTTGGTAACTAGTCGAAGGCTGTAGATTGTTATTTAACCTTCTTTTCTGCATCACTCTTTAGGTTCTGATTCTTTTGTCCTATGTCACCCTTTAGGCCTCGTATGTTGTGGTTATTTAATATGCGGCTTCTCAGGCTCGAACATCTTAGTCCGTTGTTATCATTGTTTAATATGCTCCTTCTCAGGCTCGGACATCTTAGTCTGTTGTTGTTTGGTGCGCTTGGTTAGCTTATCCACAAGCCGGACCCAAGGACTTACCCAACCTCCCTCCAGGAGGCACTCTAGCCAGGCCTTATATGCAGGACTGAAGGCTTGTTTGATGCCTTGGATAGGCTATAGCGTAGTGATCAAGGTCTTACTCCATTCTCCCTCCAAGAGGCGCCTTGATCAGGCCATAGCATGGTGCGATCAATAGCTTATCGATGCTATAACATGGCTATAACGTGGCGCGGATAAAGACTTACTCTAACCTCCCTCCAGGAGGCGCCTTGATCTGGCCATAGCATGGCGCGATCAAGGGCTTGTCAATGCTTTAACCTGGCCATAGGTAGCATGGACAAACGCTTACTCTAACCTCCCTCTAGAAGGCACTTTGACCTGGCCAACTCGACATGGACAAAGGCTAAATAGTTTAAGGTAGTTTCCAAATGCAAGGAGAACTTTGCTCCCAACCATGTAGACTTTTCTCGTACAAGTGGTGCTTTATTGAATTTGACTAGGATCTCTTTACAAATATATTGATTTTGCCTTGTCTGAAAAATTTGATCACCATCCCTTCGAGTGCTCTACATTCTTTTGTTTCATGCCCATTCATCATATGATAATGGCAGTAGGATCTTCCTCGATTCTTTTCATATTTAAGGTTTTTCTTCTGGGATAACCAATGGTTGAGTTCCTCCTTAGTTAGCAAATAGACATTCTCAATCGACTAGTCGAATTGCATCTCTTAGGGATTCTCAACTTGAAACTTGTCTTTTAAGGATGGTTCATAGATCTTTTATTATTTGGTTCTAAAGCTTCACCTTCCACGGCCAATTTCCTTTTCAAAACCTTTTGAAGTTCACATGTAGGAAATGTCTCACTTGTTGCTTGATGCCATTTTTGTGCAAAGGCGTTGTAATTAGCCATCATTCCCTCTTCAAAAATTGTTCTTTTAGTATAGAGTTGAGTTGTTTTCCTCATTTGGTCAAGCAAGTTATCACTTTTATCCTTCGTTCTCCCCAAGGAAAAAATAGGTGTAGGGCCAATATGAAAGGGGTTTAAGATCCATTTATTTGGGCCATAAGATTCAGCTCTCGTTTTCTTTATGATCCTTAAAGCTTTCAATCTCAACATTTTCTCTTCATGTAGTTCAGAATCTTTAAATATTCTAGTGGTGTATCCAACTAAATGTTGCTATGATGATCCTTGTTCAAACCTTTTAATTTTTCTAAACATTGTAGTGTAAAGTCTAAAATATGTCAGCTTGGAATAGGATAGTGTCACAGAAGAATAAAGTTGAAAGTTCAACAAGGTTGGAGGTTCGACCCCTCCTTCGAGCGCTAAAAATGTTAACAAGAAAACCTAGTAACATCCTATAGTAGAGTTTAAAGTATAAGTGATTCCTTTAAACTTCCTTTCGAACAGATGAAAGCAGTTAATTCCTTTCGAACATGTAAAGATAGTTAAAAACTCCTTTTTAGTACCTTTCGACATGGTTGAAACACCTAAACCCCTCTTCAGAAATACCTTTCGAACTAGTTCAGTTAGTTTAGGAATCTGTCGAAACCTCCTTTCGAAGCGGTCAACGTTGATTGAGATAAAGGCCTAATGATCTAAGGGTTTTAGCTCAGTTGAGAGGTTCCATCTTCCCTCGAAAGGTAGCCTTTCGATTATGTTGATACAAGAAGATTATAATCCAAACCACAAAAAACATTGAATCAGTTAACATATCCAAGAATACCATAAACTTGCTTTGAACAATATATTCCTTCACTATTTGAAACTTAAGTATACAAAGTAGTCGAATGCCCAAACTAATTTGAGAATTAGGGTTTACAAATTCAAGAAAGTGCAAGATTGAAGTGAATGAATTCCTCTCCCAAACCAAGATCCTTAGGGTCCTATTTTAGGCGCTGGTTGAACCCATTCGAATCAGACCTTTTGGCATAATTGAAAGGAGTACCTTGATGACCTTTCGCTGCCGCTAAAGTTTGGGCACCCTTATAATTTACTTTAAAATAGAACTCGACTACTTTGGAATTCATCGAAAGGAATGGGTGCGCTCTCCACTTTGTGTTGCTATGCTATTGCAAGTAAGGGAAGATGTAAGCTTTTGATTTTATCAATAAGTGTATCCCTGTATCTTTAAATGAGTTGGAATATAGAAGAAATTTTAAGCGCGGAAGGTAGCTTTCAAGGGTATACATGTTGCCTGATGTGGAACCCTCATCTTTTGGTATTTGAGAATCATATATCAAACTTGAGTAAACTTTCATATATAATTGGATGGCTTCAACTGATATGAAAGGCTAGAATATGCTTTCGAAGGGGTAGCTTTGGCCATACATTCCATTGCGGAAGGTGAATGAAGGTGAAACCCATTATCTCCAAAGGTTTGGCGTGCATGTGAAGGCTTGTAACCTGTTTCCTTCGAAAGGTGTTTCCTAACATATTCGAAACATGTTCATGCATGCGGAAATAACTGTGTTGGAAGGAGAAAATTAAAGCAAAACGGTTCTCTTTTCTCCTTTTCACCTAATCGAAAGCTCATAGAACACTCAACTTTTGCAGATGCATCCCTTTGACTCTTTTGAAAGGCTTTGTTAATTCCATCATTATTCCTTGTGAACTCCTTCTTTATATTCCTCAGGTTTCAACAAGGTTGAAGTGAATATTGATGGTAACAAGTAAGACTAGAAAGGAATTTTAACCCCGACTTCATTACATATCGTATCGAAGGCACCAAGGATGAAATCCATAATATCACTAAATATGTAATAAATGTCGTCGATGATCCTATAAAATATTATGATGCTATGAGTTCCAGAGATGAAAATTTCAAGAAAGAGGTAATAAATGATGAAATGAATTCAATTTTATCAAACCGAATGTGGGTTTTGTGAGATTTACCTTTTGATGTTTAACCAATAGGATGTAAATGAGTATTCAAAAGGAAATTGAACACAATGGATCGATTAAAAAATTTAAAGCTAGATTAGTTGCAAAGGGTTGTAAATAAAGACAAGGAGTAGATTATTTGACATATATGCTCTTGTTGCTAGTCTTAATTCTATATGCTGTTTGATAGCGTTAGCATCCATACATAATTTAATTATACATTAAATGGATGTAACGACTGCATTTCAATTTTTTTTAGAAGAAGATATACACACACACACACACACATACACACATACATACATAAAATAACCGATGGTTTCATATTGCCAGGCCAAGAAAAAAAAGTTTGCAAATTATAATTAAATCTCTTTACAGTCTGAAGCAAGCTCCTACGCAATGACACGAGAAGTTTGATGAAGTAACATTATCATATGGACTTAAAGTCAATGATGCATATAAATGTATGTATAACAATTAAGATAAAAACCGGTTATGTTATACTATGTCTATACGGTGATGATATGCTAATTTTAGTGTTTGATATATCTTGTGTGAACGAAATAAATGAAGTTCCTATCCTCGAAATTTGATATGAAAAATTCAAAAGAAGCCGATGTTATCATAGGAATTAAGATTCTAAGAAAATTAGGGGAGTTTGTGGTAACAAAATTTCATTATATTGAGAAATTTCTCAATAAATATGATCATTATAATGACAAACCAGCTCCGACTCTTTTAGATCCTAGTATTAAGTTAGAGAAGAATACTGGACGTATTCTTGGAAGTCTTATATATGTTATGCATTGCACAAGACTTGACATGGCACACGCTATAGCATATTATGTCATTTTACAAGTATTCCAGTTATAGGACATTGGAAAACAATTTCAAGAGTTTTATCTTATTTGAAAGGAAGCGTCTACTATCGCCTTTCCTATAAAGGATATCTTGTTGTATTAGAAGGATATAGTGACATTACTTAGAACAATGTAGAATCTAAATCCAAATCTATGATTGGATGGATATTTTCACTATGAGGAGCCGATGTGTCTTGGTGTTTTGAAGTAAACTTGTGTTTCTAACTCAACTTGTTGTCAGAATTAATCACATTTGCAGATGCCTGTAAAGAGTAGGAATGAATAAGGAATTCTGTTATAGATATTCTTGTACAGACTAAGCCATTTTCAGTAGTCATGATTACTTGTGATAATCAGGCTATGATAAGTAATGTGGCCAATAAGACATATAATGGGAAGTCTAGACATATGAGTATAAGGCATCAGACGATAAGACAATTACTCAAGCGAGGAGTAATTACAATCGATTACATAGAAACAAAAAAGAACTTGGCTGACCAGTTCACAAAGAGTCTTCCAAAAGCGATTGTTTATATAAAATCAAGTAAAATTGGATTAAAGTTTATGAATGAAGGTTAATCACCGTCTAACGACAACCCAGCTTATGTCTTGAAAAAGATAGATAAAGTTCAATGAGTATCAACAAGTTAAAGGAATGATCATGGAATGCTACACCAAAATTTACCATAAGCTAGTGTTGTGTATTCTACACGAATGAGGATGAATTAATTCCTTAATAAGTCTATATAAAAGTATATCATAGAAGCACTTAAAGATTTATATATATGTGTGTGGAAATCAGTCCGTTTCCTAAGAAAATAAGATCGTTTTCTAAGTAGACTCATGAAAATAAGGGTTAGAGCATATAGCCATTAATATGCGGAGCATACATTACGCAATAACTTATGAAGACTCGTTCACCATAAAATCTTGATACGACTTTGAAGAGTTTACACTAAGTGAAGAGTTCAAACCCAAAAGATACTCATCACCTAGGTGTTGGTTTTCACGTTCTTATCGTTATCGGCTTGATTCCACTTGGTACGTAGGCAGTCACTCATATGATGCAGCCATTTCAAGTATTTTTAAACTTTGAAAACAATGGAGAATGTTGCATATTTTCAAAATATCAAAACGGAGTTTTTGTGAATATGTTTTGTGGAGTAAGAAGAAGAAAGCGTGTTTAGAAGAAGGGAAAAAACGAAATGAAGAAGGATACATATCTGCACAACTGCTTACTGTGCATATGTAGGTAGGCTTCTCAACGGATGCTTTCGATGCGGATAGTACCATATCCGCATCCACATTCGAAATCATTTTAGAATATCAGATATCTGCATCCGCGGATACGGACGGTTATCGGATAATTATACTATCCGCTAACGACCGATAAATCAAGAATTACAAAATTAAAATTTTAGTTTGATATAAATATTTTTCAATCTCATTGATTATAAAAGTGTTAAAAATTAACAAATATGATATTAATAAATAGTTTCGAGCAGTTAATAAGCATTAAGTGATGTAATATAAACTACTAACTTATTAAAATAATAAACGAATATTATTTAATGTATTAAAATACACATAATTTGAACTATAATCTTGACATCAACCAGACGGAAAATTTTCGGATGCGGATATCTTCATATCCGCATCCCCATTCTTTTTCCGGCTATCGAATATTTATCTACTATTCGGATTGGGATGCGGACGAATTTCGAATTTTTCGGATATCCATTGACAGCTTTATATGTAGGTACCATCGGTCGACCGATGGGATACCACCGATCGACCGGTGTTACTGTTGTCTACACATTAAACAGCGGCCGCGAACAGCTTGGTCCATTAAAAGAGTTGCAACTCTTACTGATGGCTTCTACTCTTTTTTCTGTGACTTTTCTAATAATTTTTTTAAGAGGAGCAACCCCTCTTTGCACTCAAACATCATCTATATAAGGAGTATCAATCCTTGCATCCAATATCCAACTTGTGATTAAATCATATTCTTCTCCACTTCTACAACTCTTTTTTGATAATTATCAGAAACATTTTACTATTGCGTCCTGCCTTGATCAAAATAGTGCAAAACTTTCAATCAAGTAACGTCCTTAGAAGACTTTGTTAAATTGTGACAAGAATAGTTTGATAGTCTTTTTGTACTCGATGAGATTGAACTATGTTTTGAAAGAATCTGTAATAGATTTTCAAAGTCGAAAGTACGATAATGGTATCCACGCTATATTCTAACATTCGCTACGTCGTCGAATAAAACTGGCATAGGCTAACACACTTCAGCGAACAAAATTGACATAAACTAAAATACCACATTGAATAGAACAAGCAAATGACTTTTTCATGTTTTTTTTACCACTTTCAGCAATAGTAAACTACTAGTTGAACTTTGTTTGAACAATTAACGCTGCGATATATGCATTGATATTCATTAATTGAGAGAGATGTTCAATTTAGTTTGCATTTTGATTTTACATTTTAGTTTGGAATGGTAAAATGTTGGGATTGTAAAAACCGAAGTGTGAAAGTGAAAAAGAGAGTGAAGTGAGAAGAAACATGGAAGGTCAAAATATATAGACTTGATATTTTAAACATCGGAACTCCCTGTTGGGATAGCGGACAGTATTAATGTGTCACATAAACATTTTGCACAAGCCTACTTAGAGCAGAATATTTGTTGCTCCTCCATGTAAGTATTGTTGTATTTTCCAAACTTCAGCTATAGCCAAAGGTGGATGCGCTGCCAATTGTTTTGCCCCACATAAATAAGTTTATATTATATTATAACTACTACTCGTTGTAATTATACAATTCAAACATATACCTATGAGTGCTTCGGAAGATGTTGTGTAGAGCTTCGCATTGGAAGAGTCGGAAAGTCGATTCGAGGAAGAGATCAAAGAGATGGAGAAAAGAAGGGAGAAGTGCTAGAAACAGTCACTCAAACGTTTGGATTCCTAAGTCAGACGTCTAAATGCCTGTAAATTTCAAAACACTTGGTCTTTAGAAGATCAGCGTCTAACCTTTCTAGTCAGACGTCTGAGTTGCTGCATTTTGTAAACCTAAGAGTTTCGATGTTTTATAGAGACGTCCGACCTCTCCACTCATACGTCTGAGTATGCAACCCGAGAATTTTTCAGGATTTTACCAAAACATCCGACTCCTCTAGTTAGGGGTGAGCGCTTGGTTGGTTTGGTTTATCCGATGATTAAAATTGTTAAACCAAACTAAAATAAATAAAAATGAAAACCAAACCAAACTAACCAAATCAAATTTGGTTGGATCGGTTGGCTATCCGATTTAACCGAACTAAAAATGTTTACAATTTATGTTGGGAATGTTCATTGTAATATGAAATAAAACATAAATTTATGATTGCAGTATTCTTATTTATCATTCTTATGTTTTCTAAAAGTAATTTTGACATATATACGATAAATAAAATTTATTTTGATCACTAAACTAATTTAAAAAAATTATTATAACATCGATTTTTTGAAAATATAATAAAAGTTTGGTTAACTTGGTTAAACCGATAACCAAACTAAAATTTTTACGGACCGATTATAAACCAGTCTTGTGTAAAAACCAAACCAACCAAAATGAATTGGTATGGATGGTATATTTGATTTAACCAAATAATGCTCACCCCTACCTTTGATCAGACGTCTAAGTTACTGTAGCGGGATTTTTTCAAGGTTTTGCTTATTCGAACTTCGGAGGGTATTTTCGTCATTTTGGTGCATAGCTCTTCTCTATTGTTGGTGCATATTCTTTTGAAGTGGTCGGATGATCTAGAGGGATTGAAACATCTATATATTAGCCTCCTAATCATCTCCTTAATTATGCAAACAGATTTTCAATAATTATGATTAATAGAAACCTTAGCTCATCCAATGTGAAGGTTTTCTACTTTGATTGCTTTAAATTATAATTCTTCAATTGAGTCATTGATTAGAGACGGTCTCCATATATTGTAATTCTTTAATCATTAATTTTGCTTTTAATCTTTTCAAATTGGTGATTGAAATAAAAAAGTTGTTAAGTCTCCGTGAATATAAGATACAATTCCGAACCATGTTAAATCTTCAGTGTCTTCTTTACTTTTTTTGCAATTTGATTTTGTATGACATCATAATTGATTTTGAATTTGCATGAGTATTCAAACAAGCCATACTAGTTTCAGGTTAAATCGCTTCCAACAATTTCTTGTCGTTGATACATCATTCCCGGCTTAAAATATCTTAAGATCGTAATTTTATCGCATCATCAGTAGGCAAAGCTAAACATAGTCAGTAAGAACTATACATTACTTAAGATTTCTTTTTTTTCTCTTCTTTTTTCTTTTAAAACAACCTAATATGTAAATAAACCATTATATTTCAGGAGCTGGGATTAGGTCCTCTGATACCGATACATGCTGTATTTCATGATTGGATCAGGCATACTGATGGAAAGCTGAGCTTTCTGGGGTTTGTAAAGTTGTTGCATGGTGTTTCAAGCAGATATACCAACAGGTCACACTAGCTATCATTTGCTTTCTCGATAACTCACTGTAACTGCCTGTATGTTCATGAACAACGAGGTGCGAGTGTTCCACGTGCTAGCTAACTAACTAATTTGATACTGGTGCATGAAAAATACTTAGCATTTCCTACTTACTATTTTTAGTTCTTAGGGCCTGAAAGATTGTTCTGTATGCACCATTGAAAAGGGGGAAGAAAAAAAAAACCTTAGTTTAAGTTTTTGTTGTAGAACGATGCAGTTTGATGAATCATGCTATGGTTTAGTAGCTTGAACGTTTATATATCAAAGAGTTGTGCAGCTTGTTTCCTTGTCTTTATTCTTATTTTAAACGTTGCTTATTATTAAGTAGATCATTGTCTGCTTGTAATATATATACACACACACGTGTAGCATAATAATAAAATCCGACAATGAGCAACTATGATGCGCACTTGCAATTTTGATTGCAAGGGCTTTTCCCTAGTTTATACTTTATATGTATAGGTTCGGTTCTTATAACAATGTTTCCTAGAAAAACTATGACCAAGTTCAATAGAACCAATAGCTTGATTGTTCAAACAGAATTAAACATGAAGCCAAATTCAAGATTTAAACTGTAGACAAGTGCAACCAAATAAGTAAAGCATACGACAGTTTATTGTAAAATTCCATATTACACAGTTGAAATGAAATTACAATCAAAAGATATAATATAAATAACAAAAGAATTCCAATTAGCTGACTACACTCTAATGCTCAACCCTTAATCCAAATCATAACATATCTTGTTAAATACATCAACATGCTCCTCAAACAAAGCCATGAACACATCAACTCCACCCTTTTCCTTGCATGATGGCACAAACACCATCAACCCCTCCACCGGCAGATTCGGTGGCAAGAACGAACATGGCCCACCACTCCCAAAGTCCAGATCATGGAAGTTGAACCTCAACCAACTATCAACCTCCAAATTAGGGCACAAAATGCTCCCACTCTCCGGCGCTGATTCCTCCAACTTTCGATATCCACCCTTCATCTTTTTTTTTTTTTTTTTTTTTTTTTGTAAACTGACTCTTTTATTCCTTTAGCTTTATCAAAAGCTGTCAACAGGCCTGACAGGTAACCCAAACAAGGAAGAATAAAACTATAGCCACTAAAAGAACTATACAACCACAAACAACAGATCTGAACCTACGGCAAATGTAACAGAATACAAAAAAGCGAGCACCACTAAACTGGCACCAAGGATCCAAATACCAGAGAAGATCAACCAGCATCGTCTTCGAACTCCGGCAAGGCCACCGCCCGAAGACAATGTTGGCATACAATATAGAATAAAGAATACCCTCCACCCGATACGACAATGGAAAGAAGAAGCCGATCACCCCCACCAACAGCAAAGCTACCATCCCAAACTAAACTGATATGGCAAAACGAGACAGCAATAGCACCAGGCAAAAGCAATATCAGAACGAGACAGCAATAGATGGCATAAAACCACGCCACCACAGCCTGAACCTGAAAGCAAACATCACAGACGCGCACCATTAAAGTTTAAAAGGGGGGGGGGGGGTAGGTGGCAAAAGACTAAGAAGCATGATTCTGCAAAGCAATACACACCAAACCGCTGCAACAACATCAACCAATTCCCGCTCGATCAGAAGATTGCGAGCAAGAGATAGATAAAAGGCTCACAAAGCGACTCGAGCGATGACTGACCGAACCGCGGAAAGGGCGACCACGGAAGGCCAAGTAAACATCGTTTCGAACCCGACGGATAACAGAGAAACGATCCATAGGGCAGTCTTCAAAGATTGCCTTATTCCGAGCACACCAGATGTGCCAGCAAATAAGACAAGGAATCAGACGATACATGATAGACCGAAGAGACTTACCTGTGCTGCGAATCCACCAAGTGGACAATAAATCAATAGCCGACGAGATGTTGCCCCGAACACCCAGAAGATTGCCGAAATAATTCCAGCAAGCTCTGGCGCACCAGCCCGTAAAAAGCAAATGAGCAACAGATTCTGTATCCCCATGACCACAACATCTACAACGGGAAACAGTCGGTAAACCTATCCGCTGGAGGTTCACATCGACCGGTAGACCACCGTGGAAGGAACGCCACATGAAGAGAGAGACTTTAGGAGGAATACGCGAGTCCCAGATGCGAGAAAAAATGGGAAGAGAAGGAGAAGGAGCCCGAGTAGAATTCCAAGCCTTAAATATAGAGAACGGACCGCCATCCCAACCGGATAGGCCGTGATGAGAATCAACAAGCCCTTTCACCGATTGCATATGCTTCCAAGTCTCACTAGCGAAAGAAGGAGTGCCGGAATAACCAGCAGGAGCCAGCCTACGGTACTTAGCGTGAAGGAATTTTGCCCAGAGGGAATCGTTACTTGCAAACCGGTACCACAGTTTGCAAGCAAACGCTGAGCAGATATCCTTCGGATTGCGCAGACCTAAACCGCCCTCAACCTTAGGGCGACAGATAACATTCCAAGACACCCAATGGTGCCTTCGATCATCCCCCTTCGATCCCCAGAAGAATGACGCAGCCAAAGATTGGAAAGATCGAAAAAAAGAAGAAGTGGGGGTCATAGCTGCAAAGATATGAGTTCCCATAGAGCATAGAACAGATTGGATGAGCACCAACCTACCTGCTTGCGAAAGAAGAGAAGCGTTCCAGCGGATAATCTTTCCCCTAACCTTGTCTGTTAGGGGATCAAAAAGGGCATTGAGTTTCCTACCCCTATAGAGGACAATGCCCAAATAAGGAAGCGGAAGAGCAGACGCCCTATACCCAGAGTAGGCCTCAACCCAAGAAACACGCGAGGGGTCCATGTCTTTCGCATGAACGAAACAACTCTTAGAAGAGTTGACCAATTGACCCGAACACCTCTCGTAAAGGTGGATGAACCGAAGCAGCCGCCGGACGGAAGAACGATTACCATTAGAAAAAATAACGATGTCATCAGCAAAGGACAGAGACGAAACGAGAGGACATCCACTTGGTAGACCAAAGCGCTGAATCTGGCCGAAAACGGATAAAACATGAATACCACGGATGAAAGCCTCTGCCGCTATAACGAATAGAGTGGGAGATAGCGGATCTCCCTGACGAATACCTCTGCCTACTCTGAAATAACCTCTGGCAGATCCGTTAATGATAACAGAAAACCGACAGTTGGAGATGAGCCTCCACACCAAATCGATAAGATCCTCCGGAAAACCGAAGGCACGGAGCACCTTGATAATGAAAAACCAGGAAATACGATCGTAGGCCTTTTCCATATCGAGTTTAAAGATAACATTTGAACCCCTGACCTTACGATCGATTTGAGAAACCAGTTCTTGGGCTAAAAGGACGTTATCAGTGATTAAACGACCTTTAACAAAGCCAGCCTGGGAGGAAGAGATAATCCGATCAAGGTATGGACTCAGTCGGGAGGCCAGAACCTTGGAAATGATTTTGTTAGTGAAGTTACAAAGGCTGATAGGACGAAACTCCGAACACGACCTTGGCTTTTCACACTTGGGGATAAGAATCAAGTTTGTGGAGGACCAACTAATGGGGAGGTCACTTCCGGAGAAGAAATGCTGAATAGCTAGGCATAAGTCCGATTGGATAATATCCCAAGAAGAGCGGTAAAAGGATCCGTTAAAACCATCCGGGCCACAAGCACTGTCCTTGCTGAGAGCAAATACACAAGCTCGAATCTCATCGGACGAGGGAGGGGAGCCTAAACCTACACAGTCATCCGCATGAATAAGACGAGGAATGAATGACATAATGTCCGAAGCAGGTTCATTAACAGACGGAGATCCGAGGTAAGATTGGAAGTGGGAAACTATAACCTCTATAACTTCCGAGGGGGTTGTAGCCACAGATAGGTCCGCTCTCGATATCTCACGAATAGAGAGAAGATTGGCTTTCTTTCTAATAGAGGAATGAAAGAATTTGGAGTTTGAATCTCCTTCAACCACCCACTTGATCCTTGCCTTTTGACTTAGGTAGGAGTGCTCAATACGAAGCTCAGAGGAGAAAGCCAATTGAGCGGAAGCCCAGTTCGCTTTGTTTTCGGCCGAAGGAAACTCGTCAAACAAGGATTCGGCCAAAATAAGAGACTCTTCAGCCGCCCTAACGCGGTCGAAGATATTCCGAAAAACAGTAGAATTCCACGACTTCAGACGAAACTTAAGCCGTTTCAGTTTTCGGAAAAAAGCCCCCAACGGGGCCCCTTCAATGGGTGCGGACCACGAATCCGCCACCAAATCACGGTAGGTGTGATGAGAACTCCACATACTAAGGTAACGGAACGAAGACGGACCCGTCATCGATCGCGAAGCACAGGACAAAAGCATGGGAGCATGATCAGAACATGAGCGATGAAGATGGGAAATAGAATAGGAAAAAGGAAGGTCAAACCAATCAGCCGACCCAAAAACCCTGTCCAACCTGGAAAGAATCTGATTTGGCCCTTCCTGGTTGTTAGACCAAGTGAAGGCCGAACCAACGAAAGGAATCTCAGCTAACCCGGATCGAACAACAAAAGAATTGAAATCAGAAATAGAAAGGCGGTTGACCGCAACTCCACCTACTTTCTCCGCCTGACTGGCGACCACATTGAAATCACCACCTACCACTGAGGCCGAGCAGCCAAAATCTGCCAGAGACAAAATATCATCCCAAAGAGATAATCTGTCAACCCTAACACATTTGGCATAAACAGCGGAGAAAAGAAATGGGCGAGGGAAGGAGGAAGAAGAACAAACAACAGATAAAAGCTGCGACGAATCAAAAACAGATTGAATAACGAAACTTTTGGACCAAAGGATCCAGATCTTACCAGAAACATTCGAAAGAGCGCCTCCATACCCCAGTGACAGAACCACCTTGGTTATGTCACCCGAGTCAACAAGAGGTTCCAAAATAGCAATCAAACTGACGGAATGCTTGCGAACAATCCGTTTCAGCCTAGCAACCGATGCTTCATTTCCAATACCACGAATATTCCAATTCCCCATAGTCGATGAACGACTTGAAGTACCCATCGTCGATCCTACGCACTTCGTCTCTTATCATTTTGACGACTTGTGCATGGCTCGAGTGCAGGAGTTTTCCTACCTGTGCACTAGGGTTTGCCCACAGTACCAAGTTGCCGAAAAACTGCACCGGGATGCTTGGGTTCATCCTGGCTCTGCCATTCACAGCTATCCGGACTTTTGTATGCTCGTCCTCGGGTAACTCTCTTGCGATCGTTATCTTCTTCCATAGATGGGCGAGCAGGCATTCAAACGTGGAGCTGCGTTCAGGGACTTTGGACTTTAGTGTCGCGATGAAGTTCGAGGAGTAGCGAACTACGAAGTTTACAATCGAAGAGTCGGACGAGTATTTTGTGATTTTCTCTTCGGTTTGGGATTTGAACTCCTGGTGGTCGAACTCACAAAATGGAGGGTTTCTAGGGACGGTGATTGAAGATCGATCGTGGAAAGGAAGATGGCTCGCGGTGATGGAATTACAGACGGTTTCAGACCATGCAACAAGGAACTGAGACATAGATTGACCGTCCGCAACGCGATGATGGGAGGTGACTCCGATGACTAGGCCACCACATGTGTACCGGTTGAGTTGAACTTGGAGAAGTTCCTCGACACCTATATAAAATAATTTACCATTTTGTTACTATCAGGATAAACCAAACGTTGTTCGACATCTTGTAAAAACTAAACTACATTATTCCAAAAAAAAAGGATGAAGTAGGAAGATGTGTACCTTCAACTGGTGGGTGCAGTTTCGCCAACTCTGTCGTGGCCTCGAGTGGCAATTTCTCGTATAAACCTGAACCGACTGTGGTTTCGATAAACCTAACTCCAGCATCGTTCAAATTGAAACATTGCTTTCCATCACTGTCATACATCATTCGCCCCGAAAGATGAGGGTAGTTAACCAAAACTTTGGCAAGGCCATCCTTAAGATCCTCATTTGAGGGCATAGGAGCACGAAACGCGTATAATGTAGGAACATGAAGGTCCATGGCCGCTACATCAAACACGGTTAATGGCACTATGGTTTTAGATAAAGGATGAGGAGGAGAAGATGAGCATTGCTTCAGGATTGAGTTATTTGTGATTTCAGTAGCCATTTTTTTTCTCTGAAATGTAAACTATGTAATGTATGTTGACTGTAAATGTGATAAGATATAAATGGTTTGATGAATATATATAGTATTGGATAGTGGATTGCAGCCAAGAAAAAGTAACTATATGGGTAGGTACCCATAGTTAGAAGGAGCAAAACGCCAATCTAGTTTGACTATTGAAGTCTTCTTTGTAAAAGGGATGAGCATTTTAGCACGATGGTGAATATGAAGGATGAAGAGAATGAATTGCGCGTGGCCTAGTCCCAACTAATAATTGAATCTGACACATGATTGGTGGTCTTTAACCAAATGTAATATTTCAGTCTTTGGTTTTCGAAAATGAAAGTTGACAATTATACATTTTTATACTTCATTTTCCCTTATCCATATTTGGAACATGACGACATGAAGAAAAAGTAGCTATCTCTAATTATTCTGTTAAATTAATAAAGAATTGATTACAAAATATGTTTTCTCATTTGAGTTTTCGGGTTATCCAAATAATGCAATGAGATTTCTATTTTTCTAGACTAAAAACATAACTGATTACCTTTTTGTTGAGTCTACCTACGAAAAGATCTTAAAGAAGTAGTATGTGTGAATATGCTTTCTTCCTTTGTTCTTTTATTTTCTTCCTTCTACTTTTATTCAAAAAAGTAAATTCGAAACTAGTCCTTTTTATTAATAAATTAATAGCTGAACAGCATTGCACCATTTGAAATAAGTTTTAGATTTGATTTTTCAATTAAACGATCAACAATCTTACACTTATATTATATTGTTGACATGAAAGTTTTTGGTTGGTTCCTATCAGTTACGTTTGAAAATAACATGATATACCTAAAAGTTGACTCGTTTTCTAGCTTTTAGAAGGAAACCCGAGCCATAGTTATTTTGAGTGTACATTTTCTTGACTTGAATAAACACAAATCAAAATTGAATAGGTTCATTTGTCGATATTTTTGTTTGTCCAAGAAAGCTGTACTAAGTAAAACTTGTTGAATTTTGGAGGCACTATATAGAGGAATTGAAGTGGTTTGAAGTAGCTTGATGATAGAGAAAACGATTCGCAAATCAGAGCTCATAGGAGGAAGATATGGTGATGAAAGGGGAATGTCGTGGCCAGCATCAGGCGACATACGTTTGTGACTATAGGGTTTGGAACCCAAGAGTACGGACAGACGTTTGTTATTTTATGACAGACGTCTGTGGTGTCAGGAAATTTTTTCCAAGACCTAGTGATAGATGTGACAGACGTCTGTGACGATATTCTGCCTATATTTTGATCCGAGTTTGGTGTGAAAGTTTTTGATATTCGAAGGGGCAATTTTGGAATCTTACCTAGGTTTTCTATTCTTCTATATAAGCTACTTTGCAGATTCAATTATGTGTGATGAAAAAGCGACTGCAAGGTTTAAGCATCCACTAATTAGAGTTTTATCAAAACCTAATGTTCTTCAATTCTCTTCTCCATAAATAAATTCTAATAGAATTTTGATCATTGTAATCAATCTCTAATACTCTTCTCATTGATATTAATAAAGGTTCTCTCTTAAAGTGGATGTACACTAATAAGACACTAGTGGAACCACTATAAATCGATTTGTGATTTATTTCTTCATTATTGCTTTGGTTTTATATTGCTCGTTGGGTGATTGTGATTGTGATTGGTATTGGATTGGATTGAATATTGATTGGTTGTTTTTACACTTCTTACCACGGTCTCGTTTTTTCGCTGTGCTTTGGGGTTTTGATTTGAGTGATCTTGAGTTAGAATTACCCACAGCATTTGGTAATGGAGTTTTGGTGTTGGTAAGTGGTTGTAGAAATGCCAAAATAAGATAATACCTCAAGTAGTTCCTCATTGACTATTCCAAGTGGTGTAGCGCCTTATGTACGTGGATCGTATGCGACTTTGGGATCACAATCGGTTATAGACTAGTGGAATGACGATGATGATTTTGAAAAGTGGCAATGGTAGATGAAAGCAATTCTAAGGAGGAATCGGGTGCATCGGGTAGGGTTTGACACACATTTGTTGCCGACGGACATCTCGGATGTTGAGCGAGAGGAAATGGAAGAGTGGACATTCACTACACTTCAACTTGCTATGGGGGAGAATGTTATCTCCGAAATTAGTGGTGAGACTACCGTTAATGGTATTTGGGACAAGTTGGAAGAGTTGTATATGAAGAAGTCACTAACTAATTGTTTGATCTTGTTGCGAACGCTCTTCACCTATAAGATGAAGGAAGGTACTTCGCTTAAGGGCACTTGAATACTTTTGATGATTTGCTAATGAAGATGAAGGCGGTAGATTTGAAGATTGAGGAAGAGCAAAAGGCGATGATATGTTGTGTTTGTTTTGCCGGACCATTATACGGTTTCTCAAATAGTTTGATATATAGCCAGAATACTTTGACTCTAGATGATGTTAAAACATGTCTTCTTAGCGAGAAGTTGCGGGATCAAATGAACGAGTTAGGTGATGGAAGTAGTGGTGCCAGTAGTGGTCATGGTTTATTTGTGAAGAAGGAGAGATATGCGAAGAAGGAGAACCATGCGTGTTCTAAATCAAGAAACTCCGGTTGGAGAGGAAAGTCGAAGGAACGAAAGGGTAAATGTTGTATTTGTAAGAAGCCACGGTCATTGGAAGAATGAGTGTTCGGACAAGGAGAAGGTAAAGAAGGAAGTGGCATCTTCATCCTTAGCGGTGGAGAGTGGAGTTGATGAGGAAGACGTAGATGTGTTGACGGCGGTAGCATAAGATGTTTCGGGTAGCGAACGAGTGCTCGATTCGGGGGCGTCTTATCATATGACGCCAAATAGGAATTGTTTTTCTTCTTATATCGACAAAGAAGGAAATTAAATAGTAATGGATAATGGTGCTATTTGTAATTCGAAAGGCATTGGTTCGGTGCAAATTCAGATGTTTGACAGAGTGGTTCGTACTCTCACTAATGTACGTTATGTTCTATGATTTCGAAAGTGTCTTATCTCTTTGAAACAGATGGATTCTTTATGTTGTAAGATCACTATTGAGAGTGATAGATTGTGGGTTTTGAGGGTGTGCTTGTGGTGATAAAGGGTGCTAGGACTCATGGTGTTTATTTGCTTCAAGAAGTGACTATAGAAGGTGAAAATTGTGTGGGAGTTAATAGTTCCCGTGGCTTGGATGTGACTAGGTTGTGGCATCTGAGGTTAGGTCATGTCTCGGAGAGGAGTTTGGAAATTCTTTGGAAGAGGGGGATGATCGATGGAGTGAGTTTCAAAAAACTAGAGTTTTGCGAACAATGTGTGATGGGGAAGCAAACAAAAGTTTCATTCGGTGAGGAAAAACATGATTTGAGAAGGGTTATTGAGTATGTTCACATGGATGTTTGGAGACCGGCACCGGTAGCTTCTTTGGGAGTAGCTCGCTATTATATTTCCTTTATTGATGACTTTTCTCAAAAGGTATAGGTATATGTAATGAACGCCAATTCGGAGGCATTTGCAAAGTTCAAAGCATGGAAAGCTCTTGTTGAAAATGAGAGTGGCAAGTCCTTGATGGTTTTAAGGTCCGATAATGGCAGGCAGTATGTTCCCGGAGAATTCTTGGAGTTTTACAAGCATCATGGTATTCAGAGGCATTTTACTACACCGGGAGATCCGCGGTCGAATGGTGTAGCGAAGAGGATGAACCATACTCTACTTGAGAAAGCTCGATGCTTGAGATTGACATCGGGTTTGTCTAAAGGATTTTGGACCGAAGCTTTGTCAGCCACGGTGCATATTATTAATCAAATCCCATGCTCGGGCTATTCGTAACAAAATTTTAGAGGAAGTGTGGAAGGGAAAGAGTGTTGACTTGAGTTATCTTCGCATGTTTGGTAGTCCAGTTTATGTTCATGATTCGTGAAATGATAAGCTTGAGCCTAGAGCTTTCAAGGGGATTTTGCTTGGCTATACGGACAGAGTAAAAGGCTATCGGATTTTGAATTTGGAAACGAAGAAGATTGTGAATTCTCGTCATGTTACTTTTGATGAGTCATCTTTTTTTAAGGAGAATGAGAGCTCATCAGATGTTTTAGATTTGGTTCATGGTGAATTAAAGGAGAAGGAAGTTATTTCCATATTTTGTCCAAGGAGTAGAGCGAGTAGAGTAGTTGTAGATGCTTGTGAGGAGGAAGCAGTTGATGTTACATCACATAGTCCAAATGATGCTTCTAGTAGTGTTTGTGATGTGCATGATTCTAGAGAGGATTCAGTTCAAGGTGGAGCCTAAAGGAGTTTGGGTGATGATATTGCTACTTGGGTGGGTCGTCGTGCTATAAGGTTACCCGATAGATATGGCGATTGGAACTATCTTATCTTTGGTGATAATTTGGATTATGCTCTTCATGTAGTCCAGGATGGGTCTATGGACCTTGATGACGTCATGGATTCGACTGATAGCTCAAAGTGGATTTATACCATGAAGGAAGAGATGCAATTGTTATTGAAGAATCAAACTTGGGATTTGGTTCCGCTTCTTAGAAACCATGCTATTGAGTGCAAATGGATATACAAGATGAAGACGATGGGAGATACAAAGCTAGGCTAGTAGCTAAGGGGTTTGCACAAAGGAAGGGAAAGGAGTATGACGAGATATTCGCACCGGTTATGTGCCATACTTCAATCTAGATATTACTTGCTACAGTTGCTATTTACGACTTGGAGTTGGAGCAATTTGATGTGAAAACCGCCTTCTTGCATGGTGACTTGGATGAAGACATCTACGTGGAGCAACCACAAGGTTTTCTTGTGGATGGTAAGTTAAATTTGGTTTGTAAGTTAAAGAAATCATTATTTAGTTTAAAGCAATCACCTAGACAATGGTACAAGAGATTTAATCATATTATGCTTGAAAGTGGTTTTAATAGAAGCATCAAGGATGCATGTATATATTTTAAGAAGTTGAAAAATGACTGTTGGGTCTTGTTTTTAGAGGTACATCATCTCATGGTCTTTTTTTTGGTGGTAGTAATGGGAAGAATTACAAGTGGTTGGTTATTGTGATTCGGACTACGCCGGTGATACGGATCGAAGAAAATCAACTTTCAAATATGTCTTCACACTTGGTGGTACTACCATAAGTTGGAGATCGAGACTGTAGATCGTAGTTGCTTTATCCACTACGGAGGAGGAGTTGATAGCTGCGGTGGAGGCGGCAAATGAGGCACTTTATTTGAGGCTTTTGTTGTGTGAGTTGGGATACGGGCATGATAGTGTCGATGTTTGATGTGATAGCCAGAGTGATATTCACTAGGTGGAGAATTTGGCTTTAGCTCAGGGACTAAGAATGTTGAAGTGAGAGAGTCATTTCTAGTAGCCATGGATGAAGATAAGCAAGTATGTCTTCGAAAAGTACACACAAAGGATAACGTGGAAAATATGTTCACTAAGGCACTACCGGTTCGGAAGTTCGAGCATTGCTCAAACTTGATTCACTTGTTGAACTGCTAGGTGCCGGGGGTGGCACGATTGAGAGAAGAGATTGGCTGTAGATGAGGAAGAGTATTGGTGAGAGATTGAGTTCTATGTTCTTGGTGAGTGCTAGTTTACACTCCTTAGCACTTTAGTCATTGGTGAGACGGTTTTGGATTTGGATGTTTTCAACACTTCATTAGTGGACGGGGGTTTTGCTTGAGCTCGTTGATGGAGTGCAATGGGCGGTGGCTTGTTGGAGCTCATTGGGAAAGCATTCGCGTTTGGTTGAAAATTGAAGTGGTGATAGTTAGTGCTATCGATTGTTGATGATGGTATGGTACTATTGGAGTTGGATATGGATAAAGTGTCGACGTGGAAGGTTGAATTTTGACGACACAATATGGAGAAATTAAAGTGGTCAGAAGTAGCTTGGTGACGGACAAAATGGTTCGCAAATCAGAGCTCGGAGGAGGAAGATATGGTGATGAAAGTGTAATGTTGCGACCAGCATCAGGAGATAGATGTCTGTCATAAAGTGATAGACGTATGTGACTATAGGGTTTGGAACCCGAGAGTATGGACAGACGTCTGTCATTTTTATGACAGATGTCTGTGGTGTCAGTGATTTTTTTCCGAGACCTATGACAAAAGTCTGTCACTTGTGATAGACGTTTGTGATGAATTTCTGCCTATATTTTGACCCAGGTTTGGAGTGAAGGTTTGTGATATTCGAAAGGTCAATTTTAGAATTTTGCCTAGGTTTTCTATTCTCCTATATAAGCTATTTTCTGGATTCAGATATGTGCGAAGAAAAACCGACTACAAGGGTTTATACCTCCAATAATTAGGGTTTTGTCAAAACCTAATTTTCCTTAATTCTCTTCTCCACAAATAATTATATTATCAATCTCTTATGCTCTTCTTATTGATATTAATAAAGGACCTCTCTTAAAGTGAATGTACACTAACAGGATGTTAGTGGAACCACTATAAATTGGTGTGTGGTTTATTTCTTCATTATTTTTTTGATTTTATATTTCTTGTTGGGTGATTATGATTGGTATTGGATTGGACTGAAATATTGATTGGTTGTTTTTACACTTCTTACCACGATTTCGTTTTTCCGCTGTGCTTTTGGGTTTTGATTTGAGCGGTCTTGAGTTAGAACCACAACAAAACTTTTTATTTTAATGATAAAGTCATAAATTTATACCTTATTTATCATGGTCCATGATCATTAGTCGTTTTTTTCTATTTTCATTATCATTTTTCCCGATAATCATGCTTCAGCTCTCGTATACAAATTCAATATATATCTTACTAGAAAGAACACATGTTTACTTGATTTTCTATTTTAAATTGGAATATTTTTTAGGGTATATTTTAATAATAAATTTTGGTTAACGCATAATGAATGGAAGAGAAAAGTGGAGCACTTGTATTTCCAAATTAAGAATCTGTATGATTGGACCATAATAGATGGATCATCATTTTCCTCTATTGCTTGTCGCCAAGAAATCTCACTTTCTAACATCCAATAATCACTAATGGACCATGTTGATTGCAATATCCAAATGCATTTTACCAGCTTACGAAACTAAGTTTATTTTTCTTTTTCTTTTTTGTTCTTATTTTCATTTTGCAAAAGTAAGTCGGTAAAGCATGATAATATCTTTGTTTTTTGAGTTTTTAACCCAGTAGAAACCAACAAAAAACAGAAAAACCATGTGTAGGCAGGATGGTTCATGACTTAACTAGAAAAACCAAGACAATGGATCAATAAGGGCTAAGCAGTATGACTAAGACTGCGACTGAGATCAACGGAGCCAAGAGATCAGTATTCCTATAATTCAGTCAGTAGCTGAATGTAAGCAGCTAGTGAATTGCTGTCAAAAACGTAAGAGCAACGATAAAAGGCTGTAGGAACATCTCCGGGTTCGGACTCCAAAAGATCCTAAGTGCATAGCTCATCAGCGACTCATGCCTCTGCTCAAACCATCAAGCAATCGAGATATGAAAAACTATTAAAAAGAGGTAGAATTTGGTCTGAAAACAAACCAAGGTCGTGGATCGCTAGCGACCCATAAGCCATGGATCGCCAGCGACCCATGGGCCACGGGTCTCCAGCGACCGATGGGCCATGGGTCGGTGGTCTTGGCTCGTTTTGCGAGCCAAAACCCCTCCAGGTCGCCTGTAACCTACTTGATAGCTGATGATGAAAAGCCTAGTCCAGAAACTCTCCAACCTCTGTAAATAACATGCCACCTGCGACATAAAGAGGATCTTCTCCGGACTGGTTGCTGAAGCTCTGTTGGAATTATTCTTTACTCTCTACCTCCACACAACTATCTCTAAAGGAATACACTGTGATTCTCCAGTGGATTCTAACTCTAGAGATTCAATCTAGCTAGGAGATAATCAAATCCTTGTAATCAAACATCTCTTGTAATAGCAATCAGCTTACAATAAAACTATAAAGTGGACGTAGGCTTTGTTAACTGCCGAACCACTATAAAAATTCTATGTCTACTTTCTTTTACTGCTCTTTCTCGATATATGTTATCTGTGATATTCGTATGTCAAAATAAGGTTGGTGCTTTCAAACTAAAACCAGGATGTTGGTCCATTTTTTGGATCAACATTCCTATTTATAATTAGAAGATATTCCTAAAATTTCAGAAGGGAATCGGCTAGAAAGTTAAGTGTGTTTTTTTCTTTCGAAAGTATTTTTTTGGCTATAATTTGCTTTGAATTAGCCGACTACATACATACATACATACATATATAGCCACTGTGAGTAGAATACGAATATATATAGCTGTTGTGAGTAGAATATGAAGGTGGTAAGTTTACATAACTGTTTCCTCTTCTTAGTTAATTCTTGTGTTGAGTAGAATTGATTATTCGGATGAAATTTTCAATAAGAATTGCATTTTTTGGATCAGTTTGTTTGTCAACTAGTAAAATGTGTAAAGTTCTTTTTTTCATAAGCAGATCTTGGTTAGACTTGCATAAATAATTAAATTTACATTAAACCCTATTTAATATTAATTTATTTTGTTTTCATCCAAACAATTATACAGGTTGATATATATCACATACACATCAATGTTAATTGCATGAGTAAAGTTTACAACCTAGAGAATTTGTACTAAGTGTGTGTAGGAAGTTTGCTCTATTGAGACGCAGGGTTTGCTTTCAGGTTTCTACATGTCTTTTCATGCAATATTTAGGGGAGCGGTGTTGGTTGTAGTTGCATGGTATAGTTTGCATTCCTTATTATCCGCTTCCATGAGATGATATGTACGAATATATTCAGGTTGGCCTGGCTTATTTTGCAGGTATGAGGGCCGCGAATGGGTAGACAGTGAGTCTTATACTATACCTGGAAATTTTGATGCATATTGAGCTTGAGTAATCCCATGTGTTTACACGTTACCTGATTATATATGGGGTTTGAACTCCAACATATTGGCTTGTGTACCACTTCTGTTAGAGTTCCTTACCACTAGCTACCTTTGAGCCTACGTCGTCTCAGTACACACAGCCTTCCACGTTCAATCCCTTTTAGCATGCATTCATAGTATATAGTTTATAGGGTGTGGTCATTGAGTATCCACTGTAGTTTCCTATAGATGACGCTATTCAGGATGTACTCTCTACTGGTTTATATCATCCGCATCAGGTACGTATGATTTTAAATTTTCATATAATTCATTAGCAATTACATTCTCCATATATGTTTAATTTTTCTTTTTTTACGTTATAGTTTGCTCAGTACATGGATCATGATAGACGGATGCTTGCTGCGTTTGAACGAATATGCTTGATTATACTCAGCTTATGTATTAGGGCTATCAAGCTGCTTTTCAGCAACAACAGACTCAGACTCATTATTACTAGGCTTAGATTCAGCAACTTCAACAGCAACAACAGTCGCCATCAGAGCCATATGACTTTAATGATGTTAATGACGATAGAGACAACGACAATGGTGGCGATGATGATGGGAGTGATATTGGTTCTGATCACGTAGACCGATGTTTTTTTTGGTTTCATACATGTTTTTTCAGTGTATATTGTTCTGTATGTATTCTTATACATGATTTTATGTTCCATGCATGTTTAACATAGACTATTTTTTGCTCATGCATATATTCAGTTGTTGATGATGGTTCTTATTCTGTAGATAATGATATTCTGTTAATGATGATATTTTGTACTCTATCCATATCATAAAGTTATCCACCCATAGCATGAACAAAAATACTTGGCGTTATTCTTATTGTGTTTTTCTTTCCTTCAGTTTGAGGATATTCGCCATGCAGTTATTTATGTCACACTTGATTCGTATGATGCGGATTATGAATCATCTATTTATGTGAAAGTGTTACAATGAAAGTTCACAACATATTCAATGACAAATGAAAGTTGGACTCCACAAGATTATTTGATACTAATCAAAGCGTACATAGAAGACGGGATTGCAGATACATGGAAGAGGAGTTGGAGTAAGATTTTGGGTTACTCCAAGTGAAGCATTTTATAATCATCCTGATTGTAGATTAATTCGAAGGATTCTAGAAACTCAAAGTACTTATGTAATGTTTACTAGAACTTGTCGAAGATACAGAAGCATTATAAATGTAGTAGAGGAAGAAGACCTATTTTAGTTGACACGATCAACATCTGATTCACAATATTTATGGGAGTATCAAACTAATTTTGTTGGACATGCTGCATATGATCATTGGGTTAGCTATGTTCGACAATTTGAATGATGTTTGGGGGTAGCAATTTACTTTTAGTAAGTTCTATGTACTTTCGAATTCAATTCAGTTAGTTCAATTATTTCAATTTCAAGTAAGTAATTACTTAAGATAAGAAACTAACAAATTCTTAATTGAAATCATAATTGATCTAAAACGATATAGATAGGATGACTTGACGATTGAAACGATACAAACAAGATAAAAAATGATAAAATAGACCTAAAACAAACATAGACTGATTAAAAAACTATCTTCGACCACCTGGTAATTGAATTGAACTAATGTTCACTGGAGTGTTTCAATTAGTTCTTCAAGTATAGTTGCAATCCAACTGCTCGATGAGGCAAAGAATCATTAAGGCATTGTCAAATTACACAACCATCCAAAAAATTGCGGCATTTATAGTGGCGTCAACTAATGTCAGTTCCGTTTTTTATGAAAAAACACAGAACATAAACTCCACGGTTATAGTACATTTGTCCAAAGTCAATCTCTTGATCTGCTTGAGGTACTTGGTGGTGTTTTTCTTGTCTTCTTTGAGTTCTTCTATTGTGGCTACGTCACTCTGCTCTTTGCCTTCTTCCATCCTCCATAAGTCCGTGCTCCTGCAATTCTCTATTGTGCTCTCTTAGATTTTTATAGTGTTTTTCCTCCATTTCAACATACCATTCAATTGGTGGTTGAGGGGAAGACGTATTCGATTGAGTGTCATGACTTATAGGACCTTCGTATGAGTAAGATGATGATAAGGAAGTATGGTTGCAATCCATAAATTGTTTTATATACTTAATGGAATGATACGATTGCAGAGAGGTTTGCCAAGCAATAGATATATATAATAGAATATATTGTTCTGAATGTTGCTATAGTGTTCTACAATGCCAGTTCAAGAATGTTGTGCAATGTGGCTATGGTGTTCTGAACACGACAGACACTGAGCCACTTCGAACGCGATAGGACACTGAACCAGTTTGTCTTTAACAAGTATGCTGCTATATCAAGAAAGCTATGCAACGTGGCTACAGTGTGTTCTGACATGATAGGACACTGAGCCACTTTGTCTTTACTTAGTATATTGCCATGTCAAGAAAACTCTACAACGTGGCTATAATGTTCGAATGTGATAGGTAAATTAGCCATTTTGTTTTTGAAAAGATTTTGCTTCCATGTGAATAGAACTATGCAACTACTATAAATACCCACGATGATCTTGTTCATTCATGCTCGTTCATATCTAATATATTTCAAACAACAAAAATAATGTAAGCCGAAGGTCTTATGTTTTTTTACATGATAGCAATGATAGCTTTAATGAGATGATGAAAGAACATTTCCAACATGAAAGAGAGCTAATAGCCATGGCTACGCTATAAGTTGGTTTAATCTAGTGGGCAACACGATGGATCAGTTGTTTGCCGTTGCTATAAAAATTGCAGACATTCATTGTGATGACCCACAATTCTGTACTCTTTGTGCCGGCAATAAACCACACATATCAGACTCAAATTGCACGGAATTATGGATGATCATGGGTAATAAAGAAAAATGGACAGAACAGAATCTCACACGAATGGAATAATATATAATATTGAACAAATATCTTTACAGCGGAAAACTTTTAAATACATATATCAGAGTCTAACCTAAATTCAGTATGGAGAGTTATAAACATCTGTCCTTACAATTGCTGACAACCATCAAACTAACACAAACTAAGTACAATAGATAATAGGATATGTCCATACGTAGATGAATATCTCCAACTCTACTCTGCAAACTTCAACCGACTTCGACTAACCTAAAACTACTCGGATCTGACCCGAGTATTGAAAATACCCAGATCAGGCTTGATAAACCAGCGTGAGAAAAACTCAATAATAAATGAGTGCCATATATCAGCCTTTGAATAAAAATCCTTTGAAAAGAAAGAGTATCTCATAAGACCACGCCCACATATAAACAAGGATGATTTTTTACATTATGATAACTAAAACACTTTTATATCAAAACATTTGGTATTATTCCTAATGGCATCCCATTGAAAATATTTGCAAATAAACTTATTCATCTTAGCCGAAATTTTTACCATTATTAAATTCCAACATGCTAGGCTCTATAAACAAAACTGTAGGTTCTTATTAGGGAATGGACCAGGTGAAGGATCTACCTTCCGAATGGATACACCTCTAGATGGATGTCCCGAGGCATAGAACATTTTCCCTTCTGCCAACACAAGACCGACCTACCTCTATAACTGGATAGTACCGAATATATCATCCCCCAGTCGTTACCGACCTTTAACAGAGCGCTCTTTTCCATACACTACATTAATTTACATGCCAAACGTCATAGCGGGAAGAAATATATCTAGAAGGGGATGATCATACCCTACCTGGGAATGACCCACTTAGCCTTATCATATCTAATTCTATTTCGATCATTTCCAGTTTGATGAGGCTTGAGGCAACGATTACCTTTTCATATAGCACATATCACATCTTTGAATGCCACATTGCCATTTCCATTGACTACTAATTGCCTTCCACAAAAATACAACCTTTGAGCTTGTACGTCTCAAGGAGAGTGTTAAGCTAAGAGAAGTTGCCTTCTCCACCACCATTGATGTACGTTTGTAAAAAATAATGTACGTAATCTTTTAGAAGTGCAATGTCATACAAACTTCCATACAAGTTGTCTAGGAACATGACAAACCGAAGGCACTCTCCTACTACCACGAGTAGCGAGTAGTCCTTGCAATCCGAAAACTCTCCACAATGAGGATACCACTACTATAAATAACTCTATAATGGGAGCTACCTAGAGCATGTCCACAAGCAGTCCTCATGCTATGAAGATCCATGGTCTTCAATAATCATCATCTTTAACATTTCTTCACATTCGAACGTAAACATTAGTTCGAAGTGGTTTTCGGATAGGAATCACCCAAATCCGACCCTGGTTCCTTCGAAGCTAATCATCGATAAAAAGTGAATAAAAGTATACAGGATTTATTAAGTCTCTTTTCACTTTAATTCTTTTTATATGAATTCAAAATATCTTTCTTTTGACTTATAAAAATTCTAAGCAATTCATTCTTTTGCTTTGGAAAATATCTCGCTTAACTCTCGATCCAAATACCGTAACTTTTAGACAGGTCAAAAACAATGTTATTTAAAACATAATTTACGGTAATCCCTAAATCAATTTGAGCAAACATTTTGAGTAAATAGGATCATAGAAATCATTTATTTTGGAGATTGCTTAAATTTTGGATAATACCGATTTTCTTTTATCTTGGAAAAATTAATATAATCTTTTATCTTATAGCATCTGGGCTTTCCTTTCGATCTGTTCCATCCCTCACCTAAGAAAAGAAAACATAGGCCCGGTAAGTTCAGGGCACCGGTTGCTTTATCTCTAACCTTAGTTAAACACCTTGTTTTATCTTCCCATATCTCATAGGCGGGACAAATGTACTAGTCGTTTCCACATACTCAATTATCTACTTTACTTTAGAATTGATTATAAAGATTCCAAATTATCTTTTAACGCTTAATTTTTATTTTAAAAACATTCACAATTGATTTCCAAGAAAAGTCGTTGCGTTTAAACTTATTTTCAAAATGTTATATCATTCACAGCATAAAAGTGCTGCGGAAAGTGCTATATAAGCTTATTTGATTTAAAAATTTTTTAAACATTTGATAATTCATATTTTTCAATTTAAATCTCTTTTAAAATATTTAAATAGATTTATCAAATTTATCCCATATTTTTCCAAAATTAAAAATGTTCATTTAAATAGATTTCCTATTATGGTCACTTAACTGCACTAGTGCAATTTTTCTAGAAAATTGATTTGTACTTAATTCAAAATCCACCCAACGAAATTTTGATTTTATTTCTTTATTTAAAAGATATGGACATAATAGTCTAGAATTTTTTTATCTCGAAGAATTCTAAACTATATTCCACTCTACACATTTATTTGAATTTTTCAACGCGAAATCGCAAACTACCATTGCACGACGCTCCTAGTTTTAACTTATTTTTCAATATTTGAAATAATCTATTCAAATTGGATTTTATAAAATCATTACAAATCATTTTAAATCAATATTTCCACTTTTTAAAGTATTTAAAATGAATTTTCACTACTACCATAATATAATATTATTTTATTCCTACTATTTTAATATTAAATTTTAAATTTCAATTTCAATTCTAAATTCAAATTAAACTTATTTAAAACTTCAATTTCAAACCTAATTTCAATTTAAACTTCAATTCAACCTTAATCTCAACTTCAATTTCTCAAATCGATTTTAATTTCACTATTCATCTTAATTTCAATTTCAATTTAACTATTATTTTTAATCATGTTTCACTTTAAATTTCAAATTCCCTTTTATTTCTACTTTAATTTCAATTCTAATTGAAAAGAGACTTATTTTTCCATAGTATATCATATCACCAAAATTTGGTCTTATTTAACAAAGGGATTACTTAATCAAAATAAGCATAATCAAATTTAACATTTATCACTAACATAATTATGTTTCATACATAAGCTAACATGATAAATAATTACAACCACAAACACTTGCTACTTAATCAAACATAACACAAACATAACCAAACATCCATAGCAACATTTTAAAGAGGTGTATACTTGCATATTTCATAAGATAATTATTATAGCAAAAGCAAAATATGATCTTTTAAAAGAAGTGAGAATTTTCTCACCTCTAACCAAAACATTTTACTTCCTACCAACATTCATTTAATTCAACGCTTCACCAAACCGCCACCTATACATTCTTCCGCCTTTTCCAAGTGCTCAGCCACCACCCCACATCCTTTCTTGCTCTTGGCCATAGCCTTCCCCTTCCATATTGCTCACATCCTCCCCCTATCAACTCCCAAGCTCGTGGCCTAATGCCATTTTTAAGAAGAGAAGAAGAAGAAATGAATTAAGAAGAGGTTAGAGAGTAACAAGTGGATTAGTGCTTAAGCACTCCACTATTTTTAAACCTCCTACTTCTCTTAAAGAGGAGAAGCCATTAATGAGCAAAAAAGAAGCTTACAAATGAAGAAGAATGAGAAATGTGAAGAAAATGAGAAGAATTGAAGGGTATTCATGGAAAAAAATAAGGAGTGGTGAATTACAAAACTAATCCTTTACAAAATTACCAAAATATTCTTACTTTATCTTGCTTTTTCAAGACTTACCGCCACATTATCACATCATCACTTTATGTCTTAATCACTTAATATTTAAGTAAATAAAAATAAAGATTTGGTTGGATTTGATGTGACATGTTTTGTCCTTTTGTGTTTACTTTTGCTAATTGTTTTCTAAACTTGTTTAGTAAAGGTAAACTTGGTTAGTGAATTAAATAATACTTATACTATTTGAATATATGTTCATATATAAGAAAATAAAAGTGCAACAACGTTGTGACAATGTTTAATCGACAAAATGTTGATTCTCGACAAAATGTTTTATGGTCACATTTTGACATTTTAGTCAAAACAATTCATTTATTTAAACCAAATTCAAAATGAACTTTTTCCTTCTTTTAAATAAATTAAAACATGTCTATTCATATTTTAAAATCATATTTAAATAATATCAAAATCTCTATTTTTACAGTGTGTAAAACTGACAAAATGCGACAAAATTTGGTTATTTTTCTAAAACTATTATTAACATATTTTTAAATCTTTAAACATACATTTATTATCTTTATTAGATGTTTTAAATAATATTTATCTTTTTAAATAAATATTTAAACCTGTTTATTTAAGCCTTTATTTATTTTTAACAAAGCTTAACTTTTGCTGATTTGTTCCAAAATCCAAATTTATAATTTTAAAATTGTTAACTATAAGAATAAATGATTTTTTCATTATTATTTATTATACATAACATTTTTGTTTAGGATTTTTTTTTTAAATTTAAAATAAACGAAACCTCTCATTTTCGATGTAGCTAAATCACGGGTCGTTACATTCATAGTACAATGAAAAACCGATGGAAGACTATTTTAATCCAAATACTACTTACACCGACGGGGAATTTAAAAGAAGATTTCGCATGTGCTGACGTTTGTTCCGTAGGATCCTCCATTCAATCACACAGCATGATAAATACTTCATCTTGAAACCTAATGCATCTCGTACTCAAAGATTGATTCGTCACCAAAAAATGGTCGATGCGTTGTGGATGCTTGCATATGCAGGACCGACATATGCTCTGAATGAGAATTTGTGTTTGGGGGAAAGTGTAGTACTAGAATTTTTAGACCATTTCTGTCAAGCTATCGTCAACATTTACGATGATCAGTACTTACGAAGACCAAATGAAGCTAACATAACAAGATTAATAGAGATGCATGGCAGTAGAGGATGGCTGGAAATGTTGGGCAGTATAGATTGTATGCATTAGGCATGGAAGAATTGTCCAAAGGCATATGCCGAAGCTTATCTAGGTAAGTCTCGTGGGTCGACTATTATTCTTAAAGCGGTAGCTTCATATGACTTATGCATTTGGCATGCCTTATTCAAAATGCTGGGTTCTAAGAATGATCTCAGCGTAGTCGAATGATGTACTTTGTTTAGTGATTTAGCTAAAGGTAGATTTACTCCTTATTCGTTTAGTTTAAGAGGTAACACATATGATCATGATACTATCTGGCAATGGTATATATCCTAGATGGATTACCATTATAAAGACAATTTCTAACCCATTAAACAATAAACAATCAAAGTTTGCAGCAATGCAAGAAGGCCACAGAAATCACATTGAAAGAGCATTTGGTGTTCTTCAATCAAGATTTTCCATAGTCAGCAATTCATGTAGACTTTGGTCACCATATAAAATGACAACGATAATGTACACTCGTGTTATTTTATACAACATAATTTTATAGGACGAAAGAGACACAGAAGAAGACTTTGTGTACGAAGGCGCTCTAGCACCACCGGATGTATGGCACAATAATATGATTGGAACTGCAATTGAGCTCCAGTTTCATGTTTCTAGCTAAATGTCATATCATTGTGTTCAACTCCACCAAACACTACAAAATAATCAGATAACTCATCTTTGGAAATTTTGTGGCAATCGGTGAAAGTTTATAATTGTTGTTAAGTTTATTATTGTTCTTTATGTTGTCAACTATTATTATTGTTGTTAAATTTGCTGTTGTTTTTCATGTTATTGTTGTTCTTAATGGTGTTTTAATTTATTTCTATTAGATTGCAGACCAAGTAATGTATCGTAATTTATTCTTGGTATTGTTGAAAAATCACTGTTTTATTTTGTACCAAGTAATGTAATGCAATTTCATTTGGTTATACTTCTAAAATTACTGGATTAAGTTCATATAGAATACATCAAATAAATATTCAAAGATACAATAGTTTTAAAAATAAAAATACAACTACAGCCCCTCTTAATGTTTATATCTCATAATTTCTCTCCTCCTAGATTCCGCATACCCTCGTTGTTCTTCAGACATGTGCGACGTATCGATAAATATTACTGCAACTTCGTTTTTATGTTTGTTTCCAATAAGGAGTTGATCCAATTTCAATAATTTTTCTTGGTGTCGAACAACTTCAAACTCCATTGCATGATTATATCTATCTTCGGATTCAAGTAGGAATTTTTTTATGTCTACTTGATTAGCCCCACTAGCCTACTTCTTTTTGGTTGCTTTGGTTCCTTAAATCCTAACAAAATTATCATCGGTGGGGGTTAGCTACTCTTTCGACCCTGTACCGAAGCTTTCCAACGATTCCCTAGGGCAAGAACTTTCTCCGACTGTTGGCGCTTTACCTCAGGCACTGTTTTGATTGGATGTCCTGAATGGTTTTCTGAAGAGAGGATTTCCATTTTACACACTCAACTAGAAATTCATAAGTGTGCATGAACTAATAAAAATGAATGCTTGTTTATTCTTTGGTTTGTAGATTTGTTTAAACAATTTGTTTGATGCCACCTAAATAATTAGAGAATTGTTAGAAAAATATAGACATATGAAAATTTAGGAAATCATACCAAATGCTTTTCATTTCCAAATCAAATAGGATTCGTTTGCTTTAACTTGAAGATTTGAGTATCAAATGTTTTTATTTGATGATTGATTTTTCCGTAATGATCTTTGATCAAAAATAATGATCTTTTGCGATCAATGTTCTTTCGATTGCAGCAATTAGAAAATTTTCCCCAAAAAGTGACATCACTTTAGTCAGCACCTCGAATAGGATTGCTTTAGAGTGCACACTAAATGTAACATAAATAATGGTCTTCCACGGAAGTCCAACTACCAGTAGTTACCGCTCTGCCACTCGAAACCATAGTATATTCTAAATCGAATCCTTCAAAACTACATCCTGCAGCATCGATGTCGAAATCGAAAAATATTTTAAGATGAGAGAAGTGAGAGTAGAAAGTGTGAAAATGTTGTAGAGTGTTTTATGTGAGGAGAAGAGATGAAGGTGGATGGTATTTGTAGAGGGGGAATAGAGCCGCCGTTAATTGGACCGTTAGAGGATAGATAATTGAGTGCTTGTTGAATAAACGTCCAATCCCAGGAGTCTGTTCAAAAAGCGCATCAAATGAGGTACTTGTTGAACAGACACCTGAGGTTTAGGCATTTGTTCAACATTCACCTATTATGTTTTTTCGATGTTTGGCCCCCAAAATGTACCCTATCAAAGATTGCATCCTCTGTTGCATCAACATTTGAGTACATAAATTTCATTTTGTAAAATCTATTTTTTATTGGAGATGCTCTAATAATGTGTATACATGAAGTCCTTCATATACATACAGAATCTAATAGTACACACTGCTCACGCGCAAAGCAGAATGATTAGTGCATCATTCACATTCTCTGTAAATGCAATATAAAATGGTTAATATAAATAAACAACATTCCTCGTATAAAAAGTAATACAAATGATACAAATTAAACGTGCCCTTCACCTGAGAGACATAATAAGTAGTATAAATGACACATCCTCTTTCTATGTAAGATAAATGTCATTGTACGAATTTGAAAACTTAAATGCAATTCGTTGACATAATGTTAAAGTTCTATGTATGTAAATCCTTTATAGAACTTTATATAACTATATATGGTGAATCAATAGATATTTAATATTGTTACAATAATTGTATTCTTTATTTTTTTGATCTAGATCCTAGCAGCAGCAACAAAAAGATTATATGGGTAAATTGAAAAAAAATATAAAGAATATTTTGACATAACTCAGAATGCTTATTAAACTATAAAAATTAGCGATTAGTACTTATTCTTTAGACTTTGCTTCATTGTTTATCATTGTTTATCAGTTGTTAAAACGTAAACTAATTTAACTAAAAATTATTTATGAATGAAACTAAAAGACATGTCGCTATTGTCTATTAGGTTTAGCACGTACAATGTATGTGTATATAAAGAAAATCTTTAAACCAAATACATATTCCAGAACAATTGGACTTTTGCATGTAGTATTGACAATTTAACATATTTTAATGAAAATTAAGTTAGAACTAATTTCAAAATGTCAAATTCTTGAACTAAAAGGAAATGTAAGAATGCATCTATAATCTAAACTTTAAATTGTAATATTTTTTACTTTTTTAAAATAGCCATCAATCTTAAAAAAAAATTGAATGTCGATGAAATGTTATTTAAAAAGCTAATTTTATTTATGACTAGAATAAAATGTCATTTATTTTCAAATATTTAGAAAGGTATTTCATTTTTTTAAAATTAGTTGAAATATAAAAATCAAAATAAAATTGTTATTTAACATAAAATTGAAATTAACTAAGAATGGATATAATTTATATACACTTAAAAATATTTAAAAAGAAAAAGAAATATGTGAAACTACCTTTGTTGGGATTTGAACCTATGACTTTTGTATTATTCTAAACTTTCACTATGAAAAACAACGATTATCCCTAAGGCTACTGGCCGTCGGAAACCATCTGCAACAACCCATCTCTTCGACTCATAGTAGTCGGCACTTATACATCCACAATATCCATATGTCGATCATCCAAATGTCGGAAGACAACTTATTGGGGAAAAATAAAAGAAGAGGGAAGACAGAATCTCACAAAAAACATGACTAGTGATATATAATACTAAACAAGCCATTACAAAAAGACAGAGACTTTAATATACATACATATATGGTATCCCGCCTTTTCGCAAGGTCGTGGAACCAAGGACTTGACTAGAAACAAAGGATAGTTCATCCTGGAGATCGCTAATACATAGGTATGCTATGGATACCAATAAATTTTGTCCAAGTCTGGATCATGATACAATTGATATGACACGACAATTAAAGCTATAAAAGCCAACCTTTCAAATTTCAAGTCAATCGGAGTTTGTACGCTCAAGATATGATCGATGCAAACCAAGGATATCAACTCATTCGCATCCATCACTTAGCATCCATCGATTCGTATCCATCACGTACGCTCTACTTTGTATCCACTTAGCCTAGTTCTACTTCGTATCCATCACATTTTCTTGGCTTCGCATCCATCAGTTGGAGTCAATTCGTATCGATCCCAATTGCACAGTTCGTATCGATCGATCAACGATCGATACGAATGAACCATCGAACAATCGATACGAAGTGATATCTTCTATTGATATGAAATGACCTCCGGCTATTGATAAAAAGTGTCCCCCAGACATCGATACGAAGTGACCTGTGAGCATCGATACGAACAGAGCCCCAAATGATCGAGACGAAGAGAACACGTAAAGATGGTTAACTCAGTCGTACTGTGACGACCCGAAAATCCGTACCCTTTGAATCGACAATAATCCACAAATGTACGATCCAAAAGGAAAAGACCGACGAAAAGTCAGGAGAAAGAAAACAAGAGAGAAGAAGAGAAGAGAAGAAAGAGAGAAGATAGAACCAAATAGAGAAATACAGAATCTCACATCGCAGCGGAAAATATATAATATCATATCAATGATCTTTACAAAACGGAAACTGTATATATATGCACATCAATCAGAGTTCACCAATCAATCAATAGTTACCAGCTTAAACAGTTGAAATAACCTATCCTCACAAATGCCGATAATATACAACAACAAACAAAGCAATGCAGCAGATAATCAAGCAAATACGGATGTACGAAAATGAAGATCTCCAGCTCTCCTGCTGAAGCTCCAAAAGAACCAGTCATAACCTATAAATATACTCGGTCTGACCCGAGCATTGAAAGGGAAGAACGTCCGGATCAGTCTGGTAAACCAACGTGAGAAACACACTCAACTGGTTATAGTAGTGTCTACTATATACAAACAATATTAATCATAGCCGAAATTGTTACATTGATAAAATTCCAGCATATAGCCTAATTGGGTAATACAATCAAAATGGCAGATACGTAATGGAGTTTGGATTTCCATACAAATGACCAAGTGAATGGACTACCTTCCAAAGGTGTACAACTCTAGATGGATGTCCCGAGGCACTGCACATCTGCCCTCTACTAACACAAGACCGGCCCACCTCTATAACTAGATGGTACCGAATATGTCATCCTCCGGTCGTTACCGACCTTTACCGAGGGCCCTCATAGCATACAAACACAATAATCAGATACACGACGTCACAACTTGCAAAGATATATCTAGAAGAGGATGATCATATCCTACTTAGGAATGACCCACTTAGCCTTGCCGCATCTAACCCTGTTTTGGTCATTTCCGGTTGATGAGGCTAGAGGTAACGATTACCTTTCACAATCACATATCACATCACTTTGAATGCCACACAGCCATTTCCATTGACTAATGATTGCCTTCCACAAAAATACAACCCTTAAGCTCATACGTCTCAAGGAGGGTGTTAAGCTAAGAGAAGTTGCCTTCTCCGCCACCGCTGATGTACGTTTGTAAAAACCAATGTACGTAATCTATAGAAATGCAATGCCAGACAAACATCCATACAAGTTGTCCAGGAACAGGACAAACCGAATGTACTTTCCTACCATATCCTGTCCGAAAATCCCTAGGATTAGTAGCGAATAGTCCTTACATTGGATATTTTATAATAAAGATACCACTGCTACTGGATTATATTGGGATTTTAGCCTCAAACGATCAACAAGCAGTCCCCCACTATGAAAATCCGGAATATCACTATCACCACTAGCAACTTACACAATCGTCGCATATACATTGGTCCGAAGTAGTTTTCAGATAAATCTGATCCCGGTCTCTTCGCACCAACAACGCAAAAGCGTTTCTCAACCTTACACATAAACTAAGTCTCATAGACTTATCACGTCTTCAACTTTCAACTTGCTATCCTTCGAGCTAAGAAGGAAGCTCGATAGATTGGAGTAATACTCCGCACTATACGAATCAACATTCTCAACACAAACGATAATCAAGCCTACATAGAAGGCTACATACTAGGTGTACGACTAAATAGTTTCCACATCGAGTCGAGGAACTAAAATTTTAGCCGAGTCTGATATTATTTAACTATCAAAACAAACAAACAAATATTCAGCACCATAACAATCTTTGGGCATTTAATTAATCTTTCATTAATTAAATCACTTGCCAGATATTCACTTCAATTTATCTTTAAAGATATAATCTCAAAACATTTCACTTCATATTGGAAAACATTTACACACACTTATTTAACAATAAGTAATTCACAAATCAATTTATTTTCAACACTTAGAAAATATTACATATACTTAAAATCACGATTAAGTATATATTTTATTCTTTAAGGAAAACATTCTCTTTAAACACAATTATTGGGTCAAAACGAATGTTATGTAAAACATCGTTACGAGAAACCCAAAATCACTAGTATAGGGATTCGAAAATAAGATAGATATATAAATCCCAATACTGTACAAAATATTTTCTTTCGAAAATCATTTACTATAACAACAGTGTTATAGTCCATCATTTCCTTATACTTTTCGAAAATGTCTGTTTCAACAATAAATATTGAAATCTATGTATTCGATATTTAACACACTTTAAAACAACTTTAAACCATTTAAGTCTATTTAAATATCACTTACCAAAACATTTATTTGATATATTATTCATTGTCCAAAATCGTGAATATAATTCGTTTACCAAATTAAAGCTTCTACACATTTAATTCAGAATTATCCACTGTCCAAATCGTGGATATAAATCTCTAACCAAATTCAACAATTCTACATATTTAATTAAAGGATTATCCACTATCCAAAATCATGGATATATCTCCTTTAATAATTTCTATGCTTACTTATCAAATTTATTTGATTTTGGATTTATAAAACAATGTTTATAAATTCCATTTTCATTTTATAAAAACTACTATATATAAAATCCCTTTATTGCCCAATTCCATTTATAACTCAATTTTATACCCAAAAACCCAAATTATAAGTTAATTACTCATAATTCATTTATTTACAAAAATCATTCTTTTTATAACATCATCAATTATAGATCTGTAAATCTTATTTACTTATAAAACTCATTTATAACATCATTTTAACAATTATAAAAAATCCTTCACAATTCAATTATTCTGATTTACAAAAATTCAATTTTATAAATCTTCTTTATAAACCATTCACATTAGTCAAAAATCTCAATTTAAACCATTTCACAAAATCATTAACTCCATATTTCACAAAAATCACATTTCAATTATATTTCCCAAAACATCATAATTTTTATAACATAAAAATTATCACATTTATTTATTCAAAATAAATCAATTCTTAACGATTCAAAAATTCAATAAAACATTTATTTTCAAAATCACTTTTAAAATTGTTTTAAATTCGAAATCGTTACTTTAACATTTTTAAAATTCCAAAATAGGCCCAATGCTGCAACAGCACTAAATACAACAATTACGGCATTCAAAACATCATATATCATATGATAACAGCATATATCACAATATCTGTAAATAAATCAATACGGGTGAGGAATCCAGTTGGATCCCCCCAACCCGTCACCTGCAACAAATATACATATTAGAATATGTGTATAATGTCCGCTTCAAGGCAGACGCTCGTACAAAGGGTCATCCTCTCATACACGGGAACGTATAGGGTCATCTGCTCCACTAGGCAGGTATATATCCAAATACCAATCAATATATCATATATCATCCAAACAATCATCAATCATCAATCATCAGATAATAAATTATTTCTCACTTATATAAAATATCAATGAGTCAGGAAGAGTGAGTTGTACTCACATTGGTTCCGAAAGAACTTTCAGCATTTTATTCCGAATACGTTTAATTTTACCCAAAATTGACACTAGCTCCAATCAGCTCCAAACAAGCTCCATTATGTAGTGTTTGTCCATACGAACCAAACGCAAATCGTTTCGTGTGAAACGGACCTCGTATGAAAAAGTTATCACGTTTTAAACATTACATGAATTAATATATAATTTATTCCACGTTTTATTTTATTTTTATAACCTTAAATAATCTCGGCCATTCGATCTTGCACAAGAAAATCTTGGCCGCATGTTAATGCTTCTTCTTCTTCATCAGGTTACGACCGCGCTATAAACCCATAGCCGCCCCTTTGCTTGAATTAACGCGACCACCACAAGCCGCTTGAAGACGATTGGCGACAAGGGGGTTGAAGCCCAACTCGAGAGCCAGCAGCGACCGAAGACCGCAAGCACTCAGCTATCCCACTGCCTCGGAAATCATGAATGAACCGTACGTATTCAAATGAAAACTGTCGTCGATCTTCTTCGTAGTTTATGATCATAGCCATTGAGATTGAAGCTCTCGACGAGCTCGATAATTTGTTAGTTGAAAGTTTTTCGAATCGATGTGTGGATTGGAAGAAATTAGTGGAACAAATTTGGCAATTTCCGTCCATTCAAAATCATCTGACGGCTAGACCTAGGTTGGTTAGGGTTTTGGCAAAATGAAAGTGTTACGGTCCTTTTATATAAAATTTACGCGCACTATTCATCCAGAATTTTTTCGAACTCAAAACGGAGCGTGCCGCCTGGAGTTTATAATGTTTTACCCATATTCCGAACGCAAATGGAATATATATCGAGAGCCAATTCGATCGTATTTGAAAGATAGGTTTTCAAATCGACTTATTTGAATTTAAAATTCACTTAAACCGATTTCTATGCGTTTTAGCTTGCCCCGAACAAACATTAAATCCGATTGACACGAAATTTGAAATATTATAATAATATAACATTACGGATCCGATGAAACTAGTTTCATCGAAATCCGAGACTGTTTGAAAAATGCTATTTTCACACGTCAATTAAATATTATAATATTCAATTTCTACAAATTAACTTTTAATTCAATTTTAAATGTTCTCTAACATTATTCTAAATCAAATAGAATTTAATATCACTTTACAAATCATTTTTATATACATTTAATTCAATTTCCAATTGTTTACACAATTTCAAATATTAAATTAACAATTTAATCATCCAATTAAATCTTGATATTCGAAATATAAGTTATTCGACTTATAAAATTTACTTGTGCATGTTTAAAATTAATTAAATATCGAATTTCAAATGACAGAAATTCTGGGTCGTTACATTCTCCCCTACTTAAAAGAATTTCGTCCTCGAAATTACCAAGTAAGAAAAAGTCACTAAATCCATTAACTTTTCAATAACAAATCATTCAAATCAGATTACCAAAAGTTTAAACCTTTTAACTTTTTCCAAAAATCATTAGTTAAACTTCTTATAAAATCTTTTCTATGTTTTCAAATCCACTTATAGTTATCTTTTCAAAACCAACTACTATCGTTTAACTTTTAACTTCAAAAATCAAACTTTAGTTTTCACAAAAAAATTTCCTCCAATTTTCCTAAAAAATTTCTAACGCCTTAAATTTTCAAAAAAATTCGCAATAGTCTCCTTTGCGCGGTTCGATCCCCAAAAAAATAGCAATATATATATCACAAATATACATCTCATCATCAAGGATGAGACATCACGAAGGAAAAAAAGTGTAAAAGTACGATATGTAATCCAAGATATGTACCTTATATATAATTAGCGAGCATATACGGCTAATATAGCGCGAAAACGAGCTCCAAATGCGAAGCAAGCGCAATTCGCACCTACTAAACACTAACAATAATGAGAAACATGCATATATGAAAATAATATCAATATACAACATATACCAACAACTATATATGCCAAAATAGCAAATGCACTCAAAAGCAACAAATCCAACCATCAAACAACTATCATCCAACTAACATCCATAACCAAATCAATACACTTTCACTTCTCATTAATATTTAATGAATTGGTTTTCAATTAAATTACATTTTATTCATTAACATTTGATTTACTAAAATTTATTCATTCATATTCAATTAGTTTACATTCACACTAATTTTCATTCAAGTTGGTTCGCTTCCAAATTACATCAAATTCACTTCTATTTCGAATTTAATTACTTTAGCTTTCAATTTGATTAATTCAATTCCATATGAATTTCTATACAATCTATTAACATCCATCTAACAACTAATGAAAATCCAACATTACCAAATTTATTTACTTTACTTACATTCAATTTGGTTCCACACTTTTAATTTCAAATTGGTTTCACGTTCAATTGACTTTCCTTCAACTATTCAATCCACAACTTCTTAACTTAAGTTTTATTCAATTCTTAACAACAACATTTTCTAATCCATGTTTATTCCCTAATTCACTTTTACAATTAAAGTTGAGTTTCTTCATATAACTCAAATTCACATTCATCTAACTACTTTTATCTCATTAATTCATTTTATTAATTTACTTCGATACCAAAATCAACTTCATTTACTTTCACTATACAACTTAAGTTCATCTCTAATTCATTTCAAATTCTATTTTATTTAACTTTTACTTAAGTCAATTTCATTACTTATTCAAATTAAGATTTTGTTTTTCTTAACAAAATTGTTTAACCATTTTAACAATTGGTTTTACTTACTTTTTCTCACTTTATAAGTTATACAACTATTCATTCATAATTCCGTGAACATCTACCTAAGTTCACTTCCATTCACTAAACTCATTCTTTATAATTTCAATCCAATTCACTTTATTAACTTTCCTTTAGTTAAATTTCAAATCATATATTTTATTATGCTAACCCAAATTTATTTCAACTTTTCCAAAGTTAAATTTTATTATCTTATATTATAAATCCAAAACTTATTTTACTCATATTTATCAATTTCAACTTGGATTTTTAAATCAAATTTGTTTATCAAAACAAAACTAAAATTTCTAATTTACTATTGGTAGCAAATCCTCACACAGAAACTCGAAAATGATACCGATGATGCTGCAGTCATCACCCTTATTATTTCCCAGCAACAGTAGTGAATTCAGTGTTTTATGTCCTTTTAAAAATTTCTTTTTATTTACAAATCACATTCACAAATCTTCTTATATAATTTCACTATTCACTTTACTTATATAAGATCATTTCAAATTTATTTATCTTATTTAGATTTATAATAGTATAACATCTTTAACTTTGAAAAAGAACATTCAAAATAAACGTGATTAAATTTCAAAAATAATTAGTCTAAATCCATTTTTTTTATTTATAACTCATGTTTATAAATACGTTCATATAGTTTCACTTCTTATATATAAGATTATTTCACAACTGTAAATCATATTAATTTCAATTTCATGCTTTATAATTCATTTTCTTGTACAATTTATTCTCTCTACAATTGTTGTTTCTATTTAGATTATTCAAACATCTTTATTAACTTATATATATCTTTATTTTCAAACAACCAAACAAACAATTTATATACACTTTAATAATTTTTGAAAAATTATTTCTTTATATACAAAATATAACCGAGGTAAGATTATTTCATTTACCCAATTAAAAATTGATACTATGTCTACTGGCCTCGTTTAAGTGTTTGGAAGTCCCTATCGATAATATGGCGTCCCACATCACGACCAGAATTCACAAACAGCTCAACAGATAAGCAAACACAATATAAAATATTTTATATTCACTAACAAATACGTGCTCATATATATAATACACTCAAACTCAATCTAGGGTGCTACTGTCCCTATCTATACTGAGTACACATCAAAGCTTAGGATTATACAAAATCTAAGCTCTGATACCAAATGTAACGAGACGCAACCAGTGGGTAATACCTACCGTAGCTCACACAGATACCTCACACTTTGCTTTTACGGCCAGCCTCTCGACTACAACCAACCCTTTCACTCTAGGGACATGTAGGGTCAAGAGTCATCCGTTCGCTACCTAACAAGTAGCGAGAACCCCCTATCAGGCTGAACATAATCAAGCAAAACCGATGTACGTAATCTATAGAAATGCAATGTCAGACAAACATCCATACAAGTTGTCCAGGAACAGGACAAATCGAAGGTACTTTCCTACCACATCCTGTCGGAAAATCCCTAGGATTAGTAGCGAATAGTCCTCGCATTGGATATCTCATAATAAAGAGACCACTACTGCTGGATGTATATTGGGATTTTAACCCCAAACAATCAACAAGCAGTCCCCCACTATGAAAATCGGAAATATCAATATCATCATAAGAAACCTACACAATCGTCGCATATACGTTGGTCCGAAGTGGTTTTTAGATAAATCTGATCCCGGTCTCTTCGCACCAACAACGAAAAAGCGTTTATCAACCTCACACGGAAACTAAGTCTCATAGACTTATCACGTATCCAACTTTCAACTTGCTACCCTTCGGGCTAAGAAGGAAGCTCGATAGATTGGAGTAATACTCTGCACTATATGAATTAACATCCTCAACACAAACGATAATCAAGCCTACACAGAAGGCTACGTACTAAGTGTACGACTGAATAGTTCCCATATCAAGTCGAGGAACTAAAATTTTGGCCGAGTCTGATAGTCGGTTATTTAACTATCAAAACAAACAAACAAATATTCAGCAGCATAACAATCATTGGGCCATTTAAATAATCTTTCATTAATTAAATCACTTGCCAAATATTCACTTCAATTTATCTTTAAAGATATAATCTCAAAACATTTCACTTCATATTGGAAAACATTTCCATACACTTATTTAACAATAAGTAATTCACAAATCAATTTATTTTCAACACTTAGAAAATATTACATATACTTAAATCACGATTAAGTATATATTTTATTCTTTAAGAAAAACATTCTCTTTAAACACATTTATTGGGTCAAAACGAATGTTACGTAAAACATCGTTACGACAACCCACAATCACTAGTATAGGGATTCGAAAATAAGTTTTGACAAAATGAAAGTGCTGAGGTCCTTTTATATAAAATTTAAGCGCATTATTCATCCGGAATTTTTTCGAACTCGAAACGGAGCACTCCGCCTGACATTTGTAATGTTTTACCCGTATTCCGAACGTAATGGAATATATATATATCAAGAGCCAATTCGATCGTATTTGAAAGATAGATTTTCGAATCGACTTATTTGAATTTAAAATTCACTTAAATCGATTTCTACGCGTTTTAGCTTGCTTTGGACAAATCGTAAATCCGATTGACACGAAATTTGAAATCTTACAATAATATAACATTACGGATCCGATGAAATTGGTTTCGTCGAAATCTGAGACTGTTTGAAAAATGCAAATTCCATACGTCAATTAAATATTATAATATTCAATTTCTACAAATTAACTTTCGATTGGATTTTAGAAATTCTCTGACATCATTCTAAATCAAATAGAATTTAATATCACTTTACAAATCATTTCTGTTCATATTTAATTCAATTTTCAATTATATACACAATTTCAAATATTAAATTAACAATTTAATCATCCAATTAAATCTAGATATTCGAAATATAAATTATTTGACTTATAAAATTTACTTGTGCGTATTTAAAATTAATTAAATATCGAATTTCGAATGGCATAAATTCTGGGTTGTTACACGTACGGCATGGAAAGTGGATCGATCCTAAAAGTTAGCTCCAAGTCATCAAATACCACGTGCTTAGGAGCGATATGAACGGAGCGGTGTGAACAAGAAGCGATGAGAACTCGACAGCAATCGAAATATACAAACTTGCATCGATCATAACTCACAATCTACAAGTCCAAATGTTATGAAATTTTCACAGGAGCTTATGTATGTCCTCAAGAATGTTCATGATCGATCTCGACTCGATTGGACGAAATATTGATTGATACGAAAGTCGTTCGTATCGATCACGGACCGAGTGCAAGTGACATAAGATCGATCGCATGGGCCCACCCATGTGCATGAAGAGGTCTCCTTAATTCTGGACGAGATTTTTGCATCTACACCTATAAATAGCAGCTCAGGACCTACAGAAAAAGGACTCTTTGGCTCTCCTACGTCCAGACTTTGCCGAAACCATTGTTGTACTCGAAAAGCACTGTTGTACTACAAATTTACCATTGTAATTTATTGTAATCAGCAAGCAAAAGTTAATAAAACTCAATTAACGTCGAACCACTCTAAACCTTAGTGTTTCTCTGTTGTTTTCTGATTATTGTTTGGAGTGTTATTAGATAATCCTCTTTTTACATTTATTTTCTTCATTTTATCTCTTCAAACACTTTCGAGGGGTGTTGTGCCCAATTTTGGTACAAACACTTTGGTGCTTTTATTAGGAAAACCCAGTTTTTCTCCCGCTCATTGGATCTACTATCGATATCAGATTGTATAAATCTAAGAAGATCCAGATTTCAAGTTTAGAGTTCTTCCATCCTATTCAGATTTGCATCAAGTCTGGGAAAGAGCTTCGTTATCCATCATAGTTAACACTAGGACCACTTCTACAGTTGCAGATCTAGAAGGACGGGACAGACAGAACCCCGTACAGCTATCTCCTACCGATCAGAATGTTGCCGGACCATCAAATCTGCAAGGCCCTATAACCATGGAAGAGTTGCAACTGCTTATGTAAGAACAGACTTAGAGCCGCCAACAGCTCACTAGACAACTCCACTCTAATCCAGAATTAACCAACCAACTGAACTGTCGATGACGAAGGAGATCCAGGAGGGATTAGGATTTCTATTCATCCACTAAGAGTTCAGCCGCTTCAGATTTCCACCATAGATTCACACAAACACGGCTGGACAGAAGTTATACCCAAGCTACTGGACATCAGCATACACTGAATATTGGGCAACCGAGGGTTGGCCCGTCAACCATCTATCAGACTGGACCCTCCTCCTAGGGAGGTACTATTCCTCGTTGTGTCATAAACAACCGCACTGCCAACGTTGCTACTGAACTGGGAGTTGATGCCCGAAATCGGACAGATCCGAACCGTCGCCAACATACTTCCAAACCTTATGTTCCAATGAATTTAGAATCATGGAGGCAAGACATGGACCATTGACTGCTTTTGGCCTATCCTTGCATTATGGAACCCGACTATACCTTGGCTCAGTAGGCCCAGAACGTCCAGATGTTGGATATCCCGACAATGATCTGTCAGATGATCCGAGAAAGTCAAGGCCTCACCAATGACGACTGGGGAACTTCCCGGAGTCATACCCCTTTCACTAATGGGATACTCTATGCTAAACCTCCTCGACGATTCAGGATGCCTACTTTACTGGTTTATATAGGAGCTCTGATGCTGATCAACATATTTTGAAGTATGAATGGTTAATGAATGCTGCACGAGCAGATGATGCAATTAAGTGCCGAATTTTCCCATTCTCATTGGAGGGCATAGTGACTATGTGGTTCACCCATTTACCACTTCGATTTATCTTATGTTTTGATCAGTTGGCGACAAAGTTTTTTGAGCAGTTCCGCATGCATGTAACGAGGTCGAAGATGTTAATACTTTGTTTAGTGTCACTCAAGCTCCTGCTGAGACACTCAGATGTTATTTGGAGAGATTGATGTTGCATGCGCTGAGATTAGCAATCCCAATGATGACTCTATTCTGATGGCATTGACTAAGGGAATCGACCCCGATTCTGAGTTTGGCAACTGGTTGGCTGGAAAACCTCATGTTTCATTGGACCATTTCTATTCCAAGGCAGCCCAATTCTTAAGGAGAAAGGATGCGAAGTAGTCTAGGAAAAAGGATGATGCATGGCCTAGTGTAGAAGGAATTCAAAGCAATGTTGTCGTTAAACAAACTAGAGAGAGTTTCAAAAAAGAGCAATTGAACATACAGAATAAACAAAATTAACAGAAAGACGATGTTAATCAAAATAGGAAGCGGGATCAGAATCGTGGTCCATGGCGTAGGGCTCCTATGTTTGATAATTATACTCCTTTGAATACATCGTTGGCAAATGCGTATTTACAGACCTTCAATACTGTTCAGTACAAGAAACCTGATCTGAAACCATCATCGAAGAGAAAGATTCAGACAGGGAAGTTTTGTAGATTCCACGAAAGCTATGGCCATAATACAAATGAGTGCTATCGTTTGCATGATATCATTAAAAATTTGATACGTGAGAGAAAATTGGAGCAGTTTGTGCGGTCGCCGAAGTTTGGAGGTGCGGGCCCATCAAATCAAAACCGTGTGTCGAATCAGGTGAGACCAGAGGAACCCGCTCGTACCGACGGGAGGTTGGTTATAAATACTGTTAGTGGTGGCCCTCATCCAGCAGACCGAAGCTAGAAGGAAATAGAGTCATATGCTAGCTCTGTGAAGCATGCGAGCTATTAGTGTTGTAGTTGTTTGGAAGATGAGGCTCCGACCAAGCAACAGAAGACGATGACTGATGACATCGTTTTTCGAGACAAAGACGCCGACCGAGTCGAAGCCCCAACCATCTATCCACTTGTCATATCAGCTCAAGTAGGTCCTGCTTGGATGAAGAGGATCTTGGTAGATAGTGGGAGTTCTGTGAATATATTGTTTAAGAAAGCCTATGACCAAATGAAAATGGAGATTAAAGATTTGAAGCCTTGTAAGTCCCATATTCATGGCTTCAACGGGAGTGAAACCATACCCATTAGTGTGGTGGAACTGCTAGTGGAAATAGGAATTGGAGAACGCCAAACAATCCGAATCTTACAATTTATTATGCTGGATATAGATTCGACATACAATGCTTTCTTTAGCTGATCGGCCCTAGCGGAGTTCAAGGATGCCATTGCCCCATAGTATTTGACTTTAAAATTCCCCACCGATCATGGGATTGGAATGGTTCAAGGAGATTAGGCTGCTGGATGAGCCTGTTATGTTATTGAGCTGTGAGATGCGTAGCGAAGAGAAAAAGGAAAGGGCGTAGAGGAATCTTTCTGCGTCCGCTTTGTTGAGAATTGACAATTGACGCCTGGGCCTAGGCTTGGGCACCATAACCAATTCCAGAAGGATATTGACCTGAGAGATACTAAAAGCAAAGACGAAAGTAAAGACAATCATGCTTTCCCGGCAGAGCTGACGATCGATGTCCCGATCAATGACGACAACGATTCTAAGATGATAAAGATTGGATCTCAGCTAAGCCAATAGATGCAAGAGGAAATGGTTGAATTTCTTCAGGAAAATCTTGGCGTGTTTGCTTGGACATATTCTAACATATGTGGAATCTCCCCAGACGTCGCGAGCCACACGTTGAACATTGACCCGCGGTACATCCCGGTCAAACAAAAAGGACGTGGTATGAATTCAGAGAGATCTGCCGCCCTTAAGAAAGAGGTAGATAAGCTTAAATCGAATGGATTTATTCAAGACACATTATACTATTATAGGTTTCCAACCCTGTACTTGTCCAAAAGCCAAATGGGAAGTGGAGAACGTGTGTTGACTACTCAGACTTGAACAAAGCTTGCCCCAAAGACAGTTTTCCACATCCTCGAATCGATTAACTAGCAGATTCAACGGCTGGACATGAACTCTTATCCTTCATGGATGCATATTTCGGTTACAGCCAGATATCCATGCACTTACCCAACTAGGAGCATACCAGCTTCGTGACTGATCTGGTATGCTATAATGTTATGCCTTTAGGACTTAAGAACGACGGAGCAACTTACCAACGATTGGTTAATCGGAAGTTCGCCAACCAGATTGGAAGAACCATGGAGGTTTACATGGACAACATGCTAGTAAAGTCACGATTCTCCACTAATCATATCAGAGACCTGGAATCAATGTTTGACATCATCTGAGAATATAGGATGAGGCTCAATCCATTGAAATGTCACTTTGGGGTCGCATCAGGAAAATTTCTTGGGTTTATCGTCAACACTCGAGGAATTGAAGCTAATCCCGAAAAGATTTAGGCAGTAAGAAATCTCCAAACCCCAAGAACCATAAAGCAAGACCAGAGCCTCAAACGGGAAAGTAGCAACACCGAGCAGGTTCATTTCAAAATCCATTGGCAAATGCATTCCCTTCTTCGATCTAATCAGAAAAGGAAAACAGAACTTTGAATGGGCTACGGAATGTAAGGGCGCATTTCGAGCGCTAGTTCAACACCTCTCCACACCGTCTATCCTGTCAAAACCTATTGATCATGAGAAATTGTACATTTACTTGGCGGTGTCAGAAAACGCAATCAGTGCTGCTCTAATTCGGGAGGAAGACCGAACACAAAAGCCAGTCTACTACATAAGCAAACGACTGAAGAGAGCTGAGAGAAATTATCCGAGGCTAGAGAAGTTGCTTATTGTCTTGTTATTGCCTCAAGGAAGCTCTGTCCATATTTCCAGGCTCATCCTATCAGTGTTTACACCGACCAGCCGTTACGATAGGTCCTTACGTGGCCTGAAACGTTTGGTAAGTTAATCAAGTGGAATACCGAGTAAAGTCAGTTTGACATTACTTACACTCCAAGGCGAGCCATTCAAGGACAATTCCTAGTAGATTTCATAGCTGAATTTACCATCATAGAGGACTTGCCCAAAACCAGTGAAATCTGGAAGACGCATACTGATGGTGCATCAAATAACCGTTGCTTAGGTGCCGGAGTTGTACTTGAAACTCCTGAAGGTCGATCTATAAGCTATGCTCTAAATTTCAACTTTCGTGCGACCAACAATGAAGCTGAATATGAAGCCCTGCTTGTCGGATTGAGACTTGCCCGAGATTTTAAAATCATTGCTGTGGAGATTTATTGTGATTCGCAATCGGTCATGTGTCAAGTTCGGGAGGAGTACCGGGCCAAAGATCAAAGACTGGCGGCTTAATTCTCCCGGGTTCAAGAGATACTGGATCAGTTCGATTATTATGCTATCTACTGCATCCCCCGAGAGGAAAATCAGAAAGCCGATTCATTAGCAAAATTAGCCAGTAAGGTTAGGCACAACAAATGGGACTCGTTCCCGTGGAAATGCTACCTTCCCTGAGCATTGATCAAATGGAGATGGATTGGTATCTAAGGTCGTTCTCGGTAAGAGGTCATTCTCGGTAAGGAGTCATGGATGACTCCATTCAAAAATTATCTCGAGCATGGGACCCTGCCAAAGCGCATTAGTGAAAAGAGACAAATTTTTCGAAAAGCTTCGCAGTTCACTATTCAGAATGGAGTCATGTATAGAAGAGGATACTCTGTTCCTTTACTTCGGTGTATCACTTACGATGAAATCAAATGCATACTGCATGATGTGCACGAAAAAGAATTTGGCGACCACACCGAGAAGCAAGGTCTTGCCAAGAAAGTGCTCAGATATGGATTTTATTGGACGGCTGTAAATCGCGATGCATCGGACTATGCCAGAGAATGTGACAGACGTCAGAAGCATGCTCGAATTCCTAGAGCCGACCTATTGAGATAACTCTAATGGTCAGTCCATGGCCGTTGCAGTATGGGGCATTGATATTATAGGCTTTCTACCTCCAGCAAAAGGAGGTGCGAAGTACACCATCGTCGCAGTTGATTACTTTACCAAGTGGGCGAAAGTTGAGCCTCTTGCTACAATCATGATGAAGAAGGTGATCAACTTTTTAGTCCGCAACATCATCTGCCGATTTCGACTCCCACTACCATCATCACTGATAATAGAACCCAATTCGATAGTGTTGAATTTAAGAACTTCTATCAACGATTCCACATTCAGAAGAAATTCTCCGCAGTTGCACACCCTCAAGTGAATGGACAGGTTGATGTTGTGAATAAAGTTTAAAGTCTATTCTGAAGAAACGACTGGAAAAGGCCGTGGACAAGTGGGTTGATGAACTTCCTATGACTCTATGGGCTTACCGAACAACCCACATGTGCGCGACCGGCCACACACCATTCTCTCTTTCCTATGGTTCAGAAACCATTATTCTGGTCGAGACGGAAGTATCTTCTCATCGTGTGACTTATTATGATCCGAAAACATACGTCATATTACTTGCCGAATCTTTGGATTTGTTGGATGAGAAGCGTGAAGAGGTTTATTTGAAGGCAACCGCATACCGAAGTTGAGTCGTCCGATTATACAATGCCAAGTTTCGACCCCGAACCTTCGAAATCGGCGATCTCGTCCTCAAAAGAATCTACCCGGTTCATTCTCACATAAAACCAATATAGGAAGTGCCATATGTCATCGAATGAAAGCTCGAAGACGGCACATCCAAATTATCGACTGTTGATGGTCTTACTCCATCGAGGGCCAGGAACAGCGAAGGCCTTCATCGCTACTACACATGACAGGCTTTAATTATTAAGTTTACTTTTCATTCATAATTTTTTTATGCATTTCAAAATTTGAATTAGTAATAAGGCTATTGATTGTGCCATATTTTCTTATTTCAGCAATAAAATGAAATCTCTTCGAGCCAGGGCTGTGATTTTCTAAAATGTGACATACTATTATCACTGTGCATAGAGAGCTAAATTCCACCCGACGGAGGTGTTTATTCAAATAGGGAGTAACTGTGATACGACAGTTACTCGCTAAGCGAAACCTGAGCTCGGGGGCAAGTTATCAGACTGAAGCCAAAAAAGGATTGATATACGACAATCCTTTAACAAACTCCAGATTCCCAGAGTGCGAGTTAGAGTGTAAACTTGTAAATATGGTCTCGAAAATGGTGGATCCGTCCATCTAATGACTTCTCCCGTGTCTTGAGCAAGTTTGAGGAGGATGGTTCGGTTCATCTAACGACCTAGCTTGTTAACTCAGGGTGGATATGAACCGACCATCAACGATCCTGATAGATTCGTCGTTCCTGGAGTGCGAACGAAATCCTAAAGCCTAAACAGATGTGACTAACCATTTTTTGGCCAACTCCAGGTTCCCGGAGTGCGAACTAGAGTATAAACATCAACGAACTCCAGATTCCCTGAGTGCGAACTGGAGTATAAACATCAACTAACTCTGGATTCTCGGAGTACAAACCGGAGTATCGACAACAATTGACTCTAAGTCCCCAGAGCGTGGATTAGAGTATAAACAACGACTAATTCTAACATCCCCAGAGTGTGGTTTGGAGTTTAAACATAAATATCCTTAACACAACTATGAGTCTTCAAAGTACGGTCAGAGTATAAACTTAAATCGGGTATGACTGACCACACATGAATAAATCTAAAGTCCTTAGAGTGTGGACGCAGTTATAAACATTAAACAGACGTGAATGACTGCCTGTGAAGATAATTTATGTCCTTGGAGCGTGGACGTGTCAGTAAAACTTAAGAAGGCATAATCGACCACCGACGAACAACTGTAATCCCCACAGTGTGGATACGATCACCAATTGGTGGGCCAGTGTGGCTCGACTACCATGCTTCCATTTCGTTTCATGCAGATTAAGACCGTTGTGTTAAAGGGAAACATCGATTGCCAACTGATTATTCTGGTGTATCCTCGAATCTGGGGGCAGAACTTAAGTACCGACCACTGATTGAAACAGTGCAATATCAGAATTTGACTTAGCACTCGATTGCGACCTGGAACTGTAGCCCTGAGACTTAGCAAATAAATCCGGGTCCGAATTAAAGAGCTAAAGTTTCACAAGTATATCAAAGGGAAGTTCGAGTGCTGAAACACTTAAGAAAATTAACGCAAGTCGTACAGAAGACAAAATGGAATTTTATTTCAATCATTCTTTGGAAGAAAAATATTAAGCACAAAGCTATACCAAAAGTAGTACAAGCAAGGGTCGAACCCGCATCTACACATGGCCTACAAAAAGAAAGCAAAAATAGATTCCTATCTATCTACCAAAAAGGCCAAAGAGACATGTCTACTTTTTCATTTCTCTCGGTTTCGTCTTTGGTATGGACCCGCTGGAGCCACCATTTGGTTTTCTCTTTGAGCCCTTACCTTTTGGTGGCCAATCTCCAGTCGAGGGAATTATATCAACTTCCTCCTCCAAACTCACGTGTATGGGAATGCTTCCAAAAGGTGGAGCCAGAGGAATAGGATCGACAGTAGGAGTGGGGATAGATGCATTTGTCTCAACGACTGTTCCTCTCGAAGTTATCATCCACAAAAGGGATGGACCAGGGCCAGCCATTTCACCTCCAAAGCTGCTAGCCCGTGCAGCCGCTTCCATCGCGGCGTTAATTTCGACTATTATTTCCTCTTCATGAGCTGCGTGTGCATCGCCAAAAGCGCTAGCGGCTGGGCCTAAGGAACTACTCACAGGTGCCACTCCACCCATAACAAAACAAGTCGGCAAAGGGATCACTGTGATGACCGAGAAGCTCCTCCATCAGCTGTTCATCAAAAGTAAGTGTGCTCCCTTGTACCCCATTCGTAAGTGCAATAGCCATAGTCGTGATCCCTTCGGTTGTGTAATATCCCGGAATTTTGGACAATATAAATTTGATAATCTGTGTTTAAAATTGAATTGATTTGATAATTTCTGTAAATAAATTTGATTTGATTCAATAATATTCTTTAATAAATAATTATTTAGTGAATTTATATTTGAATAAGTTAATAAATGTTTTATTTGTTAAAAATATATTTTGACTTTAAGTTTGCATATTTAAGAACAAGTTATGAAATGTTTGTTTTATTTTCTTTTTAAAAATATTGATTTATAAAATATGATTTGTAAATTTAATATGAGATTTGAAATACAATTTAAAATAAGAAACATGTATTAGTTTAAATTTCAAGTAAGTTAAAATCTCTTTTATAAATTATTTAGAATTGTTTAAATTGTTATTTTTAATAAAAATGATAATACTTAGTTTTATAAACATAAATAGATTTTAGAAAATAAGATTTGTTGTTTTTTTTTTAAATTTAATAAGAAGTTATATATGCATCTATATATAACTTGATTTTTAAATTGGAGTTTGTAATTTAATTTAAATTGGAATTCAATGTTTTGAAATTTAATAGAGTAAATACTTAAAAATATTTGAATAAGCTTTTGTTTATAACTTGTTTTGTTTTGATTTCTAAAATTAAAAAGGGAATAAAATTCATTTATATATACATATGGAATAAAATAAGTTAAAGTGTTTATAAACAATTTAAATTAAAATTTAAAACACTTTTAATATACATGTGTAAGTTTCTTAAGAAATAAATTGACATGTGTTAGTCATGTAATAAACTTAAGTGACAATTGTTAAAATGTGAACAAGTGTAATGTTTAAATTTTCTTTTTCATTTATTTTTGTTAAAATCAAAAATCCACTTGTATTGCTACATTTCTTTTCATCTCATTTACTCTTTTGGCAATTCCTCTTCAAAACTTAAGAGAATTATTCAGATCTGAAATCTGAAATCTTCAACAAAATCTATTCATGTTGTAAATTTGTTTCTCCTCAAAATCCATCTACAAACTCATCTTCATACAAATCAGTAATCTTCCCTCAGAAATTCAAATCAAAAACATATCCATCTCTCCCTGTAGACAAGCCTGCACTCTTCAAATCAACCAACTTGCATGTCTTTTAAAATCTGGAAAACATGCATCTAAGATTCATTTTGCAACATCAAAGTCTTGCATCTGCAACTTCAAGTCTAGATTCAAGTATGCATCTTATCACCTGGGAACAACATGTGCATGTGAAAGCCTGCATTTTCCTTCTCTGTTTTTAAATCAACCAAAGCCTACATTTTCACCTGGATAAGCATGCATGTGGATCAAGGAGCATATCAGTAAAAGCAAGATAAAGTTTTAAAGCAAAATTAAAAATAAAATCTGAAGCTCTTCATAAACAAGTACTGTCTGCATATTTTTGGTTCAGGTGAGTAACAAATATTTCTAAAAATTTAAATATATGAATGTGTTGCCTGATTTGAAATCTGGAAATATGTATACCTGTTATGTATGCATTGTTGTTCATATATGATGTGCTTTTGGATTGTATGAATCTGCCTGTTGCAAATTTTTTTTTTTTTTTTTTTTTTTTTTCTGACATAGGTACTTGTTTAAATGTAAATCCCTTTAGTTAATCACGGTTAAATCTAAGTTTCAAGGGGAAACTTGTTAGTCAAATTCAAACCTTGATTTAGCATTTTACTTAAGTTAAAATATGCTTAGATTTTATCTGGAAATCAAAGCAAAGATATCTGTTACCAAATAAGTGAAAATTCAAGTGAAATAAATTATTGTTTCAGGATTATAAACTGAAACATCATACAAAAATATGATTTTTAAAAGCAAGATTTCAATTTTTAGTGTTGGGGTCAAAGAGCCATTGAGTATTATCTGATTTGTGTAATTTTGGCTGCCTCTGTTGATCCAAGTGATCGGGAAGGCCAAGATCTTCTGAGATGATGATGGAATGATCCTAGATGATAGGAAAAATACTGGTTTAAATTATAATTCTCTGTTGAGGTTGGGATTTAGATTTGAATTTTTAAACCCTAGTTGTACTGGGTTCTGAAGAGTCGATTACCACGGACACTGTAGTGGATCGAGCTCGAAGATCTTTTGGGTAATGGGGGTTGATGGATGGACGAAGTCATCGCCGAAGATCTGAAGGTGATGGTGGTCGGAATCACGTCAACAAGGCGTTGACAGGTTTTGGGTGTTTTTGCGTTGACAGGTTTCCAGGTTTGGATTGAGGAGCTGATTTTCAAATTTGAATTTTTGGATGTACTGTGGTGATCAAGTTTGGGTTTGTGGTGGATCAGCGACATGTGAAGATCACCAGAGTTGACTGGTGATGGCCGTAGTTGATGTGCATGTGCACAGGGAATGATACTGGTGAAGTTTTGGTTTGGGTTACAGGGTTTTGAGCATCTCGTGATTGTCTCGGGTAAATGAAGCTTTAACTCGAAGTAAGGCCTGTTTGGACTCGAAGTAGATACAGGGGAACTCGAGTAGGCAGTGTTCAGATTTAAATATAAACTGAAGCTTGTTCCAGTTTCTAAAAATTTAAAAATAAAAGTTTTAATGCCATTAAAAATAGGATCTAAGTTTGGAAAACCTGAATTTAAAATTGAATTCAAATAGTTTAAAATCTTAGGTTTTGAAAGTATTTGAATTTTTAAACTTTGGTTTGGATTTTTAAAATGGAAACCAAAATAAAGCTGATTGGTTTTTAAGTTTAAAAGTAAATTCAAATTGCAGGATGAAATTCAAACTGAGATTGGGAAAATCTGAAGCTAAATATGAATTCAAATTTAATGAATCTAAGTTTTGAAATAGTTTAAGTTTTTAAATTTAAATTGGGTTTTTAAACCTATAGGTGTAAATGTGCATAGGTGTTTGCATTTGAATTTGAAGTTTAAAATTTTAAATTAGAAATTTAAAATAAGTTTGAAATCTGTTTTTTTAAAACCTGGAAAATAAATGTAAGTTTCAGTTTTTAAAAATAAAATGAGTTTTAAATTTAGATTTGTTTTAAATATTTGAAATGGTTAAATAGTTTGGAATTAAGGAGAAGTTGTAGAATATTTTAGATGTGCTTTTAAAATTAATTTGAATTTAAATTGAATTGAGATTTTAAATTCTTATTTTATAAGTATATGTTCTTTTAACATATGATAAGGGTTTTTAAATTAATTTAAAAACTTGTTTAAGTGAAATTTATATCTTAAGTTTTAAAATGAAATTTTTAAATGGAATTTAAAGATTTGAAAACAAAGTGTTTTTAAAATATTTTAAAACAAAAGAAATGTTTTCTTAAATTTGAATTTAAGAATTTGAATTTATTTAAATTATTAAGTTAATTTAAAAAGGATAATTAATTATACAATTAATTAATTATGTGGATGATTAATTAAGTAATTAATGATTTTTTTTTTAAAATTGATTAATTAATGATTGAGATAAATTAATTAAGGTTAATAAATTAGTAATAAAGAATTACTAATTAGATTTTAATTAATGATTAAAGTTTTATTTAATCAAGTGATTAAGGATTAATTAGATTGTAATTAATTCTTAATTAACTAATAATTAGAGATTAATTAATTGGTAATTAAATATTAATTAAATTGATAATTAATATGATTAGTATAAGTTAATTTCTTAATTTAAGTAATTAAGAATAGTTAATGAAGGTCATTAACTTAAGATTATTTAACAATTAATTAATGTGATTAATTTTAATAATTAATTAGATTAATTAATTAATGATAATCATTTTTGAAATTGTTTAAGATTTATTACTTAATAAAAGTAATTAATGAATTAATTACATAGTGTAATTAATTGTGATTAGTTTAGATTAATTAATTTAGTTTAATTAATTTAAAACACCTGGTAGTAATAGATAATTACTTATGAAATTAATGGATTGGCAATTACTTAGGAAGTAATTAATTAATAATTACTGAATGTAATTAAAGATGTTTAATGGTGAAAGTAATTTTGATTTAATTACTTTATAATTAATCAAGGGATTAATTGAGATAATTAAGGATGATTAATTTATGGAATGAGTAATTAAGGGTAGTTAATTACTAGATGTTATTAATCAAAGGGTGATTAATAAATGTAGTTTAGTTAAAGTTTAATTACTTGATGTAATTAATTAGAATGTAATTAAGAATCATTAATTAATAATTAATGATGTAATTAAGAGTTGATTAATTAAGATTAATTAATCAAAAATAAATGATTAATGAAGTGATTAATTATAAATAATTAATTAATGAAGTAATTAAAGGTTAATTACTAAATTTGGTTAAGTATAATTAATTTGTAAAATTAATTAGAGGATAATTACATAAATGTAATTAAGGAATGATTAATCAAAGGTGATTAATTAAGGTGATTGATTAAAGATTGATTAATTAATTAAGTTGTAATTAATTAAAGGATATGTAAGTAAGATTTATATTGATTAAGTAATTAATTTAATTTACTTTAAATTAATTAGAGAATGATGTAGTTAATTTAATTCATTTTAAATTAATTATAAATGGTGATATAGATCATTGCTTATATGGATGATATTGTTGCTTGATTGGTTTGAATCTCAGATTTGAGATAAGTAATGTTGAATGTTATGGATGCATTGGTTGCATTATGATGTTGATATAGATTATCTTTTGGATAATGATAATATGGTTTATCTGATATAATGATAATGTTGATTACCTATTATGAATCTGTGATTTATCTATCTGTTTATATAGATAATTGAATTGTTTTAAACCTTTAAGACAACTTGGCCTTAAAAGACACGCTTTGGATTTCGATGAGACCGGGATCGGGTTTCCATATTTGGATATCCGAAAACCACATCGATTCCAAATTAACGTTAGGTCGTTAATCTAAGTGGAGCGAGTGAAGACTCGAGGTGTAAGAGCTATACGTCAGTATAACTCTGTGGGTGATTCCGTAATGAGTTGACGGGATTAGTTCTTATAGATTCGAGATGACGAATTAGAGTGCAAGGGTTATTGTCGTTAACTCTGAGGGTGATTCCAAAACGAGTGTAACGAGATAATGCCTTCGGTTTCGTTCGAACCCGGAACGAACTTGTATGGATTGAATGCTTTCAGAACATCGTCAGGTGGACGATGAGCATTCTAAGTGATATGTCCTATAAAGGTAATCGTAGCCTCAGGCCTCATCAACCGGGAATGGCTAAAACAGGGGAGGTGCAGCAAGGCTTCGTGGGTCGCACCCACTGGAGAGCAAGATTGATCCCTGTCTAGAGGTTCCTTTTTATTCGGCTTAGTGGGCAGTTGTCAGTGTACACCAACTGCGGGGTTGTCTTGTTCGGAACTGTTCAGTAAGGAACGGTTCCGGTCTTGTGTTGCAGGGGATGAAGGGAGTAATCCTCGGTACTGTGATCTAGGCCACGTACTGTGACGGGCGGTACCCCAGTAGCCCTGCCATTGTATGGAATCCAAAATCCAATAAGTGCCAACGGTTTTGATTGTATTACCCACTTTTGTGGCTAGTAGCTGGAATTTAATAGATGTAACAATTTCGGCTATTTCATATTTATTTGAAAACCCTAGACACTATTATAATATCACTAGATTTCCTATCAAATGTTTTGGTTAGCGTAAGGTAAAAACTTTTCCATGTTTATGTGTGGGAAGTCTTACGTGATACCTTTCTTTTCAAAAGGTTTTTAAAAGTTAAGCAACTTTAACCTGTTACTCACACCAGACCCATGTCTGACCCGGAGTTTATTTTTGTTTTTCATAAACTCTTGGGTACTCAAATTTTTACGAGTAGCCAAGGGAATTCAGGTTAGGATTCAGGTTTGCTTTGACGATTTGTGAAGGAGCAAATGGAGCAGGAGGCTTCCGCGTGTAGCTATAGAGTATTCCGCTGTGTGATCTCTGAGTGTTCTGTATTGTGATTGAGTTGTATAACTAGACAGGTATTTATAACTGTCTAGTATGAGTTGTTTATGCTGTGTATCTCTGATGTATATGATACTATGTAAAGTATTATGTGATTAATATAATTTATTCGTTCCGCTGTGTTAGATTCTGATGCTGTTTCTTTCTTCTCTTCTTTCTATTCTCTTTTCTATCCCTTTCTTTCTTAAAAATGATGCGATTTTCCAGGAGTGGAAAGTTGGGTCGTTTCAGGTTGTGACGGCCTCCTGCTCTTGGTGTTGCTGCTGAGTTGCAGGAGGCACAACCGACATAGTTCCAATCATTGAATGGAAACAAAAAGAAAATATGTTAATAGTTACTTCAAGTTACACCTTCGATTTTGAACAAGCATAGTAAATGTTCAGATTACCTTCCTCAGTTTGACTCACAGCTGGCGAAGTAGCTTCAGGTTCTTGCTTTTGGACTAGAGGCAACTGTGGTTGATCGGGATTGTATGCAGGTATAGACTGAGGATCAACCGCAGATGTAGTTTCAGGCTAGGCCGACACAAGAGTTTTAGAACTTATATTGTGGTGCTCGACGCTAAAACCTTCTCCGACCTTTGAATGCTAAGCGCCAAGTTTCTCCTTTTCATATAAGATCATCGTATCGTGGAGAATTTTCCGTTCGTCTTCGCTCAACACCTAGTTCTCGAGCCCAAACTCATCAACCGATTCAGCTTGATGAGCAACCTTTTCATCGTCCATTAATCGGCCCCAGGCGTTGTACTGATGCGTTGGATAATTGTCGAGTCAGGCTAGATTCCTATGCTTTAAGATATTAGCATTATATGTGATCAAGAGGTCTTTAATATCTGCCTCTAGCCTGGACTCCGCCATTTTAACTTCATCCTCAACCTTGGCCTCAACCTCCTGGATTCTAAGTGATGCCACATCCCGTTCACCCCGAAGCACCACAGCCTGCTCGCACGCTTCTTGGGCTACTTTATTTGCATCATCTTTTCCTTTAGTGACTTCAAAAGGTTTGGTTTTGAGCTCGTCGAGTTCCTTCAATACAGCATCCCTTTCGGCTATAAATGTGGTGTTCTGATGGCCCATCTCTTTCACCAAGGCAAAATGAGTTTATCGCATTCTTTCCATAGATTGAGTTGCCACATCAGCTTTTTGAGTGGCCTTTATATCAGATTTTCGAGACGATTCAGCTTCATCATTGAGCACTTGAATAATACAGTCTTTCTAAGCAAGATCAGTTTCTAACTTCTCAATCATCTTTGCCCGTTTGAAAGCCATCGCAGAGACCTTGTCAGCAGTTTTCATCCACTCCTTATATTAGCTATATACATCTTGAATCTAGTCATGCATTTTCTATTCATCCTCAAAGGGAATTTTATTCAAGTGTGGGGGAAAAACAAAGCCGTCGAAGCAAATATTGGGAAAGTCTTTCTTCAGCTGATCGATTTTGATCGCCCCTTCCCCCATAGGCTCGGTAATTGCCTACTCAGTAACAACGGGAGCTGTAACTTCGATCTCATGGTGTTGAGACTCAGACCTCGGAGCGTGAGAAGATGGTTTTTTGCGTGGAGGCTTCGGAGATGTGTGATGTAAGTAGAAGGTTGTGTAGGGACTCTAGGAGGTGGAGAATGCTATCGAGATTGATATTTATATTCTCTGTCTCTATCTTTATCCCTCTTATTACGCTCTTGGCTGGAATAACCGCGATCGTAGTTTCTATCATCCTCCCTCCAGAGGACTCATAATATGAACTCGATGACTGGGGCGCTAAATGGAGACTCCAAGCATAGAAACTCGCCTGGTCATTGTATCTGAAAAGTAAAATAAAAACAGAGTTAGTTATCTCTAGAAGCGAACAACTTTAAGCTGGAAATCATATAGTGCCGTGAAATGAATATGTGTATGCAACCCCTAACCAACCAGAAATGTCGGCTAAAATTGTGGGAAGAGGCTCGCTTAAATCAAGAGCACTTTGAAGCCCCTCCAATCCGGTGTCATGTTGAAGTGACACATAGTCCGAAATCGGTATATCGATAAGTCCTTCGAAAGGATTCTCTACTTGCGAGGGAGGAGCCTCCGAAATTCCAATACCGGAGACTGGCAGGGACACAATTACGGATTTCCATCTTAAATATTTCTAACGCTTGTGTGCTACTGCCTTGCCTTTTCTCCTTTCCTCTAAACCCTGAAAATTGTGCGAAGGCCCAGCTACGAGTTTGTCATCAGTAGGAATATCCCACTACAAGAAAAATTGTTATTAGTTGCATTAATTAGTAGCGTTTAATGCTAAATGCAACTGCTAGTGATTTATAAAAATAAAAACAAATAAATAAACATGGCCAACTTGTCCCGCCCATCGTTTCATGAAATTTTGGTAAAATTTATTTCCACCGCTCTTTTTTCTCCCTTCTAACACATAAAACATTTTTATCTTCCTAAATCCCTGACCAAGCCTCCTCCTTAAAAAAATCTACACCTTAAAATTTTGTTTCTTGCTTCCTTTGCTGCTTTGTGACTTCGTAATGCTGCCTCATCGTCGTCAAGGATGTTGATTTGGAAACCGCTTATTTTCGGGTTTCTTGTGAATTAGAAGCGACTACTACCGTGTTAGATCTAAAAGCCGCTGTAATCTAAGTCACGATAAGGTTACTGGTATGCTTGCATCGATCAGCTACTAAAAGTAATTATGGTCGATTGTTGATGTTACGGCTTATTTGAATCTACTTATATGTTATTGCTTTAAGATGCTCGGGTTCTGATACTTACATGTCAGATGCTTGGACATGAAGGTGAGGTTGTTCTGTGTTTTAGTTTTGACTTGCTGGAAAATTGCTAATGATGTTTGCCTAATGCTTCTGTATTAAACATATGTTTTAGCCTTGACTTTGTTGCTTGATGATGAACTCGCAGCCTTGTTTATGCTAATATTTTGTGTTCACTATTTTCTTATTTTTGCTATAATTGATGTTTATGAGATCACAGAATTCATATGGATTCTCTCATGTTAAAGGTGGTGATTGGGGATGGCGATTCTCGATTTGGGAGTTCGATTTGGAGGGAGGTGGTGGTTCGTTTCAGGTGCGGGTTTGGGTTGTTCAGGAATTCGATGCATAGATTTGAATGAATACTGCTTGTGGTCAGGGAGTTGGATGGTAGGAAGGTGATTAGCAGAACTGTTGAGGCAGAGGGGGTATGGAAATGGTAATGTGGAGGAGAAGATGATATGTGAAGTAGCTGGACTTTTGTATTTTGAACTTTCTATGAAGGATGTGCAGTTGTATGGCAATGGTTTGGAAATGATATTATGGGTTGATGTTGGTATTGTAGTGCACTGTATGTGCAGTAGATGAGTCAGGGAGGTAAATGTAGGGTGGTGATAGGCAAGCTGTAGTGTAGGTAGAGTGGATGCAAGGCAGCGATGAGGTTGAAGTAGCAGGTGGTAGGTGTTGATGGTGGCAAGTGTACAAGAAGGTGATAGAGGCCGTAGAGCAGAAGCAGGGGTTCGCTGTGTTGCTTTGATTGTTGGTGTTTGAATTCAGGTGATGTGGTAGTTGGAAATTCAAGGAGAGGCTGCGTTGATAATGTTACAGGCTGAAGGTCGTAGGGGAGGTGATTAGTTATGGTGGTCACTGATTGTGGAGTTGTGCAGATATGATGGTGAAAGTGGTTGGTGATAGTTGCTTTGTTGCTTGTCTTAGTTTGTTTGTTTCAGGCAGTAGGCAGGGAAGAGGGAGTGATTGTTGAGTGATGGTGGTTATTGTTTGAAGGGGAGGAAGCATTGTTGATTGATGTAGGCAGTGGTCTGGAGTTGTGGATTCAATTCAGGCGCTTGATGGTTCAACTGTAGTTTGATATGGTAGTTCTTTGTTGATGTAAGCAATTGTGTGGTATAATGTCAAGGAAGTTTTTTTTTCTTTTTCTTTATGGATAGCAGGCAGGAAATGTATGTTTAGGGATGTTTGTTTGGGAGAAAGTTGTATGGATGTGGAAGGATGAGCAGGGTAGTGATGTAATGATGTACTAGATGCATGTTGTGTGCACTGACAATAGATATGCAGTGTTGTTGAATATTTGTATGTGGAAGAGACTTGTGAGTTTTGATGTTGAAGGTGACTGTAATGTTGAACAGAAGTGGAGTCTGTAAATAGAAGTGGTGTTGAACGTGGTCAGGAAGAAGTGTAATGCAGCGATATGGAAATGGTTAGATGGAGCAGTTGTCAATTATGAGGCGAGATGACTGTTGGAGACTGTGATGAGTTCACTGTTTGGAGTGGATGTTGGCCATTTATCATCAAAAGCAAGTAGCAGCACTACAAGAACTAGCAAAATACTAAACTAGCAAATAATCAAACTGGGATTGGAGATGCTGTTGTAGGAGGTGATTGAGGTGTTCGACTGGGGCGGGGCGATTGGCCACAGTTTTGGGTGAAGAAAAATTGGCTGTGGCATTCCATCCTTTTGGTCGCGATTGGGTTGTAGAGGCGTTTGGATGAAGGTGTGTTCGGGTAGTCGAGTTTGGGTTTTGAAGTGTCGCGAATTGGATGATGGAGGCAATTGTTGTTATGTTCTCTGGCGATTTTGTGGTTTTGTGGAATGTCAGGTAGTGTAATTTGATGAGGCATGGTTGTATGGATGCTGCAGTTATATGCAATGTGAATGTGAGTGTTGTGAATGGAAATGTTGTTCGAGGAGATGAAGTTGGTGAGAATGATGTAACAGTGGAAGGTATGTGGATGTTTGGTGAGGTTGAGTGACGGTTGTTGTTTGATGGGAGATATGACTATGATATGTATGATTGCGGTAGGAAGAAGTTGAGGGTGGATCAGTGATTGATGGAAGTTAGTTGATAAAGCAATGTTCGGGTTTTGGTCAGAGGATGGTGTCGGTAGTTTTACAAAGGTTGACAGTTTTATGTGTTGTATATGCATAGGGTTACGCAATTGTATACGAGGAGTATTGCAGTGAGTTGCTTGTTCTTTTGGTGACGACAGTGGTGCTACAGCGGTGGCAGAAATGGTGGAGGAGTTCGGTGATGTGATGGAGTGTTTCAGAGGTAGTTGTTGGAGTAGAGATGAACTAATGAACTGTGCAGTATGATGAATTAGAAGTGGATATATAGTGTTGATATGTATTGTTGATTGGTGAGCAGAGAGAAGTGGAGCAGGCAGTAGGATGAATTAGAAGTTAGCAGCAGGATGTAGGAGATGGTAGTTGGTCGAACATAGCTAGAGTGTACTGCAATTTTGTATGGACAATGAAGTGGTGGTTGTATGATGGCTGGATGTTATTGTGGTGACTGAAGTTGTGAGCAAGGAATGGTAAGGTAGGGAAGTTGATGGTAGTTTGGATGAGATGAAGTCAGAGGGGTATGTGGTGGTTAATGAAGTGGAAGTGGTCAGAGATGTTTGTGCGCTGCGTGTCAAGGGGTGGTAGGATCTGCAAAAGGATGATGTATGTGTAGGGATGAATGTATGTTGATAGCAAGTAGGTGGCAGTAGTGTTAATAATAAATGTAGGTGAAATGGCGATGTGATGACAGAGGCAGGTTGCGTGTTTGGTGAAGGAAGTAAGGTTGCTGGTGGTTATGTTTGTGGATGATCAATGATGAATGAAGAATGACCGGTGATAGACTTGAGCAGTGAAAAATGAAAAGAGGTAATTAGCAAGTTACAATTGAAAATCGTTTTAGGCAATGTTTATTAATTTTTGAATTCTATTTATTTAGTTATTAGTTTTTTATATGCATGGTTTTGGTCACAACTGTATTTTTGTAGACGGGTCTGAAAGTCGGTTCTAATGCAGTTGCTAAAGTCGTTATGGAAGAGTCGCTGATCATTTTGAAGGTGTCAAGTCTTTGGTCGAGGTGGTTGGGGTTAATGGCCAATTTTCCAAGGAGATCTATAAAGCTTTCCCAGGTAATAAGTGCACATTCATATCCTTAACTTAGCTTGGTTAATGATTTACTTGCTAGGAACAATTAATAATTATTAACTTAGTTGTGCATGTAAATTAAGGAACCTAACATGCACAACTAGTGGAAATAATTTGATCACTCCACTAAGTTAATCAATAATAACAATATAATTAAGTTAACTGAGTTTTAATATAATAATAGTAGTAATAATAAGTCAATCAAGTTAACTAAGTTAATAAAAATTAATTATTAAAATTAAACAAGTTTTATAAAATTAACTAAGTTTAAGTTAACTAAATTTTATAAATAGTAATAATATAACTAGTTTAACAAAGCTTTAAAAATAAAGACGATGATAAAGAATTAACTAAGTTTATAATAATAATAATAATAATAATAATAATAATAATAATAATAATAATAATAATAATAAAAAGTTAACTAAGTTAACTAAGTTAATAAAAGTAACTAAGTTTTGTTAAAATTAAATAAGTTTTATAAAATTAACTAAGTTTAAGATAACTAAATTTTATAAATAACAATAATAACTAATTTAAAAATGTTTAAGTAATAAAAATGACGATGATGAAGAATTAACTAAGCTTATAAAAATTAAGTAAGTTTATAATACTAATAACAGTAATACAATTAAGTTAACTAGTTTTAATAATAATAATAATAATAATAATAAATTAACCAAGTTAATTGAATTAATAAAAATTAACTAAGTTTTGTTAAAATTAACAAGTTTTATAAAATTAACTATGTTTAAGTTAACTAAATTTTATAAATAATAATAATATAACTAATTTAATAGTTTTATAAATAACAATTATGATGAATTAACCAATTTATTTTAAAAATTAACTAAGTTTATAATAATAATATAATTAAGTTAAACCAAGTTCTAATAATAATAAAAATAAAAAATAATAATAATAATTAACTAAGTTAACCAAGTTAATAAAAAATAACCGAGTTTTGTTAAAACTAAACAAATTTTATAAAATTAACTAAGTTTAATTTAACTAAAATTTATAAATAGTAATAATATAACTAATTTAACAAAGTTTTATAAACAATAAAGGAATTATGATGAAGTAACTAAGTTTATAAAAATTAACCAAGTTCATAAAAATTAACTAAGTTTATAATAATAATAATGTAATTAATCTGATCGAGGTTCAATATTAATGAAAATAATAAATTAACTAAGTTTAAATTAACTAAATTTTACAAATAATAATATTAACAATGTTTTATAAATAATGATGAGACGATGATGATGAATTAACTAAGTTCATAAAAATAACTAAATTTATAATAGTAATAATATAATTAAGTTAATCGAGTTTTAGTAATAATGATAATAATAATAAATTTACTAAGTTAAACAAGTTAATAAAATTAACTAAGTTTTGTTAAAATTAAACAAGTTTAATAAAATTAGTTAAGTTTAAGCTAACTAAATTTGTAAATAATAATATAACTAATTTAACAAAGATTTATAAATAATAACAATGATGATGAATTTAATATGTTTATAAAAATTAACTAAGTTTATAATAATAACATAATTAAATTAACCGAGTTTTAGTAGTAATAATAGTAAATTAACTAAGTTAACAAAGTTAATAAAAACTAAATTTTGTTAAAATTAACTAAGTTTAAGTTAACTAAATTTTATAAATAATAATAATATAACTATTTAACAAAGATTTATTAATAACCATGATGATGATAGATTAACTTAGTTTATAAAATTTAACTAAGTTCATAATAATTATAATAATATAATTAAGTTAACTAAGTTTGAATAATAATAATAAATTAAGTTAACCAAGTTAATAAAAATTAACTAGGCTTTGTTAAAATTAAATAAATTTTATAAAATTAACTAAGTTTAAGTTGACTAAATTTTATAAATAATAATAATATAACTAATTTAACAACATTTTATATATAACTGTAAGATTGGACTTTATTTATTTCATTTCATTTATAACTTTGATTATTTGTATGATATTATTTATAATATGATATACTTGTATAATGTTGCAGATGTTTGATATTAGATTTGAAGCCCTACGAATGAACATAATTGTTGGACTATATGTTGTGCTTTCACTTGTGTAGGCATTGGATTTCTTAAGAGAGCAAGGTTGGACTTTTGTGGTGCTAGCTTTCACTTGTGCATACAATAAAGAATTATGGGTAATCAAGCATTTTGTTAGCACTAGTTTGGTATAACATTTTATTAGTACTAGGTATGTAAATTTGTATATGAATGGTTATTATATGTAAGTTTGGCCATTTTATTAAAAAACTATAGTATTAGAATGGTTATGGATATCTTATTTGATTATATGATTAATATGTTTTTTTAATTGTTTGAAAATGATGATTATGTGAGTGATTGTTGATTAATATAGTAGAAACAAAATATGCCATCAACAGGAAATAATAGCATGAAAAAATGGTGCAAAATGATCAACAACTTTTAATAGCGTTTCAAAAAGGCTACAGAAATACATATAGTGGCGTTGAGTAAACGTAACCGTAAAGTAGGGGTAAAGTTGGAAACACTATTGGCAAAGCCAAAAAACCTTTTGGTGGCATTTTTAAAACGCTAAAAAAGGATTTATGGTGGCATTAGAGAAACGCTGCAATAAAAGGATTTATAGTGGCGTTGAAATAAATGCAACTAAAAACCATGAATTTTTAGTTGCAGGCTTTATCACGGCGTTTATCAAAATGCTGCCATAACTTTTGGTAGCGTTTTTTATGCACCACCAAAAATAAAATTTCTTGTAGTGTCTTCTCTATCACCCTCTTCAATTATTACGATCTCGAGTGCTCTATGCTTAGCCCGTCTCACTGGGACCGCCCTAAGCGATCCCTCAAGTATGATGCTTTGGTTTCGTTCTATTAGCCCAACAATTTTCAAATTTCTATCTATAAGCACCAATTCGATTTCCCTCATCTCATTTGGCACTTCCTGAAGGACCCCCACTACTTCTTGAAGTGTGCACCTTCTGGTTGTCGAATTGCGGCTGTAAAGGAAAGAAGATATTAGTTTCAGTGTCAGTTACGACTATTTTGCTAGTTACTGGAAGAAATGTAGCACTTATGTCTGGCTAACCACCGACTAGCAAACCTTGGAGGGCATCGGACATAAAACCACTTAGTTCTGAAGTAGCTCAATCTAGTCTAGGCATCAGTAACAACTTGGCAGTTCCTGACCAATTCTTGAAACGTGAAAGAAGGGCTATCTCTCCGACTTTTAATATTGAACAAGTATCTGATTTCGATCAGGGTTGGAGGTCGAAAAAGATGCTCCATGAATATAACGAATAGACTGTTTAGCAGTGCATATCCATTCGAATGTAATTGTGATGGGGCAATTCCAAAGAAAGCTAGCACCTCTCGAATGTACTAATTGAATGGAGGGAGCACTCCGGTTGTATACGAGTGCTTGTTAAAAGCTGTGAATCCTTCCGGAGAGCATGTGATCTATCATTCAGTCCCGGTAATAAGACGTCATCCAATGACAAAACTGTGTCTTAAGAATATCTGCCCTAATATATCTTCGGAGACGTTGGACGGCACAAAGTCTTGCAGATTACCAATGAACCTGGCTCCTGGCAGCTCATCTGGAGCTGGATCTATAACTTCGGCCGCGATGACCGGTATCTCTATTACTAAGGGATGTGAACTTTGAAGCTCCTGCTACAGTGAACTTGTGGATTCCATAACTAATCAACTTATCAGAAGCCATTATTAGATGATAATAAGCCCGTGTGCTCCCACGTGTGAAGTGCATAAAGTGTTGTGCAGTGAAATGTTCAAACGATGAGACTCGGAATTCAACCGGAATGACCGTCATCGCTGACCGTCACATCCATGCCATTCAGACTTTGGTGATCAATCCAGGTTGGGATTCATTAAATTTTGTCCTATTACAGTTCCATCGACGAGCTTTGAAAGGCAGTCAAACATGCAATGAAACAATTACGTCTAGTTATGCAAGGCTGAAGCTCGCCGGAGTTAAATGTTCGAATATGCAAAGATTTCTTATCAGTCACAATTTGAATATCAGTCGATCACCAAGGACAAATTCGTTTCGAACATAGCAGACATTAATTCGTATCGATCATGGAACAACATTTCGTATCGGTCACCAAAAATAGATTTCATATCGATGCAAACTCCTTTGGTTCGTATCGATCGCCAGGCCCAAACATTCGCATCGATTGCTCCGGATCAGTATGAATGCCAACCATCGATAGATCGATACGAACGTAAACTCCGCCATCTATACGAGACAACTCATACACTTGATATGAAACTCCAGTATATCCAAGATTGATACGAATTTCTCCCTCGTCCACAATCGATATGAGCAATTTCGTTCGTATCCCTCACTCCATCACCTCTTCTTCTTCCTCAAGCAGATGCCATGCCGTTGCTCATCCTTGACCTTGCTCCGACCATCTATGGCCTCTATTTCACCAGAATCTGTCGTGGAAACAAGTGGATTGGCACAAAATATTGAGTCTCATCGTTCAAAAATTCATTGATTAATTACCTAGTTTCAACAATTGGTTTAAGGGATTGAGAGCTTGGCGCACTTTGAAAGCAACGACAGTTCTATTTCTTTTGCAAGCTCGGAGCGATACGAAAGCAAAAGAAAAATAGGAGCAAGTTGAAATTTTTTTTAATTACCAAAGGCTTTTACATGGTTCAGCCCTAAGGGAGTGTCGGTTCGTCCCAACTAATATGACTGAACAGAAACAGTCTGAAGCGTGACCGACGTAAACGATTCACTTCATATCCTCTTACACCATCGATACGAAGCTAATCTCATATCCATTCACGGCCGGTCCAAGATGAAAAGTATTGTATCCATCGGGCGATCGATATGAAACCCAAAATAAGGGCCTACCTAAACTATTCGTACCCAAGCATCCACCGATACGAAAAGCAGAGTTCGTATCCACCAACCTAAAGGCCACAGGGACTCATATACATCGATACCGAATGTTTAAGAACTAACCAATTCATGTCGATCGCCATCGATATGAAGACAATTTTTTAACCTCTCACATCGATCCAGGGGAGGATTGATCAAAGAGATACACTAAAGAAACCATCACGCGTTGTTACAACTCGAACTTCACATTGATTTAGGAGAGGAGTGATATGGAATTCGATAAGGAAACTAACAACGACTCGTGAACAGATGAACGTTAACGAGAGTCAAGATAACATCCATTTATTTATGTGATGAATTAACATTTGATTTTCAAAATTCATAGGAATTGAATGCTCACCTAATGACAATTACAACAACAAACCACAGTTAGCTATCATTCAACACTCAGTTAAAATAGCGCACAATACAACAATTCGTTATTTACATCACTGAAGATCAATCAAAGGTTACATCTTTTGACAAAAAGATAGCAACTACTTAGTGAATCAGATAGAACTTTGTCAGAATGAAGATTGCAGCTTGTTAAAGCACGTCATGTCCACACAAGACGTACTTTGGGGGACAAACGATATCCCGCCTTTTGGCAAGGCCGTGACACCAAGAACTTGACTAGAAACCAAGGTTAGTTCATCCTGGAGATCGCTAATACACAGGTCTTCTATGGATACTGGTAAATTTTGTTCGAGTCCGGATCAAGCTACAATTGATATGACACGACAAACAAAGCAATAAAAGTCAACGTTTCAAATTTCAAGTTAATCGTAGTTCGTATGCTCAAGATATGATCGATGCAAACCAAGGAAATCAACTCATTCGCATCCATCATTTAGCATCCACCTATTCGTACCCATCATGTACGCTCTACTTCGTATCCACTTGGCCTGGTTCTACTTCGTATCCATCACATTTGCTCGGCTTCGTATCCATCAATTGGATTCAATTCCTATCGATCCCAATTGCATAATTCGTATTGATCAATCAACGATCGATACCAATGAACCATCGAACGATCGATACGAAGTGGTATCTTCTATTGATACGAAATAACCTCCGGCTATCGATACGAAGTGTCCCCCAGACATCGATATGAAGTGGCCTGTGAGCATCGATACAAACAGAGCCTCAAATGAATGATACGAAGAGAACACATAAAGATGGTTGACTCTGTCATACGGCATGGAAAGTGGATCGATCTTAAAAGTTAGTGTCGCATCATCAAATACCACGTGCTTTGGAGCGATATGAACGGAGCGATGCTAACTCGACATCCTTCGAAAAATACAAACTTGCATCGATCATAACTCACAATCTATAAGTCCAAATGCTACGAAATTTTCACTGGAGCTTACATATGTGCTCAAGAATGGTCATGATCGTTCTCGACTTAATTGGATGAAATATTGATCGATAAAAAGTCGTTCATATCGATCACGGACCAAGTGCAAATGTCATGGAATTGATCGCATGGGCCCACCTACATGCGAGAAGAGATCTCCCGAGATCTAGGCAAGATATTTTCAGCCTACGCCAGTAAATAGCAGCCCAGGACCTACAGAAAAAGGACTCTTTGGCTCTCCTACGTCCAGACTTTGCCAAAACCATTGTTGTACTCGAAAATCACTATTGTACTGGAAATTCACTGTTGTAATTCGTTGTAACCAGCAATAAAAAGTTAATAAAAGTCAACCATTTCATAGTGGACATAGGTAATACGTCGAACCACTCTAAACCTTAGTGTTTCTCTGCTGTTTTCTTATTATTGTTTGGAGTGTTTGTTAGATAATCCTCCTTTTACATTTATTTTGTACATTTTATCTCTTCAAACACTTTCGAGGAGTATTTTACCCAATTTTGGTACAAACAATATACAAACACACACACAAATATAATATATATACACACACACACACACACATCAGGGTACAACACTAAACCATTATCAGCCTAGATAGTTATAACCATCTGTCCGTATAATCATTTATAACTACAATAAGAGCAAACAACGGAAGATAAAAGAAAATTGTAATGAACCCGATTTTTGGTCGTTGATTTTGAACATTTAATTTATTTTAAATGTTGAGTTTTGAAATTTGAATAGAATTTTAGTATGAATTTTATGATCAAATAAGTGGATTACGACTTAAGTTTAAAATATAGCGATTTATTGGATAAGTTTAATTGTTGAATTAATAATTGGAAACCGTTTAAATAGACGAATTGGAGTGGAATATGAATCGAAAATGATTTCTAATGTTAATAAAAATTATACTGGAATTATAATTTAATTAGTAAGATTTTAAAACTGGGATTTCAAGCGATTACGTAAATTTTGGAAATCGTCGATTAAACCGACGTGTTAAAATAGATTCAATGCACGGTCTTGGAATTCGATGAAACCAATTCCATTGGATCCATAATATTGCATTATTATCGAATTTCAAATTTCGTAGTGGTTTTTGTTACCGTTTGATCGTTTGGGATAGAAATACGTTGAAATTAATATTGAAATTTTATATAATAAGTGGGTCCAAAAAGCTATCTTCTCTATACGATCGAATTAGGACTCGAAACTTGTTCCATCGCGTTCGAAACAGAGGTATAACATTATAAACACCTAGCGGCATGCCTTAATAGGGGTTCGAGATTTTAGGTTTTGAAATTCAAGATATTTTAAAAAAATTAATCAAATAATGTATAGTCAAACTTCCTTTCAGCTGCTATTACATTCCTTTACTATACCCATTACCCATTCAAACACGCCACCTATCACATTCGAAACCGCCATCTCCCTTCGTTAAAAATCATGTATTTCCTTTCTCTTCTTCCAAAACACAAATCGAGCTCTGTATATATAAATAAAGAGAAAAGCACGGCCTCCTTTTCCCTTTATGTTCAGTTTTGAATGAAATCAAATTCGATCTTTGAACAAAATAAAAAAAGAAATTTTTGATTTAAAATCAAAATCAAAACCTTATTCCATGAAATCAATGGTGAAATTCCTGAGTCGCGACGCTCTTCAAACTTACGTTGACCTCGTCGAGTGCGTTGGAGGTTTGGGGGAGGTCAAGTTCTTCCAGTTGTAAGGCTGGGGGATAGGGTTCTACGCGGTGGAAGGTAACATCGACGGCAAGGGCAAGGTGATGGATGTAGTCGTGTGCAAATGAAAGGGGAGGTTGATGCTATCTGGAAGGATTGGGAGTCGCGACCGATCATGCATGAGGCTGATGTCGCGATGGGGTGTAAGTGGTAGGGCGATGGTCAGTGGAGAGGAGGCGAGCTTTCACTCGATGTTGGTTTTTTTTCACCTGGAGTGGATTTCGGATAGGCGCGTGGTGAAGGTAGGGATCGAAGTGCTTGTTTGGGTTCTCGGCAGTGGGAATTGGGGGCATCAAGGCTTGGAAATTGCGAAGGGGAGGAGCTATGCGTGTGAACCGAGGATGTCGCGAGCAGTTTGAGTAAGGTAATTAACCTTTTCAATTTCTGGAATTAATATGGAAATTTATGATATTAATAAAAATTGAAAATTTATAAATTACATATCGTTTACATCGAGGTTCAAAAAAATCATGGAATAAATCACGATGGATTTGTAGTTGCAAGTTCTACGCAATGGAATTAAAAATTGAAATAGATTGCAAAATAAATCAAGGTGAGAAAATTCTCACTCACTTGGTTTGCCGAATTTAATTTTAATTGTTAAAATAAATTATTGGATGCATGGTTGAATTTATAAAATTATTATCTGTTGAAAGTTAAATATATATATAGTAGTATATATTAGTAGTTAGAGTGATATCCCCGCACATTATAGCGGATGAGACTTTATGCACCATGTATAATAGCGGATGATACTGTATACCGCGATATCCCCCTCGAAGTGGGATTGGTATTTTTATGTTGTATTAACATCTATGGATGCAGGAAAAAATATTGGAGGGGTCCAACTAGATTCCTTAAAATGTTGAATTTAATTTCATACATTGTGATATATGGATTGTGTAGAATAATCTATATAGATTATTGTAGTGATTGGAATTTTTCGATGTTATCGTAGTACTGGCCTGAATTTTGATATTTTAAATGCCATAATCATATTTTTAAAATTTAAGGAATTAAAGGGAATTTTGATATAAAAATAATTTATATTGGAATTGGGGTTATTTATAAAAAACTGAGTTAGAAAAATATATTTGATTTTTGGTTATTATTGTGAATTATTAAATGGAGATTTTATAAATGAATTATATAGGGGAAATTTTAAATGATATTATGGAAATATAAAAAGGAGTTGAAGTCAATATTAAAAATAGATTGGAAGTTATAAATGCGATTTGTAAAGAAATGGATTCATAAAACTTAATTTTATAAACAGGGTTGGTTTTTGTATAAACAAGTAAAACTCAAAGGAGTTATAAAATTTATAAACGATGTTTATAAATAAGGGAAATCGATACCAGATGATAGGTTGGAAATATAAATTTACAGGGAGAATTTATATCAGAATATGGAAATAAGCTGAGAAAAATAATGGATACTATTTTTGAAAAGTGGAGATGGTTAGGAGAATCGAAATGAAATCTATGGGTTGTGGATCAAGAGGAATTTATAAATTAAATTGGTTATTAAGGTTTTAAAAATATATTTTTAATTATAGGAAGTTAGGTTTGTTTTTTAAAGAATTTTTATTATTATTTGAAACTGTGAAATTTTAAACTCGTTAGGATTTAAATACTTCGGTAAGTATATTTTTAAATGTTAAGTATTTATTTTAGTAAATCCTAACCTTTAAAATCAGCTTTTAAAATTTATTTGTTATCTAAATATGAGTTATTGATGTTTATAAAAGTGTTTTCGATATTTTAAATAATTACTTGACATGTTTTAAATTTTTTTTTTTAAAAATAACTTATTATACACACACACACACAAAGTTTTGAAGTGATTGAAAATTTTTATTTATAAATTCTCTCAAGATTCGTAAATGAGGCTTATAATGGATATGATATTGAGGAGATGAATTTTCTAAGGGATTTGAAGGAGATGGAATTTAAAAATGTTGAATACGGAAACTTCAAAAATGAAATCTGAATCTGTAAAAGAGGTTATAAATTGTTGAATGGGGTTATAATATGTATACTGGGTTTTGGAAATTGTAAAAGGAAATCTATTAGTGATTCCGAAGACTTATGAGATAAGTTATGAAATATTCTCTTAAGTATTGATATTTGAAAAGATTTTGGATAATAATACTTATAATATTTTCCTACATATAAAAATGGAAATTTGGAAATATTCTAAATGTTGAGATGGTTTGGAAATATCCTATCATGGATTTAAGTATTTGAAATTGTTTTCAAATGTTGGAAGCGACTAGTATATCTTATAAAGATATTTTTGAAAACAAATATTTTGGAAAAATTTATAATAAGGCCCGGTGACTGCTTATGGATGTTTTATTGATAGTTAAATAACCGACTATCAATATTGGCCAATTTCGTTAATTATTTCGAAGAGAACGAGATTGGATTTAATTATCCGAAAACCACCTCGATCCGGTTTGAATGTTACAAATAAATACCGTGAAGATGACGAAGATGTTGACTCGATTTGTCCAGATCCAGGACAACTTGGGATGAATGCTATCAGAACGTCGTCATTAGGCGGCGATGAGCATTCTAAGTGAAATTGATCTTGAAAAGTAATCGTAAGCCTCAACCCTCATCAACTGGGAATGACTAAAATGGGAGAGAGGCAATAAGGCTAATTGGGTCACACCCAATCAGGATATGTTATCACTTTTCTAGATATCCTCGAAAATATATAAATGATGGATATGGTTGTGCATGAAAAAGGGAGCTCTCGATTTTTAAGTGTGGGAACACCCGGGGTGATAACATATTTGGCCTATCTAGGTTAGGGGTAGGTCGGTCTTGTATAGCAGGGGATCCAGGCAAGATCCTCGGTACATTTTTCTAGAGGTGTATTATAATGGGCAGTACCATAGTGGTCCAGTCATTGTATGAGATCCATTCTACAATAAGTGTCGTACGGTTACGATTGTGCTCAACTATGCTGAAATGCGGGATGCAAGCATTTCAGCTATTTTCTATTTACTTTCTATAGGCACTATTATAATATCAGATGATTTTGATAGAAATTGTTTTGGTTATCGTAAGGTAAAAACTAATCGTGTTTATGCGTGACGTGGTCTTGTGAGATACCTTTGTTTTCAAAGGATTTTGAGAAAATTTAATAATTCAAATTAAGTGTGTTTTCTCACGCTGGTTTTCTAGACTGACTTGAGTGTAATTTTATTATAATGCTTGGGTCAGACCGAGTATTACATGTTCTAGTGAGAATGCTACGGAGCTCAGGAGACGAGCTGGATGACAGAGGCATATCTCCGTACTTGGTTATATTTCTGCTATGCGAGGACAAGTTATTATAACTATCAATTTTGATGTATTGAATTATTGTACTATGATGATTGTATGTATATTAACAGATACAATTTCCCTTATATGAAAATCTATTATTATATATTATATTTAGTTTCGCTGCGACTGTGAGATTTTGTGTTGTTGTTTCTATTTTATTACTCCTACATTTTATTACTCCTACATTTTTCTTCTTCACCCCTTAAGATTCGTATTTCCATTAAATTTGAGTTAAACTGATGTGAAATATGGTCGACTTAAGGGGTATGGATTTGCGGGCCTTTATAAAAATACGAAGCTATGTCTTAGAGGCATCCAGGTCGTCTCTTGAAAACTCTAAAGTGTTCGGCTAAATCCAAAAAACATATTCTCGAGATGACCAGAGCAATATAAGAAAACAATGCCTGGGTCATTCTAGTAAAACCAGCGTGAGAAACACAAGCAAATGGATTATTTAATGTTATAAAAACTTTTCAGAAATAAAGGTATCTCATAAGACCACGCCGCATATAAACAATTGGGCTTTTACCTTATGATAACTAAATCATTTTTATTATAAAATTTAGTGATATTATAATAATGTCTAGGTAAAATAAGTATTTATCATAGCCGAAATCATTATATTAATTAAATTCTAGCATAGGTATACAACTAAATCTGTAAGGGCATATATTGGAGATTAGATTTCCATTAATGACTGGACTACTGGGTACCGCTCGTTACAGTACACCTCTAGATAAAATGTACCAAGGTCAATAAGTACTTCTTGCGTCCTTAGTACACATAGTCGGCTGCCTCCTTAACATGGCATACCAAATTACGTCATCTTGGGGACCAAGGCTCCCAATACACACCAGCCATGGTCCCACTCTCACACGCATACCCCATGTTTTAGTCACTACCAGGTTGTAAGGCTTATGAGGTCACGATTACCTTTTTCCTCTCTTAGCAATTCCCACTTGGAATGCTAACACTACCTTCCAAGCACAATGCAATGCTAGCAATCGTCCATACAAGTTGTTAAGGATATGAACAAACCAAAGGCGCTACTTCTATTACACCATTTTGAAATCACCCTCAGGATTAGTACCAAATAGCCCTTACACTTCAAAGAGCCCTGTCTTCGATTCCATCATCTTCAAGATGCCACTTCAAAACAACGTTCGCTAGTTTTCGGTAAGCTCAACATCGGTTCTTTTGGAAATATGTAGAAAATACATAGGAGTGAGAATCACCCTTAACTGTTAAGTGGATGGATCTACCTATCAGTTGTCCTAGGAGAACAAAAAGATATTTATGTGCAGAGTACAACATCATCGAAGATAACTGTGCCCTATAACTCACATGTTTCTCCTAGGTATTCCCAGAGTTATATGTTAGCCAAGATTTGATATTCGTTTATTTAACTATCAAATAGAAAAACAACATATATTTGATTCCATGTGGAATCCAATAAGTCACTGCTAATTAATCTTTCCATAAATTAAATCATTTCAAATCGTTAATTCAAAATACCATTACAAAGGATATTTTCACAAACCTCTTATACTTCTCCCAATACTTGGAAAACATCTATATACTTATCCCAATGGTGTAAACATACTAACAAAGCTTGAGGAGATTTCTAGTTCCCAAAATTATATTTAAATAGGCCAAAATAATATGACTTCTAATATACTTATTATAAACCCAAACCACTTATCCTTTGGTGTAAAGTATGGAAAGAACTTTTCTGTACCACCATAACTAAGAAGGATTAAAAGTCAAAACAAGTCTCGTTCCCTTATAAAATTTCTCTTTTTATAAGCTTAATTCATATTTACAAATACTTTTTTATAAATCTCCAAATTTATTCATAAAACTTCCTTGTAAAACTCTAAAATGATCTACAAACTCCTTTACAAAATATCATTTGTAAATCTCTTTTAATAAATTCTTTTTACTAAGTATAATCCTTTTGAAAAAACAAATTATCCTTTATAAACACCCTTACTCAATTAAATAACTACCTTTAAACATCGTTAGTAAATAATTAATTGACTCAGAAACCTTATTTTAAAATAAGTAATTAACTTTAAACGATCCTTAGAAATATAGTTAACCAACTTACTTTAAAACATTTCCAATAAAATAGTTAATTAACTAACTTTAAAATGTCCTTTAAAATTATATAAACACTTAACCTCAAATTGTTAATAAAATTGGAGTTAATTTAAAACCAAAACTTACACATTCCGCAAGAGGCTTAGCGACCACATTGATACTAAACCAATTTACCACTTTCTTAAATTTGACTTTTCAAGTCACATAACAGGTATTTGCATAAGTTAATACATATGTAAATAAAATCAATTAGCAATCACTAATAAACCGCCACTTATCCAAAAATAATTAACTAGCATACAATTCAATATCCAAATCAGTATGATAGCAGAATAGGGATTTATTCGGATGCCATCAATACTCTATCCAATTAAATTATAGCAGAACGATGTTTTATTCTGCTAAATAATGTCAAGGTAAAGTATAATTTATCCATAGTGGTTTGGCTATTTAATGACTCAAATAAATGATACCTTGTTTAAAATCAATTTAGTTATAAAACAAAGTCGCCTTAAACAGAATTGATAGAGTTTAAAATAACTCTTTATTTAGTAATAATTAAATCTTAATTTAACTACTAAATTAATCATAATTAATTGTAATTTAAATCTTAATTAAACTTAATTAAATCTTAGTTAATTAATTAAACCCTAGCTGATTAGTAAGTAATTAATATTAAACTCTAATTAAATAAATAAAAGTTAATACTTAATTAGCTCTTAACTTAATTAATAATTTATTAAAACACTCTTAATTATTTTATTATAATCAACTTACCTAATAATTAAGTACTAATGTCCTTTACTTAATTACTAATTAACTACTAATTATCTTTAATTAAATAATTAATTAAACAATTATTAAACTCATACTTAATTGTATAATTACCTTTTATGCTTAATTAATGATTCAGAAAAGGTTCCAAAAATGTTTAAGACAAAACATATTAAATTTGGAGAAGTGTTTGATTTTCCTAACTCTTAAAATTTAACTTACTTTATAACACATAGTAAGAGGGTTTGAAAACTATAAAATAAGTTAGAAACTTATGAAATCCTTTTAGTAAATTAAAACTAGTAAACGTGATTTGTTTTCCAAAGATCTCAAGTCACTTTACAAATCAAAATACTAACCTCTCTAAAAAACATAATACAAGCATAGCACGACTTATATATTCATTCCATACCACCATACATTAAGAAAAATCCTAACTCTAACATCATTTCACATGCAAACTACCATTTCAGGTTTAAAACCAAGTAATACATATAATTCCACACATTAGCAATACCAAACACACACACACACACACACACACACACACACGCGCACACGCACACACACATCCACACATATTCAACCAAGAGCACAATAATAACTAGCAACATAAAAGGTTTAAAATGTTTAAAGTAAAAGGTGAGATTAACTCACCAAAAGCTATGAAAGCAAGCCAAATTATCACTAGAACTTGAAAAGGCCTTAGATCTTGGATTTCAATTAGTAAAATTTGATTTTTTTTTTAGCTAAGAATTTTGGAAAATGGGCTCGGTCTAAGTAAATAAGGCACGACCATGATGTTAAAGGGGCTATGTGGGTTTGGTTTTGAAAGAAGAAGAGATGTAGAAGAAGAATGATGGTTTTAAACAAGCTTTTAAAGATTAAAAGTGAGAAAGTTTTGACTTTTAAACCTTGGAAAATAAAGTGGAAGTAATTAAAGTGTTTTGAAAAACTTTGAAAATAAAATGAAGTTTAAAAATGTGAGAAGTGAATGGAAAAATAAAAGAGGAAAAAAATTAAAAAAGGTTTTATATCAATCGAAATTAGAAAATTGCTAAACTAACCTCAAGTACACTACCATCCACCCTTTTAATGACACTTCATCACCATCCATCCTCCTTACCATGTTGCATAAGAAACATACATGATTCACCCTTATGACCATCAATCAAAGCTCTACCTTGTGCTTATCATGTTGAATGAAATTGACATATCGTTCTTTTATATTTTATTTACGTTTTAATTTGAAAAAGTTTCACATCTCTTACTTTTTAGTTAAGCACTACAAATTAATCGAAAATTCAAAAAACGATTTCCGATCACATTTTCTATTTTTCTTCAAACTGATTATTTTTGAAAACACATTTTGAAAACCATTTCTCCATCACTAGTTATTATTTAAAAGGAGTATTTTTGAATAATAAAATCCATTTATTAATTATTTAAATATATATTAAATATCCATATTTAAAGTGCTAAATTCCAGATCGTTATATTCTTCCAATTTTAAAAGAATTTCGACCCTGAAATTTCGTCGTATGAATACCCATAATTATTCATAAGTTTGCATGATTTTCATAGATCATCCATATGCAAAATCTGATTTGATCTCTACTCGAATATATAACCTCTCTTTCGAACTAGTATGGCTCACCTGATTTCCTAGTTCGAACTCCCATTAGGCTTCTTGATTATAAACCTCTGTTCTCCTTACATACCAATGTACTTTGATAAAATACTTTGGTTCCATATCAAGAACCGTCATCAAGTGTTCGCCATCAAGAATCGAGTGATAGATCCTTGTTTGGAACGGTTTGAAACACCTTAAAGTCATGTACTCGAATATTAGATCAAAACTATATGAAAAAGGGAAATGATCTACGTTCAACTTACGCACTTATATTATTGGTTCTTACTATCACCAATTTTATTTCTGTTAAAAATTATTTATGAAAACATTTCATCAAACTAACTTAAGTTTGATTTGTATAATACCCTATTACTTCCTAAGACTATATACCACTATCTGGTTTAAACCTTTCCATTTCAAAACTACCCCTTTTGAAATAATATTTTATGAATTTCCAAACAAATAGTATTAAGAAAATAAATCAATAGCCAACTTGCTTTAGGTTCATTCGGATTTGAACTTGTTTCCATCGTACAATGATAAAGAGAATAATCTACTAAGTGAACTGAAAGGGAGTGCAGATTAAGGATCTTAAGGCTAACTTAACACTGGATGGGGGTGAATAATGTTTAATGAATTCTAAGATTTATATGGACTAGTTTAAAGTTATGACACAAACAAATGCAGAACTTAATCATAGAACAATCACAGAATCAAACAAAAATGCAAAAAGTAAATAAAAAGCAGAAAAAGGAAAGAAAACACCGGATTTTATATTGGTTCGGAGTTACCCTACATCCAGTCCTGTACCAAGGCAAACCACCTCATAAAGATTTTTATTATACTAATGTCGAGATTAATCCTCAATATCTAAAGGCCTCGAGGTACCCTCGTGTCTCACGAGTTCGGGGCAAACTCTCTTGATTTATGGGACTCAACACTACCCAATTTGATTTCCAGGAAAAACCACACCTTATAGAGAGACTCGATAAACTTTTAATTACAAATTGATCCTATAACTCCGAATAGCACTTTGATCTTCAAGAGAGGGCAGAGAATCAAACAAGAATGAGATTCTAATTTGATTCACTTAAGAATTCGGCAGATTTTCAGCACGACTTTGAAAATATGAAAATTATAGAATATGGATTTGTGGAGAAGAAGAAGTGAAGAAAATATGAATAGTTGGTTAAAAAAATCATTTGTGAAGGCTATTTACAAAGCACCAACGGTCATAACCATTCGTGAAGAGATTTAAACAAATAGACACTTCTCTTGGAATTGAAAATTTTGAATTCAACGGCCACCATGTCGACATAGGGTATCCCATGATGTCGACATCCCTAATTTAAAAACTATGTAAAATTTGTTTTTGAAAATGGAGTTTAAAACAAGGGTTTATTTTAAAACAAAAACAAATAATATTTTATGGCTAAAATATCTTTTTAAAAATCATTTGAAAAGATAATTTTTAAGGCTAAAACATTTTGAAAAGCAGATCTGAAAATCATTTTGAAAAACCATTTTGAAGTAGTTTTCCAAGCTTCTTCCTGCAGAATATCTCATCACATCAGGACTCGAGAACCTGTACAAAACCAGGATGTTCGTGGGTTTGTAAGCCACTTTTCGTAGGTTTGTAAGCTACTTATCATGGGTCAGTAAACCACTAAGAAGGTAGAAATAAGTTCCATCCCAAATGAAATTCGGAATGAAGATTTCCATGCTATTATGAAGTTTTAACAAAAACTACACATATCTTCATCTTGATACTCTAGAGTCTTCAATCTTGAGTCTTGAGTCTTTATACTAATCAGTCTTCAGTAATCAATACCTGCATATATATACACACACATATATATCCTGCATATACATATCTATCCAGACAACAATGTTAGTATATATTTTATAATAAGATAAGTTAAAAGGTTGTTGTCATCGAAACCAACATCTCAGTTCCTAACAATCTCCCCATTTTTGATGATGACAACCTGTATTTATAAAATATATGTACCATAACTCCTATCATAACTCACCCTTACTCCATGACTCCCCCTTACTCCAAGCCAACTACTATTTCATAACTTCTCCCCCTTTGTCACTAACAAAACATCTAACTAATAAATTCCCTGAACTTGATATAGGATAATCAACCAAAAAATAGAGTAATCCATATAAGTGTAATAAGTGCTAAGTGTGATCATAAATATGAAAAGTGATCATAAGTGTAATCCAATAAATAAATAAATAAATCGTTAGCCAATCATATTTATAATAATTTTTCAATCCAAACATATATACAAACCATACCAAATAAGTTAAGTCAATAAAGTTTAAAACACACCAATCAAATCAAGAAAATAACATACAGAATGACTAGACATTCCTTGGTACTTCTACCCATCCATCTTCTCCAAAGATAGGGTCTACTTTGATGGCATCACATTCTTCTTTATCTTTGTCGAGAGTGACTGGTGGATTTCCTTCAAGGTCGTCCTTGTTAAGGGCTGAGATCATCCAACGAAGGGCGTTGAAATGTCTCTCTTGCTCCTTGATCATCTGTATTTGACTCAATTCTAAATAACGCTGATTACGAAGTTGAGTGTAAGAATATTCTTGAAGGAAGTGAGAGTTTCTTTAAAATTATCACTTAGATTCTTAATCGGAGAAGCCATAATTCATGAAATAAAAAGAACTATGAAAGAGTGCGATTAGAGATGAAGTTTGATAATTTATTCTGGAAGAAACAGATATAAGTAGGGGTAGAAAGTCGTTTGAAATGAATAAACATAAGTTAGTTACATGAAATTAAAATTTGAAATGTAACTATTTTCTGCCCGTTGTATGTCGACATGGGGGGATGGTGTATGTCGACGTGCCTCTGCCTAAAGTGATATTTTGCTTTTTTTTTGAATACTATAAACAAATCTATTAAACTAAAATTTGTATAATATAAAAACAAGCAATTACAGAGACAAGTGAAGTTGAATAACAGGAAATGAAAGATTCAGTTAATAATTCTAGTCAACCTTACATAAGATAACATAATATTAAATAAAATAAAGGAAATACAAAGATAGAACTTAAGATAACATGAACTAAAACTAGTTAGATGAAAATGAAGAAGATGACAGTCCAAGATTTCTACTAATTTTCCCGAAGAGCTTGTCGATTTTAGTGGAAATCTTATCCATTTTCTTACTCATTGATCTTTTAAGCGTCTTTTGATTTTCCACTATAATTCTTCGATTATTGAGAATGGTCTTGTTGGATGGATTAGCGGGATTAGTAGGATATTCAATACACTCTAAGAAAGTTTCTTGATCTTCCTCTTCCTGCTCTTCAATTTCCATTCCTTCCTCTTCCTCTTCTTCTTCTTCTTCTTCTTCCTTCATTTCTTCCATCTCTTCGTGAGCAAGTCTTTCTTCCTTTTTCGTAAGCATTTCATATGGTTGAAACACTAATGAAATTTGCATAAGGGGAATGTTTCCATGGTTGAAAATTTTTTAGTTAAAAATTCTTCCCTTTTGAAATCAACTCCAAAGTAATTAAAATTTCGAGTGAGATAAATTCCATGATATAATGTGTTTTCACCCATAGTTAAATTCTTGGGCCTTAGCTCATCCAAAATAACTTGACCCCAATTAATATCATAATTTCCAAAAATTGCAAAAAGAGCTTTGCAAACTTTTAAAGTTGGGTTGTTATAGTTTCCCGATCTTGGTATAAGAGTGCGTTAGATAACAAGATTAACAATTCTTGCTTTTGGATGAAAATAACGATTTTTGAATTCAAAATTGTCATCCCCTTTAAAGATGTGATGGAATGTCTCTCGATCATTTTCATTGATTTGAAATTCCTAGAGATTCATTCTGGTATACTTGCATCCCAAAATATTTCCCAAAATTTTACAATCCAAAACAATTTGAGTTCCTTTAACACCACTCCAAATTTGTCCTTCTTCCCCATCGTAAAAACCACGATTCAAATTTGTATAAAACATTTTAACAAGATTTGGATAACATACAAAATCATTTTGTTTGTTATCAACTAAACTAAGAATAGGACGTTGCTGAAAAAGATTTTCAATTTCATAAGAAGGAAAATTTTCAAAAATAGCAAATTTCCCCGTATGATTTTTACCAAAGTTTACATAGTTGATGTAAGCTTTGGTAGCTTTTGAGTCATTAAAAAGAATGTTTTTGACAGATTTTGGAAGCCTAATGGTGTTAGCAGTGCTTGAAGATTCCATTGAAGAAGTTTAAGAGGAGTAGAAGATAATGAAGATAAATTTGAAATTTGAAATAAAAGTGAAACGTGATTACAAAGAGAGCGAGATAAATAGAGATTCTATAGACATGTTCTCTTGTCAAAAGGCATCTTTTCAGAGCATTGAACTTTGTGAAAAGGTGGATGGAAATTCAAAAGTTTGAATTCAAATTTTGAAATCAAATTCCGAGGGGCATGTCGACATGGGGTATCCGGGTATGTCAACGTGTGCCTATTGAATCTAAGGACAAGTTTCTAATCCTAATTTCTAATATATATATATATACACATATATATATATATATATATTCTAAATATATAATTCCTGTAATAACATTAAATATAGTAATACTTAAATATTAATAATTTAATATTTAAAATATTATTAAAATAATATTAGTTTTGAATTTAGATTTCAAATTTTAAGGGATAAATTTGAATTTAAAATTCAAGGAATTTTTAAAAAATCAAGCAAAAAAACAAGCATCCATTCAAACAAGAAAAATTAAAAATAATGTAAATGCGTATCTATTTTTAGATCCATATTCCCATCATCATCTGATTCATGAATAGCAATGAAACACAAATTTGAATTATCCGTCTTCTTTTCATCGTCACTGGATGATGAGTCTGAGTTATCAAGAGTTACTGTGTATGCTTTCTTTCTTTTCCTTGGCGAATCATTATTTGGAGGAAACAACTGTTTATCTGGATACAAACATTCTTTCCTATGATGCCCCGCTTTATTGCAGTTGTAGCATCTATCATTGTTGACGTTCTCTTTATTGTTTATGGAATTCCTTTGATCATTTCTTTTGTAATTATTCATTTTTCTATATTTTAGGATTTTCGGAAGTTTCTTGTTATGAAGGCAATCTCCTCATCACTATTTGTTTTTGAATCTTCAGTTGTTGCATTAAATGCTAATGACTTCTTTTCTGTAGCCTTGTTTTCTCTTCTTCCTTGCATTTGAATTTCGTAAGACATCAGATTCCCAATCAATTCTTCTATTTTCATTAGATTGATATCATTTGCTTCTTTGATTACAAGTGTCTTTTGATCTCATTCTGGAGTGAGTGAATTTAGACATTTTCTAACCTGGCCTTCCTCCAAAAAGCTTTTTTCCATTGCAATTAGTGAATGAACAATATCTTAAAATCAACAATACATGTCGGAAATGGACTCATTTGCATGCATTTTAAACAATTGAAACTGATTAGTTAATATGGAAATATTAGTCTGTTTAACTTTGCTTGTTCCTTTATGAGTAACTTCCAAAGTTTTCCAGATTTCAAATGCAGACTTACAAACAGACACTCTATTAAACTCATTCCTATCAATGAACAAAATAATATATACATGGCCTTTGAGTTATTTTGTGAAACACCCTTTTGCTCAGGAGTCCACTGGGAAAAATCGGTAGTTGGTTCAATATACTTAGTTTGTGTAATATTCCAAGCGTCTAATCCTACTTATTGTAAATAAATTTTCATTCTACAAGCCCAATATGCATAATTACTGGCATTGAAAAATGATGGTCTGACAGTAGACTGACCTTCTACAAATAAACTAGTGTTAGGGATAACGGAACTAGTGCCAGAGTTGACATTACCAGTGTTGGTAGCCATTAAAACAATTTTCAAGTTTCAGATTACGAAAACTATGAAAACTTGGCTCTGATACCAATTGAAAGGGAGTGCGGATTAAGGATCTTAAGGCTTACTAAACACTAAAGGGGGGGTTGAATAGTGTTTAATGAATTCTAAGACGTATATGGACTAATTCAAAGCTATGACACAAACAAATGCAGAACTTAATCACAAAAAAATCACAGAATCAAACACAAATGCAAGAAGTAAATAAAAAGTAGAAAAATGAAAGAACACACCAGATTTTATATGGTTTAGAGTTACCCTACATCCAGTCCTATACCAAGGAAAACCACCTCATACAGATTTTTATTATACCAATGTCGAGATTACAATCCTCGGTATCTAAAGCCTTGAGGTACCCTCATGTCTCATGAGTCCGGGGCAAACTCTTGATTTACGGGACTCAAGACTACCCAATTGATTTCTAGGCACAACCACACCTTATAGATAGACTCGATAAACTTTTGATTATAAATTGATCCTATAACTCTGAATAGCACTTTGATCTTCGAGAGAGGGCAGAGAATCAAATGAGAATGAGATTCTAATTTGATTCACTTGAGAATTCGATAGAATTTCGGCACGATCTTGAAAATATGAAAATTATAGAATATGGATCTGTGAAGAAGAAGAAGTGAAGAAAATATGAAATTAGTTGGCTAAAAAATTCATTTGTGAAGGCTATTTATAAATCACCAATGGTCATAACTATTCATGAAGAGATTTGAACAAATAGACACTTCTTTTGAAAATTGAAACTTTTGAATTCAACGACCACCATATCAACATGGGGTATCCCATGATGTCGACATCCCTAGTTTAAAAACTATGTAAAATTTGTTTTTGAAAATGGAGTTTAAAACAAGAGTTTATTTTAAATCAAAAACAAATAATATTTTAAGGCTAAAATATCTTTTTGAAAATCATTTGAAAAGATAATTTTTAAGGCTAAAACATTTTGAAAAGCAGATTTGAAAATCATTTTGAAAAACCATTTTGAAATAGTTTTGCAAGCTTCTTCCTGTAAAATATCTCATCACATCAGGACTCGAGAACTTATACAAAACCAGGATGTTTGTGGGTATGTAAGCCACTTGTCTTAGGTTTGTAAGCCACTAAGAAGGTAGAAATGAGTTCCATCCCAAATGAAATTCGAAATGAAGATTTCCATACTATTATGAAGTTTTAACAAAAGCTAGACACGTATCTTGAAATCTTGATCTTGATACTCTAGAGTCTTCAATCTTGAGTCTTGAGTCTTTATGCTGATCAGTCTTCAGTAATCAATACCTGCATATATATATATATATATATATATATATATCCTACGTATACATATCTATCTAGACAACAGTGTAGTATATATTTTATAATAAGATAAGCTAAAAGGTTGTTGTCATCAGAACCAACATCTTAGTTCCTAACAGGAACTACAACATTCACCTAGGCAAACATTTGATTGTCACTTAGAAGATTATTTCGATTTTCACAAAATGAATCTAGACTCATTCCCCAAACCAATCTAAAGAAAATACTTGAAAATTTTATGTTCCAAAATATTTATACTTAAAAATAATTTAAGGTAAAACTGTTACTACTATTTTCTATAAAACATTTGAAATCTTCTTCAAAACTTTGGGATTTAAATCCTCAAAACCCTTTATTCATAAAACACGTTTCTTTATTATAATCTAAATTTATAGTAAATCGCTCCTATACAAATCATTTGTCAAATAATTATTGTAAAATATTCCAACTTTTCGTAAACATCATTTATACAATCCATTTTTAATACAACATTAAGATCAAACGCCTTATAGTCAAATTATGAAACTTAACTCACAAGATGTTTGCTTCAATGTTTCATCCAATTTCTATTTACCCAACCCATATTTAAAAAGGAAAATTACTTATAAAACACTTAACATTAACCACTGCTCAACCAGATGAGCATAATTAAACAAACCCTAAACCAGAATATTTGAATATTACCATTTCCTAAGCACCTCAAAAAATATTGGATGAAAAATCGATCTTCTATATATAAAATATATTCCTAAGTAAAATTATTTCATTTACTCATTTAAAATAATACTATGTAGTTTGGCTTTGTTCAAGTGTTTAGGAATCCCTATTAATGACATGAGCCAGACGCATCGACCGAAATTCATGTACTACTCAACCGATCAAACAACGCAATATAAAACATTGTTATATCACTAACAAATACGTGCTTTCATATATACCACACGAACTCATTCTAGGTTGTTAACCTTATCTATAATGAGTTTACCCCATCAAAGCCAAGGTTCTAGCTTAACCTTCGGCTATGATACCAACCTCACAACCTGCTGATTCGACTCTTAAAAGTCGACACTAATACATCCATGATATTCACGTGCCAAACATCCAAGTGCCAAAAGGACAGCTTGTTGGGGAAAAATAAAACAAGAAGGAAGAAACAATCTTATAAAAAATATGGTGGGTAATCTAAAATACTAAACAAGTCTTTACAAAAAGAAAGGGACTTTAATATTCATACATAAATCAGAGTACAACACTAATCCATCACCAGCCTGGACAATTATAACCATCTATCCTTACAATGGTTGATGACTACAATAGGAAAAAACAACAGAAGATAAAAGAACAATGTTTGGGTCAGTCTGGTAAATTCAACGTGAGAAACCCAATCAAATGGATTATTAAGTGTTATAAAAACCTTTTAGAAATAAAGGTATCTCGTAAGACATTTCCCCTTATAAACACAGACGAGTTTTTACCTTACACAACCGGAACATTTTTGTTATAAAATCCAGTAATATTATAATAATGTCTAGGTAAAATAAATATCAATCATAGCCAAAAAACTTACATTAATTAAATTCCAGCAAAATAGGTATACAACTTAATCCCTAGGGCACGTATCGGGGATTGGATTTTCATCAATGACTAAGCTACTAGGGTACCTTCGGTCATAGCACACCTCTAGATAAAATGTACCGTGGTCAAGAAGAACTTCTTACACCCTTGATACATAGATTTGACTGCCCCCTTAACATGGCATACCAGACTACATCATCCCGCAGACCAAGGCTCCAGATCAATGTGCACCAGCCATGGCCTCTCTCTCGCGCACATACCAAAACTGTAAATATCGACTCTAAATCAAGGAATGATGCTCCTAATGGTAGAGAACCATATAACTCTGTTGCATATCCCCTATTTTAGTCATTAGCAGGTTGTGAGGCTTATGAGGTCATGATTACCTTTTTCCTCTCTTAACAATTCCCACTTCGAATGATAACACAACCTTCCATGCACAATGCAATGCATGCATTCGTCCATACAAGTATTTCTGGATATGAACAAACCAAAGACACTACTTTTACTAAATCTATTTTGGAATCACCTACGGGATTAGTAGTAAGTCTCCCTTGCACTTCAAAGCGCTCCATCTGCGATCCTATCATCATCAAGATGCCTTCAATATGATGCTTGAGTTGGATTGAAGTGGTTTTCGGATAATCCATACTTTTCCGTTCCCGGTCTCGTCGAAACAACATTCACTAGTTTTCGGTAGGTTCAACTCCGGTTCTTTTGGAAATATAAAGACAATACATAAGTGGACGGACCTCCCTATTATTTGTCCTAGGAGAATAAAACGAGATTTACACGCACAGTACAACATCATTGAAGATGACTGTGCCCTATAACTCACATGTTTCTGCTAGATATTTCCACAGATATATTTTGGCCAAGATTTGATAGTCGGTTATTTAATTATCAAACAAACAACATGGATTTAATTCCATATGGAATCCACTAAGCCTTTACTAATTAATCTTTCCATGAATCAAATCACTTCAAATTGTTAATTCAAAATACCATTACAGAGGATATTTTCATAAACCTCTTATACTCCTCCCAATACTTGGAAAATATTTATATACTTATATCAACGGTATAAGTGTACTGCACAAAACATCATATTTTCTATACTTAGAAAATATATCCATATTCTTATCTCAACGGTATTAGTATATTAACAAAGCTTGAGGGAGATTCCTCTTTCCAAAAATTATATTTAAATGGACAAAATAAACATCACTTAAAATATTACTTATAAAAAAAACCACTTATCCTTCAGCGTTAAGTATGAAAGGAATGTTTCCATCCTTCAGCGTTAAGTACGGAAAGGACGTTTCCATACCACCATAATCAAGAAGGATTAATAGTCAAACAATTATCATTCCTTTATAAAATTTCCCTTTTTATATGCCCATTTCATATTTACAAATACTTTTTATAAATCTCCAAATTAATTCATAAAACTTCCTTATAAAACTCTAAAATGATTTATAGACTCCTTTACAAAATATCATTTGTAAATCTCCTTTAGTAAATTCTTTTTACTAATATAATCCTTTTAAAAAAATTATCCTTTATAAACACCCTTATTCGATTAAATAATTACCTATAAACATCATAATTAAATAATTAATTAACTCAAAATCCTTATTTATAATAGTGATTAACTCTAAACATCATTAAATAAATTATTAATTAACTTTAAACCTTCCTTAAAAATATAGTTAATAAACTAACTTTAAAACATTTTCAATAAAATAGTTAATTAAATAACTTTAAAATTATATGAACATTTAACTTCAAATTGTTAATAAGATTGAAATTAATTTAAAACCAAAACTTAAACATTCGGAATGAGGCTTAGCGACCATAATAGTACTAAATCAAGTTACCATTTTCTTGAATTTGACTTTTCAAGTCACATAACAGGTATTTACATAAGACAACACATATGTAAATAAAATCAATTAGCAATCACTAACTACACCATCATTTATCCAACAATAATTGACTAGAGTACAATTCAATGTTCAAATCAATATGATGGCAGAATGGGGATTTATTCTGCTAAACGGATGTCATCCATACTCTACCCAATTAAATTATAGTTGAACGGTGTTTTATTATCCTAAACAAATATCAAAGTTAAGTATAATTTATCCTTAGTTGTTTGGCTACTTAGTGACCGAGACAAAATATCCCTTGTTTAAAATCAATTTACTTACAAAAGAAAGTTGTCTTAAAACAGAACTGATTGAGATTAAAATAACCCTTTATTTAATAATAATAAATTCTTAATTTAATTAATATATTAATCATAATTAAGTATAATTTAAGTCTTAATTAAACATAATAAACCTTAATTAATTTTTAAGTAAATCTAAATTAGTTAATTAATTAAACCCTACTTGGTTAGTATTTAATTAATAATTAAACTCTAAATAAATAATAATTAATTAATTAATTAAAATTAATTAAATAAAAATTAATACTTCATTAAATATTTTATTAATTAATAATTTATTAAAACACTCTTAATTAACTTATTATAATTAACTTACTTAATCGATACTTAAGTACTAATTTCCCTTACTTAATTACTAATTAACTGCTAATTAACTAATTAGTTAAATAATTAGTGAACTCATACTTAATTAAATAATAATTACCTTTTATATTTAATTAAATATTCATAAAATATTTCAAAAATATTTAAACAGAACACTTATATTTAGAAAAGCATTTGATTTTCGGAACCGCGTTCATAGCAACTATTATTATGGATACCATAACTTATGGTTAATTTCTAAGTTAACTTTCCAAGCTTTAACTCTTAAAGTTTAACTTAGTTTATAACACATTGCAAGAGAGTTTGAAAACTATAAAATAAGTTTGAAACTTTGAGATCCTTTTAGTAAATTAAAACTAGTAAACATGATTTGTTTTCCAAAGGGTCTCAAGTCACTTTACAAATCAAAATGCGAACTTCCTTAGTAAATACAGCACATAGGCGAGAGCGCTAGTTATGTATTCATGCCATAACACCATAAATTAAGGAAGAACATCATTTCACAACCAAAATACCATTTCAATTTCATAGCCAAGTAATACATATAATTCCACATATTAGCAACACCAATCACATATATATTCAACCAAAAGCACAATAATAACTAGCAACATAAACGGTTTAAAACTTATAAATTCAATATGGTAAAAAAACACACCAGATGATAGATATCCTCCGTTGTGTAATTGCATATCTATCTGTCATTTAATTCGATGCCGTCTCATCTCACATGAGACCACAAATATGCCATGTCGTCTGGTATGCACTAACACAACCAAAAAAACCATATGTTGTCTATTGTTGTACTATCATTTCTACAATTTCCTATTACACAACGTATATATATTGACTGATATGCATATCGATTACAAGAATATTATATTTTCAAAATGAAATAAATGAATCATAATTTTATTTAAACAAATATTTTATTTCAAATCAAATTCAAATGCAATACAAGTTTCACTATCACTCTCATATATACAACTTTTTTTTACACTCTCATATATAACCTTTTTTTTACTCGCTCTCACGCACACTCACTCAAGTTTAATTTTGATGTATTGATTTTGATTTGCTTGCTCCACCTTGTATCCAACCATCTCTTATGCCTATCAAATAAACAACGTAGTGAAATGGAAAAGGAAACAAACCGTAATTGCATAATTAAATTGTATTTGAATATTAGTACTACTTCAGTTCATAGGTTTGCTTTATCTTCATGTTTTAGACAAGAACAAGTATATATTCACGGACAACTTATGATATGCATGATGTATCACTGTGAATATCATAAGGCCAGGCATCTATTAAATTACACAGACTGTTGCACAAACAAGTAAAGGCACAAGCACATGCAAGTGCACAAACCAGATTACCACCAACATCCACTATATATAAATACATATGTGCATGGAAATTCAAGGCAAAAACAAGTTCCAACAATTCAACAACATGGACTAGCAAAGATCAAAAAGTGCCAGTGTGCACTGCCTTGAACAGGCAGTGGCATTGCACCATCAAACAAAAGAAAATCCCCATCAAAGCACCAACAAACAAAGCTTTAAAGTCACAAAACAAAATTAGCAGCATATGAAAGAGTTAAACTGGACAAATAGGTTCAAACATGTTAGTAACTGAACAAGTGCAACAAATTAAATAAGTCCATATCGTTAACAAGTTCATATCACTGCCTTGAACATGTGCCGCAAATTGAAAAAAGCATAAATTGAACAAGTGCCACAAACTTGAACAAGACACTAACACTAACCACAAATTTGAACCACCAACATTCACGCATATATACATACATACATATGGATGTATGTACATAGATGACATTGGAATCAAAGTGCAATTTTACCTCGATCGATAGTTGAACTTGCTACAAAGTACTAATCCAAGTAAAAACAAAGTGCAGATAACAATGTAACATGTGAACAAGTATCGGTTTCAGGCTAAACCATAGAACAAGGCTAAACCATAGAACACATACAAACATGTATGCATGTATATACATAGATGAACCAAGATAGCATAACTAATATACACATATGTGTATATATGTATATATGTACATAGTGAGTAATAGGCATTTCAAACCATCAAATTATTAAACAGAACATGAAGTAAAGGCACAAGCACATGAAAGTGCACATGAAAATGTACATAAGAAACTGAAGTAAATGAAAGTAATCAAACAAAACAAGATGAAGTGAAGGCACAAGCACATGAAAGTGCACAAAAAAGTAAAGGCACAAGCACAAGAAAGTGCGCAAACCAGATTAACCACCAACATTCACTATATATACATACACATATATGTATATACATGGAAATTCAAAGAAAAAACAAGATTGAACAATTCAACAGCATGGACCGGCAAAGATCAAAAAGATTAAAAAGTGCCTACGTGCACTGCCTTGAACAGGGAAGTGGCAGTGCACCATCAAATTGAAGCAAAGCACAATCAATGCACCATCAAACAAAGCTTCAAAGTCACAAAAATAAGTTGACAGCATATAAAAGAGTTAAACCAGAATCATAGGTTCAAACATGTCAGTAATTGAACCAGTGCCACATATTGAATAATAATAAGTCCATATCACTAATAATTTCATATCACTGCCTTGAATAAGTGCCGCAAATTGAATGAGGCATAAATTTAACAAGTGCCAAAAAATTGAACAAGACACTAACACTAACCACAAATTCGAACCACCAACATTCACACATATATACATACATATGGATGTATATATACACATGGATGATTGGAATCAAGGTGCACAACTTTACCACGACCGACGGGTTGAACTTACTACAAAGTACTAATCCAAGTAAAAAAAGTGTAGAAAATAATGTAACATTTAAACAAGTATTAGTTTTAGGTTAAACCATAGAACACATACATATATATGTACAAGGATGAAACAAGATAATATAACTAATATACACATATACACATATGTATATACATGTACATATGTGCATAGTGAGAAACAAGCAATTTAAACCATCGAATTAGTAAACAGAACATGAAACAAAGCCACAAACACATGAAAGTGCATATGATAATTTGTATAAGAAACTAAAGCACATGAAAGTAATCAAACAGAACAACATGAAGTAAAGTAACAAGCACATGAAAGTGCACAGTTAAGTAAAGGCACAAGCACATGAAAGTGCCAAAACCACAATAACCACTAACATTCACTATATATACGTACATATATATGTATATACATGGAAATTCAAAGAAAAAACTAGTTTGAACAGTTCAACAACATGGACCAGCAAAGAACAAAAAGATCAAAAGTGCTAGTGTGCACTGCCTTGAACAGGGCAGTGACAGTGCACCATCAAACCAAAGCAAGGCCTCATCAAAGCACCATCAAACAAAGCTTCAAAGTCACAAAACAAAATTGACTGTATATAAAATAGTTAAAACAGACTCATAGGTTCAAACATATCGGTAATTGAACAAGTGCTACAAATTGAATAATAATATGTCCATATCACTAACAATTTCGTATCACTGCCTTGAACAAGTGCCACAAATTGGATGAGGCACAAATTGAAAAAGTGCCACAAAATCGAACAAGATGCTAACACTAACCACAAATTCGAACCACCAACATTCACATGTATATACATATGTATGTATATATATACATGGATGATATTAGAATCAAAGTGCACAACTTTACCTCGACCAATAGTTGAACTTACTACAAAGTACTAATCTAAGTAAAAACATAGAGCAAACAACAATACAACTTGTGAATAAGTATCGGTTTCAGGCTAAACCATAAAACAAGGCTAAACTATAGAATACATACATGTATGCATGTACATACATGATTGAACCAAGATAGCATAACTAATATACACATATACACATATGTATATGCATGTATATATGTACATAGGGAGAAACAGGCAGTTCAAATCATCGAATTAGTAAATAGAAATGAAGTAAAGGTACAAGCACATGAATGTGCACATGAAAATATATATAAAAAACCAAAGCATATGAAAGTAATTAAACAAAATAATATAAAGTAAAGGCACATGCTCATGAAAGTGCACAAACAAGTAAAGGCACATGCACATGAAAGTGCATAAGCACATAACTTCAAGTATAAGTATACCGAGCAATACACACATACACATACACACACAGACATACACATATACATACATGTATATATGCAACACAAGTTCTGTTTTGAAGTGCATTGCCTTGAACAAGGCAGTTCCAGTCAACACTGCCTTAGACAGCAAGGCCCAACATAGTAATCCACGAACTCAGACATGAAGTCAAGAGCATATGGTCAGGCAACATAGTGAAAAACAAGTTCCAACATAGCAATCAAATTAGCAAATGAAAACCCGCAGAAGTTCAAGAATTAGAAAATCATCAAGAGCATTCTAACTTAAATCGACAGCCGAGAAAAATTATTTGAAAAATTCAAATCGAATCATTTATTCGCATATTTAGGAAATAAATTCCTATATAAGAAAACTAAATCATCATCAGCCGAAGATTAGAACCAAGAACAATATAAATCGAAAGGGTCATAAATCATACCAATATCAATCAAAGAACACTCGACAAGGAGGAGTTGTAACCATCAATAGTCAGTAAATCAAAGTAAGAAATCTACAAGAAAGGAAGGGAGCAAGGTGATTCCAAGCTTAACTTTCAAGCAGCGTCTTTCATGAAACCCTAATTCAGAACGAAGATGAAAGAGGCGGCTCTGATTAGGAAACCATAAGTTTGTCAAAGAACATCGACAAGATAGGAGAAGGCTAGGGTCGGCAGTAGGCGATGGCTAAGAGGAGGGATAGGCAAAGGCGATGGGGAAAATAATTGAAGAAACGAACGCCATTTCTTTTTCTCTATAAATGAAATAAAGTGGGTGAAATAGTTGAAAGAATGCGACCATGAAATAATCTAAGCAACATTGAGAGGGAAATAAAAAATTTAATAAGGGGCCAAAATGAAATTTTTGATAATTTCAATCAGTCAACGGATAAAATATTGTCTGAATAACATGGATGAAATCTCAATAGAACAAAGATTTCATGGGCTATGACACACAACAGATGGTTTTTCCGTGTGTTGTGTGAAACGATGGTAAATGTTGAGTTAACAGCAAATCTACCATATGTTGTATGATTGTTGTTGTCTGATTCACTTTGTTGAACAATGATTAAAAGGTGAGTTTAACTCACTGAAGCTATGAAAAAAAATCAAAATATCACCAGAACCTGATAATGCCTTAGATCTTGGATTTCAATTAGTAAAACTTGATTTTTTGGCTAAAATTTTGAAAAGTGGGCTCGGCCTAGGTAAAATAGGGCATGACCATGATGCCAAAGAGGTTGTATGACCTTGATTTTGAAAGAAGAAGAAACATAGAGGAAGAATAAGGGTTTTAAACAAGTTTTAAAAAGATTAAAAGTGAAAAGTTTGATTTTAAAACCTTGGAAATAAAATGGAAACCATTATAGTGTTATGAATTTTTTTGGAAATAAAATCAAGTTTGAAAAAGTGAGAAGTGAATAGCAAATTGAAAGAGACAAAAAATGGAAATGGTTTTATATATATTGAAATTAGAAAATTACTAGACTAACCTTAAGTACACTACACTCCAATCTTTTAATGATACCTCACCACCATCCATCCTCCTTACCATGTTGCACAAGCAACATACGTGGTTCACCCTTGTGACCATTATACAAAGCTCTACCTTTTACTTATGATGTTGAATGAAAATGACATATCATTCTTTTATATTTTATTTAAATTTTAATTTGAAAAAGTGTCACATCTCTTAATTTTTGTTTAAGTAATACCTTTACTATGTGACTAATTGATACTTATAATATTTGTAAATGTGTATATGTGTTAACACAAATGTGCACAACGTTTCGGACAACTTTTAGAGGATGAAATATCGAAAATTTGGAAAATGATTTTTGGTAACATTTTCTATTTTTCTTCAAACTAATTATTTTCGTAAACACATTTTGAAAAGCATTTTACCATCACTAGTTATTATTTAAAAGGGTATTCTTGATAATAAAATCCATTTATTAATTATTTCAAAATATATTAAATATCGATATTTAAAGGGATAACATTCAGGTCGTTATACTATCGGACTAAGAGCTACGATTTCTTTTGTTGAAGAAGAAGTTCTTCCTCTAAATAGATGGCAGGAATCTATTCTTGGTGGTAGGGCATGGTTAAGCTTTTAGTAGGCCATCGGAAGCCAATGGAAAAGCCGTCAAAATATTGGTCGTTGAACAATTATTCTTCAACAAAGTTTTCAACGACTTATCGACATCATTTCAACAACTATCGTCGACACTTAGATGGATTTCGATGTCCTATCATGTACATGTGGAAGATTACACCTTTACCATATTTTTGTTCATTGCTGCTACTAGCCTATGGAAAATTTGCTACCAGTGGGCCGTTGGAAATCTAGAATTTTTTTAATTCAGTAGCACCTAAACCCCAAACAACAAATTTATAACAATATATATCACAACTTAATTTCACACATATATATCATATATATCAAACTCATATCACATATATCACAAAATATATCACATTAACAACATAAAAACATCAACATACACAATACCCAACCTCAAGCATCCAACAATATACAACAAATAAAAAAGGTCTATTGATATCTCAAAATATTTCAAACATCACCTCAAATGAACCTCACCCATTCAATAACATCTCAAAATGACAAATCACATCAACCTCACCCATATGAAAGTATATGTAACTCTTAAAGTACCTAGCAACGTTGTCAAATAACTTCACACATCTCAAAGTGCATATATATATATATACACACACATAGTCAAACTATCTTGCAACATAAACCAAAAAAATTATACCTACCGATACCCATTGTCTCAATATCCCGTTGATGAAGGAAATATGTTGTGCTATTGCATATATGTAGCAATGCACTTATCTAGCATCTATTACATCTCCGTAGACTGACGCTTGTCTTTATCTTCCAACTCAGCAATTCGAGCTCTCAACTCTATAATCTCCTTATTGCCTTGAGCTTTACGATAGCTGCTTTGCCTGTGTCTAACCTGAAACATTGTTTACCAAAGTATACGAGTTCCATGTACTATGATTAATAAAATTAATGTGTTATACGTTATTCATAAATATATTATACATAAACACTATCTCTTGGTTTCCAAAACCATAAAGCCTATTTCACATCGGCGGTTCCATGACATTGTCGAAAATCTGGTCCTCCTCTTTAGTGGTCAGCTTGTCCCGTTTGGTTTTATAAGGCAGTTTCCCTCGTGCTTGCATGAATATATCCTACGATTACAAATAAAATTACAATCAAAATTCATACTACATCATTCTATTATTTGTAACTTACAATTTACAGCGATTATTAATAAATTATAATTTAAAATATGCTTACCATAACCTCTTGTGATTTTACGTCATCCTATATGTATGTTATTGAGCTATCTTCATTGACATGCTCAATGGCATGAGTGCGAGTAAACACTTCCAAGTACGAGACGAGACGACAACATTCTCTTTTCTGAAATTATTATGTACTATTATTATACATATAAGATTATATAATGTTATAAGTATTTATAATCGTAATTAATAAATTTACCAACTCTTGACGATAATGTTGGAATAACTTTGAACCCTCGTGGTGTGTGACATGATTTTTATTTCTATCTGCAGAATTCCGCCATGACTCCGCCTGTGAATTTAAAATGAATATTATATTTCACAATTGTAAATTGATATGATTATTATACTAATTCTACTAAATTTTTAATAAATATACGAAACTAGTAAACTTACAATCGCTTCTGCAGTTTTCTAGTAATCAACCCAGGCTATCCTTGCACTTGCACTGATCCAGTCGGGCCTTTCCCTCTTTTTTAATGTTCGACGTCATATCGCAATAAATTTTCCATTTTTTTAATCCAGTAATTTCTGCAAAGGGAAAAGTTGGATTTTTGTAAGTCTACCGCCCTCCACATTGAAAAATAAAATAGTTTTACATTCAACAAATTGTACAGTGGTTATATATAAAATGAAATGTAGATTTACACTTACCAAGTAATCCTGCGAGATACACTCTAATCTTTGGGGTGGGATATTATCCCACCTAGGCCAACACGTGGTCATTCTGCTCTTATAAGCTAACTTAGAAATATCAAGACCCCGGTATTTAATACGATATAGACCTTTAGTAAATTGTGAATAATATATCATACACAAAATATTTATCATGCTGTAGTAAATTTGATACTTACCCACTTTCTTTACTTACTAATGTGACTATGGGAGCTCTTTGTGTGATGGGCCGTCGCCATCACCTCTCGCGCTAGTCCCTTTCTTTTTAGAAGAGGGAAAACCTGATGAATGAGAAGATCTCCGACGTTGAAACATAATAACTATCATAGACATATCATTTTACTATGGGAGAACGTATCATTTACTTGTGGAAAAACATATTTTTTCTATGAAAAAAATGTAACACTAATAATCATATAAATTACCTTCTATCAAAATGTACATTAATAATCAGCCTTTTTTGTTTTTTGGTTCAGACATGGTCTCATTAGTATATCGTTCTCCTTTGCAATATTAAATGCTTCTACTAAAACTTTTGATTCATCATTTAAAGGCCTAAAATCAGAATGATCATCAATTATTATTATTTCATTATTTTGCTCAAGATCTTCCTGATAATCTTGTTCGTTTGGAATATTTTCTTCATTAAACATAAATCTTGCTTTTTTTTAAAAAAACTACTAACTAATATGCTTTATCTCCTTTTGGAGATGGATACGAAATATAACAAACTTATAGTGCTTTTTTTGCTAGTATAAAAGGATCATACTTATGGGATGCAAGTTATGTTTTCTTTTAATAAGATTATAATCTTTATGCACGTTGATTGCAAAATTTGGAACATTACCTAAACAATTGCATCTAAATAAAAAACTTTATCTACGAGTCGTATAAAATATGTCAATTCCAAAACCAAGTTTAACACGCCATAAAAATCATTTATATGATCATCTGGATCATCACTACCTTTTACAAATACATCGGTATTGTTAATTATTTTATCAGCACCATATTCTTTGGTATTGAAATTAAATCCATTGACGCAGAATACTGGATATACCTTGACATTTTCTTTTTGTTCTAACGCAAGATGTTTCAATCCTTCATCGACTACACAATTTCTCAGACCATAAATGTAGTTTGAAAACCAATCGGCGAATTTTTTACTAAGGTCGCCGCGTGGGTATTATGATTCGTAAATACTACAAAAATTATATATTGCACACATTTTTAAGTATGATTGTAATGAATAAAAATTAAAAATTAACATATATAGAATTATTAAGTAACAACACCTAACATATGGTGCAAATTTAACATAATTAAGAAGACGTATATTTTTGCTACATGGTAATCTCTGTCGTCTAATCATATTTCTGTATATTTTCCCACAAGTTGACCATGTTTCTAAAAATAGATAAAATTACTTGAGAAACATCATGTTCAACATCTTCATCACTACACGGAACACTTCCAAATGATAAGTTCACAAGGTCATTAAAATAATAAGAGAAAAGAATGAAGCTTCTTCTTCGATATATGATTTGAAAATCGTCAACTCATGCTTTTTGTCTAACTTTTTTCTTCATATGATTTAAGTACCTACTACAAAATTATTTCAAACTAAATTTACTTATGTAATTAAATTAATATTTAACATACTCAATATTATTACCTCTCGAATGGATACATCCTTCTATATTGCATAGGACCTCGAAGACATGCTTCAGATGGAAGATGAACATGTAAATGCTCCATTACATTAAAGAAACCTGGAGGAAAGATTTTCTTCAATTTGTGGAGCAGTATAGTAATTTCTACTTCAAGTTCACATAGACGTTCTACTTTTAACGTAGTCAAACAAAGCACTGAATAAAAAACTAAATTCTGTAGTAACTATCCAAAATTTTATGGTTAATGTTTCTTTGAAAACTGTAACAACTCTCCTTTCCGACCTCCAAATCTCGACACTAATACATCCATGGTATTCGTGTGTGAGAATTCATGTGTTGGAAAGACAAATTGTTAGGGTTAAATAAAAATAAAAAGAACATGGAAGAAGGAACACAATATCAGAATCTAACAATGAAACGATAATATATAATATCAAATGATAGTATAAAATGTCATTCTAAGACACAAATTTTTTTAGAGTCACGGTAACCAGCCTAGACAGTTATAACGACTCATCTTTACAAATGCTGATGATACACTAGTAATGCGGTAGAAATAAATACTACGGCAGGTAATCATCCACCTTATCTCCATAAGCTCTAAAGTGTCCATGGCTAATCTGGAAACATATACGGGGTAAACTTGAGCATTATTAGAAAATAACACCTAGATCAGTCTGGTAAATCAGCGTAAAAAACTGAAGAAATATGAGTGACATATAACAGTAACCATTAAGACCATACAAATTTCCATAACAGTTTTTTTCTCTCAAATAAACCAATCATTCATTATGTTTAATATGTATTGATATGATAGATAATGTCTAGAGTGTAGCACATAAATCATACCAAATATTTTTTATGTGAATGCCACAAATAATAGATATATAATCAATACTGCTAAGGCGCGATCACATAGTGGACTTTTTGTGGAGATCTCCTTGGATCTAGCCAGATTCGAACTCCATGACAAGTATCGGATATATCCTTCCAAGCAATGTACATCTTTAGGGAATGTACTATAGGAAATGCATAACTGGCCTATGCCTAGACAATCGTGGTTTTGAATGCATTGCTTCCGCATGCTTGTCTGTAAATAATACTACATGCAGTCGCCTACACTCTTGCGGAGCTAAAATGCTACGTTTCCTTTAACTATGCATCCTATCGTTGGTTTTAGTTATTTTTGATGTCGAGGCTATGTTCGGCATCTCTCACTCGAGTCTTCATCACTCGAATAGAACATGAATCACCAAATGGATTCTTATATCTCAAACAAATCACAAATCACTAAACGGATTCGAACATTTCGATATCTCAAACCTCCACATCGGTTCCCTACATAAGTCCTCTAATGCGTGCTAACCTGTCCTCTCTCTTGGAATACTCCACAAGATAGACAGTCACACACGATGGTATGGTTTAAAATGAGCGCTAACATCTCCCTTGGACGTAACCTTAGGATTGACTGTTCAACTCTATAATATTTAACTTCACAACTGCTTCCAAAACATAGAACTCTTATACTGGTTTTGTAATGGTATTTGACAAGTAACACACCTACCGATCCCAGTCTTTTCAAAACTGATTTGATGAATTTCCGGCTAACTCAATTTCGGTTCTTTCAAAAATAAGCGAAAGCTAGAGATGTAGTCTTTTCAAAACTGATTTGATGAATTTTTGGCTAACTCAATTTCGGTTCTTTCAAAAATAAGCGAAAGCTAGAGATGTTTCTTACCAATGCTCCTCCCCGGGGGTTCTCATTGATATGAAATCGTTAAGACTTTCTATAAATTCTTTAGTAATATTTGATCAAGTTCGACAATTGACTAATTGATTGTCTGGTCAAAAAAATTGCTTACATAAATCACGATTCGTTCGCTTAATCATTTTCGACACTCCAACTCAACTATTCCTCATCTAGGAGTGAAGCTAGGCAAGTTAGAGCGCTGGTTGCATCAAAGCCTTCCTAGGCACTTAATTCTTGAATCTCACAAATAGATATGTCTACCTGTCGGCTTTTAGTGTTAAGTGTAGTAGCAATGATTTCTATAAACATGTAAGAAATCAACACGACTAACACGTGTTCAACATTTTTGACTTACTATTCTTTGGTCAAAAGGGAAACCAGGAGGTTAGAGCTCTATTGCACCATCCCTACTCGAATTAATCTTAACTCTTATAAATAGATAAGCCTTACTTCGTCGGCTTTTAGTATTAAGCATAGTTAATTACTTTTCAAGCAAGTAAATAACAATTAACATTTGTCCACTAAGCAATTCTTAACCCCTTTTTGAAAGCAATTGTATACACTTTTAAATTACTTGAAAATAACTATAATAGTTTTTAAAACATTTATCCAAAATATTACTTAAAATAATAACTTTACAATTTTCTTTAATACATGAAAAAACATTTTTCCTTTATATTTTAACAAAATTACCCTTCTTAAAAAATTAACAAATAATTATTAAAAATTCATAAATATCTCAAACCACATTTGAAACACTCTAATATAAGTTTGTAAACATTTATAAAAAGTATGAAACAGACTTTATTTAAATTTAAATATCTTTTCAAATCTTTTAAAGTCCAAAATCAAGGCTAAATGGAGTAGTTTTGCACAAGTGAGCACATATACATACATGCTTATTGCTGTCTATGTGGACAAGCATAAGATTAGAAGTAATCATTAAAATAGGTTAGTAATCATAGAATTATCAAGCATTAACATTTTAAAAACAGTAGTGGTCCAAGCTACAAGGTTTCTTCTAGCGGTGTGGGACAATTTAGTGCACAATTATTTGTTCTGGTTATTAATTGCACTACATTCATACAGATTGTTTGGAAGAATACACTTAGTTTAAAAATTTAAAGACTTATGTAATATTAGTGAATATTGTACCAAAGCCAACTATGAATAAAGTGACATTAAATAGTCTTACCTTTATCTTTAATTCAATTATGAGAAAAATAATTCTTGTATCATGTACTAATACATCATTTGGATGTGTTCATGATGTTAGGTGGTATAGATACGTTCATATAGAAACAAAATGATTGATTTTCATAAATGTAGTCTCATGCCCCTTATTATTGGATGAGACAAACACAAAATTAGATATAAGTATCGAAATAGAACAATAAACATATATTTTAATTATGAGTTTATTTCCCTACAAAGATTAATAGAGTTTCTTGATGTACAAAACAAAATGCCCTTTGAACATGACCATATTATAGCATTGCTATTGCACTTTTATTCTTGATTGATACCATTGCAATTTTAAGTAAAATCTAGCATTTTGCATGTATGTTGTATAAAATTTTGTAGTAATAGTGAAATTCACACTTTTCAAGAATAAGCACTTTCTAACTATTGTCGTAACTCTACTCTACTCACTGAAATTTCTTATTCGATTGATTTATTTCTAAAATTCATCACGTACTAACATGGAATTTAAGCTTCTTTATAGGATGAAATGAAGACTAATCCACTCTAAGTAGACATTTGAGAAACTCTTGATTTTCTTTTCGATGATTAATGGGAATCTCCATTAACAGATGGTATTTTGGTTTTCTCTTATGTCAAATGGATTTTAGGATTTCTTATCATTGGATGAGGTTCTAGTCTTCTTATTATCATATGAGATTCTACTCATCTTATTATTAGACGAGTTCTGATCTTCTTATTATCAGATGAGATTCCGGACTTCTTATAGCAGCTGGTATTCTGGTTTTATCATTTATTAGATGAATTTTTGGATTTCTATAACAGAAGGTTTTTTGGATTTCTAATGCTAAATAGAGTGCTAGTTTGATATTATGATCTTCTTATATATAAAATGGAATTATGGTTTTCTTATGTATGGCATGACTTTTAAATGGATTGTTGGATTACATATACCAGATGATTTTCTGGCTTTTTTATGTCAGGTAAATTACTGGACTTCTTATTGAATGAATTTTTCATGCAGACGAACTCTTACCTTCTTTACCTGATGGATACATTATCATGAGTTTTGCCCTAAGAATGGAGGTTGAGAAAATTCTTTCTTTTCCGGCTGGGTTTTTAATACCTAAATGGGAAATCAAGTTCTCTTACACCGGATAATGGATTTTTTTAGATTTTTAGATCAAAAGACTGACCCCTGCAACCATGTTCATCACTCCCAATATAGCAACTGATTTGAGTCCTTAGATCGATGGTGCCACTATCTCCTCCAATTGGATTAAGTAGGGTTGTCAATAGATACTTTCAGATATGGATAGTGCCATATCCATATCCATATTCGAAATCATTTTCGGATATCGGATATCCATATCCGCTTAATTTTTGGATATCGGATATCCGTTTCCGTTTAATTTTCGGATAAGGACGGATATCGGATATTTATACGCTCTGCCCATAATCAATAAATTTAAAAGTATAAATGAAAAGGTGTGGATCAACATAAAATAGTTTTTGTACCGACGTTCATATAAAACCAAGGAATAAAAAATGTGATGATAAAGCATTGTTTTATACCAATATGCATATGTGTATCCAAAAATATGCAAAAATTAAACACTAAAACTGTTTGTTTTCACTAATAATGAGCAAAAAACCATATCGTAGTAACATCCAATGGTTATAAAATAGTTGGAAAATCATATATTAATTAAAAATAATTTTAATTGAATATATATATATATATATATATATATATATATATATGCATCAGTTAATCAGACGTATATTTTTCGGATACGAATACCACAATAACCAATCCGCATCCGGAAAGCTTTCAGATATCAGATATTAGTATCCGCTTTTGGATAACGGATATTTTTCATATTTTCGGATATGGATTCAGATAGATACCGAATTTTTTGGGTACCCGTTGACAGCCCTAGATTAACCCCCAAAAGGTTAATTTTTATGGCTATCCAGTTTCTTGCAAAGTCGCTTTTTAGAAGTTTCATGATTTTTGAAACTGATTATCCAACCAGAATAGACATGATGATATATACCGTCTCTTACATTGATAAAATAATTTTGTTGAACAAAAAGAAAAGAAATTTTTTGTTACTATCAATTAGTCTACTAACCCAGTGAAAATTTGCATTCCAAAAGCAGCTCATCCAATGATATATAGTTTTTATTTCCATAATTTTAACCTAAAGGATATTTTTGTAAACATTTTTAAGATTTGTAAAATATTAATATTAACTAAAAAAGGAATGACTACCCATAGAGGTGACCTAATGGGGTGCAAGATCCAAATTTAAACTTCAAGTAAACGGAATATGAAATCTTATTTAGCTCATCAGAAAGCTCTAAGTAGCTTTTGAGAAGTTGAAAGGAGGAAAGGCACTGGTCAAGGGTCATGATCATCAGTAGTCAAAAGGGACAAATCTTTAAACCGATACTTATTGAAAAAAAAATGATCTAGAGCCATTAATGAATTAATCACAGTCACTTCTACGACGATCCGAAAATCCATACCCTTTGAATCGATAATAAACCACACATGTCCAATCCAAAAAATACATACTGACGGAAAGTCATAAGAAATAAAAGAAGAGAGAGGAAGAGAAGAGAAAAAAAAAGAGAAGATAGAACCAAACAAAATAGTACAGAATCTCACATCGTAGCGGAAAACTTATAATATCATATCAATGATCTTTACAAAACAGACTGTATATACATACATCAATCAGCGTTCAATAATCAATCACTAATCATCAGCCTGGACAGTTATAATAACCCGACCTTACAATTGCCAACAATATACAACAACCAAGCAGCGGATAATAAACAGATACATGTATACAAAAATGAAGATCTCCAGCTCACCTGCTGAAGCTCCAAAAGCACCAAATCTAAAGCTGTAAATAGACTCAATTTGACCCAAGCATTGAATGGGAAGAACGCCCCGATCTGTCTGGTAAATCAGCGTGAGAAACACACTCAACTAAATTTATTAAATTACCAAACTTTCCTTTCAAAACAAAAGTATCTTGTAAGACACGTCCATACATAAACACGGACATGTTTTTACCTTATGATAACTAAGAGATTACAAATCCAATCATGTTATATTATACTAGTGCCTAATATACAAATAATATTAATCATAGCCGAAATTGTTACATTGATTAAATTTCAGAATATAGCCTAAAATGGGTAATACAATCAGAATGGCAGGCACATAGTGGAGTTTGGATTTCTATAGAAATGATCAGGTGAAGGGACTACCTTCCGATGTGTGCACCTCTAGATGGATGTCCCGAGGAACCATCAGAAAGCTCCTCTACCAGCACAAGACCAGCCTACCTCTATAACTAAGTATTACCGAATATGTCATCCTTCGGTCATTACCGTCCTTTTCTGAGGGCCCTCGTAGATATAAACCGCATTAATGTACATCCTGAACGTCATAGCGGGAAGAATACATCCAGAAGAGGATGATTATATCCTGATGGGAGCGATCTACTTAGCCTTGCTGCATCTAACCCTGTTTTGGTCATTTTCGATTGATAAGGCCTGAGGTAACTATTACCTTTCACATATCACATCACTTTGAATGCCGCACGGATTCCGTTGACTACTAATTGCTTTCCACAAAAATACAACCCTTAAGCTCGTACGTCTCAAGGAGGGTGTTAAGCTAAGAGAAGCTGCCTTTTCCGCCACCACTGATGTATGTTTGTAATAACCAATGTACGTAATCTTTGGAAATGCAATGTCAAACAAACATCCATAAAGTTGTCCAGGAATAGGACAAACCGAAGGTACTTTCCTACAACATCCTGTCGGGAAATCCCTAGGATTAGCAGCGAATTGTCCTTGCAATGGATATTTCATAATGAAGAGACTACCGCTACTATATGTATATTGGGATTTTAACCCCAAACGATCAACAAGCAGTCCTCCACTATGAAAATCCTGAATATCAATATCATCACAACCAACCTGCACAATCGTTGCATAAATGTTGGTATGAAGTGCTTTTTCAGATAAATCTGATCCCAGTCTCTTGGCACCAACAACGTAAAAGCGTTTCTCAATCTCATACAGAAACTAAGCCTCATAGACTTATCACGTCTTCAACTTTCAACTTGCTATCCTTCGGCCAAGAAGGAAGCTCGATAGATTGGACTAATACTCTGCACTACATGAATCAACATCCTCAACACAAACGATAATCAAGCCTACACAGAAGACTACGTACTAAGTGTATGACTAAATAGTTCGCACATCAAGTCGAGGAACTAAAATGGCCAAATTTGATAGTCGGTTATTTAACTATCAAAGCAAACAAACAAATATCTAGCACCATAAGCAATCATTAGGCCCTTTTAATTAATCTTTCGTTAATTAAATCACTTTCTGAATTATTCTCTTCAAATTATCTTTAAAAACATACATTCTCCATACCATTTCCATACTATATTGGAAAACAATTCCATTTACTTACTTAATAATAAGTAATTCACAAATCAATTTATTTTCAAAATTTAGAGGATATTACATATACTTAAATCAGGATTAAGTATATATATTATTCTTTCAGAAAACATTCTCTTAAACATATTTATTTGGGTCAAAATGAATGTTGCGTAAAACATTATTACGACAACCCAAAATCATTAGTATAGGGATTCGAAAATTAGATAGATATATAAATCCCATATACTGTACATAACATCTCTTTTCAAAAATCATTTACTATAACAACAGTGTTATAGTCCATCATTTCCTTACTTCTCGAAAACGTCTATTTCAACAATGAATGTTGAAATCTATGGTTTCGATACTTAACACATTTTAAGCATCTTCAAACCATTTAATTCCATTTTAAAATATCACCTTTCAAAACATTCATTTAATTAATAGATTATTCACTGTCCAAAATCGTGAATAAAATTCTCTAACCAAATTCATTATTATTGCAACAAATAATTTAAAGGATAATTCTCTGTCCAAAATCGTGGATATAATTTCATTTACCAAATTCATCACTTCTACACATTTATTAAAGGATTATCCACTGTCCAAAATCGTGGATATATCACCTTTAATAAGCTCCCATATTTAACTTATCCAAATATGTTGATTTCACATTTATAAAACAATGTTTATAAATTCCATATATATAATAAAAAACTTCCATATATAAAATTCCTTTACTAACAAATCTTATTTACAAGCCAAAATCCAATTATAAGTTCATTCACTTGTAAATATCTTATTTCAAATACATTCTTTTACAACTTCACAAATTCATAGATCTTATTTACTTATAAGATTCATTTATACTTCATTTTAAACACTTATAAAACTCCTTTATAATTCCATCACCCTGATTTATAAAAATTCTATTTTATAAGTCTTATATATAAACCATTTATAATAATTCAAAAATTATCAATTTAAACTATTTTACCAAATAGTTCACTTCATATTTCAAATTCACATTCTGATTATATTTCACAAATCATAATTTTTATAACATAAAAATTATAACATATATTTTTTTAAAATAAATTCATTCCTTAACAATTCAAAATTTAACAAAACATCTATTTTCAAAATCATTTGAAAATCCTGTTCAATTTGAAATCATCACTTTAACATTTTTAAATTACCAAAAATAGGCCCAATTCTGCAACAACAGCAAACACATCAATCACGGCATCCAAAACATCATATAGCATATGGTAACAACATATATCACAATATCTATAAATAAAATCAACACGGGTGAGGAATCCAGTTGGATCCCTCCAACCTATCACCTGCAACAAATGTACATATTAGAATATGTGTACAAAGTCCGCTTTGAGGCAGACGCACGTACAAAGGGTCATCCGCTCATACACGGAAACACATAGGGTCTCATCTGCTTAAATAAGCTGGAATATATCCAAATACCAATAAATATATATATATATATATATATATATATATAATATCATATATATTATTTAAAATCATTAATCAGCATAAATTAAATTTATTCGCACTTATATAAAAATACCAACGAGACAGAAAGAGTGAGTTGTACTCACTTTGATTCTAATAGCAGTTGCAATGTTTTATTCCGAATAAAATTAAACAAGCTTTTATTTTATTCAAAATTTATACTAGTTCTAATCAACTCCAAACTAGCTTTATAATGTAGTGCTCTTCAATACGCACCCAACGCAACTCGTTTCGTCAAAAACGGACCTCGTATGAAGAAGTTATGACATTTTAAAAATTATACAAATTAATAAATTAACTTCGCAATTTCTTTTTATTTTTATTTAATAAACCTACAACAATCAGAGCCATTGATTTCTAATAGGGAAGATCTGAGCCGCCCTTCCTTTTCTTCCCTTTCACATGAAACCCCAAGCAATGTCGCGTACGAAACCCACCTAGCCGTCGATCCTCCTCCAAATTATTCTCCAACCACGATCATCTATGCAACGATCGAACGATGCCAAGATGAAGCCAATCACGAACGGCACCACCACCATAAACCTGGTCGAACTCGATCGGGTAATTGCCTTGAAAAACATGGTTGAACGCTAGACTTTGAACCACATTTGCCATTGATTTGCATTGCGTAATCCAATCATCGCCGTTTGATTGAAAGATCACGTGAAGCTCTACCATTTTGTAGTTGGAGGTTTTTGTTAATTGTTCATGGATAGAGAGAGATTAAAGGGGGAAGAATCAAATGATTCGGCCATTGAATTGTAAACGGTAGCCAAACCTAGTTCCTTTAGGGTTTTGTGAAAATGAGGAAAAAATGTGCCCCTTTATAGAAAATTTCGCGACATAATTCACACGAAATTTTTTTAAACTCCAAATGAAGCATGCCGCCTAGCTTTTATGATGTTTACCCCAATTCCAAACACAATCGAGTATATATCGGAAGCAAATTCGATCATATTTTGAAGATAGGTTTTCGAATCAAATTATTTAAATTAAAATTTATTTAAACAAATTTCTACGCGTTTCAACTTGCAACGACTAAATCGTAAATCCGATTGACACAAAATTTGAAATCCTAAAATAGCATAGCATTACGGATCCAAGAAACCGGTTTCTTTGAAATCCAAGACTGTATCAAAAATGTCTATTTTTACACGTTAATTAAATATTAAAATATTCAGTTTCTATAAATTAACTTTTATTCAATTTTAAAAGTCTGCCAACTTCGTTATAATTCAAATAGAATTTAAAACAACATTTTAAATCATTTTTGTTCTCATTAAATTCAAATTCCAATTATTTCAGCAATCTCAAATATTAAATTAACAATTTAGTTATTCAATTAAATCACTATATTTTAAGTATAAGTTATTCAACTTATAAATTTTACTTGTAAATATTTAAAATCGATTAAATATACGAATTTCAAATGACTAAAATTCTGGATCTTTGCAACTTCATTATTAAGAAAGGAATGAATGTTTAAAGAGGCTATTCTTATTTCAAATAATGAAAGATTCATGAGAGAACATGCGAGCACCACCATTTGGGATGTAAAACAACAATGGAAACCAAATGAATAACAACCAACGCAAGGTCAAGGAATACGGGAAAGTTGGAATTATAGATTTACATTCTCATATTAGAAATGACCTTCAACTTATAATAACAAGACCAAAAGAAATAAGTAAGGCTAAGAGAAGAGTTTAGAAAAGATATTTTGTATAGATCACCTTATACATGTGGAACAAAGTAAAAGAAAAGGAATCACTAGCACCAAAGCAGATAATGGCAAAATGATCAATACATGAAGACAAAATAAATATTGAAAGAAAAACACCTTTCGACTAAAATGGGGAAGATATTTAGGTAAACCTACAACTTAGGAATCAAATCATCATCCAATGTGGTAATTCTCAAATTAAGACATTCAGACTAAATTTATAAGAATTATCTGAGAATAAAATAGAAAGATTACATTGAAATGAAGCCTTCTTAAATCATGACTTTTTTTGAATTCAATTGCACATATAATTTCAATCATAATTTGTATCGAATTCGAAAGCACTCATGTTCCACCATCAGTATGGATTTGGCATGAAGACAGTGCACTACTAGCAAATAAACCTAGATTTACCTAAGTTTTCCCTCAACCAGGTTTCACTTTCCATACACTTCTTAGGGTTAATGTAAAAATTCACCAACAAAGATTAATATTCACAAATAACCAAGCAAAAAAATCATTAAGACCATCCTAAAAAAACAGTTGAACAAAGGAAAAGGAAATTAAGTAGAGGAACTACCTCTTGTGCTATCGGCATATAGAATTTCTGTCAAAACTGCAACGGTATACCCATTTTCTTTAATATATGCATGTGAAGCCATGCTTCCAATCAAGTTTGAAGCACTCTCTCATCGAAGGGTTGCATATACATTTAATCCAAATCAGGAATTGAGAAGAGAATCTTTAGACCTAATTAATGAACTAAGAGACGGAGCGTCCATATGAGTAGCTGAATATCGACATAGAATAACCTAGCACGACAATTCCAAAGTCAAGGAAAGATCATTTCGAAAAGAAGATTTGGCACTTCGAAAAGTCATGGAAAATACTAAAAGTCTAGCCGATGGACCACTTAGGCCAAATAGAGAAGGACCACCTGCTATCCACGAAGCAATCCCACCATGGCCCTATCGATTATATCGACTAAATGGTAAATGTCATGGTGGAACTTGAAACATTGAACATCTAAGGCTATATTTTCCTATAATGGATGAACAATGAAGTTGAAACAAGTATATCTGCTTGATCAATCATAGAAAGGAGTAAGAATCTCCTAAAATAAAGGAAAGCCTAAATCATATAAGGTAATAAGGAGCGAACAAAGTCTTTGATCCCACCACAAGGGCCTAGTCAAAGCACCTTCTAGAGGGAGGTCAGAGTAAGCCTTTGGTCCTATCAGAAATGAACTGTCCAAAACATTTGGAAGCCTTCGATCCCGCCTGTATAGCCAAGCCAGAGAGCCTTCTAGATGGAGGATAAAGTAAGTCTTTGGTCCCACCTAAGATGGCCAGGCCAAAGTACTGAACTAGCCTTCGGTATTTCCTATAAGGCCTGACTAAAACACCTTCTAGAGGGAGGTCAGGTAAGTCTTCGGTTTTTCTTAAGATAGCTAACCAAACTCACCGGACGAAAGACCTAAATCATCACCTAGGACAGTGGTAAGGTGTCTGATCCATGTCAAGATCATTACCTAAAGATAGCAATGAAAAGATCAATCAAAGCCTAAATCACTACCTGAAGAGTAGTAAGATACAGTCTTTTAGAGGAAGATCAAATACAAAAGAAAATCATACTCAATCCTAAAGAAAGATTGAGGCAGTCTTCAAGAGGAAGATCAATGGAAAGTGAGCCATTCGTGCTCCAAAGAAAAAGCAATCTTCCACGAGAAGATCAATCAAAAAATGAGTCGTTTGTGCTACGAAGCAGAAATGATGCAGTCTTTTAGAGGAAGATCTATTAAATACGAGCTGTCATGATTTAAAGAAAGTAGGAATTCTCCATTAGCAAACAAAAATATTATTATAAGATGAATTTCCTGGTCTTCTGTTCATAAATTATTATTGCCAGAAGGTTTTCTGGTCTTCTATTCAAAAATTATGATTGCTGGAAGGTTTTTTGGTCTTCAATTCAAAAATTATTCTAGCCAGATGGTTTTTTAATCTTCTATTCAGAAATTATTATCGCTAGAAGGTTTTTCGGTCTTCTATTTAGAAATTATTCTAGGCAGATGGTTTTTTGGTCTTCTATTCATATTATTATCAAATGGTTTTCTGGTCTTCTGTTATTGCTAGAATGGTTTTCTGGTCTTCTATTATTGCTAGATTGTTTTCTGGTCTTCTAGCATTGCCAGATGGTTTTCTGGTCTTCTATTATTACCAGATGGTTTTCTTGGTTTTCTGGTCTTCTATTCAGATTATTGCTAGATGGTTTTACGGTTTTCTATTACCGTCAGACAGTTTTCTGGTCTTCTATTCAGAATATTATTGCCAGAATGGTTTTTTAATCTTCTATGAAGATTTTTATTACCATAATGGTTTACGGGTCTTCTAATCAAGAAATTATTAACATTGCCAGAGAAATTTCTAGCCTTCCCTCCTATGATATCATCAAACGGTCTTCTGGTTTTCCATTCACCAAATCATTATCGTTGCATAATTTTCAGGTATGTTATTCAAAGAGATATTATCAACAAATGATTTTCTGGACTTCCATTCTAGTAATTATAATGGTTAATCAATTCTTTGAAATTATGTCCGAGAATAGTTATTACCAGATAAATTATTAGATCTCCCAATTCATAGCTCTATCAAATCAAAAAGCGAACGCCTAAATATTTCATATTTAAAGTTAATAATGAATGTTATCACTTGCTTTGTATTTTATAAGAAAGTAGGGTTTGAAAAAAAAACTTGCGAAGAATCAAAAAAGCAAAAGAATTCTTAGATTTACATTAAAGTGTAAAAAGTTTCTTTTACACAAGGAGGGAGGCAAGTGTTATCCACATATTTTCCAAAGGAAATGTACGAAAAATGATACAAAACCTCTTCAACAAAGAATGTGGATGTCATAGAGTATCACTGAAAAGTGGATGACATATATCATCGAATCGTATTCCATCAACACAAGACAGCACGTCATAAGCCATCAATGTGATGAAGGCATCATAGAATATTGATGCAGCATCCCGTCGATGCCTCATGTCGTCAATAGAAATTGCCAAGTGCTAAAAGATCGAAGCTTGTCTTAAGTCATCAATATAATTAGAGATGTCATATATCTTGGGGATCCCAACTCATCCATAGCGCATATCACTAGTAAATGATGTCGCATGAAGCTGATGCCATCACTTATCAATACTGCCTCTATTTACTGCTGCATTTTCTCAATGCTACTTATCATCCATGCCGCACTTAAACAATGCTGCACAAATTTCATGCTGCATTTTATCAACATTGCATATTATCGATGACGTGTGCTTTATCAATGTCGAAATCCATTAATATAAAAATAAAGGAAGGTCGTCGCATGTCAACAATGAACAAAAGCATGTCGGATGCCATCAAATCAACAAAGGATGTCGCCAACATAAAAATAGATGCTATATATTAATCGACGCCACGTTTGGTGAATAATGCCGTGGGAATGTCAAAAACCATGCAAGAGAATGGAAGATAAAAAATCATCGGTTCTAGGAGAACAAAAATCAAGAAGATTTAATGTATTTCCGTTCATAAAGCTTCAAAGACATTCATGTTGGAATCACCACAAAGATAGCAATCCATGTGAAGTAATCGGCCTTAAAGGGATTACAACAAGTGGCACCATCAAGTCCCACATCACCAACAGAAATAAGCCTTATCTCATTTCAACCACTATAAATAGAGATGCACCCCCTCATGGAAAGGAGCCTCTAACTCCTTTCACTTTCTTAGCACAAATCACTTTTTGGATTGGAATCTTCTACAAGTTCTCTCTTCAGTGCTCGAGAACAATTCTAATGACAATAGGCCAATGATGAAGAAGATGACATATATACTTTTGAATACAAGGGTTTTTGCAATTAAGAATTTGCATATTTAACACATTTTTGTAACATATCAAGAGATATGATTTGTATAAATGACCTATTTTTCCCATTTACAAGAAATCAAGATTTATTACCTATTTCTGTCTTGCCCATTCTAATTGAACACATGATTTAGATTTTGAATAATTTCTTGTATAATCACAAAATGAAAGGGTATCATTAGAATATTTTCGAATATGCTCCCTTGTACAACATCTCGGATGTTAAACCAATTTTTGGTTTAACACCTTGTACAAAGGTTTGAAAACAAAAGGTAAAGTTCGAAAAACTTTTAGAAACATTTAGAAACTAAGGAAGTAAACTAGTTTTTAAAACACAAGGGATCTCGATATTAATATATAAACAAGTTCTAGGGTCAGTCTCCATCCAACATACAACCACCCATAAACTTAAGCACATACGCATACGCAAATGCAAATAACATTCATACTACAAGGAAAGACCATCACTTGCACATAATCGCTTAAAAATTTCGACTACATTTTCAAGTCCACAACAAATCATCACATATAAACACAAGCAATATTACTTTCCAAACTAAATAACTAACATCTATTATTATCACCAATAATAAAGTTTAAAACTTTGGTTTTAAAGGTGAGATTTACTCACCAAAATCAACCAAATTCAAATCAAAATACCACCACACTCCACACCAGCACAGAACTTAGTTTTTCTTCTCAAAGAGTTGATTTTTAGGGGCCTAAGGAGGCTGTTCAGCCTAGATTGAGGAGGGCTCGGCTTTGTTTGAAAAATGGGTTTTGGTTCTTGTTTTAGGAAGATAAGAGAAATAAAGAGGAAAAGAAGAGTTTTTAAATACGTTCCTTTAGGAGGAAAAGAATGGATTTTTAACTTGATTTCTTTTAAAAGAAGCCATCGAAGGCAAGGTGGAAGCTTGGAAAAAGATAGAAGCATTTGAAAATAGAGGAAATGAAATGGAATAAGAAATGGATAAAATAATAAAGTTGTTTTTATATAAATTGAAATATAGGAAATTACCTTTTTACCCTTAACCCTTTACCCTCCATATTCTGTTGCCACCTCACCCTTGCCTTACCCACTCTACATGCAATCCATCACCTTCCCCTTCATTCCATACTTTATCACTTTTTTGATGTGATGTTACCTTTTAGACATTTTTATTTTGTTTTAAAAGAAAAGTCAACATTTACTTTTTTAATTGAGTAAATAATTTAAACTTATTTAGCTCTAACCAAAGCACATGTTATTTATATATGTGTGTGTGTGTATGCTCTACTGTATAACATGTTCTGACAACTTTTATATGATGAAAAGTTGAAAATCTAATAAATGATTTTCAGTCACATTTTTGATTTTCCTACGACTAAATATTTTTGTAAACCAAATTTTAAAAACACTTTACCATCATTAATTATTACTAAAAAGAGGTTTATTTAAGTTATAAAATTCATAAATTGATTATTTAAAAATATATCGAATATGTGAATTTAAAAATTTCAGATCGTCTCCCTCCTTAAAAGAATTTCGTTCTGAAATTAACACACAAAAAATAACTTAAAATAACACAAAAAGTCATATATTATATATGATGAAACATATACAGAGGATACATATTAAGCAACTACATCATAAACGGTGAGTACACAATCTATACAACAAGCAAACTACTATTCTATCACCAACTTGGGATAAGCTTCCTTCATGCTATCTGTCGTCTCCAAAGTGCAACTTCACTTCGCTTAACCTTAACCAATCTTACCACTTTATTACAAAATTGTTTCACATCTCAATCCACAATGCAAACTAGATGCCTTATCATGGTTAACTTCAGTTCCACCTCCAAATCGTCTTGAACAGTTGACTCTACTATAAGATATTGATCATTCACAAACTTTCTCAAATGTAACACATGGAAAACATTATGGACTCCCGACAATCTCTTTAGAAACTCAAATGTATAGGCAAGCGGCCTAATCCTCTCAAGAATTCAAAAAGGTCCAACATACCTAGGCGCCAACTTCCCTGCCCTTCCAAATCGAACAACTCCTCTAATAGGGGAAATCTTCATAAACAAAAACCCCTAATTAAAAATTCTAAATTCCTTCATCTCTTATCGCCATAGCTTTTCTTTTGATCTTGATCTTCCTTCATCCTCCTTTTGATCACTGTAAGCTTCTCCATTATGTTGTCAATGGATATTCGAAAAAATTGAAATTCATCCATACTTGTATCCAAAAAGAGAGGAAATATTTGATATCCAGAAAAAATGGATGTAGATGCGGGCACGAATACATCCACATCCAAAAATTATCTGTTTGGTATTTTTCAAAATTATAGTTTAAATTACGTGTATTTTAGCGTAAGTAAAAGATATTTATTTATTGTTTTATTAAGTTAGAAGTTAATATTATAAATGCTTAATACATATTAACAATTCAAAACTATTTATTATCATCATATTTTTTATTTTTAACATTTTAATAATCAATGGAATTGTAAAAAGTTTTTGTTATACTAAAATTTTACATTTATGTTTCTTGATTTATTAACCGTTCTCGGATAGAATAATTATCCAATATCCACTCATATCCGTGGATGTAGATATCCAATGTTCGAAAATGATTTCAGATGCGAATATGGCAACATCTGCATCTAGAAGTATCTGTTGACATGCCTACTTCTCCATAGCTTCACAAATCATATCAGGTTCAAGCATATCCGATCTCCTGTTTCTTCCCAACACGTCGGTGACTTGTATGGCCATCCACACAGAGCTTCATATCATAATGCATCTTTGAAACACTAGGATGTATACTCAACTTGGATCAATGACGCTCTGTTAAAACTTCCTACCTAAGACTACTGACATTAGGAACACATTGTTAAAACCTCCAATTTATGTTTCAATGATAACAGCTTTACAATCATATATATATATATATATATATATATATATATATATATAATATAGATTGCAGGTATATGCTATAAGAAGACACCATGCTTGAAGATATTGAGACTCAAAGAGAAACGAAGATACATTGACCATACTAAGGTTATTCTACTATAAAAGAGTCCTAAATATAATATTGTTAAGGTCTCCTTGAGTATATATGCATACACGAGCACACACAATTTCATGTAAATCAATTAAGGTAAAAAAATGGATTTTACACCTCACAGACGTCTGTGATAATGCCATAGACATCTATGAAAAGTCTCAGGTTAAAATGTAAAACAAGTCATAGATGTTTGAGGATTTTACCACAGATGTCTGTCATGGGCAAAAACTGTCAATTATGAATCGACACTTCTGTTTTGAAATAAAAGAAAATCTCCTTTCAACGAAAGGTTGCAGCCACTAAAATGAATAGACTTTCTCGGATAGTAACAACTCTTTATCTGCACCTTTTTAAATCTATAAATACCACTTTAATTAGTAGATATCATCTAACTTAAATTAATCTATTCTTTACTCTCTTGATTTATAAGCACTCTCTTGCATTTACATTATTTATATACTCTCAATCTAATATAACCAAAATATAATTTTGATTAAATAACTTCCTAAAACTCAAAGCATTCATATTCATATACTCAAAGGAGATCATAGGAATATTTGTACTATAAGTCAAAAATTGTGTTATTTGGAACGCAAGATTTTCATAGATACATTTGTATTAGCCTATTCCTCCAGGCGAAGTGAGGGTAATTTGTTTAAAGGGAATACCGAAGGTGAGCTTCAAGACTGGACGTAGGACAGAAGGTCCGAACCAATATAAAAACTTTGGTTTGCAAGCTTCTTATACTTTACTATTTATTATCTACTATTGCGTTAACTTATACACTTGCATATTATACACAAGTTAGATAGTATATGATCAACTGGACTTTCAATTAATATAAGAGCTTGGTCATTTCAATCTGCTGTAACACGTAATTGAAATCATTACAATGGCAAGTACGTTTCAAGAAAGTCAATCAACTACTCGTCCTCCACTATGTACTGGCTCTAATTATGCTTATTGGTCAACACGCGTGCAAATTTTTATAAAAGCAAATGGATTAGAAATATGGCTAGCAACTCAAAATAAATATGAAGCACCTAACACTGATATTGGCACATAGACCGATGTTTAAAAAGCAAAATCATCTAACAATTCCATAGCTATGAATATTTTATTTTGCTCATTCGATAAAAATGAATTTTCACGAGTCATGCTTTGCACTTCTGCTTATGACATATGGCATACATTATAAATTATCCATGTAGGAACAAACAAAATAAGCAAACAAAAATTTCTATTCTACAAAATCAATTTTCATTTAAAATGAAATCAAATGAGTCAATCATTAACATGTATGGTAGATTTCAAACAATACAACACGATCTTATGGCACTAGGAGTTAAATTCACTGGTTTTGGTTTAGTCACACGAATTTTGGACTATTTGACAAACAAATGGGAAAGAAAAGTTTTAGCCATCGAAGAAGCTAACGGTCTTTCCCAACTCAATTCGAAGAGTTACTAAGAAATCTGATGTCGTATGAAGCTAATTTATAGGCAAGAAACGAACAAAGTCAAGAAAGGAAAAACATCGCATTTCAGGTAACTAATTACAACTCCGACTTGCAAGAAGATGAGATTGTTTTCATAGTCAAAAATTACAAGTTCAAGAAGTTCTAAAAGATGACGAAATTTCAAAACAATAGCAACACAAATTCCTCAAATCAAACATCAATGAAGTGCTTCAGGTGTGATAAATTTGGCCATATGAAGAAAGACTATCCTCTACTTAACAATGATAAAAAGAAAAATAAATTTGAAAATTTCAAGAAAAAGAGAAGAGTATGTCAAATAACGTAGGATGATTCCAACTCTTCCTCATCATCCGATAGCGATATTGCTCAAAAGAAGCAAATGTTTGTTTTATGGCTAACACAAATAAGGTACGTCCTGAGTTAACATATAATGAAATTCTTGAAATTAGTATAGAATTAGAAGACAAGTATAGAGAATTAGAAAAATTAAGTAAAGAAAATATAGGAAAATTAAACAGATCTGAACTAGAAATTGGATTGTTAAAAGATGAGAAAACTATTTTAGAAGAAGAACTAGAATTTGCTCAAAAAGAATGTAGAAAATTATCATCTTAAAATGTTACTTAAACACATGATAAAGAGAATAAAAAACAGAGAATCATAAACTTGAAAAAGAAAAGAATGAATTAGAACAAAATTTAGAATTGGCTAATTTAGAAATTTTTGATTTCAAAAATAAATTAGTTAAAGTTACTAATAATGTTTCATAATTTAATAAAGGAAAGCGAAATCTAGATAATTCGATAAAGATTTCAAAACAAACAGGAAATAGGAAGGTTTAGGATTTAATGAAAAATTCATAAACATTCTAGAAAAAATATGGTTTCAAATAATAATCCAAGATTTAAGAAGTATAGTACGTTATATACAAATTTTTGAAAAGCAAAATCTAAACATGAAAATTGTTAAGGCCCGTTTTCCAGTACCCTTTGAATCGACAATAAACCACACTTGTCCAACTCAAATTGCACGAAAATACGGAACATGAAGGGTAATAAAGCAAAATAGACAGAATAGAATATAACACGAATGGAATAACATATAAAATTGAACAAATATTTTTACAGCGGAAAACTTTTAAATACATATATCAGAGTCTAACCTAATTCAGCATGGACAGTTATAAACATATGTCCTTACAATTGCTGACAAACATAAAAAAAATACACTAAGTACAGTAGATAATAGAATATGCTCATATGTATGATGAATATCTCCAGCTCTCCTCTGGAAACTCCAACCGTCTTCAATTAACGTGAAACTACTCGGGTCTGACCCGAGTATTGAAAATACCCATATCAGGCTTGATAAACCAGCGTGAGAATAACTCAATAATAAATGACAGTGTCATATATTAGCCTATGGATAAAATCCTTTGAAAAGAAAGAGTATCTCATAAGACCATGCACACACATAAACATGGACAGGTTTTTACATTATAATAACTAAAACACTTTTATATCAAAACTTTTGATATTATTCCTAATGACATCATTTTGAAAACATTTGCAAATAAGCTTATTAATCTTAGCTGAAATTGTTACCATTATTAAATTCCAGCATACTAGGCTCTACAAACAAAACCATATGATCTTATTGGAGAATGGATTTCCGTACAAACGACCAGGCGAAGGATCTACCTTTCGAAATGGGTACACCTCTAGATGGATGCCCTGAGGCACAGAACATCTGCCCTCTACCGACAAATGACCGGCGTACCTCTATAACTGATAGTACCGAATATGTCATCCCCCGGTCGTTACCGACCTTTAACTGAGCGCTTGTTTTCCATACCCACTTAGCCTTGTTGCGTCTAATCCAATTTCAGTCATTTCCAGTTTGATGAGGCTTAAGGCTACGATTACCGTTTTAAAAAGCACATATCACATCTTTGAATGCCACATTGCCATTTCCGTTGACTACTAATTTCTTTCCATAAAAATACAACCCTTGAGCTCGTATGTCTCAAGGAGGGTGTTAAGCTAAGAGAAGTTGCCTTCTCTGCCACCACTGATGTACGTTTGTAAAAACCAATGTACATAATCTTTAGAAATGCAATGTCAGACAAACGTCCATACAAGTTATCAGGAATAGGACAAACCGACCGAAGGCACTTTCCTATTACCACTAGTAGCGAGTAGTCCTTGCAATCCGAAAAATCTCCATCACGAGGAGACCACTGTTATTGATAACTCTATAATGGGGGCTACCCATAGCATGTTTAACAAGTAGTCTTCACGCTATGAAGATCCACGGTCTTCAAAAATCATCATCTTCAACATGTCTTCACGTTCAAATGTATACACTGGTTCGAAGTGGTTTTCGGATAGGAATTATCCAAATCCGACTCCAGTTCCTTCGAAGCCAATTATCGATTTAAAAGATGTTAAGTTCATATGTGGATATCAAACATCAATCAATTACTTCATCTTTTATTTAAATCAAATATCTTTCTTAGATATATTATTTTCAGTTTATTCCATTTTCTTTTCAAGAGTATAAGGAATCATTAAGCCTCATTTATCCAATCATTTGGTTTATTTAAACCTTTCTTAAATCCTGGAATAATTCTAAATCATTTTCTCTTTTACTTAGGAAAACCTTTCCAATCATTCATTAAATCTCAATCAAAGATTTTCTTTAATATCACTTTCCAAAACATCCATTTAATTTAAAGGATTATTCACTGTCCAAAATGGTGAATATAATTCCTTTAATAAACTTTCACATCTAAATTATCAATTTAAATTGATTTCTGATTTACAAAACGGTGTTTATAAATTCCATTTATATTTTGTAAACTTCTATGTACGAAATTTATTTACTAACAAATTCCATTTATATCTCATTTATAAGTCAAAATCCAACTATAATTTAATTACTTATAAAACTCTTTTATACAAATTTATTCCTTTCAAATCTTATTATTTATAAAATCCATTATAAATTCTGTTCTATATTTCAATTTTAAAGCCATATATAAATTTGATTACAATCCCATTTCTAATATTTATAAAACACTTTTATAATTCCATTACTTTTATTTATAAAATATCAATTTTATAAATCTTATATCTAGACCATTTATAATAAATTCAAAGAATTTATTTCTTTTCTTTTATCTTATAAAAAACTTAATTATTATCTTTTAGAGCATCCGGGCTTTCCTTTCGACACCCCTCGCCTAAGAAGAGAAAATATAGACCAGGTAAGTTCAAGCTACTGGTTGCTCCATCCCCAACCTTAGTTAAACACCTTGTTTACCTTTCCAGATCTCACAGGCGGGACAAATGTACTAGTCGTTTCCGCATACTCATTTTGTTATTATATTCAATCTTCTTCACCTTTTGTTTAAGTGGTATAAACAATTCCTCTTTCTCAATAATTCAAACTTACATTAAACTTCCAAACCATCTTTAAATAACTTAATTATTCTTTTAAAATCATTCACAAAATATATAGGAAAGAATTGTTAAGTTTAGAACTGCATTTCAAAAGTTATTTCAAACTGCTGCGAAAAGCCTTGCGAAAACTGTTTGCAAATAGCGTTTTAAAAAACTATATTCTTCAAAATGACTTTTATATCATTTAGAAATCCATATTTTCAACTTAAATCTCTTTTAATACATTTTAAAATATTTTTAGGATTTATTTCATATTTTTAAAACATTTAAAATATCAATTTTAAACTTTGGTCACTTTATTGCAAAAGCGCGGTTTTTCTGGAAAATTATTTTAGACATGTTTAAAATATACAAGATAAAATCTTGATTTTATTCCTTTATATCTTTGAACATGTTTAAATGTTTATAAAATATTTCTATTTCATTTTAAAACTATTTCCAAAGGTTTAATCATTCCATATACACCATTTCATTTTCAAAAGGAAAGTGACTTCCTTTGTGCTTATCGACGTGTATCAATGTGACTTGGTAAAACAATTTAACAATCATATCAGACAATCAATACTTGGTGATCAAAACATATATAAACATTCATAGCAATCATAACATATCATCAAACATGTATATATATAAGTATAGATGTTAAATGGAGTTTCTCACTATAAACCAAAGCGATTAACTTCCTACCAACATTCTAACCAACCAACACTTCACTAATTAATTCCTACTCCATTAAATACTAGCAAACAACACCTTCTCCATTCCAATAGCTTGGCCGAGGCTTGAGATGGAGGTTGGCCGAAAATATAGAGAAGAAGCGATAGAGCTTTGAACTTGAATTCCCAAGATTTAGATCCGAAAAATAGGTCATCTTTCCTCTTATTTTGACTCTCTTACTCTCAAAATTTGAAAAACATGTTAATTGAAAAATTGTTGAAAATTATTTTATCTTAAATTTAAAAAAAGAATCTTTTGAATCCAAGTATTTTTGAGGGAGATATGATAAAATAAAGAAGAGGAATTGTCGAATTGATAAAAATGAAGCTCGAAAATGCACTTCAAAGAATTAAGTTTCAGGTATAGAAAACCTCAAAACTGAAAAAAGTAATCAAACATAAAAGTTGTAGCCCCTAAAATTTTTTATGGTTTTGAAAAAATAATTTCTTAATTTGGATCAGTTATGATTAAGTTATGATCAAAACAAAATTACCTATTCTCTGACATAAAAACTGGGCCAGAAAATGCATTGGAAAAAAATGTATTTTTGATATAGTTATCTTCAGAATGGGATAAGCGGTTGAAAAAAAAGTTGCAGCCACTAGAAAAATACATGATTTGAAAAAAAAAATTGTGATTTGGTTTTGAAGAAGTTATGGCCGAGATATAAAGAGGTAAAATATGGAGAAAAAATGTGTTTGATTTGAAGAGAACGAACATTGATTTCTTTTGAATATTTTGAAAATATTTTGGCATTATATATTTCTAATTTTTTCTATGCCTTGGAAGCTATTAAAGAGAAGAGGAAGAAGATGAAGAATCTTGAGAAAATAAGAAGAAGAAATGTGAATGAAAGTGAGAAGGAGGTGGTTATTTATAGAAAAAGAAAGAAAGTGGTAATTTACCAAAATAATCTCTTACCAAATTACCAACCTAATCTTACTTCAACCTAAAGCAATATCCAATTTTTCAATACTTAACATCACCTTTCACATATTTACTTTATGTCTTAATCTCTTAAGAACTAAGCTAAGTAAAATAATAATTATGTTGGCTTTTGATGTGATATTGATTTGATGTTTACTTTTGACTTTCCTTACTTACTTTTGTTAATTCTTACTTACTTTTCTTAATGACTTCTAGAAGTTTTCTAATTTTATTTAGTAAAAGTAAACATGTTTAGTGAATTAATTAATACTTCCACTATTTGAGTATATGTTCATATATAAGAAAATAAAGGTGCGGCGACGTTGCGACAACTCTTAATCGACAAAACATTGATTTTCGACAAAATGTTTTACGGTCACATTTTAACGTTTTAGTTAAAATATTTATTTATGTAGACCAAATTTAAAAATAAATTTGTATAATACTATTTAAAAATATAAACACTTATAAATTAATTAATATAATTTATTTAACCATTGAAACTTACTTTTCAAAAATCAGTATTTTGTCACTTTTATCGTTATAGGCAAATATTACTATTTCTGTGTATACTTCTCTTTCCAAATCCTCTCTTATATTTTTTGAATCGTAAAACCTTTTATATTTGATATTTAAAATCACTCTAAATAGTATATTTTAAAGTGGTCAAATTCTGGGTCGTTACATTCTCCCTACTTAAAAGAATTTTGTCCTCGAAATTACCCAAACAAAAATTTACCTAAAACATTTATCTTTAAACTTAGCTCCATATAATATACACGGATCATCCGTATGAAATATCTAATTCGATCTCCTATTCGAATGCACAACTTCATTTCAAACTAGTATCAATCCCCCGATCCTCTAGTGCGGACTTTAATCAGGCTCTTTGCTCAGAAACCTTTGCTTTTCTTGCATAGCTCTCAACTATGATAAAAAACTCAAGTACCCAACCATAAACCCTAATCAATGTTCTCCGTCAAGAATTGAGTGATAAATCCTTTTTCGGATTGGTATAAACACCTCAAATTTTCAAACTCGAATCATAGATCAACATTTGCGTGATGTAATAATTTACATATAACATATGTATTTATTAACCTGCAAAAACTTTCATAAAAACTTTATCTTAAGATCAAACACTTTATAAAGGTGCTTCTTTATAGAATCCTTTTAATTATTTATATCTAAATATTTTTAATAAAGGAAAATATTTAAAAAAAACCATTTTTCACTCAAAAGATAATTTATCTTCATTATAATTTTTCTTCCCACAATTTTTCAACCTAGTATATTTCCTTTAACACTAATATTATTTACGAAACATTTCGTAAAACTATTACTTAAGTTTAGTAAATCTTACAGCTTGTCCAGATCAATCATTTTAAAGATTTAAGTCCAAATCCTTAATTAATGCTGGAATTCATTAATAAAACATTTTCTAGGTTATAATTACTTTTTTGTTTATAATCATATTAATAAATTATACTTATCCGATTTCATTAACTCATAATATTTCACAATCCTTTACCAAAAGTTTCACAAATTTCTTAGCTCTGAGTTAGGTATGATACAGAAATTTTCGACTGTCCAAAATCATCGAGAATTCCGCTTTATCTTATCAATTAGTGATTCCTAATTTATCTTTAGTTTAAACACTTTTATAAAGATTACTAATCAATGATTCACATTATTTCTTCTAACTTAAGAAAATTATATAGATCGAGTAACTCCAAAATAATCTAAGGAACTAGGTATTACCAATAGTATTACATATCCTCTTAACAAGAAGAGTAATACTTAAGAGAAGTGCTTACCATCTGAACACATCACTTGCCCATTTTTTAGTTTATTTTCGAGCCAATCAAATTAGTTATCATAAAATACCTCTTTTTATTTGAAATAATACCATTTTCAAAATCCTTTAGAGATTATTTTGTAAACCCTATCTTATAAATTCATTTTATAAACTCATCTTACATTAATTCACTTCATTTAAATTACCCCGATCCTTTAACAAAATCATTTTTTAAACAATAATTTAAATACATTCTTATCTTATGTCTTCATTTCTTAAACAAATCTTATTATTAAATACCTTATAGTCAAATCATGAAACTTAATTCACGAGGTATTTGTACTTGAACTTTTAAATCAAACATTTGATCAATTTATGATAGTAACTTAACATTATCATTTCTTAATTTATTAATTTGGAATAGGTATTAAAGATCTTAATTACCTTATCAGATTTCTTACTTATCAATTATCTTTATGAAACTTCTTATAGTTAAATCATGAAACTCTAATCACAAGATGTTCATATTTAATTTCAATGATCTTGGATTTTAACTATACAACTTTTCCAAATGTATGCTTTATATTCAAAATATAACCCTAGGTAAAATTATTTCATTTACCATTTTTTTTAAAACAAAACCATTTTTATAAAATTAACAATTACGCGCTCACATATATATAACACTCTCATAACTCATTCTAGGGTGTTACTAGCCCTATCTCTAATGAGTTACTCATCTTAGAATATTACTCATCCTATCTTTGATGAGTCTTTACCCATAACAAAGCCAAGGTTCTCACTTAACCTTTAGCTCTGATACCAAATGTCAAGGTCCATTTTCCCATACCCTTTGAATCGAAAATAAACCACACATGTCCAACTCAAATTGCACGAAAATACGGAACATGAAGGGTAATAAAGAAAAATAGACAGAACAGAATCTCACATGAATGGAATAATATATAATATTGAACAAATATTTTTACAACGGAAATTTTTTAAATACATATATCAGAGTCTAACCTAACTTCAGCTTGGACAGTTATAAACATCTATCCTTACAATTGCTAACAAATATCAAACAAAATACACTAAGTACAGCGGATAATAGAATATGCTTATACGTATGATGAATATCTCCAGCTCTCCTTTGGAAACTCCAACCGTCTTCAATTAACCTGAAAGTACTTGGATCTGAGCCAATTATTGAAAATACCCGGATCAGGCTTGATAAACCAGTGTGAGAAAAACTCAATAATAAATGACAGTGTCATATATCAGCCTTTGGATAAATCCTTTGAAATGAAAGAGTATCTCATAAGACCACGCCTACACATAAAAACGGACGGGTTTTTACCTTATGATAACTAAAACACTTCTATATCAAACATTTGATATTATTTCTAATGAAATCATTTTGAAAACATTTGCAAATAAACTTATTAATCTTACCTGAAATTGTTACCATTATTAAATTCCAGCATACTAGGCTCTACAAACAAAACCGTAGGTTCTTATTGGAGAATGAATTTCCATACAAATGACTAGGCAAAGGATCTACCTTTTGAAATGGGTACACATCTAGATGGATGCCCCGAGGCACAGAACATCTGCCCTCTACCAACACAAGACTGGCCTACCTCTATAACTAGATAGTACCGAATATGTCATCCCTGGGTCGTCACCGACCTTTAACCGAGCGCTCGATTCCCATACACCACATTAATTTACATCCCAAACGTCATAGCGGAAAGAAATATATCTAGAAGGGGATGATCATACCCTAGTTGGGAATGACCCACTTAGCCTTGCTGCATCTCCTTGCTGCATCTAATCCTGTTTTGGTCATTTCCGGTTTGATGAGGCTTAAAGCTACGGTTACCTTTTCACAAAGCACATATCACATCTTTCAATGCTACATTGCCATTTCCATTGATTACTAATTGCCTTCCACAAAAATACAATCCTTGAGCTCGTACGTCTCAAGGAGGGTGTTAAGCTAAGAGAAGTTTCCTTCTCCGCCACCGTTGATGCACGTTTGTATAAACCAATGTACATAATCTTTAGAAATACAATGTTAGACAAACATCCATACAAGTTGTCCAGGAATAGGACAAACCGAAGGCACTCTCCTACTACCACTAGTAGCGAGTAGTCCTTGCAATCCGAAAAATCTCCATCACAAGGAGACCACTATTATTGATAACTCTATAATGGGGGCTACCCATAGCATGTTCAACAAGCAGTCTTCACGCTATGAAGATCCACGGTCTTCAAAAATCATCATCTTCAACATGGCTTCACGTTCAAATGTATACATTGGTTCGAAGTGGTTTTCGGATAGGAATTATCCAAATCCGACTCCAGTTCCTTCGAAGCCAATTATCGATTTAAAAGATGTTAAGTTCATATGTGGATATCAAACATCAATCAATTACTTCATCTTTTATTTAAATCAAATATCTTTCTTAGATATATTATTTTCAATTTATTCCATTTTCTTTTCAAGAGTATAAGGAATCATTAAGCCTCATTTATCCAATCATTTGGTTTATTTAAACCTTTCTTAAATCCTGGAATAATTCTAAATCATTTTCTCTTTTACTTAGGAAAACCTTTCCAATCATTCATTAAATCTCAATCAGAGATTTTCTTTCTTAACTTTTAACTTAGGGAAGATATTTCCTTTTTATAATATCACTTTCCAAAACATCCATTTAATTTAAAGGATTATGCACTGTCCAAAATCGCGAATATAATTCCTTTAATAAACTTTCACGTCTAACTTATCAGTTTAAATTGATTTCAGATTTAAAAAACGGTGTTTATAAATTCCATTTATATTTCATAAACTTCCATATACAAAATTTATTTACTAACAAATTCCTTTTATATCTCACTTATAAGTCAAAATCCAATTATAATTTAATTACTTATAAAACTCTTATATACAAATTCATTCCTTTCAAATCTTATTATTTATAAAATCCATTATAAATTCTATTCTATATTTCAATTGTAAACCTATATATAAATTTGATTACAATCCCATTTCTAATATTTATAAAACACTTTTATAATTCCATTACTTTTATTTATAAAATATCAATTTTATGAATCTTATACCTAGGCCATTTATAATAAATTCAAAGAATTTATTTCTTTTCTTTTATCTTAGAAAAAACTTAATTATGATCTTTTAGAGCATTCGGGTTTCCTTTCGATATGTTCCACCCGTCGCCTAAGAAGAGAAAATATAGGCCAGGTAAGTTCAGGCTATTGGTTGCTCCATCCCCAACCTTAGTTAAATACCTTGTTTACCTTTCCAGATCTCACAGGCGGGACAAATGTACTAGTCGTTTCCGCGTACTCATTTTGTTATTATATTCAATCTTCTTCACCTTTTGTTTAAGTGGTATAAACAATTCCTCTTTCTCATTTATTCAAACTCTCATTAAAAATTCCAAACTATCATTAAATAACTTAATTATTCTTTTAAAATCATTCACAAAATATATAGGAAAGAATTGTTAAGTTTAAAACTGCATTTCAAAAGTTATTTCAAACTGTTGCAAAAAGCCTTGCGAAAACTGTTTGCAAATAGCGTTTTAAAAGCTATATTCTTCAAAATAACTTTTATATCATTTAAAAAACCATGTTTTCAACTTAAATCTCTTTTAATACATTTTAAAATATTTTTAGGATTTATTTCATATTTTTAAAACATTTGAAATATTAATTTTAAACTTTGATCACTTTAATACAAAAGCGCGATTTTTTTGGAAAATTATTTTGGACATATTTAAGATATACAAGATAAAATCTTTATTTTATTCCTTTATATCTTTAAACATATTTAAATGTTTATAAAATATTTCTATCTGATTTTAAAACTATTTCCAAAGGTTTAAGCATTCCATATACACCATTTCATTTTCAAAAGGAAAGTGATTTCCTTTGTGCTTATCGACGTGTATCAACGTGACTTTGTAAAACAATTTAACAACCATATCAAACAATCAATGCTTGATGATCAAAACATATATTAACATTCATAGCATTCATGATACATCATCAAACATGTATGTATATAAAAATAGAGATGCTAAATAGAGCTTCTCACCATAAACCATATCGATTAACTTTCTACAAACATTCTAATCAACCAACACTTCACTAATTAATTCCTACTCCATTAAACACTAGCAAACAACACCTTTTCTATTCCAATAGCTTGGTTGAGGCTAGAGACGGAGATTGGCCAAAAATTTAGAGAAGAAGCGATAGAGCTTTGAACGTGAATTCCTAAGATTTAGATCCGAAAAATAGGCCATCTTCTCTCTTATTTTGGACAGTCTTACTCTCAAAATTTGAAAAACATTTAACTGAAAAATTATTGAAATTTTTTTATCTTAAATTTAAAAAGAAGATTCATTTGAATCCAAGTATTTTTGCGGGAGATATGATAGAATAAAGAAGAGGTATTGTCGAATTGACAAAAATGAAGCCCGAAAATGCACTTCAAAGAATTGAGTTTCAGATATAGAAAACCTCAAAACTGGAAAAAGTGATCAACATAAAAATTGTAGCCACTAAAATTTTATATGGTTATGAAAAAGGATTTTCTAAATTTGGATCAGTTATGATCAAGTTATGATCAAAACAAAATGACCTATTCTCTGACTTAAAAACTGGGTCAGAAAATGCACTGGAAAAAAAATGTTCTTTTGATATATTTAGCTTCAGAATGAGATAAAGTGGTCAAAAAGAAAGTTGTAACCACTAGAAAAAAACATGATTTGAAAAAAATAATTTTGTATTTTGATTCGGTTTTGAAGAAGTTATGGCCGAGAGAAAAAGAGGTAAAATATGGAGAAAAAATGTGTTTGATTTGAAGAGAATGAACATTGATTTCTTTTGAATATTTTGAAAATATTTTGACATTATATATTTCTAATTTTTTCTATGGCTTGGAAGCCATTAAAGAGAAGAGGAAGAAGATCAAGAAGCTTGAGAAAAGAAGAAGAAGAAATGTGGATGAAAATGAAGAAGGAGGTGGTTATTTATAGAAAAAGAAAGAAAGCAGTACCAAATAACCTCTTACCAAATTACCAAACTAATCTTACTTCAACATAAAGCAATCTCCACTTTTTCAATACTTAACATCACTTTTCACATCTTTACTTTATGTCTTATCCCTTAAGAACTAAGCTAAGTAAAATAATAATTATGTTGACTTTTGATGTGATATTGATTTGATGTTTACTTTTGACTTTTCTTACTTACTTTTGTTAATTCTTACTTACTTTTCTTAATGACTTCTAGAAGTTTTCTAATTTTATTTAGTAAAAGTAAACATATTTCATGAATTAATTAATGCTTTCACTATTTGAATATATGTTCCTATATAAGAAAATAAAGGTTCGGCGACGTTGTGACAACTTTTAATCGACAAAATGTTGATTTTCGACAAAATATTTTACGGTTACATTTTTACGTTTTAGTTAAACTATTTATTTATGTAAACCAAATTTAAAAATAAATTTATATAATACTATTTAAAAATATAAACACTCATAAATTAATTAAGATAATTTATTTTACCATTGAAACTTACTTTTCTGAAATCAGCATTTTGTCACTTTTGTCGTTATAGGCAAATGTTACTATTTTTATGTATAATTCTCTTTCCAAATCCTATCTAATATTGTTTGAATCGGAAAACCTTTTATATTTAATTTTTAAAATCACTCTAAATAGTATATTTTAAAGTGGTCAAATTCTGGATCGTTACAAAAATAAGGAAACAAAAATGTTTAAAATATGGATTCATAAAACAAATAAAAAATTAATTAGAAAAAAACACATGTACATATATCTAAAAGATATAGTTCATAATGAAAATTACATCTCTAAAGGCTCCAATCCCTCATGGGTATGATTATCTTCTCCTACTAACACATAGGACCCTAACAGAGAAGTTGGGTACCAATTAATTTTTTATATTCTTTTGTAGGTACCAAAAAAAAACTAATAATAAGGAAAAATGGATACTTGGTAGTGGATGCTCCAAATATATGACGGGAAATGTACACATGCTATCAAACATCACTTACATGGATGGTAGCACATTCACTTTTGAGGATAATTCAAAAGGATATGTTATCGAAATTGGAAATGTTATCAATATCGGTATATCTACTTCTCCTATTATTTCAAATGTTTTATTTGTTAGAAACTTAAAACATAATTTACTTTGTACAAACCAATTATGCAATAAGGTATTTAAAATCGATTTGAAAAAGATAAATGTAATATCTATAATCAAAATAGAACTTTAATTTTTGAAGGAACAAGATACCAAAATATTTATATTCTAAACATGAGTATTAATCATAATAATGATTTATGCTTAACCGCAAATTTTGATGATCGATGGATATGGCATAAAAAATTGGTCACATAACTTTCAAATATATAAACAAATTAGCTAAAACAATTTGGTAAGAGGATTACCCAAAATAAATTTCAAAGTTAAAAATCAATCTGATGTATGTCAACTTGAAAAACTAAAGAATATCTCATTTAAATCTAAAAACGAAATTTCTACTAAACAACCTCTTGAATTACTTCATTTGGACTTATTTGGTCCAACTCAAGTACGTTCGATAAATCACAATAAATATGTCTTTGTAATTGTAGATGATTTTTCAAGATATACTTGGATGCTATTTTTAAAGCATAAAAGTGATACATTCGAAATGTTTAAAAATTTTGCTAAACGATTTAAGACTCTAATGGATCTAAAAATAAAAAATATAAAAAGCGATCACGGTAGGGAATTTGAAAATGAATTATTTACAATCTTTTGTAATAAAATGGGAATTACTCATAATTTTTTATTTCCACGAACACCACAACAAAACGGAGTAGTTGAAAGAAAAGATCGCACCTTGCAACAATGTGCTCAAACTCTCCTAAATGGCAATGGCTTACCGAAGAATTTTTGGGCCGAAGCAGTTGCTACTGCATGTTACGTATTAAATTATGTAAATCTTAGACCTATGAATAAAAATACATGTCATGAAATGTTCTACAAAAAGAAAGCAAAAGTATCAAATTTTCGAATATTTGGATCAAAATGTTTTATTCTAAATACAAAAGATAATCTTGGTAAATTTGGTTCAAAAGCAGATGAAGGAATTTTGGTTGGATAATCTGATCAAAGTAAAGCTTACTGAATTTTTAAAATATTAATGTTATAGAGGAAAGTCTTCATGTCTTGTTTGATGAAATATTTAAAAATATAAATAAAGACGATGAAGAAAATTTTGACACCAATCAAAATAAAGCCATTGAAACTAAGATTGAAATTAATAATGATATTCAAAATAACAGTAATTTGAAATCACCACCCCGGATTTTAAAAGATCTTTGTAACGACCCGGAGTTTTTGATCGTAAAAATTCCATATTGTTAGGCTAAAGATGAAAGAGATAGAAGAAGAAATAGAAAACAGGTCATAGAATCTCATGTTCGTAGCGGATCAAAATATAATATCAAATAATAACAGTTATACAAAAGAAAACTATATCTGTCAATTTACATTTTTTTACATCAGAGTTACAACATTTACACAAAACACTGGACAGATAAAATCAACATGTCCCAGATAAACTACAATACACAGCGGGATACACTCCATACGTTCCTGCCATCCAGCTCGCCATCTAAGCTCCAGAACGTCCTCACTAAAAAGCTGTAATACTCGGTCTGACCCGAACATTACATCAAAGTAACACCCGGGTCAGGCTGGAAACTAGCGTGAGTAAACTCAAGTAATTTGAAATATTAGTTATATAAACTTTTTGAATGCCAGGGGTAACTCGTACCTTACTATGAGTTCTTTACTTGTATAGTCAATCACTTATTACAAAACAAGATCCAAAAACTGTTACTCAGTTTAAATTACTTAATTTATTTAATTCCAGCCTGTTAGCTTCTAAAATCAAATTTACAAAGAATTATAGTAGATTACAAATCGAAGTGGTTTCGGGTATTTGCTTATACCCGACCCCGGTCTCTTCGAATCCAATGTCATTCATTAAGCCAAATGTTTAAGTTTAAACAATACAATTTATATTAAGGATTTCATATTCACACAAAAATTCATCTCAGATAGATAATCCATAATATCACAGCTCAACCAAAGTATTTTATATCACAAAACATCACAAATGACATATCAGAGATATCAAACAATCTAAGTCATACAATATATCTTAATCATCTATAAGCAGGATAATTTAATTGTATCGTTTCTAATTAATTTAATTACTTTTAAATCCTGCTTACTAAACATTAATTAATTACAACCATTAATTAATCATCCTTTAATTATCTATCTAAATTGATTATCCATAATTACTTTCATTAAGTAATTATCCCAGTGGTTAATTATTCTCAATTAATTAATTAACTTTTAATTATTAATTAATTATCCTTTAATAATTAATTAAATTAATCAACCCTCAACAAATTAATCCTTTAATTACTTACTTACATTAAATAATTATCATCTAAGTAATTAATCTCTAATTACCAATTAATTTATAACCCTTAATTATTAATTAATTAATCCTTAATCACTAATTAATTACTTTTTCTTTAATTACTTCATTAATTTAATTAATCATTAATTATCAAAGACCTTAATTAATCTTTAAGATAACCCATTTACCTTTATTAATTACTTAATTATGATTAACACATTAATTTAAAACATTTTATCTTTTAATAAACTACTTAATTAAATATTTCATTTAAGTTTAAAAGTAACTTAAGAATTTAAATTAATAAATTTAAGTTAAACAAAACATACCACTTTTCTTAAAAACCAAATATTTAAAAACATAAATTATAAAAGAAAATTTGATTTGTTTAAAATCTTAAAACTTTCTTTTATAAAACTTTAAACCTATGATAGTCATTTACTTTGGGTCCAACCCGGTAGACACTCGAGTCTAGACTCGAGAACTTCTACTCTTATATAATAATAAAATTTTGAAATCTTTGTTTAAATTTTAAAAACAGTTAAGGTAAATCACTCACGTATGCTCGAAACCCAGCCGAGACATAGCTTCAAACACTCGAGCAAAACCTGATGCCATGCTAATATTTCGAAAACAAAACCGAGCTTAATTCCCTTTGGAAAATCACAAGACAACCCGAAAACAACTTCGAGCTTCATCCCTATTTTCCGGTCCTCTCTCCTTCTTCTTTCTCTATTCCTACTGCATCAACCCAAAATTCACTGACACTTCTATGCACCCTACACGTGCACACGGCATCGGAGCCACCCCGACCTAGTCCAGTGACGTCGCCAAATCGCCGCTGATCTTTCCGACCAACCAAGCTACCGAACCCTACGAACTATATCGAAATCAAAATCGATCGCTCGATCATCATTGGAAAAAAACCTGCCACCAAAAATCTTCACTCCGCCCTCCCTCCGACCACTTGAGAACACACAGCTCCGTCCATACCTTCGCCTCGCTCACCTTTTCCTTTTCCCCAACCACCTATAGTCTCTCGATCATCCTCGATGATGCAAATGCTCCGACCAACTCCATCGACCAAGTGAGCTCCTAAAACCCTACTCCTTCCATGATAAACCTCCAAGGCCATTAAAAAATCACCTTTCCAATTTTCCAGAGTTCGCCACCCCTTCAGCCACCTCCTGGCCAACCATCGATCACCACCATTTATCGGTTCACTGAAATTTAGTGAAAAACCAATTTTTGTTCAACTCCCAAATTTCCACTCGATCTTAACAAAACAAATCAAAACTATGCTCAAAAATCATTGTTTTCAACAGTGAACCCTTCCATATAAGTAAATGTTCGAATTATGCCATTCGAAATTTCCATATTTTTGTTTATTTACTATCATTTCTAATTTTGGAAATAAATTCTCAATATAAATACTTGAAATAACTTTTAAAAATCAAATCTGGTGAATTCTAACATATTTCATTTGAAGATCCTATTTTGAAGTAGATTAAAGAAAAAAATTTGAATTTTTACTTATTTAAGCCTGGAAAAAAAAATCAAACTGAAGCTAGTTACATACTCAGTCATGCACAATTTTTTTAGCACAAGAATGCAACCATATTAGTTCAATCTTGCAATCATCACTACCTCAATTACTTATCACCTGGATAAAGATACAACAGATTATATTTTAAAAAGAAATGTTTACTCACCTGTATTAGAAAACAAAGAACAGAGAAAACATTTTGAACTGGAAGCTACTCTTGCACTTGAAACTGGAAAAATTTGAATCAGGTGGAATTCTTGAAACTGGAGATTGGTGCTAGCAGAATGTGTCCTTGTTCCCGCTTTGATTCGTTTTGACTTTATTTATTTCCAGGTTGAAGATTTTTGAATTGCCGTTGTTTTTGATTTTGTTTCCTTTTGAACTAATTTGTACTGAATTGTACTTGAATTATGAAAAGCTCCATATTTTGGAATTGGAGAGATAATTGTTTTCTCAGGTTCGAATATTTTGTTACAAACTTTTCTTTCTTCTTTTTATGGATTGTTACAGATCTTTGTTTCATAGTTTTTGAATGAAGATAAGGAAAAAATGAAGAGAATAGATATATATTTATATAGACTTAATTAGGATTTATTAAAAATAAAAGAAAATAAAAATAAAATGGTGACACTTGTATAAACATTTAACACTTGTCTTTTGCCATATTTAATCATCTTACACTTGTTATTAAATACATTCCTTTACTTACATTTGTAATCATGCATGAGTTAATTAGTTTTTAAATGGTTATAAAGCTTTTATATTAAATTCCCTAATTAATAAATACATTTCTTATCTATATAAAAATATAAAACAAACTATATTCTAAATAAAATCATATATAATTTATTTTTAAAAATCCAAAATGTATTTATGATATATATACACACACACACATATATATATATATATCTTTTGAATTTCAAAATTCAAATTCAATTTAAAATCCACTCACATATATATACACATTTAATTTTTTTGAAAATAATAAGTTTGCCCATTTTAAATAATTATATTAGGGAGATTATCAAACCAATATTTATCCACATATGTTTTATTATCAGAATTATTTATTCAGTCTATAAATCAGTATTCCTATTACTTAATCCAGTTAATTATCAATTAACAGATGTCCAAAAATACGGGTCGTCACATTCCTTCCCCCTTTGAATCTTTTCGTCTTCGAAAAGGAATGATGCCAGGATTTATAAAAATACTTATATCGTCACAGCATAACCCAAATGTCTATATAGGCATCAGTGCCCTCGACTTTCGCTACCCACTACACATAATCCTTAGGAACATAGTTTGTCCGGACTTCCTCACAGGATCAACTTAAGAACCACCCCTTAGGGCTCAAGGCAATACCACGCTGTGGCACTCCTGAGAAGTTCATTTCAAAGGAGTTCCGTTTTCCCCAGATACAATCTCAAAACACTTTATATTATATACTTGTAGTATCTTTCAAATCATATCCTTTATGATTTACATCACAATCTCCTTTACACGAAATCGATATCTCAAATCGATAGTTCCAACTTGGCTTTTCAAATTTCCAAAATTTGATTTTCCCACAAATCAAAAGCCTTTCCAAATCCATAGGTTCCTAAAACCTTTTTCCAAAATCATTCTCACAAGATTCTTTATATATATATATATATATATATATATATATATATATATATATATAACTTTGAAAATCTTTGGATCACTTCATACTTGTATAAATTCCCTTTTTATACTTCAAATATTTTCCAAAAAAACACTTTTTATTCTGGCTACAGATTCAACAAGGGGAGTTAATTAATTATAAATACATAAATTTGTTTATGCCAAAACAATATTCAAGCTTGATTACTCTATAAAGTCACTTACTATATTACTTACTTCCATAAAGTAAATTTCTACCATAGAAATATCCAATTTCCACTTTATTTCATCATATATTTCACAAAATATACTTTCCATTTCAAAAACCATTTTACAGTTCTTATCCACAAATTTTCAATATCAATTTCGTTCAAACCCTTACGATGAACACATATCATCTGTACGCAATATCAATCTGATCGCTCACTCGATTACATAATTTCTCTTCCGAACTAGTATTGTCCATCCGACTTTCTAGTGTGGACTCAGATTTGGTTTCTTGATCAAAAACTGTCATTCGCCTTGCATAGCCATATCTACGATGGAGAATTTTTAGAGCCAATCAAAAATCCATACCTAGGGTTCGCCGTCAAAAATCAAGTGAAAAATCCCAACTCGGACCGATATACTATCTCGAAATTCTGCGCTCGAATATGGATCAAATCACTATGCGAATAGAATAATATACGTACATCTTACATATTCATCTTCATTGATTATTAACCAAATCAATTCCATTTTCTATTCACATTCACTTTTGATTTCTATTCACTTATTCATATTTGTCTAAATCCCCATTTGGGTTATCACTTTAATGCTTATCTCAATGGGTGTTTAATTATAAACAATTTACACTCCGACCATCTTAAAATTAGAAAACAGCTTGAAAAATTAAAAATAGATAAGTAATTGAAAAATAGTTATTAGTGGTAAAATAGATGTAGAACTGTTAAGTAGTTATAACATAGTTGTAAAATAGTAATTTGTTTATAAAATAGTTGTAAAATTGTTGTAAAATAGTTAAATAGTTCCCAAAAGTATATGTAAAACAAGTATAAGATAGTTTTGGGTTTAACAAGAAAAGTTGTATAGTAAATAGCTAGGAAAATAGATTTAAAAACAATTTATATTAAAACATTTTATTTGGAAAAATAGTTCAGAGCCAAACTGTTCATCTTCCCAATTTCTATTTCCAATCAATTTCCAATTTTCACTTCAATCATATTGATTCAGTTTCAATTTAATTCAAATTAACTTCAATACCTATCCAAATTCAAATCAATTCCCATTTGAATTTAAACTTATTCAACTTCAATTTCACTTCAAATCAATTTAATTTAAATTTCTGGACTTAGATTTAAAACTTCACAATTTAAATTATCTTCAATTCATAAGTCATACTTATCTAAATTGTTACTTCCTTAAAATATTTCACTCTGCTTTTCATTAGAAAACAAACATCCCATTTTTAGCTTATTTAATTTGTATAGTTCATATTATCCAATTCATTATTATCTTTATTCTGAAAATACTTCTACAAATTTAGGATTTTAATTTCATTTTGGATCCATTTCAAACTTATCTTCATTCAATTTCAATTTGGTTGTATTACTATTACCACTTAATTCTCATTATTGCTTTTAATTCAAATAATACAACCAATTTCTTTAATATATTTAATAATTAGAAAAATTATTTCTGTATATTTCAAAAGATAAACTTATGTAAAAATAAAATCATTTTATAAGAAAATAACAAATACGCCCCCATATAAATACTACACGCAACTCATTCTAGGGTACCATTGACCCTATCCTTAATGAGTAAAACCACCAGAGCCAAGGTTCTCGCTTAACCTTCAGCTCTGATACCAAATGTAACGACCCGGAGTTTTCGATCCCAAAAATTCCAAATTGTTAGGGTAAAGAAGAAAGAGATAGAAGAAGAAATAGAAAAAAAGTCACAGAATCTCATATTTGCAGTGGATCATAATATAATATCAAATAATAACAGTTATACAAAAGAAAATGTGGAAATTAGCCACAAGGGCCTCTTTAGCAAGTGCAATTAGTTTCTAGGACACACAACTGAATAATTACTTTTAAGAAAAAAATGAAAAATAATTAGTTTCTAAGGCCTAAAAACCTTTGAAATTATGTCCTTGAAAGTAATTGGACTACCGACTTTGTCCTTAAAAGTAATTATTCTGCTAAATTTGGCATTGAAATTAATTTCCGTGGATGTGTGTCCTAGAAACTTATTGGACTGCAAAATTTGTCCTTTTAGTGAAATGCCCCAAAGAAAATTGTATCTGTCAATTTACATTTATTTACATCAGAGTTACAACATTTGCACAAAACACTGGACAGATAAAATCAACATGTCGCAGATAAACTACAATATCACAGCGGAATACACTCCATATGTTCCTGCCATCCAGCTCGTCATCTGAGCTCCAGAACATCCTCACCCGAAAAGCTGTAATACTCGGTCTGACCCGAGCATTACATCAAAGTAACACCTGGGTCAGGCTGGAAAATAGCGTGAGTACACTCAAGTAATTTGAAATACTAGTTATATGATTTTTTTGAATACCAGGGGTGACTCGTACCTTACTACGAGTTCTTACTTGTATAGTCAATCACTTATTACAAAAAAAGATCCAAGAATTGTTACTCATTTTAAATAGCCATTATACTTAGTTCATTTCATTCCAGCCTGTTAGCTTCTAAAATCAAATTTACAAAGAATTGTAGTAGATTACAAATCGAAATGGCTTCGGGTATTTGCTTATACCCAACCCCAGTCTATTCGAATCCAATGTCATCCATTAAGCCAAATGTTTAAGTTTAAACAATACAATTTGTATTCAGGATTTCATATTCACACAACAATTCATCTCAGATAGATAACCCATAATATCACAGTTCAACCAAAGTATCTTATATCACAAAGCATCACAAATCACATATCAGAGATATCAAACAATCTAAGTCATATATATATATATATATATATATATATATATATATCTTAATCATCTATAAGCCGGATAATTTAATTGTATCATTTCTAATTAATTTAATTACTTTTAAATCCTGCTTACTTAACATTTATTAATTACAACCATTAATTAATCATCCTTTAATTATCTATCTAAATTGATTATCCATAATTACTTTCATTAAGTAATTATCTCATTGGTTAATTATTCTCAATTAATTAATTAACTTTTAATCATTAATTAATTATCCTTTAACAATTAATTAAATTAATTAACCCTCAACAAATCAATCCTTTAATTACTTACTTACATTAAGTAATTATCATTTAAGTAATTAATCTCTAATTACCAATTAATTTATGACCCTTAATCATTAATTAATTAATCCTTAATCACTAATTAATTAATTTCTCTCTAATTACTTCATTAATTTAATTAATCATTAACTATCAAAGACCTTAAATAATCTTTAAAATAACCCATAAATCAATTACTTAATTATGATTAGCACATAAATTTAAAACATTTTATCTTTTAATAAACTACTTAATTAAATATTTCATTTAAGTTTAAAAATAACTTAAGAATTTAACTTAATAAATATAAGTTAAACAAAACATACCACTTTTCTTAAAAACCAAATATTTAAAAACATAAATTATAAAAGAAAATTTGATTTATGTTTAAAATCTTAAAAACTTGCTTTTATAAAACTATAAACCTGTGATAATCATTTACTTTGGGTCCCACCTGATAGACACTCGAGTCCAGACTCGAAAACTTCTTCTCTTATATAATAATAAAATTTTGAAATCTTTGTTTAAATTTTAAAAACATTTAAGGTAAATCACTCACGTATGCTTGAAACCCACCCGAGACATATCTTCAAACACTCGAGCAAAACTCGATGCCATGCTAATATCTCGAAAACAAAACCTGAGCTCAATTCCCTCTGGAAAATCTCGAGACAACACGAAAACAACTTCGAGCTTCATCCCTATTTTTCAGTCCTCTCTAATTCTTCTTTCTCTATTCCTACTGCATCAACCTAAAATTCACTGACACTTCCGTGAACCGTGCATGTGCACACGATGTCAGAGCCACCCCAACCAACTCCAGTGAAGTCCCCAAATCGCCGTTGATCTTTCCGACCAACCAAGCTAGCAGAACCCTACGAACTACCTCGAAATCAAAATCGATCGCCCGATCGTCACTGGAAAAAAAAACCTACCACAAAACTCTTCGCTCCGCCCTCCCTTCGACCACCGGAGAACACACAGCTCCGTCTAGACCTTCGCCTCGCTCACCTCTTCCTTTTCCCCAACCACCGATAATCTCTCGATCATCTTCGATAACGCAGATGCCCCGACCAACTCCATCGACCAAATGAGCTCCTAAAACCCTACTGCTTCCACAACGATCCTCCACGACCATGTAAAAATCACCGTTCTAATTTTCCAAAGTTTGCCACCCCTTCAGCCACCTCCTGGCCAAAAATCGATCACCACCATCTATCGGTTCACCGAAATTTGGTGAAAAATCAATTTCTGTTCAACTCCCAAATTCCCACTCAGTACTTAACAAAACAACTAGAAACCATGCTCAAAAATCATCATTTTCAGTAGCGAACCCCTCCATATAAGTAAATGTTTGAATTGTGCCATTCAAAATTTCCATATTTTTGTTTATTTACTGTAATTTCTTATTTTGGAAATAAATTCTCGATATAAATACTTGAAACAATTTTTAAAAATCAAATCTGGTGGATTCTAACATATTTCATTTGAAGATCCTATTCTGAAATAGATTGAAGAAAAAGAATTTGAATTTTTACTTGTTTAAGCCTGGAAAAAAAAATCAAACTGAGGCTAGTTACATACTCGGTCATGCACAGTTTTTTTAACACAACATGCAACCATATTAGTTCAATCTTGCAACCATCATTACCTCAAGTACTTATCACCTGGATGAAGATATAACAGATTATATTTTAAAAAGAAATGTTTACTCACCTGTATTGGAAAACAAAGAATAGAGAAAACATTTTAAACTAGAAGCTACTCTTGAACTTGAAACTGGAAAAATTTGAATCAGGTGGAATTCTTGAAACTGCAGATTGGTGCTAGCAGATCTGATCCTTGTTTAAGTCTTTGATCTTTTTTGACTTTATTTATTTCCAGGTTGAATATTTTTGAACTGCTGTTGTTTTTGATTTGGTTTCCTTTTGATATTTTTTTTACTGAATTGTACTTGAATTATGAAGAGCTTCAGATTTTGGAATTGGAGAGATAATTTTTTTCTCAGGTTTGAATATTTTGTTACAGACTTTTCTTTCTTCTTTTACTGGATTGTTACAGATCTTTGTTTCGTAGTTTTTGAATGAACATAAGGGCAAAAATGAAGAGAATAGACATATGTTTATATAGACTTAATTAGGATTTATTAAAAATAAAAGAAAATGAAAATAAAATGGTGACACTTGTTTAAACATTTAACAATTGTATTTTGCCATATTTAATCATCTTACACTTGTTATTAAATACATTCCTTTACTTACATTTGTAATAATGCATGAGTTAATTAGTTTTTAAATGGTTATAAAGCTTTTATATTAAATTTCCTAATTAATAAATGCATTTCTTATCTATATAAAAAATATAAAATAAACTATATTCTAAATAAAATCATATATAATAAAATTTTAAACATCCAAAATGTATTTAAGATATATATATATATATATATATATATATATATATATATATATATATATATATATATGTATATATATGTATATATATCTAACTTTTGAATTCCAAAATTCAATTTCAAATTCAATTTAAAATCCACTCACACATATATATACATTTAATTTGTTTGAAAATAATAAGTTTGCCGATTTTAAATAATTATATTAGGGAGATTATCAAACCAATATTTATCCATGTATATTCTATTATCAGAATTATTTATTCAGTCTATAAATCAGTATCCCTATTAATTAATCCAGTTAATTATCAATTAACTAATGTCCAAATATACGGGTTGCACAATCATCCTATCGATAACATAATTGGAAATCTAGATAACAAAGTTTCGATTAGAAGGCAAATAAGTCAAATCAGTAATGTAGAATTTACATCTAATTTTGAACCAAAAAATTACAAGGAAGCATCAAATGATGATTTCTAAATTTAGCAATGTAAGAAGAACTTAAACAATTTGAACGAAATAATGTCAGGGAACTAGTACCAAGGCTAAACGATCAGTCGGTAATTGGAACAAAATGGATTTTTGAAAACAAAGCTGAGAAAAACGGAAACATTATATGTAATAAATCAATATTAGTGGCATAGGGATACAATCAAGAAGAAGAAATTGATTGTAAAGAGACTTTTGCACCTGTGGCACGTCTTGAAGTTATAAAAATATTACTTGCTTTTGCATGTCATCATAGCTTTAAGCTATTTCAAATGGATGTTAAAAGTGCTTTCTTAAACGGTTTTATAAAAGAAAATTTTTACGTAGAACAACCACCACTATTTGTTAATGAAAAATATCCAGATCATGTTTTAAAACTTGAAAAAGCATTATATGGTTTAAAACAAGCATCTTGAGCTTGGTATGATCGATTAAAATCGCATTTAATTAATTCCGGTTTTCAAATTGGTAAAATAGATATAACATTATTTATTAAAAGCGAACATAAGGATATATTAGTTGTTCAAATTTATGTTGATGACATTATATTTGGATCTACTAATGAAAATTTATGTAATGAATTTTCTACAATAATGACAAACGAATTCGAAATGTCTCATATGAGTGAATTGAATTTCTTTTTGGGATTACAAATAAAATAATTAAATTATGGAATTTTTACAAGTAAAAAAAGTATTGTAAAGAATTACTAAAATTGTTTGGAATGGACATACATCAAGTAAACCCACTCCAATGAGTACTACTACTCATCAAGTAAACTATATCGAAGCATGATAGGTCCTTACTATACTTAACCGCTAATAGACCAGATATTATGATGAGTATTTGTTATGTGCAAGGTTTCAAGCAGAACCTAAAGAATCACATCGTCGGGCAATTAAACGGATTTCACAATATTTGACCAACACTAAAGATTATGGTCTATTTTATCCAAAAGGCAGTACATTTGAACTTGTATCTTACAGTGATGCTGATTTTGGTGAATGTAAATCAGATAGAAAAAGTACAAGTGGCACATGTCACTTTATTTGTCAATCGTTAGTTTCATGGTTTAGTGAAAAACAAAATTGTGTTTCTCTTTCAACATATGGCCGAATATATTTCTGTTGCCTTAGCTTGCGCTCAAGTAATATATATGCAATAAACACCTAGAGACTATGGAAAAATAATTAAAAAAATCTCCTATATATTGCGATAATAATAGTGCTATAAATTTATCTAAAAATCCAATTAATCATTCACGAAAAAAACATATAGATATTTGTCACCATTTTCAGAGAGATAATGTTGAAAAAGAAATAATAACTCTAGAATTTGATAATACCGAAAATCAAGTAGTTGATATTTTTACAAAACCATTAAGTGAACTAAATTTTATTAAGTTAAGGTGGGATCTAGGAATTTGTTCATTCAATGAATTAGTTAACTAAAGTTATACAAATAATATTTGTTCACTTAAATTTATAATAGCTTATAAGAAATTTCAACTAAACACTTAATTTTATAACTTAGAATTAACAACAACCACATATTTTTTTTAACAACTAGTTAAAAACAAACTAATATCTGTTAACTTCCTATGGCTTGACTCATTTTTCTCAACTACTTTTTCTAAATATAGCTAAATTTTATCTTATAAATTCAGTTATATACTACTTAAATATAAAATAAAAACAACTAAATTACTATAGCAAATAATACATTACCTTTCGATTACGACTCCACCATTCAACTATCGACTATAAATCCCCCTCTTCAACTAGCACTTACGTATCACCAACTAAATAAACACTGACATCAACTCATTTAGATTCTCTAAACATTGTTGCATCCCTAACATACCACACCAAATCTCCTAAAGAAAGGAAATTAAACAATCAATTGATCTGAAATCAACATCTCTCACCGACAAAGTTGATGAGATATATCACTATCAGCAAAATATGATAGGAGTTCAACGTGAAATGTACTATGAGCAACGACTTCAAGGATCTCATCTAAATATTCTTGAAAAGTGTATTCTATCAATTTGTGGTCATTCACCAATAAAATTGCATACATCAAAAGTCTCCTTGTTTACAAGAAACTCCTATAAAAGCGCATAACATTACACCGAGAAATTTGTGCAAACCTGGACCATCAAACCAAGCTTGGATTGACACTCCAGCTCTTACAAGTTGGTCTTCACTAAAGTCATCTCTTATGATACAAAAGTTGAACTAAATTTATGGGATATACAACAACTCAATAATTCAGAATTCTCTTACAAAAATTAAAATTTATGTTACACAACATATTTATTTATTTTTTGTGTGTATACTCTTTATTATATTAAACTTTTTAAATAAAATTTTCCTCTAGATAAAAGAAATTATACATCACAGACTTCTGTGAATATACCACCGATGTCTATCTTCAGTTACAGGTAAATTTTCCCTGTAAACACAGACGTTTGTGAAGACACTCTGTTAAAATCTTCTGTAGCCACAAACGTCTGTGGAACCATCATAGACGTCCGCGTACTCTTTTTTCTTCATTTTTACTGAATCCACAGACATCTGTGACTTCCTCATAGATGTTTGTCGCTGCTCTGGCAAAATTTTCCAATAGTCATATATAAAGAACTATACCTTTTCCTTTACTTTACCTTCACTTCAACTCCTAATTCCTAAAATCCTAGCTCTCAAAACACTCAAATTCTTGAATCAATGGCTCCAAAGAAGGTTACCGTCTCCAAAAAGCAAAAGCAAGGCCAATCTTCATCTTCCTCTCAAGCACTGGTCACACAACCTCACATTAACCAATGGCTCCGCAATAATCCCAATGCAATCAAACGATTCGATGCGTTTACCTGAAAGAAGATCCACTCCGGTCCTTTTTATCGCCTTGGAAATGTAATGGAATATGAAATCCTAGGAATTACTACAAATGTCGGTTGTTGCAATTTGATTAGCTACGATGCAAATAAGGTATTCATTGATCCTCTAACTATTTACCTCTTCTACTTTCAATCTATGTAGTTTGAAGATTTGGAATCCGAAGAATGATGATGGTTGGTTGTGGTCAAGTGTTTACAGAAAAGAAGTTAAAATTGATACGTATACCATTAGTCATATTTTAGGATGTTCTTAGGAGAAACCGATATACCAGATCATAGTCTTCTACCCAGGGATAAAGTTACCAATCAAATATGGGAACATAGAATGCCACAATGAAAATAAATTTACCTTCGACCACGAGCTAGACTATTAAATCGAATGATAATTAATACCACCATTCTTCATCTAAGTAGCCACGACCAAATTCATCTCAATGACCATAGAACTTTATATACAATATTTGCCCGCCTACCGGTCAATTGGGAAAAGTTTATTCATGACAAAATCAAAGGATTTTGGTCTACGAATCGTTGTCCATTATTTATGCTCCGTTTATAATGCGCATCTTGCAAAATCTAGGAGTTCCTTCGTACATATCATGATATGAAGAAATTCTAACCAAAGATAGTGGACCACGATATCTTTCACCAATGCATCTTCCCAAAAGTCCATCTCGTATCATTCCCTTAACCAATGGAGTCAACAATAAGAATAAGAACATCATGGTCCTCCTCCAACTAGCACTCCTCAACAAACCTACTCTCCTCATCCTACCCAACATCCAACTTCCTCTAATCATGGTAACGAATATTATTCGGACTTTGAAATATAAGAAGCTTACGTTGAACTAACGACAAATGAATCTCTTCATGATTTGGCAATCAAAAACCGAAAAATAATCATGGCCAATCAGCGAGCTTTAAGCAAAAAATGACTAGATTGAAATGCTTTTTCTCCACTAGGATGACAAAGATGGAAAAGACTTTGGACACAGTCGTCTCAACTTTAGGCAAAGTGATGCGCAAAGTACGTGGCCGATCTTCCTCACGTTCATCATCTTTGCCTTCCCCAACACCTCCACCTCGGGTTCAAACACCAGTGTGTCGTTCTCAAGGCTCACCCGAAGGTACGCCACATGATAGAGGTGACTAAGGGAAGACTCCTATGCATGCACAAGCTGAGGAAGAGTAGGAAGATAGTGATGAAATGTATGCGTCTGATACTCCAAATTTTCAACAACAATCATACATGGCTTTTTAAGGCCTGTCCATTAACGAAGATGAGGAGTACAATGAGCAAACACAATGGGCGGGTACATATGAGTAGGATCCATCCTCTTACCAGGAGTATTACGAGAACTATGGAGGCCTATCTTATTCTCAAAATCTGTACAATTAGACCTTGTTTTATTTTATTTTGCAACTCTTATGCTTGTTCGTTTTCCTATGTATAACTTTGGTTACAATTGCTTCTAAATTTTGCTTTGAACTTTCATATTTGATTTTCCATAATATGAAGTGATGAAATGCGATGACCATTTATATCGTTTATATATGTATTTTATATCGTTTCCCTCCATTTGATAATGACAAAGGGGGAGAAATCTTTGCATATACATAGGGGAGACAAACATAGACCAACATAATAATACTTCCGTTCTATAGTTAATATTTTGATCATATAGTTATTATTTCACTATATAATTGAAATTTGATTGTATAGTTGTCATCATCAAAAGGGGGGAGATTGTTAGAACCTCCAATTTATGTTTCAATGATAACAACTATACAAACATATACATATATAGATCTTATCAAGATTAAAGGTATATGCTACAAGAAGACACCATGCTCGAATATTTTGAGACTTAAAGAGAAACAAAGATTCACTGACCTTACTAAGGTTATTTTACTATAAAAGAATCCCAGATATAATATTGTTAAGGTCTCCTTGAGTATACATGCATATACGAGCACACAAAATTTCATGTACATCAAAATTAAGGTGAAAAACAGTTTTTACACCTCATAGACGTCTGTGATAAAGCCATAGACATCTACGACGAGCCTCGGTTTAAAAATTAAAACAAATCATAGATGTCTGAGGATTTTACAACAAATGTCTGTCTAGGGCTAAAACAGTCATGTGATATCCCGGAAATGTTGACAATAACAATTTAATAATTTATGTCAAAATTTAATTGATTTGATCATATTGTTAATAATAAAGTTGAATTAAATTTAATAATCTTCTTTAAAATAAATATTTAAACTGATAATCTATTTTAAAGGCTAATAAATTATTTTGTATTTGAATGTATACATATCTGTATATATTATAAATAGATAATCTTTGTTTAAAATTTAATATATATAGGCCTGTTTTCTTATTCTAATATTTTTGATAAATTAAAAATTGGATTTAATTTGATATTAAGCTATTGAATAAATAACCAGATGATTTTAATACTCAAGCTAAAAACTCAATTATTTAAAATTGATTTTAGTTTAAGTTTAAATTTAAATAGAAAGGTTTGTTTTGTTTTTATGTAGCTAATAAAATAAGTAATTTACTAGATAAGAAGACAAATTGTTTTATGAATTATTTAATTTAATAATGAGTTATTTTTAAACAATATTAATAATGTAATATTCTTACAAATGGATTTTAATATAGATAGAAATTACTATTTCAAAATTTATTTAAATACATAAACATGAGAAGCTATGATATTATCATAAGTATAAAATAGATAATAAGTAATTTAGGTATTTGATAGTTTAAGTATAAAATAAAAGAGAAATAAGAATAAACAATAGAACTAAAATACTTAAGTTAAAATTTATAACAATGATTAAAACAACTTTATATAAAAAGAATGCAAACCAGGCTTTGTATGTTATGTTGCCTGTAAAAGATGCAAGGCAAGAACAAAGTGCCAAAGATAAGAAATATGTATATGCCTGTAAGAATATATGCAAGTACAAGTAAGACAAAAAAAAACATAAACTGGCAAAGTGATCTTGTATGTAACCTGAAATAATATGCAGAACAAAGTATGAAAAGAACAAGACAAAAAGTATATATGCCAAGCAAGAATCTTGTATGCAAATAGTATGCCTGACAAAAATAAACAAAGTGCAAAAGAAAATATTTAGTACATAAGGTGTGAAAGCAACCAGGCAAGAACAGGATATGAAATGAAATAAGACAAAAAGAAAATCAAATAGTAGCAAGCATGTAAACAAGATAAGGAACCAAGACAGTAATAACATCATCTCAGCACAAATTTAGTCAATTCAAATTGTTTGAAAAATCTTTTCAGCCGAAATATCTAAAACTCATTGCAGTACAAACAAAATCTTGCTTGACAAAAAGAAAAGTAATCTCTAGTCAAAACAGATAAAGTATAATCAGTAAACACCTCCCTGTATTAAACTATCTTCTTTATATATGGAATGTTTTTGTTCAATTCGTTCAACACAGCAAAACCAGAGAAAATAATAAGTTTTCTTTTTACAAACTTAAACAACTTTAGCATATAAAACTTAAGTAGCATTACAACAACAAAGGTGAGAAGATTAAAGGAAGACCAAAGCAAAACATTTCCAGTTTTAAATGTTCAAAGCTGTTCTCAAACAAGAAGTATTATGTCCATCTTCTCAAATCAAGGTGAGTAACTTCATTTTTTTTTAAAAAAAAACTTAAGGTAAAATTTGTTTGCTTGCTAGTATGTTTAAGTGAATAAGTATTTACAGAGGTATATATGTGAATATCAGGTGTGAATATTAAATTGTGTGTATGCTGTGTATATGTGTTGTGCTCTGTTTGATTTCTGACCAGCATCCTTATCAAAATTCGATTGCTCTTGATCCAAACTTTGTTGAGGCATAAATCTTAAACAAGTATGTTCGTTCGATCATAGATTTTAGTTAAAAACTAGTTTAAGTTAAAATAGCTTTGTATTTGTTTCTGGAGATATTAAACCCAGTGTAAACTTAAATTATGTCAAAAATAAATTGTTATGGATTGTAAATTCAGGATTATGAATCAAAACTAACTTCCAAAATTGGATTTTTAAAACTAAAATGGAAGTTTTTAGTAAAGGGGTTGGTGTGTATTTCTGGTTTGACCAGAAATTAGAAATTTTGAGATTCCTAATGATCTCTCGAATTTGGGAGGCCGTGAATCATCCTGGAGGTAGATGGATGATGAGTGAATGGAGGAGAAATAGTTGGAGGTGGCGCAGATGACCGTGGCGTCGGCGGCGTGAGGGTTAAGTTCGTAAACCTAGTTTTGGAGAGTCGAGTATTTTTGATTCGTTCATCCTATTAGATGCATCGAGTTCGACGCGGTTTGGAGGGATGGTGGATGGGTCATAGGTGAAGCTGCGGCCGGAGTTTGGTGGCGAACGGTGGTCGGAGCGTCGAGCAGTTGGCGTTGACAGGTATGGGTATGGCGGTGACTTCCATTTTCAGGTTTGGACGAGGTCTCGTTTTTTTATTTTTGAGAGTGGAAGTTCGGTTGAGGGTTGAGGTGGTTGCTGAGTTGTTCTCTGACAGGGTGCGATCACCGTAGGCGATCAATGGTGGTTGGAACCACCGTGCATATGCACGGTGTTCATGTAAGGGGGGAGCTGTGTTTTCAGGAGATGGGACTCGAGTGTTTACTCGATTTGTTGGGGGTTTTACTCGGGTATGTTCGAAATTGACTCGGAGTAAATGCAGGAGCCTGGGTAAGTTAGTAACAGGTTTTTTTTAAAAAAAAACCTGTAAAGCTTAAATTTTCTTTAAACTGGGGTTTAAAAATGAGAAATAGATGTTTAACATAGGTATTTAAATAAAAGATGAGTTTGGATTTCAATGAAGTTTGAATCTCAGTTAAAATAAGAATAAAGTTTTAAAATTTTAAATTATTTGAAACCACTTTAAAAAAAAAAGGGATTGTTGCTCGAGTTTCGCTCGAGTTTCGCTCGAGTTTCACTCGAGTGCTGGACTCGAAGAAATTTGGGGTTTTACTCGAAGAAATGTTTGTTTATCTCGGGTATTTTTAGTTACAGGGTTTAGAACTTGTAAGTTTTATGAAAATTTTAAAACCGGGCTTTTAAATGAAAAAAATAGGTATTTAAACAAAGTTTAAATCAAGTTAAGTTTGGTTTCAAAAGTAGTTTGAATCTCAGTTTTTAAATAAATAACGTTTTTAAAATTTAAATTTGTTTTGAACAAATTTGAATGATAAAGAGAATTTTTAAATTTGATTTGAATTCAAAATGAAATCGTGTTTAAATTCTTTCAATCTTCTATTTTAAGAAAATTATTCATTTAGTTGTAAAATAAAAAGGAGTTTGGAATTGTTAAGATTAATTTTGATTTCATTTTAAATCTTAAATTTAAAATGAAAATTTAAAAGTAAATTTAAATTAAATTGTTAAAATAATTTATTAATGATAAATTGATCATTTAATAGAAAAAGGTTTTTAAAGACTTAAGGATTTGTAATTATTAAGTTAACTAAGCGGATAATTAATGACTTGAATTAATTAACTTAAAAATTAAAAGTTTAAATTTATTTAAATAAAGAATAAGTTAATTAAATTGAGGTAAATTAATTGGTAATTAAGAAATCATTGATTTGATATGGTTTAATTTTAAAAAAGAAATTATGATTAGCAATCAATTAATGAATTAAGTGAGGAATAATTAATGAGTATTAAGATTAATATAAATGTAATAGATAATAAATTTTAGCTAATTACTTTAGAATTATAAATAGTTAATGAAGGACATTAACTAAGATTATGAAATAATCAATTAATGGGATTATTTTTATTAATTAATTAAATTATTCATTTAAGATAAGCAATTGTGAATTGTTAAGTATAATTACTTAACGGAAGTAATTAAGGAATTAACTACTCATTGTAATTAATTCTATGAATTGTTTAAGTTAATTAATTAAGTTTAATTAATTTAATATATCATATGATGATGAGATAAGTATTATTATTTAGGGAAGTAATTGATGATAATTACTGGATGTAATTAAATGAGGGTGATTTAATAATGAAAGTAATTGGAATATAATTACTTTGTATAATTAATCAGGGGATTAATTAGAGAAAATTAATTAAGGAGTAATTAATTTATTTGATGAGTAATCAAAAATAGTTAATTACTGAATGGTATTAATCAGAGGTGATTAATAGATGTGGTTTAATTGAAGATTAATTACTTAAGGTAATTAGTTTAAATAGGGAATTAATTAAAATGTAATTAGAAATCATTAATTGGTATAAATAATGATGGGATGATAAATTTAGATTAAGTAATCAATAATAAGTAATTAAAGAGTAATTAATTAGTGTAATTAAGAAGTAATGTAATGTTTGTAATTTAAGGTTAATTTCTATATTTGGATAAGATAATTAATTTGTGAAAATAATTAAAGGATGATTACTTGAATATAATTAAATGTTAATTAATCAAGTGTGATTAATTGAAACGAATAATTAGTGAATGATCTATTAACTGATGGATAACTGATTACTAATTATATAAGCAAGATTTAAAATGGTGAAGTAATTAATTTAATTTACTTTAAATTAATTAGAGATGATATAATTAATTTAATTCATTTTAAATTAATTATAGCTTATATGATTGCTTATATATGGATGGATGAAATTGTTTACCTTGAATGATTTAAGATCTCAGATATGAGAAATTGATGCTATGTGATATGGATGCTTTGACTTAAATATGATGATAATATGAATTATCTGTTATGATGATAATATGCATTATCTATTTGTGGTGATAATATTGATTATCTGTTTATGTTGATGTTGAACTATCTATTATGATATTGTGAATTATCTATTTGTGTGTAAATGGATAATTGAATTGAATTGTTTTAAACTTTAAAACAACTTGGCCTTAAAAGACACGTTTGGATTTCGATGAGACCGGGATCGGGTTTTCCATATTTGGAAGTCCGAAAACCACATCGATTCCAAATTAACGATAGGTCGTGAATCTGAAGTGAAGATGAAGATTCAGAATGCAAGGGTTATCGTCATTAACTCTGAGGGTGATTCCAAAATGAGTGTAACGAGATAATGCCTTCGGTTTCGTTCGAACCCGGAACGAACTTGTATGGATTGAATGCTTACAAACCATCGTCAGGTGGGCGATGAGCATTCTAAGAAATGTGTTCTCTAAAGGTAATCGTAGCCTCAAGCCTCATCAACCGGGAATGGCTAAAACAGGGGAGGTGCAGCAAGGTTAGGTGGGTCATGCCCAAGTAGGACAAAATTTTCCCCTGTCTAGATGTCCCATTTTATTCGGCTGTGTGGACAGTTGTTAGCTCCAACTGTAGGGGTTGTCTTGTTCGGGACTGTTTAGTAAGGAATGGTTCCGGCCTTGTGTTGCAGGGGGTCGGGAGTGATCCTCGGTACGTTGATCTAGGCCACGTACTGTGACGGGCGGTACCCCGGTAGCCCTGCCATTGTATGGAATCCAAAATCCAATAAGCGCCAACGGTTTTGATTGTTTTACCCACTTTTGTGGCTAGTAGCTGGAATTTAATAATGTAACAATTTCGGTTATTTTCGATTTACTTGAAAACCCTAGACCTATTATAATATCACTGAATTTCCTATCAAATGTTTTGGTTAGCGTAAGGAAAAAACTTACCATATTTATTCGTGGGAAGTCTTACGTGATACCTTTTGTTTTCAAATGTTTTTCAAAGTTAAGCAACTTTAACCTGTTACTTATACCAGACCCATGTCTGACCCGGAGTTTATTTTTGTTTTTCCTAAACTCTCGGGTACCCAAATTTTTACGGGTAGCCAAGGGATTCAGGTTAGCTTTGACGAATTCTGGAGAAGCAATGGAGCAGGAGGCTTCAGCGTTGTGTGTATATATATATATATATATATATATATATAGTTCCGCTGTGTTGGTATCTTTGGGTTATTTGTTTGAGTTGTGTTGTATTAACTAGACAGGTGTTTATAACTGTCTAGTATGTGATGTATTATCTGTATAACTCTGATGGATTTTGTATATTATGTAAATACTTATGTGATTATTATAATTTATTCGTTCCGCTGTGAGATTCTGATGTTGTTGTTCTTTCTTCTCTATCTTTTCTATTTTCTCATCCCTTTCTTTCTTCAAGACGAAACGGATTTCTAGGGTCAGGAACCCGGGTCGTCACAGTTGGTATCAGAGCGCTAGGTTGAGTGAATACCTAGGCTCTTGAGTGATTTCTTTCTTGAGAGTGCGTATTTGTAATTTTGTAATATATATTTATATTTATTTCTACCTATTTGTTGGGTTACCTGTCCGGGTTATCCAATATAAGTTATAAGGATAGATAGGGTAGTGGTGTGTGTAACACGACTACCAATGGTTGGAGTATGAATATTTGAGGTTGGAAGTATATTTGTCGAGACTGTAGACCTAATACCGTCTCAAGTGAGCTTTGGGTGGTGTAAAGATTCCATTGATCTCTGAAGGAAACCTGTTAAGGTTCGGAGTTCATTTTGAAGCGTAAGTTTGGATGAGCTAGAGTTTGGACCCGTCGGATTGGCATAAGCAAGTCCGGATATCTTACCTCTGGATGTAGTAGCTGTGTGATGAGACACAGTGACTATGGAAGTCTCCGAAGATGTTTCTTTGGAATTAGTTACGGGGGTGTATCTGTTTCGCTGTTGGGGCTGAGTTCAGTAAAATGTTTCTGTTGTTTTGAGGTCCGAGTTTCTCGAAGAGCTCTGGGTTAGGAATTTCTTGGTATTGGTGTGTTGGCAAGGAAGTTTTTAACTTCTGCATCTGCAGTGGAGTTTAGAAACTGCAGTGTGGTTCCGTTTCTTTGATGGATTGGCTAGATAAGTGTAGGCTGTTCTGTTTGGTAAAGAGAGAACAGTTTTTCTTTGGTAGTGGGCTAGATTGATCGCAAAAGTGACTTGCGATTGTTTGAGTTTCTCTTGGGCTATCTGATTTTTCTGGATGTCTTCAGGAAGATAGAATTTTGTCCGTGTCTAGAGATTGAATTTGGTATCGACTGGATTCCAGGAGTGGTACCGATGTTCAGCTCAGTAGTAGGATGGTTTCTGAGAATGAGTTGGTGAAGCAGCTAGAGTTTTGGAGGAACTTTGAGTTTCTTTTAAGGATCTGATGAACCATAGTTCTAAGATATGTTGTCCAGTTTGTCCTCGAGATCATCATCAGCATTTTCATCTGCTCAGTCAGAGTAGCACAGTGGAAGCATAGTGGCAGCTGTTTGGAGCGGAAACAACTAGAATTTGCAGTGTTTTGGATTAGGGAGTTTCTACTGGAAATTTTTCAGGATCTTAAGGCCAGATCGGAGTACACCTGTTTTTATCCTTTCCAGATGAGAAGTAAGATCAGCCTGCTGATTTTGGAATTGAGTTGTGTTCTGATTTTTGAAGATAATCTTAGAAAGATCATTATGTTGGATTGTCTTTGGTCCAATTAGTTTCTGGGGGCATCGGCAAGTGTTGAGCTGATTAGGAAAGATGTAGGTAGCACAGAATCGTCCAAAGAGTTTTGTGGATAAGTGTTTAGTTTCATGATTGAATTGTCAATTTGGATAACTGAAATTCGATGTGTTTTGCGTATCTCTGAGGGAGTACATGTAAGAGCTATCTTTGATTGTAGAGTCAGCAGTTCAGAGAGTTTTGGTTGTTGAGTAAGACTTATCTGTAGTCTTATATCCTATTTTGTTTTGTAGATCCAGATGAGTAGAAACTCAGTAGTTTAGAATATTGGTTGTTTGAATTCTGTAGAGAGAGTATCCCAATATTTATACTTGGGGAAACTCGAGAAAATTCTATTAAGAATTTTTATCTGGACAATTAGATTCGAAGATTGGATGCATTGGTTGCTATGATTGTTAGCATATGATTGATATATGCCCGTGTTTCAATATTAAATCTGTAATTAAATTATTAAATAACCTTTGTTTTAAATTTCGGGGACGAAATTCTTTTAAGGGGGGAGGAATGTGATATCCAGGAAATTTTGACAATAACAATTTAATAATTTATGTCAAAATTTAATTGATTTGATCATATTGTTAATAATAAAGTTGAATTAAATTTAATAATCTTCTTTAAAATAAATATTTAAACTGATAATCTATTTTAAAGGCTAATAAATTATTTTGTATTTGAATATATACATATCTGTATATATTATAAATAGATAATCTTTGTTTAAAATTTAATATATATATAGGCCTGTTTTCTTATTCTAATATTTTTGATAAATTAAAAATTGGATTTAATTTGATATTAAGTTATTGAATAAATAACCGGATGATTTTAATACTCAAGCTAAAAACTCAATTATTTAAAATTGATTTTAGTTTAAGTTTAAATTTAAATAGAAAGGTTTGTTTTGTTTTTATGTAGCTAATAAAATAAGTAATTTACTGGATAAGAAGACAAATTCTTTTATGAATTATTTAATTTAATAATGAGTTATTTTTAAACAATATTAATAATGTAATATTCTTACAAATGGATTTTAATATAGATAGAAATTACTATTTCAAAATTTATTTAAATACATAAACATGAGAAGCTATGATATTATCATAAGTATAAAATAGATAATAAGTAATTTAGGTATTTGATAGTTTAAGTATAAAATAAAAGAGAAATAAGAATAAACAATAGAACTAAAATACTTAAGTTAAAATTTATAACAATGATTAAAACAACTTTATATAAAAAGAATGCAAACCAGGCTTTGTATGTTATGTTGCCTGTAAAAGATGCAAGGCAAGAACAAAGTGCAAAAGATAAGAAATATGTATATGCCTGTAAGAATATATGCAAGTACAAGTAAGAAAAAAAAACATAAACTGGCAAAGTGATCTTGTATGTAACCTGAAATAATATGCAGAACAAAGTATGAAAAGAACAAGACAAAAAGTATATATGCCAGGCAAGAATCTTTTATGCAAATAGTATACCTGACAAAAATAAACAAAGTGCAAAAGAAAATATTTAGTACATAAGGTGTGAAAGCAACCAGGCAAGAACAGGATATGAAATGAAATAAGACAAAAAGAAAATCAAATAGTAGCAAGCTTGTAAACAAGATAAGGAACCAAGACAGTAATAACATCATCTCAGCACAAATTTAGTCAATTCAAATTGTTTGAAAAATCTTTTCAGCCGAAATATCTAAAACTCATTGCAGTACAAAAAAAATCTTGCTTGACAAAAAGAAAAGTAATCTCTAGTCAAAACAGATAAAGTATAATCAGTAAACACCTCCCTGTATTAACCTATCTTCTTTATATATGGAATGTTTTTGTTCAATTCGTTCAACACAGCAAAACCAGAGAAAATAATAAGTTTTCTTTTTACAAACTTAAACAACTTTATCATACAAAACTTAAGTAGCATTACAACAAGAAAGGTGAGAAGATTAAAGGAAGACCAGAGCAAAACATTTCCAGTTTTAAATGTTCAAACTGTTCTCAAACAAGAAGTATTATGTCCATCTTCTTAAATCAAGGTGAGTAACTTCATTTTTTTTTTAAAAAAAACTTAAGGTAAAATTTGTTTGCTTGCTAGTATGTTTAAGTGAATAAGTATTTACAGAGGTATATATGTGAATATCAGGTGTGAATATTAAGTTTTGTGTATGCTGTGTATATGTGTTGTGCTCTGTTTGATTTCTGACCAGCATCCTTATCAAAATTCGATTGCTCTTGATCCAAACTTTGTTGAGGCATAAATCTTAAACAAGTATGTTCGTTAGATCATAGATTTTAGTTAAAAACTAGTTTAAGTTAAAATAGCTTTGTATTTGTTTCTGGAGATATTAAACTCAGTGTAAACTTAAATTATGTCAAAAATAAATTGTTATGGATTGTAAACTCAGGATTATGAATCAAAAATAATGCCCAAAATTGGATTTTCAAAACTAAAATGGAAGTTTTTAGTAAAGGGGTTGGTGTGTATTTCTGGTTTAACCAGAAATTAGAATTTTTGAGATTCCTAATGATCTCTGGAATTTGGGAGGTCGTGAATCATCCTGGAGGTAGATGGATGATGGGTGAATGGAGGAAAAATAGTTGGAGGTGGCGCAGATGACCGAGGCGTCGGTGGCGTGAGGGTTAAGTTCGTAAACCTAGTTTTGGAGAGTCGAGTATTTTTGATTCGTTCATCCTATAGGATGCATTGAGTTCGACGCGGTTTGGAGGGATGGTGGATAGGTCATAGGTGAAGCTGCGGCCGGAGTTTGGTGGCGAACGGTGGTCGGAGCGTCGAGCAGTTGGCGTTGACAGGTATGGGTATGGCGGTGACTTCAATTTTCAGGTTTGGACGAGGTCTCATTTTTTTTTATTTTTGAGAGTGGAAGTTCGATTGAGGGTTGAGGTGGTTGTTGAGTTGTTCTCTGACAGGGTGCGATCACTGTAGGCGATCAATGGTGGTTGGAACCACCGTGCATATGCACGGTGTTCATGTAAGGGGGGAGTTGTGTTTTCAGGAGATGGGACTCGATTGTTTACTCGAGTTGTTGGGGGTTTTACTTGGGTATGTTCGAAATTGACTCGGAGTAAATGCAGGAGCCTTGGTAAGTTAGTAACAGGTTTTTTTTTAAAAAAAACTGTAAAGCTTAAATTTTCTTTAAACTGGGGTTTAAAAATGACAAAATAGATGTTTAACATAGGTATTTAAATAAAAGATGAGTTTGGATTTCAATGAAGTTTGAATCTCAGTTAAAATAAGAATAAAGTTTTAAATTTTTAAATTATTTGAAACCACTTTAAAAAAAAAGGGATTGTTGCTCGAGTTTCACTCGAGTGCTGGACTCGAAGAAATTTGGGGTTTTACTCGAAGAAATGTTTGTTTATCTCGGGTATTTTTAGTTACAGGGTTTAGAACCTGTAAGTTTTATGAAATTTTTAAAACCGGGCTTTTAAATGAAAAAAATAGGCATTTAAACAAAGTTTAAATCAAGTTAAGTTTGGTTTCAAAAGTAGTTTGAATCTCAGATTTTAAATAAATAACGTTTTTAAAATTTAAATTTGTTTTAAACAAATTTGAATGATAAAGAGAATTTTTAAATTTGATTTGAATTCAAAATGAAATCGTGTTTAAATTCTTTCAATCTTCTATTTTAAGAAAATTATTCTTTTAGTTGTAAAATAAAAAGGAGTTTGGAATTGTTAAGATTAATTTTGATTTCATTTTAAATCTTAAATTTAAAATGAAAATATAAAAGTAAATTTAAATTAAATTGTTAAAATACTTTATTAATGATAAATTGATCATTTAATAGAAAAAGGTTTTTAAAGACTTAAAGATTTGTAATTATTAAGTTAACTAAGCGGATAATTAATGACCTGAACTAATAACTTGAAAATTAAAAGTTTAAATTTATTTAAATAAGGTATAAGTTAATTAAATTGAGGTAAATTAATTGGTAATTAAGAAATCATTGATTTAATAAGGTTTATTTTTTAAAAAAAAATTACGATTAGCCATCAATTAATGAATTAAGTGAGGAATAATTAATGAGTATTAAGATTAATATAAATGTAATAGATAATAAATTTTAGCTAATTACTTTAGAATTATAAATAGTTAATGAAGGACATTAACTTAGATTATGAAATAATCAATTAATGGGATTATTTTTATTAATTAATTAAATTATTCATTTAAGATAAGCAGTTGTGAATTGTTAAGTATAATTACTTAACGGAAGTAATTAAGGAATTAACTACTCATTGTAATTAATTCTATGAATTGTTTAAGTTAATTAATTAAGTTTAATTAATTTAATATATCATATGATGATGAGATAAGTATTATTATTTAGGGAAGTAATTGATGATAATTACTGGATGTAATTAACTGAGGGTGATTTAATAATGAAAGTAATTGGAATATAATTACCTTGTATAATTAATCAGGGGATTAATTAGAGAAAATTAATTAAGGAGTAATTAATTTATTTGATGAGTAATCAAAAATAGTTAATTACTGAATGGTATTAATCAGAGGTGATTAATAGATGTGGTTTAATTGAAGATTAATTACTTAAGGTAATTAATTTAAATAAGGAATTAATTAAAATGTAATTAGAAATCATTAATTGGTATAATTAATGATGGGATGATAAATTTAGATTAATTAATCAATAATAAGTAATTAAAGAGTAATTAATTAGTGTAATTAAGAAGTAATGTAATGTTTGTAATTTAAGGTTAATTTCTATATTTGGATAAGATAATTAATTTGTGAAAATAATTAAAGGATGATTACTTGAATATAATTAAATGTTAATTAATCAAGTGTGATTAATTAAAACGAATAATTAGTGAATGATCTATTAACTGATTGATAACTAATTAATAATTATATAAGCAAGATTTAAAATGGTGAAGTAATTAATTTAATTTACTTTAAATTAATTAGAGATGATATAATTAATTTAATTCATTTTAAATTAATTATAGCTTATATGATTGCTTATATATGGATGAATGAAATTGTTTACCTTGAATGATTTAAGATCTCAGATATGAGAAATTGATGCTATGTGATATGGATGCTTTGATTTAAATATGATGATAATATGAATTATCTGTTATGATGATAATATGCATTATCTGTTTGTAGTGATAATATCGATTATCTGTTTATGTTGATGTTGAACTATCTATTATGATATTGTGAATTATCTATTTGTGTGTAAATGGATAATTGAATTGAATTGTTTTAAACTTTAAAACAACTTGGCCTTAAAAGACACGTTTGGATTTCGATGAGACCGGGATCGGGTTTTCCATATTTGGATGTCCGAAAACCACATCGATTCCAAATTAATGATAGGTCGTGAATCTGAAGTGAAGATGAAGATTAAGAATGCAAAGGTTATCGACGTTAACTCTGAGGGTGATTCCAAAATGAGTGTAACGAGATAATGCCTTCGGTTTCATTCGAACCCGGAACGAATTTGTATGGATTGAATGCTTACAAACCATCGTCAGGCGGGCGATGAGCATTCTAAGAAATGTGTTCTCTAAAGGTAATCGTAGCCTCAAGCCTCATCAACCGGGAATGGCTAAAACAGGGGAGGTGCAGCAAGGTTAGGTGGGTCATGCCCAAGCAGGACAAGATTTTCCCCTGTCTAGATGTCCCTTTTTATTCGGCTGTGTGGACAGTTGTGAGCTCCAACTGTCGGGGTTGTCTTGTTCGGGACTGTTTAGTAAGGAATGGTTCCGGCCTTGTGTTGCAGGGGGTCGGGAGTGATCCTCGGTACGTTGATCTAGGCCACGTACTGTGACGGGCGGTACCCCGGTAGCCCTGCCATTGTATGGAATCCAAAATCCAATAAGCGCCAACGATTTTGATTGTTTTACCCACTTTTCTGGCTAGTAGCTGGAATTTAATAATGTAACAATTTCGGCTATTTTCTATTTACTTGAAAACCCTAGACCTATTATAATATCACTGAATTTCCTATCAAATGTTTTGGTTAGCGTAAGGTAAAAACTTACCATATTTATTCGTGGGAAGTCTTACGTGATACCTTTTGTTTTCAAATGTTTTTCAAAGTTAAGCAACTTTAACCTGTTACTCATACCAGACCCATGTCTGACCCGGAGTTTATTTTTGTTTTTCCTAAACTCTCGGGTACCCAAATTTTTACGGGTAGCCAAGGGATTCAGGTTAGCTTTGATGAATTCTGGAGAAGCAATGGAGCAGGAGGCTTCAGCGTTGTATATATATATAGTTCCGCTGTGTTGGTATCTTTGGGTTATTTGTTTGAGTTGTGTTGTATTAACTAGACAGGTGTTTATAACTGTCTAGTATGTGATTTATTATCTGTATAACTCTGATGGATGTTGTATATTATGTAAATACTTATGTGATTATTATAATTTATTCGTTCCGCTGTGAGATTCTGATGTTGTTGTTCTTTCTTCTCTATCTTTTCTATTTTCTCATCCTTTTCTTTCTTCAAGACGAAACAGATTTCTGGGGTCAGGAACCCGGGTCGTCACAAGTCAATTACGAATAGACACTTCTATTTTGAAAGAAAAGGAAATCACCTTTCAACGAAAGGTTGCAGCCATTAAAATGGATAGACTTTCTCAAATAGTAACAACACTTTATCTACACACTTTTAAATCTATAAATACCACTTTGATTGATAAGTAGATATCATCTAACTTGAATTAATCTATTCTTTACTCTCTTGATTTCTTAGCACTCTCTTAAGTATACACTATTTATATACTCTCAATCTAATATAACCAAAATATAATTTTGGTTAAATCACTTCATACAACTCAAAGCATTCATATTCATATACTTGAAGGAGATTATAGAAAGATTTGTACCATAAGTCAAAAACTGTGTTATTTGTAATACAAGATTGTCGTAGATACTTTTGTATTAGCCTATTCCTTCGGACGAAGTGAGGTTAATTTGTTTAAAGGGAATAACGAAGGGGAGCTTGGGACTGGACGTATGACAGGAGGTCCAAACTAGTATAAAAACTCTAGCTTGCACGCTTTTTATACTTTTTACTATTATTTCCTACTATTGCATTAACTTATACACTTGCATATTATACATAAGTTAGATGGTATACGATCAACAAGACTTTCACACATATCCTTCCATTCAACCGTAATATACCCGATGATCCATCTCAAAACTCAAATGATGACTTTCCACTACATCCTAACGATCTTTGTAAAGTGACTACCTTCCCTTTGTTTGCTTGCAATCCATTCTAGTAGAGTCGGAGTAACTTCCAAACGAGCCAAAACTGCATTCCTAATTAGAGCATCTACCACCACATTGGCTTTTCTCGGTGTATATAGGATATCCAAGTCATATATGGCTAGAAATTACAACGACCTTTGCAACCTCATATTTAAATATATTTTTATGAAAAATTAGTTCAAGGACATATGATCCATGAAGAGCTCGCTTTTCACCAAACAAGTAATGCCTTCACATCTTTAGTGCAAACACCACAGCTAATAACTCCAAACCATGTGTTGCATAATTCTTCTTATGAGGCTTCAACTGATTGCTAGCATAAGAAATAACCCTACCATTCTGCATTTGAACTGCATCAAGTCCTATACCACATGCATTTATATATATAGTCAATCCTCCACCTCATTTGGAATAACTAGAACATGAATGTTGGTCAACCTTTTCTTCAACTCAGCGAATGCTTCTTCACACTTCAAAGTCCAAATAAACTTCTTATCTTTCTTCATCAACATGGTCAGGTGCAAAGCAATCTTGGAAAAGTCTTGGATGAACCTTCTATAATATCCGACCAAGCCTAAGAAGCTTCGAACATCTGTCAGAGTCTGCGGTGTCTTCTGCTCTTGAACAACCGCTACCTTCATCCGATCAACTAAAATACCACCCACTAACACAACATGCCCAAGGAATGTCACTTCTAATTTCCAAAAATGACACTAACAAAATTTACCTTTTAAAGCTTGCTTCCTTATCATCTCCAGCACTACTTCCAAGTGGTGTGTATATTCTTCCTCGATCTTAGAGTAAATAAGGATATCATCTATAAATACTAACACAAAATTATTGAACCCACCTTTAAAAACTTTGTTTATAAGATCCACAAAATAAGCAGATGCATTGGTTAGCCCAGAAGACATAACCAATCACTCAAAGAAACAATGTAGTCCTCTAAATGACGTCAAGGGTATAATATCCTCAGCTACCCCAACTGGTGAAATCCTATAGCAAAGTCCATCTGGGAAAATACTTGTAACATTCTCGGATTTTAGTCAGAATTAATTTGATAATAAATTCAATTTTTGGAATTAAATTATGAAATTATTGGTAATTAATTTTAAATTTTGGAAAAATGATGAATTAATTGGGAAAAAAATTCCGTAATAAATAAAATGTGATTTTGAAATTTAATAAATATTGGAAATAAAATTGGATTTAAAGCTCTATATTTTAAAATTAATAAAATGATTGTTTTCTAATATATATATGTGTGTATATCTATTGTGATTTGGAAGTTATATCTTGAAATTAATATAATGATTTTCTAAAGGATAATTTAAGTTAAATTTAACATTTTAACACTAGTACTTATTTATAGTTTTAAAAATAAGTATAACAATTTAAGTTTAAAATTAAAATAAGATTTGATAAAGAGATTTAAAATATATTTTCTCTTAAAATGAATAAGTATAGTTAGTATATTTGTAAATTTAAAAATATAATACATATGTTCAAGAGTTTTGACATTTGTCAAATTTTATAAAACATAAAAAACATGTTTCATAAATAAAATATAGTAAGGTATTTTGACAAATGTTATAAATAAATTTCACAAAAGGACTTAAACACAATATAAGTAACAAATGACAAATGTTTAATAAGTAAGATATAAAATTAACAAGTGTTGGTTAATTTGAACAAGTGGCAAAAGATAAACTTTTCTTTTAATTTGAAATTTGGAAAAAAATGCATGAGATAGAGTAACCAGGCTACATTTTCTTCTTTCTCAAAATTAAAACTGAGTAAAAAAACAGATCAAAGGAGAAACAAAATTCAGTCTGGAAGCTACAAACCAGGAAATCAAAATTCAAATTTCAAGCCTGGAATCTCAATAATAAACTTCAGATTCAAAGGAAATTCAATACAAGTTACCAAAACAAAAATCGAGATCATTTTGCAAAAAAGATCATCTCAAACAAATGTTCAAGATTTCACCCTGAAAATCAAAATAAAACCAGAATTTCCAGATCAAAACTCAATATACATCAGTTCTAGATCAAAGTATCTTCAGTTTCAACATCATCCCAGTTTTCAAGCATTACCAGGCTTGAGGTCTCTGTTTCAAAACAATCAAGTAAGTAACATAACCATAGATCTGATCTTTAAACTGATGTGGTGATTACTGTTGGAAGTAAAGTTGTAAATATGTTTGCATATATGCATATATGCATGTATATATATATATATAGAAATAGATGAGTGCATGTCTGGGTACAAAGCAAATGCCTCTATTTATGTGCTACAGGTTTCAAACCTGTATAAGCAAAACTCAAATCTTTTTCGTTTAGCCTTTTTAGGTTAGAAAACTCTAAATGAAAGATGTATGCATATAAGTAAAATGATTTTAAAAAATGGTTTTAGGTTTTTTTATTAGATAAGTTTTTTCAAAATAAGAAATTTACAGTAATAATCAATATAAGTCAGAAAATCAAATGATCTAATTTCACAATTTGATTTCATAACTTGATTAGTATTTGGAAATTATGAAATTTAAGTAAAGATTTCATGATTTTTAAATTAGAGAATGTGGCATATTCGAGAGATGAACGAATTTGGGTTTTTTGTTAATTTATGGTGATCGGGGGGACGATGGTCGTCATGATGGAGGTGGAAGGTGGCTGGAGGATAGGGGGTCGTTGGAAAAATACTCGCTAGGGTTTTAGTTCACCATGGTGGATGATCAATGTCAAACTAGGGTTCGATGCCAGGTCTGGGTTGAGGGGTTTCCGAGGCTTTTGCGACGTTGATGGTTGACTGAAGTCGTCCGGAGTGGTGGGGATCAAAGCGTAGTCGTGTGGTGCGCCTCTGGGTGAAGTGGCGTGGATTACGGTCGCATGGATCGTCGTGGCGAGCATCTTTATGGACGAGATAGTTTGGGTCTGGGTTGTTCAAATTGCTTGATTTCGATTCAAGATAGAACAGTGGGATCTAGAAGATGGGAAGGCTTAGCGAAGTCGTCGGTGATGTGATGAAGCCTTTGTAGTTGATCGGCGTCGCGTGGTTCGCCGTGCACCATCCACACGTGTACATTTATTACAGATGTTTGAAACTTCAAGGAAGATCAAGTTTTTCTCGAAGACGTTCGCGTGTTTTTCTCGAAGACGTGAGGGTTTTCGAGTGACTCGAGATCTGAAGGGTTTTGCTTCAGGGACGAATCGTGTAGGCTTGGGATTGTTTATATGTTGCTATTTTAAGTTTATAAAGTAAAACTTGTATTGTTTAGAAGGAAATTTTTATAAAAATAGAACACAGTTTTTAAAATAAAGTAATGATCATGTTTTAGATAGGAAATCAAATTAAGTAATGTAAAATATGAAAAGCTTTTATTAAACATAAGAATACAAAGTTTAAAGCAAAACAAAATATGTATTTTCCAAATTTAAAGCAATTGAAGTGATAAAGTGTTTTAAGAAATTTATTTAATCAATATTTTAAATGAATAAGTTACCAAAGATTTATTGCCCAAATTCCAAAGTACAATCATTTAATAAGATATTGAAACAATGTTCAAATTTTAAATATAAAAGTTAAATTATTTAAATTTGTTTGTTTTAAAGGTAATTATATTAATGATGCAAATAATTACCAATGATTTTTATTTAAGTTAGTGATGTATTTAGAAGTTTATGAAAATAAAAGAAATTATCTTTAGTTAATTAAGGTTGTGATTTAATAAAGTTAATTAATTAGTGAATTGACTAAAAGTTAATTACTTAATGCAATTAATAATGGTTAATTAATTTATGTTAATAATCAAAGAATTTTCTAAATGGTGTTGCATTTCAAGCATTTAATTTAATTTAATTTAAATAAGTGTTTAATTGAGGTAAATGGTTATCTTAATTAATTAGAGATTTAGTTAACAAAAAGTAATTAAGATATAGTCACTTAATTGACTAAGATGATTAATAAATGTTATTAATTAAGATAATAAATTAAAGGTTAATTACTAAAGATTAATTGATTTATTAATTAAAGATTAATAGTTAAAAGTTAATTATAATTGAAGGAAAATTAATTAAATGGTTTGTAATTAATTATTGATAATTAACCGGGATTATAAATTTATTCATCTGGTTTAAGTTAAGTTATAATCAGGATTGTATAATTAATTCACAAGGAATTAAATTAATTAAAATGTTTAATTGAATTAATTAAGGATTTAATAATTGAATTTGTCATGCTTATAAAAGATTATTGAATATGGGTTTTCTTATGAATGGTTGTATTGAATCAGATTCTTGAATTGATTGTCCTATCCAATCTGTCATATTCTGTTCTATGAATTGAGCTGTGTATTAATTTATTTTTTTATATATGATACATTTGTATATTATCTGTGAGTCTGTGAATGAACGATAAGCGTTATAGATTATAGCGCTTATCGATATTGCTATACTTGAATCTGTAATGGTTGTTGACATTACATTATTGTGTAAAATCCCTGGACTAACCATACACACACAAATATGGATTGCACGAGGAAATCGGTTAAGTCATAGATATTTAAAATCTAAATATGATTTTTGAAAGTTGAATTTTATTGAAATGGTTTTGGAAATGGAATTGAGATAAATGTGAAAAGCTTTTGAAAAGGAGTTTTGAATATAAAAGTTATTCTGAATAACTTGATAAAGTTTTGAAATTTAAATAATTTGATTTGAATTTGAATTCAAGATTTGAATTTGAATTCTATGTTTGGAAATTATGGTTTAAAAGGGTTTAGTTATAAATGTGTTTATATGAGTTTTAAACCATTTTAAAAGTATTGTTTTGGGAATTTGAATTTACCCCAAGGGCTTTACCTTGTACAATGAAATCGGATTTTTCTGAAACGAAAACTATTTGTTTTCAAATAATAATAGCTTTCACATAAGGAAAGAATTTCCAATTTGTGTTGAAAGGATTTCAAGTTTGAAAAGAAAATGGTTTTCTAAGTTATGAATGAATCTTTGGAAATGATTTTGAAAGCTATGAATTTGAATCTTTGATTTAAAGATTGGAAGAGTTAATCTAATTTGAAGTGGAAATTGTTTTGAAATCTGTGAATGAATCTTTGTGAAAAATGGATGAACTTTGTGAAGTGGATCTTTTTGTTTAAAGATTTTGAAAATGGTAATTTGTTAAAACCATTTGAAAGGAAAGTTTTGGGTTTTAAGTTGTGACTTAACTGAAATCCTAATATCCATATGTTTTTAAATATTGCGCTCATTATTCGATTTAGCCGGGAGAGGACCTTGTGTCATATAACCCATTCCGAATAATGATACGACGTTATGGATAGCTTTTGAAGACTGGTAGTGAAGACCGGGTATTTTTGAGAACGAAAGGATTACCCATTGAATGTCTCTGCACTGAGTCATGCCGGTATAGAGATCTCCTTTTATGATGGAGAGTCCGATCGGGATTGTGAATACCCGGATTGCAAGGGCTTCTTTGTGAAGTGCCTTCGGTTCTGTTTGAACCCGAAACAGACTTGTATGGATGTGTGTCTGACGTTACACTTTGAGATGTAAAGCTGGTTTCTATCAAATACATCTCTGTTGGTAGCGGAGAATTTATTCTCTTAGCTTAACACCCTTCTTTGAGATGTACGAGCTCAGAGGCTATGTAGTTGATGGTTACTAATGATACATTCCCAATTTGGTAATGTGGCATACGAATTGTTGCTGATCATTTGTTGATCAAAGCATGGCTTTGTGAAAAGCGTAGCTTTGTGAACATGACCTCGTCGGACCTCACAACCTGGAATGGTCGAAACAGGAAAGTTGTGGCAATGTTATTTGAGGGTAGTACCCCCTGAGGGTATGTCCATTTCCTTCTGGATAGAGGTGGTATCATGGTATGGAGCCCAGATACTTAACCTATGTGGTTACCACAATACATTCCTTTGTGATTGTTGGTGTCGAGTGCTCGGATAAAGGTTGGTTACGACCGGGGGATGGCATACTCGTGTTAGTAGTTACCTAGATACAGAGGTAACCCGGCCTTGTGTTGGCAGAGATCCGGTTAGGTTCTCGGTCCCTCTAGAGGCGTACACATGTGGCAATGGGAAGTTCCTTCGCCTGACCATTTGTTGGAAATCCAATCACCAATACGCGCCCTTTACGATTGCAGTTGTATAACCTGCCATTCTTAGATGGTAGCTATAGCATGCATAATATAATGGTACCTATGCTGGCTAAGATTGTTATTATACTTTCGAAATGTTTTCCACTATGCACTAATAATAATATCAAAATAATTTTGCGTAGTAAGCGTGTTTGACTATCATAAGGATAAATCTACCCCAAGTGTGCGATTGCATGGTGTGTGTGCCGGGTGGCCTTATGGTGGTTTCATTTTCGAAAAAGCATTGCGGATTTCAATATTTAAATTTTCTTGTTGTTTGTTTTAAAGACAAACTATTTTTGTTTGCTCATACCAGTCCCATGACTAACCCGGAGTTTATTATTTCCTTCCTAAACTCTGGGTGCCCACAATTTTCCATACTGGCAGTCTAGAGTTGAGTTTTTTCAGATAGTCGAATAGTAGGTGTAAATTCGATAGCATTCAATCTCTGGATATTGGCAATTGCATTTAGATCGAGTTGCTTCACTTCAGCATTGATGGTAGTTCTCTCTTTTTGGTTTGGAGTCTTTCTAGCTTTGGAGCTTTAGCAATGGAGTCGCTATGTGTTGGAGTACCCATCTTGTTGAGTTTTGAAGATTTTATCTTTTGGGGTTAACTTTCCACTACCGATGGTTGCAAAGTCTAGACCATCTTCTGGTGTTGTCTTCCGCTATTGTATTTCTTTGGCTCTGATTTGTATTGATATTCATTTGTATCTGATATTGTATTCATTGTTTTATCAATGATATATGCATTATTTGCTTCCACTGTGTTGTTGTACTTAATGTGTTATAAGCTCCGGCACGAATTGGATTTCAACGGTTGAATCTGTGGCATTCGTACAAGTGAAGTACGGGTGTCGATTTTCGAATGCTGACATTTAGGTTATGACATCTTGGTATCAGAGCTGAAGGTTGAAACTTTAGCTCAGGAGTATAACACATTAGGTAACCCATTTGAGATAGGGTGAAATATACCATAGAATGAGTATCCCTAAGATATCCGTCTGTATGCCTTAGTAAATTCTCTTGCTATCTACTGATAGTGAGTATGAGTGCAAGAAGAGGACGAGATAGAGGACGGGGGAGTACCACTACATTGGTCGATACCCTACAACAACAGAAACAATCTTTCTCTATCAATTTCTTTTGTTCATCATCCGATTTCAAACTCTCTGATGGCTTCATGGCAGTTCAAGGGAGAAGCTTTGGTGTGGTGGTGGTCCGGCGAATCGTTGTTGATAAGTTCCTATCTCGTATTCTCGTTATCAGCTTTTCGTTTTAACTTAAATAAATTTGAAATTTTGAATTGAAATAAATTAGTTAATAAAATATGAAGATAGATTAATTTGTATCGATAAAACGATTTCGATTAAAACCAAATTTGAAATTCTATTGTAAGTTTTAGTGAGTATCAAAGTCCGAAGAGGGACAAGTTAATATACACTTTGGGTTATTCTGATCCGAGTTGGAATCCATACCTAGTGTTTGAGAATTGTGAAAGATTGAATCTATTTGTCAGTTCTTTTAGGTCTAGATATATTCTACGAATGGTTAGTTATCCTTCAGAATAATATATTCCCTTGTATATTTCGTAGACTGGATGACCTGAGTATATTGTGTAATATTGAATGAGTTTGTTCTCATAATTATTAGTGATATTCTGATTTGGTAAGCCAAATGCAGAATGGATATTTCAGTTTAATCTGGAAACAGTTTCTCTATCCTTGTGCGTACGTTATTCTTTGGTTGTATCCTTGTCTAACAAACTTTTAGGACGAAATTTTCTTAAGGAGGCGAATCTCTGACATTCCCGGATTTTAGTCAAAATTAATTTGATAATAAATTCAATTTTTTCAATTAAATTATGAAATTATTGGTAATTAATTTTAAATTTTTCTTAAATGATGAATTAATTGGGAAAAAATTCCATATAAATAAAATGTGATTTTGAAATTTAATAAATATATTGGAAATAAAATTGGATTTAAAACTCTATATTTTAAAATTAATAAAATGATTGTTTTTTAATATATATGTGCGTGTATATCTATTGTGATTTGGAAGTTATATCTTGAAATTGATATAATGATTTTCTAAAGGATAATTTAAGTTAAATTTAACATTTTAACACTAGTACTTATTTATAGTTATTAGAATAAGTATAACAATTTAAGTTTAAAATTTAAATAAGATTTGATAAGGAGATTTAAAATATATTTTCTCTCAAAATGAATAAGTATAGTTAGTATATTTATAAATTTAAAAATATAATACATATGCTAAAGAGTTTTGACATTTGTAAAATTTTATAAAACATAAAAAACATGTTTCGCAAATAAGATATAGTAAGGGATTTTGACAAATGTTATAAATAAATGTCACAAAAGGACTTAAACACAATATAAGTAACAAATAACAAATGTTTAATAAGTAAGATATAAAATTAACAAGTGTTGGTTAATTTGAACAAGTGGCAAAAGATAAACTTTTCTTTTAATGTGAAATTTGGAAAAAAAATGCATGAGAAAGAGTAACCAGGCTACATTTTCTTCTTTCTCAAAAGTAAAACTGAGGAAAAAACAGATCAACGGAGAAACAAAATTCAGTATGGAAGCTACAAACCAGGAAATCAAAATTCAAAGTTTCAAACCTGGAATCTCAACAATAAACTTCACATTCAAAGGAAACTCAATACAAGTAACCAAAACCAAAATCAAGATCAGTTTGCAAAAGATCATCTTAAATAAGTTTCAAGCTTTCAACCTAAAAATCAAAACAAAACTAGAATTTCCAGATGAAAACTCAATATACATCAGTTCCAGATCAAAGTATCTTTAGTTTCAACATCATCCTGGTTTTCTTGCATTTCCAGACTTGAGGTCTCTGTTTCAAAACAATCAAGTGCTTAAACTTACCATAAATCTGATCTTTGAACTGATGTGGTGATTATTATTGGAAGTAAAGTTGTAAATATGTTTGCATATATGCATGTATATATATAGAAATGGATGAGTGCATGTTTGGAAACATAGCAAATGCCTCTGTTTATATGCTACAGGTTTCAAACCTATATAAGCAAAACTCAAATCTTTTTCATTTAGCCTTTTTAGGTTAGAAAACTCTAAATGAAAGATGTACGTATACAAGTAAAATGATTTTAGAAAATGGTTTTAGGTCTTTTTTATTAGATATTTTTTTTTCAAAATAAGAAATTTATAGTAATAATCAATATAAGTCAAAAAATCAAATAATCAAATTTCACGATTTGATTTCATAACTTGATTAGTATTTGGAAATGATGAATTTAAATAAAGATTTCATGATTTTTAAATTAGAGAATGTGGCGTATTCGTGAGATGAACGAATTTGGGTTTTTTTTGTTGATTTTTAGTGATCGGAAGGATGATAGTCGTCGTGATTGAGGTGGAAGGTGGCTGGAGGATAGGGGGTCATTGGAAAAATGCTCGCTAGGTTTTTAGTTCACCATGGTGGATGAACGATGTCAAACTTGGGTTCGACGTCAGGTCTGGGTTGAGGGGTTTTCCGAGGCTTTTGCAATGTTAATGGTTGACCAGAGTCGACCGGAGTCGACCGGAGTGGTGGGGATCAAAGCATAGTCATGTGGTGCGCCTCTGGGTAAAATGTTGTGGATTACAGTCACCTGGATCGTCGTGGCGAGTATCTTTATGGTCGAGATGGTTTGGGTCTGGGTTGTTCAAGTTGCTCGATTTCGATTCGAGATAGGACAGTGGGATCTGGACGATGGGAAGGCTTAGCGAAGTCGTCGGTGATGTGATGGAGCCTTCGTAGTTGATCAACGTCGCGTGGTTCGCCGTGCACCATGCACACGTGTACATCTGCTACAGATGTTTGAAACTTCGGGAAGATCGAGTTTTTCTTGAAGACGTTTGCGTGTTTTTCTCGAAGAGGTGAGGGTGCTCGAGTGACTCGAGATCTGGAGTGTTTTTCTTCAGGGACGAATCGTGTAGGCTCGGGATTGTTCATTAGTTGCCGGTTTAAAGTTTATAAAGTAAAACTTGTATTGTTTAGAAGGAAATTTTTATAAAAATAGAACCCAGTTTTAAAAATAAAGCAATAATCATGTTTTAGATAGGAGATTAAATTAAGTAATGTAAAATATGAAAAGGTTTTACTAAACATAAGAATACAAAGTTTAAAGCAAACAAAATATGTATTTTCCAAATTTTAAGCTATTGAAGTGATAAAGTGTTTTAAGCAATTTATTTAATCAAGCTTTTAAAATATATCAGTTTCCAAAAATTTATTGCCCAAGTTCCAAAGTACAATCATTTAATAAGATATTGAAACAATGTTCAAGTTTTAAATATAAAAGTTAAATGATTTAAATTTGTTTGTTTTAAAGGTAATTATATTAATGATGTAAATAATTACCAATGATTTTTATTTAAGTTAGTGATGTATTTAGAAATTTATGAAAATAAAAGAATTTATCATTAGTTAATTAAGGTTGTGATTTAATAAAGTTAATTAATTAGTGAATTGACTAAAAGTTAACTACTTAATGTGATTAATAATGGTTAATTAATTTATGTCAATAATCAAAGAATTTTCTAAATGATGTTGCATTTCAATCATTAAATTTAATTTAATTTAAAAAGTGTTTAATTGAGGTAAATGGTTATCTTAATTAATTAGAGATTTAGTTAACAAAAGTAATTAAGATATAATCACTTAATTGACTAGGATGATTAATTAACGTTATAATTAAGATAATAAATTAAAGGTTAATTACTAAAGATTAATTGATTTATTAATTAAAGATTAATAGTTAAAAGTTAATTATAATTGAACGAAAATTAATTATATGGTTTGTAATTAATTAATGATAATTAACCGTGATTATAAATTTATTAATCTGGTTTAAGTTAAGTTATAATCAGGATTGGATAATTAATTCACAAGGAATTAATTTAATTAAAAAGTTTAATTGAATTAATTAAGGATTTACTAATTAAATTTGTCCTGCTTATAAAAGATTATTGAATATGGGTTTTCTTATGAATGGTTGTATTGAATTGGATGCTTGAATTGATTGTCCTATCCGATGTGATATTCTGTTCCATGAATTGAGTGGTGTATTAATTTATTTATTTATCTGTGATACATTTGTATATTATCTGTGAGTCTGTGAATGAACGATAAGCGTTATAGATTATAGCGCTTATCGATATTGCTATACTTGAATCTGTAATGGTTGTTGACATTGCACTATTGTGTAAAACCCTTGGACTACACCATACACATACAATATGGATGGCACAGGGAAATCGGTTAAGTCATAATATTTTGAAATCTAAATATTATTTTTGAAAGTTGATTTTTTTTATCGAAATGGTTTTAGAAATGGGATTGGGATAAATGTAAAAAGCTTATGAAAAAGTGTTTTAAGATAAAATTTATTTTGAATAACTTGAAAATGTTATGAAATTTAAATAATTTGATTTGAATTTGAATTCAAGATTTGAAATTGAATTCTATGTTTGGAAATTATGGTTTAAGAAGGTTAAATTATAAACGTGTTTATATGAGTTTTAAACCATTTAAAAAGTATTGTTCTAGGAATTTGAATTTAACCCTAGGGCTTTAACTTGTACAAATGAAATCGGATTTTTCTGAAATGAAAACTATTTGTTTTCAAATAATAATAGCTTTCATATAAGGAAAGATTGTCCAATTTGTATTGAAAGAATTTCAAGTTTGAAATGGAAATGGTTTCCCAAGTTACGAATGAATCTTTGGAAATGATTTTGAAAGCTATGAATTTAAATCTTTGACTTAAAGATTGGCCAGTTAATCCAATTTGAAGTGGAAATGGTTTTGCAATCTGTGAATGAATCTTTGTGACAAATGGGTGAACTTTGTGAAGTAAATCTTTTTATTTAAAGATTTTGAAAATGGTAGTTTGTTAAAACCATTTGAAAGGAAAGTTTAGGTTTTAAGTTGTGACTTAACTGAAATCCCAATATACATATGTTGTTAAATATTGCGCTCATTATTCGGTTTAGCCGGGAGAGGACCTTGTGTCATATAACCCATTCCGAATAATGATACGATTTATGGATAGCATTTGAAGACCGATGGTGAAGACCGGGTATTTTCGAGAACGAAAGGATTTCCCGTCGAATGTCTCTGCACTGAGTCGCGCCGGTATAGAGATCTTCGTATGTGATGGGGAGTCCGATCGGGATTATGAATACCCGAATTGCAAGGGCTTCTTTGTGAAGTGCCTTTAGTTCTGTTCGAACCCAGAATAGACTTGCATGGATGTGTGTCTGACGTTACACTTTGAGATGTAAAGCTGGTTTCTATCAAATACATTTCTGTTGGTGGCGGAGAATTTATTCTCTTAGCTTAACACCCTTCTCTGAGAAGTACAAGCTCAGAGGTCATGTAGTTGATGGTTACTAGTGATACATTCCCAATTTGGTAATGTGGCATACGAAGTGCTGCTGATCATTTTTTGATCAAAGCATGGCTTTGTGAAAAGCGTAGCTTTGTGAACGTGACCTCGTCGGACCTCACAACCCGGAATGGTCAAAACAGGAAAGATGTGGCAAGGTTATTTGGGGTAGCGCCCCCTGAGGGTATGTCCATTTCCTTCTAGATAGAGGTGGTATCATGGTATGGAACCCAGATACTTAACCTATGTGGTTACTACAAATACAATGCTTTGTGATTGTTGGTGTCGAGCTCTCGGATAAAGGTTGGTTACGACCGGGGGATGGAATACACGTGTCAATAGTTACTTAGTTACAGAGGTAACGTGGCCTTGTGTTGGCAGAGATCTGGTTAGGTTCTCGAGGCGTCCCTCCAAAAGCATACCCATATGGCAATGGAAAGTTCCTTGGCCTGAACATTTGCTGGGAATCCAATCATCAATACGCGCCCTTTACGATTGCATTTGTATAACCTGCCATTCTTAAATGGTAGCTGTAGCAGGCATAATATAATGATACCTATGCTGGCTAAGATTAATATTATACTTTCGAAATATTTTCCACTATGCACTAATAATAATGTCAAAAGAATTTTGCGTAGTAAGCATGTTTGACTATCATAAGGAGAAATCTCCCCCAAGTGTGCGATTGCATGGTGTGTATGCCGCAAGGCCTTATGGTAGTTTCATTTTCCAAAAACCATTGTGGATTTCAATATATAAATTCTTTTGTTGTTTGTTTTAAAGATAAACTATTTTTTTTTGCTCATACCAATTCCATGACTGACCCGGAGTTTATTGTTCCCTTCCTAAACTCTAGGTGTCCATAATTTTCCACATGGACAGTCTAGAGTTAGGTTTTTCAGATAGTCGAATAGTAGGTGTAAATTCCATAGCATTCAATCTCTGGATATTGGCAATCGCATTTGGATCGAGTTGCTTTACTTCATAATTGATGGTAGTTCTCGCTTTCTGGTTTGGAGTCTTTCTAGCTTTGGAGCTTTAGCAATGGAGTCATTATGTGTTGGAGTATCCATCTTGTTGAGTTCTGAAGATTTCATCTTTTGGAGTTATCTTTCCACTACCGATGGTTGCAAAGTCTAGACCATCTTCTGGTGTTGTCTTCCGCTATTGTATTTTTTTAGCTCTGATTTGTATTGATATTCAGTTGTATCTGATGTTGTATTCATTATGTATCAATGATATATTCATTATTTTCTTCCGCGGTGTTGTTGTACTTAATGTGTTATAAGCTCCGGCATGAATCGGATTTCAATGGTTGAATCTGTGGCATTAGAGTACAAGTGAAGTACGAGTGTCGATTTTCGAACGCTGAAATTTGGGTCGTGACAATACTCGTCATGGAGTTGGTCAAATATGTCGTCTGTACAAGGTAAGGGATACTTGTTCCGAATTGTCTTCTTGTTCAGCATCCTATAATCCACTTGAATTCTCAAAGAACTATTAGACTTTCCAACAAAAACTACAGTCGCTTCCCAACTTGATTGACTTGGTCTAACCAGTTTTCTTCTTAACAAATCATTTGTTTGATCCTTTAATTCCTTCTCTCTCTGATCCATTTTACGAGTAGGTTGAATAATAGGCTTCCAAGTGAAAATTAAATCAATATGAAAACCAATCTTCCAATGTGGAGGTAGTATGTTAACTTCTTTAAAAATATTAGGGAAATCATTAACAATTGCTATCTATCCCAACTCTGCCTATGATGATTCAAGGGCATACAAGAAACTACTTATCCGTTTATCTAGATCTTCACATGATATCTCAACTTTCCTTCCCGTCCCCCTTCTCAACACTAAAGTCCTCTCACCATAATCTAAGACGGCTTCAATTTCTGACAGCCAATCCATACCAAGTATAACAACAAACCCCTGAAAATCTAGTACAAACAGGTCACATGAAAAATTGTGGGTAAGGTAAATAATTTGCACATTCTCACAAATCATGCATAGATTAGTTACACCTTCTATGGGGTTAGACGCACAAATAGGGGTTTCTACAATTCTTAGGGAAAGTTGCAATTTACCTACCAATTCTATGGAAATGAAACTTTGGGAAGCCTCGGTATCAAACAATACTCAAATAAAAATGCCATTGACAATTAAAGTACCTTCAAGAACTCCTTTTCCTTTGACATCCCTTGAGGTTGATGGTTCAACCTAATGGCATAAACCTTGACTTGCCAACCTTTCCTCATTAGCGGGCAATCCTTCATCATGTGCCTTAGTTGCCGACAATTGTAGCAAAGTGTCTTATGAATCATTAGAAAGATAGGTCCCACCCGCTACTTTAAAGCTTTCGAGTGTTTACAAAACATTACTAGATGGCCCTTTTGCTTACATTGAAAACACTCAACATCCTTGAATTTGTTCCCTTGATCTCCTCTTGAATTTCCCTTCAACTACTTCGTCCATTGCGGGTTAAGCTTCATTTTGTTTGAGTTGCTATTTTTGTTGCTAGGTGATGCTGCTGGCTTTTTCTTCTCTAGGACTTCATATAGCAATGCCATATCCATTAACTCCATAAAAGATCCCTTTAGATTGGCAGACATCTTCTCCTGAAATCCTTCCCTCACAAATATCTCATTCTTCTTAAGTAGGGTATCAATCAAATCCGAACCAAATCGTGATAGCTTATTAAACTTAGTTTCATATATAGCTACGAACAAATCTCCTTGCTTAAGATCCTAGAAACACCTAAACATCCGGGTCTTTCCTGCAACGGGCATGAACGGGTCTTCAAACACCTCCTTAAATCTAGCCCAAGGAAAATCATTCTTCGTAACATTCACTGTAAAAGATCCCACCATGCCACAACTCCATCTTGCAACTGCCAAGATGCTACGAAAGACATCTGCTCGTCTGAAATATCCAATCACATGAAAATCTTTTCACAAGAACGAAGCTAAACTTGGACTTCGATGATGGATTCCGTACCCTTGAATGGCCTCCTAGATTAGTATAGTCTTTGCATAAAGCCGCAAAATTCACTATAACATCCCCCATTTGAAGGCCCAAAACTAACCGCTATGAATGCTACAGTCATCCGTAGATATTAATTCTCGGTGATCAAATGCGGTTATGTTAGATACATTGATATACCAGATACATATGAATACGAAAGATTTTTAACTCGGTTTTAAAAAAAAATTCTCATTTCATTACTGATAGCATTTCATATTCATTACATAGTCCCATACGTAAGCAAGTTCAAAGAAATTATAATTTTTTTACAAATTATGCAAAGAGCGACATATGAAGATGCCCCTTTGGTTGATCAGAGTCTAAATATAGGCACTAAACCACTTTTCCATTACATCCAATAACATGGAGGAATCAAATAAAAGGAACTCCTAATAGCTAGCTTGCCTCCTACAGGTCTCCAGAAGCGTATTCGTCTAAAGGAGAACCTGAAAACCTTAGCTCTCAAACTACTCAAAATTAATTGAGCACCGAGAGTTAAGGGGAAATATAAACTTTGAGTCGGACAAAAAGTCTGGTGTGAATAATAACCTAACATCTCGAACCATATAGATGTATAGTATGACCACGACGCTTAGCGGTACGGATTTTCCACTCACTAGTATTCTAACCCAATTTATAATAAATATATATGGTGAAGGTGCACCTGCATCCACAATGGTTAAGACATAACATAGTAAAATGTATCATGATGATATGTTAACATGCAATATGCTTTGGATTTCCTATCCCCATTTACCTGAATATCTAACTCAAGTTATAGTATATAGGGTCACTATTAATCTATTTGTTTTCATGGGCGGACAAATAACCTGTTCCAAACTTATGGACTACTTGTCCAGTTTCATAGTTTTCATGGGATCACTAAGAACCTATTGGTGTCTAAAAATTACATCATCTAATAATAGTTTTCATGAGGTCACCATCAATCTATTGGATTCTCCAATAACATCTCTCATATCATAGTTCTTATGGGGTCATTAAAAACCTATTAATATCTTTCAATAACTTATTTCGGACATGGATTTTATGGGATCACTAAGAACCTATTGGCCCCTGCCAATAAAAATTTCCATACTTAGTTTTCATGGGCTTACTAAGAACCTATTCAGACCAATAATCCTTTGATCAGTCTTTCGGTATCCTATATTCTGGTCTGTCTAACATCTTGGATGCAATTCTACTCACTCAAGAGTCAACTCAATGTATATTCATTACTGGTCAACCTAGCTGCTCTTTCTTCCCTTAACACCCTAAAATGCAGTTATGGATTAATTATGAAGTGAATATGTTTATAGAAGCATACATGATAAATGATCAATACATAATAATATAAACTTCAATAATTTAATTCCTTGTAATCATTTTTCTAATTAAAAATGGTGAATGCCCTTACCCCACTATCTTTAGCAAGGACAACTTCTTTAAAAATTCCAAAGTGTAATGCCATTTCAAAACTCTTTCATACTGCCATGGGTTTTAACTTTAAAAATGAGATTGGGTTTTTTATTTGAAAACTAAGGGTTACGACTAGATCCTTCGGATCATTGTGACATCATGAGTTACCCTCTACCGCTCTCCCTTTTGAAAGCATTACTTAAAATCTTAGACCTTCTCTTTGGAAACCATTGAAAATTTACCTTTCGAAAGCATTGAAACCTTCCTTTCGAAACATTTAAAAATATACCTTTCAAAACACTTAAAATTTACCTTTCGAAGGCATTAAATTCATGTAGATCTATGAAAGCATGGCTTCGAAACCATTTGAAAGTGTCTCTTTTGAAATTATTGGGTTTAATATTAAATATAACTACTAGGTCAAAGGGAACAAAAGCGAAAGCTTTGCTTTCGAAAGCATTAATCTTAAGAAAAAGAATTAGGGAAGAAGATAGCTTTGAAACCATCCTTTCAAAACCATTGCCTCCATAACCATTTATAAAAGTGGCAAAAAGGACCCTTTCGAAAGCATTGGGAAGGCGGGTTCAATGTTAATAAAAGAAAGCCTTCCTTTCGAACTCATTGTTATAAGGCTATAAAGAAAAGCGGCCTTTAACCAATTCGAAAGGTATGAACGTGGCAGCTAGGTATCGAATGAGTTCAAAATGCAGCAACTCTATTGAAAGCTTCTTTAAAAACAAAGGCAAGTTGGACCGATTCGAAAGCATAGAAAACTAGCTTCAATCCCTTCAAAAGCATGCCTTCGACCCAGCCCCTGCTTGCGTTTTCCAATACACTACATATCAATGGCTTGATACCATGTGCATTGGTTTCGAATGAGTGCGAAAGATCATTAGCAGAAGTATGATGACAGAAGCAAGTAAAAGAAGTGGAAAAGTTAATTTGAAACAAAACCAAGCGTTAATGCATTTCATAGTAATTCCTTTTTTCCTAACTTGCATAATTTGTCAAAATATGATTGGTTGTCAATTCTTTATAAAAATTCTTTTCTAAAAGACTATCGAATTCAACAATTAACAAATGAAATCATTTTAGCAAATAAGCCCTTTCCCTAAATAAAACATTTAAGTCCTCTAACTTAAAAAATTTAATAACCATAACAAAACACTTAGGAAAAATCCCCGAAAATCATAATTATTCACTTTTAATATGTTTTCTAACATATTTAAATGTCTGACCCAAAAACGTTATTTAATTGCCTTAAATAATTTAAACCCAAAATTATCTATTTCTTCCATTCAAAAGTCATAATAAATTATCCATAGCTTAGAATAATAAGATAATTTTAAGCCATCTCCAAAATAATGTTCTATTAAAGTATTAAAACATCACAATATTCGACAATCAATTTTCACGAGTTTAACCTTAAAATCGAATTATAATATCCCACAAAAATCCTTGTTTAAATTATAACATGGCATAAAATCAAAGCATATCACCATCCATCCATCCAATGGGTTTAAACCTTAAAATCGAATTTAAACATTCAAGAAGACATATATATAAGATGGTTTGGATCATTGTTCACATTGTTTGGATAAGGAACTTGAGATTTGTTCTTGCTTTAATCTTCCTAGCTTGTATCTTAGCCTCTAATTGGTTTTTGAAGTCCTCTTCTCCTAGGCTTATGGCTGGTCTATTTCTCCTTTGTTTATATTATTGGTTTATGAAGATGTGGACGAGAATGTGGTAAGGGGTTTAGGGTCTATGGTATATGACTATTCCCTTTTACCCTTGCCTTATTCTCTTAAATCTCTAATACATAAATCACACATATATTCATTTAGTTAATGCACGACCCTAATAAGTTCTCAAATCTTAATTTCCTTACCACTTTAGTCTCTCAATCATTCTATTGAATTTGTCTAATTAAATCTCCTGAATAATGCTATTTAAAATTAGAGGTCTTATATTCACATAGTGTTGCATCGGTATTGCCTCTTCAATTACTCTAACTCTTCCAACATTTGGAGCTTGAACATTGGTGGTCATGGTGCTACTAGCTCCTCTACCTTGTCTTGTCCTATTACTCATCTCTACTACCTGGATATAGTAAGATAAATTTAGAGTTCTTAGATGAGATAATCTTAAGGAAAAAGGGTACCAAATCAAATATGTCAAAGTTGATCGAAATAATTCGAATATGTATGTGTATGTATGGACAAATTAACAAAATACATGCTCTTATAGACTAAACTCATTTTAGAGTATTAATATCTCTATCTTTAATGAGTTAACCCTAAACAAGGTCTAGGTGTTCGCTCAACCAAAGTTTTGATACCATGTGTAACAGTATGGCTTTCTTACTCCTAAGATTATACTTAATATATCCATGGTATTCATGTGCTGGTTATCATGGTGTCCGAAAGACAAGTCATTGGGGTAAAAAGAAAATAAAAGATAAGAAGAAAGAAACACAATCCCACAATGCAAGAAATTATATATAATAGAATATAAGATACTACATGTGCTCACTACCAAAATAAACATCAAAGTCACAATAGGTACTAACTTCAGCCAGGGACAGTTATAACTTCCTTTCCCTACAATGCCGATACAAAATATACATACACAAAGAAAATAAAATAGATAACTAGGTAACACCGAAGTCCGAATCCTCCTACTCCATGCTCCTCCAAAATGCATTCATCAGAACTTGGACTACTTGGCTACTTATACAAATTTGAGTACCTAAGAGTTTTAGAAAAAGAAAGAAAAACTCTAGGTCAGGCATGGGTCTGGTGAGCAAATTCCAAACAACTGAATTTTTATACTTATAAAACTCTTTAAAAATAAAGGTATCTCATAAGATCATGCCCCACATAATCACGGATGAGTTATTATCTTACGGTAACCAAAACATTTTTATAGAAAATCCAATAGTTATAATAATGTCTAGGATTTAAAATAAATATTAAATATAGCTAAAATGGTTACATTAATTATATTCTAGCATAATAGGTACACAACTAAGTCCATAAAGGAACTTATTAGAGAATGGATTTCATACAATGACAAAACTCTAGGGTACTGCCTGTCAAAGTGCACATTTAGAAAAATGTACCAAGGGCCTCGCATGGACCCCCTACAAATCAGGACCGCTCTACCAATTACTAGATAGTATGGAATATATCTCCACCCCGGATGTGATGAACAACTATACCGGGGTCATTAGCATACATAATCTGGAAATATCGATCTAGATCAGATGATGACCATACACTAATGGGTGCGACCCACGCAGCCCTAAAGCATATCTCCTATTTTTGTCAATCCCAGTTGTGAGGATTGAGGCGACGTTTACCTTTTTATATAGCAATCCCACTTGAATTTCTAACACTTCCCTTTAAGCGACAATACAATGCTTGCATTCATTCATACAAGTTGTTCACGATATGAACGAACCGAAGATGCTACTTCAACTACATCCTTTTTGGAATCACCCTCAGGATTAGTAGAAAAAATCTTCATCTTCGATTCCATTATCTTCCAGATGTTTTCAGTTCGAACATTTACGTTGGTTCGAAGTTGTGTGGTTAAAGCGCTTAGCCGTGGAGGCATGAAAAGTTACAACAGAGATAAAGCAGGGATATAATGGAGGTGCAAAAAACTTCATTATATATAAATCTAAATATTTAAAGTTAATATATTCTCATTCTCACACCATTTATATAGAAAAATAAATATTTTTTAATCTTATATAGAAAAAGAAGAATATCATGATTTATACATATTATATTTGGTGATTAAAATAGATTTTTAACTTATATTGAGCACTTATGCCTTAAAATTAGGTCTTTAATCCAACTTTATTGATTTAATTTAAAAGAAAACCACTCAAATCAACTTTTGTATATTAATGTTGCTAAAGCGAGTGCTAAAAATGCCTTGATTTAACGAGTGTAGTGGAAAATAGTGGGGCTAAAAGCGGATCTACTATTTAATAGTGCTAAACTGAAATAGCGTAACAGTTGGAGAGCGCTATGCACTATAGTGGGAATTTTTCAGGGTTTTAGCGGGGCTTTAACTGCATATATTTGAAGTGGTTTTTGGATAACTCATACTTTTTGATCTCAGTCTCTTCAAACCACTACTCGATAAATTTAAAACTAGTTAAGTTATCGATAGTGAACAAATCCACTATCTGGGGTGAGTATAAATCTGCACATGGAAAGTAAGACATCCTATACTTATTCCCACTTTTTGATTTCAAATAGTACCATACTTTGATTAACAATGAAGTCGGACAAGTTAGAAAACTATCCTTGCCTCAACATTCATTCTTACTTCTTGGAATAGAGATAAGTTTTCATATCTCATAATTTGATGTTAAATATGCAATGAAGTACCTTTCATATACATAATTAGTCATGACCCAATTATTGAAATTAACTCTCTTGTTTTTATCACGTTTTCGACATTTCGACTTCTCTATCCCTCGCTTGGAAAATCTGATTCTAGATCTCACAGATAGAGGAAAGTTTGCTCATCGGCTTTTTGTGCTAAATAATAGATGACTTATTTCAAATAAAACGTGTCAATGTTTTAGCGTAACTTATCACATTTGTTTGGTTACCTAATGACACATATAAAGAAATCCCTTGTATTCAAAAACATACTTTGTAAAAGAAAGATGCTTTTAAGCAAACCAACCTTTGGAAATAAACCGATTTAAATTAAAACTCTTTATTTAATTAATTAATAAAAATTTGTACCATTTATTTAATTAATAACTAAATAATAATTGGAACTTACTTAATTTAATAATTAAATAATAATTACCTTACTTAATTAATAATTAAATAATAATCAACACTTTACTTGATTAATAATTAAAATAATAATTAACTCTGCTTTATTAACAGTTAAATAATAATTATCCCAACTTAATTAATAATTAAATAATGATTATTGAAAATATTTTTAATATATTAAAATTCCTTTATAATAATTATAACATATTCTAAAAGACCTTATCATAAATGATTGAAGTAAAAAATCTTTTTAATTTACACAAAAGTTGTCGATTTACGAACTACATTAATAGCGACTATCGCTATATGAACAATAACTTTTAAACCTGTTTTATACATCAAAATAGCGTTTAAAGATTTTCCTTCTATATTTCAATTAACTTAATAACCTTGTATAAAGGTTTGAAAACAAAACGTAAAGTTCAAAAAACATTTAGAAACATTTAGAAACCAAGTAAATTAGTTTTTAAAACACATGGATCTCGATGTCGAAACATGGACAGGTTTAATGCTCACTTTCCATACAACATATGACTATCCATAAACATAAGCACATGCATATACACAAATGCAAGTAGCATTCATACCATAAGGAAGAATTTAATCAATGGGAGAGTTTGAAAAGTAGTCAACACTTTATGGTTGAGAGTCAATTATTCTACTATCAAATATCTTACGAATCAATTCATCATTCTTGGACCTCGCTTAAAAATATTTTGACTCTTCCATGCTGTGGACCATCACTTGCACATAATCACTTAAACATTTCGACTACGTTTTCAAGTCCACAACAAATCATCACATATAAACACATAAATATATAAACACAAGCAATATTGCTTTCCAAACCAAAAAACTAACAACTATTATTATCACCAATAATAAAGTTTAAAACTTTGGTTTTAAAGGTGAGATTTACTCACCAAAATCAACCAAATTCAAATCAAACTGCCACTAAGCTTCGCGCCAACACACAAACTAAGGTTCGGCCTAGGTTGAGAAGGGATCTACCTTGTTTGAAAAATGGATTTCGGGTCATAGTTTTTGAAGCCCAAAGAAGTTAAAACGATGATTTTTTTTTAATATATTTTAAGGGTAAAAGAAAGGAATGTTAACTTGATTTATTTAAAAGAAACCATGGAAGGCAAGATGAAAGTTTGGAAAAACAGAGAAGAGTTTGAAAATAGAGGAAATGAAATAAGAAATGGGAAAAAATAAAGTTGTTTTTAAGTAAATTGAAAGTTAGGAAATTACCTTTATACCCTTTACCCTCCGTATTTTCTTGCTACCTCACCCACTTCCTTACCCACTCTATAAGCAATCCATCACCTTCCCCCTCATTCCATCACTTCATCACTTTTTGATGTGATGTTACATTTTACACATTTTTATTATACTTTAAAATTTTAAAAGAAAAGTCAACATTTATTATTTTACTTAAGAAAATAATTTAAACTTATTTGACCCTAACCAAAGCATATGTTATTTATATATGTGTATATATATCTTGATGAAGTACTTACCTCGTTGAAGCATCGGCCATACTTAGGTCGTCCACGACTCACGACCCATCACCCATTACCGACTCACGACTCAGCCCCGCAACCTAACTCCAACACCCTATCTCTTATGTCGCTACGCGACTTAACCCGATCCTGCGATCCAACTCCAACACCATATCGCGACTCAAAATTAGGTCGCGAACGACCTACTCCCCACCTCCACTATAAATCGCGAGCTATCCTAGGTCGTAAACCCTTCTGCCGAAGCTACCTCGCACTGTCGCCTAGACCGTTCCTCCACTCTAGCTCGAGAGCGACTCATCTAGGTCGCGAACTGATCGAAAACGTGGGTACTTCATTGAGATTAAGTCGCGTAGGTGAAATTGAATATATTTAGGTCGTGTGAAGTGAATCAGACTATGTCGCGAGCGAGTTTCATCCCTTTTTCTAAGTCGCGAACGAGTTATCCTCTTTCATAAGTCGTGAACCAAGATTTCTTAAGTCACTGAAGACATATTTTAGGTCGCGTGAAGAACTGTAAGTCGCTGATCGTATTCCTTAAGCCGCGTGCATTCCATAAGCCGCTGCTGAGCTATCGTCAGTTGTGTGAAGCATTTTAAGTCGCGTGCGTTGTTTTTTTTTAGGTCGTTATAAGTCGTGTACTGATTGTGTTGTAATTTTCTTAAGTTTTTGTATTGTGTCATAAACCCTATAAATAGGGATGTAATGTCATTATAATTGGTTGTTGACTTTTGAATAAAATTCCTTTTGATTGCTTTGTGCTTTCTTATAATTGATAGTCGAGTGTGATCTCCTATCTCCACCTACGTCATTCGAGTGCGTTCGAATCAACGTTTGTTGAAGCCGATTCATGGAATCAAGTGTGCTTGATCAACGTAGAAGAATCGTAGATCTTTGTTTCTCGGTATCGTGCGCGATCAACGAGACGAAGATAGCTAGAATCCGGCATCTTTGGATCAACGGATTTGGGCATTGCAGTATTCTCAACTCACCGATTGCTACTTACATCGATTGAAGTTTGTTTTGATTTATCCGCTGCGTCAGTTTGGTATCAGAGCTTGTTTTAGCCAATCATAGCTAAATCGGGTCTTGGAGCCAAGTATTCGAAGTTTGAAGTTTATGTTCGTCGTGTTCATATTGAAGTTGCAACAAGTTTGGGGTGTTTGATCCATAATCATTTGGATCAAAGTGTGGAAAAGGTGTTTGAATTTGCGTGGGAGGGTTTGCATTCCAAAGTGAAGTTCGAAGCAAGCTTGAAGCCGTGCTAGTTTGATTTGAATTGTAGTTTTGGAGTTGTTTTGTTTGAAGATTTTTGAAGTCAAATTTGTTGAAGTTTGATTTGTTGAAATTTGGAGATTTGTTGAATTATTTGTTTGAAGTTCAATCATGCCTCCGAGACGAGCTCAACGTCATCGTAATATTAATGCCTTGTATGGAAGAGAAGAGGCCGATGAAATGGAGCAACGAATCAATGAGAGTTTCACTGAGAAGTTGAATGAAGGAATTGGTCGCTTAGAGAGAATGATGCTTGAAATGAATCAAAGTAGAAGAAGAGTTTCACCTGAATCGAGCCATGGGAGAAGTAGAGCTTCGATACATTCAGATCGGGAGAGAAGAGAAGACCATAGAAGTGTTGATAATCATGATAGGAATGTTGATCGAAGGAGTGGTAGTAGAGATGTTGGAGGTCGTGATCGACATCAATATACTTCAGATTTTGATGAGGAGTTTGATGGTGATAGGGGAAGTGTTCACTATCAAGATAGAGAACAAACACGACGTCAGAATCGAGATGTAGACGATGATCGTCGATGGGAATCGGGAATGATGATGGAGATTCCAGAATTTAAAGGCGGGATGGTTGCTGAGGAATTCTTAGACTGGTTGTCAAATGTTGAGGAGATCTTTGATTTCAAGGAGGTTCCGGAGAATCGCCGAGTGAAGTTGGTTGCTACTAGGTCGAGGGGGAGAGCTTTGGCGTGGTGGCAGCAAACTAAACTTACACGAGAACGGATGGGAAAGTCGAAGATTGTAGATTGGGAGAAAATGAAGAAATTGATGAGAGCTACATTTTTACCATACAACTATCAATCACTTATGTACCAGAGATTGCAGAATCTAAAGCAGGGGACGAAATCAGTCAATGATTACGCCGATGAATTTTACCAACTCATTGCCAGGAATGATATAATGGAGACGGAAGAACAACTGACTGCTAGATTTGTTGGAGGGTTACGAATGCAGATCCAGGATATGGTTAATATGTTTGATCCGAGATCTATGGCTGAAGCGCACCAGAAAGCGTTGGCTTGGGAGAAGCAGGGAAGGCATGGAGGTGGTGTGTTTACTAATTCCAACAATCAAGTGAAGGGTGTTAGCGGAAGTTCTAATGTTTCTAAACCTGTCAGTAAACCTGTAGTAAAGGAGGGTGAGAAGGCGAAGGTTAACAATGGTTTCAAATGCTACAATTGCCAGGAGATGGGTCATAAAAGCAATGAGTGTCCAAAACCGAAGAAACGAGCTATGATAGCTGAAGTTGAAAGTGAGGATGCTGTTGAGGGTGAAGATAGTCTAGTTGAGGAGAATGAACAGGATATCGCATCGGGAGACGAAGGGTGTAATCTAATGATGAGGAGGTCTTGTTTAACACCAAAGCAAGAAGATGAAGCTAGTTGGTTGAGGAGTAACATCTTTCAGTCGACATGCACTATATTGGGAAAAGTTTGTAAATTTTTGATTGATGCAGGAAGTTGTGACAATATTATTTCTACAGAAGCGGTGAAAAAATTGAAATTGAAAACGGAAAAACATCCAAATCCTTATAAGTTAGCGTGGCTGAGAAAAGGAGGAGAGGTGAAGGTGGATAAGCGAGTTCGAGTTCCATTTTCTATTGGGAAGATATATAAAGACGAAATCTGGTGTGATGTAGTTGAGATGGATGTTTGCCATTTGCTTTTGGGTAGACCGTGGCAGTATGATCGAGCGGTGCAGCATGACGGTCGAACCAATAGTTACAGTTTTATGTTTGAAGGCGTTAAGATTATTTTAGTTCCAAAGAAGAGACAGCAGGGAGAGAGTAAATCTGAGGAGATTGAAGAGCTGAAAACTTTGTTAACTTTGAAGGAGTTTGTTAAGGAAGTTGAAGAGGAGCCTGAAGTATTCCTGTTGATTGGGCGGTAGTGTAGTGAAGAGGTTGAAATCCCAGAAGAAGCGAAGCCAGTTTTGAAAGAATTTGAGGACGTATTTTTAGAAGAGTTGCCTAAGGAGTTACCGCCACCGAGAGACATTCAACATCAAATCGATCTTGTTCCGAGAGCAGTATTACCGCATAAACCACATTATCGAATGAGTCCGAAGGAACATGAGGAGTTGAGAAGGCAGGTGGAAGAGTTACTTGAGCAGGGACGTGTGCAGGAAAGTTTGAGTCCATGTGCTGGGCTAGCTTTGTTAGTACCAAAGAAGGACGGAACGTGGAGGATGTGCACTGACAGTCGAGCATTGAATAAGATTACGGTGAGATATAGATTTCCAATGCCAAGGTTGGATGACTTGCTAGATCAGTTGAGTGGGGCAACTATCTTTTCGAAGATTGATTTGAAGAGTGGTTATCACCAAATTCGGTTTAGACCTGGAGACGAATGGAAGACAACCTTCAAGACGAGAGAGGGGTTGTACGAATGGTTGGTTATGCCATTTGGTTTATCAAATGCGCCTAGTACGTTCATGCGAGTGATGAATCAAATCTTTAGACCATTCATTGGGAAATTCGTGGTGGTTTATTTCGATGATATTCTGATATATAGCAGGAGTACGGAGGAGCATGTTCAACATTTGAGGGAAGTGTTGATTATTCTTCGTGAGGAACAATTTTATGCTGCTACAAAGAAATGCGTGTTTATGACGCATAGTGTTTTATTTCTGGGTTATGTCGTTTCAGGAGAAGGTATACAGGTGGACCAGGATAAAGTTGAAGCAGTCAGGAATTGGCCACAGCCAAAGACAATTACGGAAGTGAGAAGTTTTCATGGGCTAGCGTCATTCTACCGAAGATTCATTCCACACTTCAGTAGCGTGATGGCTCCAGTTACTGATTGCATGAAAGGGAAACAGTTTGTATGGTCAGAGGAAGCAGGGGTTGCTTTTGAGAAGATCAAGGAACTATTGACGACAGCACCGATTCTTGTTTTACCAGATTTTCAGTTGTTGTTTGAATTGCATATTGATGCGTCGAAGGTGGGAATTGGTGGAGTGTTGAGTCAGAGGGGACGTCCTATTGCATATTTTAGTGAGAAGTTGTCAGGAGCGAAGATGAGATACAGTACATATGACGTTGAATTCTATGCTGTTGTACAAGCTATTAAACATTGGAGACACTATCTATTTCAGAAAGAGTTTGTTCTTTACATTGATCATGAGGCATTAAAGCATATGCAAGGACAAGACAAGTTTCCGCGAGACATGCATCATGGATTGCTTATTTGCAGCAGTTTACTTTTGTCGTTAAGCACAAGTCAGGAGTAACCAATCGTGTGGCTGATGCTTTGAGTAGGAGGAGTCATTTATTAACGACAATGAAAGTTGAAGTGACAGGTTTTGAATTATTGCCAGAGCTGATTGAAGAAGATCCTTACTTTGCAAAGTTTGTTAAGAAAGTTAAGGATGAGAATACCGATGAATTTGTATTGGTTGATGGATTCTTATTCAAGGGGAATCGATTATGCATTCCAGATTGCAGCTTAAGAATGAAGATCATAAAAGAGTTATATGAAGAAGGCCATGTAGGCAGAGATCGTACGTTGCAATTAATTTCTCAATCTTATTTTTGGCCGTCAATGAGGAAAGAGGTAGAGAGATTTGTGGAGAGATGTCATATCTGTCAGGTTTCGAAGGGAACGGCTACGAATGCGGGGTTGTATATGCCATTACCCGTGCCTATTAAACCATGGGTTGATATTAGTATGGATTTTGTGTTGGATTTGCCGAGAACTCAAAGGGGAAATGATTCTATATTTGTTGTGGTGGGCAGTTTTTCGAAGATGGCACATTTTATAGCCTGTAAGAAGACAGCGGATGCAGTTCGAGTGGCACAATTATTCTTTAAAGAAGTGTATCGATTGCATGGTTTACCAGAATCTATTGTTTCTGATCGAGATACTAGATTTTTAAGTCATTTTTGGTTGAGTTTGTGGAAAATGGTCGGAACGAAGCTAAATTTTAATAGCGCTTATCATCCGCAAACTGATGGACAAACGGAAGTGGTTAACCGATCGTTGGGAAATTTACTGAGATGTCTTGTGAAAGACAATTTGAAAAGCTGGGATATGAAATTATGTCAAGCGGAGTTTGCGCATAATCACGCAGTCAATCGAAGTACTGGATTCAGTCCGTTTCAAGTTGTATATTCAGCCATTCCAAAGGGACCATTGGATTTAACGACAGTACCATATCAGAAAGGAATTGTTAAGCGGGATAGTGACTTGGTGACTGAGTTACAGGAATGCCACAAGGTTGTACAAGAACGATTACGTAAAACGAATGAGAAGTATTAACAAATGGTGGATAAAAAAATGAAGAAGTGTTGTCTTCAAGGAAGGAGATTTTGTTTATGCAGTGTTGACAAGAGATCGTTTTCCGGTTGGAACTTACAACAAATTGAAAGCTCGAAAGATTGGTCCAGTAGAAATCTTGAAGAAGATCAATAATAATGCGTATCGGTTAAAGTTGTCGGAAAATGTTCATACTTCTGATGTTTTCAATGTCGAACATTTAATTCCGTACTGTGGGGAGGATTTCATCGAAGATGACGAAAGTGTGAATTCGAGGACGAATTCTTTCCAACAGGGGGAGGATGATGAAGTACTTACCTCGTTGAAGCATCGGCCATCCTTAGGTCGTCCACGACTCACGACCCATCACCCATTACCGACTCATGACTCAACCCCGCGACCTAACTCCAACACCCTATCTCTTATGTCACTACGCGACTTAACCCGATCCTGCGATCCAACTCCAACACCATATCGCGACTCAAAATTAGGTCGCGAACGACCTACTCCCCACCTCCACTATAAATCGCGAGCTATCCTAGGTCGTAAACCCTTCTGCCGAAGCTACCTCGCACTGTCGCCTAGATCGTTCCTCCACTCTAGCTCGAGAGCGACTCATCTAGGCCGCGAACTGATCGAAAACGTTGGTACTTCATTGAGATTAAGTCGCGCAGGTGAAATTGAATATATTTAGATCGTGTGAAGTGAATCAGACTATGTCGCGAGCGAGTTTCATCCCTTTTTCTAAGTCGCGAACGAGTTATCCTCTTCCATAAGTCGTGAACCAAGATTTCTTAAGTCGCTGAAGACATATTTTAGGTCGCGTGAAGAACTGTAAGTCGCCGATCGTATTCCTTAAGCCGCGTGCATTCCATAAGCCGCTGCCGAGCTATCGTCAGTTGTGTGAAGCGTTTTAAGTCGCGTGCGTTGTTTTTTTAGGTCGTTATAAGTCGTGTACTGATTGTGTTGGAATTTTCTTAAGTTTTTGTGTTGTGTCATAAACCCAATAAATAGGGATGTAATGTCATTATAATTGGTTGTTGACTTTTGAATAAAATTCCTTTTGATTGCTTTGTGCTTTCTTCTAATTGATAGTCGAGTGTGATCTCCTATCTCCACCTACGTCATTCGAGTGCGCTCGAATCAACGTTTGTTGAAGCCGATTCGCGGAATCAAGTGTGCTTGATCAACGTCGAAGAATCGTAGATCTTTGTTTCTCGGTATCGTGCGCGATCAACGAGACGAAGATAGCTAGAATCCGGCATCTTTGGATCAACGGATTTGGGCATTGCAGTATTCTCAACTCACCGATTGCAACTTACATCGATTGAAGTTTGTTTTGATTTATCCGCTGCGTCATATCTTCTAGTGTATACAACATGTTTCGATAACTTTTAGACGATGAAAAGACGAAAATCCAAAAAACAATTTTCGGTTACATTTTCAATTTTTCTTCTAACTAGCTATTTTTGTAAACCAAATTTTAAAATAACTTCACAATCATTATTATTACTTAAAAAAGGTTTATTTGAGTTATGAAATCCATAAATTAATTATTAAAAATATATTAAAATATGTATTTAAAGTGATTAAATTTTGAATCGTTGCATTCTCCTCCTTTTAAAAGAAATTCGTCCCGAAATTAACATAGAAAACGGATAACTCAAAATAACTCAAAAAGGAATATAATATGTATGATGAAATGCATACAAATGATACATTTTACGCAACTATATCATCAACGACGAGTACACAATCCATACAACAAGAAAATCACTATTCTATCGCCAACTTGGGATAAGCTTCCTTCATGTTATCTTTTGTCTCCCAAGTGCAATCTCTGAAATATTCACTCCATTGAACCTTCACCAATCTCACCACTTTATTACGTAATTATTTCACATCTCGATCCACAATGCAAACTGGATGCCTTATCACGGTTAAATTCGGTTCCACCTCCAAATACTCTTGAACATATGCCTCGACTATAAGAGATGGGCCAAGCACATACTTCCTCAAATATGGCACATGGAAAACACTATGGACTCTTAAAAGTGATTAAATTTTGGATCGTTACATATACATACATACATACATACATATATAAATAAATATATGTATGTATGTAGATAGACACACACGAACGCACATATATATGAATATGTATATTAGGTATAGTTGATCCGGCTATTTAAGCTAGTTGTCACTACTTTTTGTAACTTATTCACAACATAGTTTGAAATATGTAACTAATCTATACGAAAGTCTGATCAAATCGTGCATCTAGAGTAGGAGTAATTACTGCTTTAACGATATCCTCCAACAAAATGCATCAAATAACAAGTTTCCATCAGTCCAAATTGCACGCACACTCTAATTTATCCCATAAATAAATAAAATTATTCAAACTTTTTTTTCATATAAATAAATATAGTCATAAAAATAAGCAGTTGACATGCATTTATGTTTCTAGCAGGAATTTTCATATTGCAAATGAAGCATCATAATATAAACCAGTTGATCTATATAGCCCTGCCCTATAGTTCACTATTAATGTTTTTTTCCCTCTTTTGTTTTTGATATTGCAACATATTTTAGAGGCTGCGCTTCTATTATTTTTCTTTGTATATTTTGGTCTCATGACACATTCATTTGAAAGTTTGAAACTGGTCCATGCGATCCGCTTGTATTTCAACCTAGTAGCAGTAGGAACTGATTTCGATCAGTTTTCCTATCTCCTTTTTATTGTAAAAATGTATATAAAAGCTTCTCCCTTATTTGTAATGCATAACATTTGTATTGTATATATTGCAATTCATACGACTCATAGTAATTAGCATCTATATATGAATATAATTTTTAGTACCTTTATCTTACAATTCCATTGCACAAACTCAGACTTGTTGTGCATATATAACTAGGAGCAGAGCAAGAAATTACAATTGACCTTACCATCTGGGTTATTGGCAATATTTTTCATAATGCTTCACGATGTAAAATTTCAAATTTGCAAGCTGTATGTACTAATGAACCAGATTTATTTTTCTTCTTTTTTTCACAGCTTTGAGTAGTTTCAACTTAAGATATTATCATTAATTTGAAAATTATTCCGTAAATATAACAAATATTAAGGAGGTTATTGAAATTATATCCATAAAAACATACAAATGACTAGCATCTAGGATTAAAGCGTCCCAAAAATGGATTTTTATGAGCAGCATTATTCATTTTCTACCTAATAAGTGTAGCATTATGGGTGTTAAGCCATTTTTTATTACTGAGTAGCTGATAGCTACTACTCGGTAGCAAGCAATTACCCTATGTTTGAAACATCATGTAAGTGAAAAAAAGACCTTTTAACCTATTTTAAAACACATAAATATAAATATGTTTATTAATAGTTGTAATATGTTTTGATGTCATATTTTACAGATATAAACGTGCACTTTTCTGAAAGACTATATGTTACTTTATGCACAAGAGATTCTAGCGCATATCCCACCGTTAATAAAAATTTCTTCTTATTTTCACGAGGTCATGAGTTTGAATCATGCTCTTGATAGAAACGTTTCTCTATTTTTAGGTCTTCGCTCGAATCCTATCTGAAATAAAAATAATTTTTTTCCATATGTTGATGGTTTTAATCCTAATACTACACACTCGCATACATATATATTCTTCAAGTATTTGTGTTACAAATGAGTATTTAATGTTGTACTTATTTAACTCATTACTTTTAGAAACAATTCTTACTAGAGCTAGTCATAGTTAATTATTATCATTAGCTTTTAATTCTAAAATTAGAATTTTTATAATTTTTACATTATGTGCGTTTTTCCTATTTTTATGATTTTGTGCTATATATATATATATATATATATATATATATATATATTTTGTATTTAGCCATTTGAAATCTCTATCTTCATGAATAATAATTTCCTTACCCAAAACTATTTATAATCAATTATTATTATTATTAGCTTTTAATTTTCAAAATAGAATTTTATTATTTTAATACGTGGCATATATTATTATCTTTCTAAAAATAGAGAGATTAAATTATTTATAAAACAATTTCCTTTCTAGTTTTGTAATTTTATAAATTATTATTACACAAGTCCGTATTATTAAGCTTCAATTTTTTTTTTTAGTTTCTCCAAATTGATATTTTATGTATTTTTATTTTACAAAGCTTTAAAAATATTTGTTAATAGTTGTAATAAATCTGGTGTCATATTTTAATATGAGCATAAACTTTCTAAAATTTCTTTGACTCGGGATGTGAATATTAAATAAAATTAATAAGTTCCTAGCGAGTAAATAAGGAAAAAATGAAAATAAATAGTAGTTTAAGTAGAATACCAATAATATTTAAATTGGTAGAGAAAAAGTTGGTAATGAAATAGGCATGAGATTACAATCAATCCAAATTTTCAAAATAAAAATTTAAGAGAAGGTTCATAAAGAAATTTTGTAATTAGTATGTATTTTAAAATATGTGGATTAATAAAAGATAGCTTTTTTGTTGAAAAAACACAAAGCTAGTTAAAAATTCATGCACGCTATTTTGTCCACATACCAATTTTAACAATTTTGTTAAATAGTGTTTTACAACAATTTTGATGATAAAAATAATATATTTACAAAAATTTTGAAAAGCATATATTCGAAAAATATTTAATATCCATAAGTATTTTTATGACTAATTTTTATATGCACATGCATCAAATGTGCTGACACACTTATAATAATTGTAGTACACCTTTGGTGTTATATTTTTTTGGTGTAATGCAAACCTGACAAAATGTGTTCTTGTGTTCTAAATTTGAGAGCATTAAAAGGTTGAGAGTTTGAATCCCATTTTGATGAAAATGTATCTCTAACTTTTACTGAAAATTTTGAGATATAAATAGGGCCATAGGTTTGAATCCGACCCATTATTTTAAAAACCCCGCCTCGAAACTCATCTCGAGGAGTGCATAAAGGCAAGTGAAGATAAAATGACTTGGGTTGTTCTTAGAAAAGCTTTTTACCATTGAGGCTTACGGCTCAACAACTTGAGACACAAAACATACAAAACTTCGGACTTCACACTTATAAACTGCCGAGGCATGTGACCTTAAAAAAATTTACTTTTCAATTTGAATATCGCACGATTAAGTAAGACTGTTTTTGAAACAACGACCAAGAGTTACATAGTGGATTCTCTCAATTCCTATTTGGAGATTTTTTTCCTGAATTATCATCAATAAATCACTGATTAGAGATCGATTTAAATTGGTAGAAAAAAAATAATATCTTAACTTACATGATCTCCTACTGCTTATAACGGAGAATGGTTCCACTAGAACTGATCGAAGATAATTTTCAAGAACCTTATTTTTTTAAAGATAATAGGGAGAGGAAGAAAAAAACGTACCATTGAAAATCTAATTGTGAATTCTTTAATGGATTGAATCGTGTAAATGTGTGTGTGTGTGTCAATATATATATATATATATATATATATATATATATATATAATAAAGTGATTAAATTTAATTTATTTATAATTTTAATTATTTATGCTTTTATGAATAAATAATAACGAATAAGACCGAACTCTTTGAACTTAAGTTTTTATATTGTTAATTATCTACGGTTCTATGACTAATTGTTAACTTTTGTTTATTAATCAAAAATTTATAATAACAAAGCAAAAGTAACTTACACCTTAATATTTTTCCAAAAAGCTTACACCTCTGCGTTCTGAGGCCTATGCCTCATATTGCAAGCAAAGGAACGCCTTGTGTACGCTATTGCGTTTTACATCTTTGATCCGACCTTCGATGAAGTCTGCATTTTCATACATTCAATTCATTGATATTTTCCTTTGTTTTATTTCCAATATCATAAGATGCATCTTTTACACAGCATTCTTTTACATTCATGCCTTTAATATTTCAATTAGTGTGAACTCGTGCTTCGCATACAGTTGTAATGAAATGGCAGTGAAAATCAATGAGTAATGTGTAGTTAAAGATTTTAAATTTTATAGACGTGCGTCGATAGACCCATGTTGAAGTTTGGAAATTTTGCTGATTTATGTAACAAATTTTTACTTCTAATCAGGGTTTTATACTGATGAATGAACCGAGCAAAAGGAATGTAGAGGTCGGAGAAAGTTTTATAACTGTAGACAGTATATATGAAAACCGAAAAAGTAGTTGGATATAATCAATCAGGTATAAAACAATAATCAGTATGACTTGAGCGAAAAGAAACAAAAGTAAGGAAATAAGTTTATTAACAGTGAACAATATATACACAAGCGAAAAAGCTGTATGGATATATTTCAGTATGTAAGAAAAAAGTAAGTGGTATGATGTTGGCAGCACAAAGAAGCTGCAGGAAGAAAAAAGACAGAAGTGTAGGCAGAAAAAACACAACAGAGAAAGTGGAAAATGATCCACGTTAAAACTGCTTGCAAATATATTTGTTTACAGTAGTCAGGCCAAAAACGGCAGCTTGCAGTATGAAAAAAATACTGCAATAAAATTTACATTATTAATAAATCTGCCTGCATGCAGGAAGAAACGGTAAAAAGAACCAAAAAATATAGTATAAACGGCAACGGAGGCCAGTAAAATGCAGCTCGGGTCAACTTGTTGATCATATTTCTTTCTTCAACGTGATGTTGTTCCAGAATTATGGACCTGCTAAAGAAAATCTGACCATGTATATGAGTGTTTAATTTAAAATACGTGTGTGTACTTGTGCTAGGATGATCAATTAGAGAATGACATTGTGCCACTAGAGTAAAGTTGAATACAGTCTAATAATGAGTGTTGTTATAAGTTAGTTAATTCAATAGTCGATGGGATGAAGCTGTAGGAAGATAATAGAGTAGTATACTGTTTACAGCTGCATGGCCGGGGTAAGTGTACCAAATGAAGGTGAATGAGGGCGAATAACAAACCATATGCAGGATATAAAAAGTAGGGAAAAGTATATTAGTAATTTTGTACAGTTGGTAAACATAATAGTGCTAAATAAATTATTAGTGCAAAATTTAGAGAGGTATATATTGTAAGCTGTAACCCTACCATATATGCAGGTGGTAAGATATCAGTATCATTCATTACTACATTTTGTGATAGTAGGTCGGCTAGAGATGCCTTAATTTGTAAAACCAAATCTAACAAACCACCCATGACAAAAGTGCACATTGTAATCTACAGCAGCAAAGTGTATTTGTGGTGTGAAGGTGCAGATGTTTTGTCGTTAGTTGTTGTACTCAGCTGCATTTTATTAATTGAATGGTTACAATATGCTGAAAATTGTATTACTGTTGCTAGTGGGGGGAAGATGTACAAACTCTAAAATGTAAGATTCATGCACTAAGTTGCATGGTTTTGTGGTATTATTCAGGTGAATCACATACTGAAGATGAATGTTAAACGTTGAGAAGAAGGGATAAAAAGAAGGAAGAAAATATTTTTGACATGAAAAATCGGTTTGTTGGCTGTTGATTGAATTAGCTATTGGCTTATGGTAGTAATTTAGTATCGGTATACTTGGATGTTGTACTTGATAATTAAGCAAAATTTCACGGGGTGGGAGTAACCATGGCTGAAAAGTCATTGTGAAGAAAAATATGACTAAAGTATAAGCGATTAAGTGGTTGGTACGAAAAAAAATTAAATGAAGGGAGCAATGGTTTCGCAATTTCCCATTGATGTCTTTTGGAGGCAGTAGATAGTTTAATGACTTATTTAGATATCAACTAAATTCCAGGTGGAAGGCAGAAAAATGAGGTGAATATACGACACGTGCTATTGTTATAAAATATTTTGACTTAAAAAAAGGAGGCAGAAATTTATACATGATGAATATAATTGTAATTGAAAATGTACCTATGAGAGAAATTAGTTGCATGTGTATTTTGCCTGCTGGAGGATGGTTCGTTGTTGAAGTGGTGAGCGCTGAGGACATTCAACAAGTCTGTGCTGGTGATGTCCACACCCCAAATTGAGTTGTTTATTCGGACTGTAACCTATGAAGAGTGGAAGAAATGATATGTAGTTAGATTGTTGTGCCAGGTAGGTGTTACTTTGTTAGAGGCATTAGCTTGTTTGCGTAGTTTTCCGATGCATTAGCGTGCAAAGGAATATAGTTTTCAAGACCGTTCATTTTATGTTCCAATTTTGTTTGGGAGCACATATATTGAGAACCTGTGACATAATGAAGAAATGTCAAATCGTACTGTGGTGGATGCATTGGTAGCGAATGTACAGTTGGGATGTTTGTTGCAGCGTACCTTATTTGAGCAAGTTTGTTGCTTTAGTTAGTGAAGACGTCGTTTTGCAATCCTACATCGCTCAAGTGCAGCACTTAGTTCTTGGGGTGCCTAAAGGTCAGTATTTGTTAGAAGTTGGAGAATGAAAAAATACAATCTATGTTGCAATGATGTTGTTATTGTAGTGATTTTTTTTTATTTGAGCGGAAGCGGTTTATTTGTTCAGAATCTAGTATTGCCTATTTAGATATCAATGACACTTTAAAAGAATTATGCAGTCTCACAGAAAAATAACAGAAATAGAAGACAGGAAGATTTAACGTGGTTCGGATATGAATATCCTACGTCCACGGAGACCCAACAACTTTTTTATTTCACTAAAGAAGAGAGTACAAAAGAAAGAGGAAAGAATAATGGTGGATACTACACTTGCTTGTTCATATGAAGATAAAGTTCCTTCATTTATATAGACTTGATAATGAAGGGTTGCTTGGAGATTAAGCAAATCAATTTCCTGATTACGCAGATATCTTTCCAATTTGCGTGATTTGATTTTAGTATAAATAGATGGCGTGATCTTCGTTTTCATATCTTTCCTTTATTCTCCATGCCTAATAATTTATTTCTTCATATAGCAGGCTAATTAATTGATTTACTAATTAATTAGTTTTCTTAAAATATCCTTTCATATATCAGCTAAATTAATTGATTTGATTGAATCAATTAATTAATTTCTTTCCCTTTTAATGAACATTTGAATCATCCAAATTCAACACTCCACCTTGATTCAAATATAACAATCTCTCTTCATCACCTTATCATCAAATAATCAACATATAAGTTGTTGGGTCTAGTGCCCCATGGCGCTCAAGTAACAGGTATCAAACTGATCAAGTTTGAGCAATGCTCAAACTTGTCCTTAGGAAGTGACTTTGTCATCATATCTGAAGGATTATCCAAAGTACTCACCTTCAACAATTTGATCTTTCTTCGTTCTTCCTCAAGCATAAGAAAGAAACCTCTAACATCAATGTGCTTCGTCCGTGAACTATAAGCTTGATTTTCTACAAGATGAATCGCACTCTGACTGTCTGAAAATAGCTCTACTGTCTGCTGCACCATTGAAAGATCATCCAACAACTGAAGTAAGTACAATCCTTCCTTTGTTGCTTCCACAATCGATATCAACTCTGCTTCGGTAGTCGATAAAGCTACGATAGATTGCAGCTTTGATCTCCATGAAATCGAGCCTATGCCAAGTGTAAAAACATAGCCCGACACTGACTTCCTAGCATCTCTATCCCCAGCGTAATCAGAATCACAGTATCCTCTAAGAAAGATGTCACCATCCACTCCACCATATAACAAGCCCACCGAAGAAGTGCCTCGAAGATATCTAAGAATCCACTTCACAGCTTGCCAATGCTCTTTGCCTGGGTTAGACATATATCGACTCACAACACCCACTGCATGGGCCAAATCTGGTCTTGTGCACACCATCGCATACATAAGACTACCAACAGCACTAGAATAAGGTATATCAGTCATATACCTTTAGTCTTCTTCCGATGAGGGAGATAAGTCTTTTGACAACTTAAAATGAGAGCCTAATGGAGTGCCAACCGGTTTAGCTTTCTCCATTCCAAATCGAGCGAGGACCTTCTCGATGTACCGAGCTTGAGTGAGCCTTAACTCTCTCCGCTTCCTATCCCTGCTTATCTCCATACCCAATATTTTTGTGCCTTTTCCAAATTCTTCATGTCAAACTCTCTACTGAGCTCCGCTTTCAACTCCTTAATTCTGGCCATACTCCGAGATGCAATCAGCATGTCATCAACATATAACAACAAATAAATCATATCACCATCACATCTCCTGAAATAAACACACTGGTCTTTGAAACTTCTGGAGTATCCCTGTGAAAGCATAAACTTATCAAACCTCTTATACCATAGTCTAGGAGACTGCTTCAGTCCATATAGAGATTTGTTGAGTTTGCAAACATAGTCTGGCCTGCTACTGTCAATGAACCCTTCCGGCTGCTTTAAATAAATTTTCTCATCCAGATCACCATGCAAGAATGCAGTTTTGACATCTAGTTGCTCTAATTCCATATCATAATGAGCAAACAATGCCAAAAGAATACGAATAGAAGTATGCCTAACCACTGGAGCAAAGATATCATGATACTCTACCCCTTTCTTCTGAACATACCCCTTTGCGACTAACCTTGCCTTGCATCTGAGATTACCATTTTCGCCGTCTTTCACTCTATAGATCCACTTGCATCCAATAGCTCTCTTGTCGGTGGGAAGAGGCACCAAATCCCAAGTACGATTTCTCTGCAATGATTCAATCTCCTCCTCCATAGCAACTAACCAACTGGAACCGTTAACTGATGCGATAGCTTCTCTATAATCACAGAGCTCATCATGGACAACATTCAAAGCATATGTTGCCATATCATCGAAGTTAATATCTTCGATGCTCAATCCAACAAACTCATCAAGCCACTTAGGCTTTCTTCTTTGTCTGACAGGCCTAGGTTCCGAATGAGCTCCACCTTGAGTTTGATCCTCTGTACCAACATCGATATTATCCTCATCAACCACGGTGTCATCGGAAACACCATTTGAACGTCTATGGAAAGAATCAACAGATGACTTGCTTTGTGTCTGGTATTCTTCACATGTCCTCTCATTGTCATCCGATGAGGAAGGCTCCACCTTCAACATAGCCTTCTCATCAAAAGTCACATGCCTGCTCATAACGATCTTCTTGCTAATAGGACACCACAACCTATATCCCTTCACTCCTCTCCTATAACCTAGAAAAACACACTTGCGAGCTCTAGGTTCCAACTTCCCTTTGCTCTCATGCACATAAGCTGGGCAACCAAATACTTTGAGAAATGAATAGCTAACAGGCTCTTCTTTCCATACTTCTTTAGGGATCTTCATATCTATGGCAGTGGAAGGTGTGCGGTTGATGAGGAAAGCCGCCATAGATAAAGCTTCAGCCCAAAATCCCTTCTTCAATTTAGCAGTCAGTCTAAGGCATCTTGTTCTCTCTAATAATGTCCGATTCATCCTTTCTGCAACTCCATTGGACTGAGGGTCGCCTGGTGTGGTGTAATGCCTCTTAATGCCTTCAGACTCACAATAATCGATGAATTCCTGTGATACAAATTCACCGCCATTATCTGAACGGAGAACTTTCAATTTCTTCCCCGACTGCTTCTCAACCATAGATTTCCACTTTCGAAACTTGGCAAAGGTTTCACTCTTTGACTGAAGAAAGTATACCCATACTTTACGAGAGAAATCATCTATAAATGAAACAAAATATCTGGCTCCACCTAAAGACGGACAAGGGGAGGGACCCCAGACATCTGTATGAACATACTCCAAGACAGCTTTTGCTTTATGCTCTCCTGTACCAAAAGAAATCTTCGTCTGCTTTCCAAGAACACATTCTTCACAAAAACCAAGTTTTGAATGATGAACTCCACCAATCAATCCTCGTTTTCTCAACTCATCCATGCTGCGCTCACCGATGTGACCCATCCGTAAGTGCCATAATCTGGAAGAATTCGAATCAACAGATGTAACAGAAGCCGATTCACCAATTACAGTAGTGCCCTTTAGTAGATAAAGATTTCCTGCCCTCACACCTCTCATAACAATCATGGAACCCTTCGATATCTTCATTTTCTCTCCTTCCACTACAATCTTCAAGCCAAGTCTACTTAATGCCCCAACAGAAATCAAGCTCCTCCTCAAATCAGGTACATGTCTAACATCGGTGATCGTACGAATAACACCATCAAACATCCTAATCATCACGCTACCAACACCCACCATACGGCAAGAAGCATCATTGCCCATCAGAACTTCTCCTCCATCAATTTCATGGTAAGTGGAAAAGCAGTTCCTATCAGGTGTCATATGATAGGATGCGCCAGAATCAATCAGCCATAAGTTGCTCTTCCCAGAAGAGCCAGAAGCTGTAAATACATCGGTGTCACTTTCTGTATCTGATTTCTCTGCTGTAGAAGCTGAAGCTTGCTTTGGATCTTTTCTTCTACCTTCAAGCTTGGGACATTGTGCTATGAAGTGCCCTGGTTTTTTACAATAATGGCAAGTCAAATTCTTAGGCCTCCTAGACTGAGACCGTGAAATAATTCCGTCCTCCACCTTTCTTCGTCCTGCTTTGGCCTCTACCTCTCTGAACAGATAAGCCTTCAGTATCACTATCCAAGCTAGTGCTCGCCAATCTACCTCTTAATACTTCATTATGAAGACCAGCCTTTACATCAGATAGGCTAATTTTACTGCGGCCATAAATCATGGAATTAACAAAAGCAGTATACTCCTTAGGCAAGAAACATAAGAGGATCACAGCTTGAGCCTCATCAGTAATATCAACTTCCGCTGCCTTCAGGTTCATAATCAAAGTCGTCAAAGCATCTACATGCTCCATGAGATCAGCTCCAGGCTTCATCTTGAACGAATAAAGTTGTTGCTGAAGAATAATCCGATTAGTGAGAGACTTGTCTTGATATGCATCCGATAATGCATCCCATAGTTCTTTCGCCGTCTTCTTTTGAGAGAATTCTCTAAGAACTTCATCTGAAAGGCTCAACTGAATTGTTGTAAGAGCTTCATCTTCCATCTCTTCCAAATCAGCTGCATCAATATCTTTCAATTTCTCAGGCGCAGAAACAACCTTGTAAGTCTTCTCCTACTTCAATACAGCCTCCATCTTCATCTTCCAAGTACCAAAATCTCCTTTTCCGTCAAAACGTGTTACTCCATAATTGACACCAGATCTGCCAACAGACTTACTAGAAGTAGCCATTAATATCCAAACAGAAACAATAACACTAGCTCTGATACCAAACTGTAGTGATTTTTTTTTTGAGCGGAAGCGGTTTATTTGTTCAGAATCTAGTATTGCCTATTTAGATATCAATGACACTTAAAAAGAATTATGCAGTCTCACAGAAAAATAACAGAAATAGAAGACAGGAAGATTTAACGTGCTTCGGATATGAATATCCTACGTCCACGGAGACCCAACAACTTTTTTATTTCACTAAAGAAGAGAGTACAAAAGAAAGAGAAAAGAATAATGGTGGATACTACACTTGCTTGTTCATATGAAGATAAAGTTCCTTCATTTATATAGACTTGATAATGAAGGGTTGCTTGGAGATTAAGCAAATCAATTTCCTGATTACGCAGATATCTTTCCAATTTGCGTGATTTGATTTTAGTATAAATAGATGGCGTGATCTTCGTTTTCATATCTTTCCTTTATTCTCCATGCCTAATAATTTATTTCTTCATATAGCACACTAATTAATTGATTTACTAATTAATTAGTTTTCTTAAAATATCCTTCCATATATCAGCTAAATTAATTGATTTTATTGAATCAATTAATTAATTTCTTTCCCTTTTAATGAACATTTGAATCATCCAAATTCAACAGTTATATGGTGGTTGGAGGACATAACCATTAATGGGGATAAGTTCAGTTCAACTCCCTTTGAGCGCAAAATGGATTGCGGCTGCGATATGTGTTCGTCAACCAGGTTTTAACATGGTTGTACGAGGATGGTGAAAGTTAAAGAAACAATGAGGGTGAGAGGAATGGTAATTAAAAAGGTGGGGTTTGGAGTTACCTGTCCATGGATTTCAAGCTGATCCGAAGATTAAAATAAAATAGCAGAGTTAGATATATAAAGAAATATAAACGTGCATGGTGAAAAGCAGTATAATGCTGTTGTAAGGGCATGCGTGTGATCAATATCTTAATTCTGGGCTGGGAAGGTATGTTGTCGTTGTTATGTCGTTTAACAGATGTTGGTTGTCGTAGAGAGTGTTGTGAATAAAAACTTCGTACCCCCAATGTTCTTGAAATATGTTGTATGTGTTGCCTAGGTCCAAATTGATGTTAGAAATGGTGAGACAAGGTTGAGTAAATCGAGTTTAAGGAAAACAAAAACATAATGTGTAGCTCAGGGAGTAACTGTCGGTTGAAACTACTGCATAACATGGAAATTTAAGTTATGTACGTGCTGCCAACAATATGTGACCGAAGTAGTGCAGGTAGACATAATTTATGTTGTACAAATCAGAGAACCCAAATGTAAGAACCATATATGTATGATGTTCTACTGACATCTTGTGACATATTAATGATAATAATGGTGGATATATATATATGAAATTGAAATGTAGATGAAGTATTAGTTTCATAGCAGTCATAATTATAGTCTGCAGTAGTCTGTTACTTGTAATAGAGTTTTAATTCAGTAATGTAATTGTTATATGGACAATTACTGTATTTTTTTGCGATCTGCGCCAAAGGATGAACATGTTAGAGGTTATATTTCGATTGTTTATGAGTTTTTGTAACTGAGGAGAGATATAAGGGGCATAGCAATATGTTTGAAATAGCAAGTGTATTTCCATGAAAGGGAGGAAAATGTTGCCAAAGTGTGCAGCAGTTTGTAATTTATATGCACAACTTTTGGGGACACAAAGTTGCAATGCTTTATTTCAAACTAAAGAAAGAACACAATACAAAAGACAAATAACAGACAGCAGAAGATGGACATGCATTATAACAGTTCACATAACTTTGGATACTTGTAGGTGGAATAAAAAAGTTAGGCGGCAGTCATACGATTTTTTTCCTGACATTTCCTTTGATATGAGTGACCTTCACGTCGGATGAACTGAAACCTGTAGTTTGATAACTTGTTAGTAGTAGTAAAGTAAGTTTGGAAATTTATGCTGTCGAGAAAGATAGAGAAGTATGCAAATATAAATGCAATGCATAGGGGTTAAAAAGGTAGTAGACAAGAGGTCGTAAGTATGTCAGTGTTGAGAAAGGCACCATAGTGTTGGATGGTTAAGCTGGTCTAGTACCGATGTCAGCAGCAGGATAAATTCTCGTTGCAGTCAATTTATTTTTCCAGTCGTGTTAAGATATGTGTCAATTTTAGCTTGAAAATTCCCAGTTCTACCAATAAATTGCGCGAGGATGGTAGTTACTTTCTTAGCACTGCCAACCTTCAAGTAAAATAGTGGATTTGTTAGTGTCAAATATGTTGCTCAATGGACGAAAAGAGGAAGGAGAAGATTATAGATATTGTGATTTGAAATAAAAAAATTCATGAACCGTAGGAAGCCTGGGAAGTACCTCTGTGGTTTGAATCTGGTACAAAGAGTCGGCCTTTTGTTTTAGAAGAAACTCTGCCACCTTGTCAAACAGGACAATAGGAACAGAGACAGTGCCATCATCAACAGTTATTTCCAAATGGAACCTAGTACATGTAATAAAAAGAAGATCACAACTGCAGGGAGATGTACAGTTTTGCAAAAGTGCGGTGTAAGTACCTGTACAATGGGAATTTATAGCCCTCTCGCATTTGTTGCAGCAGTTGTTCTGAACCGAGTCGCTTATGCGGAATTTGCAAATGTTGCAGGATAACTATTCCCATCCATTGTCAAGAGTAATGTCTGTTATCTTTGGTTTGAAAGCAACGAGTTTTCCCTATTCTATAGAGTTTGATGTTGATATTTATCTGAACTAATGACATTAAAGAATGAAAATATTACAGTCGTGGAAGAAGAAGAGTAGAGTGTGAAATGGAAATATGGGAATCAGTTAATAGTCTAATGATGCAGTGCACGTTGAAATAGCCCTTGTAAAATACCATTCATATCTTTATGAAATTGATGGCAGCATAAGTTATTGGAAAAAAAATAGTGCAAGTGTAGTTGTTGTACAAAAGGTTGTGAAAAACATTTAAAATTCCCGTTCAAGCAGGGAGTGAAAGAAATATGATAATGTTGGAGGATGGAAGTTTGATGTGGTATCATTATTGTATGTAATGAGGTGAAGGAAGATTGATTGAAATATATATTACATGGAGGCGAGAAGAAAACGATTCAAATCAGACTAGGTGAAAAATTGTGTAGAAAGCAGTCGTACTGTATGCAAAGTCGTCAACCAACCAATTTAGTGCGAAGTTAGCAAATTCGTAGGTGGAAAAAAAAAACTATAGCAGATTGAACCCAAGAGTAGATGAAATAAACTTTAGCAATCGGTCGTTAGTTCTGTTCTTCTAGATGAAATATAAAGTAGGATGTTAGATGGAAGATTAAATTTATGTCTGCTGGGCTGCTGGATGATCAAAAATCTATTAGTGGACAATTCAAAATATAATGGACAGTTAATATTTGAAAGAGAAGAGAAACCTATGTACTATAAATTTTGTAGAAAAATTCCTAGTCGGGTATAATTGTAACCGGAGAGGACGATAGGAATATATGCAGTTAACGAACGGGAGCTGAAGAACTTGACATTTTCATGCAGTGGAATTAAGAATCGTTGTGTGTATAAAGGATGGATCGTAATTGTGCAGACAATTATAAAGGGGATAAGTGCAGTTGGTAACCATGCCGAACCATGCTCCTCTCACGAACTCCGCCGAACCACGCTTTAGCCGGACCACCCACACACCACTCTACTCCATGCCGGTCCAAACCAACACCGGACCAACCACTACTCTCCACAGCCAATGCCGCTCCTCTCCCCTCCGAACCAAGCTCCATGCACAGCCGAATGAAGCTCGCCGAACCAGAATGCCACCAGGCCAGATTGCTCCAGCCCAGGCCCGCTAGCAGCTATATACTTCCAAGACCCCTGCCCCCTACCTCACTCTATAAATAGAGGGGCAGGGGTACAACAATGGCAGACAAGTTTGAGAGCTCAAGCAAGGAAGGAACTTTCAAACTACTTTCATACACTTGTATACAACGCATTGTACTTGTAACCTGAAAGAAAGAAGATAATAACATATAAAGTGGACGTAGGCACATTCTGGCCGAACCACTATAAATCTGTGTGTCTTTTACATTTCAGCCCCTAACCTCATACATGGATGGGAGATCCGAGCTTACTATTTTGGAGATGTATTTGTCAGTGCTCACATCACCATGATTTTTCTGAATGTCCTCATCGAAGATTACAGCCAGTTTTCTTTTCCGGAAGCTGCAAAAAAGGTGAATGTTGGTAATTATCCTTCTAAAATTAATCAGTAAAACATTCAAATGTAAAGCTGTTTCTATCCGTTGTAATCCAAAATAAACATCTCTAGCTAAAGTTTAGTAAAACTAATTACACATCAATGTAAATCAGTCAAATTGGGGGATCAAATTTGAAGGTGGACTGCAAATTAAATCTAGTTATTATCTATATTGATAGGGTAGAAAGATTTTATTAGATGGTTCAAATATGTAAAGAAAACATGGTAGCACCATGTAGTAAACACGTAGAGAGCCATCAAAAAGTAGGTCTTTCTCAATATGGATTTACCAATTTATATTAATAGGGGCAATATTAGTATGGTGGATGCAGTTCCCTTTGATATTATTAATTTCTGTATGGAAAGTTGACTAACTGTCTGACATCAGGAAGTGCAACTAAAAATTGATGAAAGCAGTCATATTTTACGAATAATATTTGAGAAGTATAAAGTAGCAGAATATTAGAGAAGGGTAAACAAAGAATTTTAAAATTTTAGTGTTAAAAGTAACTTGTTAATAAATCAGTGGAAATTTTGATTTTGAGTTGGGGAAAATGCGATATTTTTCGATTAAAAGGCTTTTTAATTGCGGAAAATGAATAAAAAATTACTATTTGAAAGATAAATTTATATCTTTCCCAAATTGAAATTTCTACAGAATCTTTATTTTTAAGCAAAGAGTAGATTAAATATGAACTTATAAAGACTGAATACAAAATCAAAGTTGAAGTTTGGAAAGTACATATTTTTCAATTTACAACTTCTATCTGGTTATTATGTTTAAGAAAAAGCTGGGGGAATAAATATGTGCTTGTAAATTTTTAATGCAGTTTAACCGTCAATGGCAGGAATTTTTTTTTCAAACTGTCCCTAGCATTAAAATGGTGAAATACAAACAGTTATAAGCAAGGTAGGAAAATTTAGTCGAATTGGCATGAATAGCAATATTCTTTTAAAAAATGCAACCATAAAAATTAAATGCCACTAAGTCAATGAAATATATGTTTCATAAATATTTGTGTGGTTTAAAAAAGGGGGTTACTCAAAGAGTCAGAAACATAAAACTAAAAATTTGAAACTTTCTTCCCAAAAGGGAATATGCCAAATTAGAAAGTATTTATTGACATATTAAATCAAGTTGCAAAAATCAAAATGGTAATTGATGACGTCAAATCAGTAAGGAAAATGGAAAGTTGAAATTATAAAAAAATAAAACAGGATTTGAAAATATTGGTTCTTAAATATGAATGGTTAAATATTGTTACCACCAAGCAATGAAATGTGTTTGTGAGGAGGAAAAGAGGCTGGCATTTTCAGCAGACCTGATCCCTCGGCAATATCCAAGTTTGTGTATACGAGTGTTGCAGTGGTTGAGCTCAAGATTGGCTTACCTATAAGTAATGGTAGATTAAATGGTAAGTGCTAAGAGCTGTATAATACGAAGTGCAACACGATATGTATCTATAGAAATCAGACCCTGGTAATTCTTCACGGTCATAGAGGTAAGGATAATTGTTTTAGTGTTGTCATCTACAGATGTGTCATCTATCAAGGATGCTTTGTTGCCCCCACAGTGTAGTGACAATGCGAGTACTACTATAGAGGTCGTAAATTAATGTTAGGTAAAGTAAGGGGTAGAATGACACTCAAAGGGTTAAGGGAAAAAGTGAAAATGGATAAGGAAAAGGTACCAGTGAAGATAGAGAATTAGTTCGCGTTTAGGAGCAACTAAACCATTCCCGGTGGATTGACTCACGACAGTACCAACATGATGCAACATCTCAATGACATCTGAGTTGAGAGCGGGAAGTATGTTTGAATTATAAATAAGCGGTAAGTAAAGTAATAAGATGAAGGTGAAAGTGAAAAGGTTGGAGCATGCTAACTTGTCAAGTATTTAACTGTGTCAGTCTTTTAACTATAGATTGGTGGTTAGCAAAAGAGAACTTATGCGTAGGTATCTTTTCGTCGGGGTTTTCAACTTCAGCGACCGTTGTCAAAGCAGTTAAGTCAACCTTAATTGACTTGTGAACTGGAAGATATATGTCACCAGCATTAGTAACGTTGAATAAACCTATGTCGTAGATCAACCTTCTGTTAGCTTGCTAAGGAATAGTGGAAGGAAACGTGGTGCTACGACTGCATGTATTTCTCCACCTTGGAATAAGACGGTGCATAAGATGAGAACACCTTGTACAGTAACATTTTGTTGAAAAAGGTGGACATCCAGCTATGGAAAGTATTTAAAACTTGTATGTAACTATAGACAGAGTAATGTAACCAAGTTTGTTACAGTCAACACGAATTATAGCTGAGTTAAATAATAGATCGGAGGGATAAAGTATGTAGTACTTTACCCATAGACGGAAAAGTTATAGCACCTAAAATCAGAACACTGTATTTAGCACAGAAAATAAGGTATAGAAAAAGAGTTGTATAAATGAGATTTTGTTCTACTTGCGATCTCTCTTGTCATGTTCAATTGTTCCACTTGCGATCTCTCTTGTCATGTTTAATTCAAGTTGGATACAACTATGTGCTTATAGTCTTAGTGCTCTAATTTGTTTAGGCAAGTTATATTATTTTATTTTTCATTGTTTAGGCTTAAAATTAGAAGGTTGAATTGAAGATATACATTCTCAGCTTTGACAAAATCAAGTTGAAGTGAAAAACTGTGAATAACTCGCTTAAAAGGCCTGGTCAGTCATACTCGAATTTCATTCATGTAGTAGAACAGTTAAAAAAATATGGCTATTTTACATCGTAAGTTTCAAATAAGCCTACAAAGGGAGTGAATACATAAAGAGTAACAGATTTTAACTTCATTGGTGCATAAATTCAAACTGTTGTAGTTCATAAAGTGATGAATGGATATCTCGTTGAAATTAAAACGATATAAAATGAAGATAAAGATTAAAAAAGAAAATAAGAAAACGCTACTAGAAACAATTATTCCGACAACTTCAAGCGACGGCTTCCGACGGCCAATTTTCGATGGCTTTCGACGAGCCATCGACGGACGTTGGAAAATCACAATTTACAGGGCTCGGCCGAGCCTTCTTCTTCCTCATTCTGCATACAAAATTTCTAAATCCAAAATCCTCAAATCTCTTCCCCAAGCTTCCAATCATCAATTTCGAGCTTTCGGATCCTTCCCGACTGCGTAATCAACGTCTATTGCTCTCTAGCTCGGGTATAATATCTTATTTTCGCCAAAAATTCAATTTTTAACCTAATTGTAGATTTGCATAAGTTGATAGTTAGGGCTAATTCTTGATTGAAATTGTTTCCAATAGTGTTATAATAGTTTCTAGCATTCCATGGTATTCCTATTTCATCTTTTATCGTGAAATTGCGAGAAACATGTATAATTTGTGGTTGTTTGTGTATATGTAAATCGTTGTGTATGCCTTGATTCTACGATTGTATATGTGTGTAGCGCTATCATTGTATTGTGTTGGTTGGAATAAGATAAAATGAATATACGAGCCATGAATATTATATTATACACGTATTGACTTATGCAACAACAAAAAATACTTCGAACGAGCCTTAAGTTGATATAATACGCCGAATAAATGTGTTAAATTAAAATATATTTTTGTAAATGTGAACAGTTAGTACAAATATATTTTTTGTAAAATGCGCACATGTAAATGACAGACCTCCCTTAGAGAGTTTTCGGCCCCATCTGACGAGTGTTGTACATGATCATTGTATAAATAGTCGTTTTTTTCGAAAAACGACCATTTATATTCATCTGGTGCAATGTTTGTTGGATTTGTCCCTGTATTGGACAAGTTATGAACACACTAAGCATTTATATTTTGTATACTACTTCGTCTCAAACGGTTCATAAAATTTCGGCCTAACTTTTCTTTTTTGTTTCCTGCGTACACGTATTGTGTACAATACAGCGAACAAAAGGGAAATGCTGTCGAAATTTTGTTGAATTCTTTGAGATGAAGTAATATATGAAATGTAAATGCTACTGTGTTTGTAATGGGAAGTAGGATGCCTGACCATGGAAAAAAATTTGTACGATTTTTATATCGATACGTTAAAAAATAAAATGTGTCATATTTGAAAATATTTTTAAATTTGTGAAGTAGTTCTTTAAATTCAAATATTATACGACCATGAAAATAATTTTTTTCGAATTTGTATTCTTGAAAATAAATATTAAATTTTGAACTTCTCAATATGTCAAATAGGAAAAATGATTGATTATTTTGTTGATCGAAGGAGATGGATGTACCAAAGAAAAGGAATGAGAGGCTCAATAAAAGAAGATTTTTATAATGGTATAAACGTATTCGTTGAATTCGCTTTAAGTAATAACGGAAACGATCCAGAAATTCGTTGCCCCTGTAGTAGGTGTAGACATTTGAAGTATTTGTTACCAGATAATGTAAAAGTTCATTTGTGCCAAAACGGTTTCATACCCGAGTATTATGTTTGGGATCGGCATGGAGAAGTTGTAGCAAATACTCCTGTAGATTCTGAAAGTGTCGTTAACGAAATAGTTAAAACGACCCATATAGAAAATATGGTCGAACATGCAGCACGATCAATGTTTCCTATGGTTGAATTTGACGACGATGATGGAAATGTTGAAGAGCCAAATATTGAAGCAAAAAAGTTATGATTTACTAGATGCTGCTAAGAAACCTATTTGGGATGGTTGTCAAAGCGGCACTCAGCTATCAGTAATCGCAGAATACATTGCGATGAAGTCAAAATACAACATCACTGAAGCTGGGTTTACGGCTGTTGTACAAGCTGCAAAAAGAAATATGTCGGCCGATAATCTAATTTGTGAAAATCACCATGAAGTTAAAAAACTTATGTCGGCTTTTGGTTTACCTTATCAGAAAATAGATACATGTTTAAGATGCTGCATGTTATTTTGGAAAGAAGACGCAAACCTTAGAAATTGTAAAATTTATAACCAGGAGAGATACAAACCAAGAAAAAAGAAGAGGAAGGAAGTTCCGTACAAGCGTATGCATTACTTACCCATAACTCCAAGACTTCAAAGATTATATGCATCTTCTGTAACTGCATCTAATATGAGATAGCATAGTGTGAGAACATAGGAAGAGGGTACGTTAACACATCCGACAGATGGAGAAGCATGGAAGCATTTTGATTAAACATATCCAAATTTTGCAGCGGAGAGTCGAAATGTTAGATTAGGTTTGTACGGATGGTTTTTCTCCATTTTCTCAATTTGGTTTTAAATATTCATCCTGGTCCATTATCGTCACACCGTATAATTTACCTTCATGGATGTGTATAAAAACGCAATATATGTTTCTTACTGTTGTCGTTCCTGGCCCCAACGATACGACACAAGGAATCAATGTATATTTACAACCGTTGATTGAGGAAATAAAAATACTATGGTACAAAGGAGTAGAAACATACGATGTGCCCAAAAAGAAAATTTTTCGTAGGTTTGCTTCTTTGTTGTGGACTATAAGTGATTTTCCTGCCTATGCAATGCTTTCAGGATGGAGTACTGTTGGTCGTCTAGCATGTCCATATTGCATGGATGAAATACGAGCGTTTTCTTTACCTCATGGTAAGAAAATTTCATGGTTTGACTGTCATCGATGTTTTCTCCATGTAAATCATCCTTTCAGAGGAGACAAGAAAAACATTTTAGCTAATAGAGTAGAAACCAGACAATCACCGATGATATGGTCAAGGGAAGACATATAAGAACTTGTTAGGGACTATCCAAAGATATATGAAACTGGAGAGCAAACATAAATTGAAGGCAAATCAGTTGTTCATAACTGGTGCAAACAAACTATTTTTTGGGAGTTGCCGTATTAAAAACATCTTCTGCTTCGTCATAATATAGATGTGATGCACAATGAGAAAAATGTATTTGATAATGTTTTTAACATAGTTTTGAATGTGAAAGGGAAGACGGAGTATGATTTGAAATCAAGACGTGGTATAGAAGAATTATGCAAATGTCCTAAGCTTTAATGAAACCAAATGACAGTAAAAAAAACCCAAAGCATGTTACGAATTAGATAATAATCAAGTTAAAGATGTGTTAAAATGGATGGAAGGGTTAAGATTTCCTGATGAGATATCATCAAATCTTCGTAGATGTGTTGACTTTAGAAATGGTAGATTGAGCGGAATGAAAAGTCACTACTGTCACATAATGTTGAAAAATTTATTTCCCGTTATGTTCAAAGAACTACTGCCGTTAAAAGTTTGGAAGGTAGTAACAGAGCTTAGTATGTTTTACAAAGAGCTTTGTTCGACTACTTTAAAAGTGTAACGTTTACGTAAACTTGAAGTGGATATTCCCATATTTCTTTACAAATTATAAAAAATATTTCCGCTAGGTTTTTTTAATGTAATGGAATATTTACCTGTTCATCTCCCATTTAAAGCACGACTCGAGGTCCTGTCCAATATGGATGGATGTATCCATTTGAGAGGTATGCAATATATTATCACATAATTTAATTGCATTTGAAAGATGAAGTTAATATAAATTAATTTTGCATAGATATTTTAATCATATGAAGAGAAAAGTGAGGCAAAAAGCACGAGTTGAAGGTTCGATATGTAAATCTTACATCGAAGAAGAAGCTTCGTTCTTTTTCTCTCACTATTTCAGTGATCATGTGAATATTTCATTTGAAAGTGTTTCTCGTAATGATGAAGGCGACGTACAAGAGTCCTCTCGAGTAATGTTATCTATTTTTAGACAACATGGTCGGCCTTCTGGAAAATGTGTAGAAATATGGCTAGACGATAGAGATCTTCATGTAGCACACACTTATATTCTTCTAAATTGTGCCGAGGTTGCACCTTTTGTTAGGTAACCTGAAATAATAATTTGTGTTTCATTCTTTCCTATAATGCATGCGCATGTATAATCTAATTTAATAATTTGTTTATATAAATAGTGTTTGTGAACGTGAACATCCGAACAGAGATCTCAGTAAAGAATTTTCTGGTTGGTTTTCAAATTATGTTTATGAGCCGAGAAATTGTGTTGTTGACGAAGGGTTGAAACATCTTGCGACGGGACCCAAAAGAGTGGTCAAGACATATCCAATATATTTCGTCAATGGATATAAATTAAACACCAGAGAATACGGTGCAGAAAAATTAACAAATAATACTGGTGCATTTGTTAAAGGTAGTGACGATTCAAAAAATCACTTAAATGATTTTTATGGCGTTCTAACACAAATTTTGCAACTGACATATTTCTCACAACCCGCAGAGGAGGTGTTTCTATTTAGATGCAATTGGTTTAGCAATGTTACAGGTTCTGCAATTAATGTGCACAAGGATTATAATCTAATCGAAATAAAGCATACGTCGTACTATCACAATATGATCCTTTTGTACTAGCCAAACAAGCATTGCAATTTTGTTACGCTCCTTATCCGTCTCTAAAAAGAGATAAAGCAGATTGGTATGCAGTTTTTAAAACAAAGGCCAGATTCACATTCGATGGGAAGAATACTCCGGACAAACAAGCTTATCAAGCAGATCTTGAGAAAAATAACGAAATAATAATTACAGAAGATCATACAGACTTTGGTCCTTTGATCGATTAAACAAATATTTTGGTAGAAGCGTTTGACAATGCAGAGGAAAATATTGTAGAAAACGAGACCGAATCTGAATCAGAAGACGATGATGACTGATATAAATCTGAATCTGATTTTTTTGCAATTGATGTAACTATGTTGAATTCTTGATGTATTATGAAAATGACGTGACTGTGAAACCAAATCTGTTTACCATCGTTTACATGTTTTATGTCATTTCCATTTGTCATTTATTTAGCATTTTTTATTAAAAATGCAATGAAATCTGCTTATTGTCGGAATATTACACCCATTATGAATCAGGTACAACACACTTCCATTTCTATTTCCATTTCAGTCATTAATTAAGCAATTTATACCGTTGATGTCATTTACATATGAAATATATTTCATTATCATTTTATTATTCTCTTATATAATGATGTGTATATATGTCACGGGTTTATCATAATGTCATATAGAGGTAGGAGCTCTTCCCGATCATTAGGAGGCGATAGTAGTGGCCCATTGCAAGAGTCACAACGTCCAGTAGTTTCGTTAGTCCTCAGAGCAGCGGGGCAAGAACTAAATTTTATACATCATATTATTTTTTTATGATATACGTACGTGCTTATCTGTATCGTATTTAAAAATAGGGGGTTCGACCTACTTCCCTCAAAGGTTGTGCTGGATGTCTTTAGAGCTTCTTATCGTAGTAGGATGAGTGCTTGCTGGCCGAAGTGGGATAACATCCATCCTCACATCATATAGTGTATATGGAAGGATGCCCCAGTATTTATATTTTTCTGTTTTCCATTTTTTAATTTGTTTCTGTCGTTTTTCTACTATTTATCATTTAGAGCGTAATCTTTTTTTTTACTTTTTATCGTGAAACACAGGCTGAGATAGACATCCAAACATACGACATGCTGCTGGCACGAGGATGCTGGATGAAAAAGATGCGCAAGAACTACAGGGACTCGATATCCGAAATTAAGAAATCTGTTAAGAAACCACGGTGGATGGGGGAGAGCGTATGGCAAGCTTGGTTGAGATACTGGAAAACGACGAGGCGAAGGCAAGTATACTAATTTTTTTTTGAATTATTAATTTGACGTCATCGAAAAATAATGTATCAAATTTGAATGTACAGGCAGAGTCAGATAGAAATTCTGCAAACAGAAATAAAAATCCCGTCATTCATCGCGGAGGGTCAAAGTCATTTCAACAGTATCGGCAGGAGTTGATAAATTTACTGAATGATAATTGTAAATAGTTTACATTATATAATTTTAAATGTATAATAATTGTGTCCGTGGGTGCGGCGCAGTAGAAAGGAGGCTTGGGTTCTGCTAAAAAGTCTCAGGTTCGATTCCTACCATGCGCTTCCCTATCCTATATAACTTTACCCGGGGGTATGGGGGCTTGGATCAGCGGACGGCTTTACTATACCCTACTCAGGAGTTTACCGGTCCGTCGGGTTCTCCTGTGTTTTCAAAAAAAAATGTATAATAATTGTATGTAAAAATCAACTTTAGGAAGCTGTGGCGCATGGTCCCGTGGGTTATATGGACGTGTTCACTCGTACGCATGCTGTCGAGCATGTAAATCCGAACGGGACTGTTTAATATACATGGCAGGACGATAAATCCAACAAGAGCCATGTAAGCATATTTCATTTTATGTAGTATTAGTAATTGTCCTACTTGTTAAACTATAATGAAATAAGATATGATGTTATTAATTTGTTAGTGTAGGAAAAGTTTATGGAGCAGCGTCAGAAACTCCTTGCAGATATGGGTCGAGATCAGCTGACGACTGATGAGGAGGACGCTATTTTTGAGTCCGTTATGGATCCAGCATAGCACGATAGATGATACGGCTTTGGCAATCAAGTGGTAAATAATTTATTTTACTGCTAATTTGATATTTAAGTCATATTTCTATGTTGGAATATATAATTTTATCTTAAAATACTTCAAATATACTATTTTGACCTTTTCAAAAAAATAAATATTCATTTTTCCATTATTTAAAAATATTTGAACCTTGAAAAATCCTCTATATTGAATTTGAATTCAAACCAACCAAATGACTTTTATCACACCAATAAAGCACAAGAAGGCAGAAGATATGAACGTTATGTTACTTACTAACTTAAAGAGATATGCACATACACTTACAGAGATCACATAGCTAAATTAAATATTTATTGAAGGCCAGCAATTAGAGACGGGGTCCGCGGAATAGAGCTCAGAGCGATCTAGAAGATATAGAAGATTTGCGGGCTAGAGTGTCCCAGCTGGAGGAGCAGAACCGCCAACAGGCCATGCAGACCACACAGTTGCTAGAGTACATGCAGCAGTTTGGTGGCTGTTTCCCTTCCTTGGCCGGCTCTGGATCTAGAGGAGATTGATTGATTGTTTGCTTGCTTTTTCCATGTATGTTTTTTTATTTTTGTATGATTTGGTAGACGGTGGAGGTAGTTGTTGATTTTTGTATGATTATGTTTGATACACTTGGTTGTGTGGTTGTATGATGATGTGGATTTTGATGATTTTGTGTTATGTTGTGTATGTATGACATGGTAGAACACTTGTTGTTAGGGTTGTGAATATTGGAATGGTTATGTATATAATGTATTTTATTTTGATGTAATTTGACGTATTTGTGTGTTTGATGAATTTTGTGTAGTTTGGGTTTTGATATTTGGTTGGAATATTGTATACTGGATTGTGCAATATTGGCGTAATAGTGTTTGGATGGGAAATGTGGATGGAAGGCTATATTGCAGCATGAATAAAAAAAATACAGCACATTTCCGACGGTTTCCGACGGCTTCCAGGTAGTCATTTTCCGACGGCTTCCGATAGCCTGTAGGTCATTTTTTCTGACGGTTTCTGACGGCTTCCGACAATTGTCGGAATCCGTCGGAAACCGTCGGAAAAAGATCCGGCGTCCTCTACCGGAAGCCGTCGGAAACACTGCTCTTCGATGCCTTATTTTTTGACGGCTTTTTCCGACGGCCGTTGACAGTTTTCAGCCGTCAGAAATTGTTGTTTTCCTTGTAGTGAAAAGACAGTGTTTTCTTGGTGAACATGGTCAATATCATTCACAGACTGTGTAACTATATATATGCCGTGTAATGATGATGATATTGTAGAACATGCAGGTATAGTGATGATTTGTTCAATACTATTTTCTAGCGGATAGGATTGGCACGCGTGAATATTATTTTCATTATTTGACTAAAGTCTATTCGTGTACACACACACAAGTAAAATTATCAAATTAAATTAAAGGATGGAAAATATCATTATTGATTTGTACTGGTAAAACTGAAGCTGTAGTTAAATAATTACGACAATGTTTATGTACTGCTCTGGTCAGGTAGATTATGGTCACAATATAAGTTAAGTTTGAGATGTATATATACATCTGCATAAGTAATTGGATTCAAATTAGGTATAAGTTGATTTAAAATATGGCCGGTTGTGAAAGAATAAATTGCTGATTGCAAAGGTAGAGTGGAAAAGAGTGAAAATAGTTTAAGCAGTTAGCAGACTGTTCTATTTCATTGTAGGGAAAAAACGTTAGTGGACCTAACCTTCTTATCGACCAGCTGCATGTTGAATCCAAAAACGTCATTGCTTTTTAGATCGATGAAGTCCCAAAGACGGGGAATGCGAACCCGAATCGTTGTTCCAACACTGTTAACAGTTAGTGATTCTATAGGTGAGTGTGCACGATCCATTACATGAAAAGATGTAACAGAGATAATGATTTAGCTGAGTAATAGATGGCTGCTAGATTATATAAGACAGTGGATGTAACAGACGGTGACCTTTGGTAGTTTATTGAAATAAATGTACTGTAGTTAAAAGCAAATGGAAACTGTTAAGTTCCAATTTATGATACTTTCTATCTTCAGTTGTATGCTGTAACAGGTAGGAATTCAAACGGGCAGAAGTCATTTATGTAATTTAAAAACTAAGTGCGGTTTGTGTTATTTTTCCACGGATTGCAGATGTTTTCAACTTATAAATGTTGAACTCATCCCATAGCTAATATTATGAAACTGTAATACCAAACTGGAACAGAAATAATATTAGCTTGGCTGTAGATACACATGAAATAATAGTGTAGATATTATGAAAACACAGCTTGCAAAGTTTTGATTGACCACCTTATGTATTATACAATCAAGCAGTAAGGGCGTGCAAGTCCACACAAATATAGTAAGAGAATAAAAGGAGAAAATGCTACATGTAATCATTTTTTTGTTCAGCTTGTTAAGCATTTAGGTGAAAACTTTTTTTATGAATATCATTAAAGAAATTTTGGTCGAGTTTTCATCTTTATAGACATTGTAATGTAGATGGTGGAAGAAATGCTGTCGAGATGCAATGTATAAATTGCAAACACCTAAACACATATTACTATTAAAAAATGGTAAAGTTATGTGCACATGCTGCTGCTAAACCTCCGTATTACTAAATACAATTTTTACTATGATTTAACTAAAAACCAAATAATTTATCTGAACGTCAATATGTGAACAGCTGGAAAACGGTTGGAATAGTTTCTCCCGTACCACCCTTTCTGGTGGAACTCCAAATAGTTTTAGTTATGACATTTTATTTTCTGTAATCAGTTCAGTGAACCCTGCAATGTTAACAGATGGAATGTTACATGCAGAGAAATAAAATAAAAATAACCTGGGTTATCAAATTTAAAGGTCTGAAATACCAAAGCACTAAGCACAGTTCAAACACTAAAAACGTAAATGTATCATAAAGTTTTTGAAACGCAACACAATTGGAAAAATGGAACATAGCTTATAACATCATTTAGTGCATGGCAATATGGTTCGTACATCCTAAAATGTCTATTAGGGACATTAGTAGAAAAGAAAATGGACAGTATGTTTGAAGGGTATATTTTCAGGCTTATGAAGTGAATTTGCAGTGTGTGAAGAAATATTGTTGAGTAATTAGCATTTTACACATCCTTATTGTAAAGTAAAATTAAAAAATTTAAAAGAAACAGAACTAACCATCAAAACGGATAATGTTAAGTTGAATTTAAAGTTATTTATAGGAAACTGAAATGGAATTGCAGTGAATAGATAGTGGATATGAACAAATAGTTTTAAATGTTGATCTTTAGGTTCCGATTGTGATTCATAGGCAGTGTTAGCAACAAAATTGGTCACTAACACCTTTAGAAAGATTGTGTAGACAGATTAATGAAAAAAGTAAATGAAAATAGAGAACAATATAGAAATTTAAATGCAGAGGACAAGAGCACCAAATTTATAGTGGTTCGACGTAACTGCCTACGTCCACGTTGAAGTTAATCTTTATTGTTTTCTCCATTACTCGAGTACAGATACAATTCGTAAATCAATCACTTGAATACAAGTTTGAATGAAAAGGGAGAGAGTATAAAAAATGACAGAGTCTACTCAGTGTTCTCGAAAAAAACCCCTTTCACTGTGCCCCTGCCCCTCTATTTATTGATAAAGGTGGGCTGGACTTCCCTGGTGGGCCTGGTAGCTGAATACCTCGGCCCAAATGGAGTGGCCTCTGTGTGCCGAACCGAATAGGCCGAACGGCCAAATGCCGGGCCATCCTCTTCATGCCGAACGGTGCGTTAGTTGTGTGGGAAGAGTAGACCCGGCAACAATCGAAGCCGGCCATGCTGGGGAGAATGCCGAGCCATCTTTGAATGCTAAACATCCCTTGTATGCCGAACGAGGCGTTTGATGCCGAGCGCTATTCGATGCCGACCGCTCTTTAGATGCCGACCGCCCAGAGATGCCGGATGTCCTTGGTGTGCCGAACGGTGCATTTGGCCGATCGCTCCTGGATGCCGAGCGTTGTCTTGATCGAACGAAGTCTTTAGCCGAATGATGCCTTTGGCCGATCGCTCCTGGATGCTGAGCGTTGTCTTGACCAAACGAAGTCTTTAGCCGAACGATGCCTTTGGCCGATCGCTTCTGGATGCCGAGTGATATCTTGAGCTAACGAAGTCTTTAGCCGAACGAACCAGTTGAGCCGATCGCTCCTGGATGCCGAGTACTAAGTTGCCTAGTCAAATCTCCAGGAAACACTTGCCCCAAAGTGTATTACGTGACCGAAGTAGTATGCTTTGAATTACGTATCCTCCATGCTCCGCCTCGAACCTTGGCCCATCACTCTTGGGGTTTCTTTCTTGCGAATACCAGTTGTGGAGGTGTGTACCGAACAGTGTAGCTGAGGCCGAACACTCCACGTTATACCGAGCGATTAGGTATGCCGAAGCCGAACGATGTGATCTTGACCGGTTCCACCGGTCACAGTCTCTTCAACTTCTTCTTCTCCCCTATAAAGGCCAGTGTCTTCCTCCTTCTTTTATTTTCACTTCTAACCTCCGCTATCTCGTACTTACAAATTTTACCTACTAAGGGCCTCCAAAGTGTTTTAACCTTCCTTCTCGATCCATTCGGCATTAACCAGAGCCGTGCTTCTTAACTCCATATTCCTCCAAGTATTGATTCGCTAGCTAGGTAACGATCCTTCCATCTAAATCCTTTCCCCGAATAAATAGGTTTTAACGCGAGGCTCGAGTTCGTAAGTTGGAACTGTAGCCGATAGTGAATCGAAGCTTGATCAGAATATTTTTAGGGTGAGTGATGAGGAGGGAAGGAAGGAAGAATTGGCCAGGGATGAACACATGGAGAGTCGTTGGATGATGTATTGTGGTTCGGCTTGGTTTCTTCGTGCCGAACGAGACTGGGAGAAAAGAAAGGAATAGCGGAATGGAGGAAGGGTGCCGAACGTTACTTTGGCCGAGCAAAACTTAGGCGATCGTTACTTAGGCCGAACGACAGCTTGGCCGAACGACAGTTGGCCGAACAAACATAAATGCCGAACCATACTTAGGCCGAACAAACATATATGCCGAACCATACTTAGGCCGAACGAACATAAGTGCCGAACCATACTTAGGCCAAATGAACATAAATGTCGAACCATACTTAGGCCGAACGAACATAAATGCCGAACCATACTTAGGCCGGACGAACATAAATGCTGAACCATACTTAGGCCGAACGAACAATTGCCTTGCCTAATCGCATAACAAAACAAGGACAGAAACTCCAGCATACTAGTATATCAAACTGAGTTGGACTGGTAACCTCCTAGTTTCAGCAGACATAAACCTGAACTAAAATTGACATAACCGGATAACTTCTTCTAATATTTTCTGAATCTGAAACTGTAAACACCATAAGGCAAGCTTTTTGAGACGGTCAGCGATGACGGTCTTCGAAGGCGATGACTCTAATCACAATTTTATGTTATTAACTCTGTGACTTTCAATTTTTTAGCACTTATACATGATTAACTGCACTAGTTCACACACCACATGGGGGGAATATTTGTGTTGTTAATTCTAACGTCGAACGTTTTTCAAGTATAGTTTACACAGATGCTTAGCCGAATTCACTATTTATTGAAGATGTCTAAAAAATCCAGCTCCGCCACGATCTCTGACAGACCGGGACCATCCACTGGACAGGAAGTTGCAGATGTTTCAAATCCATCAACCTCTTCTGCACATAGCCTAGCCCCCGATGCCCTAGAGGCATCGATTTTCTTGGACAACCCTGTCGATTCACTGGCTTCAAAAATCAATGAAGTTGCGCTCCGAAGAATATGCTCCATCCATGGAATACCTTTCGACGGCGTATTGGTTCCATCGGGGCACGACCGGCCCACTTGCCCCTAGTCGGATACACAGCATGCAATAAATTCATGTGCTGGGTTGGCAGTGTGCCACTGTTCAATTTGTTTCTTCGAGATGTGCTGCAATACATCGACATCGCCCCGTTGCAGCTGCACCCAAACGGTCACCCCTTTATCTATGGCACTTACATACTCTTCATGACTGTCTTCTCTAGGCCTCCCACTCCTGGCGACATCAGATATATTTATATGATCAAGAAGCGAAGAGATAGCCCCTCCTTTGTGTTCCTCGAGCTGCACCACAAATGCCAAATTTTAATCGGAGCGTGGGGCAAGTTTTTCCTGTACAAACAGGAATGATTCTATGTATGTTGCCCCCGGTTTCGCGAGGAGATGGGTCGAATGAAGTAAGTCTTCTTCTTGGAACGATACTCATGTTTTGGTCGAAGCTATGCCTATTCTAACTCTTATTTCATCTTCTCAGGTATCAATCCACGTCCTGACGATCGTGGATATTCTGAGGCCGTTGAAGCTATTAGAGCTCTTCCCGCTGAAGAACGAGACATCCGAACTCTCATCTCAAATGAGTCACTATCGAGGTTCGGATTGTTAGCAGAAGGTCGCCGGGTAAGTCTTCCCGAAGGCGTTACTGTACCCTGGCCAGTCTCTGGCAAAGGGAAAAAATTAGCTGATTTGTCAGCACGCCACACCCCTGATGTACAAGAAGAGGGGGAAATCAAAGAGGGTGAAACACCCGAGGCATAAGGTGAGAATTTGGGTTCAGCCCAAGATCTTATAGTTGAAGTGCACAATATCGAAACGTCATCTTCTCCTTCACAGAGGAAAAAGGGATTGACGTACAAGATCAGAAAGGAAAAGGTTGGCGGAACTTCGAAAGTTACGCTTATTCCGACGGAGAAAGAGGCGTTTTCGCAGCACGTAGAAAGTTCTTTAAAGGGCTTATCGAACCTCTCCATTCCAGATGATCTGCTCAATTATGACCTTGACGATATGGAGGTATTCAAACTTCATTCGCCCATCAGAGATGACGCGGGAGCTCCAACCCAGAGTCAGGGAGAGAAAAATCCTATTAGCAAAGCGACTGGTCCGTTGGGGGGAAACACTAGGACACACACGAACACTTGCAGTTCAATTTTCGCTTAGATTTTTGTCATCACACTACTCTTTGCTAATTCGCTGTTATTCGAATTCTGTGCAGGTGATATGGGGCATTCACATGAATTCGACCTCCTTCGTGGTTCATCTGTTCTTCATCACTCTGGACGGGACTCGGGTTCCAGGAGACGTCGATATAGGGATGGTGACGACGATAAAGACTATCATTCCCGTGACTTGTCATCTCGGAAGAAGACTTATTATCAGCCAAAATACCACCAGGATACCTCTTCTCATACGGAGCAAAGTAAAGACAAGCACAGCCACAAGAGGTGGCAACCTGATGCTCCCCGGGACCAACACTACGATTCCTCCTCCACTCGACAGTCCCGAGATTCTCATAAGAGAGCCGAACTTTCAAAGTCGTCACCTCCTGCAACGGACCCGTCAGTACCGGAGAGACTGGCCGAGCTTAAAGATAAATTTTCGAGAATCTGCTTCGACGGCCTGAAATTCCTCCTGACGATTCATCCTATCCCTGGACACGTCAAGCAGAGCGCCATCGCCTGTACAAACGATGTCTATGTTCAACACGATGTGTTTGTTCACTTGGCTGAAAAACTATCCTAAGTCTCTATGGAGCGCCAACATGAAATCGATCGCTTGAGGCTTGAGGCTATCCACGACAAAGACATCATTAAGGTTCAGGATGAAGAAATCGCATCTTACAAGTCCGAACTTGAGGCCGCTCATCAGAGCGCCAGGGACACTGCTGAGGCCGTCACTCGTATGGAATTGACTCATAAGAAAGAACTTGACGAGGCGGTCCAACGATGTGGGGCTTTAGCTCTAGAGAAGGACTCCGTTCAAAAGGAGAGGGACGCACTCAGCCTCTAAGTCAAAGAACTTGAGGAGCAGCTCCGCAGGGAGAGGGAAGAGAAAATGGCCGCTCAAGAAGAGTCACAACGGTACTGTGACGAAATCGTTGCTACTGGACTCTTAAAGGAAAAACTTGAGGACGGGCTTTCCTAAGTTGAGGCGATAAAGAGTGAAGCCCGAGAAAAGGGCATGAAGATAGCGTCTGTGGATATCGATTCGCGTCTCAAGGCGGCTAGGGAAGATGGCAGGGAAGAGGTCAAAAGCATGTTTGACCTGCTAATTACTGAATTCAACGCCCGTGTTTTCATGCATCGAATCTTGACGTTTTTGGGCGATGGCTATCTTGAATCTTTAGCCGAGGCATGGGAGGCTTTGATAGAGATCAGGAAGTCCGAGCACGGCGCCGAAGAGATTTATGAGGGGGGATTGATAAAATAATATCTCAAGGGTAATGAGCCTTCAGACTTTTCGACGGCCAAAGCTATCTATTGCAAAGGCTTCCCCTCAAAGTAAGGGAAAGAAATTATTGCCGGCCCATCCGGGGTCGTGCCTCCATTTCATGTGCTTGTTCGATCGGCCTATTGGCCGGTACTCGATCTATTTGAGCAGCATATCGGCTATAATCCGGAGGATCCCGACCTTGGCGTCCATATTTTATGTCCCATTCCGGAGGGTGAGACCCCCTTGACGGCTGAGAGCCTGCTGGAAGCTGGTAGATAACTCTTCACTTTAAAATTCCAAATGTCGTCATTCTAGGACTATTATATTCTAACGCTTTTTTTCCACACTTTTTCGCAGGTCGTTCTGATCCCGGGCCCACTCCGAGGAGCGACGTCGCCAAGGAGGTGGAGAAAAAGATAGGTGAGGCTAGTCAGGCAAGAGAAACTCCTGAGCCAGATGCTCAGGTGATTGGGGCGCTAGATGAAGACAAATCTGAGACTTCTCCTCCCATCGAGGGGAGTTATGAAGTAGAGATCATAGGCGCCTTCGAACACACATCTGAGCTGAGTATGAAGGAGCAGCTAGAGAAAGAGAAGAGAGAAATGACCAAGATCAAGGTCGAACCTCAAGCCGTGGACCCCGACGATCCTTTGAATAAGCCGCTGAAGATCATTCTCCCTGGCAGGTCTAAACCCATGGATGTCCCTCATACTTCTTCGACTGTCACTCCTCCATCAGAAAAGGGTACCAAGGGTAAACGCGGAGGAAAGGAGTCGTCTGAGAAGACAATGGAGGTGAAGAAGGCGAAGAAGCACAAGAAGTAATCAGTATTCTCGTTCAACGAGATTCAATTTAGATTATGCAAGGACTTTTGTTTTCTTAGATTGTGTAAATAAACTTTTGATTCCGAGCTTCAAAGGAGTTGTAATGGAAACTTATCTTCGATGAATAAAACTTAGTTTTCCTGTCTTTCCATGGCTCTTCAATTTTCTTTGTGATTGTGATTCAAATCCAAGCTATTATGAATATAATATACCTCTCGGTTCATCTTCATATAGCTCGGAAATTCTTTGAGAGCTATCTGTTTTTTCTTCTGCGCTCCAAGCACTTAGAATATTTTCTAATAGGAACGCCGAAGGCTCGATTACCTCAAGTGATTTATATCCAGTCCGTCTTCAGCGGACCTGGTCATTTAAATCGTTTATACTTGAGTCCGCACTCCGGGGACTTAGAGTACTCCGGTCCACACTCCAGGGACCTGGAGATTTTTAAGTCGTTTATACTCGAGTCCGCGCTCCGGGGACTTAGATTACTCCAGTCCACACTCCGGGGACTTGGAGATTTTTAAGTCGTTTATACCGGAGTCCGCGCTCCGGGGACTTAGAGTACTCCAGTCCGCACTCCGGGGACTTGGAGATTTTTAAGTCGTTTATACTCGAGTCCGCGCTCCGGGGACTTAGAGTACTCCAGTCCGCACTCCGGGGACTTGGAGATTTTAAGCCGTTTTTACTGGAGTCCGCGCTTCGGGGACTTAGGGTACTCCAGTCCGCACTCCGGGGACTTGGAGATTTTAAGTCGTTTATACTTGAGTCCATGCTCCGAGGACTTAGAGTACTCCAGTTCGCACTCCGGGAACTTGGAGATTTTAAGTCGTTTATACTCGAGTCCGTGCTCTGGGGACTTTGAGTACTCCAGTCCGTACTCCGGGGACTTAGAGATTTTTAAGTCGTTTATACTCGAGTCCACGCTTCGGGGACTTAGATTACTCCAGTCCGCACTCCGGGGACTCGGAGATTTTAAGCCGTTTTTACTCGAGTCCACGCTCCGGGGACTTAGAACACTCCGGTCCGCACTCCGGGGACTTGGAGATTTTGAGTCGTTTATACTCAAGTCCGCACTCCGAGGACTTAGAGTACTCCAGTCCGCACTCCGGGGACTTGGAGATTTTAAGTCGTTTTTACTCAAGTCCGCGCTCCCGGGTTTTAGAGTAATCCAGTCCGCACTACGGGGACTTGGAGATTTTAATTGTCCGTGCACGTTCGAACATTAGCCGGAATAATATAATTTTATTTGCCTGTCACAAGATCATCATTTGTAGAGACATTAGTCATTCATGGAAAAGATGGCTTCAAGCCTTTATTAATGAGAGCAAGGTAAATTGTCTTATTACATGCCAAGAACTAGAAATAAAAGCATACTGGAAATAAATGCAGCTAATACATGAAAGAAATAGACTAAGTATAATAATGCCACGAGTGCTCGCTGTTCCATGCTCGGGGGAGCGTCGCGCCATCGACGGTCGATAGCTTGAAAGTTCCTTCTCCAAGCTTCTGTTCGATGACGCATGGATCCTCCCATGCGGGATTAATATGAGATGGGACCGGAAAAACTCGTTTCAAAATGAGGTCTCTCACACCAAAAATTCTCGGTTGGACCTTTTTGTTATAATATTTAGCGACTCTATGTCTGTACGCGGCCGCTCTCAAATTGGCTTCTTCGCGCTTTTCGTCAATGAAGTCCAACGATTCTAATAAAAGATTCTGGTTCGACTCGAGGTCGTAATAAGTTACCCGATGTGATGGAACTTCAAGTTACACGGGTATGACAGCTTCCACGCCATATGCCAATGCGAAGGGAGTGTGGCCAGTCGCAGTCTTGTGGGTGGTCCTATAGGCCCAAAGCGCCGTTGGAAGTTCATCCACACACTTGCCTCTCGCCTTTTCCAGACGCTTTTTCAATATGGACTTGATTATCTTGGTTATGGCTTCCACTTGTCTGTTGGCTTTCGGATGAGCAACCACTGCAAACTTCTTCTCAATGCCATATTTCCGACAAAATTCTTTGAACTCCTTGCTCTCGAATTAAGTTCCATTGTCTTTGACGATGGTCTGTGGAAGGCCAAAATGTTGAGTCACAAGTTTTATGAAAGTTTTGATTTCTGACAAATAACTAAAGGCGATCGACAAAACAAGGTCATTAGAGCTACATATGGTATTCTAGATTGTAGATTGATTATTTGATATTGTATTAGTGATAAACTTGTTAAAATCTATCCTCAAATAATCATGCATTTCAATATAATCAATATATATACATTTGAAATTGCATTGCACATTCACTATGCAAATTATCAGAGATCGGTCGACCGGTAGTAAAAAAGGCGGTCGACCGTTTCTGCATAATATGCACAATGAACGTGCACACATGCACATAACGTATATATATTTGAATTCCTGTCTACTGGTCACTTTTTAACCTGTCGACCGTTTTTAAACAGAAAGCAATTTTTCCAAAAGACACTTCTCTTCTCCAAAGGTTGCATCTCTTACCTTTCACCAAAGATCATATCTCTTAATGGTAACTACTCACAAAGAGTTATAACCATTCTTATCTATATAAACTCATTTAATTCGTTGATTAAAACAACATGATTTTATATGCTTTTTAATCTAATCTCTGATCTTACTTTCTACATACTCCTGCATTCTAAAAAGCTCTCTATTATTTATTGAATCATCGAAACTATTTCATATCTTTTGATTCAATAAGTAATATACTTTCCTTAATCTTTTCAAAACATCATTCGCATACTTTGAGGATAAGATTATAGGAAGGGTGTACTACTAGTGACAAATCCGTGTTTTCAAGAGCACAAGTTGTCAACAACAATTGTATTTGTTCTTTTGTTGAAGTCCTATGTGTTGTAAGAGGCAAGTGTTGAAGTCCTCAGTGTATTAGAGGCGTGAAATCCCGTTCGGTTGCTCGGGTGTTGTAAACCTGTTCCTTCGGGTGAAGCGAGGTTGTTAATAGTGAAAATCCAGATAGAAGTCTGGGACTGGACGTAGAACGGTGCTCCGAACCAGTATAAAAATCTCTGGTGTGATTTTTCTATTTTTTATTTACTATGCTATTATCATCTATTTCCACATTTATATTGTAGTCCATATTACACGATCCGTGTGTACTATATTAGCACATATAATTGTATACACACCGTACTTTCATTTGGTATCAGAGCACGGTCATCATATAACCGTAACACAGCTATTTGATATATTATAGTAATATGGCAAATAACGTAAGTACTAGCACTCAAAACACCACTTACACGGAGGGTCAATCGATACAAAGACCTCCATTTTTCAGTGGTCTTGACTATAGTTATTGGGCAACACGTATGTCATTCTTTATGCAATCAAATAGCTATGATGCTTGGAATGCCACTCAAAGAGAAATAGTGAATCCAACAACTGATTATTCAGAATGGACTGCAGCTGAGAAAACGGCAGCAGCCATAAATGCAAGAGCAATAAATATGTTGTTCTGTGCATTAGATCAAAATGAATATAACCGTGTTAGTATCTGCACTACTGCATATCAAATTTGGCAAACACTAAAAATCACTCATGAAGGTACTAACAAGGTTAAACAAGCCAAAATAGCCATGTTGAAAAGTCAATTTCAAAATTTTAAAATGAAACCAAATGAGACAATAAATGACATGTATTCACGGTTTCAAACTATTCACCATGCACTTATTGGCTTAGGACAAAAGTATTCTGATTTCGATGTTGTTTCAACAGTCCTACATTCTCTGACTAGTGAATGGGAAGGAAAAGTATTAGCAATTGAAGAAGCTAATGACCTTTCCGTCATGAAGACAGATGAATTGATAGGAAATTTAATGTTCTATGAAGCAACTTTGCAGGCTAGAAAAGAACAGAAAGAAGAAAAGAAAAATGTAGCATTTCATGTTGAGAAAGATGAAAATGAATCAGATTCTGAAGACGAAGATTTGGCATTCATTGCGAAAGGATTCAAAAAATTCCTAAAATATCGAAAAGCCAGTCGTTACAATAAAAGGAAACCTGGATCAAACAAACCATCTTCATCTGCTACAGAATGTTTCAACTGCCACAAAAAGGGACACATGCAGAAGGATTGTCCAGAACAAAAGAAGAAGTCAGAAAATGACAAATTCAAATATAAGAAGGACAAATCTAAGAAACGAGCTTTCTCAGTAACATGGGATGATTCAGAGTCATCTTCATCAGAAAGTGAAAGTGATTCAAAGAATGAACAAGCTAATGTTTGTTTTATGGCAACAGAAGATGAGGTACAAATTCCTACATTTGATGAATTACTTGATATTAATGCTGAATTGATAGTCAAATATAAAGACATAAAACGTCAATTAAAAGTAGTCAAAGCAGATTTAAGTAGAGCAGAGTTTGAACGAGATATGTTAAAAGATGAGAAGAAAATATTAGAAGAGGAACTTGAAAATATTCAAGAATCATCATCTAATGTTGACTCTCAAATATCTCTTTTGAGTCAAGAAATAGAAGCTCAAAAAGAGAAAAATAATGCTCTCACTACTGAAAATCATGAGCTTAAAGCAAAAGTCAAAATTCTAGACCTAGAAAAAGCTAGCTTACAAACAAAGTTTGATGACATTACTCAAAATGTTTCTAACTTTAACAAAGGTCGAGAAAATTTGACAAAAATAATTGAAAGTTCACAATCTATTTCAGACAAACAAGGATTGGGATATAACAAACAAGAAACCAAGAAACATCTTGGAAATAAAAGGAAGAAGAAAGTACAAAAAACTGAAGCTAAGAAAAATCTTAGTTTATTATATTCCAAACCAAAACCAGTTGTGAAATTTCAAAAGAAAAATGTCAAGGCTATCAAAATATGGGTTCCTAAAACAAATAACAATTTAATTAGGAACAAACACATTCAGCAATTCATGAATACTGTGCATTTTAATAAAAATTATATATATAAAGGGGATATCGGACCCATATGGGTTTGGACTCCTAAGACCTAACTCTTAGGACCCTATAAAAAGTGGGTACCATGGACTTAATTCTATTTTTTGCAGGTCCCACTTAAGAAAAGAGGAAAGTGGATATTGGACAGTGGTTGCTCAAAGCACATGACGGGAGACAAGAGTTTATTAACAAATATTACATATTCAGATGGTGGCTCCGTCACTTTTGGAGACAATTCAAAAGGCTATATCATCGGCAAAGGCGATGTGGGCAATTGCGGTACATCTAACTTACCTCTTATTACTAATGTCATGCTAGTTAGAAATTTAAAACACAATTTGCTTAGTATTAGTCAGTTATGTGACAAGGGATTTATAATTTCATTTTCAAATAATAAGTGTAGTATTTTAGATAAAGACCATAATTTGGTTTTCGAAGGTTATAGAGACAGAAATATATATATTCTGAATATGAATATTAATCATAATTCAGATATATGTCTTGTGGCTAATGACAATGATCCATGGCTATGGCACAAACGCTTCTGTCATATAAACTTCAGAACTATTGACAAGCTAGCCAAAAACAATCTAGTTAGAGGACTACCCAAAATGAGTTTTAAAGTTAACAACGTTTGTGATGCATGTCAATTAGGAAAATTGACCAAATCATCTTTTAAATCCAAGAAAGTCATATCAACATTACAACCACTTGAGTTACTACACATGGATTTATTTGGACCTACTAGGGTTCAATCAATAAATCACAGTCAATATGTGCTTGTAATTGTTGATGATTTCTCTCGTTATACATGAACAGTTTTCTTAAAAAATAAAAGTGACACTTTCGATCATTTCAAATCTTTTGTCAAAAGAATTCAAAAATCGAAAGGGATTAAAGTTAAAAATATAAGAAGTGATCATGGCGGAGAGTTTGAAAATAATGAATTTGAACATTTTTGTACAAAGAAAGGTATATATCATAATTTTTCGTTTCCCAGAACTCCACAACAGAACGGAGTTGTAGAACGGAAGAACCGAACTTTACAAGAATGTGCAAGAACATTATTAAATGGAACCACCTTACCAAAACATTTTTGGGCAGAAGCTGTGGCAACTGCCTGTTATGTTTTAAATCGTGTATCCATAAGACCTCTTACCAAGAATACTCCTTATGAATTATTTAACAAAAGGAAGCCTAAAATCTCATACTTCAAAGTTTTTGGTTCCAAGTGCTTTATTTTAAATACGAAAGATCAGCTTGGCAAATTCGATCCAAAAGCCGATGAAGGAATATTTGTCGGTTATTCGGAACGAAGTAAGGCCTATCGGATATTTAATAAACGAACCAAAACTATTGAAGAATCACTTCATGTCTCTTTTGATGAAATCTATCAGCACCCTCACACTATATCAGATGATGACGAATCAATAATCACTGACAATCAAATCATCACAAATATTGATTCTGACTCGGAAATAATTATTGAGAATATTCCTCAAATATGTGAGTTACAATCACCGCCAAGAATATTAAGAGACCATCCGGCTCAAAATATAATCGGTGAAATAACATCACATGTCAGAACAAGGAGTCAACTCAATCAAATGGGTCATGTCGCTTTTCTCTCAAATATCGAACCTAAGAATCCAAAAGAAGCTGCTACAGATGATTACTGGATCATTGCCATGCAGGAAGAACTAAATCAGTTTGAGCGCAATGACGTTTGGGAACTTGTTCCAAGACCAACTGATCAGTCAGTAATTGGTACTAAATGGGTCTATAAAAATAAGGCCGACGAACAAGGAAATATCACCAAAAATAAAGCAAGATTAGTAGCACAAGGATATAATCAGGAAGAAGGTATCGATTATGAAGAAACTTTTGCACCAGTTGCTCGACTAGAAGCTATTAGAATCCTATTATCTTTTGCTTGTCACCATAATTTCAAACTTTATTAGATGGATGTCAAAAGTGCTTTTCTCAATGGATTTATCAAAGATAATGTCTATGTCGAACAACCTCCTTTGTTCGTACATGAAAAATATCCTAACCATGTGTTCAAACTTAAGAAAGCTTTGTATGGTTTAAAACAAGCACCTCGTGCTTGGTATGAACGACTACGTAGCTATCTTATTAACTCAGGATTTCAAATAGGCAAAGTCGATCAAACTTTGTTTATTAAACATTCTCGAAAAGATATTCTAGTTATCTAGATATATGTAGACGATATCATCTTTGGTTCAACAAACGATAAACTTTGCAAAGAATTTGCAAGTATTATGACCAAAGAATTCGAAATGTCTCATATGGGAGAACTATCTTATTTTCTTGGACTTCAAATAAAGCAACTTTCAAACGGTATTTTTATCAATCAAGAAAAATACTGTGAAAACCTTATCAAACGCTTCGGATTAGAAAACACATCTGGTAAACCAACTCCTATGAGTACAACTACACATTTTGAAAAAGATGAAAGTGGTAAGAATGTTGACCAGAAATTATATCGAAGCATGATTGGTTCTCTTCTTTATCTTACAGCTAGTCGTCCGGATATAATAATGAGTGTTTGTTTATGTGCTCGTTTTCAAGCCGATCCAAAGGAATCACATCTACGAGCAGTGAAACGTATAATTCGTTATCTTAATAATACCAAAGATTTCGGTCTTTTTTATCCAAAAGAATGTCCATTTGAATTAGTATCATATAGTGATGCTGATTTCGGTGGCTCACGAACGGATAGAAAAAGTACAAGTGGTACGTGCCATTTTATTGGAAAATCACTTGTCTCCTGGTTCAGTAAGAAACAGAATTGTGTTTCACTATCAACATGTGAAGCTGAATATATATCAGCAGCTCTCGCTTGTACTCAAGTATTATATATGCAACAAACACTTCAAGATTTTGATATTCATTTATCAAATTCTATTATATACTGTGATAACACCAGTGCTATAAATCTCTCTAAAAATCCAGTAAATCACTCTAGAACCAAACACATTGATATCCGTCATCATTTCCTTCGAGATAATATTGACAAAGGAAATATATGTCTTGAATATGTCCATACTGACAATCAATTAGCGGACATTTTTACTAAGCCTCTGCTCGAATCTAATTTTATTAAATTACGAAGAGAGCTTGGTTTAATTTCAAGAAAAAATCTTGACTAAGTAATTTCTAAAGAACGTCTTCTTTTTAGTTATTCTTTAACCATAACTTTTGCATAAACTATTTTTTTTACATTAAATATAAGCCACTGCTTGATTTAATGGTTAATTCTCTTTACTCATTTTTTCATTCTTTTCTTTTAGTGATCGTCCTTTCCTTTCTTATTTTATAATTTCAGTTTTAAAAGGAGATTTATTTTTAGAGTTAAAATAAAATTTCTGCTTATGTTTTCTTGGTTAAAATTTTCCATTAACTCACATCCATAGGTTTATACATAAGAAACTTGTATATAAGCTTGCAAAAATTTCATATTTTGTTCATCTTTTTTTTTCTAACCATAATATTCTATACAACATTCCCTATGGCTCACATTTGTGATAAATGTGCTCAAGAATCATACATTTCTATTACGAGTTCTGAGTCGGAGGAATATTATTCTCCTACAACACCAAAACAAAAACCAAGTTGTCATCATCAATGCTCTTGTATGTCTGATAAAACTCCAAATTCAAAACGAGTGAAGAGGACACTGTTCTATTCTCCTCGTACCAAAGCACAAATCGATGAAATACACCACTACCAGAAACATCAGATAGACCTTCAGAGACAGCTCCATTATGGGCAAAGTCAACTTTATCACGAGCAACAACGGACATCGGCACGATTATCCGTTTTAGAAAAGTTGGCAACATTTTTCTGCGGTTCCAACAAGCATGACGTGCATGAACCAATGCCGTCTAGGCCATCAACATCTAAAAGTCCTAACTCGTGGGATCAGAACTATGAGAAGAATGAAGGAGCTCAGAAACAATGGAGTCCATGGTCAAAACGTATTGAAGGAAACAACGATAATTCTAATGACGAACCTTCTCATTAGATTTATATATAGTTATTATATCTTTATCTATCACTTGTGTAATAACGGTTATATTTTGTATTAAGAATGAAATATAATATATATAGGTTGATATATTATAAAAAATTGCATAATAACATGTTATTACTCAGCAGACCAAAACCGGTCGACCGCCCCGGTTATAGCCGGTCGACCGTTTGCTCCCTGGTTGAAAACGGTCGACCGGCCATATTTCATAGGTCGACCGGTTGACGTATTTTCAGTTTTTTATATATATTTATGCGTCATTTTCTTTCAACCCTCCTTCTCTTTTGCCTCAAGCTGTTATTTTTTCCCAAAATCACAAACCCTAGTTTCCTATTTTCAATTCCCAAATCTCAAATCTTCCAACAATGGCTCCTCCTCAAAAGAAATCTAAGAAAGGAACAACCTCTGAAACTTCATCTCTGAGCATCTCCGCCAAAAAGTGGCTTCAAAGTCCAATTGCTGTAACAAGATGGAATCAGATGACAAATTACAAGTTTCATCCAGGCTCTTTCATCAAATTTGATGATTTCACGGCTTATGGAGTTCGGAGGTTAGCCAATAATTCCAACATTACTCCATTGATAGATTTTTCAGAAAATAATGTGGAGATAAATCATTTGATGATCAAATTGTTTTACGCCAACATGAATCTCGATGAATATCAACCTGATAATCCAAACGGAGTCATCTGGTCTGTGGTCTGTGGCAAGCAAATTTTTCTTACTCATGCTAGAATTGCCTCTATACTTGGTATACCAAATCGAGGCGATGAGTTTTCATCTACCTTCTGCGAAGTCTTCACTCGAAATAGTACCAGTCATCAGTTCATAGAAGACAATAGTGATGGCACAAAGTCTATTGGACTTCGACCGACAGCCAGACTACTTCATCGTGTTTTGATGCATTCTCTTTTTCCTAGACTTGGAAATTATGATGCAGTATATAAAGAAAACTTCAAAGCACTCTATGCTATTTATGGTGAAATCCAAATCAATTGGGTACACATGCTTTTTGATGAAATTCTCAAGGTAAATAACTCTACACGGCCTCATTTCTTCTACAATGAATATATCGTGCGACTTTTGTTAGCTTGTGGGGTAAATCCTCCTGATTCTGCAACCTCAAAACCAAAATGCATTGATTCAATAACCATCAAACGAATGAAGCTTCCTCCACCTTATCTTGAGATTATGTCTTTTGAAGAATGGCAACAAAGAGGACCAAGAAAACAAAGAGCAACTTCCTCTCATCCTCGTTCCAATGAAGTGAAACTATTAAAATCAAAATCATCCACAAAAGAATCACTTGAAACAATTGCGCATAACCAATTTTTGCTTGAATCACGTCTCAAGCGCATGGACTCTAAAATTGATAAGCGCTTCAATAAGGTCAAGTCATTCTTTGGTATGCTATGGGATGCTATATCATGTTCCACATCCACCTCTGTTCAAGCACAAGACCCAGGAAAACGTCCTGCTGCTCCTGTTTTCACCTGGACATCATCTGACGAGTCTACTGGTATGAGTGGTCATGGACATGGAGAATCATCTAGAGGGAACAATGATGAGGAAGAAGAAGAAGATGATGATGACGACGACGACGATGATGATGATGAAGAGGAGATACGATCTGCTTCATCTTAGATTCTATTATGGTTTAGCACTTTAAAAACATTCATCGACACTTGTACTAAATAGTGTCGTTATTCTTATTTTTCGTTTGACATTATGATCTGTAGTATACTCTGTTATGTTTTGGATGTTTTAATGATTTATTTTGCTATGCATATCATATTCATTCTACTATTCTAGTATCTGTTACTCCTTTTTGTCGATGACAAAGGGGGAGAAAGGGCTAACAATTGTTTGCAGGAACATACATATATAAGAATTCAAAGAGAGAGATCACATACTCAGGGGGAGATTCAGATTTGCAGATATATATTGTCATCAATCAAAAAGGGGGAGAATGTTGAGTCACAAGTTTTATGAAAGTTTTGATTTCTGACAAATAACTAAAGGCGATCGACAAAACAAGGTCATTAGAGCTACATATGGTATTCTAGATTATAGATTGATTATTTGATATTGTATTAGTGATAAACTTGTTAAAATCTATCCTCAAATAATCATGCATTTCAATATAATCAATATATATACATTTGAAATTGCATTGCACATTCACTATGCAAATTATCAGAGACCGGTCGACCGGTAGTAAAAAAGGCGGTCGACCGTTTCTGCATAATATGCACAATGAACGTGCACACATGCACATAACGTATATATATTTGAATTCCTGTCTACTGGTCACTTTTTAACCTGTCGACCGTTTTTAAACAGAAAGCAATTTTTCCAAAAGACACTTCTCTTCTCCAAAGGTTGCATCTCTTACCTTTCACCAAAGATCATATCTCTTAATGGCAACTACTCACAAAGAGTTATAACCATTCTTATCTATATAAACTCATTTAATTCGTTGATTAAAACAACATGATTTTATATGCTTTTTAATCTAATCTCTAATCTTACTTTCTACATACTCCTGCATTCTAAAAAGCTCTCTATTATTTATTGAATCATCGAAACTATTTCATATCTTTTGATTCAATAAGTAATATACTTTCCTTAATCTTTTCAAAACATCATTCGCATACTTTGAGGATAAGATTATAGGAAGGGTGTACTACTAGTGACAAATCCGTGTTTTCAAGATCACAAGTTGTCAACAACAATTGTATTTGTTCTTTTGTTGAAGTCCTCTGTGTTGTAAGAGGCAAGTGTTGAAGTTCTCGGTGTATTAGAGGCGTGAAATCCCGTTCGGTTGCTCGGGTGTTGTAAACCTGTTCCTCCGGATGAAGCGAGGTTGTTAATAGTGAAAATCAAGATAGAAGTCTGGGACTGGACGTAGGACGGTGCTCCGAACCAGTATAAAAATCTCTGGTGTGATTTTTCTATTTTTTATTTACTATGCTATTATCATCTATTTCCGCATTTATATTGTAGTCCATATTACACGATCCGTGTGTACTATATTACCACATATAATTGTATACACACCGCACTTTCACAAAACGGCATATGAAATTTCTTACAATGAAATTAATAACCTTCTTGGTGGTTATTGTGGCCAGAGGCTCTGCTTCTGCCCATTTGGTAAAGTAGTAGACCGCCACTATTGCATATTTCGCTCCACCTTTGGATATGGGTAGAGAGCCGACTGGTCAATCCCCCACATTGCAAATGGCCAGGGACTAACCATTTGCGTGAGCTCCGTTGGCGGAGCTCTTGGGATTTTTTCATATATATGGCATTTGTCACATCTTCTCACATAATCTACGGCATTCTGATTCATAGTTGACCGATAGTATCCATAACGGAGGACTTTCTTCGCTAATGTCTGCCCTCCAGTACCGTCACCGCACTCTCCCTCATGGACTTCCTTCAGGACTCGTTTTATCTCATCATGGGAATTGCATCGGAGCAATGGGGTTTAGAATCCCCTTCGATACATTATTCCATCCTGTGTTACATAACGAGAAGCCTTACGAAGGACTTATCGCCTTTCGCTCCTTTCTTCGGGCAAGATCCCGAATAGCAGGTACTACTTGATTGGGGTCATCCACGATTCCTTTTCGATTTCTGTTTCTAACGCAAAATCTACCTTCATCATATCTATGCTCGGGGCATGAAGGGTCTCAACGGGGAATAATCACATTTGCTGTGCATCACTAGTACTTGCGAATTTTGCCAACGAATCGGTTGTTCTATTTTGCTCACGCGGGACATGTGAAATACCATAGTACTCGAGATTCGCTAGTAGCTCCTGAACTCAGACCGAATATGGCGCAAGTCTCTGCCCCCTTACTTGGTAGTCTCCTCGCACTTGGTACACCACCAGCTGAGAGTCGCTAAAGATTTCAAACGATTTTACTCCCAGTTCTTTAATAAGTCTTAAGCCGGCGATCAATGCTTCATATTCTGCTTCATTATTCGTCGCTGTGAATTTGAGCTTCAAAGCGTAGCAAACCAATCGGTTTTCAGGAGTTACAAGAACTATGCCAACCCCTGAACAATGGTCGTTAGATGCCCCATCGGTGTACATCTTCCATCGAATGGGAGGTATGACATTATGATCGTTTGATTCGTATGTCGTAGTGAATTCAGCAATGAAGTTAGCTAGTGCCTGTCCTTGTATGGCCCTTCGCGGCATGTAGGTGATGTCGAATTGACTTAACTCAATATTCCATTTTAACATCCTTTCGGAAGTTTTCGGTCGTTGGAGTATCTGTCGCGAAGGCTGATCAGTATAAACACTGATTGAGTGTGCCTGAAAATACGGGCGAAGCTTGCATGATGCAATCACCCAGCAATAGGCTAGTTTTTCAATCTTTGGATAATTTCTTTCGGCCCCCGTCAAGCGTTTACTAACATAGTAAATAGGCTTTTGGACCTAGTCTTTCTCGCGAATCAGGGCTGTGTTGATAGCGTGCTGGGATACAGCCAAGTATACATACAACATTTCGTGGTCTATTGGTTTTGACAATATCGGGGGACTTTCCAAGTGCCCTACAAGAGCTCGGAATGCTTCCTCACGGTCGGATGTCCACTCGAAATTCCTCTTTCCTTTCTTTATGACATTGAAGAAAGGAATACACTTGTCTGTGGCCTTGGATATGAATCGGCTCAGTGCAGCCACCTTTCCATTCAAGCTTTGTACCTGTTTTATGGTTCTGCGCACTTTTATATCTCGGATAGCCTGAATCTTCTCTGGGTTAGCCTCGATTCCCCGAGCATTCATAATGAATCTCAGAAACTTTCCTGATGCTATGCCGAATGAACACTTCAATGGATTGATCTTCATTCCATAATACCTGAGTATGTCGAACATCTCCGCTAAGTCTTGGATGTGGTCATTTGACTGCTGTAACTTCACGAGCATGTCATCCACATAGACTTCCATTGTTTTACTAATCTGATCTTTGAACATTCGATTCATCAGGCGTTGATAGGTCGCTCTTGCGTTCTTCAATCCAAATGGCATTACTACATAGTAATACAATCCTATGTTCATGACAAAACTGGTGTGTTCTTGGTCTGGAAGGTACATTGGGATTTGATTATATCCAGAATATGCATCCATAAATGATAATAACTCATGTCCGGCAGTTGAGTCGACCAACTGGTCAATCCTAGGAAACGGGAAACTATCCTTAGGGCATGCTTTGTTTAAATCGGAATAATCAACACAGGTCCTCCATTTTTCCATTTGCTTTCTTTACTAGCACCGGGTTAGATAACCAATCAGGGTAGAGCACGTCGCGGACGAACCCATTGGCTTTGAGTTTGTCCACCTCCTCTTTGAGAGCTGCAGACCTCTCCGGGTCCATGCCTCTCCTTTTTTGCTTCACAGGTACATGTTTCGGGTCTATGTTCAACATATGAATCGCAATCGCAGGAGAAATCCCGCATATATCAGAATGTGTCCAGGCGAAAACATCAAGATTCGCTCGGAGGAAATCAGTAAGGTTCTCAGCGGCCAAAGGGTCGAGTTGCGACCCAATTTTAAGAATTCGTGATGGGTCGCTCCGGCTAACTGGGATGTCAATTGTGAGTTCCACCGGTGCTGCATTGGTTTCCCTGGGTTCCCCATCATCCTCTCTCGGATCTATGTCTCTATAGATTCGAGAATGTTGCTCGAGCCAAGGCTCGAGCGCTACTTGTCAATCAACAGCATTTTGGATGCGGATGAAGCGGTCCGCATCCTTTCCTTTCTCTCTGCGCTAAGCCTCTCTTAGCTCAGCCATATAGCAGGCACGTCCGGTCGCCTGATCACCGTGTACCACTCCAACACCACTGTCTGTGGGAAATTTTAACGTCAGACACCAAGGGGCCAATGCTGCCCTAAATTCTGCCAAGGCTGGATGCCCTAGAAATACGTTATATGGAGAGTCAACGTCCAACACTATGAATGGTAGGATTCACACCCTCCTACGCTCATCTTGCCCCAGTTCAACTGGTAACTCCGTATATCCCACTGCATCTGTTGCTGCGCCGTTAAAGCCATGGATTCTGGCATTGGATGGTTTCAAATCCATAGCTTCCAGTTTCATTTGGTCATATGCCTTCTTGAAGACGATGTTAACGGAGCTTCCATAATCAATTAGAATTCTCTTCACAAACGCCAGCCCGATTGTCGCAGATATGACCATCGGGTCGATGGTAGGGGCCTCCACCTTGTCCGCATCTCAGGTGCTGAATACAATATCATCATACATCGTTCGCTTCTGTTTTGCAGGAGTCCCATCCTCCATATTCGAATAGCACTCATACTCCACATGTCTTGAAGAGTTAGCATATATCGCTCCATCTCCTGCCAATTCTTATCCACAGGACGAGGTCCGCCTGCAATCGTGTTGATAACCAATCTACCCACAGTTCGAGCAGGTTGTTCTGGTTAGCGTGGAGCTGGCCCATGTCCGGGGTCCTACGTCTCTTATCTTTCGTCTCGTGGGTCTTTGACGAACTCCTGCAGCTTCTTCTACCTAATCAACCTTTCAATAGCGTCATGGAGGTGCATGCACTCCTCTGTGTTGAGCCCATAAGACTCGTGAAAGCGACAGTACTTCCCAGTCTGCTTCTGTTCCTCCGTTGATTACTTTGGGCGTGGTTTTCTATACTGGAAAGTGTTGCAAGTTGACAAATAGATATTCTCAAGTGATGTGTTGAGCGAGGTGTATTCATTGTAGGTCGGGATCCTTGACTTCCATCTCCTCGACTCTCTTTTCTTCCCGGGATTTCCACCTTCGGATCCTTTAAACTGTCCAGTATTGTTTTTAACGTTGGCTTGAGCTTTTCCCGAATTATCTCCAGCTTGCTTCATGGCGATGGTACTTTTCATAGTCTCCTGAGCAGGCCCCAGTGCCTTGTCTCCTCTTGTCCATCGAGCTTATTCCCTTCTTATGAATTGATGAGCTTTCGAATAAAAACGCTCTAGCGTGGCGGGGGGCTTTCCCGCCAACCAATCTCCAAATTCAGAGTCTGGATCCACTCCACGCATTACCGCCATCAAAATAGCATGGTCGTTTGGATTGCTCACTTCAGTAGCAGCAACATGAAATCTCTGCAAGTATGCTTTCAATGACTCTCCCAAAGCTTGGATTACGCTTGATAAGGACATCACATCCTTTGGACGAGTGGTGTGTATCCTGGAGTGCTCTATGAATTTCATTGCCAATTCGTCAAAGCTGGATATAGATCGCAGGGGAAGTCGAGTAAACCACATGGTGGCGATTCCGGACGGAGCGATTAGGAAGAACCTACACTTGGTTGCATCATTAGCTCTTGCAGAATCCATCATCCATCCGTACCTCATCACATGCTGCCTAGGATCAGTCTTCCCTTCGTAGGCTGGGATAGTCGGCATATTGAACTTCTTGGGGTACACAGCCTATAGGATACCATCCGTAAAGGGGGTATGGCTTCTGGACACTCCCCAATCTTCATTGGTCAAGCCTTGGTTTTCTCTCATCAACTGCCTGACCATAGCTGTTAAGTCCGGAGTTTGTATGGAGGATGGAAGGTTGGGTTCCATTCCACGGGACCATGCGGGTTGGTGTCCCGCCTGATTTGGGTCTTGGAGATTCGGGTGCCCGGTCTCTTCGCAGGATTGATTCCCAACGCGTGCTTGTGCACCTTCATCCTTGCGGCGTCTACGCCTAGGAGGTTCGTTAGCTGAGGTTGAGCTATCAGATTCAGAATAAGAGGCAGGGTTACATCCAGCATTCTAGTGCTGCAGCTAAGCGAGCTGAGTCATAAGGTTAGTGTTGGTTTGAATCTGTTTAGCAAGCTGCCTTCTACTATCCTTGAGTTCTCTTATCAAGTCATTGAACTCCGTTCGGGAAACGACTTCCGCTTGGATTTGGGTGGAGGGCCCTGCACCTCTGGTTGTTTGCTGATTTCCAGGTCTAACTTGTTGTACGCTAGCAGTTTCATGGACGTCTGCATTTTAGGAGGCCGATCTAGTTCGTGGTCCCCCCATGGTAGAGTTTTTGGTTGTAACTCTGAGTAGAATCAATAGATGCCTGTGAATGATTTTGGATCTCCTTCGGAGGATTTATGTAATCCAGTAGCTACAAAGCATATCCTAATAGCCTGAGAATTCAATTCTCAATGAAAGCACCAAAATGTTAGTACCAAAATTGGTCACTAACACCCATAGAAAGATTGTGTAGAGAGATTAATGAAGAAAGTAAATGAAAATAAAGAACAATATAGAAATTTAAATGCAGAGGACAAGAACACCAAATTTATAGTGGTTCGGCGTAACTGCCTACGTCCACTTTAAAGTTAATCTTTATTGCTTTCTCCATTACTCGAGTACATATACAATCCGTAAATCAATCACTTGAATACAAGTTTGAATGAAAAGAGAGAGAGTATAAAAAATGGCAGAGTCTCCTCAGTGTTCTCGAAAAAATGCCCTCTTCTACTGTGCCCCTGCCTCTCTATTTATAGATAAAGGTGGGTTGGACTTCCCTGATGGGCCTGGTAGCTGAATACCTCAGCCCAAATGGAGTGGTCTCTGTGTGTCGAACTGAACAGGCCGAACGGCCAAATGTCGAACCATCCTCTTCATGCCGAACGGTGCGTTTGTTGTGTGGAAAGAGTAGACCGGGCAACAATTGAAGCCGGCCATGCTGGGGAGAATGCCGAGCCATCTTTGAATGCTGAACGTCCCTTGTATGCCGAACAAGGCGTTTGATGCTGAGTGCTATTTGATGCCGAACGCTCTTTAGGTTCCAAGCGCCCAGAGATGCCGGATGTCCTTGGTGTGCCGAACGGTGCCTTTGGCCGATCGCTCCTGGATGTCGAGCGTTGTCTTGACCGAACGAAGTCTTTAGCCGAACGATGCCTTTGTCCGATCGCTCTTGGATGTCGAGCGTTGTCTTGACCGAACGAAGTCTTTAGCCGAATGATGCCTTTGGTCGATCTCTCCTGGATGTCGAGTGATATCTTTACCGAATGAGGTCTTTAGCTGAATGAACCAGTTGAGCCGATCGCTCCTGGATGCCTAGTGCTAAGTTGCCTGGTCAAATCTCCAGGAAACAGACAGTAAAGGGATGTATAAGTGATCTTATGTGTTATAATAAAGTTAATTACTAATATTTAACATGGGTATAGATATCAAAACATGCAAAATCGATCATTCTTCACCCATATAGTACTCGCCTTATACAATGTTAAAGGATATATTCTTGCTCTCCTCGTCAGTATGTAGAAGAAAATTTCATGGGTAATTGCAGAGGAAATGCCTTGCTTTAAGACTTAGCTGAATGGTGAAAAGAATTAGTTAGGTAATTCTGCGATTTAATCTAATTTAACAAATCAAAGTTGAGCATGTGTAAAAACAATAGTGTTTTCTATGTTATAGAATAGGGGTAGCAAAAATGGAGCATATCCTGCTGATTTCTTATTAGGCTCTTGGTATATTTCTATAGATTTATGTGTTATAACTTATGACATGTATAAGAAATTGTCTTGTGACATAATTCAAGTAATTCTTTATTTTATGAAAAAAATTCTTTACAAAACACAATAACTTTTCACTGTAATTTTAGTTTATATGATAGCAGCTAACATGGTAAGTCCAGTTTTACATGGACTTGTTTATTTTTCTACCGTTGCAACCATAAAAAATAAAAGGACAAAGAGGCTTCAATGTCATCAATTGATTACAGATTAGGGTAATGTTGTGCAAATTTAAAACTAATGTAAATCATTTTACTAACATCATTTGACAATCTTACATTTGACCCAAAAGCACAATTTATTTCCCATGAGACGAAAAACCTTCATAAGGACCTTAGGTTTCTAAAGAATACAAAAAATTAGTCTAACCATCCCATATTTATTTAACATGTTCAATTAAAGCTCTAATGATTCAATTTCAACCAATGTTAAAATATATATATATATATATATATATATATATATATGTTCTAATACTGTAAGTTGGACAGATTAATAATAAACATTCACGTAGGAAATCCATCTAATATAGCAGTATAATTAGAATATCAAATTAATGAGTTTTATGCAACTCGGATATTCTAATAAGTAGCTATTTAAAAAAAATGAAACAAAATTTCCCGAAGTTATGTAAACAATTACCAACAAAATGTCTGTCGTATATTACACTTGCAATTAGATCATTACCAAATAACTATTAAATAAAAAAGTTATACATGCTAGACATTTTAACTCCATGAAATGGTTTTAAAGCCATTGCTAAACATACTTTCGAATTGAAATCATTAACTATCACTTAAATTAGTAATTTCAAAATTCGATTCATATATATGATACTTTTTTCTTGCTCACAGCCGATCAAAACTAAAAGATTATTTTTTTATTCAAATTCATAAAAGAAACTTAATCCAAATGGTGGTTATATTTGTTATAACAAAACTTTGTCGTCTAGACATCAAAATCAAAAATGTTAGAGAGAACATAAACTTAGATTTTATTTCATCTAAGATTAAAAGAAAATCAGACTAAAATAATAAAAAGAACAAACAATTGCAACGAAGATAGGAATTTTACACAAAAAGAGCCATGGTTAGATCTTGCAGCTAGATACCGTCAGAGAAGTACACTGATCAAAAGCACGACATGGAGAAATTGGTGCAATTGTTGCTGTAATCACAGCCAAAACGCGAATGCATAAAAGGACAATATGAATAGACGATGGAAAAGAAACGAATAGGACGAACAGACTAAAGAAAGGGGTCTTACCTCAAATCGGGCGTTTGGAGCCTGACTGAGCTAGCCAGAGGAAGGCTAGAAAGGCACATGAAAAATGATGTAGGAAAATGATCATTTTCAGAATTGTGTATATTTAGGTTCAACCATTGTAGATTTCAAGGTATAAATCCCAATTGGATTATATATTTGAATTACTATAAAGAAATTAAAAGATTATAACAACATAAACAATAAATAATATAGTGAATATTGCCATCAACGCTGTCACCATACTTCTCAATGAATCCCATTTCATAGTAGACTTTATTTAGCTCAAGCTTAAGTCTCCATCTCAACATTTCATTAATTCCATCAAAATAAATAATTCAGCGGCCATTGCTTATTTTAGTGAATGCCTACTAGAAATTGTACATATAATTTGTCAAATACCTTCGAATCCCTTACTGGCTAACATTCAGTAGGTTCAATATCTTGGAAACTAAGTTACGGTTTGGTAGAACAATTGATACTTGTTGGCCAAAGTAAGAATAATACTGAAAGTAATGTAAAAGGGCACAACCAATCCACAAAAAAATAGCTATGTAACAACCCTGGTTTTAGAGATTACATGTAAATATTAAATTATAACGGCAGTGATAATTTAATATTATGAATTAAAATAAAATGGTAAATTTTAAATTGTTTATTTGGAATAAACAATGAACTTTGAAAATAAAATGTGAAAAAAAATTGAAACTTTTTTTTTTGGTTAATAATAAATGAAAAATAGGTTTTATTAGAGAAAATGCAATAATTGTACTAATTATGGTCAATTACTTCTTCTAATAATTTTTAAAAGAAGTATGTGATTTTTAGAGGTTGTTTGATCAAATAAAAAGGTGAAAATTGGTTTTAAAATGAGTTTTTTATTATATTAAGTCTGAAATGGTTATTCATATTTATATATGCAAGAAAATAATTTTTGTAGAATTTTTGAAGTTAACAATAAGGATTTATGCATTTATATGCGTAAATTGTGTATTTTTGTTAAATAAGAGATTTTAATAATAAAAATATTTTAAAAATAAAATTATCTTTTTTATATAATGTAAAATATTTTATTTAACATGCATGTATGTTCACATAAATTATTTGGAATCAAACTTGAAGAAAAATGTCATTTATTTTACAACATAAGTGTATATATTTGGTTTAGTGTTAATTTAGTTACATAACTTATTTATTTTCTCTAACTTGGGTCCAAAGCTCATTATTTTACTTAAACCAGAAACTGAGAAGTAAGAAACATTACATGTACGTACTTCACTTCATCTTCTCCAAATTGCCAGAAAGGAAACAGTGAAAAAGAGAAACAAAGTCCATAAAATTTTAGAATCCAAAGCTTTTGATCTCCAAATTTCTTCAATAAGTTGCTATTTTAATCAATCTAAAGAAGAATACAACAAGTAATTGCTTCCAAAATACAATATTTTCTTTAAAAATCTTAATTTGTGAAATGAATTGTCTTTTGATGGCTTTTCTTCCTTTTGCATGCATCTATTTCTCTCTCTTACAGGTTTTGGAGGCAATAACTAACTCAAAGCTTACTCCTTTCAGCTCAAAATCCAATTTTTTCATTTCAAAAACAAGGTGAGTTGCCGTTCACATAATGTTAGCTGAAGCAAAGCTTCAAATGCTAAAATTCTATGCAAAAATAGCTTGAAAATATTAATTTTTGTTGATGTTTTTGTTTTTGTAAAAACTGAGTTTGGGTGTCACTTTGCATGGAATTTTCTCTCAATTTCGGCAAAGAATATTGCCGGATTTTCTTCTATTGATAGTTCATGTGTTTTAGTATATATATGCAAAATTTCATAGCAAAACTCTTTCGTTTGTTACCTGAAAACCTTGCTGCAAAATCAATCACAGCTTGAAAATTACCTGTATACATTTTGTTTTCTGAGTTGGTGTAAACATAGCCCGAGTTCATGTTTGAGACAACATATATCTTTCGTTTCTTGCTCGAATTGCATGATTCTTTTTTGTTTGAAAGATAGATTTTTCTACTATAGGCATACCAATTTTGAGCTCAATCCGATGCTGTTTGGTCCTCTGTTTTATGCCTGAACGTCGTACCCGGAATGGATTTTCAAGCCTGGACACATTCTTGTTGAACTGTAACAAACATGGTCCGAGTCCATGTTTTAGATAGCATAACTTTTTTATTTTCTGTCGGAATTCATGGATTCTTTTTAGTTTGAAAGAAGAAGTTTTCTACTTTGTGCACGCCAATTTTTAGTTCAATCAAAGATTGTTTTGCCACATATTTTATGTCCGAAAGTTGAACCCAGAGAAGAGTTCAGACCTAGGTGTTATTTTGCCCAAGCATTTTTATGTTCTTTTTCCCTCCGACTTTTCACTTTTACTTCATGTTTTTGTGATATTTATGAAATGTTTTGAGGGCTATGATGCCTATCAATAGGCTAGCCAAGTTTTGATGAATTTGAAATTCAAATTTGAATTGAATTTGAATTGAATTTGAATGATGGTTTTGAGTGATTTATTTGATTTCGAGCATAGATTTTTCCCAACAATTTTGAAATGATTTTTAAAATAAATTGGCATTTCAAATAATTATCATGTAATATTTTTAAATTATTTTAAACTATAAAACTATTTATTCTCTATAATAAGGGAATTTTCAAATATCGTCTTTAAAATTGATTTCGGAAAATGGTTTTAAAGCTTGTTTTCTCAAATAAATTATTTTATATATAAATTACACGTTTTTGCACTATTCGAGCGAATGAGAAGTAATTAAATGGTTTGGTAAAACATGTGGTATGAGACATGTGCGTTTATCTTATTGGTTAATTCCTGACTTGTCCGCTTGATCGTTTTGACCTTCGAGTCGAGTTTACCGATGAGATGATGTAAAAAAATTGCTGCTTTGAGTGTGAAATTTACTGGCGGTTAGTAAACCGATTAGTGCGAATGTGTGGTATGAGACGCACGTTAACACTATTCGGGTTCCTATTCGAGAGTTTGTGACACATTTTCCATTGCGGCGTGCCAGTACTGGACCTTCAGGTCATTGCCATTGTGGCGTTCGTCATTGTAGCGTATTTCTCTTCGTGACGTTGGCCATTGCGGCTTTTTGCTATTGCGTCGTATATGCCATTGTAGCGTATTTGTCATTGTGACATTTTGCCTTCGGATGAGGTACCTAATTGAGATAATAGTACTTGGCAAGGCCTTGTCCATATGCATGTGCAAACACTTTGAGATGGTTTCTTGACTATTTTCCCTAGTGTATAACCCCTTTCTGGAATTAGTCCTTTGAACCATTCGATGCATATTTGTGGCGATTACCTTTGGAGAATTTGAACTCTTGGAAGTTTTATTTTTGAGATTCGAATTGCCTACACTAGCGTTATATGAGATTTGCCTTTAGGCGTTTACTTGAGATTTTATTCTCCTTTTTGGAGATCTATTTGCCTTATGGCATGTTTGAGATGAGATCTCTTTATTCATGTCTTGAGTTTGCCAAGATGGTGGATTTAGGTTTTCCCCTAAACCATATTTGATGTTTTATGAATGTCGATGATACGTGGCTCGCTACTTATAGCGTTTTATGGGTTATTTTATCTCTTCTGGGATTATATGTTTGTGTAGTGATACCATATTATCACTTGATGTAATCATACACTTTAATTATCCCTTCTCACTCGAGAATATTATCACATTATCCTTATGCTTATATTATCACTTATCCTTGCTAACTGATTTGTTTAGCTAGATTGACCCGTGTATTTTATACTCAGATCGGACTGAGATGTTTCAAGTTAGGAACATTTGGACTTAGCCTATTCTACTTCCGCATGGACTCTATTCTGCTGTCTCCTTTTATTGTAGCTTTTGTGTAGTCCTTTTTGGTTTGCTACTCTGATATGTATATTCTTTTGACTCGCTTGTATATTGTGGTTGCTATACCACTTGACATGTATCATTTTGTATACTCTGTGATGTATCTGTATATGTGTGTGTGTGTGTCTATATATATGATGATCTACTGTTTTGTGATGTGTTTTGCATTCAGGTTGTTGTATTTTGTTCCGATAGATCCTATAGCCACCTATGGCTTTGTATTAAATATTTATTGGATATGTCGAACCTCTTGAGATAGAAAAAAAAGTATGGCATTTTTCGATCTATTAAATAGATATTTAAGACAAGGCTATAAATGGTCGCTCATATCCAGCCCTATTCTCTACAATAGCAGAAAATATTACCTAATAATACTCTTTGTTACTGCGGGTCTCGGGATAGGGCGTTAAACATGGTATCAGAGCTGAGTTTAGAACAAAATATGATAAAAATGGAATGGATACACATACCATGGTACATCAAAGTGTAATACAAATGTTACGAATCCTTGAATCAGCGTGCCTTTGTTCTTTTCGTGTCCTTTAGGGTAGATAGAATTTTGGGAATACATCTAAGAATGCATTTTAAATTCCGTAGTATTCCATATTTGAATTAATTATATCTACCATATGAATAATCTTTATCTTATCTTAACTTTCAACTAATGGCTGGAAGAGGCAGAGGATGACGCTCGAATGCTGGAAAATCCAGCGGCTCGCACCCGTACGGCGTTTATATGTCTGCTTTTAGTTTATGGAGTTACTTAGGAGCATTCAGCCTCCAGCTCCTACTCGAGCTTCTCCTCCATGCAAGTCTGTCTTTGCGCGCTTGTGCAGTGATTTATATCATCTCGGAGGAAAGTCGTTCAAAGGCTCCGAGTCCGTTTTTGAGGTCCAAGCTTGGATTCATACGTGCGAGCGCATCTTCTCTTGCATGGATCTTTCTGACCACAACAGAGTTCTTATAGCATCTAGCCTATTGCAAAAGCGTGCCCTTGATTGGTACGGGCTTCTCATAGCCGAGCTCGATGAGCCTACTCTTTCTTGGACACAGTTTTGGGAATGATTCAAGCTAAAATTCGTTCCTGAATTTGAGAAAGCTTTATTGGCCCGTCGCTTTCTCGAGTTGAAGCAAGGGGAGCCCTCCGTCTCTGAGTATGTTTCATCATTCGAGGCCTTATCTAAGTATGGTCTTGAATACATTAGCACCTCTTATAAGAAGAATCTGAAGTTCGTCTCTAGTCTTAAGAAGTATTTGAAGAAGTCTTTAATGCTCCAACTCAAGCTTTCTTTCGAGGAGTCAGTTGACTCAGCGCTTCATCTTGAAGCCATCGAGAAGGAGTGCGATAGTGGTGATGAGGTTGAGGTTCGCAAGAACCCCAATAAGAAGAGGTTCCCATTTCATAAGCCAAAGTTTTTCCCTTCCAAGAAGAAGAAGCCCGTTAGATCTAGTCCTAATTCCAAGCCTAGTGGAGCACCTCCTACTTGGAAGGGGTGTTTCAATTGTGGTTCCCCAGACCATATGATTCGAGATTGTCCTATGCCTCTCTTCTACCGCTATTGCAAGAAGGAAGGCCACCATATTTCCACTTATCCTATTGCTTCAAATAATTCAAAATCTGGCAAGCTGAATGTAGTGGATGATTTTGGAGTTTCTTCTCAGCGCAGAAGTACTTCTCCTTCTATTCTTTAAGGTTCATTGTTATTTCGTGATCGTTCTATTCAAGTCCTCTTTGATACGGGTGTGTCGCATTCATCCGTATCGAAGAAGCTCGTCAATGATTTGTCTTCAGATGTTTCTTGTATGGTTACTTCATTGAGGATTGCGAATCCTATCGGGGGACCCGCAAACCTTAGCATTCTTTGTAATGATGTTGAGATTGCTTTATGTGGCTTTCTTTTCGTGTGAATTTGCACGTTATTTCTTATTTGAGATTTGATATGATTTTGGGTATGGACTGGCTAGTACGATACGATGCCAGGATTATTTGTTCTGAGAGAATTTTATATCTTCGACATTCAGATTCGTCTACTCAGCTATCACTTGTTCTTTGAAATGTGGATAATTCCGAAGTGGCTTTATATTCTCTAAACTCATGAGATGATGATGATATATCTTGTATTCCTATTGTTTGTGACTTCTCTGATGTATTTGAGCTTGTTTCGGGTTTGCCACCCTAGCGGGTGATTGAGTTCCATATTGATCTCATTCCAGGTGCACAGCCAGTTATTCGTCCTTCCACGAGGATGTCTACAAAGGAAAATGAGAAACTCAAGAAGCAGCTTTTAGAGCTTAAGTCCAAGTAGTTATTCAGTCTAGTTTTTCACCGTGGGGTGCCGCAGTCGTCTTTGTGAAGAAGTCTAATGGAACTCTTAGTCTTTGCATCGACTATCACAAGCTTAACGAGTTGACCATCAAGAATAGGTATCCATTACCTATTGATGATATGTTCGATCAATTGAGTGGCGCTAAGGATTTCTCTCAACTTGACATTGCCACTGGTTTCCATCAGCTCTGAGTCATGGAAGATAGCATACCTCTTACAGCTTTACGCACTCGATATGGATCTTACGAGTGGCTCGTTATGCATTTCGGTTTGACGAACGCTCCTGCTTTCTTGGTTGATATTATGAATCGAGTATTTCAGAAATACTCTGATAAGTTCGTCCTTATGTTCATCGACGACATCCTTGTTTATTCTAAGTCTGAAGCCGAACATGCTAATCACTTGATAATTGCCTTGAGTACTCTTCGTAACCATCAGCTTAAAGCCAAATTCTCCAAGTTCCATTTATGGGAGAATAAGGTTAAGTTCTTAGGCCATGTTGTTTCTTCCGAAGGCATTTCGGTCGATCCTACGAAGATCGAATACATCCAGAGTTGGAAGAGGCCTGAGAAAGTTAATGAGATTTGTAGCTTTCATGGATTGGTGGATTATTACCGTCGATTCATTAAGGATTTTCCCGCATTATGCTTCCTCTCACCAGCCTTACTTAGAAAAGCTTCGATTTATTTGGTCCGACAAGTGTGAAGCTTCTTCTCAGTAGTTGAAGAAGCTTCACACTAATGCCCCTATTCAAGTGGTTCCTAAAGGGAATCAAGATCTTGCTATCTACACCGATGCTAGTCATGATAGCCTCGGTGTCGTGCTTACGCAGAAGGATCGGGTAGTTGCTTATGCTTCTAGGAAACTGCGACCGAATGAAGTACACTATGCCACTCATGACCTCGAGTTAGCCACCATTGTCTTCGCCTTGAAGAATTGGCGCCATTATCTATTAGGCGAGCACTTCATTCTATACACCGATCACAAGTCCTTGAAATATTTGTCACACAGAAGGAGCTCAATGTGAGGCAACAACGTTGGCTCGAGTTCCTTGCCTCCTATGACTTCGATATCCATATACCCTTGGTAAGGGAAATCGTGTTGTTGATGCGCTTGGTCGCAAACATTCGGTAGTTGTTTCTATGATGCTTGCCGAGTGGGATGTTCTTAAGACCTTATCTCTTTATGTTATTCCTGATCGAGCTTCATCTTCTGATTCGCCTATTCTATTATTGAATTTGGACGCTCGAGCTAGCTTATTGGATCGTATTGTCGATGCTCAGCGGCGTGATCCTGATCTTTTGCACCTTATCCAAATTTATGAGTCTGAGTACCGTAATGAGGAGTTGAAAGATTTCAGCATTGATTCTCATGGGTGTCTTCGCAAGAAGAACCGTCTTGTTGTTCCTTCTGATTCTGCACTTAGGCATGACATTCTCAAAGACTGTCATCGTTCTAAGTATACCATTCATCCTGGCAGTAGTAAGATGTATGCCGATATGCATCGCCTTTATTATTGGGAAGGCATGAAGCACGATGTGGGGATTTATGTGAGTAATTGCATGACGTGTCAACATATCAAAGTCGAACATCAGCACCCTTCTGGTCTCCTTCAGCCTTTAGAGATTTCATTGTGGAAATGGGATCAAATTTCGATGGATTTCATTGACGGTCTACCTCATTCGAGATTGGGCCATTCTAGCATTTAGGTTATTTTTGATCGCCTCACCAAATAAGCTCATTTCATTCCTATTAAGCCTAATAAGAGTGCTTCTCATTTGGCCAAGTTATATATCAAGGAAATCGTGGGACTTCACGGTGTTCCCAGTTCGATTGTTTGTGACCGTGACCTGCTATTCACAAGTCATTTCTGGACGAGTCTTCAGCAAGCTTTGGGAACAAAGCTTAATTTCAGCACAGCATATCATCCGCAGTCTGATGGACAGACTAAACGGGTAAACCATATTCTCGACTGTGTGGTTAATTCCCCGCTATTACCCCGCTACAACCCCGCTATATCTCATAGCGGATTTCTACCGCTACGATTTTTCCATATAGCCCCAAAATATAGTTTATCCCCACTATTTTCGCTATATTCCGTTGTTTCCGCTATTTCCGCTATATCATTTTTGATAAAATGAATTGAAAAATTGCATTGATACATTATAAAATTATGAAATTAATTTATTTGATTTAATTTTTGATATATTTTCAGAAATGAAAATACTCTAATATTCTACCAAATTCAATTATGTTATATAACAGTTTTTCATTTATTTAAAGTATATTCGCACGTGTTTTTATTTAAAATTATTTATGTATTATTTAAAATTCAATTGAATGATAATTTTTCATTTAATTACCATTTACATATTTGTAAAAACATTAAGTACGAGTTTTATATGCTATTTTAGAGCCATCCGCTATATCCGGCTATATCCTCGCTGTATCCCTACTATGACTTTTTGCACCTCCACCGCTTAGAACCTATCGAGCGCATTAGCTGCACAGGTTCTCGAGGATCTTCTCCGTGCTTGCATTCTAGATTTCGGTGGTAGTTGGGAGGCTCACCTACCTCTTGTGGAGTTCTCATACAACAATAATTTTCATTCCAGTATCGGTATGGCTCCTTTCGAAGCCTTATACGGAAGGCCGTATTGATCACCTTCATGTTGGTTGGAACCTGGAGAGAAATTTATTCTAGGCCTTGATTCTGTTTGTGATTCTTCTGAGAAGATTATTCTTATTCGGCAGAGAATGAAAGAGGCACAGAGCCACTAGAAATCCTACATGGACAACCGTAGGAAGCCTCTTGAATTCTCTATTGGTGATCTCGTCTTTATTCATATTTCTCCCTTGAAGGGGGTTATGCATTTCAGTACGACTGGGAAATTGGCTCCTCGCTTTATAGGACCACTTCCTATTACTGAACATATTGGCCTTGTGGCTTATAGAGTTTCACTTCTAGCTCATCTATTGGGCATTCATGACTTGTTTCACGTCTCTCAGCTTTGAAAGTGTCTTCAAGAGTCAGATTCTGTTATCGATTCTCCTGATTTGCAAGAGCTTCAGATCTCACCAGACCTATCTATTATGCAGCAGCCTATTCGCGTACTTGCTTCGAAGGTGAGACACCTTCGAAACAAGGACGTGCCGCTCGTTAAAGTTCATCCCAATGACTGCACTTGCGAAACCAAAGAGTTTATCGAGCGATCCTACCCTGGTTTTCTTTCTTCGCATCGCGATGATGAGAATATTTTTAACTCAAGCTTGTCTTTTTCTTTTGAACTGATGAAATAATTATGTGGAATACGAATTCTTCTCTAGAAATTGTAAGGACGCAATTTTGTTAAGTGGGAAAGTCTGTAACAATCCTAGTTTTGGGGATTACCTGTAAATATTAAATTAATATAGTAGTTACAATTTAATATTATGAATTTAAATAAAATTGGAAATTTTAAATTGTTTATTTGGAATAAACAACGAATTTTGGAAATAAAATGAGAAAAAAAAGTTTAAAATTTTATTTTATTTGTTTTGGTTAATAATAAATGGAAAATAGTTTTTATTTAGGGAAAATGCAATAATTGTATTAATTATAGCAAATTACTTCTTCCGATAATTTTTAGAACAAGTATGTGCTTTTTAGGGGTTGTTTAATCAAATAAAAAGGTGAAAATTGGTTTAAAAATAAGTTTTGGTTATAAAATTAAGTTTGAAATGGTTCTTCATATTTTATATGCAAGAAAATATTTATTTTTTGAATTTTTTAAGTTAAAAATAAGGATTTATGCATTTATATGTGTAAATTGTGTATTTTTGTAAAATATGAGATTTTAACAATAAAAATGCTTTAAAACTAAAAAAAATTATATGATGTAAAATATTTTATTTAACATGTATGTATGTTCACATAAATTATTTGGTTCAAACTTGAAGATAAATGTCATTTATTTTACAACATAAGCGTGTATATTTGGTTTAGTGTTAATTTAGTTACATAGTTTATTTATTTTCTCTAATTTGGTCCAAAGCCCATTAGTTTACCAAAACCAGAATCTGAGAAGTGAGAAACATTACCTATACGTACTTCTTTTCGTCTTCTCCAAATAGCCAGAAAGGAAACGGTGAAAAAGAGAAACTAAGGTACATAAAATTTTCAAATCCAAAGCTTTTAATCTCCAATTTTTTTCAATAAGTTGCTATTTAAATCAATCTAAAGAAGAATACAACAGGTAATCGCTTCCAAAACACAATATTTTCATCAAAAATCTTAATTTGTGAAATGAATTGACTTTTAATGGCTTTTCTTCCTTTTGCATGCAATTATTTCTTTCTCTTACAGGTTTTGGAGGCAAAAACTAACTCAAAGCTCACTCCTTTCAGCTCAAAATCCAATTTTTACACTTCGAAAACAAGGTAAGTTACTGCTCATATTATTCTAGTTGAAGAAAAGCTTCAGATGCTAAAAATATATGCAAACATAGCTTGAAAATATTGACTTTTGTTGATGTTTTTGTTTCTGTAAAAATTGAGTTTGGGTGTCACATTGCATGAAATTTTCTCTCAATTCCGGCAATGAAATGCTACCGGATTTTCTTCTGTTGATAGTTCATGTGTTGTAGTATATATATGCAAAATTTTATAGCAAAAAACTTTCGTTTGATACCTGAAAACCTTGCTGCAAAATCAATGCATAGCCTGGAAATTACATGTACACATTTTGTTTTGAGTTGCTGCAAATATGGTCCGAGTTCATGTTTGAGACAGCACAAATCTTTTGTTTCTTGCTCGAATTGCATGATTATTCTTTTGTCCGAAAGATAAAGTTTTCTACTATATGCACACCAATTTTGAGCTCAATCTGATGCTATTTGGTCCTATGTTTTATGCTTGAAAGTTGAACCTGGAATGGATTTTCAGGCCTGGTCACATTATTGTTGAACTGTTACAAACATGGTTCGAGTCCATGTTTGAGACAGCGTAACATTTCATTCTCTATCGAAATTCACTTATTCTTTTTTTCGTTTTACAGACGAAATTTTCTACTTTGTGCATAACAATTTTTAGTTCAATCAAAGGTCGTTTGGCCACTTGTTTTATGTTCGAAATTGAACTCAAAGAAGAGTTCCGACCTGGGTATTATTTTGCATAAGGGTTTTTATGTTCTTTTTCCATCCGACTTTTGACTTTTAATTCATGTTTTTGCGATATTTTTGAAATGTTTAGAGGGTTATGTTCTAATCAATTGGCTACCATGTTCTGATGAATTTGGAATTCAAATATGAATTGAATTTGAATTGAATTTGAATGTCGGTTTTGAGTGATTTCTTTGATTTTGAGCATAGATTTTTCCAAACAATTTTGAAATAATTTCTAAAATAAATTTGCTTTTTAAATAATTATTATGTAATATTTTCAAATTATTTTAAGCTATAAAATCTATTTATTCTCTATTATAGGGGAATTTTCAAATATCGTCTTCAAAATTGAAAGCTTGTTTTCTCAAATAAATTATTTTATATATAAAATATACTTTTTTGCACTATTCGAGCGAATGAAAAGAAGAATCAAACAGTTTGGTAAAACACGTTATATGGGACACGTGCGTTTATCTTATCCGTTAATTCCTGACTTGTCTGTTTGATCGTTTTGACCTTCGGATCGAGTTTACCAATAAGATGAGGTAAACTTTTTTTTACTGCTTTGGGTGAAATTTACTGGCGGTTGGTAAGCCGATTAGTGCATACGTGTGGTATGGGATGCACATTAACACTATTTGGGTTCCTATTTGAGAGTTTGTGACACATTTTCCATTGCGACGTTTGCCATTACGACATATTTGTCTTTGAGACGTTTGCCATTGAAGCACATTTGCCATTGCGGCATATTTTTCATTGCGGCGTATTTGTCATTGTGATGTTTTACCTTTGGACGATGTACCTATTTGAGATAACAGTACTTGGAAAGGCTTCGGCCACATGCACGTGCAAACACTTTTGAGATGGTTTCTTTACTATTTTCCCTAGTGTATCGCCCCTTCTCGGAATTGGTCCTTCGAACCATTCGATATATATTTGTGGAAATTACCTTTCGTGAATTTGAACTCTTGGTTGTTCTATTTTTGAGATTTTAATTACCTATATTAGCGTTATATGAGATTTTTCTTTTGCCATTTACTTGAGATTTTATTCTCCTCTTTAGAGATATATTTACCTTATGGCATGTTTGAGATGGGATCTCTTTATGCATGTTTTGGATTTTATAAGATGGTAGATTTAGGGTTTTCCCTAAACTATATTTGATGTTTTATGAATGGCAATGATACGGGGCTTGCTATTTTTATGGGTTATTTTATCTCTTTTGGGATTATATGTTTGTGTAGTGCTACCATATTATCACTTGATGTAATTATACACTTTAGTTGTCCCTTCTCACTCGAGAATATTATCACATTTTTCGTATGCTCATATTATCGCTTATCCTTATTAATCGATTTGTTTAGCTAGATTGACCCGTGTATTTTATACTCGGGTCAGACCGAGGCGTTTCAGATTAGGTACATTTGGACTTAGCCGATTCTGCTTCTGCATGGACTCTATTATGCTAGCTCTTTTTGTTATAGCTTTTTGTGTAGTCCTTTTTAGTTTGCTACTCTAATATGTATATTCTTTTGACTCGCTTGTGTGTTGTGGCTGCTATACCACTTGACATGTATCATTTTGTATACTCTGTGATGTATCTGTATAGTGTGTATATATGTGCGATGATCAACTGTTCTGTATGCATTTTGCATTCAATTTATTGTATTTTGTTCTGATAGATCCTATAGCCACCTATGGATTTGTATTAATTATTTATTGGATATGTCGATCCACTTGAGATAGAAAAAATATGGCATTTTTCGACGTATTAAATAGATATTTAAAACAACGCTATAGATGGTCGCTCCTATCTAGCTCTATTCTCTACATTAGCAAACAGTATTACCTAGTAATTCTCTTTGTTAATGTGGGTCTCGGGATGGGGCGTTACGTTTCCACTACCGCCATAAAAAAAATCATGCTCTAACCATGTGAAAATTATAACACCTTGAAAGCTGAAATAAAGATTAGATGTCGTGAATGTAATTATATAACATAAAGATGCAACTTCGGTCAAATATAAAAATTCCAATCTAACTTATATGAATTGCCAACTCATACAAATGAATTTATGGTACCCCAGACAAACTTTTACTATGCATAGCTCTAAATTTTCTATTAAGGCACATAAACTGAATAGTAATAGTAATACCTGAAAACAATGAGTTTGCATATTCCCACCCAACGCATCATGTTAAAGAAACAAAGTCGACCTCTATAGCTGAATGCGTCAATTTTGATGTTACACTGCTCGATAAACCAATATTGATTTATACATCTCTTACATAACCGGCCTTAGTTTCAAATTAACCATACGGCCGAATTGTTGAAAGTGAACTATAATTAAAACATTTTGAAAAGGATTGATACCCAGTACAACAAAGAAAATAAAAGGTTAGATGGACTTTAAATGAAAACAAATATGGGAAAACGAAAAGAAAAGTACCATTTCTAGTCAGAACTAAATAAGATGTATGAAAGAAAGTACGTGGACAGGACGATGGAGGACCAATCGCAAATCAGTAAAATTCAATTTTAATACTAAAAAAGGTAAGAGAAACATGAGTAAAATTAAACACCATTCAGTCAGGGAGAAGAAGCCTATAATCAACATGAAATATATCAGAACAAAGGTGAACCACACCAAAAAAATACCAAGGTAAAATCAATAGAAAAAGATCTGCAAAGTAAATCTATACAATCGGTTGAACTTTATAAGTATAGCTGAATACCAAAATGATTAGTAGTCATATGTAGATAGCAGATTGCATAATATTAACTGTAGTTAGTGTAACGATCCATATTTTGATGTATTTGATATTATTAAAGTTGAGAGGAAGGTCCAACAGAAGCGGGGAGCAGGTTACTATAAATTTTCAAAGATTTCACGAAACACAATATTTTCGGTACATCCAACTTCCTTCGAACCTTGATGTTTGATAAGAATTTTAAGACCTCGGTGGGATGTTGTTCTTGATATAGCGACGTATATTTGGCCATGGGATAAAACTAGTCATGGCAAACATACACCAACGTGATCCAAAGTATTTCCTTAAATTTTGTTAACTGTCATTGCAATGTAAACCTTTATTGGAAACTGCAAATGACGAAGGATAAAAGACCATTTTGTATTTCACGATGTATGGACAATTCTTTGAATTAAAACTTTATTCCCAACATTGGTGCCGGTTATAATTTCAGCTTCAACTACTCTTTGATGCTAGTTGGGTGATGATCAAATGCGTTCCATTACAGAAACGCATACTTTGGTTTATGTTTCTAAGAAGCAATATGGGAATACCCACTTTTAGGTTCAGTTTATGGTTAGGAATGCACGAAGGATGCAAAGTGTTTAAAAATTCAGTTGGGAATAGTATATGCTGATCCTCAATACCTACAGAAGCCGGGCATACCGTGTCTGCACTAAGGTATGTAGTTAACGATCCAAATAGAGACGATGTTACATAGCTATTAATCTCTTCAAAACAGTTATTTGTTGGAGCCAAAATGCATCGATTAGCAAACAATTTGGTTTTTTCAATCGTTTTTGCAAGTCTGGGTAGGTACTTTCTACTATTGCAGCAGTTGGATTGGAAGTTTGCTCAATTAGCGAATCTTCTTGTATCTTTATCCATGTTGGCCCAACAGTTGTTGCAATGCAGTGGCAGGAACTTTTCCATCACCGACGTCCAAAGCCCACTTTGTGAAATTTTCTAGCTTCCTAATTTCAGAAGGTGTACCATCTGTTGATGTTAGGCATATATTAATGTTTAGCTTCAAAACATGGTATTTAGACCATAACTAAGATTGGTTTATGGAGGATTGGATGATTGCATTTCATGATCCTTTGGGTATGACAAGAAGCACTTGTCTAAAATTCCCCCCTCCCCCAACAAAGCAGTTTTCCACCGAAAGTACGTTCACCCAAACAGTTAACCCCATCATCCATTAGGTCTCGAAGGGTTCGATCGAAAGCTTCTAACGAATTATGATGAACCATAGGAGCCTTATCCCAAATAATCAAATCTAATCGTACCATAAGTTGTGCAAGGTTTAGTTGTTTTGGAATGTCGCATGTTGTATCTTTTCCGACATCAATTAGTATTTTAAACCTAGAATGGGCTGTTCTACCACCCGAAAATAGTAAAGATGTTGTATCGGATAACAACGAGAACAATTTTTCCCTTTGAACGCATGGTTGTTATTAACGTCTACCAAAGGAAAGTTTTTCCCGTGCTTCCATTTTCGTATACGAAGAAAAAGCCGCCTAAATTATCATTCACTAATGCTAAGATAACATCTTAAATAGTCTTTTGCTCGGCATTTAGTTGACATAACATGGTGCAGGCTTTTGTTCCAAAGTTGCACAATCATAGCTTAATTCCTCCTCTATGGTCTGTTATAGTAAATATGTTGCAATGATAAGTTTGGGGTTGGCATAAGGGGAAAGTCAGGGAAAGAACGATCTTTTAAATTAAGTATATTTTTCAAGCTGTATTAAGAAGTAGCTCTGTATTTTCCCTTTTGTTAAAAACAAAATTGGGTTGTTCTGAATGCGTCGCTGATGCCATTGTATATCATCCGACAACAGTTCCCAATTATTTGTCCATAGATCTAATGGATTAGAAATTTCACAAAACAGGAGCATCGTTGTGAACATTTGACGTAAGCTTTTCCCAGAAGACCAATTTCCTGCTTTAGAGATAACATCATTCCATTCGTTGCCATCTTCTAGCAATCCCAGAACAAGACATGCAGATTGAAAATCAGAATACGGCGTACCATCTACTATTCTAATGTTTTCAAAAGATATTGGTCCCTTAACAGCATCCAACAGCATTCGTAGATAGAATCGTTCTCCAAAAGTGTGGTGTGCATAGTAAATCCTACCTATTTTATTACCTTGTTGCCTTTTTTCCATTGCTTCTCGTCTTTATACCATAGGAAATCAACATATGCTAAACAAATTGCATCCGCATGTAGCATGTTAATTCTCATCTATTCTGTAAACATAGTTCTTTCAATATTCTGTCTACCCACAATCTCAGAAATTGCATCATTATCGTTGAAATTTACTGTATGCTCTCCAAGGAGATGAAAAGGTAGTATTTGCACGGACGGTTTACGATATTGCATCTCCAATTCAAATATATGCCAGCATGCCTCGAACGCTGAAACATATCAACAATCGAGGTACCGTTTAATCTCATCGTTATGATAATTGCTTTTTCTTCATCGGTTACATTTTCTTCAATTACCACCGTCACCATATCATTTCCCTTATTTATATACTTGAACAAATACTTTATGGACTTAGTTTTATTGCATACCTCTATGTTTATATGCGAACTATATTTAACTAATAAATCAACATTTTGAGGTAAGATCCATCCACCATCAACCATAATATTATTTGATGTAAGAATGGAATGACAATTTTTACGATGTTAATAAATTAGAAAATCACCTTTGTCAAAGCTTATACCATGTGTAAAAGGCTTAGGATAATGTTTTCCACATATATTACCTTCCATACAGTAGGCATGTTCATAAGCCACACCACAAGGGCCAAGTACCATAAATTGTCTAATTGCATCGTAACTAATTGGATCAATAGCAGGGTTTGGCACTTCAGTGCTTAAAATCCTATCAACTTGCAACGGGTTTTATGGTTCGTCATTAGAATGCAGAAGCAGTAAGATACGAGCATGTGCCTCGTTTTTGAAATTCTATGGTGTATATAAATGTATAAAAAAAGGAATCGTAAAATTAGAATTTGGTGGGTAATAAGATGATTGAAATGTTGATTGACATGGCATAGACGTCGATACATGGGCATGTTCGAAGATTGTACCTGCTTTAGCTCGTCCAAAATGCTCATTTTAAAAGACATCTTTGATGAACTATTTAATCTTAATATGGAAGACACGGGAAATGATATCTGGTCGATGATGAGGTTTTTAATCCGGAATGAAGTCAAAGTTATATTTTATTTCAGGCCACTTTGGATTACAGGTAAAGGTTATAAACAAATCTGGACATCCACCTCATCGATAAATTGCTACCGCATCTTAATAATTTTGAACTATGTATCTAGGACCACTAGTGAAGCTGGAAGGTAAAATTGTACGTTTACCAATCAGTTTAGCAGACGTATCTCCTGCAAGCACAATATCTTGCAATCCTTTATAAAGTTCTAATCATATGTTCGATTGATTATTTCTAATCCACCTCAACCTCTCTTCCTCAACGGTCGTATATGCATCCACAATATACTATTGCAACAAACGACCTCCTTTAACCAAAGTTTTCCCTTCATTTTCCCTATTCTGAAAGCGAAAAGCATAATACTCACGAATCGTCACGTATATCCTTTCACCATCAGAGGAAAACTAAACATTACGGTATTCAGTAGACGATCTATATCATCTTCAGCATAAGGGAAAAGGATTGGATACTACATCGCCATGAAGCTCAGATGTTTTCATTTATACGACACAAGATGCATGTTCTCTCTTTTAAAATAATATCTCTATGGACGTTTAATTGATTGTCATTACCAACTATTAAAGCAGCAATCTCACAAGAAGTAGGCAAGTTATATTGCTTTCCGTCATTGTTCCGTCTAGAAAGAATTGAATGCTAACGTCGTGTAAAGTAATTGCCTTGAATCGACCTCTTGCCATTCTAAAAACCTTTGCAAGTTTCATCAAACATACATATTGGTTTATCCATCAATACTGGATCTACAACTTTAGTTTCATTGTTCCAACATGCTTAAAGCCTATTTTCTCTTTCGTTTTCTATGTCATAAATGTATAGCTATGCAAACTTAGGCACACCATCAGGTGGGGGTAGAGATCCAATTTTATGATGATTTTGACCATTTAGTCTGAATTCATAAACTCCTTTACCATCATTAACGCTATTGTCCACATGCCCACCCATTGACATGAATGGAAACATAGAGTTATAAATCTGTATATGTTCTTGAAAATGCGCAGCCATTCCACCTTCTTCATAATCCAGTTGCTTTTCTAAAAGAAGAGGGGTTTCCTATAATTGAGGTAAACAAAATTTCCAGCCTGACAACAAATAGAGAACTTCGTAGAGTTGGGGATATCATCCTTTCGATTTCTTTCATCATACCAAACAATGGCACAACAGAATCGGCACTTTTTAGTTGGAGGTTCGAAATCCCACGATTTAAAGATACAGCCTAATGTAGTTGAAGAATGGGAAGTAAATTATGTTAACACAAGCAAGTAATAGGACTGTATAAACAAAAGAACATGAAAATTGACGTAGATGTATAGCATATTTTGCTAGGTCAGGATTGGCACGGAAAATATTAGCCAGGGGACTACTGACCAGAGCTCGAAGCTGGAGTCTTCATGAGGCCCTTTTCGAAAGGTGACGGAAGAGTAGAAAGGAAGACTGCACACTATACCGAAGAGCATGACACACAGTTATGGAAGGTATAGAAAAAGACACGCAAGATTGGGACGACAAAAAAGTTGGTTTACCGTGGAGTAAATTTTTGGACATATATATTTTCTTCGACTACCACACATGAACTTGATTACGTCGTTCCTTCCATTTACCTACATGCACATTGCAGTTGTTGAAATTGTGTAACAAAAAATGGCCAAAAGAACAAAGCACAAAGCAGTAGTTGATACAACATCTATATCCTAAAGAAGGTAAACTGTATGCAAAGAAGTTGTCGGCATACTTGAGGATGGCTCATTCAATTTATTACCAGTAGGAAGTGGCTCTGTTTGGAATATTGAAAATGAACCTGAAAATTGATGTTTTGAAATGGTCTCTGATGGGTGAAATAAAGAAATAGTATATGGTGGAAAGAGTTAAGTTTTCACACATATCGACTCCAGCTGTCCAGGAAACTATGTAGGTTTAATATTTAAATATACAACTCGAAATATTAAAATTGGGTAAGAAATGATGAATTGATTGTTAATATGATCGATTGGTACATAAGCTAAAGGAATTACACTACAATCATGATCTTGCTTAATACAATTGTGCTTCAATTATTTGGCATTCAATCCTATGTTTTTCTTCTCCGGAGAACAACTGGTGTGCAAATAAAGTGGAGAGGGTATACCTAGCAAAGACTTTGACATAGCTGGGACTGGTTTATAAAGGCAGGTCTATATGTTGAGACTTGGTTTTGATTCATGACACAAAACTATCGCCATGACATACAGATTTGACGACTGCTACGACAAAAAGAGACAAGGAGACGAGACTTTAAAAATCCGGTGCATCAACTATGGTATTTTGTTTTTAAGTCTTAGGTCAATATTTGTTAAAAATCTCTCCTTGATTATGCCTACACTAGCTTATATATTTAATCACTATATTTATTAAATATTTTATAAATATATAAGAAACACATTTAAATTATTAAAAGTAATATAAAGTTATAAAAATAAACATATATATGTAATTGTGCAAATTGCACAAAAATGACCAGGTCAGTCGACTGACCTACTAAGCCAGTCGACTGACACGGGAGTTTTTGTGCAGCATGCACAGTTACATAAATATATACGAATTTAAAATTTTCAGATTACTTTTGAATCATCAATCGACTGACTCTATAGCTCAGTCGACTGAACTTCTATAACAGCTATTTTTTTGAAAGGACACGACCTTTGTGAAGAGTTGCGAACCTTTAACGAATAGATTCGGACGCAACACTTCGATCAAAACTCTTCACCAACAGTCGCTGCTTTTTAACCTTTATAAATACACAATCCAGCTTCATTTCAAATCACTTAATCACAATCAATTTCTCTTATTCTCTGATCTAACTTTCTGAAATCTATTTGCTATCATACTTTTAAATATTTTGCATTAAAGCAATATTATATACCTTTCTATTCTTCATATATTTCAAATATATATATATATATATATATATACATACACACACTCGAGGAGAAGACTATAGGAAGGGTGTAATACAAGTGACAAATCCATGTTATAGAACAAACGTTAGTCAAAACTATTTTCTATTAGTTGAAGTCCTATTCTGCTGCTTAGGCGAGTGAAGTCATCTTCGGCTGTTGAGGCGAAATCCTGTTCTGCTGCTCAAGTCCCCATTCGGCTGCTCAGGTCCCCGTTCGGCTGCTCAGGGGTGTATAAACATGCTCCTTCGGGTTAAGTGAGGGTTGTTGTTTTAGCGAACGTAGGATGGTGCTCCGAACCAGTATAAAAATCTTTGGTGTCATTTTACAATACTGCTTTTTATTCCGCACTATTTGCAGTATTATTATCATCAGTATACTCTGCATTATCATATAACTATATTACACGATCCACACTGCACTTTCATTTGGTATCAAAGCCAGCTTATCATATAACAGTAACACAGTTATATGATAATCTAATAATATGGACATGAACACCAGCACTAGCTTTAACACTAGCTTTGTTGAAGGACAATCCACTACACGTCCGCCACTATTTAATGGCATGAATTATAACTACTGGTCCACACGAATGAGAATATATATACAAGCAAATAGTTTTGAATCATGGAATATAACTCAAACAGAATATACTATTCCTACTGAAGAATATTCCACTTGGTCAAATACATAGAAATTAGATGCCACAGCTAATGCAAAAATCATGAATATATTATTTTGTGCCTTAGATAAAAATGAGTTTAATTGTGTTAGCATGTGCAGTACAACATATGAAATATGGAGTACACTCAAAATCACACATGAAGGAACCAACAAGATTGAACAAAGAAAAATATCCATGCTCAAGAGTCAGTTTCAAAACTTTAGAATGAAAGAAAATGAATCTATAAATGACATGTACTCAATATTTCAGGATATCTATCATTCATTAGTAGGACTAGGAGAAAAATATTCAGATTTTGATATCGTATCCAAAATCCTTAACCCTTTAACGGAAGAATGTGAAAGAAAAGTTCTCGCTATTGAAGACGTACGTTATTTCCAAAATAATTCCAGAAGAATTAATAGGAAACCTAATGTCTTATGAAGTGAATTTGGAGGCAAAAAGAGTTCAGACTCAAGATAAAAAGAACATAGCATTTCATACAAAACAAGAAGAATCAGACTCAAACAAAGACGACCTAGCTTTTATTGCAAAGAACTTCAAGAAATTCTTGAAATATAGAAAAGAAAACAGAAATAATGGCAAAAGAAGCTCAACCAGCAACAAACCACCGTCTTTATCAGTTATGGAATATTTTAACTGTCACAAAAAGGGGCTTATGCAGAAGGACTGTCTAGATCAAAAGAAAGAATACTGAAATAAAAGGAAGGACAAATTCAAAAGAAAAGCCTTTTCAATCACATGGGATGATTCAGATTCCTCATCCTCTTCTTTGGGAAGTGAAAGTGACAGCGAAATTGGACAAGCTAACATTTGTTTTATGGCTAAAGCTAATGAGGTCAGTGATTTTACTTTTGATGATATAATAAAAATAAATTATGAATTATTAGATACTTTTAAAAGTCTTAAAAGAAAATATAAAGAAGCTGTAGAAAAACAGAACAAGGCAGAATTCGAAAGAGATATGCTTAAAGATGAGAAGAAAATATTGGAAGAAGAACTTGAGAAAACTCAAGAATCTCTCTCTAATGTTAGTTCTCAACTTATATTATTGAGTCAAGAAATTGAAACTCAAAAGAAGAAGAATGATAGTCTTATTTTTGAAAATCATGTTTTAAAAACTAATATTAAAATGATAGAACTAGAAAATTCAAATCTAAAGACCAAACTAGATGGAATCCCTAAAAATGTTTCAAATTTTAATTAAGGAAGAGAAAATTTATCTAGAATTATTGAAAATTCACAATCTATTTGTAATAAACATGGTTTAGGATATAATAAGAATGTTAAAAGGTCACAATCTAGTAATTTGAACAAAATTAAATTTAATAAATCACCCACATCTTTAAATAGACTAGTTTCTAATACTATAAGTATATGGATACCTAAAACTAATAACAAACTAATAAGAAAGAAGTATATCAGTTCATTCATAGAAGATGTTCATAATAATAAAAATTATATTTATAAAGGGATACTAAACTCTCTTGGGCTTAGTTTCCTAAGACCTAACTATTAGGACCCTATCAAAAAGGTGGGTGTCAACGATATCTCATATTTTTTGCAGGTCCCACTTAAGAAAAGAGGAAAATAGATACTCGACAGTGGTTGCTCAAAACATATGACAGGAGATAAGGATATGCTGATAAATATTACATACTCAGATGGAGGTTCTATCACTTTTGGAGACAATTCCAAGGGATATATCATTGGCAAAGGCGATGTGAGCAATTACGGTACATCTAATTTACCTCTAATTACAAATGTTTTGTTAGTTAAGAATTTAAAACATAATTTATTGAGTATAAGTCAATTATACGATAAAGGACTTAAAATATCATTTTTTGAAAATAAGTGTAGTATTCTCAATCAAAATCAAAATCTTATTTTCGAGGGAAATAGAGATAAAAACATTTACGTTTTAAATATGAAAGTTAATCATAACTCAGATTTGTATTTAATAGCTAAAGAAAATGATCCATGGATATGGCATAAATTATTTTGTCATATCAATTTCAAAAATATAAATAAATTTTTTAAAAATAATCTTGTAAAAGGATTAGCAGATATGAACTTTAAAGTCAATGATATTTGTGACTCATGTCAATTAGGTCCTACAAGAATGTGCAAGAACTTTACTGGATGAGAGCACGTTACCAAAACAATTTTAGGCAGAAGCTGTTGCAACTGCTTGTTATGTTTTGAATCGCGTTTCTATAGACCTCTCAGCAAAAATACTCCTTACGAACTTTTTAACGGTAGAAGACCAAACATATCTTATTTTAAAATATTTGGATCAAAATGCTTTATATTAAATACTAAAGATCAGCTTGGAAAATTCGATTCAAAATGTAACAAAGGAATATTTCTTAGATATTCGAATCGAAGTAAAGCTTATAGAATTTTTAATAAACGAACAAATACCACCGAAGAATCACTACATGTATCTTTTTATGAAAACGCTAAACTTTTTTCTACTACAATTGATGACAATGACTTACTTAATAAAACAAAAACGATAATAAACAATTCAAGAGACGACGACGATATCATTTTATCTAGAGAAGATGAAAACATTGTTTATAATTTAGAAAACAGAAATACTACTAATACGATAAGATCTCCTCGAAGAGTTTACGAAATCATCCTTTAGAAAATATAATTGGAGAAATAAATTCAAATGTTCGAACTAGAAGTCAATTAAATTTAATGAGTAATGTAGCTTTTATCTCTACTATAGAACCTAAAAATACTAAAGAAGCATCATCCGATGAAAATTGGATTATTGCTATACAAGATGAATTAAATCAGTTTAAACGAAATGAAGTTTGGGAACAGTACCCAGACCGACCGATCAGACGGTTATAGGAAGTAAATGAGTTTATAAAAATAAAGCAGACGAATTAGGAAATATAATTAGCAAATAAAGAAAGACTAGTAGCATAAGGACATAACCAGGAAGAAGGAATATACTACGAAGAAACGTTTGCTCCATTTGCTAGACTAGAAGAAATACGAATCTTATTGGCATATGTGTGTTTTAATAATTTTAAACTTTATCAAATGGATGTTAAATGTGCTTTTTTAAATGGTTATATTAAAGAAAATGTTTATGTTGAACAACCTCCTTTATTTATTCATGAAAAATATGCAGATCATGTATATAAACTTAAGAAAGCTTTATATGGATTAAAGCAAGCACCACGTGCTTGGTATGAACGTCTTAAAAGCTATCTAATTAATTATGGATTCGAAATAGGAAAAGTAGATCAAACATTATTTATAAAACATTCTAAAAAAGATATATTAATAGTTCAAATATATGTTGATGACATTATATTTGGCTCAACTAATAATGAATTATGTAAAGAATTTTCTGAAATAATGACTAGAGAATTTGAAATGACCTATATGGGAGAATTATCATATTTTCTAGGACTAGAAATTAAACGAGTTTCAAATGGAATATTTATTAATCAAGAAAAATACTGTAATAATCTTATTAAACATTTTGGAATGGTAAACACTTCTGCAAAACTAAATCCTATGAGTACAACAGCACATCTTGATAAAGATGAAAATGGCAAAAGTATAGACCAGAAATTATATCGTAGTATGATAGGATCACTACTTTATTTAACAGCAAGTAGACCAGATATTATGATGAGTGTATGCTTATGTGCACGATTTTAAGCAGACCCGAAAGAATCACATCTACGTGCTGTAAATCGTATACTACGCTATTTTAGTAAAACTACAAATTTCAGACTTTTCTATCCAAATAAGTGTTCGTTCGAATTAGTATCATACAATGATGCTGATTTCGGAGGATCACAAACAGATAGAAAAAGTACAAGTCGTACGTGTCATTTCATTGGTAAATCGTTAATATCATGGTTAGTAAGAAACAAAACTGTGTCATTTTATCGACTTGTGAAGCAGAATATATTTCTGCAGCACTAGCTTGCACACAAGTAATTTATATGCAACAGACACTTAAAGATTTTGGAATCAACCTATCAAAATCAACAATTTACTGCGATAATTCTAGTGCAAAAAATTTATCTAAAAATCCAATAAATCACTCAAGACCTAAACATATAGATATAAGACATCACTTTTTACATGATAATATAGAAAAAGGTATAATAAATCTAGACTACGTACCATCAGAAAATCAGCTAGCCGATATTTTTACTAAACCACTATTAGAGAATACGTTATAAAATTGCGATGTGAGCTCGGTATAATTTCAAGTAAGGATATATAAATAAAAATATAAAATTTTTAAACTAAAAAGTCAAAAATAAAATTTTTACGAAAAAAATCAAAATTCTAACCATGTTGAGACTCGAACTCGTGACCTGTTGTGAATTGCCCAAGTATCTTAACCACCTGAGCTATTAATGTTTCCTGTTCTAGTCTATTATGGCCATTTTATTATATGGTAACAAATATTTTATATTACATTATATGTCATAGTTATCTTGATAATCTACGATACTAATTTTATAAATGTTAAAACTGTTCAGATTAACTCAGCCAACAGAAAACCAATGTCTCTATATACTTTTTGGCTAGAATTAATATAATCCACCAATTACTTTCCTATTTTTTTTCTAAACTAAATCTATAAATAGGTTCATATTCCTTTTCTTATGCACTCAAAACAAAAAGATATCATTCGATTCTCTGAAGTAAAGCATTGATTAACAACAAGTTTTAAAACAATATCAACTTTCTCTACAACCTATTCGATCGAAATCATTGCCTCGACCAACTCTCCAAAAACTCCGGACCATAAAGGTTCACCATCATCGGTCTAGCATACTGGATATACTCCAGGCAAGAAAAAGAGAAAGAAGAACGTAGATATTTCCCCAAACACAAAATAAAAGATCGACGATCTCCACCATTATCAGCAGGAATCTCTAATGCTACAACAGAAAATGTATTACGAACAGAAAATAAACTCCAGATGTATAGGTATAATCGAGCATATAGCAATGAAATTCTACGGGGCTTCGTCACACCCAATAGACGAAAATGTTGTTTCACCTATCAGACCTCCTTCGACTTTGTCTCCTCCGCGACCACCATACTCACCAAATTCGTGGGATCGCAACGAAGCTTCGAATGTTCGTCGTAAGCAACTGAAAGAATTCAAAACACCAAGTCCTGGGAAATAATCATACTGTTTAATCATTTCTCTTTGTATTTTTAAATAAATTTTCTATATATGTGTACATTTATATTTGAAATAAAATTATTTTCGGTGCAAAAAACAACTCATATAAAAAATATTCACATTTAACAGCAAAATAAAGTTAGTTCTATATCATTCAGTAAAATAAAATTATTTATATTAGTAGAATTAACAAACATAAATAAAAAAAATACACAATTTTCATCATATAAAAAATTTATTCTGTAAAATGCTACAGGTCGATCGACTGGATCCGAAAATCAGTCGACTGACACTGCAAACATTTTTTTATATATACAACGTCAGTCAGCTGTTGCAGACCCTCAGTCGACTGGAGCAGAAGGTCGAAAATTATCAACCTTCGGCATCAATCGACTGAAGCCGTGAGCCAGTCGACTGACATTGTAATACAAAATTTCATATAACAGGCCAAGTCGACTATGGCAGGCCCCCAGTCGACTAGACCAGAAAGTCGAATATTAACAATCTTCAGCTTCAATCGACTGACACCCTACAACAGTCGACTGAGCCTCACATCTGAATTGCTTTTTACCTTTTCACCTACCCCCTTTACCCCTTCATCTTTCACTTTACCTTCTCCCCTCTTTTACCACTTCAGTTTTTAAAAGTTTCAAAACCCTAAGCACTCCAAAACTCCAATTTTTTCCTCAAAATCAAAATCAAATGGCTCCAGAACGTAAAGGTCAAGCCTCCTCCTCATCTCAACCTCCATCTAGTGAACAAATTCAGCGGTAGCTATTTAAAGACACCACAATGAAGAGGTGGAGATGAATGCAAGATTCAAGAATATTCGAAGGTTCGTTCGTCAAATTTCCTTATTTTTCATCCTATCATATTCAAGAATTAGCTCGAAGTAGCAATTTAGAATCGTTAATTGATATCGATGACACGAAACACAAAATCAACCAAATTATGGTGACATTGTTCTACGCTAATCTTAATTTGGGTCACCAAGATGTTCCAAATCAAGGAGAATGCATATGGAGTCTCATATGTGGTAAGCTCGTCTTCTTTTCTCTAGACCACATGGATCATATTCTAAAACAAAAAATGATGGTGTTGAATTAGCCACTATTGATGTTGATTTGGTTGTTCGAGATCGCATAAGCCATTTGTTTTTAGAAGGCGATTTGTGTCAATTAAAATCAATGTCTTTACGACCAAAGGCATGAATCATTCATTCGAGCTCTAATGAAAACTGTAACTCCAAGAACTGGGAGTTATGAACTCGTCTATGAAAATAATTTTAGAGCTTTATATGCATTTTTTGAGAACATCAAAGAAAACTAGCTTCGTTTAATACTTGACGAGTTTTTAAGCTTCAACAAAGGTAGGATGAATATAATTTACCATGGCGAATATATTATGTATCTTCTCAAAGCTTGTGAAGTTCCGAAACCGGATTCACCAATTTCTACCGTTGGTTGTTTGAACGCTCAGACCTCAGCTTTGATGAAATTACTGGTTGCCCGACCCACTAATATAATATCTTTTGAAGAATGGACTCAAAGACAAACAACTCAAGTCCAACCAGAACAACAAGGCAAGCCTTCTCACCGACCATCTCGTCAAACATTGACTCGTTATCAATAAGAAGAAATTACGATTCCAAATGAAGGAATTCAACCACATGAGGCCATTAATATAATGTGCCGTAATCAGCAAATTCTTCAATCAAACATCATCAAAGTGGATAAGAAGCTTGATAAAGTCAAAGGATTTTTCACCAAATTGTGGCAAGCTATATCGTGCTCTTTCGGTACATCTACCGCTACTATAGGCGATCCGGGTAAGCAACCCGTATTTACATGGTCTTCTTCTTCTTCTGACGACGATCAAGCTAGTAGTAATGATGATGGTGATGAAGGAGATGGTGGTAGGGGTAAAACTCCGATGGAGTAAAATGTTCATTTCTTTCATTCAAGACATTTGCTTTTTAATATGGCTTGTCCTAAATAGCCATTCTAGTTTATTTGTTTTTAAACACTCTTGTCTATGTATGTTAAATACATGGATGATTGTTCTTAGTTTTATTTCATATTATCTTTCACATTATAATATCATTTTACTTAGTCCTTTTTGTCGATGACAAAGGGGGAGAAATACTATTGTTACTAATAAAAATGCAGGATATAGAACGTCAAAGATTCAGGGGGAGTAAGTATTTCTGTTTATATATATATACAATCAAAATCTATATCTATTTACTGGTTGTCATCAATCAAAATGGAGAAGAATGTTGAGACTTAGTTTTAATTCATGACACGAAGCTATAACTATGACATACAGATTTGACGACTGTTGTGACAAAAAGAGACAAGGAGACGAAACTTTAAAAACCCGTGCATCAACTATGGTATTTTGTTTTTATGTCTTAGGTCAATATTTGTTAAAATCTCTCCTCGATTATGCCTACACTAGATTACATATTTAATCACTATATTTACTAAATATTTTATAAATATGTAAGCACACATATAAATTATTAAAAGTAATATAAAGTTATAATATATATATATATATATATATATATATATATAATTGTACAAACTGCACAAAAATGACCAGATCAGTCGACTGATCTACTAAGCCAATCGACTGACATTGGAGTTTTTGTGTAGCATGCACAGTTACATAAATATATACGAATTTAAAATTTTCAAATTACTTTTGAATCATCAGTCGACTAACTCTATAGCTCAGCCAACAAACTGAATTTCATTCCAAGGCCAGCAATGTTGAAGAAATTCATCCATCAAAATCAAAGAATGAAAGTAAGAAAATAAAAGCATAGAATGACAAAAGAAGGGTGTTTGTTACTTTTGTAATAAGCCTGGCCACTATGCTTATGATCGTCGTCAACGAAAGAAACAAAAAGTGAATATGGTCGAAGAAAAGCTTGCAACCGTAGTGCAAGAGGCAAACTCCTTTAATGGCATAGAAAATTATTGGTGGCTCGACACTGGAGCGACAATACACATATGCAAAGACAGTAGTCTTTTTAAGACTTACAATGAAACAAACAGAGAAGAAAATAAAGTTACCGAAGCAAATAAAGCTCATAACAAAGTCACTCAAAAGGGCACTATTGAATTATCATTCATGTCGGGAAAAGTTCTTATTTTGATCAATGTAATTTATGTATTTGATATTTTGTATACATCTTGTATCTGCATACCTCCTTAATAAGGTAAGTATCAAGATGGTGTATCAGTTTGATAAGCTAGTTTTGTTAAAGAATGGCAATTTTATGGGTCAGGGATCCTCTCGTAACGGCATGATTAAGTTGAGTGTAATAAAAGTTAGTTCTATTTATATTATTAACTCCTTTAATTTATGGCATGCTAGATTAGGACATGTTAACTGTAAGTTGCTTAAATTTATGCATGAGTTTGGATTAATTTCTGATTGCAATTTTGAATCTATTGATAAATGTAAGATATGTGTTCAAGTAAAGATTCATCTAAGCTCCTTTAAATCCATTGAAAAGAATACTAGTTTGCTTGACTTAATATATAGCGATGTTGGTGATCTTAAAAGTCATAAAACATATGGAGGAAATAAATACTATATCATACTTATTGATGATTATTCTATATATGCTCATATATCTAATTAAAACAAAAGACGAGGTATTTGATAAATTCAAAATCTACAAGGCAAAAACGGAAACAAAATTTGGGATTAAAATTAAAGTGTTGCATTTAGACCGAGGCGGTAAATAGATTTCTAATGAGTTCGCCTTATTTTGCAAACAATATGGTTTGATTCACCAATGTATGCCCATTTATACTCCACAACTACACGGCGTTGTGGAACCAAAAAACTATAACATTAGCAGAAATGGTCAATGCAATACTTATTAGTTCTGAATTACCAAATTCATTATGTATGCTATCAGCCTGTTAAATTTTAAATAGAGTTTCTTTGAAACAAAAGATGCATTGCCTTAAAAATTATGGTTTAATCAAAAATCAGACTTATCAAAACCTAGGTCTGGGGTTGTTTAGCTTATGTCAGAAAACCTGATCCTAAAAGACCCAAATTAGGAAATAGAGCTTATAAATGTGCTTTTATAGGATATTCTCAAAAAAGTAGTACTTATAGACTCATTATTTTAGATACTTTAAAAGCTATAGAGTCTGTAGACGTTGAATTTTTTGAGAATAAGTATACATCACAAGACTAAAATAGTGATGAACCATTAATATCACCTCCTTTAGAATATGCTGAGACAATAATGATTATAAATCTAACCAATACAACGAGGAAATCTCGGTACCTAAAGAATATACCGAATGAAGAAGAAGCAAAAGAGCAAGACTAGAAAGCAATTTTGACGCCGACTTTATTATATATCTTATCGAAGGCACTAAGGATGAAATCCATAATATCACTAAATATGTAATAAACGTCGTTGATGACCTTATAAAAAATTATAATGCTAGAGTTCAAGAGATGCAAATTTCAAGAAAGAGGCAATAAATGATGAAATGAATTCAATTTTGTCAAACCAAACGTGGGTTTCAATAGATTTACCTCCTAATGTTAAACCAATAGGATGTAAATGGATATTCAAGAGGAAATTGAATACAATGGATCCATTAACAAATTTAAAGCTAGATTAGTTGCGAAGGGTTAAAAAAAAAAGAGAAATTATTTGACACATATGCTCTTGCTGCTCACATTACTTCTATATGTTGTTTGATAGCGCTAACATCCATACATAATTTAATTATACAATAAACGGATGTGAAGACTGCATGTATAAATGATGTTTTAGAAGAAGATACATATATATGAAATAACCTGATGGTTTTATTTTTCCAGGCCAAGAAAGAAAACTTTGTAAATTAATCAAATCTTTTTTTGGTCTGAAGTAAGCTCATATGCAATGGCACAAGAAGTTTGTTGAAGTAGCGTTATCATATGGACTTAAAGCCAATGACGCATATAAATGTATGCATAGAAAATCAGATAAAAAACGGTTATGTTATACTATGTCTATACGATGATATGCTAATTTTAGGGTTTGATATATCTTGTAGGAACGAAACAAATAAAGTTTCTATCCTTCGAATTTGATACGAAAAATTCAGAAGAAGCTGATGTTATCTTAGGAATTAAGATTCTAAGAAAATTATGGAAGTTTGAATATGATCATTATAATGACAAAAAATCTCTGACTCCTTTAGATGCTTGTATTAAGTTAGAGAAGAATACTAGACATACTATTTCTTAATTAGAATATTTAATTATTATTATTGGAAGACTTATGTATGCCATGCATTGCACAAGACTTGACATGACACACACTATTAGAGTATTATGTTGTTTTATGAGTAATCAACATATAGAACATTGAAAAACAATTTCAAGAGTTTTAGCTTATTTGAAAGGAACATTGACTATGATCTTTCTTATAAAAGATATCCTACTGTATTAGAAGGATATATTGACACTACTTAGAACAATGTAGAATCTAAATCCAACCTACGATTGGATGGATATTTACATTATGAGGAGCTGCTGTTTCTTGGTGTTTCGAAGTAAATCTGTGTTTCTGACTCAACTTGTTGTCAAAATTAATCACATTTGCAGATGCATGTAAAGAGGCAGAATGAATGAGGAATTTTGTAATAGATATTCCTGTACGGACTAAGCCACTTTCAGTAGTCATGATTAATTATAATAATCAGGCTACGATAAACAATATGTCTAATAAGACTTATAATGGGAAGTCTAGACATGTGAGTATAAGACATCAGATGATAAGACAATTACACAAATGATCATGGAATGTTCATGGAATGTACACTAAACTTCCCATAATGTAGTGTTGGGTATTCTATGTGAATGGAGATGAATTAAATTCCTTAATAAGTCTACATATAAGTGTATCATAGAAGCACTTAAAGACTTATCTATATGAGTTTGGAAATTAGCCCGTTTTTAAGAAAGAAAGGCTGTTTTCTAAGTAGACTCATGATAATCGAGGTTAGATCATATGGCCATTAATATGCAGAGCATACATAATAGAATAACCTATGAAAATCGATATATGTGATTCTTTCGGTCGTATCACTAGGGGTACTTGGTTTAAGATCGTTCACCATAAAACCTTGATGCGACTTTGAAGAGCTTACACTACGTGAAGAGTTCAAATCCAAAAGGTACTCATCACCTAGGTGTTGGTTTTCACGATAATATTAATTCTTATCCTTGAATTACATCGGCTTGATACCACTTGGTTACGTAGGTAGTCACTCATATGATGTAGCCATTCAAATATTTTTAAACTTTGAAAATATGGGAGAATGTTATATATTTTCAAAATACCAAAACTGAGTTTTTTCAGGAACATGTTTTTTGGAGTAAGAAGAAGAAAGTGTGTTTGGAAGAAGGGGAAAAAGCGAAATGAAGAAGGATATGTATCTGCACGGTTATTTACTATGCATATGTAGGTGTCGCTGGTCGACCGATGGGGTACCATCGATCGACCGGTATTACTGCTGTCTGCACAGGAAACAGCAGTCGTGAACAACCATGTCCATTCAAAGAGTTGCAACTCTTACTGATGGTTTCTATTCTTCATTCTGTGACTTTTCTAACAGTTTTTTTAAGAGGAACAACCCCGTTTTGCATTCAAACATCATCTATATAAGAAGCATCAATCCTTGCATCTAATATCAAACTTGTGATTCAATCATATTCTTCTCCACTTCGACAACTCTTTCTTGAAAATTATCAAAAACATTTTACTACTGTGTCCTGGCTTGATTAAAATAGTACAAAACTCTGAATCAAGTAACGTCGTTAGAAGGCGCTGTTGAATTTTGACAGAAATAGTTTGATAGTCTTTTTGTACTCAATGAGACTGAACTATTTTCTCAAAGATTCTATAATAGATTATCAAGGTCAGAAGTACAACAATGATATCCACATTATATTCTAACATACGCTACGTCGAATAAAACTGGCATAGGCCAACACACTTCATTGAAGAAAATTGACATAAACTAAAATACCACATTGAGTAGAACATGTAAATAATTTTTCCACATCTTTTTTACCTCTTGCAGTAACAGTAAACTCCTAGCTAAACTTTTTTTTGAACAATTAATGCTACAACATGTGCATTGATATTCATAAATTGATAAGGTTCAATTTAATCTGCATTTTGATTTTACATTTTTGAGTTATCAATACATGTTATTTAACGCCGCAACATGTGCATTGATATTCATAAATTGATAAGGATGTTCAATTTAATTGCTAAAAGCATCCAAAAAAGTGTTGATTAATATTATTTTTAAAGAGCACATACCTAATCACCATACATGTTATTTCGTACCATCGAATAAATTAAATAAGCTATCATTTCATACAACCCTAACTTTCCTTCTTTTTCTTCGTCATCGTCTTCAGTAAAGCAGTTTTCCTCACTTTGCAATAATGAGAAAGTCAACCAAAATCACCAAGAAAAATCAAGCATCTCAATAAAACACTACTGGTCATTTATAAATACCAAAAGAAAATACTAAACAAACCTTAAAGAACAAATAAACATTGCAAAATAACTTTAAAAACTACAAAATAAATTTAAATCAAAATCACCTCATTTTCTTCTATAAAATATTGATTTTTCACTGAGTCGCCTTCTTCTTAGAAAGGTTTACTCCCTTCATTTGGTAACAATCTTGTTATGGAAATAGTAGCGTTTTATGGAAGCTTTTATCAACGGATCTTTGTCACCAAAATCACAAAGGGATAACTTGGATTGAAAACAAGACGAAATTGAAATCAGAACGTAATAACACAAGATATTCCACCCAACCACCCACTTTATTAATTCATCAAAATTTTGTTTACAATTAATAGAACAAAGCTAAAATAAACAAAATATAATTGAATCAATAACCAAATTGAGAAAGAGAGCAAATATCTATATGGCTAAAATTGTTGGAGAAGAAGAACAAAGTTGGAGAAGAGAAAATTAGCAAATAGATTTTCCACTACACTTTTTCACTCTCTTGTAGTCTCTATTTATATAATCAATTACTTAGTGTCCAAGTTAACATTAGATGGAAAAAACAATTTGATTAGCAAATTAAAGAGAGAAATAAACATACTCAAATATGCCTATTAATTAAGTGAAACAAAATCTTTTCTTTCTTTCTTTTGTATTTATTTTCCTCTATTTGTGAACTTGTATCACAAAAATTTAACACTCCACCCTGATGCAGAATCACATATCTCCAACATATCCAGCATGCCATATCTAGATCTATCACGAATCTCAACCACACTAAATTACACACCTCAACCACCGCCTCTAAGTAATGCATCTCCCACATGAGGTGCACCACACAAATTCGGTCTTAAAAACGTTTGTAATACCACAAAGATCTTCGTCTTGTCTTTGTAGATTTTGCAATTCGACACCCGTCTATCACTCGATCTGAGCTCATTGCCAGATCACTATCGATCCCTCGAGCATCATTACTGTGAAGACCCCTATCTAAAATATGATGCTCAATGTTAGAATCATAAGCAGTGACTACATTAACCTCTCCACTAGGTCCTTCAACCGTCACTCGCTTTCCATTGTCGACTACAGAACCAACTAAGCTATAAAGGTTTCCTTTTTCCAGTACTCCTCTCATCCTTACACGACCACCTTTCTTCACTCTCAAAACTCCATCTTGAGTCTCATAAGTGCAACCACGGCGATCCAACTGACCGAGAGAAATAAAATTATGCGAACAAGTGGGTACATGTCTCACTTCAAAGACTTCTCTAACCACACCGTCATGCATACGAAACCAGATAGATCCAATACCATAAATCGGTAGCTTTTCTCCATTGGCTATCCTAATCATGCCGACGCTTTTCTCATAAGAAGTAAAACAATTCACATCTCTACAAACGTGTAAACTGGCTCCCGAATCCATTTTCCAAGGATTATTTTCACTAAAGAGTACATCACAAAAAGCATCACTATTGGTACGTTAAACAAAACCTGCATGTGCATCACTACTAGTATCACCATGGCAGTCTTTTTCTGATCTCTTTTATAAGCATAACACTTGTTGCATATGTGACCTTTCTTATTATAATAATGACAAGTGATAACACCTTTACCATTAGCATCCTTCTTCTTCCAAATTGTATCTTTTTTTAAGTCTCTTGCTACGATAGTCTCACTTTGAATTGATTTCATACATGACCCTTTTCTTCTAAACTCCTCATTCGAAAGACTGCTTCAGACAGTTTCTAGAGGGATAGTTCTATTAGCATTAGAATTACTCAATGAAGTAACCAAAGTTTTCCAACCTTCTGAAAGCAAACTCATTAATAAAAGAACCTGTAACTCATCATCAAAATTGGCCTTCATATTTGCCAATTGATTTATTACATCTTAAAATTCATTCAAATGCTCTACAACATATTTCACTTCGTCTAATCTCATTTGTACCAACTTTCGAACCAGAAAAGCCTTACTAACAGCACTTTTTGACTCATACAAAGATACCAACTTATCTCACAAAGCCTTCGCGGGTTCACAGCTAGCCACATGATGGAAAACTGAATCATTAAGATACTGGCGAATCAAAGCAACCGCATTCTTATCCATCTTCTTCACTACAACAAAACAATCTTTTTACAACGGGCAATGCCCGTCGTAATATGGTTTTCGCAACAGGCACTTGCCCGTTGTAATAGGCCTCGTTGTAATAGATCCACCACATTTTACAACGGACAAAGCACGTTGTAAAAACCGTTGCAGTATACCTTTTTACAACGGGTATTGACCGTTGTAAAATACATATTTAACAACATGTATTGACTGGTGTAAAATACCTATTTAACAACGTGTGATGTCCCGGAATTTTGGCAATACTTATTTAATAAATTCCATTTATAATTTATTTTAAAATACGTTATGTTAATTTAAAAATCTAATTTAACCGAATAATATATATTCAAAACTAATAATTAATCTAATTTAACAAATGATTATCTTTTCAAAAACTCAATAATAATGATAATTTAATTTGAGATGTTTATTCTTTTCAAAGGACTATAATATATATCTAATTAATAATAATTAATCTTTTTAAGTTAATAAAGATATTTTATTTGTAATGTATATATGTATACATTGTAAAAAGGAAATTGGTTTCATTTAATAAAAATATTTTCAAATTATAATATATATATATATATATGTTTATATATTGTGATTTGATGTTCTGTTTTAAAATTCAAATAATTTATGAAGTTAATATTTAAAATGTTCTATTTATAATGTATATATATATTGTAAATAGAAAATAATGGATTAAACTTAAACAGAAAATGTGTTTTCAAATTTATAATGTACATAAGTTTTTATGGTGATTTGGAAGGTTTTTGATTTGGTTTAATAAGATGCTTTTCAAAAGCTATTTAAAATAAATTTTTATTTATAAAACACTTAAAGGAAAATTTATTTTTATTAAAAGAATAATAGCTTGGAAACAGTACATTATTATAAAAGTTTAAATTTTTTTGAATAAGTTTTTAAATAAATGTTACTTTCTTTTAAACTTACCTTTAGGGAATGGAGTTTTAAATAATTATAAATTAAACACGAAGATATAATTACATTGCATAGTTATATATATAACATGAGTATTTGGTTAATATTGGTAATTAAGGTTTAATTCATTTATAAACAAGAAATTAATGTAATAATCACCTCTTAAAAACACTTAGCAACATAACAAATTTATGAAATATACTTGTTTACAAATTAAAAAAGGTATTGACATTTGTTAATACATGGGTTTATTCATGAAACAAGTGGCATCTTTGTTTTAAAAGAAAAATTTGTTTTTATTAAAGTTTAAAAGAAAGGATCTGTTTGTTTGTTTTCTTCAGCTAAACATTCTTTAATTCTCTTCAACTAAAAAAAAGAAAAGAAACCAAGTGCAAACTTCAAAACCGAAATCAGAAACTAATTTAAATCTGTAACCAAAGAAAGAAAAAGGAAAATCTGAAGCTATGTTCAACCCAGATCCAATTTGCAACCTGAAATCATGGTTTTAAGCTCAACTGGAAAACAGCATGCATCAAGCAAGATTTCAGAAGAAAACTTCAATGTTTAACCAGAAGTTAAAATGCAAAAGCAAATTCGAAGTACAGAAAATCAAAATGCAGTGTTCTCTGCTTCAAATTTCTATGAGTAAATCCTTTTTTAAAAACAGTTTTAATCCTTTATATGTTTGTTCCGTGGAATGTTTAATATTGTAAATATAATATCTATGCTTGCATGTTGGGTATAATGATGTTATAATCATGTGTTGCTCAGAATTATCATCTTAAATTTGATTTGTGCTGTACAAACTTGAGTACATATCTGTATATGTATTCTCTGTAAAATCTGTTGCAAGATCAACTAAAATAACTCAAATCTTTCTGTATAATCAAAATTAAACTTTGATTTCTGAAGTAAAGATGTTATTAACATGTTATTCTTGTTTTTAAAATTTATTACAAGTAAGTATATTTGGATAATACTTAGTAAAATATGAAAATACAGTTGATATTCGAAAATGAGGAAAATTCAAGTTTGATGAATTTTGAATTCACTTAGATAATCTGAACCGTACTATCAAATTATGAATTTTAATGTAAAAATTTTAATTTTTAATTTAGTATTCAGAGAGAGATTGGGAATTTATTGAATTTGGGTTTTGGTCGTTTACTGTTGATCTGCGTCGAAGTGGATGGTGAGCTTCGGCATGGAGGTGGTCACGGTGACTGGTGATGCAGGAAAAATGGTGGAAGATTTTTATGGCGACAGTGGTGGCGGTGAAGGGGGTTAGTAGGGTTTGGTTTTTTTTTCTTTTTGGGTCGGAATTGTCAGCTATTCGTCGTCGTTGATGAATTTGGGCGAATCGCATGAGGAGGAAAGGATCGTGTGGATCGAGGCGCGTGCGTGGATGAAGTGGCAGGCACTCCAGTGGTAGGTTTCGCCGTCGGCGGCGATCGTTTGGTTCGAATGTTTTTCTGTTTGAAGACGTTGTAGCCATATTTTGATTCGATGGTGCTTTCTTCAATTTTGGGTGACGAGGGGGTTGTCGAATTCGATGTGGACTGTGGGTCATGCCGGCGATGGTCGCCGTCGACCGACTCCGGTGTGCACGTGCACGAGCTCTTCTGGGTGCAGCTGTTTTTCGTTTGGGAAGAAGCTTTGACCTTGGTTTCGTTGTTTGCTCAAGAGTTGGATCGTGATGGTCCCGCGTGCGACTCAAAGTGGTACGAAGGGTGTCGCGTGTGTTTTGGGTTTCCAGGATTTGTTCCTGTTCAATTTTTAACTGCAGATTGAATTTCTGAAAGTTAAAAGCAAACTATGTTTTTAAATAAAGTTTTTAAATAGTTTAAAGATGTTTGAGATGTTTTAATTTAAAACCTTGTTTTTTAACAAGTTTAAGTTAATCTTGTTTTTTTTAAAATAGTTTGTTTTAAAAAAGTTTAATATTAACCGAGTTTGTACTTCATAAAATGAAATTTCAAGTTTGAAAGCAAATTGATGTATAAACAAAGTGTTTAAATTAGTTTTATAAGGAATGAATGTTGGACTTTAAAAGAATTTTAGTTTTTAAAGTTTGGATTTTTTAAAATGTAAACTTTTGTTTTAAAAATAGTTTGTTTCATTTTTGCTTTGTTAAATAATAAAATAATGTTTCCAAATAAAAATGTATTTGAAGCAATTTAAAATTTGATTGAAGTAAGGCATTTAATTTAGATAAATTTGAAGATAATGATAACTTGAAAAATGATGTTTTGTGTAAAACCAATTACAAGTTTTTGAATTCAAATATTTAATTTTAAAATGATTAATAAAAGCTAATGAAAAGTATGGTTTATATTAATCAAGTTTTAATTTATAAAGGCAATTAAAGTAAATTACTTAATTAACTTAAATTGGTTAATGTAAGTAATTAAATTAAGGTAAATTAGTTTGTGTAATTAATTAAGTGTAATTAATTACTAAAATAAAAATTACTTAATCAAGTTTGATTAATTAAGAAATAATTAGTTCATAAGTAATTAAGAAGTTAATTACTTAATGATTTAGAAGAATTATTTAAACATAATTACTTAATGAAGTAATTAAAGCAATTAGTTACTTAGTGTAATTAATTAAGTTTTGTGGTTAATTTTAGTTAATTAATTAAGTTTAATTAATTAAAAATAATTACTTAATGATGGAATTAAGTATAATTACTTAATGTAATTAAAGAGGTGTAATTACTTAGTGAAGTAATTAATGAATTATTACTTAATGTAATTAATTGAAGAAATTACTAGATGGATAGTAATTAAAGAGGTATAATTACTTAAGGGAAGTAATTAAGTGATAATTATTAAGTGTAATTAAAGAATTGATTAATGTAATTAATCAAGGTGTTGGTTTAATTGGTGAAGTAATTAAAGGAAGTTAATTACTGATTGTAATTAATCAGGTTTGATTAATAATTGTAATCAAGTTTATAATTAATAATTAAATATAATTATGAGAACAATTGATTAATAAAGTAATTAGAGAGTTATTAATTTATGTAATTAATGAATAATTAATTGTTTAAATAATTAATAAATGTGATTAATTATAAGATAATTAATCAATGAAGTGAGAAAGAAGTAATAATTAATTTATGTAATTAATTAAGGATTTTTGTAATTAATTATTGTTAATTAATTAATTAGAAATTAATTAAAATTAATTAATGATTAAAGATAAATTAATCTATGTAATTAATTTAAAGGCTAATTACATAGTGTAATTAAAGAATAATTAATCTAGGTGATTAATTAAGAATATGATTAAAGGATAATTAATCTGTATTTGAAGATTAATTAATTGGATTATGAAGATGATTAAAGAGTGATTAATTAATTAATTATAAATTAATTAATGATTGATTAAGCAGGATTAGTTGTTTAATTCTCAAGTAATTAATTTAATTTAAGATGATTAAATTAATTATAAAGGAATAAATGATGCCTGTTTGTGTATGATTGTTGTGAAATATCTGAATTGGTTGATACCTATTGGATGATATGTTGTGATATTCTGTGATATGATATTTGAAATATCAATGATAAATGTGTGATATTTATCTATGAATAATGCTGTATGAATTCGATGTTTAAATTGAATTAATTTGTTAAAATTTTCACTTAGACATTAAGACGGCGTTTGGATTCGATGAGACCGGAATCGGGTTTTCAAATTTGGAATTCCGAAAACCACATCGATCCAAGTTAAACGTTAGATCGTGAATCTCAAGTGAAGAGTGAAGACTCGAGGTGTAAGAACTATTCGTCAGTATAACTCTAGGGGTGATTCCAAGATGAGTTTGACAGAAATAGTACTTACATGTTCGAGATGGTGATTCAGAGTACAAGGGCTATTGTCGTTAACTCTGAGGGTGATTCCAAAATGAGTGTAGCGGGATAGTGCCTTCGGTTTCGTTCGAACCCGGAACGAACTTGTATGGATTGAATGCTTTCAGAACATCGTCAGGTGGACGATGAGCATTCTAAGATAGATATGTCCTATAAAGGTAATCGCAGTCTCAAGCCTTATTAACCGAGAATGGCTAAAACAGGGGAGGTGCAGCAAAGCTAAGTGGGTCATGCCCAAGTAGGACGAGATTTACCCCTGTCTAGAGGTCCCTTTTTATTTCGGCTGTGTGGGCGGTTGATCATGACAACTGCCGGGGTGGTCTTGTTCGGGACTGTCCAGTAAGGGATGGTTCCAGTCTTGTGTTGCAGAGGAGCGGGTGTACTCCTCGGTACGGTGATCTAGGCCACGTACTGTGACGGGGGTACCCCAGTAGCCCTGCCATTGTATGGAATCCATAATCCAATAAGTGCCTGTACGGTTTTGATTGTGCCCAACTATGTTGGAACGTGAGATGTAAGCATTCCAACTATTTCTGTATTTTATTTTGAAAACCCTAGACCCTATTATAATATCACTGGATTTTCTATCAAATGTTTTGGTTAGCGTAAGATAAAAACTTACCCATGTTTATTTGTGGGGAGTCTTACGTGATACCTTTGTTTTCAAAAGATTTTCTAAACTTAAACAACCTTTAACCGTTTACTCACACCAAACCCATATCTGACCCGAGTGTTTATTTTCTGTTTTATTAAACTCTTGGGTACTCATATTACGTATGAGTAGTCAAGTGATTCAGGTTCGCTTTGACGAGTTCTGGAGGAGATATGGAGCAGGTGGCTTCAGCGTGTAGATATATATATATAGTGGTTCCGCTGTGTTGAGTTGTATCTGTTTTATGTGATGTACTTGAATTGTAATATCTAGACAGGTGTTATAACTGTCTAGTTTGTTTTATATTAGTTGTATAACTCTGATGTATATGATACTATGTAATATTATATTTGATTAATATAATTTATCCATTCCGCTGTGAGATTCTGATGTTGTTTGGTTCTTTCTTTTCTCTCTTTTCTCTTTTCTATCCCTTTCTTTCTTCTTAATGATGCGTCTTTCTATGGAATGAAAATCGGGTCGTTACATTGTGGTATCAGAGCGCTAGGTTGAGCGAATACTTAAGCTCTGGAGTGGTGTCTTTCTTGAGAGAGCGTATTTGTAATTTTGACTATATTTATTTATTTATTCCTACCTATTTTGTTGGGTTACATGTTCGGGTTTGCCAACATAAGTTCTAGAAGTAGGAGAGATAGTGGTGTGTATAGCACGACTATCAATGGAAGAAGTCCGAGTATTTGAGGTTGGAAGAGTATCTGCCAGGACAGTTCTGAGCATCTTGAGTAAGTTGGCAGCTGTGTATATAGATTTCATCGATCTCTGAAGGAAATATTTTAAAGGTTCGGAGTTTATCTTTGGAGTATAAGTTTGGATTGCGCTCGTGCGAGCGGATTCTCTAGAGTTTGGATCAGTTGTAAGATATGAAGCAAGTAATGGTATTTGGCAACTGTAGGAAGGAGTCTTATCTGTATTGGAGTGGGAGATTCAGTTCAACTAGGTGTTTGTGCTTGGCCTGAAGCCCGAGTTTCTTGAAAGGTTTCTGCTCATCTTAAAGACTCTTTTTGTGGAGTTGGTTGATATAGTTTTGGGATTCAAGGTGCTTTTAAATAAGAGGTTTGTGTTAGTAATGGAAACTTAGAGGTTGAATGTGCTGTCAAGAAGATCTTTTGGCCTAGCAGTATCTTAGAGGTGGAGATCGAAAGCAGTTGTGTGGTCCGTTTCTTCGATGGTTCAGAAGTCTTTGAGATTCTTCTGTCGGTAGATCGAGCAAATGGTGAAGGCTTGTTCCCTTCTTCTGGAAGCTCAGCTGGGCAAGAAGGTTGTGGTTGAGGTAGACCATTAGTTTCTTCTTTTGAAGGGCTTAAGCTGTTCTGTTCTGTAAGAGAGAATGGTTTCTTTGGAACCTGAACTGGGTATTATCGCAAAAGTGACTTGCGATGGTTCGGAAGTTCTTTTAGTAACATTTGTGTTAGTTTGAGACATCTCTAAAGAATGTTGGAGCTATCGAAGTGGATTGAGACTTTCTGAATATTTTCGAGGAAGTCAAAGAAGTTTGTCCACATCGGGAGATGGAGTTCTGTTTCGATTTGGTTCTTGGATTTTCTGTTGGTTTGGCCTAATAGAGAAAAGATTCCAAGAGAGAAGATTTTGTGAGCGATCAGGATTGATTTGATCTAGTTTTCCGAATGGATTTCTGTTGTAGTATTTATGGCCAAATCGGATAGGTCATTAAGCTTTTTTTAGAATTTGATGGACAATATTTCTGGATAAGTTTGTGCTTGTGTTCATCAAAAGCATTCTCATCTTCTTCGGACCAGAGTTGTGCAGCGGAGGCATGGTGACAGCTATTCCAGAATAAAAGCAACCTCGGATTCATCGAAAGATTTGTGTTTTCTTGGATTTAAGGTTTTCTTCAGGAAGTTCTTTCGGGATCTGAAGGCTTGGATGTCGAGAGCGTCTGTTCTGTTTTTCCAAATATGAGAAGCTAGTTTGAAGTTCTTAATGCTTGCATGGTAGATTGGTGTTTTGAATTTCGATGGATTTTAGGAGAAGCATCTTGTTGAGTAGAATCAGGAGGTCATCCCATTCTTGATCCAGCTTTGATTTGAGAAGCATCTATGAAGTTTGGTTGATCAGGAAGGTTGAGGGCAGTCCAGGATCAGCAGAGGTTGTGGACAAGAGACGAAGAGATTCGGAATTCGAAGTCAGAGATTTAATTTTTGGATAAGTTTTCTCCGATCATAAGAGCAATGAGATTGGATAAGATGGGAAGCTAGCCTAAGAATGTATTAGAATCTTTCTATTTTCTCTTAAGGATAAGTGTTTGATTTATCACAAGTTTAGAACCAGCGGATCATGGAGATTTGGAAGTTGATCGGGCTTGTGTGTGGTCCGGTATCCTGTTTAGATTGTAGATCTGGATATATAGGAGTTCTAGATCTGAGTAGAGTAGCTAGTTTTAGATTCTATAGAGCGAGTATTCCGGTGTTTGTACCTGGGAAACTCAAGGAAATTCTGTCCAGAATTTTTTCTGGATAGTTAGAATAGATTTTTTGAATTGGATGTTATGGTTTCTAGTATGGTTGATAGCATTTGTTGCTATTTTAAAATTAAAATATGTATGGAATTATTAAATTATCTTTGCTTTTAATTTCGGAGACGAAATTCTTTTAACGGGGGAGGAATGTGATGTCCCGGAATTTTGGCAATACTTATTTAATAATTTCCATTTATAATTTATTTTAAAATATGTTATATTGATTTAAAAATCTAATTTAACCGAATAATATATATTCAAAACTAATAGTTAATCTAATTTAACAAATGATTATCTTTCAAAAACTCAATAATAATGATAATTTAATTTGAGATGTTTATTCTTTTCAAAGGATTATAATATATATCTAATTAATAATAATTAATCTTTTTAAGTCAATAAAGATATTTTATTTGTAATGTATATATGTATACATTGTAAAAAGGAAATTGGTTTCAATTTAATAAAAATATTTTCAAATTATAATATATATATATATATGTTTATATATTGTGATTTGATGTTCTGTTTTAAAATTCAAATAATTTCTGAAGTTAATATTTAAAATGTTCTATTTATAATGTATAAATATATTTGTATGTTTATATTATAAATAGAAAATAATGGATTAAACTTAAACAGAAAATGTGTTGTCAAATTTATAATGTACATAAGTTTTTATGGTGATTTGGAAGGTTTTTGATTTGGTTTAATAAGATGCTTTTCAAAAGCTATTTAAAATAAATTTTTATTTATAAAACACTTAAAGGAAAAGTTATTTTTATTAAAAGAATAATAGCTTGGAAACAGTACATTATTATAAAAGGTTAAATTTTTTTTAATAAGTTTTTAAATAAATGTTACTTTCTTTTAAACTTACCTTTAGGGAATGGAGTTTTAAATAATTATAAATTAAACACGAAGATATAATTACATTGCATAGTTATATATATAACATGAGTATTTGGTTAATATTGGTAATTAAGGTTTAATTCATTTATAAACAAGAAATTAATGTAATAATCACCTCTTAAAAACACTTAGCAACATAACAAATTTATGAAATATACTTGTTTACAAATTTAAAAAGGTATTGACATTTGTTAATACATGGGTTTATTCATGAAACAAGTGGCATCTTTGTTTTAAAAGAAAATTTTGTTTTTATTAAAGTTTAAAAGAAAGGATCTGTTTGTTTGTTTTCTTCAGCTAAACATTCTTTAATTCTCTTCAACTAAAAAAAAGAAAAGAAACCAAGTGAAAACTTCAAAACCGAAATCAGAAACTAATTTAAATCTGTAACCAAAGAAAGAAAAAGGAAAATCTGAAGCTATGTTCAACCCAGATCCAATTTGCAACCTGAAATCATGGTTTTAAGCTCAATTGGAAAACAGCATGCATCAAGCAAGATTTCAGAAGAAAACTTCAATGTTTAACCAGAAGTTAAAATGCAAAAGCAAATTCAAAGTACAGAAAATCAAAATGCAGTGTTCTTTGCTTCAAATTTCTGTGAGTAAATCCTTTTTTAAAAACAGTTTTAATCCTTTATATGTTTGTTCCGTGGAATGTTTAATATTGTAAATATAATATCTATGCTTGCATGTTGGATATAATGATGTTATAATCATGTGTTGCTCAGAATTATCATCTTAAATTTGATTTGTGCTGTACAAACTTGAGTACATATCTGTATATGTATTCTCTGTAAAATCTGTTGCAAGATCAACTAAAATAACTCAAATCTTTCTGTATAATCAAAATTAAACTTTGATTTCTGAAGTAAAGATGTTATTAACATGTTATTCTTGTTTTTAAAATATATTACAAGTAAGTATATTTGGATAATACTCGGTAAAATATGAAAATACAGTTGATATTCGAAAATGAGGAAAATTCAAGTTTGATGAATTTTGAATTCACTTAGATAATCTGAATCGTACTATCAAATTCTGAATTTTAATGTAAAATTTGTAATTTTTAATTTAGTATTTAGAGAGAGATTGGGAATTTCTTGAATTTGGGGTTTGGGTCGTTTACTATTGATCTGCATCGATGTGGATGGTGGGCTTCGGCATTGAGGTGGTTACGGTGACTGGTGATACGGGAAAAATGGTGGAAGATTTTTATGGCGACAGTGGTGGCCGTGAAGGGGGTTAGTAGGGTTTGGGTTTGTTTTTCTTTTTGGGTAGAACCGTGAGCTATTCGCCGTCGTTGATGAATTTGGGCGAATCGCGTGAGGGGGAAAGGATCGTGTGGATCGAGGCGCGTGCGTGGATGAAGTCCCGGGCACTCCGGCGGTAGGTTTCGCCGTCGGCGGCGATCGTTTGGTTCGAATGTTTTTCTGTTTGAAGACGCTATAGCCATATTTTGATTCGATGGTGCTTTCTTCGATTTTGGGTGATGAGGGGGTTGTCGAAGTCGATGTGGACTTGTGGGGCATGCAGGCGATGGTCGTCGTCGACCGACTCCGGTGTGCACGTGCATGAGCTCTTCTGGGTGCAGTTGTTTTTCGTTTGGGAAGAAGTTTGGACCTTGGTTTCGTTGTTTGCTCGAGAGTTGGATCGTGATGGTCCCGCGTGCGACTCGAAGTGGTACGAAGGGTGTCGCGTGTGTTTTTGGTTTCCAGGATTTGTTACTGTTCAATTTTTAACTACAGATTGGATTTCTGAAAGTTAAAAGCAAACTAAGTTTTTAAATAAAGTTTTTAAATAGTTTAAAGATGTTTGAGATGTTTTAATTTAAAACCTTGTGTTTTAACAAGTTTAAGTTAATCTTGTTTTTTTTAAATAGTTTGTTTTTAAAAAGTCTAATATTAACCGGGTTTGTACTTTATAAAATGAAATTTCAAGTTTGAAAGCAAATTGATGTATAAACAAAGTGTTTAAATTAGTTTTATAAGGAACGAATGTTTGACTTTAAAAGAATTTTAGTTTTTAAAGTTTGATTTTTTAAAATGTAAACTTTTGTTTTAAAAGTAGTCTGTTTCATTTTTTCTTTGTTAAATGATAAAATAATGTTTTCAAATAAAAATGTATTTGAAGCAATTTAAAATGTGATTGAAGTAAGGCATTTAATTTAGATAAATTTGAAGATAATGATAAAATGAAAAATGATGTTTTGTGTAAAACCAATTACAAGCTTTCGAATTTAAATATTTAATTTTAAAATGATTAATAAAAGTTAATGAAAAGTACGGTTTATATTAATCAACTTTTAATTTATAAAGGCAATTAAAGTAAATTACTTAATTAACTTAAGTTGGTTAATGTAAGTAATTAAATTAAGGTAAATTAGTTTGTGTAATTAATTAAGTGTAATTAATTACTTAAATAAAAATTAATTAATCAAGTTTAATTAATTAAGAAATAATTAGTTAATAAGTAATTAAGAGTTAATTACTTAATGATTAAGAAGAATTATTTAAACATAATTACTTAATGAAGTAATTAAAGCAATTAGTTACTCAGTGTAATTAATTAAGTTTTGTGGTTAATTTTAGTTAATTAATTAAGTTTAATTAATTAAAAAGAATTACGTAATGATGGAATTAAGTATAATTACTTAATGTAATTAAAAAGGTGTAATTACTTACTGAAGTAATTAATGAATTATTACTTAATGTAATTAATTGAAGAAATTACCGGATGGATAGTAATTAAAGAGGAATAATTACTTAAGGGAAGTAATTAAGTGATAATTACTCGGTGTAATTAAAGAATTGATTAATGTAATTAATCAAGATGTTGGTTTAATTGGTGAAGTAATTAAAGGAAGTTAATTACTGATTGTAATTAATCAGGTTTGATTAATAATTGTAATCAATTTTATAATTAATAATTAAATATAATTGATTAATAAAGTAATTAAAGAGTTATTAATTTATGTAATTAATGAATAATTAATAATTAATAAATGTGATTAATTATAAGATAATTAAGCAATGAAGTGAGAAAGAAGTAATAATTAATTTATGTAATTAATTAAGGATTTTTGTAATTAATTATTGTTAATTAATTAATTAGAAATTAATTAAGATTAATTAATGATTAAAGATAAATTAATCTGTGTAATTAATTTAAAGGCTAATTACATAGTGTAATTAAAGAATAATTAACCTAGGTGATTAATTAAGAATATGATTAAAGGATAATTAATCTGTATTTGAAGATTAATTAATTGGATTATGAAGATGATTAAAGAGTGATTATTTAATTAATTGTAAATTAACTAATGATTGATTAAGCAGGATAAGTTGTTTAATTCTCAAGTAATTAATTTAATTTAAGATGATTAAATTAATTATAAAGGAATTAACGATGCCTGTTTGTGTGTGATTGTTGTGAAATATCTGAATTGGTTGATATCTATTGGATGATATGTTGTGATATTCTGTGATATGATATTTGAAATATCAATGATAAATGTGTGATATTTATCTGTGAATAATGCTGTGTGAATTCAATGTTTAAATTGAATTAATTTGTTAAACTTAAATCACTTGGACATTAAGATGGCGTTTGGATTCAATGAGACCGGGATTGGGTTTCCAAATTTGGAATTCCAAAAACCACATCGATCCAAGTTAAACGTTAGGTCGTGAATCTCAAGTGAAGAGTGAAGACTCGAGGTGTAAGAACTATTCATCAGTATAACTCTGGCGGTGATTCCGAGATGAGTTTGACAGAAATAGTACTTACAGGTTTGAGATGGTGATTCAGAGTACAAGGGCTATTGTCGTTAACTCTGAGGGTGATTCCAAAACAAGTGTAGAGAGATAGTTCCTTCGATTTCGTTCGAACCCGGAAAGAACTTGTATGGATTGAATGCTTTCAGAACATCGTCAGGTGGACGATGAGCATTCTAAGATTGATGTGTCCTATAAAGGTAATCACAGCCTCAAGCCTCATCAACCGGGAATGGCTAAAACATGGGAGATGCAGCAAGGCTAAGTGGGTCATGCCCAAGTAGGACGAGATTTACCCATGTCTAGAGGTCCCTTTTTATTTCGGCTGTGTGGGCGGTTGACCATGACAACTGCCGGAGTGGTCTTGTTCGGGACTGTCCAGTAAGTGATGGTTTCGGTCTTGTGTTGTAGGGGAGCAAGCATACTCCTCGGTACGGTGATCTAGGCCACATACTGTGACGGGTGGTACCCCAGTAGCCCTGCCATTGTATGGAATCTAAAATCTAATAAGTGCCTGTACGGTTTTGATTATGCCCAACTATGTTGGAACGTGAGATGTAAGCATTCCAGCTATTTCTGTATTTTATTTTGAAAACCCTAGACTCTATTATAATATCACTGAATTTCCTATCAAATGTTTTGGTTAGCGTAAGATAAAAACTTACCAAAGTTTATTTGTGGGGAGTCTTACGTGATACCTTTGTTTTCAAAAGATTTTCTAAAGTTAAACAACCTTTAACCTTTACTCACACCAGACCCCTGTCTGAGCCCAAGTGTTTATTTTCTATTTTATTAAACTCTTGGGTACTCATATTACGTATGAGTAGTCAAGTGATATAGATTTGCTTTGACGAGTTTCGGAGGAGATATGGAGCAGGTGGCTTCAGCGTGTAGATATATATATATATATATATATATATATATATATATATATATATATTGGTTCTGCTGTGTTGAGTAGTATCTGTTTTCTGTGATGTACTTGAATTGTAATATCTATACTGGTGTTATAACTGTCTAGTTTGTTTTATATTAGCTGTATAACACTGATGTATATGATACTATGTAATATTATATTTGATTAATATAATTTATTCGTTCCGCTGTGAGATTCTGATGTTGTTTGGTTCTTTCTTTTCTATCTTTTCTCTTTTCTATCTGAGACAACCCTATCCTAAGTTGTCATTTTGATTGAATGACTCAATTCAGTGTGAGCTAAATTCAAGGTTGCCCTCTTACACAGACTAACTATTTTTTTTTTTTTTATTCTTATTTTTCCCAAGATCCAATCTGATCAATATAGAAATATTGATATATTATTTTTTTAAAACTATTTGAATGTTCATATAAATACCTAAATAGTTTTTAGTTCTAATATCAGAGTTTTTTTTTCTATTTTTTTTTAAAGAGTAACTCAGTTTATTTTACACTAAAAATAAACTAAATTTAGCAACGGTACAGAGGATTGGGAAGGTCCTCTCCTATTGAATCTTTATGCCAATGAATTAACCAATTCTTATTTGTTTTGCAGGTGTTTAGAATTTGTAAGTTTAATTAAATAAGTGAATTAACTCATAGCTTTTAACTTATTCAAGGTTGCTTTCCAAAATAGCCTAACTGAGGGTTGTACATACTTCTGTGCACCTGTATGCACATAATTATGTTCAACTGTTATTTGCTTCACCTTAGTCCTCAGATGGACTAATTTGTTTAAATAAGATTTCTGGATTAACTAGTTATAATCTACAAGTTTTACTTATTCATAGGATCATCAAACTTTCTTTAAATCTGGGCTCATATTATCTGCCTATAGTTTTTTTTCCTTACTTTACAATACTTACAGTTATTATGTGAATAGTTTCTAGTCTCTAAAACAATCTAGTACATAAGCATACATCACTAGTTCACCTATGCTTCAGATCCACTATCAGACTTATTACTTGATGCAACAAAGATTTCTTGCTGACAGGTTATAATATAAAGCTAAATTTCATTATCTTTTCCTTCACTGAGACTAGTTCTACCACAAGTAGTTTAAACCATTCGATATATAGCAAATTTGGGTTACAACATAATTCAAACATTACCACAAATCAGTTTTTTTTAGCAAAATAAAAAGGAAACATAAAGCAACATTCTTCTACAAATCACAAATTTAGTTAACTAGAAAATTCATCTTAGCATCATGCTTCTGCCCCTTTTCCCTTAGCTTCCTTCTTTCCTGTAGACACCATATGATCTACTCCACCATATGAGTGGAGCACCCATTTGATGCAAGCAACAAACAGGTCAGACTAAAGTCTGGTATGAGTAAATTCAATTGACAATACATAAGATTTATGAAGTTAGTTCCACAGCACCTTTATTCCAGAAGTTAAATGTTCTACTCAAGTGATTAAACCACTTCCTCATATACACCTTTTTTTGTATCCTTACAGTGAAGTGAGTAATTTGCTAAATACATTTGCATGTGCTTAAACTAATTTCTTAGCAGAAATTCTTATTTCAAGAATTCATAGCAGCCATCACACAAATCACACAAACATCTCATAAACATGAACAAACAACACCCATATCATTAAGCTAAGGCATCAAAACTGAGTCTTCATACTAGAGCTCACCATCCCTTAGCATATTCACCTCTGCTTGTAAGTTCATTTCATATCATTTTTAAGGGTCCAATATCACATTCATGGTTGCACTGGTGCACACTGCCTGGAACTACTGTTTGATTTCCAGTGCCCTATAAGCTATTTGGACATGAACATGCCATGTGCAAACTCACACCCCATCCTTGATGCAAGCCAACCACTATGTCATACCCACTTCCCTCATACCCAACCTGATAGAGGTGACCCAATTCCTTAGTTTAATCACTAAGTTTTCCTTTCATGTATGCAGGTATCAACTATACTATGTCATGCCCAAAATCTTTATGTACCTAACCAGTAAATGCAAGCAGTTTTCATGCATCCATGAAACATTCATCCATTCATACATTTCAACAATCAATTAATCACATCTGTATATCATTTCAAGTCAGTTTTGTTCAAAGACAGGCCTTTGGCTAAAGCATAGATCAAAATATTTTAGGAAATAAAATACCACTGTGGTTCCCAGTAACAAGGTCCTTGCAGTCAATTTATATATGTATATTTTTTTCTTTGAAATGTGTTCACTTATTGCTCAACCTTATGTTCATAGAGTACTTAATGGTGGATCAAGATTTAGCATATATAAATTCCACTGCATCTCAATCATCCTCTCAAATGCAAGACATAAGCCAGAGGACCCCTTCCTCTTACTGCCTTGCACCTTACTTTTCTTATTAGTTTGTGCTTTAACCAAAAACATTTTCTCAGGTTTATAATCATATAAATAAATCAGTTATTATCATCATATCATTAAGTATACACCATGTGTAAACAATCATTAGATTAAATGATAACTAAACAATATACTTCAGAAGCATCAGAAAATGGTAAACTAGAAATGCAATAAAACTTCAAACATGAGTAAAATAATTTAGAGGTTAAGCCTTTCATAGGTCTTAATGCCTTGCCAAGTGAGGGTTTACTCACCAAGTTTCTTCTTCCCAAGTCTTGATTCAAGTCTGCCATTATTTTCCTCAAACTGCTGCCTACTTTCTTTTCTATATTTTGTTTTCTGGTTTTCTAATGTTTACCCGTAGGAGATAATGAGGTATATGGTGGAGTTGTTAGGGTTTTAAGGTTAGTTAGGTAATTTATTTTCATCAGAAAATCCATCATCATTTCTGATCTCACCCAACAGTTTACCCTCTCTAATTTCCCTCCTTACCATTTTCCTCATTTTCCTTGTCTTAACTATTTTTGGCAAATTTCCTTACACACTATATGCATGATTTCTTTGGCTCGGGCATTTCTTGTCTTTTCTGGTTTTAATCATGCATATAAGTTTACTTGTATGGCCAGCTATGTGTGTGTTCCTACTAAATGCTGGGTACATGTATATATGTTCATATGTATTTATATTTTTTTTTCTCTACCCACACAAGCCACTGTGCTTGTACTTATGCCATGGAAGTTAGATTTAAAATCTTCCTTAGGTTGTTTATGCATTTTATTCAAACTATTGTGTATTCATACTTAATGGTCATGCACTAATTCATTTCTTATTTGCTTGCAAGATCCTTACTAAATTACTTGCTCAGGCTGTACACTGCAACAGTGTGCGCATGCACAAGGACATGAATTCTCATTTTCACACAAGCATTTCCCAGAAAATTATATTTATATTTATTTATTTTTCTTCCACATAACTAAAATAAAATTTGAATGACTTAAATTTTCTACATGCTTGCTTAACTAGGGTTGTCACACTATCTCTTTCTTTCTTCTTAATGATGCGTCTTTCTATGGAATGAAAGGCGGGTCGTTACACAACGTGTGTTGACCGTTGTAAAAATCTTATATAACAATGTGCAGTGACCGTTGTTAGAAGCTCATATAACAACGCACATTGCCCGTTGCAAAAAAAAATAGAGCATTGGTGCAACATGTATACAGATTATATTCACAATTGCTAAAAAAAATTATACATTCACATCCTTTTAACTCATTAAAAATAATAGTCAAAATCATCTTGTAGCTAGTTGTTAATACAAATTTCAATACACATTCAATAACAAAGATCTGTCACCAATTCGTTAACCAGATCACTAACTATCCCATTCTCAATCCATACGATGGACTCTAATGTTTCGACCTCAAACTCCCACCATAATTGATATGGATCTCTGGTATATTTTTTAATAGTGGCATGCATTGATTCACCGACCATGTCTTTCCATACATTGCTTCACACACCAATCTCCACAGACTTCCTTGTTTTGTCAATAAGGAGAAGTTAAATCTTGTTTTAAACAAGCAATAGAATCTGCAATCAAAATGCTCTATAATGCAGTCTAATATAAGTCTATTATCAAACTTTCATGAAGCTTTAATAATTGATTTTAAAATACCATTGATGAAGATATATTTCTTAATTGTGTAGGGCAAAGGAATGACTTCAAGCAGCTAGCATTAGACTTGGCATCTGGGTGTAGTGTAGATTTAGCGAAACAGATTGCAAACAAATCATGGTCCCTTTGCTTCCAAGTTATTTTGAGCAAGAAAAAATAGTACAAATTATGATACAAAACCTCTCCACTATGTCTGGACAAATATAAGTAATATAGGAGTAAGATGTAAGGAGAGGAAATTCAAACCTGAGATAAGTACATATAAAAGATTTAAGTTGAAGATACCAAACAACTAATATGCTGATAGTTATGGATTAATATGGATATATTTGTTATGTTTATTATTGATAATCAAACAACTTTATCAAAATCTGGTAGCAAAACATGTATCCTGAAAGTTCTATGACTCTTGTCTTACATTGGTCTAGGTATAATGTCTATGTTTATGCATGCTATAACAGGAATAAGCACATGAAAAGAAGCATTGTACACCATAGTACACCAAGTTCTGAATATTTTATTTGCTGATGCATTTGAATACGTTAGTTTTAACCTCAATGAAATTATTTGATACCAGCAAAGCCAACAAAGTATTATTGTGGGCAACAATGCATACAGATATAGTTATAGCCTGGATAGTAGAACAACGAATGAACAAGTGTGATTTATTAAGGAAACAATATTTACATGTAAAGTAAGGCCAAGCTTATAATATGCAAGTTATATAACTACTTTTATGACTAATAAACAACATATTCAAAGTAGTATTTAAATATGGCAATACCAATAATAATAGCTAACATTTGAATACCTATAATATGCAAATGAAGTATGCTATCAAATTCATCAAATGAGGTATGCTAGCTAATGTAATATGCAAATGCAGTTATATAAGATTCAAAATTTGCTCAACAAGTTATATAATATGCAGATAGGACTTGATTTTTATGGGAAAATGAATCTGCTCGTCATAAAAGCAGTTCAAGTAGTCATGCCTTTATCACACATTTCATCAAATAGATCAGAGGCATCTCTAATATCCTCACAAGAATGCTACAAGCTTAACAGCACAGTTTACCCAGATATGTTAGTTTCAGAATCAAGCATAAGCGCATGTGCATCCAGCAACTTTTCAATTTACCATCAAGACCAGATGTGCATAAAAAATGGAAAAGTGGGCTTACCTAGAAGCGCATTTACTCTAAGTAGAACATGAGGTGATCACGAACGAAATCATTATGAGAATTCGAGGAACCATATCATCTATGATTCGTAAGTGGATTGCCATGAAGAACAAAATCCTCACGTAAATATATGATCCATTCTGGAGTTGAGCATCCATCAAATCCAACCTCCAATCCAAATATTCCTAATTTCGTGCTTCATCCCAAACCTTCCTAGCTATGTGCTTCTAAATCTTGCATTCAATCCAAATCTTCCTAGTTTTGTGCTTCAAGATCCGACCTCCACCGCTGCGAGCCCATGCCATCATCAAGCAGCTCCTCCAAATTGAATGCCATCTTCCTAGTGTTGCTTTATTTCACTGCATTGATATAAGTAATTAGATCAAAATTAGAGATTTATGGTAACAGAAGATTGAAGGGATGCATGGAAGGTAGGTGGAGTTCGATTAGGTGAAAAATTGGAATTAGTTTTGGATTTGGAATTGGAAGTGATTTTATTTTAACTTGGATTTGGAATTGAGGAGGATGGTACGAAAAAGAACAATGGTTAAACTTTTGGAAGGGTGGAAAATAAATTTTCTTGGAGCTAATTTTTTTAGTTAGGAGCCAAAATTTTGAGTTTAGAGCCAAAATTTTGAGTTTGGAGCTTAAATAAAACTTGCAGTACTTTATGCCATACAAAGTTGTAATACATTTGCAATAAATTTTGATTTCTAAATTTAATGAAAATATTAATCATTCAATAGTTTAATTATTTAATATTAATTATAATTGAATATCAATCAGTAATTATTAAATATTACTTCTTATTATTAGTTATTAATTAGTGCTTCTTAATTATAATTGAGTATTAATTATTTATTATTTAATATTATTTATTTCTTAATTTTATGGATCTTTTTTAATTTTAGAAAAAATTTATTTCTGAATTATTAAACTATAGTAAAATTGGCACCTATCACAACGGACATTTTTAGCCGGTTGTAAAATTGGCACCTCTTACAACGGGCATTTTGTGACCGTTGTAAAATTGTATCTTTTAGAACGGGTATTTTGTGAACGTTGTAAATTTGACATCTATTACAACGGGCATGAAAGGACCATTGTAATAGCATTCTATTCACTACTAGAAAGACTTCGTTTAGCGATGGGCCTTTGCGACGGCTGGCGACGGCTAAAAAATACGGTCGTCGCTAGCCGTCGCTAAACGCAATATACAGATCTCCTTCCCGCGAACAGAATTCATTATCTTTCCCGCCAAAATCAAACCCTCCTTCCCCCCAAGTCGCCGCCCCCCGTCACCGCAGCCGAAGCCCCGCCTTCCGCCGCCTCCAAATCACCCAAATTCGCCTAGGTATGCTTCTAATCTCTATTTTTAATGTAAATTTAATGTTTTTTAGGTTTAGGTTAAACCCTAATTAAATTAGGATTTGTTGTTAAATTAGGATTTGTTGTTAAATTAGGTATTAGTAGTGTGTTAAATTAGGTATTAGTAATGTTGTATGTTGATTTGGTAGATTAATTAGTTTATTATCATGAAGTTAAATTAGGCATTAGATTAATTAGTTTATCATGAAGTTGAATAAATGGTTGATGTAGATAATTAGTGTTGGCGATTAACATGGTTAGTTGTGTTAGATGAAAAATTAGTGTATATTAATGATTAACTTGGTTATTGAAAAATTTACATGAAAGTACTTCATAGTTTATGAAATTGATAAATTACAAATTTAATTTGTTAAGTGAATATAAATTGACAAATTTTTGTTTAATAATTAGATTTTTATTGTTTTCTAATTATCTATTTGATAATTAGATTTTGTTGTTTTCTAATTATCTTCGTTAATAATTCTTCTATTTATCTTGTTGATTGAGCGACGGCTAGCGACGACCATTTTAATAATTTTAGCGATGACCAAAATGCAAAAGATTGTATATATTGTACAAAAATAAAGTTTATACAAAAAATTAAAATATGAATATGAGAACATTAAAAATTCTGCAAATATGTAATTTTTTAAAAAAAATTAGGAAATAACTTTAAAAACAACTAATATTGTACTAAAATCGATTTTGTAAAGAAATTAAGAAATGAATATAACAACAAATATTCCGCTAAAATCTATGTCGTAAAAAAATAAAGAAATGAATATTGAACTAAAATTGTTAATTGAATGTTGAACTAAAATTTAAATACACAAATTTGAAAAGAACAACAATATTTGATAAAATTTAAATAGTTGAAACATTGTAAAATTTGAAAAGAACAACAATATTTGATAAAATTTAAAGAAATTTTTATATCCCTTAGATTGGCTTTAGCCCAGTCTGGCAAGTGTTGTATATGATCGTTATATGGATGTTCGTTTTGTAACGGAATGGACATTTATAATCATCTGATACAATATTTGTCGGATTTGTCCCTGTATTGGACAAGTTACAAACACAATAAAGCAATTACATATTATAAATCATTTCATTTTAAACAGTTACAAAATTTCGACGGCACTTCCTTTACGTTCCCTGTGTACACGCATTTGTGTACGATACAGGGAACAGAAGGGAAGTGCTGCCGAAATTTTGTTGAACCGTTTAATCTGAAATGATTTATAAAATGTAATTACAATTTTGTGTTTGTAATGGGAAGTAGGATGACTGACCACCGAAGTGAAAACCAAAATACCAAAAAATAAAAAAATAAAGTGAAGTTTTTATTTTGAATTTTCTGCAACAATGATCTGTTTACAATGGAGAATGGTTGAAAATTAATGATTTAAATTGTTTAACATACATTTTCAAATCAGGAAAAATGTTCAATTATTTTCTCGACCGTACTTGGATGTATGAAGTCAGAACTGGAAAGAAGGGATCAATAAAGCAACATTTCTACAATGGTGTACATGAATTTATTAGATTTGCTAAATATAATAACCGAAACAACACAGAGATTCGTTGCCCATGTAATAAGTATCAACATTTGAAGCATTGAAAACCAGATATAGTTGAAATACATTTGTATCAATATGGTTTCGTGCCTGATTATTATTTCTGGATCGTCATGGAGAACTTGTTGAACCTACACCTAATACTGAAGTGTTAGAGGACGGTAATGTGATGACAAATCCGATAGAAAATATGGTGGATGATGCAACACGATCAATGTTTCCTACAACTGAAGTTGTCAATGAAGACGAAAACGTCGAAGAAGAACCGACTGCGGGAGCTAAAAAAGTATACGATTTGTTGGATTATGCTAAAAGGCCGTTGTGGGACGGATGTAAAAGCGGAACCGAACTTTCAGTAACGCCGAATACATAACTATGAAATCAAAATTCAACCTTATGGAAGCTGCATTTACAGCAGTTGTACAAGCTGCAAAACGACACATGCCACCCAATAATCTGATGTGCGATAGTCATTATAAAGTAAAAAAATTGATGTCCGCTTTCGGTCTACCGCACGAGAAGATAGATGCATGTGTGAAAGGTTGCATGTTGTGTTGGAAAGACGACGCTGACCTCAGAAAATGTAAAATATGTAACGAAGAAAGATACAAACCAAGAAAGAAGAAAGGGAAAGAAGTCCCGTAAAAGAGAATGCATTATTTACCCATTACTCCCAGACTTCAAAGATTATATGCATCTTCTGCTACGGCCTGTCATATGCGATGGCATAGTGTGACAACAGCAGAAGAAGGAACTTTAATACATCCATCCGACAGAGAAGAATGGAAACATTTCGATAAGACTTATCCCGCATTTGCTGCGGAAAGCCGCAATGCCAGACTTGGTTTATGTACGGATGGATTTTCACCATTTTCACAGTTTGGTAGTAAATATTCATCCTGGCCAATTATCGTTACCCCGTATAATTTACCTCCATGGATGTGTATGAAAACACCATAATGTTTATCACCACTGTCGTTCCCGGCCCCATGATCCAACCCAAGGAATTGATGTTTATTTACAACCATTGATCGAAGAGTTGAAGAAACTGTGGAATGAAGGAGTCGAAACTTACGATGTGGCAACGAAAAAAAAAATCGTTTATTCGCTTCTTTGTTATGGACTATTAATGATTTTCCTGCATACGGGATGCTTTCTGGTTGGAGTATGGCCGGTCGTCTAGCATGCCCTTATTGTATGGAAGAAACACGAGCATTTTTGTTACGATATGGAAAGAAAGTTTCGTGGTTTGAATGTCATCGGGGTTTTCTTCATCCCAATCATACTTTTAGAAGAGATAAGAAAATTTTCTTAGCTAACAGAGAAAAGAATCTGAAACCACCCAAGGTTTGGTCAGGCGAGGAAATATACGAAATTGTAAGGGACTATCCAAAGATACATGAAACTGGAGTCCAGATTGAAATCCCAGGAAAGTCAGACATTCATAATTGGTGCGAACAAAGTATATTTTGGGAGTTACCATATTGGAAAGATCTCTTACTCTGACATAATATTGACGTGATGCACAACGAAAAGAACATGTTTGATAATCTGTTTAATACAGTTTTGAATGTAAAGAGCAAAACCAAGGACGATTTGAATTCAAGGCTTGATATAACAAACTATTGTAAGCGCCCGGAACTTCATATGAAGCCTAATGACAATAAAAAACCGAAAGCATGCTATTAGCTAGACAATAAACAAGTAAAATTCGTGCTAAAGTAGATGGAAGAATTGAGATTTTCCGATGGGATTTCTTCCAATCTTCGTAGATGTGTTGACTTCAAAAATAGTAAACTGAGTGGGATGAAAAGTCATGATTGTCATATCATGATGGAATATTTACTGCCTGTGGCCTTCAAAGAACTATTGCCCATAAAAGTATGGAACGTTATAACAGAGTTATATTTGTTTTATAAACAGCTTTGTTCGACAACATTAAAGGTGGATCGTATACGTAAACTTGAAGTAGAAATACCCAAATTGCTATGCAAACTGGAGAAAATACTTCCGCCTGGTTTCTTTAACGTAATGGAGCATTTACCTATTCATCTTCCATCCGAAGCACTTCTTCGAGGTCCTGTGCAATACGGATGGATGTATCCGTTTGAGAGGTAAATTAACATGTGCAATGTTCATGTCAATTTCAAATTCAAATTTGTGTATCTAAATATGTAATAAATATCTTAATAGGTACTTGAATCATCTGAAGAAGAAGATTCGATAAAAAGCCCGAGTTGAGGGTTCGATATGCAAATCGTATCTTGAAGAAAGCCTCATTTTTTTCTCTCACTACTTCAAGGACGATGTGAACTTATCGTTTGTAACTGTTTCTCGAAATGAGGAAGCCGTTGAACAAAATTCTTCTCAAATAATGTTATCTGTTTTTAGACAACATGGTAGACCTGGTGGAAAATGTGTGGAAATATGGTTGGACGATAGAGACCACCATGTAGTACACACGTATGTTCTTTTAAATTGTGTCGAAGTCGCACACATTTTTCAGGTAATAATTAATTCACTTGTAATTTACTTGTACGTACATAATAATTATAACACATATTACATATATGCAGTATCTACGAATCACAGTATCCATCTGGCGATCTCAGTAAAGAATTCGCCAAATGGTTTTTGAACTATGTTTATGAGCCAAAAAACTGTGTCGTTGATGAAGGCTTAAGACATCTTGCGATTGGACCGAAAAGAAATGTGAAGACTTATCCAATATTCTTCGTCAATGGATTTAAGTTCAACCCGAAAGATTACGGGGCTGAAAATTAATATATAACAGCGGGGTATTTGTCAAAGGCAGTGATGATCCAGATGAGCATTTAAAAGACTTTTACGGAGTCTTAACCCAGATTCTAGAGTTGACATATTATGTTGAACCTTTAGAAAAGGTTTTTTTTATTTAAGTGCAATTGGTTCAGTAACATTCCTAGTTCCGGAATCAACGTGCATAAAGAGTATAAACTTATTGAAATAAGGCATACATCACACTACTATAAGTACGATCCTTTTGTATTAGCCAAGCAAGCGTTACAAGTTTATTTTGCTCCGTATCCATCTTTGGAAAGAGATAAAGCGGATTGGTCTGCTGTTTTCAAAATAAAACCAAGGTTTACGTTTGATGGAAATAATATTCCAGATGAAGCAACATATTAAGCCGATCTTGAACCAAATATAGAAATAATAATAATTGATGATATTGATGTAGGGCCTTTGAATGATGAATTAAACGTCTTATTTGATGCATTCGAAAGTACCGAAGAAAATGAGATAGAATACGAGACTGAGTCTGAGTCAGAAAATGATGAAGACTGATCGTTATTGATATAATTGTTATGTGATAGTGATTGAAACATGCTATGTAATAGTAAATTTCTGTAATTGTTCTGTGATGATCATTTAGTTAATTTTTATCCATGTTTTGTGCTAGTAAATTTTTATAATTGTTCTGTGAAAGTGATTGAAACATGCTATGTAGTACTGAATTTCTGTTATTGTTCTGTGATGATCATTTAGTTAATTTTTATCCATGTTTTGTACTAGTAAATTATTATTATTGTTTCTGTGAAAGTGATTGAAACATGCTATGTAGTAGTGAATTTCTATAATTGTTCTGTGATGATATTGTTTTTCTATAGTAGATATGTCTGGCAGGAGACGAAGTATGACAGGCACGCCATCCCCATCTCCCGGTGCAGGTGGTAGTGGCACTACACCGGACTTACGTCCGATGGCAGAAGTTGTTTCTAAAAGTGTCGGGTAAGTATCAATTTTATTTAAAGTATAAGTTTTAAAATCCACTAAACATGTATATCATAACTTTTGCAGGGGCTTCGACGTGGAGCCATCAGATTATATTTTACAGGTTTCGAGGAAGGCTTTTCAGAGCCGAATGGATGGTTGTTGGCCTCGCTGGGACGACATCCCCTTTCATGTCAAGAACGCAATACATGGTGATTTACTTGTAAGTAGTAGTTTGAATTTCAGTTGTAAATTAATATAATCTATATAACTTAAAATAATTTTAATTTGCAGGTTGCAGTCCACGTTGACCCTAACGACATGGACGTTTTCTTAAATCACTGAAACAAACGAATGAGGAAAAATTACGGAGATACATTGTCCAATGCTAAGAATTCAGGCAAAAAGCCGAACTGGATGGGTGACGGTGTATCGGCTGAGTTTCTTCGGCTTTGGGACAGTCCGGCAGCAAAAGTAAGTAATATATGTTTGTTTTGTTATTTAAATCTAATATAAATCTCGCAAGATATATACACGATAATTATCTTAATTTGTAGGAATTATCTGCGTGGAACCGGGCTAACAGGAATAAAAATCCTGCATTGCACCGTGGTGGCTCCAAATCCTTCCAGGAGCATAAGAGAGAGCTGGTAATTAAATTTATAATCTGTGTTTACATTTTATTAAAATATTTTATAATCAGATTAGCAATAATATTTATATATTTTCAGGCCGCGAGATACAACCGCGAGCCCACTATGGCCGAGTTGTTCAAGACGACGCATGCCATGGAGAGGACTGATGAAGAAGGCAATGTTTCGTATGAGTGGACGGATGACAAATCCCAATTCGTAATGGTAAACTAATTTATTGTTAATAACAATATTTTGTCTTATTTTATTTTCAAAAACTTAAAATTTGGTTTTTATCGTGTAAAACAATTGTTTGTAATCGCAGGAGAGGTATGAAGCTGAGCGGGCTCGGGTAGAACAGTCCACTGGTCGGGAAGAGCTTACGCTAGAGGAGGAGAACACTATCTGGGATGCTATTATTGACCCCCCTTCTCGGACCAATCGACGGTATAGCTATGGAAATATGGAGGCAAATTTTGACATGTGCTAATATATAAATTTACACATGCATATGAATAGTTAAATAATTTTAATAATATTATATATATACACTAATATATAAATAATTATGAACTATTTTACAGGCGATGAGAATGCAGAGTGCATACAGGAGGTCCCAGCAAGAAGAGGAGATTGCTCAGTTGAAGAAAACAGTGGATGAAATAAATGATTGGAGGAAGAGTTTCTTCGGGCAACAGCTGGATGAGCGGATTGCAGCTTATTTCCAATAGCATGGGAGGATGCCTGGAGAGGATGGCAGCGATGGTGAGGAGTAGGCATGCTTGTTTGCTCATGTTACAGTTTGGTATATACACATTTTGGTTGGTTTGGTGTATATATATTTCGGAATATTTTGTACATATTTTGATGACTTCTAGTTGTGTTAACGGTTTGTTTGGGTTAACGGTTTGTAGTTGTGGTTGGAAAACTATGTACACATTTTGGTCAGGAAACTATGTACATATTCTGATGACTTGTATTGGTTCGGAAACTATGTTTGGTTTTGTCGGATTTTATATTGTTTGAATGTATAGTGATGTTATATGATGGTTATAGTTGATGAATATAGTGTATAGTGGCTGTGATGATGGTATTTGATAGTTATTGTTTGAAATCTATATAGGCTGTGCAAGTGCACAGAATTTTCTTCAGTATAGCGACGGTTGGCAACAGCCATTTTGCACTAGTTAGCGACGGCTAGCGACGGCCATGTTGCACAGATTAGCGACGGCTAGCGACGGCCATGTTGCACAGATTAGCGACGGCTTGCGACGACCTTTTAAACGTTGAAAAATTTCCACGTGGCACATTTGCAGTCGCGAGCCATCGCTATTTATGTGACGGAGCCGTCGCTAAAACCATCGCGATTCTGTTGGACGACGAGGTAAATAGCGACGGCTTTTAGCGTCGGCTGGCGACGGCTTGCGACGACCGGCAACGGCTAAAAACCGTCGCTATCTGATGCCGTTCTTGTAGTGATTACAACGGGCAGTCGTTGCCCATTATAAAAAAGACGTTGTATATGGCATCTATTACAACAGGCCTGAATGGACCGTTGTAGTAGCCTATTATTACAGCAGGCAGCCAATGCCCATTGTAAAAGGCGTTGTAATAGTGTATTTTTGTTGTACTGCTTCCATTTTCCCTCATCTACATTAAAGGGTTTCTTTCCATCTTCATCAATCGGATCATGAAGATCATTGAGCCACAGAACATCCTTCATCCTAGGCTTTCAAATACCCCAATTTTTCTCATCCAAAAATAGCCTTCTTCGAAAACAAAATCATATCCGACATCATAATTTTTCAAACCAAAATTACTTTATGCTTTGCGATGATCCGTGCTTTGATACCAAACTATTATGGAAATAGTAGCACTTTGTGGAAGCATTTATCAATGGATCATTGTCACTCATATCACAAAGAGATAACTTGGATTGAAAACAAAACGGAATTGAAATCAAAACGCAATAATACAAGATATTCCACCCAACCACACATTTTATCGATTCACCAAAATTTTATTTACAATTAATAGAACAAAGCTAAAATAAACAAAATATCATTGAATCAATAACCAAATTAAAAAAAGAAAATATTTATACCACACTTTTATACTCTCTTCTAGTCTCTATTTCCATCACACTTTTATACTCTCTTCTAGTCTCTATTTATATAATTAATTAATTAATGCCCAAGTTAACATTGGATGAAAAATAATAATTTAATTAGCCAATTAGAGAGAGAGAAAAAGATACTCGAATATGTCTATTAATTAGGAAAAACAAAATTTTCCACCACACTTTTATACTCTCTTCTAGTCTCTATTTATATCATTAATTACTTAATGCCCAAGTTAACATTAGATGAAAAATAATAATTTAATTAGCCAATTAGAGAGAGAAAAACATACTCGAATATGTCTATTAATTAGGAAAAACAAAATTTTCTCTTTCGTTTGTTTGTATATTTATTTTTCACTAAGTCGCTTTCTTCTTAGAATGGTTTTCTCCCTTCGTTTGTTAACAATCTAAAGTTAAAAATTTAGTTGATTTTAATAAAATGATTTTGAACTTTAGAGATTTAAGGTAGTTAAGGTTAGAAAGCAATGAAAATTATAAAGGATGGCGAAGAAAGATAATAAGCAAATGAGGATAAATGACATGAAGTTGGGGATTAGGGTTTTGGGTTTTAGGTTTTAAAGGTGATGAAGAAGAAAACACGCGTATTGAGAGAAAAAAGATATTTAGCGCGATGATTAATGACTTAGCTTATAGAAAGAAAAAAAAAGATACTAGTCAGTAATCTCCTTGGTGCTTTTACCAGCACAAAAATTATATAGACTTGATATTTTGAATAACGGAAACTCCCTGGGTAGGGGAGAGTATTAATGTGTCACATAAACATTTTGCACAAGCCTACCTAGAGAGGAATATTTTGTTGCTTCAAGTAAATATTGTAGTATTTTCCAGACTACAACTATATAGCCAAAGGTGGATGCACCCAATTGGTTTTTTTTTTTTGAAAAGGAAATTGCACCCAATTGTTTTGCCCCACACAAATATGTTTATGTTGTATTATAACTACTCATGTTAGTCAAAATATTTTTCTTCCAAAAAAATTGCTTAACAAAGTGCATCCCTGCTTAAAATACTGCAAGATCGTAATTTTATCACACATCAGTAGGCAAACCCATACATGGTCAGTAAATATACATTACTTTAGAAAAAAAATTCTTCCCTTTTTTCATTAAAAGAAAAGGAAAGCCTAAGTATAAATAACTATTATATTTCGGGAACTGGGATTAGGTCCTTCATGATTGGATTAGGCATGCTGATGGAAAGCTGAGCTTTCTGGGTTTTGTAAAGTTGTTGCATGGTGTTTCAAGCAGATATCTCAACAAGTTACACTAACTAGCAATTTGCCTTCTCCATAAATAACTGTACCTGCCTGTATATTTATGAACAAAATGAGATGTGAGTGCTCCACGTACAAAACTAACTCATTTGATACTTGGTGCTAAAAGAATTGAGAGCAGTTTAACACTCTGATTTTATTAAGATGATGATTGTATTATTACATTAAGTAGCACAGTACAAAATTTGTATTTATACAAATAAAGTGGGCTGACATACATGCCCATAATCCAAAAGAGAAAAGAAAAGAAATATCAGTCGTTGAGATGGAAGGCTATGATGTACTTTGCACTTATACTTTGGATTGATAATTGTGTTTGTTCAGAAGCCAATGTTATTCTATTTTCCCCTCTCAATTGCGGCTAGGGTTTCCTCTCTTCCTTTTGCTTGGGAAATGTCTCTGATGGAAAGTTTGTTCTTTAGATCTTCAAAGTATTTCCTTGACAAAGCTTTTGTAAATATGTCAGCTATCTGACTTGAGGCAGGAAGATGGTTAACTTCAAGCTTTCCTTTTGCTATTTGTTCTCGAACGAAGTATAAGTCAATCTCGATGTGCTTTGTTCGAGCATCTAATACCGGATTAGCTGAAAGCGCTACTGTGCTGGAGTTGTCGCACCAAATGACGGTTTTGCGAGAAAGCTTGATCCCTAATTCGTGAATTAGGGCTTCGGTGCACGTCACCTCGACAGTAGCAGACGCGACACTCCTATACTCAGATTCAGTGCTAGAGCGAGAAACGGTTGGTTGCTTTTTGGCACACCATGAGATGGGGTTTCCTCCTAGAAATAAGCAGTGCCCAGTTGTGGATCTTCGATCATCACAATCTGAGGCCCAGTCAGCGTCCGCAAATCCTTGAATAGATAAGTTTCTGCTTTTATTTAGCTTGATTCCTTGATTTGCAGTTCCTTTGAGAAATCTGAGAATTCGTTTTACTGCTTTCCAGTGTAAATCTAGTGGTCTCTGCATAAATTGACAAACTTTATTCACAGCATAAGATATATCAGGTCTAGTTACAGTTACATACTGCAAGGCGCCTACTACACTCCTATATAGCTTTATGTTATCAATTTGTTCTCCTTTATATTTAGACAGATGTAAATTACTTATCATTGGTGTAGGCATTGGCTTAGCTTCATGCATTTTTGCTTTGCTTAATATCTCAGTGATATATTTTTGCTGACTTAGGATAAGTCCTTTATCAGGTGTAGTAATTACTTCTATACCTAAGAAGTAGTGTAACTTGTCTAAATCTTTAATAGAGAAGGTTTCATCCAACATGTTGATGACATATTTTATTTCTTCCTTATTATTGCCTGTGACTATAAAATCGTCAACATATACAAGTATGTAAGTGATATACCTTTGGTTTATCTTTGTGTAAATAGAATTGTCAGACTTGCATACCTGATATCCCATGGAAATTAAAGTAGCTTTTACCTTTTCATACCATACTCTGGGTGCCTGTTTAAGGTCATATATTGCTTTGTGAAGTTTGCAGACAAAATTTTTCTTGTTGCTTTGAATATAACCTTGTGGTTGCTGCATGTAGACTTCATCCTGTAGTTCTCCATTCAGAAAAGCATTATTTACGTCAAGTTGTCTTATGTCCCACTCATAGTGTAGAGCTATAGTTAGAATGATTCTAACAGTGGCTGGTTTAACTACTGGTGAAAAAGTCTCGGAGAAATCAAATCCATACTGTTGAGAGTATCCTTTGGCTACAAGTCTAGCTTTACACTTGACATTTTTACCGTCTGGGGATGTTTTCTGCCTGTATGTCCACTTGCTGCCTATTATATTTTTGTCTCTTGGTGCTGGAACCAAGCTCCATGTTTTGTTTTTGATTAAAGCACTGTATTCTTTATCCATGGCTTCTCTCCATATGTTGCTTTTGACAGCTTCATCATAGTTGCTTGGTTCATTGTTATTTGTGCTGGCTGTGTAGATCTTTGGCTTGAATATCCCATGTTTTGATCTTGTAATCATGTGATGTCCTTCTTGTGCAAGTGTTGTGTCACTGCTCTCTGAAAGTGAGCTGGTGGTGTCTTGATTATCATTCTGATCTTCAGATTCACAATCTTGAGATTCGTTGTTAAATGAGTTTGTAACATCACCCTGACCTGGTCCCTCAGTGGGCATAGTGTGTTGGAGGTTTGATGCTGTCTTCTCATGAATTTCAGCACCTTTGAATTCCTCCTCTTTCCATACAGGTATGGATGGTAGAAATTTCTTGACACCATAAATTTTTTGAGTGGTTTTTATGTCTCTACTAGTGAAGGGAAATGTATATTCATTAAATGCAACATGTCTTGATATAATTAGTTTCCCTTCACTTGTAAGACATTTGTATCCCTTTTGACTAGTGGCATATCCAAGAAAAGTACAAGGTAAGGACCTAAAACTTAACTTGTGCTGATTATATGGTCTGCTGTAGGGATAACATAAGCATCCAAAAGTTTTAAGGAATGAGTAATCTGGTTTTGTTTTATATAGCATTTCTAATGGTGTTTTATTCTTCAAAACTTTTGTAGGCATTCTATTTATAAGAAACACAGCAGTTGTAAATGCATCTGGCCAAAATTTTAAGGGCATTGATGCATGTGCAAGCAGTGTTAGACCAGTGTCAACAATGTGTCTGTGTTTTCTTTCAACAATGCCATTTTGTTCAAAAGTGTGTGGGCATGTAATTCTGTGATTTATACCTTTTTCAGAAAAGTATTCTTTCAAATTTTTAAATTCAGACCCACCATCTGTTTGTATGATTTTGAGTTTCTCATTTGTGAGATTTTCAGCTTGTCTTATGAAATGAATTACTGCATCCTTTGCATCAGATTTTGATTTGAGTAGAAGAATCCAAGTATATCTAGAAAAAGAATCTACAAATAAGATGTAGTAATTCATTCCATAATCAGAGTTAATGGGTGCAGGCCCCCATAAGTCCACTGCAACCATTTCTAATGGCTTTTTGTACTTTGTTAGTGAATTGCTAAATGGCATTTTATGACTCTTTCCTAATTGACATGCATGACATACATATGGCAATGATATGTTTTCAAACTTAATATTGCAGTTCTTCAAAATGTTCTTAGTAATAGCTTTGCTGGGGTGACACAGTTTACAATGCCAAGTATCAAGAGTTTTAAAAGAAGCAATTGTGTCATCAGTCCTTGAATAGTTACACCATTTATCCTTCTGTCTTGATTCATTTTCTTGTATTAGAGAGAATTTATATAACCCATCTTGCATTTTACCCTGTAAAAGAATGTTTTTGCTCAGTAAATCTCTGACTAGACAGAATTTTGGATAAAACTCAAAGTATACTTGATTGTCATTAGCAAACTGAGACACGCTTATTAAATTCTTTTTAATTTGGGAAACTTTGAGCAGATTATTTAAATGTAGCTCTCTTTTGCTATTAAGTTTGGCCTTGCCAGTGTGTGTGATTTTTAGTGAATTACCATTACCAATATAAATAGATTGCATACCTTTGTATTCTTTGTTTTCAAGATTGAGGTTTTCCAAATTGTTTGTCACATGATTTGTTGCCCCAGAATCTGGATACCAATCTTCATGTAGTATATCATCATTTTTGATTTGATTGCCTGATTCATGTTGATTCTTTGAATGACTGACTTGATTGCTAGCTTCAGTTTGAGTGAGATTGACATTTGGATTCTGATTTCTTTGAGTATTGCTTGACTGTGTGACAAAACTTTGATCAAATCTGAAGTAGCATTTAGATGCAATATGTCCTGGTTTTTCACATATCTGACACTTGACTCTGTTATTGCCAAACTATCTTCCTCTTTCCCTGCCTCTAATGTTTTGATTACCTCTCTGATATGTTTGTGTTCTGTCTTGACCTTTTCTGATGAAGTTTACTGAATAATCTGTATTGGTAGTCTTCCTTTGTTCAATTCTTCCTTCTTGAGATAGAAGTGTAGAGTGAACATACTGCATATCTGGTAAAGTTCTTTGTGATGATAGAACTGTAATTAGAGATTCATAGTTTTCATCAAGGCCATTTAAGATTGTTAGTACTTGTTCAGATTCAGAAACTCTGTGTCCAGCAGAAGCAAGTTTGCACAGTAGTTCTTTGCTTTGGTGAGATATTCTTGCATTGTCATATTTTCTTTCTTTAGATTTTGAAGTTGCTTTCTGTAGTGCATTACCCTTGCTGCAGTTTGAGAGTTAAAGATTCTTTCTATGGCTTCCCATATATCATTTGATGATTTGCAGCCAACTATTTGAGATAAGATACTTACATTGACTGATGACATTATCCATGAGGCAAGAAGGCTGTCTTGTTTCAGATAGTTTGAATATTCGGGGTTGGGTATCATATTATCTTTATCATCCTTAATCATTATAGATGGAATGGTTATCATACCATTGATATATTCATCTAATCCATAACCTCTGATGGCTGTTTCAATCTGATATTTCCATAATAAGTAGTTATCTTCGTCTAGTTCCACTGCTAAGTGTCCTTTTGGCTTGATGATTTGCAGATTCTGATTGTTACCGATATTCCTGGTGGCTGGAGAAGTTGTTGTTGAGTTTTCTTCATCTCTGGCCATGATTTCAGCAGATGAATGTGAACTGCAACCAAGAATTGATGTCTGAACTTCAAGAAATGATCAGAAGTTGAGTTGTTTATCAAGAATTGAGTTCTTGATAAATTTTGCACTGCTGTAGTAACATGGGTTATCACTTGACTCGATGATGTTTATTAAGAACTGAGGGTTTCTGCAGCCTAGCTCTTGAGTTTTAGACGAGGCAGAGGAAAGAAACAGATACTAGATCACGAGAAGGTTATAATCTCCGATGATGAGAGTTTTCTGAGGAGATAATATGTATATATTTTTTTTTTCTTTCTGGCGTTGGGCGTTTATGGCTCTGATACCATAAAAGAATTGAGAGCAGTTTAACACTCTGATTTTATTAAGATGATGATTGTATTATTACATTAAGTAGCACAGTACAAAATTTGTATTTATACAAATAAAGTGGGCTGACATACAGGCCCATAATCCAAAAGAGAAAAGAAAAGAAATACCAGCCGTTGAGATGGAAGGCTATGATGTACTTTGCACTTATACTTTGGATTGATAATTGTGTTTGTTCAGAAGCCAATGTTATTCTATTTGGTGCATGTCAGGTACTTAGCATTTCCTATTTCTTACTGTTTTTATTTAACTACAGCCTGAAAGATTGTTCTGCATGCACCACTGAAAAGAAAAAGAAAAACCTTGGTTTAAGTTTCTGTTGTGGAACAATACAGTTTGATGAATTATGCTATGGTCCGGTAGTTTGAATGTTTTTATGTCAAAGAATTGTGTAGTTTGTTTCCTTTTCTTTATTGTTATTTTGTTGCTTATGATTAAGTGGAACATTGTCTGCTTGTACTATATCTATATATGTGCAGTATAATAATAAAATCTGGCAATGAGTACCTATGATGAACACTTGAAATTTTGATTCCAAGGGCTTTTCCTTAGTTTGCATGTATTGGTTCTGTTCTTTTAATAATGTTTCCTTGAAAAACTATGGCCAAGTTCAATAGAACCATGGCTTGATTGTTTAAACAGAATTAACAATGGAGCCAAATTCAAGATTTAAACCGTGGCGAAGTGAACCAAATAAGTAACGCATACAACAGTTTTATTGTCAAATTCCATATTACACAGTTGAAATGAAATTACAATCAAAAGTTAAAATATAAATAACAAAAGAATTCCAATTAACTCATTACACTCTAACGCTCCACCCTTAATCCAAATCATAACATATCTTGTTAAACACATCAACATGCTCCTCGAACAAAGCCATGAACACATCAACTCCACCCTTTTCTTTGCATGATGGCACAAACACCATCAACCCCTCCACTGGCAGATTCGGTGGCAAGAATGAACATGGCCCACCGCTCCCAAAGTCCAGATCATGGAAGTTGAATCTCAACCAACTATCAACCTCCAAATTAGGGCACAATACGCTCCCACTCTCCGGCGCTGATTCTTCCAACTTTCGATATCCACCCTTGATCAACTCCCCATAGTCGATGAACGACTTGAAGTACCCATCGTCGATCCTACGCACTTCGTCTCTTATCATTTTGACGACTTGTGCATGGCTCGAGTGCACAAGTTTTCCTACCTGTGCACTAGGGTTTGCCCACAGTACCAAGTTGCCAAAAATCTGCATCGGAATGCTTGGGTTCATCCTAGCTCTGCCATTCACAGCTATCCGGACTTTTGTATGCTCGTCCTTGGCTAATTCTCTTGCGATCATTATCTTCTTCCATAGATGGGCGAGCAGGCATTCAAACGTGGAGCTGCGTTCAGGGACTTTGGACTTCAGTGTCGCGATGAAGTTCGAGGAGTAGCGAACTACGAAGTTTACAATCGAAGAGTCAGACGAGTATTTTGTAATTTTCTCCTCAGTTTTGGATTTGAACTCCTGATGGTCGAACTCACAAAATGGAGGGTTTCTAGGGATGGTGATTGAAGATCGATCGTGGAAAGGAAGAGGGCTCGCGGTGATGGAATTACGGACGGTTTCAGACCATGCAACGAGGAACTGGGACATAGATTGACCATCCGCAACGCGATGTTGGGAAGTGACTCCGATGACTAGGCCACCACATGTGTATCGGTTGAGTTGAACTTGGAGAAGTTCCTCGACACCTATATAAAATGATTTATCGTTTTGTTAATATCCGGATAAACCAAACATTGTTCGACATCTCGTAAAAGCTGAACTATTCAGAAGAAAAAAAGAGAGTAGGAAGATGCATACCTTCAACTGGTGGGTGCAGTTTCGCCAGCTCTGTCGTGGCCTCGAGTGGCAATTTCTCATATAAACTCGAACCGACCGTGGTTTCGATGAACCTAACTCCAGCATCGTTCAAATTAAAACATTGCTTCCCATCACTATCATACACCATTCGCCCCGAAAGATGGGGGTAGTTAACCAAAACTTTAGCAAGGCCATCCTTAAGATCCTTGTTTGAGGGCATAGGAGCACGAAACGCATATAATGTAGGAACATGAAGGTCCATGGCCGCTAGATCAAACACGGTTAATGGCACTATGGTTTTGGATAAAGGATGAGGAGGAGAAGATGAGCATTGCTTCAAGATTGTGTTGTTTGTGATTTCAATAGCCATTTTTTTTCTTTCTGAAATGTAAAGTATGTAATGTAGGTAGACTGTAAATGCGATGAAGATATAAATGGTTTGATGAATATATATAGAGGTGTTGGATAGTGGATTAAAGCCAAGAAAAAGTAACTACATGGGTTGGTACCCATAGTTAGAAGGAGCAATACGCTAATCTAGTTTGACTATTGAAGTCTTCTTTGTAAAAGGGATGAGCATTTTAGCACGATGGTGAATATGTAGAATGAAGAGAATGAAGTGCGCGTGGCCCTGCTCCCAACTAATAATTGGATTGGACACATGAACGATGTTTAAGTTATTTGGTTGCCTTTTAACAAATGTAATCTTTCAGTATTTAGTTTAAAAAAAAATGCAAGTCGGTAAATAAATATTTGTACTTCATTTTCCACTGATTACGTTTGAAACCAACGACATAAAATTTAGAGAAAAAAGTAGCTATCTCTAATCATTCTCTTGAATCAATAAAGAACTGATTACCTCTCTTATGTGAAAATATGTTTTCTCATTTGTGTCTTTGGATTATTCAAACAATGCAATTTCCAAACTAAAAAAATGAAAACCGTTTGGTTTTGTTAAGTCTACTCATAAAAAAGACCTTAAATAAGCAGTATGTGTGAATTTGCTTTCTTCCTTTGTTCTTTAATTTTTTCTTTCTTTTTCTTTTTCCTTTTTTAATTATTAAAAAAAGGAAAACTCAACATAGATCCCTTGTATAACATAAATTCATAGCTGAACAGTATTGAACCATTGTAATAAGCTTGAGATTTGATTTTTCAACTTAATAATAAACAACCTAACACTTGTATTGTTGACAAGAAAGTTTTTGGTGGGTTCCTACCGGTTACGTTTGAAATTAACATGATACACGTAAAAGTTGACTCGTTTTATAGCTTTTAGATCCGAGCCATAGTTATGGCATTTTGAGTGTACATTTTCTTGACTTGAATAAACACAAATTAAAATTGAAGAGGTTCATTGATATTTTTGTTTGTATAAAAAACCTGTACTAAGTAAAACTTTCTATTTTAATGATAAAGTCATAAATTTATACCTTATCTATCATGGCCCATGATCATTAGTCATTTTTTCGGATATTCATGCGTCAAACTTATTTACTCATATAAAAATTCAGCATATACCTTACTAGAAAGAACACATGTCTACTTGATTTTCTGCTTAAATTAGAATATTTTTCAGAGTAAATCGTAATAATAAAGTTAGGTTAACGCATAATGAACGGAAGAGAAAAGTGGAGCACTTGTATTTCCAGATTAAGATTCTGTATAATTGGACCATGATACATGGATCATGGTTTTCCTTCTATTGCTTGACAGCAAGTCTCACTTCCTAATACAAGATAATCACTAATGGACCATGATGCATATTGGTACCAGTTTGCGAAGGCAAGGGCGTCGTTTGATTTGAAAATGAATTTTGTGTTTTGCATTTTCAACCGTCTACTTTAAAATGCACGGAAGAGACAGAAGAGTTGAAAAACAATCAACATGATAAATGATTTTAACATACATGATTGAATATAATTTTTTATTGTTGTTCGTCTTTTAGAAATTAAACATCAATTGCTATTTTCATCTTACCAATTTTCTCTTTGTTAGAATGACTATGATTCTCCATTTTATCCTTATCCCTCACGTCATGGCCTGCATATTAAAAATACAAAACAGAATATGTATTTTCTAGTCAGACAGTACCTTGGTTTTTATTTTTTATTATATGTTTCGTTGGCAAAACAAAGTTGGTAAATCAAGATAATATCATGTAATAGTTTGATCAACAATTTTGTAAATTTAGCTAATGATCAGCTAGTTGCATAGTGATCTTACATGCTTAAGAAGCACGCTGAAAAATAACTGGCTGAACTAAACTATATCATATACAGTAACTGTAGAATACAAAGAACTGTTTCAGTAGATTAGATTACGTTATAAATGTAAGTTATATAATCACTGTAACTGATTTAACTTTGGTTCATAATATCTGATGGACAAAGAGAATGCAACCTTCGAAACGTCCTGATCAGACCACACGTCTTCCCACTAACCCCAATACATCAAAATTTCATTACTTGTTTCTATTTATTCAACGTTCAACAACGCAACCTTCTAAACGTTTGACATTTGCTCCACTCCTAAGGTTTTCATAGAAATGCCCATCAATGGAAACCTCTACCAAATTGCTGAAGCTGGTCTTGCAATTATGGAAGTTGAAAGTGGATGTTGGACGATTCCTATGTTAAGAGAGATGCTTCAGGGTTACTTTCTTGATGTAGGCTTCTGCGTCTTCGTTTTTGGTTAAGTGCCATGATCGAAAAGCGAAGACGCAAAACTTTTACACGGGATTAAAGATTGAAGGTACTCTCGCTGTTTGGAATACAATCAGATCAATTTTCGACGGCACCTGTCCGTCGGCGGTCGTCGGAAGCCGTAGTAAACCGTCGGTGTAGGATCATTTCATCATAGAGGGGGTGAATAGGGTGATACTATTAATTATAAAAATTTATTGCAGAAGTATATAAAATAATCGCAGCACAGATATAGCAAAATTATAGCAGCACAAATAATAGCAGATATTAAATGCTGAAAATAGAACACACAGATTTACCCAACTTCAGTAAAACCTTGCCTACGTGCTGCCTTTAAAGTTTCTATTAGAAATTAAGTAGTTAGACGCTTACACACGTAAACTCGCGACACCTACTGTCGACTAACATAACTCTGCGCTCAAAACCCTACCACAACTCAGTCTCCGAGTTGCGAATTCTCGAACTACACCATCGTAGTTCGTCCCCTAGTCACATGACTAAAAATTACAAACGTTTAAAAGTAAATTACAAATAAAAACAATTAAAAATAACACAAAACTCTAATTTTTAAACTATAGTCCAAATTAGAGACAGTCGACCCAAATGAAAATTAAAAAGGAAACCCCCTTTTCTTTTTATTATTTCAACGGCCCGTTCCTTCTTCTTCGTGGAAAATGGTTGCCTTCTCTTTTATAGCCATTCCTCCAAATTTATGAATTAGGGCTTCGTGAAACTTGAAGTTGCGACTGATTGTTGTTCGATTACAATGGCTATCGCTCTGCTTTGCTTCGGCAATCAACCGTTTCTTCGATTTTCACACAGCTGCTTCAATTTGATCGAGTTCGACTAAAATTGGTATATGATTTATTCTTTCTGCTTTGCTGGTTAGCTTGCTTGAACTCGATGCTTTCGAAGATGCTGACGACGATAGGGTTAAATAGGGTTCGATCCCCTATAATTTCATTTGTATGAATATTATTGAATTCGCCCTTAGCCACTGATTTTCGTTTGGATGCTTGTGATATTTCTGACGTGTTCAAATTCGTATATTTTTGTGATTACTTGATTATCGTGGCTTGATTCTGACTTGTTTAATTTCTTGGCTATTACGGCTTGATTTTCTGGCATTTAAACTTGACTTTAGTTCCTTTCTTTGTGCTTGTTGACCGTGATAATATTTGACTTCGGCACTGGCTTGTTCAATTTGAAACTGCTGTTAAATTTGACTTTGACCACTTTGATTTTGTAAAAATTTGACTTGTTCGATTTACTGCATATGCCTCTTTTCGAAATTGTTTCACTCTCGGCTTCATGAAAACTGCTGACAATTTGTTATTTGAATGGCTATCTTGGCTTATCTCATATTGTTATTCAAGTGTGCCTTCCTGGCATCACCCTTTGTACATGTTAAAGTTTGGTCTGCACTTCCGTAAAATTCGTCTGGTCATTGGTGGTTGTTTTGCATTTGCCCATTGGAGCTACTGTTTCATTCACTGTATTGTTAGTAGAGTTATTGTGTGTGTGTATGATTGCATATATGCATTCATATAAGTTGCTTGTGGTTTCACTGTGTTTGCATTGAGTCAAGTGCTTCGAGGCAGATCATCTTGTTCCTCTTAAAGTCTTCACCTGGTTGTTCTGGTCATTCATATATAAGTCTGGTTCATTGTAGTTCATTGTATTCCATATTATTACTGGTGCCATTGAAATCTGCTGCACCTTTTTGTTTACTGTTACTAGAAGTGGTCTTAGTTGAGAATTTTTCAAGACTTCACTGTGTACATATGTTGAAATGTTGTTGATCTTCATGTATAGTTGCAGTTTGACTGTGCAGTATGCTTGAAGTCTTGATACATTGATTTGTGATCTGGTCTATGTGAGTATGTTGGGTCCATGAAGCTAGTTCATGTTGATGTTATGCTGTCATGCACTTGATTCCATGTGCTTGCTGTGTATGTATATATATATATATAATATATATGCATATGGTCTGAATATATGTATACATATGTGACTTGTTTGCAATGTTGTTTCATTAAGTCTATTGCATCGGGTTGCACTGCTTGCATATCCATATGAACTTGTAATATCTTGAAGTTGTAGCCTTTGTTTCCTCTTTATCTGGTTCATGATGTACATATATGCTAACATATACATACATGCATTGTTTTGGTATTTGTAGTCTTGAGTCATATGCTTGTTGCCACCTTTTGTTTCATTTTTGTTCTTGGTCTCTGATAGAATGCTAGTAGTTGGACTGTCCAGTTCTGATGCACATGACATCTTTACTTATGCATGTCACTATATACATATGTGAACTGCATTGCCGTTATCTTCATTTGGCCTTGTAGAATTTGGTACTGCTATTTGGTTGAACTGTCTAGCCTCTGTTTTTGGCGATTGTTTTGGTCGTGACTGTGCCGTTTTAGTCTGGTTGCTTCATTGTTCTTATGTCTGACCAGTTCATTATATTCATGTGAGCTTCAACTTGTGTTCATTATGTAGTGAGTTGCTTGTACATGCCTCGTTTTTGTCCCGTTCACTATTGTTGCACTGATTTTGTACATATTGTACTTGAGTCTGAGCACATTTGTGTTTTGATCTATTGATGACGATGATGTCTAGTTTTGGATTCTTTATTTCTTGTGCATCGAGTCACTTGTACTTGACAGTTTTGTATTGCACCTGAGTTGAATCTAGCTTATAGCTCGGTTTTGACCTTCTGCTCATGTCATGACTTTTTATTGCACTTGAATTGAATCCAGCTTTTAATTGAGTTTGACCTTGTGCTCACCTATACCCGCAGTTTTATCAAGTGCATATAGGTATGCACGCCATTGTGGCATGCACAGTGATACACTGTGCATGTCACAAGCTGTTCGTGTAGATGAATTCAAAAATAAATGATGACGAACAACCCAAATAACTGAGGCAAATAATATTTTCAAAATATACACTTTATTTTTCACTGCAAAATATTTTCTTTTCAATTTTACTGTGTTAGTGTTTGTTTTGCAGATAACTCAGATGTCAGATTCAATCTGGAAAAGGGTTGAAGATTAAATACGAGTGAATGAGTGACGTGTAGTGAGGTGCTAATGTAAATGATAAATTGTGATGTAATCGAATTTGTATTGTAATTGAAATTGTGTATATATATAGTGAGAGCTCACATTTGTACTATTCAAAATTGTAATAAAATATTTATTCGAATAAAATATCTGTTTGAATTTAAATTCTGTGAGATTTATTTTATTCAGCAAATATTTATCTACTTCTATGAAAATAAAATAGTACATTAACAAATACATTTAAATGAATATGTGTATGTTTATCATCATCAAACAAAAATCATATACTAGCATATCAACAATCTCCCCCTTTTGATGATAACAAACATATATTTAAGATTTTGGATTCATTAAATGTATTTGATCATTCAATTTTCTCCTTCTATTTGAATGCTCCCTCTCTACAACAAAGCTCCCCCTTCATATATGCATGAGAATATATAAAAATATGTAAATGAACCTAGATGCAAATAGAAAATACAAAATAAAATATTTGACCTTTACTTGCCAAAATCCTAACTGTTCTATCCCCATTTTGTCATCAGCAAAAGAGTAATAGTGTTAGAGAAATAGACAAAAAGTGATAGACATTTATACAATATTAATACTCAATCGTGTATAAATATTAAATTTCAATAAAAAATCAAACAAAAAACATAAATACTCTTTTAGGTGCATATTCCACTTTAGAATGATAGGAGCGATGTCCGTATACAAAACCAAATAGCTATGTCAATTTGTGGTATATTTATAGCACAATTTTGAATATCTACTAATCATTCATAACCGTTAGGACTTTTAAATGAGATTAATAGTATTCTTAATTTTTAGAAATGAATTTTAAGCATCTTTTAACCACGCATAACCATGAGGACTTTTTAATGGAATTAGAATCGACTTGACTATTTAATTAACCAATTTTGATATGCGTTCCATAATGCATAATCATGAGGACTTTTAAATGAGCATGGAAGCACATAATCAAAAATTCCAAGTAATTCACCAATGCATAATCGTGAGGACTTTTAAATGAGAGTGAATGCTTTGAATGTTTTTATTTACTAAAAATATAATCAAATGAAAAAAAAAATTCCCATTTTGACATACTATATTGGATTTTGATGAGTGATGGTCGATAGAAATATGATAGAGACAGAAATGGTCATGGAATTTTTATTGATGAAAAGTTTTTATAACTCTTGTTTAAATTTATAAAGAAATTTACTAATTATACTGTCTCAAGTTATACTATATGATTAATACCAATACTCATCACTTTTTCAATCACTATTTATCTTTTCGATAATTAGTAGGGAGTCAGATTAGTTAATGTAATCATTTAAAATCAAATTCAAAAATAATTATAAAACCAAATTTCCTAAAATGACAAATTTGAAACAAGGTCAACAAAATGATTTTCTGGAAGGGGTTTTTATAAAAGAAAAATGTATGCTAATTGAAAATTAGTTGAATCGAAAAATATGCATATATTTTCTTTAAAATGTGATGCAGTTAATGAATGTTTCTACATAAAATACATTCCACTAGTAATTTTTCTATCAACTTGATTGACAGTGTAAACTGCATCTGAATTTCTTGTTGACTCAAATTTGTCATTAGAAAGATATCAAGGACCAGACTGTGATGTATGCAACAAAATGTCTTAAAAATCATTTTTAACAGCTTTTAAATGAAATTGAATTGAAGCCGTGCAAATAAAATAATAGTTAATGATGAATATATCCGCAAGTATCATGAGTAATCAGTAATCAATAAAACATCATCATTAGTCCAAACACATCTATATGAACTAATTCAAAGATGAAAAGATAATTGATCAACATTTTTTCACAAATGAGAATAAAAATAAGAACAAGTCAAATAAGAACATATCAAATAAGAATAAGTCAGAATCAAAATCAACATTTATTTTATTATCACATAACTAGCTGAATTAAATCAGATTAGGGTGTAGATTATCACATTAAATATACCGTTTAAAATAAATATACCGTTACCTGTTTTACCTTTATGATATTTTTTCGTTGTTGCCCACTGTGATTCTGCCACCTTTATACTAGGCTAAGAAACATTGATTTGTCTCCCTTTGTGGACCTAGAACAGGTAGAATCCAGATAGCACTGTTGTTGTTCCTTAGCCTGCCACGATACCTACATGAGAAAATATTTTTGTGACCTATTTGTTTTTGTAGGTCCATGGTTGTTAGTGGCAAAAGATTTTGAAAAATATGTTTTTGTAGAGACAAAACTATTTGTATATGTTCCTTTTGGCATCCAGATTTGTTTAACTTTTAGGGATTTTATATTTGTGCTTTTTGAAACCCAAATTGGAATGGTTTTCACGTGTTTGGGCCTATACCAACAATTATTTTGATTGTCTCCTACAAATTATGCACATGGATTTGACTAAATTAATTTTGCTTCTATCAAGTTCAGATTGATTATATCCAAGTCCTTGTCTATCTGTATTAATAGTTTGTTCCATTAATCCATTGTAATTAGCATTTTGTAATTTATTTTCTAGATCTATCCATTGATCCATTGTTTATCTATTTCTTGATTATCTACAACTATAGTGGGCGCTCTATAACCTGTCTCAACTATATTTCAAGCATCAATGGTTTTTAGACAAATTTTCATTCTATTTTTCCAGTAAGCATATTCACCATTGAACATTGATGGTTTAACTATGAACGGACCCTCAGAAAAAGCATTATTAAAAGAAGCCATTTTAAAAATTCAAAATTTTAAAATAAAAAATTGGTTTTTGAAAAATCAAATTTTAAAAAAAAAAATTGACTTCTGTTCCTAGCTCCCACCACTTGTAGGATCGATTTCACCCTAGAGGAGAGGTTGAATAGGGTGATATTATCAATTATAAAATTTTATTGCAGAAGTATATAAAATAATCGCAACACAGATATAGCAGAATTATAGCAGCACAGATAATAACAGAATATTAAAAGCAGAAAATAGAACATACAAATTTACCCAGCTTCGAAAAAACCCTGCCTACGTGCTGCCCCTATGGTTTTTAAAATAAATTAAGTAGTCAGATGCTTACATACGTAAACTTACGACACCCGCTATCGAATAACCTAACTCTACGCTCAAAACTCTGCCACAACTCAGCCAAGCCACTAAGTTGCGAATTCTCGAACTACACCACCATAATTCATCTTCTAGTCACACGACTAGAAATTACAAACGTTTAAAAGTAAATTACAAATAAAAACAATTAAAAATAATACAAACCCCTAATTTTTAAACTATAGCCCAAATTAGAGACAATCGGCCCAAATGAAAATTCAAAAGGAAACCCCCTTTTCTTTTTATTATTTCAACGGCCCATTCCTTCTTCTTCATGAAAAATGGTTGCCTTCTCTTTTATACTCGTTCGTCCAAATTTATAAACTAGGGCTTCATGAAACTTGAAGTCGTCGACTGATTATTGGTCGATTACAATGGCTATTTCTCTGCTTTGCTTCGGCAATCGATCGTTTCTTCGATTCTCACATGGCTGCTTCAATTCGATCGAGTTCGACAAAAATGGTATGTAATTTATTCTTTTTTCTTTGCCGGTTAGCTTTCTTAAACTCGATGCTTTTTAAAATGCCAATGAAGATAGGGTTAAATATGGTTCGATCCCTTATAATTTCGTTCGTATAAATATTATTTAATTCGTCCTTGGCCACTGATTTTCGTTTGTATGCTTGATGTTTCTGACTTGTTTAAATTCATATATTTTTGTGATTATTTGATTATCACGGCTTGATTCTGACTTGTTTGATTCCTTAGCTACCACGGCTTGATTTTTTGGCATTTAAACATGACTTTAGTTCCTTTCTTTGTGCTTGTTGACTGTGATAATTTTTGACTTCGGCACTGACTTATTTAATTTGAAATTGCCGTTACATTTGACTTTGACCACTTTGATTTTGTGAAAATTTGACTTTGTTCGATTTACTGTATATGCCTCCGTTTGAAATTGTTTGACTCTCAGCTTCATGAAAACTGCTGATAATTTGTTATTTGGACGGCTATCTTGGTTTATCTCATATTATTATTCAAGTGTGCCTTCTTGGCATCACCCTTTGTACATGTTGAAGTCTGGTCTGCACTTTCGTAAAATTCCTCAAGTCATTGGTGGTTGTTTTGCATTTGCTCATTCGAGCTACTGTTTCATTCATTGTACTATTGTAGAGTTATTGTGTGTATGTGTATATGATTGCATATATGTATAAGTTGCTTATGGTTTCACTGTATTTGCATTGAGTCATGTGCTTCAAGGCAGATCATCTTGTTCCTCTTGAAGTCTTCACCTGGTTGTTGTGGTCATTCATAGATAAGTCCGGTTCATTGTAGTTTACTGTATTCCATACTATTGCTGATGCCATTGATATTCAATGCACCTTTTTGTTTATTGTTACTAGAAGTGGTCTTGGTTGAGAATGTCTCAAGACTTCACTGTGTATATATGTTGAACTGTTGTTGATCTTCATGTATAGTTGTAGTTTGACTGTGCAGTATGCTTGGAGTCTTGATACAATGATTTGTGATCTGGTCTATGTGAGTTTATTGGGTCCATGAAGCTTGTTCATGTTGCTGCTATGCTGTTATGCACTTGATTCCATGTGCTTGCTGTATATATATATGCATTTAGTTTTGATATATGTATACATGTGTGACTTGTTTGCAATGTTGTTTCATTAAGTCTGTTGCATCGGGTTGCACTGCTTGCATATCCATATGAACTTGTAGTATCTTGAAGTTATAGCCTTTGTGTCCATTGCTTTATCTGGTTCATGCTGTACATATATGCTAACATATACATATATGCATTGTTTTGGTATTTGCAGTCTTGATTCATATGCATGTTGCCACTTTCTGTTTCATTTTTGTTTTTGGTCTCTGATAGAATGCTAGTAGTTAGACTGTCAAGTTCTGGTGCACATGATATCTACACTTGTGCACGTCATTATATACATATGCGAACTGCATTGCTGTTATCTTCATTCGGCCTTGTAAAATTTGGTATCTGTTGTTTGGTTGAACGGTCTAGCCTCTGTTTTCTGTTGATTGTTTTGGTCGTGACTTTTCCATTTTAGTATGGTTGCTTCATTGCTCTTATGTCTGACCAGTTCATTGTATTCATGTGAGCTTCAACTTGTGTTCATTATGTAGTGAGTTGCTTGCACATGCTTCGTTTTTGTCCTGTCAACTTCTATTGCATTGATTTTGTACATATTGTACTTGAGTCTGAGTACATTTGTATTTTGATCCATTGACGATGATGATGTCTGGTTTTGGATTCTTTGTTTCTTGTGCATCGAGTCACTTGTACTTCATAGTTTTGTATTGCACCTGAGTTGAATCCATCTTATAGCTCGGTTTTGACCTTGTTCTCATGTCGTGACTTTTTATTGCACTTGTGTTGAATCCAATTTTTGATTGGGTTTTTAACCTTGTGCTCACCTGTCCCTGTAGTTTTATTAAGTGTATACCGATGTGCACGCCTTTGTGGCATGTACAGTGATACACTGTGCATGTCATAAGTTGTTCGTGTAGATGAATTCAAAAATAAATGAAGAGGAACAAACACTATATCAGTTTTTCTATGATGACCACATTATTAAAAGGGATACCATCATCCTGAAGTAATGGAAGTGGTTTGAGACTCTAATTCCGCTCCTATCAAAATTTATAGTCTAAATAATATTTTCATAGTTAAAATGGTCACATAGACGTTCGAGAAAAAATTTAGATGTGGAAAATATCACTGAGAGTTACTTCCCAAAATCTCAGAGTCATGCGACGTCATACGAATAAAATAAAAATATCTTGCGATCCTCCGATACGTAAAACATGCATCGTTACACACACACTCTCAAATTTGTCCTATAAATAAATATAATAATTCATACTTTTTTTTCAAATATATATACATATTCAAAAGAATACGCTGATGACTTGCATTTATGTTCCTAGCAGGAATCTTTATCTTCCAAATGAAGCATCATAATATAAACTAGGTCTATATAGCCCCACACTACAGCGCACTATCTATGTTTTCTCCCTTCTTTTATTTTTGTTGTACTAGCTTATTTTGGAGGGTGCTCTTCTATTATTTTTATTTGTATTTCAGTTTCATGACACATTCGTTTAAAAGTTTGAAACCGGTCCACGTGATCCGCTTGTATTTTAGCTTAGTTGTTGTAGGAACTGATTTCTATCAGTTTTCCTATCTCATTTTTTATTATATATATAAATATATAAGCTTCTCCTTTCTTTGTAATACACAAAAATTGTATTGTATACACTATAGTTCATATTACTCATTGTAATTATCATTTACGAGCACTATAGCACGCGTTTCGCGCATGCTCACGGCACATGCTTCGTACGTGAATTGTTTTAGTAAAGATATATAAATATTCTAACCATTGCTAAAGATATATGAATATATTTTTTAGTACATTTATCTTACAATTCCATTGCACAAAGTCGGACTACATGTGCATATATAACAAGGAACAAAGCAAGAAATTATAATTGACCTTGCTATTTGGGTTTGGTGTCAGTTATTTTTTGTAATGCTTCACGATGTAAAATATCAAATTTGCAAGCCATATATACCAACGATTAAAATTTGCAACTAGATTTAGTTTTCTTCTTCTTTCCTTTTTTCCACGGATTTGAGTAAACGTATACTAACATGTTTCAACCTAAGATACTATCTATAATTTGAAAAATAATTTGTAAATATAACAAATGTTAAGGAGGTTATTGAAAACATATCCACAAAAACATAAAAATGACTTGCATCTATAATTAAAGCATCTCTATAGTGGATTTTCATGAGTAGCATTATTCATTTGCTACCTCATAAGTGTAGCATTAAGGATGTTTAAGCCATTTTTTATTATTAAGTAGCTGACACCTACTACTTGGTAGCAACAATTACTTGATGTTTGAAACATCAGGTAAGTCGAAAATTAAGGCCCCGTTTGGTTTGTCATTTTTAGTTTTGTGTTTTTGTCGAAACAAAAATACGCATGTCTTATATATTGTTGGAAAATAAAAAAATTTCAAAAATGAAATTAACATATAAAATAGAAAACAAGTTTACTTGGTTTTTTCGTATTTTGGGACATAATAAATGCACTGAAAACAATTCTTTTCCTCCATTGTCCATCTATCGTCGTGATTGCCAATAATTGTAAATCTTGTTCTCATATTTTCTTGTATTTTGTAATGCATGTTGAAAACTCAAAACATAAGACACAAAATGAAACCAAACGGGGCCTAATTTTTTAACCTATTTCAAAATACATATAATTATAAATATTTTTATTAATTGTTGTAATATATTTTGATGTCACATTTTTTGGATATAAACATGATCTTTTCGAAATGACTTTATGTTACTTTACGCTAGCATATATTCCACCATAACATAAATATCTTCTTATTTTGATGCGGTCGCCCTCTTAATAGAAGCATTTCTTTATTTTTAGGTCTTCGCTTGAATCATATCTCAAATAAAAATAATTTTTTCCATACGTTTATGGTTTGTAATCTTAATAGCATAAGATATACATACATATATATAATAATAATAGTTGTGATACATTTGGTGGCACACTTTTTTAGGGTTGGTGTGAATTACCAAAAATGCTCCTTTAAATATATTAACCAATATAAATATCACTTAAAAATTGGATCTAGCTATTAACTTCTCTTACAAATTTGAAAGGTCTCTCTACAAATAATATCAAATTATAATATTACTTAAATATAACATTTAACAAATATACTTCCGTTACAACTTCGTTCTTTATTAATTAATAATAGAAATAAAAATTCAAACTAACAAAAAATTAGATATTGCAACTTAGAAATAAAAATTTAAACTAATTACACATGATTTCAATCAAAAATATGGCTATATATTGGTACAAATCATGTTCTTTTGAATGTGCTAAATGTATACGATTTGTTGAAAGCAACAAACAATTCATGCACGAATTGCTTGCCTTCATCACATGCGAAGCGCATGCCATAATGCTTATGTATGTGTGTTTTATGTGCCTGTATATATCCATTTTCAAATATATATGTATGTATGTATAGATATATTCCTCATTAATTTCTATTACAAATAAATATTTAATACTGTGCTAATTTAACTCATTAGTTTCTTAAACAATGACTTATCAGAAGTACTCATACTTAATTTTTATAATTAGCTTTTAATTTTCAAAAAAAAAATTATAATTATAAAACTACGCATACATTATTATCTTTCTAACAATAGAAAGATCAAATTATTTATAAAATTGCATTTCCTTTCTAGTTTTGTAAATTTATAAATTTTTATTATACAAATCTATATTATTAAACTTAAAAATGTAACAATCTTGGTTTTACGGATCAGTCAACGCGTCAATAAATCCATCCTTTATAAAACTATGAATGAAAACTACCAACTTAATACATAATATATGATAAATATTCAACACTATTAAATGTATAGGACACAATTTCAATTGTACAAGTGATTAGCGTAATCAATTCAATATACTAGATGTGCTTTAATATGTAACAAATACAAATACAAATAAATCTACCGCTGCACAACTCTATTGAGAAAGACAGCAATAACCATTTCTGCAAACTAAATAAACATGACAAATACGGGATAAATTAGTAAGCAGGAAAAATACATTAATACATGATATATGGCAAACAATAAAAAAAATATTATGTTATTATTGGAGCTGCATACTACCACTTGTAACTGCTTATGTAACCCTATCTAATTGGGTTTCTAACTAGATACATCTTAGCACCAAAATTGGTCACTAACACCCCTAGAAAGATTATGTAGAGAGATTAATGAAGAAAGTAAATTAAAATGGAGAACAATATATAAATTTCAATGCAGAGAATAAGAACACCAAATTTATAGTGGTTCGGCGTAACTGCCTACGTTCACTTTGAAGTTGATTTCTATTGATTTCATTGATAGTTGATTATAGATACAATTCGTTTCTGATTACTTGAATACAATTGCGAAAATAAAAGATTAAGTCTCGAGTGAGTGTTGAATGCGGCAGAGTTTCCCCAGTGTTCCCAAAAAACTGATCCTTTTCACTGTGCCCCTGCCTCTCTATTTATAGACGAAGGTGGTTTGGACTACCCCGTGGGCCTGGTAGCTGAATATCTCGGCCTAAATGGAGTAAGCTCTGCGTGCCGACCCAAACATGCCGAACGACCAAATGCGAACCATCATCCCCATGCCGAATGGTGCGGTGTGTTGAGCAAGGTGTGCAGGCCGAATGAGAATCAAGGTCGAATGAGGAAAAAGCCAAACGAGAGCGATCCTGGAATGCCGAGTGAAGCATGAATGTCGAGCGCTCTAGAAGCCGAACGTTCCTTGTATGTTGAACGTCCCTGGATTGCCGAATGGTACGTAGATGCCGAGCGCTCCTGGATGCCGAGCGCTCCCACATGCCGAATGAACCTGACCGTCGAACACTTCCTAATGCCGAGTGCTCACGAATGTTATTCAAACGTGAATGCCAGACAAACCATATGTGCCGAGTGTTTAGAATGCCGAACGAAGATGGAATGCCGAGCGCTTCTTTATGCCGAGCGTTCTTCTGATGCCGAACGAGGCTTGCTTAGCGTTCTGGACCGAGTGACGTGTGCCCAACCGTTCTTGCCGAACCATGCCTAAATGCCAAACATGTTGACCGCATCAAACCTGTATGCTACCACACTCCTCTTGGTCATAACCTTGTTTAGTGCTAATAAATATCTTCAACTGTCGTTTTGTAGCCGGGCCAAGGTGCCGGTTAACACTTTCCCCCCAAAGTGTGTCGTGTGAAGCAACACGACACGCTTTGAATCAGCGAGCATTCCATGTCTCCAGAAAGAAATCCATCATGTTTCTTGAATAGTCATTATCCTTCAATTTCATCCTCCCAAGGTGTCACATCCTTCTTTGGTTGTCATGACGCTTGGTCGATTCCTAAAGTTATAAATCCAGGGTTGTAGTTCATCAGTGGCCATCCGTGTCTGGCTCTACAGGGCCAGTAAGCTGCGGCTATTTGATCTAGTCTTTTCTTAATAACCTTAAGTGAGAATTCAATTCCCTATTGATTTCAAAAAGTCGACCTTTTTCCGGATGTACACATGCATGTTCGGGTACATGTTCTTGCTATTGGCTGTCGGATGCGTTTTATATGCTCAAAAGTCATTGCCAATTCCATCTAGTTTAATTGCAATTCAATTGCGATTCCTGATTTGTATATATATATATTTTTGTGAAATAAGGGTTGTAATCAACCACTTGATGAGAGGGGACTTCAACTTTTACATGGATGACGGCCTCAGAGTAGTAAGCAATGGCGAATGGAGTACGACCAGTCGTGGACACGTGGGTAGTTCTATAAGCTTATAATACTGTTGGAAGTTCATCCATCCACTTGCCTCTAGCCTTTTCCAAATGATTTTTCAATATGGATTTGATTATTTTGTTCACGGCTTCCCCTTGTCCATTGGCTTTCGGATGAGCAACTACTGCAAACTTTTTCTCAATGCCATATTTTGGCAAAATTCTTTGAACTCCTTACTTTCGAATTGAGTTCCATTGTCTGCAATGATAGTTCGTGGAAGGCCAAAACGGCATATAATATTTCGTACAACGAGATTAATGACTTTCTTGGTGGTGATAGTGGCCAAAGGCTCTACTTCTGCCCACTTGGTAAAGTAATCGACCGCAACAATCGCGTATTTTGCACCACCTTTGGATAGGGGTAAGGAACCGACTATATCGATCCTCCACATTGCAAATGGGGGACTAACCATTTGTGTGAGTTCCGTCGGCGGAGCTCTCTGGGTTTTTGCATATTTCTGACATTTGTCACATCTTCTCACATAGTCTGCGGCATCCCGATTTACAGTTGGCCAATAGTATCCATAGCGGAGGATTTTCTTTGCTAACGTCTGCCCTCCAGTATGGTCATCGCACTCTCCTTCATGGACTTCCTTCAGGACTCGTTTTAACTCATCATGGGCTATGAACCGGAGTAAGGGGGTCGAGAATCCCCTTTGATACACTATTCCGCTCTTCATTACATATCGCGAAGCCTTATGAATGACTTGTCGTCTTTCGCTCCTTCTTTCGGATAAGACCCCATGTAGTAAGTATTGCTTAAATGGGGTCATCCATGATTCCTTCTCGATTTTGGTTTCTAACACGAAATCTACTTCCATCTATTTATACTCGGAGTATGTAAGGTTTGAACGGGAACCAATCCCATTTGCTACGCATCGCCGGTGCTCACAAATTTGGCCAATGAATCGGCTGCTCTGTTTTGCTCACGTAGGACATGTTAAATATCATAATACTCGAGATTCGCTAGCAGTTCCTAAACTCGGGCCAAATACGGGGCAAGTCTCAGCCTCCTTGCTTGGTAGTCTCCCCGCACTTGGTACACCACCAGTTGCGAGTCGCAAAAGATTTCAACCGATCTTACTCCCAGTTCTTTGATGAGTCTTAAGCCGGCAATCAATGCTTCATACTCGGCATTGTTATTTGTTTCTGGGAATTCAAGCTTCAAAGCATAACAAACGGATCGGTTTTCAGGAGTCACAAGAACTACGTCATCCCCCGAACAACGGTCGTTAGATGCCCCATCGGTACTCATCTTCCATTGAACGGGAGGTATGACATTGTGGCCGTTTGAGTCGTATGACACAGTGAATTCAGCAATGAAGTCTGCTAGTGTTTGCCCCTGTATGGCCCTTCGTGGCTGGTAGGTAATATAGAGCTGACTCAACTCGATATTCCATTTAACATCCTTATAGAAGTTTCCGGTCGTTGAAGTACCTGTCGCAAGGGTTGATCAGTGTAAACACTGATTGAGTGTGCCTGAAAATATTGGCGAAGCTTGCGTGATGCAATCACCAAGCAATAGGCTAATTTCTCGATCTTGGGCTAATTTGTTTCTGCCCCCGTCAGACGTTTACTAACATAGTAAATTGGCTTTTGATCTCGGTCCTCTTTGCGAACTAAAACCGTACTGATAGCATGTTGGGATACTGCCAAGTACACATACAACATTTCGTAGTCTATTGGTTTCGATAGCACTGGAAATTTTCCAAATGCCTTACCAGAGCTTGGAATGCTTTCTCACAATCGGATGTCCACTCGAAATTCCTCTTTCCTTTTTTTATCACATCGAAGAAAGGAATACACTTGTTTGTAGCTCTGGATATGAATCGACTCAGCGCAGCCGCCTTTCCATTCAAGCTTTGTACTAGCTTCATAGTTCTGGGCACTTGTATGTCTCGAATAGCTTGAACCTTCTCTGGGTTAGCTTCGATTCCCCACGCATTCACAATGAAACCCGAAAACTTTCCCGACGCTACGCCAAATGAATACTTCAAAGGATTGATTTTCATTCCATAATGCCTGAGTATATCAAACATCTCCGCTAGGTCTCGGATGTGGTCGTTTGACTGTCGTGACTTCACGAGCATGTCATCCACATAGACTTCCATCGTTCTACCAATCTGGTCTTTAAACATTCGATTCACCAGACGCTGATAAGTTGCTCCCGCGTTTTTCAATCCAAAAGGCATTACTACATAGTAATATAGCCCCACATCTGTGACAAAACTTATGTGTTCTTGGTTTGGAATGTGCATCGGGATCTGATTGTATCCCGAATACGCATCCATAAAAGACAATAACTCGTGTCCGGCCGTAGAGTCGACGAGCTGGTCGATTCTAAGTAAAGGAAAACTATCCTTCGGGCATGCTTTATTCAGATAAGAGTAATCAACACAAGTTCTCCACTTCCCGTTTGTTTTCCTCATAAGCACAGGGTTAGAAACCCATTCAGGGTAGAGGGCGTCGCGGACGAATCCATTGGCTTTGAGTTTGTCCACCTCCTCTCTAAGAGCAGCGGACCTCTCCAGGTCCATGCCTCTCCTATTTTGTTTTACAGGGACGTATTTCAGGTCTATATTCAACATATGACTCGTAATAGCAGGAGAAATTCCGCACATATCAGAATGTGTCCAAGTGAAAACGTCTAGGTTCGCTCGGAGGAAATCGAAAAGATCCTCGGCCAATGACGGGTCATCCCGACTGACTGGTATGTCAATCGTCAGCTCAACCTGTGCTGCATTCGTTTCCCTAGGTCCCCCATCATCATCTCTCAGATGTATGTCTCTATAGATCCGAGAATGCTGCCCGAGCCAAGGCTCGGGCACTACTTGTCAATTATTAGTGTTTTGGATGCGGACGGAGCTGTCCACCTTGTCTGCATCTCGACTCCTAAACACTATATCATCTGTCATCATGCCTTGTGGTTTTGTAGGGGTTCCATCTTCCATATTCAAGCAACATTCATGATCCGCATGCCTCGGGTTGGAGTGACAGTTAGTTGCCCACTAGCTTAGGTATCAATTTAATGATTCTATCCCTGGGCATTCTTTCGGCCTTGAGTAGTTGTAAACATTATATATAAGTTTCAATATTGAGCTATCACAGCCAGTCTTTGGATGACCACGCGTCTGCTCCCAGTCTCGAGTTGATAAATGTACTGCATGGATGGTTGAGTCTCGTCCTAGCTATGTTTATATTTTCACCTAAACTTCGAAAACATAGAGTTAATAGATGAATAGTCGGTTCACATTCATGTTGCTTCTATCTCATGCCCCTAGGTCTGGGGCATATATACCAATAAGTAGGAAGGTCAGCCATGCCCACTTTAGCATTACTCTCTTTCCCGTTGAATCGAGGATCAGGTCAGTCGATGGGGGACGGGGTCTCGCCTATCTTGGATTTTATCTTAGTTTTTCATTCCAAGAGGAATACTTCAATGCCTTGTCAGTTTTAGAGCGTAATTTGGACAGTGGACGGTCATCCACGTCCACTTTGGTTCATGCTCTGTAATCAGATCTCGAGGAAAAGTTGCTACAAATGCAGTCGGGTTATGCTCATCCAGTTTCATACTCCTCTTGACGAATCGAATGAGGGTGCTGGAGAATTTTTGACCAAGTATTCATGGTTTACCCTCCTTTCCACACTCTGGAGGTCATAGATTTTCAAGAAACATCCGAATCACATTCGTATGTGCTTAATGCGGATCGGTATTAACCCTCGATCTGAGGTATGATATAGTCGGTTGCTCGTAGCTTTGGATGCCGTTTCGATTAGTTTTGTATTGAGGCCTCCATGTAGTCGTTGCCTTAAGTTATAAAGAACGCCAATCTAGAGCTACAGTAAGTTGTGGTATTCAGCTTTTAGTGATTTGTATCCCTGCTCCCAACATTCATTTGGCCAGGACACTAGTTGGATTATCGAGCTCCATCCTTAGCGACTTAATAATCCTCCTGTTGATTTTAGGCCGAAGTTTACGGAATAGAGAATGGTCGGAATCCACTCTCTATTTGTCGATGTTTATGCACCACATTGCATTCTGGTGACTTAGTGTTATTCTCCCCTCGTTCGACTCGCGCCCAATTTGTGTTCATGCTTTGGTCCACGCTTTGGGGACTTAGAGATTTGTCGAACGGTTTATGCTATAGTCCACCGTTCGGGATGCAGAGATTTTCATCAATTCGTTTATACTCTGGTTCGCATTCTAGGAACTTAGAGTAATCTAGTCCGCTTATGGGATTTAGAGATTTTTCTCAAGTTGTCTATAATCTAGTCCGTGCTCTAGGGACTGAGAGTACCGTAGTCCGCACTCTTGGGACGTAGAGGTTTTTTAAACCGTTTATACTCTAGTTCGCACTCAAGGGACTTAGAGCACTCTAGTCCGCAATCTGGGGATGTAGAGGTTCTTAGGTCGTTTATACTCTAGTCTGCACTCAGGGGACTTAGAATACTCCAGTCCGTGCTCTGGGGACTTGGAGATTCGAGTCATTTATACTCGAGTCCGCATTCTGGGGACTTAGAGTACTCCAGTCTGCGCTCTGGGGACTTGGAGATTCGAGTCGTTTATACTCGAGTCCGCACTCTGGGGACTTAGAGTACTCCAGTCCATGCTCTGGGGACTTGGAGATTCAAGTCATTTATACCTGAGTCTGCACTCTGGGGACTTAGAGTACTCCGGTCCGCACTCTGGGGACTTGGAGGTTTTAGTCGTTTATACTCGAGTCCGCACTCTAGGGACTTAGAGTACTCCAGTCCGCACTCTGGAGACTTGGAGGTTTTAGTCGTTTATACTCGAGTCCGCACTTTAGGGACTTAGAGTACTCCAGTCCACACTCTAGGGACTTAGAGGTTTTAGTCGTTTATACTCGAGCCCGCACTCTGGGGACTTAGAGTACTCCAGTTCGCACTCCGGGGACTTGGAGGTTTAAGTCATTTATACTCGAGTCCGCGCTCTGGGGACTTAGAGTACTCCAGTCCGCACTCTGGGGACTTAGAGATTCGAGTCGTTTATACCCGAGTCCACACTCTGGGGACTTAGAGTACTCCAGTCTGCACTCTGGGGACTTGGAGGTTTAAGTCGTTTACACCCGAGTCCGCACTCTGGGGACTTAGAGTACTCTAGTCCGCACTCTGGGGACTTGGAGGTTTAAGTCGTTTATACTCGAGTCCGCACTCTGGGGACTTAGAGTACTCTAGTCCGCACTCTGGGGACTTGGAGATTCGAGTCGTTTATACTCGAGTCCACACTCTGGGGACTTAGAGTACTCCAGCCTGCACTCTGGGGACTTGGAGATTTTAGCCGTTTATACTCGAATCCGCACTCTGGGGACTTAGAGTACTCCAGTTCGCACTCTGGGGGCTTGGAGGTTTTAGTTGGGAGCAGTCGTATTTCCACTCTTTAATTTGTATTCATCTACCGTATCGAGGCTAATGTTGTCGAATGAACAATCGAACCATGTTTACTCATGGAATGGGATTCTGCCCCCATCATGAGGGACGAAATTTGAAAAATGGACGATCGATTCTCGTCCTCTTGGTGATTATAGCTCTTCTAATCAAGTCAAGGAAGGAGGTATATGACAGATGGTTGGATCACATTCATGTTGGGTTAGATAGCCAAATCTCATACAATTTTCTTCGTATCTCTTTCTAGAAAATAAGGATAATAGATTGTAGAGTAGGCAAAGTAAGTTGCATATGTTCCAAGGTGCGATCGTGCCCGTGTATTGAGAGCGATGGTTAATGATTAGGAAGTCCACCACAACTACTTCAAGTCGGGCTTTCGAACAACCTTTTGTGTTCAAGGTTGGATTTGATGTGTAGATGATAAAATCACATCCACTCTAGACAGATCTTGGCGTCACTGAGCTTTAGGAGAGGCATCTGTATTTTGTCGAACTTTATTCTATGACTCGATTTGAGTGGATGATCAGGCCATACTCATTCCAAGCTTCGCTTAGGTCTCCAAGTCAAACGTGGAGGTCGATGAATGGATGGTTGGTCATGTTGACTTTGTATTGGGCTCTGATCGTGATGAGATTTTCAATATCTCGTCCATAGCCCCAAATCAAAGGCATATGGTTGATGATGAGCGATTGAATTATGCTCGTTTAGATGTAACTCCACATGTCCAATCATGGTCTGCGTGGATTGGTTGGCGACCAAATCTGAGTACCTGGTCACCTGCATCGTTTTGAAAGTAGTTTAGTTCAAGCTAGTCGTAGTTCATAGAACAACTGAAATAGAAATAGAATTTGAAATAATTCAAAAAAGATTATGATAAATCTCATTGATAAGAAAAGCAACATCGTGTGCTTGTTATTCGACTTTGCCCCTGACTCCTTTCAAAGGGATGCCGCCGTCAGCAGTCCAATTGATAATCATAGCCCTTTATTAATAGGCATCGGATGTTCGCTACCCGCGACTTGTACATACTATTGCAGCTTTCCTTTCCAGATTGGCTTTTCAATCACGCCTCGGAGGTGTTTGTAATCGCCCATGTTAGGATCAGTGAGCATCTGGGAATATACAACATTCCCCTGATTTTCTTTAGACTTTGGTGTACTCTCTCGAGGTTGGTTTCCAGTACCACTCCGAATCGCGAGTCTTCAAGTAGAGGTTGTCAATTGAATCTTTCAAAGAGCACATAAGCCGAATTTTGAGGTCTTATTTTGGCTACTGTGATCTACATCCTTAGCCAACGGGCCTTCATTGTTATTTTTCTTAGTCTGTTCCTCTCCTCCACACTTTGGTTTAGATTTATTTTTGTCATAGAAACGACCATGGTCGTAGGGGGCTCTCCAGCTGACTGGCTACCAAAATATATATGGAGGTCGATTCTCCTCAAGAGTGATCGGTATGATATCCCTTTGAGAGTATCATTTGAGTAGTGGTTGTTTATCCGTTCCCTTGTTGCCGTTTAGAAGCTGCCGCTAGATCCTTTATGCCCTACTTGATCATGGGATGTAAGGGAAGTGGATAGAATATTTCTTTATTAAGTTGAGTTTTGAATTCACTATCTTGAGGCACTACGCAGCGGCTAATTTTTTTAGCCTCTTTTTTGAAAATTTAGGTCGTACCCGAAAATATTTTAAAAAAAATAGGGGTCGTATAAGAGACTGGTGTAACTTAAGTTTGGATCGTCCTGGATGCCGCTCGGCATATGAATGCGGCTCGGCCTGGATGTCATTCGGCACAAGAATGTGGATCGGCCTGGATGAGCGTTCGGCACACCAATGCAGCTCAGCCTAGAAGAGCATTCGGCGTACGAATTTCGATCGGCCTAAAAGAGCGTTCGACATACGAATGTGGATCGGCCTGAATGAGCGTTTGGCATACCAATGCGGCTCGGCCGGGAAGAGCGTTCGGCATACGAATGCGGATCGGCCTGGAAGAGCATTCGACATACGAATGGGAGTGGCTCGGCATACACCTTTTCGGGGCGATCGGCTAAAATGCCTTCAGAGGAGGGTCGGCCTTCATTCAACTTGAGTGCAAACTTCAACGTCCAATCCCTAGAACTTGCGTACATCAGTGAATCCAATCGTTTCACATGAACATGAACACTTGATTAAATTACGGCTATCAACTTCCTTTAGATTTCTTTCAAATCTGAGTAGAATAGGAAGTTTTCTAGTAAACAACTAGATCTATCTCGCGAATATGGAAATCCACTAGTAGATGATGAGATCCAATCAAGCTGAGAATTCAATTCTCAGTGAAAGCACCGAAACGTTAGCACCAAAATTGGTCACTAACACCCCTAGAAAGATTGTGTAGAGAGATTAATGAAGAAAGTAAATTAAAATGGAGAACAAAATATAAATTTCAATGAAGAGAACAAGAACACCAAATTTATAGTGGTTCGGCGTCATTGCCTACGTCCACTTTGAAGTTGATTTCTATTGATTTCATTGATAGTTGATTACAGATACAATCCGTTTCTAATTACTTGAATACAATTGCGAAAATAAAAGATTAAGTCTCGAGTGAGTGTTAAATGCGGCAGAGTTTCCCCAGTGTTCCTAAAAAACTGATCCTTTTCACTGTGCCCCTGCCTCTCTATTTATAGACGAATGTGGGTTGGACTTCCCCGGTGGGCCTGGTAGCTGAATATCTTGGCCCAAATGGAGTAAGCTCTGCGTGCCGACCCGAACATGCCGAATGGCCAAATGCCGAACCATTATCCCCATGCCGAACGGTGCGGCGTGTTGAGTGAGGTGTGCAGGCCGAACGAGAATCGAGGTCGAGCGAGGAAAAAGCCGAACGAGAGCAATCCTGGAATGCCGAGTGAAGCATGAATGCCGAGTGCTCTAGAAGCCGAACGTTCCTTGTATGCCGAACGTCCCTGGATTGCCAAATGGTACGTAGATGCCGAGCGCTCCTGGATGCCGAGCGCTCCCACATGCCGAACGAACCTGACCGCCGAACACTTCCCAATGCCGAGTACTCACGAATGTTATTCGAACGTGAATGCCAGACAAACCATATGTGCCGAGTATTCAGAATGCCGAACAAAGCTGGAACGTCGAGCGCTCCTTTATGCCGAGCGTTCTTCTGATGCTGAACGAGGCTTGCCGAGCGTTTTGGACCGAGTGAGGTGTGCCCAACCGTCCTTGCCGAACCATGCCTAAATGTCAAACATGTTGACCGCATCAAACCCGTATGCTACCAGGTTCCTCTATGTCAGAACCTTGTCTAGTGCTAATAATAACATCTTCAACTGTCGTTTTGTAGCCGGGCCAAGGCGCCGGTTAACAATACAAGATCAAGCCAACGTAGTTTTCCTACCATAAATAGGACTCATGGAGCCTACGATGCAACAAACTATGTGAAATTCCTAAAACTACCCACTTAGGCTTAGTCTTCAATATTATATTTTCAATATCTAATTAACTTTACAGAAATTATCTCTTTGGACTTTATTCACGAATGCTTATTTCAAAACTTTCGAAACACACACACACACACACACACACACACACACACACACACACACATATATATATATATATATATATATTATATTCAAACTAGTCCTTTACTTTGGGATTTGAAAACAAATCACCTTTTGAAACGATACCAATATATAAGCATACAAAACTATATAGTCCCAAATATCAGGAGGTTTCTAGCCATAACCAGGCCCCCAGGTCTAGCCTTTCGCATAAATAATAGATTGGTGCTTCCCTCTATTCCATGAGCAGACTACACCGAGGCTACAGAATATCTACACCTACTTTGCCCATGCGTTTCGTAGATTATGGCTTACCCGAATCTTTGGTAACATATCAAATCAATTTATATCCTGAAGCGGAAAAACCATTTGCACTAATAATTACAATTATTTCAAATCTATAATAATTTTTATTTCCAAATCTTTTTAAAAATCATCTTAAACCATCGGGTTTAATCCTCGAAATTCTCTCTGTTTTACAAACATTTTTGTAAAACCAATCTTTATTTTAATCACTTTTATATATTATAACTTCAAAATATTCATTTCCAATATTTATATTTCTTTAACTTTTCATAAACTTCATTTATGAAAACCAACTTTCAAAATAATTCGTTAAATTGAAATGAATCAAATATTACCGCTAAACACCTTATAGTCAAATCGTGAAATAAATCACAAGGTGTTAGCCTACAATTATTTTCTACCCATCCCATGCATATGGATAATTAATTGCTCATAACCTGATTGAGCACAGTCAACAATCTGTAAATAATAGTAGTGCTCATAAACTAGTTGAGCGTAATCTAAATAATCAACCAATGAAATAAACACAATAATAAATGATAATCAACGCTTCATTCTGTCAAATATTTATAACACCTTTTATTTTATCATGGGTTAATATGGTTTGATATTTATTTTGGAGCATTCGAGTTTTCTCTTTGACATGTTCCATCCCCCGTCTAAGTCTCCTTGGATCTCACAGACGAAACACATGTATTAGTCGTTTTCGCATATCCCATTAAGTATTTAACTTTAAATTTCAAAATACTTAATTAACCATCCAAACATAGTCAAACAAGGAAATAAAACCATGGTTTCAGCAAACAAAGTAAACAAGCATTCAACAAGGGTTTTCAAACAACTCTTAACACTTGAAGTTCCTTCAACTTAGCAATGGTTTTAATGAACTTAAGAAAGAAATAACTCACTTTGGATTCCACTCCGTCAAAATTTAAGGCAAGGAACTTAAGATCTAAACCATACTTTACCATGCCTAGAAACCAAAAAAGCATGAATTCCTCCTTCCTTTCAAGTGCTTGGGCAAGGCTTGAGATGGAGGTTGGCCGAAAGTATAGAGAAGAAGTGGTGGAGGTTTGATCTTGAATTCTCAAAACTAGATCCAAAAAACAGGTCATCTTCTCTTTAATTTTTGACCCTTTTACTCTCAAAATTTGAAAAAGTTGCTAACTAAAAAATTGTTATAAATTCATTTCTTTTGAATATAAAAAGGAATCACTTGATTTCGAAATTTTTCAAGTGAGATGTGATTGAATGAAGAAGAGGTACTCTTGGGTTGACAAAAAATGAAGCAGAAAATGCACTAAAATTATTGAAATTTTGACAGAGCTAAGCCCAAAATTAGAAGAAAAAACATAAAAGTTGTAGCCATTGAAATTTTAAACGGTTTTGAAAAGGGAATTATTTTATTTGGATCTAATTTTAAGGAGCTATGCTCGAATGAAAAGGAGGTATTTTCGGTCTTTGAAACTGGGCTCGAAAATGTTTTGGAAATAATAAATATTTAAGCCTAGCAAGCTTAGAATGAGAAGAGGTTGTCAACTAGAAAGTTTTAGCCATTGAAATTTTTAATGATTTGAAAAAAAGAAATTCACCATTTCATTCAGTTATGAATGAGATATTGTGGAATGAAGAAGAGGAAAAATGAGAGGTATTTATAGTCAATGTTCTTCTCCAAAATATCATGGTATTATGGCCACCCTACATCACCACTCCATCACCACTCTTATGTCAACTTTAATGGCTGAAATGACTCTCCCATGTGTGCGTACTTGGTGTGTAAGAAGGTTGACATTGAGATTGCTTAAGTGGTAAGGATGTAACAAATATCTTAGATATTTTGTATATTTATTTTAAGTAAATTCATAAATGTAAATGGTAAATTCTTATGTATAGATTTATGTGAGTATGACATGTATATGCATGCTATATATATGTGCACAAGAGAACGAACAATGTTGCGATCACTTCGAACACTTTCGTTCAATAAACCGTTGAAAACCGAGAAACCGATTATCAGTCGCATTTTCACTTCTTAGTTAACATACATATATTTGTAAATAAAATTTGAAAAATATTTTCTTATCATTTTAAATGAATTAAAATGATCATATTTTAAATACAAAATCATATAAATTAATATTAATAATTATTTACAATAATTGTTATTATACTGATAAAGCGATATCGATTTTTCCTTATATTTTCAAATCAAATATATATCTTTATAAAACTATTATAAACTATTTATATCACTTTACAACTATTTAAAATGAATTATTATCATTTAAAAAACAATTATTTGAATAATTATAATAATTATTAAATCGTTAAATCTCCATTTAAAATCATTAATCGATTATTAAATCTAAGGGCATCACTGATGATGTCACAAAAATGTTTTATTTTCAAAAATAAAATAATTGATTTTATTTCATATTCTTGTTTAATTATAAAAGTAAGTATAGGTATCTAGTACCATGCGCGACGTTTTATGATTATAGAGCTGTTTGTCGTTGAAATGGTTTTTGGTTATTTTATCGATATTCCTCTAAAGCAAATATTTTTGTAAATACTTATTACCATTATTTATTGTTCAAAACATTATAATCTATGTTTTGAAAAGCTTATATTTAAATATTTTAAAAATATATATATAATTTATCAAATTGATAAATTTTTCGGCCGTTACAGACTTCCCCCTTAAAAGAATTTCATCTTTGAAATTACACCCAAAAAACCCAAAGGTATTTGCCCCAAAATATTTATATAGTATGATTCGAATCAACAACTTTACTTCTAAACTAGTATTGATCACACGATCCTCTATTACTGACTCTGATCAGGCTGCTTGATCGGAAAACTTTGTTTCGTTTACATTGCCCTCAACTATGATAGAAAACTCAAGTACCCAATAATAAACCCTCATCAATGTTCGCCATCAAGAATCAAGTGATAAATCTTCTTTCGGACTGGTTTAAACATCTCAAAGTTCCGTACTTGAATCTTATATCAAAATTATGTGACGAAATGATCTACGTATTCCATATTCATTCATTCAAAAAATCTTTTTGAAAACTTTTCATAAAACTTTTATATTTTGAAAATGCTTTTTTATATATAATCACTCTAAATATTTATTTCCAAATATTTTTCTAATGGAAAACATTTCATCCCAAATGAATCATTTCAATTCAAAAGATAATTTACCTTTTATTTTCCAAAATTTCAATCAACTTCTCTCGTCATAATATATTACTTTTTCACCAACCTTAATATTTACTTGTCAAATAATTATTAAAAATTATCCTTTTAACTTAAGAAAAATTATATAGATTGATTAACTCCAAAATAATGTCAAGGAACTAGGTACTACCAACAGTATCCTATATCTCCTAAACAAGAAGTATAGTACTTAAGAGAAGTTTTACCATCCGAACATATATCGGGCCCATTTTTAGTTATTTTCGAGCCACTCAAACTAGTTATCAAAAAAAATCCATTAGAGATTATTTTTTTTACAAAACCCATTTTATAAATCCCTTTTATAAAATCATCTTATATTAACTTACTTCTTCTTAGAATTTCATAATTCTTTTCCAAAATACCCAAAATTTAGTTTCTCAAAATTTATATAACATATCTTTCGTATCAATCTTTTCCAGAATTATTTATTTAAAATACATTTTTATATGACATGCTTATTTTATTATCTTACACAAATTCATTATCCTTAAACTTATATTACTATCAAACATCTTATGGTCAAATCGTGAAACTTAATTCACATGATGTTCATTCAATCGACAAATGGTAATAACTAAATATTATCATTCCCTTAACCATAAACTGACACACATAAATATCTTTATCCTAAAGATACTCCTTTATACTTAAAATATAATCCTTTTAAAACAGTGTGTTGGCTAGCCTTATTTAAGGGTTTGGAAATTCCTATCGATAATGGTATCAGACGCATCAACCAGAATCTATAAACTACTCAACAGATAAATCAACACGAAACATTTTATATTAAATAACAAATACGTGCTCATATATACGATACTATCAAGCTCGTTCTAGGGTGTTCATAACTCTATCACTAACGATTCACTCATTTTAAGATACTACTAACCTTATCTATAATGAGTTTTACCCCTAACAAAGCCTAGGTGTTCACTCAACCTAAGCTCTGATACAAAATGTAAATATCCAGGTTTTTTGGACCAGTCAAAATGACGAAAAACCTATCCATTCTAAAAGTATGAATGAAACTACCAACTTAATACACAATATTTGATAAATATTCAACACTAAGAAATGTATATGATATAATTTCAATTGTACAAGTTATCAGAGCAATCAATTTAGTCTACTAGGTGTGCTTTAATACACAACAAATACAGCTACAAACAAGTCTACCACTACAAAAATTTAATGAGAGAGACAGTACTAGCCATTGCTTCAAACTCAATAAACACGACAAATGTGGAATAAAATAATAAGAAGAAAAATTACATCAATACATGATATATAGCAAACAATAAACAGAAAAATGTTACGTTATTATTAAGGCTGCCTCACTACCACTTGTGACTGCTTACGTACCCATATCTAATTGGATACGTAATGTAACGACCCAGATTTTCTGTCAATTAAAAAATTTGTATATTTAATTGATTTTAAATATTAATAAGTGAAATTAAACAGTCGAATCGATTTTATTTCGAATATCTGGATTTAATTGGACAATTAAATCGATAATTTAATATATAAAATACAGAAATAATTGGAAATTGGGTTAAATATGATTAAAAATGATTTTTAAAATTTTATTATATCGTATTAGAGTTAGAATGATGTTATAGAACTTTAAAAATTGAATTTAAAGTTAATTTGTGAAAATTGAATATTTTAATATTTAATTGACGAGTTAAAATAGCCATTTTTCAAAAAGTCTTGGATTTCGACGAAACCAGTTTCATCGGATCCATAATGTGATATTATTGTATGGTTTCAAATTTCGTGTCAATCGGATTTACCGTTTGTCCGAGGCAAGCCAAAACGCATAGAAATTAGTTTAAATCGATTTAATTTAAATTTGATCGTTTATTAGCGTAACTCGCACAGATGGTCGAATTAGCCTCCGAAACCTGTTCCATTGTGTTCGGAAGCGGGGTAACCTTAAAAAGGCCAGCCGGCATGCTTCGTTTGGAGTTCGGAAAATTTCGGGTGAATAGTGTTTCGTAGAATTTTCTATATAAGGCCACAACATTCACAAATTTGCAAAACAAAAGGACAAAACCCTATTTTCTATAGCCGGCCGCCACCCTCTAAATCAATGGCTGAAATGTTTCAATCTTCTTCCTCATTTTTCTCTTCATCCACGCTATAATTCGAGAAACGTTCAACTGCAATATTGTAGAGGGTGACGAGCTCTTCGAATCTATATGGAGTTGATGGGATAATGTGCGACGATGGTGGAGATTTCTGGCCGCGTTTGTCTTCGTTTTTGGCATGAAAATCGAGACCTAGGCTCGACCGAGCTCGTTCAAACTCAGGGTGAAGGTGGAGTAAGGCAGTGGCTTCGAAGTGGTGTATCCTGATCGAAGTGGAAGTGCTCGTGGTGGTCGCGACCTGGAAGAGTTCGAACGTGCTATGGGTTCTAGTACGCGATGTTTTACTGGGAGATGGAAGAAGCAGCGTTCGGCCAAGATTTGCCTCTTGAAAACGTACGGCCAGAATGCATTGTAGGTTTTAAAATGAAATAAGAAATAGAAATTATTATTTTATAAATTCGTGTGATATTAAAAATGCTGTAACTCTTTCATACGAGGTCCGTTTTGGACGAAACAAGTTGCGACGGGTTCGTATTGACGAGCACTACACTATGGAGCTGGTTTGGAGTTGTTTGGGGCTAGTGAAAATTTCGGGTAAAATTAAACACGTGTTTAATTTTAGTCGAAATAAAACGCTGAAACTGAATTGAAAGCAAGGTGAGAACTTCCACTCAATCGAATTGTTTCGATTTAAATTTTAATAGTTATATTTAAAATTTCTTGATTTTATGTTTGAATGGTGATTGTTATCTATTGATTGTTGAAATAGACATTATACGCCGTTAGTAAGCGGATGTTATTTATTAAAAACATATACCGCGATAATTCCATCTTGATTGGAATTGGTATTATATATGTACTTGGAGTTGATTTTCCCGCATTATAGCGGATGAGACCCTATTGCGCCGCATGATAGCGGATAATATTTTATGAATCCTATATACCGCGATATTCCGCATTGGAACGGAATTGGTATTGTGCTAACATCTTTGGATGCAGGGAAACAAGTTGGAGAGATCCAACTGGATTCCTCAACTGTATTGATTTATTTACAGATATTGTGATATTTGTTGATTATCATATACTGATATATGATGTCTTTGTCGTCGTGATTGACTATTTGGTGCTGTTGCATCATCGGATCCATTTTTGAAGTTTTAAAAATATGATTTTGATTTTAAAAAGAATTTTAAAGAGATTTTTGAAAGTATACGTTTTATTAAATTTTGAATTGTTAAAATAAATAAACGTTATAATTATTATTATTATAAAAGTTGTATTTTTGGAAAATAGTATTTAAGTATGATTTTGGAGTTATATAAGTTTTAAATAACGTTTTGTAAATTATTAAAAGGATTGTTTTATTTAAATTGAGATTTTTGAATTATTATAAACGGATTATGCAAAAGATTTCTAAGATTAATATTTATAAATTAAAGATATAGGAATTGTGAAACGAGTTTTATTAAGTGTTAAAATGAAGTATAAATGGATTTCACAAGTGAATAATTTTTTTTATAGATTTATAAATTGTGAAGTTATGAAATGAATAGATGTTGTAAAATAAAAGATTTATGAGTAATTAACTTATAAATCAGATTTGACATTTTAATTGAGATTTTTGAATAAAGATAAATGGTTTATAGATAGATTTATAAAATATATATTTTATAAATCAAAATAATGGAATTCTAAAAGGAGTTTTGTTAATGTTGAAAAGAAGGTTATAAATAAAATCTTATAAGTAATAAGATTTATAATTTGTGAAGTTTTAAAAGAATGATTTTTGTAAATAAATGGATTATAAGTTCTTAACTTATAATATGGACTTCTGGTATATAATTGAGTTATATAAATTGAATCGGATAATAAAAGAGATTTATAAATCGAAGTTTTATAAATAGAAATGGGATTTATAAACAATGTTTGTAAATTCAAAATCAATTGAATTTGATAAATCAAACATAAAAGTTATTAAAGGAGATATATTCATGATTTTGGGCAGCAAATTATCCTTAAAGTTAAATGTTGTAATAATAAGAGTTTGGTTGGGAATTATATTCACGATTTTGGACAGTGAATATATTATTAAATAAAATGGATATGCTTTGGGAAAGTGATATTTTAAATAGAATTAAAACAATTTAAAGATGTTTTAAAATGTATTAAGTGTCGAAACCATAGGTTTCAACATTCATTGTTGAAATAGACATTTTCGAGAAATAGAAGGAAATGGTGTACTATAACACTGTTGTTATAGTAAATGATTTCCAAAAGGAAATGTTTTATATAGTATTGGGATTTATATATCTATTTTAAGTTCGAATCCCTATACTAGTGATTTTGGGTTGTCGTAACGATGTTTTACGCAATTTTCGTTTTGACCCAAATAAATGTGTTTAAGTGAACGTTTTCCTTAAAGAATAAAATATATACTTGATTTGGATTTACGTATATTGAATATTTTCAAAATGTTGAAAATAAATAGATTGGTGAATTACTTATTATTAAATAAGTATGGAATGTTTTCTAATATGAAGTGAATGTTTTGAGATTTTATCTTTTAAAGATAAATTAAAAATGAATATTAGAAATCGATTTAAAAATCGTATGTTCATAGATATTTTGGAAATGGAAATTCAATATGGAATTTATAAAAGAAAGGGAAATTTGTTAAAAATAAACATTGATTTATTTTTGAAGTGTTGAAATTAATTTACGGATTTGGAACGTAAATTTAATAAATCAGTAAGGATTTATTTAATTGGTTTAAATGAACCATTTTGAAATGAAAGTTGTAAGGGTGTAAATTGATTTGAAATTGGTTTTCAAATGGTTGAAGTGTGGAAAATATATATCTTATAAAGATATTTTTGAAAATAAATAATTTGGGAAGTTATTTGAAATCGGGTGATGTTGTGAATATTGATTGACAGTTAAATAACCGACTATCAATATTGACCCCAGAATGGCTACTTGTTATGAATTGGTTGAAATTGAATGCTACACTTATTTTTAAATTATTGCGCTCGTTATTCGGATTACCCATTCCTAATAGTGATATGACGTAATGGATAGTATTGAAGACCGATGGTGAAGACCGGGTATTTGTGAAAACGATAGGATGACTTATCGATTGTCTCTGCACCGTTAGCTACGGTATGGAGATTTCCTTTGTGATGGGAAATTCGATCGGGATTGTGAATACCCGGATTGCAAGGGCATCTTTTGAAGTGCCTGCGGTTCTGTTCGAACCCGGAACAGACTTGTATGGTTACGTGTCTGCCATTACATTTTGAGATATAAAGCAGATTTCTTTCAAATACATTTCTATTAGTGGCGGAGAATTTATTCTCTTAGCTTAACACCCTTCTCTGAGACGTACGCACTTAGAGGTTATGTAGTTGAAGGTTATCAGCGATATATTCCCAATTTGGTAATGTGGCATGCTGAGTGTTGCTGTGTGATGATTATTTATTGATCATTTGTTGATCAAAGCGTGGCTTTGTGAAAAAGCGTAGCTTTGTGGACGAGACTTCGTCAGACCTCACTCCCCGGAAATGGTCAAAACAGGAATATGCGGCAAGGTTATGAGGGTCGCGCCCTTTAGGGTATGTCATTTCCTTCTGGAAAGGGTGGTATCATGGTATGGAGCCCAGATACTTACTCATGTTGACACACTATATTTATTACTGTGTGATGTTGGTTATCGAGCGCTCGGATAAAGGTCCAAAGGTACCGGGGGATGGCATATTCGTGTAGTAGTTACCTAGTTACAAAGGTAATCCGGCCTTGTGTTGGCAGAGATCTAACCGTAACGTTAGTTTCTCGGGACGTCCCTCCAGAGGCAATCCCATTGACAGTAGGAAGTTCCTTAGCCTGACCATTTGTTGGAAATCCAAATAAAAAAATACGCATCTTGTACGGTTTTAGTTGTAGAACCTGCCATTTACTTATGGTGGTCACCACTGTTTAGATGGTTGCTATAGTAGGCATACGATAATGGTCGTATGTTGGCTAAGATTTATATCTTTACTTTCGAAATGATTTTTCCTACATTATGCACTAGTAATAATATCAAATGTTTCTTTTTAATGCGTATCAAGCATCTTTGACTATCATAAGGAAAAATCTCATCTAATTCTGCGTTTGCATTTTGTGTGTGTGCGGGAGGTCTTATGGTAGTCTCATTTTTCAAAAAACATTGCGAATCTATTTTAAAATTATCCTGTTCTTTGTTTTAAAGATAAACTGTTTTAAGTTCTCACACCAGTCCCATGACATACCTGGAGTTTATTGTTTTTCTTCCTAAACTCTGGGTGCCTACCAATTTCCACACGGGCAGTTTAGAGTCAGGTTATCAAGATATTCTGGAATTCAGGAGTTGCTGGAGGCAAGCTGGATGGCATGGCGTATTCACTAGTATATAGTATTTCTTTTTCGCTGTTTGTTATTGTTTGTTGTTGTACACTCTGATGATGTAATGTAATGTGATGTGATGTAATGTAATAACTGATATAGTTCTTTATTTAAAGATTATTCATTTATCTATTATACGTTGTTCCGCTGCGATTGTGAGATTCTGATATTGTTTTTTGTTTCTTCTTCGTTCTTCTTCTACCCTTTTCTTCTTCTTTAACCATAACATTTCAGTTTTCCGACATTCGATTACTCGGCAGTTGATACAGTGGACGTATTGATGTCGGTTTTCGAGCGTTGAAAAGTCGCAACGTTACATTTGGTATCGGAGCTTATGGTTAAGCGACAACCATGGCTCTGTTGGGTATTACTCATTAGAGATAGAGTCAGCAGTACTCTAGAATGAGTGTGAGTGTAATAATAGATATGAGCGCGTATTTGTTAGTGAAAATAAAATTGTATTATATTGTGATGATTGGTTTGTTGAGTGGTATATGGATTCTAGTCGGTATAGTTCGTACAACTCTATTGATAGGGATCTCTAAACACTGGTACAAAACAATTCGACACGATATTTTTTTAAATTAGGTAAATGAAATAATTTTACCCTGATTATATTTTGTATATAAAGGAAATAATTTTTCAGAATTATTAAAGTGTATATGAATTGATTGTTTGGTTGTTGAATAAGTTAAATAAAAACAACAGCTGTAAAAGAATGAATTGTACAAGCAAATGAACTATAAGTATGAAGTTATAATTAAAATGATTTACACTTGTGAAATAATCTTATATATAAGAAGTGAAATTATATAAGTAAAAGATTTATAGATGTGATTTGTAATCTAAAAACAAAATTCCAAAGGAATATTTGGACATGTTTGAAAGGATTTGCAATTTGGAAAAGATTAAATTCCTTTTTGAGTTTGAAAATGGTTTTCAAAGGTTTGGGAAAATTGTTTTGGAGAAATTAAAGCTCTAAACTTTTTTCGGTCGCTGGAAAATAATTCCGATGATGATTGCAACATCATCGGTGTTCATTTTCGGGTTTCCAAAAGAGGGATTGCTGCCAAATAGTTTTAAATGGAAGTTGTTTGGAAAATTTGAGTTTGGGTTTTGAAATTAAAAGGATAATTGAATTGGTTTCAAAAATGGTTTTGAAAGATTGAAAAGACTCTGGAATGTTATATAAAATGATTGGAATACAATTATTAAATTGAAAAATAAATTGTGGATGAATAAATAAAATTTGCAAGTGCAAGGAAATGAAATTAAAAATCCAAGTTGAAATAAATTTGAGTTGTCATCAAAGACATGTGATTGAAATTTAACAAAAGGAAAGTAAAATAAATTGATTTGGATTAGATAAGCTATTGAAATTGATGAATATAAGTGAAATAAGTTTTGAACTTATAATATGAGTTAATAAATTTAGCTTTGGTAAAAGTTAAATAGAATTGGAATCTGAATTGGATTTATAAGTGGAAATTTAAGTTAAATTAAACAAATAATGTTTGAAATGGAATATAACTTAAGTGATGTTGAATGGGGTTGATTCTGGTATCAAAGTAAAATTAATAAGTGAATTAATGAAATGAAATTCAACTTGAAAGGTTAAATGAATTAGCAATTGAATTAATTAATGGATTGAATATTAATCAATCGAATGTAAAAGAATTGATATGGGATAATGAAGGTAAGTGTAAATTCATTAGAAGCTAATGAAGTTGAGAAATTGAATAATTGAATGGAAGTCAATTTAATATCAACCAATTGGAGTTAAAAAGTGTTAAACCAAATAGAATGTAAATTTAGAAATCTGGTTATGATGGTTATGGTTTGGTTGTTATATGATTGTTAGTTGATTGTATATAATTCATTAAGTGTTAAATGAAAATGAATTAATGAAATGGAAGGCTATAAATCATTGAAATCCAATTGAAAGTTAAGTGAATCTTAAATAGAAATGAATTTGATTTGGAAGTAAACTAATGTGAATGTAAATTAGTGAATATGAACTAATTGAAAAATGAATGAATGAATATTTAAAAAATCCAATGTCAACAAATCAAATGTGATTAGATTGAAAACCAATTCATTGAATAATAATGAGAAGTGAATGCATATTGATTTGATATGGATTTGTTGGATGATAGTTGTTTGGTGGTTGCATTTATTGCTTTTGTTGCATTTGCTATATTGGCATATGTAGTTGTTGTAGTGATATATGTTGTATATTGATGTTACTTTCATATATACATGTTCTCATTTGTTTGATTGAGTGTATAGTAGGTGCGGATGGCGCTTGCTTCGCATTTGGAGCTCGCTTTCGCGCTATATTAGCCGTACATGCTCGCTAATAAAATATATAAGGTACATATCTCGGATTACATATCGTACTTTTACACTTTTTCCCTGGGGGATGCCTCATCACTTGATGAGGTGTATTGTGATATATACACTGTCATATTTTTTCAGATCGAGCCGCGCAAAGGAGACTCTGGCGAATTTTTCCGAAAATTTAAGGCGTTAGAAAATTTTTGAGGAAAATTGGGAAATTTTTGAAACTAAGTTTGGATTTGGAAACTTAGTAAAGTTGTTGAAATAAGTTTAACTATGAATTTTGGAAAAGTTAAACACTTAAGAGATTTGAAAAATCCAATTTGAATGGTTTGCTTTGGAACGTTAATGGATTCTGTAACTTTTTCTTACTTGGTAATTTCGAGGACGAAATTCTTTTAAGGGGGAAGTTTGTAACGACCCAGAATTTCTATCAATTAAAAAATTTGTATATTTAATTGATTTTAAATATTAATAAGTGAAATTAAACAGTCGAATCAATTTTATTTCGAATATCTGGATTTAATTGGACAATTAAATCGATAATTTAATATTTAAAATACAGAAATAATTGGAAATTGGGTTAAATATGATTAAAAATGATTTTTAAAATTTTATTATATCATATTAGAGTTAGAATGATGTTATAGAACTTTTAAAATTGAATTTAAAGTTAATTTGTGAAAATTGAATATTTTAATATTTAATTGACGAGTTAAAATAGCCATTTTTCAAACAGTCTCGGATTTCGACGAAACCAGTTTCATCGAATCCGCAATATGATATTATTGTATGGTTTCAAATTTCGTGTCAATCGGATTTACCGTTTGTCCGAGGCAAGCCAAAACGCATAGAAATTAGTTTAAATCGATTTAATTTAAATTTGATCGTTTATTGCCGTAACTCGCACAGATGATCGAATTAGCCTCCGAAACCTGTTCCATTGTGTTCGGAACGCGGGGTAAACCTTAAAAATGCCAGCCGGCATGCTTCGTTTGGAGTTCGGAAAATTTCGGGTGAATAGTGTTTCGTAGAATTTTCTATAAGGCCACAACATTCACAAATTTGCAAAACAAAAAGCCAAAACCCTAACTTCTATAGCCGGCCGCCACCCTCTAAATCAATGGCCGAAATGTTTCAATCTTCTTCATCATTTTTCTCTTCATCCACGCTATAATTCGAGAAACGTTTAACTGCAATATTGTAGAGGGTGACGAGCTCTTCGAATCTATACGGAGTTGATGGGATAAGGCGCGACGATGGTGGAGATTTCTAGCCGCGTTTGTCTTCGGTTTCAGCATGAAAATCGAGACATAGGCTCGACCGAGCTCGTTCAAACTCAGGGTGAAGATGGAGTAAGGCAGTGGCTTCGAATTGGTGTATCCTGATCGAAGTGGAAGTGCTTGTGGTGGTCGCGGCCTGGAAGAGTTCGAACGTGCTATGGGTTCTAGTACGCGATGTTTTACTGGGAGATGGAAGAAGCAGCGTTCGGCCGAGATTTGCCTCTTGAAAATGTACGGCCAGATTGTATTGCATGTTTTGAAATGAAATAAGAAATTGAAATTATTATTTTATAAATTCGTGTGATATTAAAAATGTTGTAACTCTTTAATACGAGGTCCGTTTTGGACGAAACAAGTTGCGACGGGTTCGTATTGACGAACACTACGCTATGGAGCTAGTTTGGAGTTGTTTGGAGCTAGTGAAAATTTCGGGTAAAATTAAACGCGTGTTTAATTTTATTCGAAATAAAACGCTGAAACTGAATTGAAAGCAAGGTGAGAACTTCTCACTCAATCGAATTATTTCGATTTAAATTTTAAATAGTTATATTTAAAATTTATTGATTTTATGTTTGTAGGATGATTGTTATCTATTGATTGTTGATATAGACATTATACGCCGTTAGTAAGCGGATGTTATTTATTAAAAACATATACCGCGATAATTCCATCTTGATTGGAATTGGTATTATATATGTACTTGGAGTTGATTTTCCCGCATTTTATAGCGGATGAGACCCTATTGCACCGCATAATAGCGGATAATATTTTGTAAATCCTATATACCACGATATTCCGTATTGGAACGGAATTGGTATTGTGCTAACATCTTTGGATGCAGGGAAACAGGTTGGAGGGATCCAACTGGATTCCTCAACTGTATTGATTTATTTACAGATATTGTGATATTTGTTGATTATCATATATTGATATATGATGTCTTTGTTGTCGTGATTGACTATTTGGTGCCGTTGCATCATCGGATCCATTTTTGAAGTTTTAAAAATATGATTTTGATTTTAAAAAGAATTTTAAAGAAATTTTTGAAAGTATACGTTTTATTAAATTTTGAATTGTTAAAATAAATAAACGTTATAATTATTATTATTATAAAAGTCGTATTGTTGGAAAATAGTATTTAAGTATGATTTTGGAGTTATATAAGTTTTAAATAACGTTTTGTAAATTATTAAAAGGATTGTTTATTTAAATTGAGATTTTTGAATTATTATAAACGGTTTATATAAAAGATTTCTAAGATTAATATTTATAAATTAAAGATATAGGAATTGTGAAACGAGTTTTATTAAGTGTTAAAATGAAGTATAAATGGATTTCACAAGTGAATATTTTTTTTATAGATTTATAAATTGTGAAGTTATGAAATGAATAGATGTTGTAAAATAAAAGATTTATGAGTAGTTAACTTATAAATCGGATTTGACATTTTGATTGAGATTTTTGAATAAAGATAAATGTTTTATAGATGAGATTTATAAAATATATATTTTATAAATCAAAATAATGGAATTCTAAAAGGAGTTCTGTTAATGTTGAAAATAAGGTTATAAATAAAATCTTATAAGTAATAAGATTTATAATTTGTGAAGTTTTAAAAGAACGATTTTTGTAAATAAACGGATTATAAGTTCTTAACTTCTAATATGGACTTCTGGTATATAATTGAGTTATATAAATTGAATCGGATAATAAAGGAGATTTATAAATCGAAGTTTTATAAACAGAAATGGGATTTATAAACATTGTTTGTAAATTCGAAATCAATTGAATTTGATAAATCAAACATAAAAGTTATTAAAGGAGATATATTCGTGATTTTGGGCAGCGAATTATCCTTAAAGTTAAATGTTGTAATAATAAGAGTTTGGTTGGGAATTATATTCACGATTTTGGACAGTGAATATATTATTAAATAAAATGGATATGCTTTGGGAAAGTGATATTTTAAATAGAATTAAAACGATTTAAAGATGTTTTAAAATGTATTAAGTGTCGAAACCATAGATTTCAACATTCATTGTTGAAATAGACGTTTACGAGAAATAGAAGGAAATGGTGGACTATAACACTGTTGTTATAGTCAATGATTTCCAAAAGAAAATGTTTTATATAGTATTGGGATTTATATATCTATTTTAAGTTCGAATCCCTATACTAGTGATTTTGGGTTGTCGTAACGATGTTTTACGCAACATTCGTTTTGACCCAAATAAATGTGTTTAAGTGAACGTTTTCCTTAAAGAATAAAATATATACTTGATTTGGATTTACGTATATTGAATATTTCCAAAATGTTGAAAATAAATAGATTGGTGAATTACTTATTATTAAATAAGTATGGAAATGTTTTCTAATATGAAGTGAATGTTTTGAGATTTTATCTTTTAAAGATAAATTAAAAATGAATATTAGAAATCGATTTAAAAATCGTATGTTCATAGATATTTTGGAAATGGAAATTCAATATGGAATTTATAAAAGAAAGGGAAATTTGTTAAAAATAAACGTTGAATTATTTTTGAAGTGTGGAAATTAATTTACGGATTTGGAACGTAAATTTAATAAATCAGTAAGGATTTATTTAATTGGTTTAAATGAACCATTTTGAAATGAAAGTTGTAAGGGTGTAAATTGATTTGAAATTGGTTTTCAAATGGTTGAAGTGTGGAAGATATATATCTTACAAAAATATTTTTGAAAATAAATAATTTGGGAAATTATTTGAAATCGGGTGATGTTGTGAATATTGATTGATAGTTAAATAACCGACTATCAATATTGACCCTAGAATGGCTATTTGTTGTGAATTGGTTGAAATTGAATGCTACACTTATTTTTAAATTATTGCGCTCGTTATTCGGATTACCCATTCCAAATAGTGATACGACGTAATGGATAGTATTGAAGACCGGTGGTGAAGATTGGGTATTTGTGAAACCGATAGGATGACCTATGGATTGTCTCTGCACCGTTAGCTATGGTATGGAGATTTCCTTTGTGATGGGAAATTCGATCGGGATTGTGAATACCCGGATTGCAAGGGCTTCTTTTGAAGTGCCTTCAGCTCTGTTCGAACCCGGAACAAACTTGTATGGTTACGTGTCTGACATTACATTTTGAGATATAAAGCAGATTTCTTTCAAATACATTTCTGTTGGTGGCGGAGAATTTATTCTCTTAGCTTAACACCCTTCTCTGAGACGTACGCGCTTAGAGGTTATGTAGTTGAAGGTTATCAGCGATATATTCCCAATTTGGTAATGTGGCATGCTGAGTGTTGCTGTGTGATGATTATTTATTGATCATTTGTTGATCAAAGCGTGGCTTTGTGAAAAAACGTAGCTTTGTGGACGAGACTTCATCAAACCTCACTCCCCAGAAATGGTCAAAACAGGAATATGCGGCAAGGTTATGAGGGTCGCGCCCTTTAGGGTATGTCATTTCCTTCTGGAAAGGGTGGTATCATGGTATGGAGCCCAGATACTTACTCATGTTGACACACTATATTTATTACTGTGTGATGTTGGTTATCGAGCGCTCGGATAAAGGTCCGAAGGGATGGGGGATGACATATTCGTGTAGTAGTTACCTAGTTACAAAGGTAACCCGACCTTGTGTTGGCAGAGATCTAACCGTAACGTTAGGTTCTCGGGACGTCCCGCCACAGGCGATCCCATTGACAGTAGGAAGTTCCTTAGCCTGACCATTTGTTGGAAATCCAAATAAAACAATACGCATCTTGTACGGTTTTAGTTGTAGAACCTTCCATTTACTTATGGTGGTCACCACTGTTTAGATGGTAACTATAGTAGGCATACGATAATGGTCGTATGTTGGCTAAGATTTATATCCTTACTTTCGAAATGATTTTTCCTACACTATGCACTAGTAATAATATCAAATGTTTCTTTTTAATGTGTATCAAGCATCTTTGACTATCATAAGGAGAAATCTCCTCCGATTCCACGTTTGCATTGTGTGTGTGTGTGCGGGAGGCCTTATGGTAGTTTCATTTTTCAAAAAGCATTGCGAATCTATTTTAAAATTATCCTGTTCTTTGTTTTAAAGATAAACTGTTTTAAGTTCTCACACCAGTCCCATGACTGACCTAGAGTTTATTTTTTTCTTCCTAAAGTCTGGGTGCCCACCAATTTCCACACGGGCAGTCTAGAGTCAGGTTATCAGGATATTCTAGAATTCAGGAGTTGCTGGAGGCAAGCTGGATGGCATGGCGTATTCACTAGTGTATAGTATTTCTTTTCCGCTGTTTGTTATTGTTTGTTGTTGTACACTCTGATGATGTAATGTAATGTGATGTGATGTAATATAATAACTGATATAGTTCTTTGTTTAAAGATTATTTATTTATCTATCATATGTTGTTCCGCTGCGATTATGGGATTCTGATATTGTTTTCTGTTTCTTCTTCTTTCTTCTTCTTTAACCATAACATTTCGGTTTTCCGGCATTCGATTGCTCGGCAGTTGATACAGTGGACGTATTGATGTCGGTTTTCGAGCGTCGAAAAGTCGCAACGTTACACGTAATTAGATACAGGATCAGGCCAACATAGTTCTCCTACTGCAAATAGGACTCATGGAGCCTACGATGCAACAAACAATATGCAATTCTCAAAACTACCCACTTAGGTTTAATCTTAAATTTTAGATTTCCAAAATCTAATTAACTTTACAAAAATTATCTCTTTGCATTTTATTCTCAAATTCTTATTATAAAACATTTGATATATATATATATATATATATATATATATCTTTTATATTCAAACTAGTCCTTCACTTCGGGATCTGAAAACAAAACACCTTTTGAACTTATACCTATATAAAAGCATACAAAACTACATGCTACCAAATATCGAGAGGTTTCTAGCCATAATCAGGCCCCTGGGTCTAGCCATCTGAATAAATAATAGATTGGTGCATCCCACTATTCCAAGAGCGGACTACACTGAGGCTACAGAACATCTGCACCTCCTTTGCCCATGCGTTTCATAGATAATGGGCTACCCGAATCTTTGGTATTTCAAATCACTTTATATCCTAAAGTGGAAAAACCATTTGCACTAATAATTACAATTACGTCAAATCTATATTAATTTCCATTTCCAGATCTTTTCAAAAACCATCTTAAAACCATCGAGTTTAGTCCTCGAAATTCTTTCCGTTTTATAAAATGTTTTTATAAAACTATTCTTTATATAAATCACTTTTATATAATATAATTTTAAAATATTCATTCCAAATATTTTTATTTCTTTAACATTTCATAAACTTCATTTATGAAAACCAACTTTCAAAACAATTCATTAAATTGAAACGAACCAAATATTACCGCCAAACACTTTATAGTCAAATCGCGAAATAAATCACAAGGTGTTAGCCTACAATTATTTCTACCTAGCCCATGCATATGGATAGTTAATTGCTCATAATCTGGTCGAGCACAGTCAACAATCAGTAAATAATAATAGTGCTCATAAACTGGCTGACTTCAATCCAAAAAATCAACTAATGAAATAAACACAATAATAAATGATAATCAACGCTTCATTCTATCAAAAATTTATAACACCTTTTCTTTAATCATGGGTTAAAACAGTTTGATATTTATTTTGGAGCATCCGGGCTTTCCTTTCGGCATGTTCCATTCCTCGCCCAAGTCTCCATAGATCTCACAAATGAAACACATGTACTAGTTGTTTCCGCGCACCCCATTAAGTATATAACTTCTAAATTTTAAAATACTTAATTAACCATCCAAACATATCAAACAAGTAAATCAAACCATTGTTTTAGCAAATAAAGTAAACAAGCATTCACCAAGGGTTTTCAAACAACACTTAAACACTTAAAGTTCCTTCAACTTAGCAATGGTTTTAATGAACTCAAGGAAGAAATAACTCTTTTTGGATTCCACTTCGCCAAATTTTAAGGCAATAAACTTATGATCTAAAGCATACTTTGTACAATGCTTCAAAACGAACCAAAATAAACACGAATTCCTTCTTCCCCCCAAATGTTCGGCCAAGGCTTGATATGGAGGTTGACCGAAAGTATATAGAAGAAGCGGTGTAGCTTTGACCTTGAATTCTCAAAACTAGATCCGAAAAATAGGTCATCTTCTCTCTGATTTTTGACCCTCTTACACCCAAAATTCGAAACAGTTTCTAACTAAAAAATTGTTATACATTCATTCTTCAATTTCAAAGAAAGAATCACTTGATTGCAAATTATTTTCAGTGAGATATGATTGATTGAAGAAGTGGTATTATCGGATTGACAAAAAATAATGCCCAAAAATGCACTTCAAAGAGGTGGAATTTTGAAAGAGCTAAGATCGAAAATAGGAGAAGTGCCAAGCATAAAAGTTATATCCATTGGAATTTTAAATGTTTTTATAAAAAGAATTACTTTATTTGGATCTAATTTTGGAGAAATTATGCTCGAATGAAAAAGAGGTATTTTCAGCCTTTAAAACTCGGCTCGAAAATACTCTGGAAAGAATGGAGATTTGAGCTTAGCTAATCTTATAATGAGAAGAGGTTATCAACTAGAAAGTTGTAGCCAATGAAATTTTGAATGATTTGAAAAAATAATTTCACAACTTCATTCAGATGTGAAGGAGATATGGTGGAATGAAGAAGAGGCAATAGGAGATGTATTTATAGCCAAGGTTCTTCTCCAAAATATCATGATATTTTGGCCACCCTACATCACCACTCCATCACCACTCTTATGTTTGCTTTAATTGCTAAAATGACTCCCTCCATGTGTGTGTACTTGGTGTGTAAGAAGGTTGACATTGAGTTTGCTTAAGTGGTGGGGATGTAACAAATATCTTAGAAATTTGTATATTTACTTTAAGTAAATTCATAAATGTTAATGATAAATTCTTATGTATAGGTTCATGTGAATACGACATGTATACGAATGTTATATATATGTGCACAAGAGAACAAACAATGTTGCGATCACTTCGAACAACTTTCGTTCAATAAACTGTTGAAAACCGAGAAACCGATTATCAGTCACATTTTCACTTCTTGGTTAATATACATATATTTGTAATAAAAATTTGAAAATTATTTTCTTATCATTTTAAATGAATTAAAATGATCATATTTGAAATATAAAACCATATAAATTAATATTAATAATTATTTACAATAATTACTATTAAACCGATAAAGCGATATCGATTTTTTCTTATATTTTCAAATCAAATATATATCTTTATAAAACTATTATAAATAATTTATTATCACTATATAACTATTTAAAATGAATTATTATCATTTAAAAAAATTATTTGAATAATTATAATAATTATTAAATCATTAAATCTTCATATAAAATCATTAATCAATTATTAAATTTAAGGGCTCACTGATGATGTCATAAACATATTTTATTTTCAGAAATAAAATAATTGATTTTATTTTATATTCTTGTTTAATTATAAAAATAAGTGTATGTATCCAACCGTGCGAGACGTTTTATGATTATAGTGCTATTTATCGATAAAACACTTTTCCATCATTTTATCGATATTCCTCCAAAGCAAATATTTTTGTAAATACTTATTACCATTATTATTTACAGGTAAACAGGCACAAGGAAGAAGTTGTAAAAAAAATTAGTCTCAGGGACAACAAGTTTGTTTTTTAGTCTGAAGGACACTTTTTAGTGTAAAGTAAAAATGATAGTTACAACTATCATTCTGTGATTTACACTAAAAAGTGTCCTTCAGCCTAAAAAACAAACTTCTTGTCCGTGAAACGAAATTTTTCTCTAACTTTTTCCTTGAGCCTAAAATTCCCTATTATTTATTGTCCAAGGCTTCATAATCTATGTTTTGAAAAGCTTATATTTGAATATTTTAAAAATAAATATAATTTATCAAATTGATAAATTTGCGGGTCGTTGCAAAAAAAATTCTAGTTTTTCCAAATTAATATTTTATATATCGTTATTTCACAGAACTTCAATAATCTTTGTTAACAATTGTGATAAATTTGGTGTCATATTTTAATTTGAACATAAACTTTACGAAATTTCCCAAACTCATAATGGGACTATTAAATAAAATTAACAAATTTGTATTTAGTGAATAAGAAGAAAAAATGGAAATAAACAATAGTTTAAATAGAATACTAATAAAATTTAAATCGGTGGAGAAAAAGTCGGTCATGAAATAGGAGTGAGATTATAATAAATGCAAATTTTCAAAATAATTAAAAAAAATTATGAAAATCATAAAGTAATTTTGTAATTAATATGTATTTTAAAATATATGGAATAATAAAAGATAACATTTAAAAAAACTCATTGTTAGTTAAAAATTTCTGCATGTTATTATGTTCATGTACCAATTTTAACAATTTTACTAAATAGCATTTTAAAACCATTTTAATGACAAAAATACTATATGTATAAATTTTTTAGATAAGCATATTCGAAAATAATTTTATATTCATAATTATTTTTATGACTAATTTTTATGTACACGTGCATCACAAGTGCTGATACACTTATAATCACTACAACAAAACAGGCATTTTACAACGGGCAATGCCCGTTGTAATATGCATTTCGCAACGGGCATGCGCCCGTTGTATTAGGCCTAGTTGTAATAGGTCGACCGTATTTTACAACGGGCAATGCCCGTTGTAATACATATTTTTACAACGGGCAATGCCCGTTGTAATACATGATATTGCAACGGTTTCTGACCGTTGCAAAATAAATGCAAATTTAAAAAAAAAATTACAGCACAGATTTTGAATTCAAACGAATATTTTATTCAAACAAATATTTATTACAATTTTTAAATAGTACAAATTCAAACTCTCACTATTCACTATACAATTTTGATACAAATTTCATTACATCACTATTTTACATTCAGAACCTCACTACATATCACTCACACTCGTATTGTTATCTTCAACTTCTTTCCAGTTAGAATCCAGCATCTGAGCAATCTGCAAAAATATTTACCAACGCAGTAAAATTGAAAAAGAAATATTTTTGCAATATAAAATAAAATGTGAATTTTTTGAAAAGAATATTTGCCTCAGTTATTTGGGTTGTTCGTCATCATTTAAATTTGAATTCATCATACACGAACAACTTGTGACATACACAGTGTATCACTGTATATGCCACAAGGCCGTGCACACCGATATACACTTGATAATGCTACAGGGACAAGTGAGCACAGGTCAAACCCAAATGCAAAGCCGGGTTCAACTCACGTGCAATATATTTAAAATCACGACACAAGCACAAGGTCAAACCCGAGTTTTAAAACTGGGTTCAACACAAGGCAACATGAAGAATGCAAAGCTTCGACAAATCAAATCAGTGGCACAGCAATGCAAGTGAAGATGACACAGTAACAAGTGCATCATGATACAACATACAAACAAGCACACGAGCTGTGCTAATAGCTCTTTATTCAATCTATACGACTAATTAAGGATACTTAAAGGTTTAACCTGCATTTTTTTTAATGTTCATACAGCATCTAACAGCTTTTTGTTTCTCTTAAAAGTATACACTAGCACAAATCATACAAAAAGCTTTCTGAATTTGAGACGACAGTACTAATTTATATTAGCATGGATGGATATTCATAAGAAAAAGTTTGTATAAACATTTTCAAGCATCTAGTTTTCTGGTGATGTAAGCCATGAAATTCTTTGCTAATCTTTCAAACAATCACTTGTCCAGTATGCAACCCAAACATCTTCAATACCAATCTAACAAGTTAAAATTATACAGTAAATGTTTATCATTCAGGACCAAATAACCAACAAACGCTCAAAACCAAGTAATCATAAGTAATTATACAACAACCATGCATATGATCCAAAATAACACGTTCAACTAAGAGCATAGCTTCAAACAGCATACCTTTTCGGCCAAAGGGTAATAAAATAATTTGTTAGGCTTTAAAGATCATAAGACTAGCAAGCTGACCTGGGGTTGATTTCTCATGGGAGTAAAACCTTAAATGAATGAACTGAAAGTACTTTGAAAGTGAACCAAGCTGCAAACCAATTATAAACAAAAGAGGCGTTTCTCATAATTAAACAACAGAATGGTTGGATTTGTGTTAGTTTTCCATCGACAAATAATTGAAAGGTTGGTTGTGTAAATATGACACTCTAAACAAAATATATTTGTTGTTACAGTAATCGTTGTTGAATCTTATGCGACTGTAAACAAAATATGACACAAAACTGCATCAGTACAATATATGAGAAGAAGTTCAAGCTTTGTTATTCAGTTGGAAGACGAATATAAATAACAATAACCAATATCAAATTCCAATAACTGGTTTAAAAAAAAAATCATTTCTCTGTTAAAACAAAAAATGCCTGAAATATTTTGTATGTTCATTGAATATTTATGAAATATGATATCAATCTTTATGACTATTCTATTCCTTCATTTTTAATGATATCAATCCTAGCTCAAACATCAAACTGAAGCCTCTAATTTAAAGTTTATAACTCCTACCTATATATTAATCATTAAACTAATGTACATAAGAATAACATTGATAATTACCTCCTAAACTTCTTCTTGACAGTCATATTACAGATATAAGGGCAATTTTTAGGGGGCAAAGGCGTAGGAGGAGCAGCATTTGCTCCTCTAGCATCAAAAGAAATCTCAGCAGTACACACCAACTCCTCCTCTTCCATATCCACCCCTTTATAAAACCCAACAAGCATCACGGTAACAACTGGTCAAGTAAATAACAATGATCAAGGCAAAGCAATCAGGTCTCAAACAAGTTCAAATGAACAACTGGTCAAGTAAATAACAATGCTCAAGGCAAAAACAAAAATTGGTCACTGTAACATGAACAAGTAACCAAGCTTCAGACCAGAAAGCATGATATTCAATGCTCAGAATCAGGTGATGTTCAGAATCAAATAAAGTCACAGGGGAGTTCAATATCGTTGTCAAACCCGAGTATTTTAAAACCGAAGTCAGGTGATGATAAATGATCGAAGCCGTGACTCGAACAAGTCAAAACAAGAAATTCACGGAGCAGTAAATTCAAGCCTAGGCAATCACGAAATAATACAAAGCCGTGCAAACCAAGAAATCAAGTATATACGTTTATGAACAAGTCAAGAATATCTCAAGCATCGAAACGAAAACCAGCGGCCAGAGCAATTCCATTGACAAATTCAAACACGAATATACAAACGAAAACTCAGGGGATCGAACCATATAAAAACCAAACTATCATCATCGGCATAGATCAAGGAGTTCGCAATACAGAAATCAAGCAATTGCAAGCAATAAAAAGAACATACCAAATTCGAACACGAACTCCATCGAAGCAGCCGCAGTAAGATACAAGGAAACAATCGATCGAAGCAACTCACGATTATCCACGCGATCGAACAACAGTAGGCGCTTCGCAAAGCCTTAATTTTGGATCAGAGAAAGGAACGAAGTCCCCAATTTTTCAAGCCCTAATTTCAGAAAGAAGAAAACAACGGCCGCCATTTTCTTTTACTCAAGAATTATAAAAAGGGATCGGGTCTAGAAAGAGATAGAAGGGCCGGCCGGATTTGTTAAGGACAAAAGGGTTAAGGGTGTTAAAAAATAAAAAGGGGTTTAGTTAAAAATATTACAGTAAAATACTGAATATTAAATGTAATTACTAATGCATTTGAAACTAAAAAGGGCATTAGTTTCTAAAAATTTTACAGTAAAATTTATATTTCTCAAATTCTGAATTATTTTAATATTTTGAAATTTTAAATATTTTATAAAATTTTAATCTCTTTATTTTATAATTTTATGAAAATTTCAAATTTTTGTTTATAAATTTTACAAATGTTTTTAAGTTTATTTTACAAAATTTCCAAATTTTAAATTATTTGAAATATTAAATATTCTAAGATTTTGGAAACTTTCTAAAATTTTAAGTTATCTTAAAATTTTACTTTTTTATTCTTGAATTTGATGAAAATTTCAAATGTGTTTATGAATTTAGTTTAGAATTTTACTAATTTAATTATCTAATATTGAATATTAAATACTGAATATTAAATGTAATTACTAAATAATTGAATATTAAGTATAATAATTAAATATTAAGTGTAATTAATAAATATAATAATAATTTACTAATTATTAACAATTAATTATAATAAATTATTAAATATAAAAAATAATGATTGTTAAAAATATTACTTCTTTATTATTAAATATTACTTACTAATTATTGATTATTAAATATTAAATATTACTCTTAATTATTAATTATTGAGTAATAATATTTAATTACTAATCATTTATAAATTAATATTTAATAATTAAATATTTATTATTATTCATTTATTGTTGATTAACTAATATATGCAATAGGGCATATATTACAACGGCTTAAATATTTTGTAAAATACTCTATTAACTAATTAAATATTTATTATTATTCATTTATTGTTGATTAACTAATATATGCAATAGGGCATATATTACATATATTAATTTGTAAAATAATAAACTGTATTATTCAGAATAACAAATAAATGAATAATAATAAATAATAATAATATATGCAATAGGGCATATATTACAACGGTCCTGAATGGACCGTTGTAATAGAGATCTATCACAACGGGCAGCAAATGCCCGTTGTAAAAAGGGGCATCTATTACAACGGTCCTGAATGGACCGTTGTAAAAAGAGTGTTGTATAGGCATATATTACAACGGTCCTGAAAGGACCGTTGTAATAGCTATCTATTACAACGGGCAGCAACTGCCCGTTGTAAAAAGGGGCATCTATTACAACGGTCCTGAATCGACCGTTGTAATAGCCCTCTATTACAACGGGCAGCAAATGCCCGTTGTAAAAAGGGCGTTGTAATAGGGCATTTTTGTTGTAGTGAATAATTGTGGTATACCTTTGGTATTATATTTTTATTTGAAAGCATTAAAAGGTCATGATTTTGAATCTCATATTGACAAAAACATATCTCTAACTTTTATTGAAAATTTTGAGATATGAATAGGGTCACGGTTCCGAATCCAACCCATTGTTTTAGATAACCCGCCTCGATACTCGTCTCGAGGAGTGTCTAAAGGTAATAAAACGCCTTGAGTTTAAAAAAGATTTTTACCTTTGAGGCTCACGCCTCAACTTCGTTAGGCATATGAAATATACAAAACGTAGGCTTCACACTCATCAAACTACAAAGGCATGCAACCTTACAATTTTTCTATATTTCATTTTCAATATCACATGATTACGTATGATTGTTTTTGAAACAACGATCGAGAGTTACGTAAAGGATTCTGCCAATTCCTATTTAGAGGAAATTTTTTCTAAATTATCATCATCTAACCTCTAATTATGGATCGATTTAAATTGGTACAAAGAAAAAGAAATAAAATAATAACTTAACTGACATGATTTCGTAATGCTCGTAATCGAAATTGATTCCATTAGAACTGACCAATGATCACTATCAAAAATCTTATTATTATTTTTAAAGATAAGTAGGGCGAGGAAGAAAAAATTCATACCATTGCAAAACGGAATAAGAATCATTCAAAGAACGGAATCATACATACATACATGCATGCATGCACGTGTGTGTAATCAAATGCTTAAATTTAATTTATTTACAATTTTAATTATTTAGACTTTTATGAATAAATAATAGTGAATGGTTAGGACTAAACTCTTTGAATTTAAGTATTTCAATTGTTATTAATTTACGGTTTTATATGATTAATTGTTAACTTTTATTTATTAATCAAAAATTTATAATAACAAAGCTAAAGTAACTTACACCTCAATGTGTACCCAAAAAACTTATACATCAACCTTTAACAAAGTTTGTATTTTTTATACATTCAATTTATTGATGTTTTCCCTTTTTGTATTTCAAATAGCATAAGATGTATCTTTTATGCATTCTTTTACGTTCATGAATAACGTTTCCCACGCATTTGTGAATAACAATTCTCCGTATAGTTAGATCTATATCAATGATAAATTAAAATATACATTTTGTTCGTATAATATTTTCTAAATTAGAAAGGCAAAAATAGATAGATTATTGTTTCCTTCTTTTAAGAAGGTATTTTTACGCATGTGAATGGAATGTGGCCAAGATATTTGCAAGTGCAAATACATATGTACTTTAAGATTTTCATCTTCTCATTCCATTTCATATTTTTAATTACCGTACATGCGTTTGAAGGAAAAACAATCATGCACAAACAAAGTAATAACGTTAGCGTCGCCATATTTCACGGTTAAGTGAAGTACTTTGGTCATTCACAAAACCATTTGAACCGTTCACAAAATAGTCTTTATAGTATTTATATAGGATCTTGTTTAAAAAATTCCCGATATGGGACTTATATTTTCAACAAAAACATTAATAAGCTAAAACATAATATAATACCGTTACATAAAACATTCTAATTAGAACAAAACAGAACAAAACATAATACACTACGTCGAATAAAACCGGCATAGGTTAACACACTTCAGCGAATAAAACGAACATAAACAAAAATACCACATTGAATAGAACATGTAAATAGCCTTTTCCACGTCGTTTTTACATCTAGCAACAATAGTAAGCTTCTAGTTGAACTTTGATTGAACAATTAATGCTACGACATGTGCATTGATATTCATAAATTGATAACGATGTTCATTTTGATTTTACATTTTTGGGTTTGGAATGGTAGAATGTTGGGATTGTAAAAACTGAGATGTGCAAATGAAAAATGAGTGAAGTGAGAAGAAATATGGAAGGTCAAAATAAGTGTATTGCTAAAAGCATCCAAAAAGTGCTGATTAATGTTATTTTTAAAAAGCATTATACCTAATCACCGTACATGATATTTCATACCCATCGAATAAACTAAATACACTATCATTTCATATAACCCTAATTTTTCTTCTTTTCTTCATCATCGTCTTCAGTAAAGCGGTTTTCCTCGTTTCGCAGCAATGAGAAAGTCAATACCAAAGTCACCAAGAAAAATCAAGTATCTCAATAAAACACTAATGGTCATTTCTACATACCAAATATATATATATATATATATATATATATATATATATATATATATATATATATACACACACACACACACACACACACACACACATACATATATTGAACAAACCCTAAAGAACAAATATGCATTGCAAAATAACGTGATGAAGTTGGATATTAAAGTTTTAGGTTTTAGAGGCGATGAAAAAGAAAACACACGCGCTGATAGAAAAAAGATATTTGGCTCGAAGACTAATGACTTAGCGGAGAGGAAAAAAAGGTAGTAGTCAGCGATTTTCTGGGTGCTTTTAGCCGCACACAAATTATATATAGACTTAATATTTTGAATATCGAAAACTCCCTGTTGGGGTAGGGGAGAGTATTAATGTGTCGCATAAACATTTTGCACAAGCCTACTTAGTGGGGAATATTTGTTGCTCCAAGTAAATATTGTAGTATTTTCCAAACTACAACTATATAGCCAACTATGTAGCCAAAGGTGGATGCACTGATATGTTTATGTTGTATAACAACTACTCAAACTAGTCAAAATATTTTTCTTCCACAAAAAATTGCTTAACAAACTGCATTCCTGCTTAAAATACTGCAAGATCGTAATTTTGTCACACATCAGTAGGCAAACCCATACATGGTCAGTAAATGAACTATTATATTTGAGGAACTGGGATCAGGTCCTTCGATACGGTACACGCTGTACTTCATGATTATATTAGGCATACTGACGGACAATGAGATGTGAGTGCTCCACGTACAAACTAACTCATTTGATACTTGGTGCATGTCAGCTACTTAGCATTTCCTATTTCTTACTGTTTTCATTTACTACGGCCTGAAAGACTGTTTTGCATGCACCACTGGAGGGGAAAAAAAAAAAGAAAAAAAAAAAACCTTAATTTAGGTTTCTGTTGTAGAACGATACAGTTTGATGAATTATTTCTATGGTTTGATAGTTTGAACGTTTATATATCAAAGAATCGTGCAGCTTGTTTTCCTTTACTTTATTATTATTTTAAACTTTGCCTATTATTAGTGTATTAGTGTAATGCTAAGGTAAATGCGGTTTGCACCAGGGGTTACTACGGTGCAAATCGGTCGGTGATTGTCCACCGACCGATCCTTTCTTGGCTTCGGTCGGCGGATAATCGTGGTCGGTGGTTAACTGCCGATCGATTTGCACCGCGGTAGCTTCTAACGCAAACTGAGGTGCTCTTAGCAACTCAGTAGATCATTGTCTTTTTTGTAATATGTACGTAGCATAATAATATAATCTGACATTGAGTAACTATGATGCACACTTTCAATTTTGATTGCAAGGGTTTTTCCCTAGTTTATATGTATAGGGCTTTTCTCTGGTTTATATGTATAGGTTCTGTTCTTTTAATAATGTTTCCTTGAAAAACTATGGCCAAGTGCAATAGAACCATGGCTTGATTATTCAAACAGAATTAAACATGAAGCCAAATTCAAGATTTAAACTGTGGCCAAGTGCAACCAAATAAGTAATGCATACAACAGTTTTATTGTCAAATTCCATATTACACAGTTGAAATGAAATTACAATCAAAAGTTAAAATATAAATAACAAAAGAATTCCAATTATCTTATTGCACTCGAATGCTCAACCCTTAATCCATATCATAACATATCTTGTTAAACACATCAACATGCTCCTCAAACAAAGCCATGAACATTTCAACTCCACCCTTTTCCTTGCATGATGGCACAAACACCATCAACCCCTCCACGGGCAGATTCGGTGGCAAGAATGAACAAGGCCCGCCGCTCCCAAAGTCAAGATCATGAAAGTTGAACCTCAACCAACTATCAACCTCCAAATTAGGGCACAATACGCTCCCACTCTCCGGCGCTGATTCTTCCAACTTTCGATATCCACTCTTCATCAATTCCCCATAGTCGATGAACGACTTGAAGTACCCATCGTCGATCCTACGCACTTCGTCTCTTACCATTTTGACGACTTGTGCATGGCTCGAGTGCACAAGTTTTCCTACCTGTGCGCTAGGGTTTGCCCACAGAACCAAGTTGCCAAAAAACTGCATCGGGATGCTCGGGTTCATCCTAGCTCTGCCATTCACAGCTATCCGGACTTTTGTATGCTCGTCCTCGGCTAATTCTCTTGCGATCGTTATCTTCTTCCATAGATGGGCGAGCAGGCATTCAAACGTGGAGCTGCGTTCAGGGACTTTGGACTTCAGTGTCGTGATGAAGTTCGAGGAGTAGCGAACTACGAAGTTTACAATCGAAGAGTCAGACGAGTATTTTGTGATTTTCTCCTCAGTTTTGGATTTGAACTCCTGATGGTCGAACTCACAAAATGGAGGGTTTCTAGGGATGGTGATTGAAGATCGATCGTGGAAAGGAAGAGGGCTCGCGGTGATGGAGTTACGGACGGTTTCAGACCATGCAACGAGGAACTGAGACATAGATTGACCATCCGCAACGCGATGTTGGGAGGTGACTCCGATAACTAGGCCACCACATGTGTATCGGTTGAGTTGAACTTGGAGAAGTTCCACGACACCTATATAAAATGACTTATCGTTTTGTTAATATATGGATAAACCAAACATTGTTTGACATCTTGTAAAAGCTGAACTAGATTATTCAGAAGAAGAAGAAAAAGTAGGAAGATGCTTACCTTCAATTGGTGGGTGCAGTTTCGCCAGCTCTGTCGTGGCCTCGAGTGGCAATTTCTCGTATAAACTCGAACCGACCGTGGTTTCGATGAACCTAACTCCAGCATTGTTCAAATCGAAACATTGCTTCCCATCACTATCATACACCATTCGCCCCGAAAGATGGGGGTAGTTAACCAAAACTTTAGCAAGGCCATCCTTAAGATCCTTATTTGAGGGCATAGGAGCACGAAACGCATATAATGTAGGAACATGAAGGTCCATGGCTGCTAGATCAAACACGGTTAATGGCACTATAGTTTGGGATAAAGGATGAGGAGGATAAGACGAGCATTGCTTCAAGATTGTGTTGTTTGTGATTTCAATAGCCATTTTTTTTTTTTTTTCTGAAATGTAAAGTATGTAATATATGTACGTAGACTGTAAATGCGATGAAGATATAAATGGTTTGATGAATATATATAGAGGTGCCGGATAGTGGATTAAAGCCAAGAAAAGTAACTACATGGGTTGGTACGCCCATAGATAGAAGGAGCAATACGCCAATCTAATTTGACCATAGAACTCTTCTTTGTCAAAGGGATCTTCATTTTCGGAAAATGATGAATGTAAATGATGGAGAGAATGAAGTGCGCGTGGCCCTACTCCCAACTAATAATTGGATTGAACACATGAACGATGTTTAAGTTATTTGGTTGCCTTTTAACAAATGTAATCTTTCAGTATTTGGTTTTAAAAAAATGCAAGTTGGTAAATAAATATTTGTACTTCATTTTCCATTGACCACGTTTGAAACACAACGACATAAAATTTAAAAGAAAAAGTAGCTGTCTCTAGTCATTCTGTTAAATCAATAAAGAACTGATTACCTCTTTTATGTGAAAATATGTTTTCTCATTTGTGTCCTTGGATTATTCAAACAATGCAATTTCTACACTAAAAACATGAAAACCGTTTGGTTTTTGTTAAGTCTACTCATAAAAAAGACCTTAAATAAGTTCTTCCTTTGTTCTTTAATTTTTTCTTTCTTTTTCTTTTTCCTTTTTTAATTATTAAAAAAGGAAAACTCAAAATAGATCCCTTGTATAACATAAATTCATAGCTGAACAGTATTGAACCATTGTAGCAAGCTTGAGATTTGATTTTTCAACTTAATAATAAACAACCTAACACTTGTATCATTGACAAGAAAGTTTTTGGTTGGTTCCTACCAGTTAAGTTTGAAATTAACATGATACACGTAAAAGTTGACTCGTTTTATAGCTTTTAGACCCGAGCCATAGTTATGCCATTTTGAGTGCAAATTTTCTTGACTTGAATAAACACAAATTAAAATTGAAGAGGTTCATTGATATTTTTGTTTGTATAAAAACGCTGTACTAAGTAAAACTTTCTATTTTAATGATAAAGTCATAAATTTATACCTTATCTATCATGGCCCATGATCATTACTCATTTTTCCGGATATTCATGCGTCAAAATTATTTACTCATATACAAATTCAGTATATACCTTGCTAGAAAGAACACATGTCTACTTGATTTTCTTTTTTAAATTAGAATATTTTTCAGGGTAAATTGTAATTATAAAGTTAGGTTAACGCATAATGAACGGAAGAGAAAAGTGGAGCATTTATATTTCCAAATTAAGATTCTCTATAATTGGACCATGATAGATGGATGATCGTTTTCCTCTATTGCTTGACAGCAAGAAATCTCACTTTCTAATACCCGATAATCACTAATGGACCATGTTTCTTAGAACATCCGGATGCATTTTGGTACCAGTTTGCGAAGCTAAGGGCATCGTTTGGTTTAAAAATGAATTTTGTGTTTTCCGTTTTCAACCGTCTATTTCAGAATGCACGAAAGAGACAGAAGAATTGAAAAACAATCGACACGATAAATGATTTTAACATACATGATTGAATATATTTTTTTATTGTTATTCGTCAATATCAATAGCTATTTTCATCTTACCAATTCTCCCTTTGTTATGATGACTATGATTCTTCAATTTATCATTCTCTCTCGCGTCATGGCCTGAATATTGAAAATGCAAAATAGAAAATGTATTTTCTAGTCAGACAGTCCCCTAGTTTTTATTTTTTATTTTATTTTTCGTTCGCAAAACTAAGTTGGTAAATCAAGATAATAGCATGTGATAGATTTGATCAACAATTTTGTAAATTTAGCTAATGATCAGTTAGTTGCATAGTGATCTTACATGCTTAAGAAGCACGCTGAAAAATAACTGGTTGAACCAAGCTATATCATGTACAGTAACTGTTGAATACAAAGAACTGTTTCAGTAGATTAAATACAAATGTAAGTTATATAATCACTGTAACTGATTTAACTTTGGTTCGATAATATCTAATGGACAAAGAGAATGCAACCTTCGAAACGTCCTGATCAAACCACACGTCTTCCCACTAACCCAATACATCAAAATTTCATTACTTGTTTCTATTTATTCAACGTTCAACAACGCAACCTTCTAAACGTTTGACATCTGCTCCACTCCTAAGGTTTTCACAGAAATGCCCATCAATGGAAACCTCTACCAAATTGCTGAAGCTGGTCTTGTAATTATGGAAGTAGAAAGTGAATCTTGGACGATTCCTATGTTAAGAGAGGTGCTTCAGAGTTACTTTCTTGATGTAGGCTTCTGCATCTTCGTTTTTGGTTAACTGTCATGATCGAAAAGCGAGGATGCAAAACTTTTACATGGGATTAAAGATTGAAGGAACTCTTGTTGTTTGGAGTACAGATAAATTTCCGACAGCACCTGCCCATTGACGATCGTTGGAAGCCGTATGAAGCCGTCGAAAATATCCGCTGCAAACAAATCCGTCGATGAATAGAATTTTCGATGGCTCATGACAGACCCCGTTGCCTATTTCCTGACGGCTGCCGACAACCGTCGGAAGACACGTGGACGATCACGTTGTGAGCCGAAAGCCGTCGGAAAATCGCCGTCTTCTGCCGTCGAAAACCGTTGGAAATTTTTGACCTATAAGCCGTTAGGATCCGTCGGAAAACCTGAGTCTGCTTTTCAATATTTCTGTCGCTTTTTCGCCTTCCATCCACGATCCATAAACACAATATATTCCACCTAACAAGCATATATTCAACTCAGATATTCAATATGAAATCAAACCATACAAACATAATCAAATATCATAATGAAATAATTCAAGCATAATTCATATAAAATCAAAGCAAACTTCGCTACCATAACTTACATACATCTAATTGTACAATATATATATATATATATATTTCACCAACTTCTCACCATCAATTTCCAAATGTCAGAATTACTACCATCAAATGTATCATCAAACAACATACACAACATTTCAAATCCAACTCAATATATCATCAAAACTTACTAAACAATGACACACAAAAAATATCTACTACTCCGGTCAATCAGCTCCAGAACCTCCCAAACCAGCCCAGAATGGAAAACGGCCACTATACCACTGCATGTACTCTGCAATACGCTGATCCAGCAGCTTTGTCATCTCGATGACCTGACGACGGTTCTACTCTTCCAACTGTGCCACCCTAGCTCTCAACTCTTAGATCTCTGCTAGATTGATATCAGCTCTGACCGTTTAGCTGACACTCCTTTGTCTGCTGGTCAACAACACTTGTTTAATTTAGTCTATAATCTTACTAACATAATGTGTTAATTGTAATATCTATAAATTTATTACTAAAACTAAAGCAATATAAAGTTCTTTAGAACTAAAAGATTATTAAATTGTTATATCTTAATATATTATTCATTACCACTTGATTGCCAAAGTTGTAGCGCTTTTTCCGTGACGGTGGATCCATAACTGACTCAAAAATAACGTCATTCTTATCCGTCATCAGCTGCTCTCGAACGGTATCCTCCAGGAGTATCTGGCGTTGTTCCATAAACTTTGCCTTCATGAACAAATAAAAATGCAGTTAAAATTAATATCATGATATCTTAATTCATTATACATTAACAATTAAAACAACTACTAATGGTACATAAACTCAAATATGCTTACATGGCTCTTTCTCGATTTATCGTCATGTCATGCGTACGAAACTGTCTCGTCCTGATTTACATGCTCGACGGCATTAGTACGAATAAACACATCCATATACGACAAGAGACCCTGCGCCTTAACTTCCTGAAATTGATTATTATGTACTGTTATTGTATATTCAAAATTATATAGCACAATGGCTATTTACAATTCACATTTATAAATTTACCAACTCCTGACGATATTGCTAAAACGACTTTGACCCCCTCGATGAGCGATGAAATTTTTGTTCCTATTTGCAAAGTTTCTTTCCGACTCTGCCTGTACGTTTAAACTTAATACATTATCTACTTATCAAATATTTTCTGATATTTAGGTATCAATCAAATAATTAATAAAAGTTTAGTACACTTACCTTCGCCTCGTCACTATCCTAATGTGCCAACCACCTTTCCCACACACTCGTCCCCATCCAGTTTGACTTCTGCCATTTATGCTTCACTGTCAACATATAATCCCTTTAGTTCTTCCTTATTTTCTGCATCCAGTAATGTCATACTAGCTGCAAGTCATCTGATTGTATGGCCACTGCGACTTGCATTTCATGATAAACAAGCAACTAAAAATTAAACAATAAATAGTGGACAATAAATAAGCGACAATAAATATGAAGAATGGAAAACAAAAAATTATACTTACAATGAAATCCTGTCAAATACACTGTAGGATGTGAGGAGGGATATTATCCTACTTCGGCCAACAAGCCGACATCCTAATCTTGTACGACTCTCTCGAAAATGATAGAACTACAGCAGATGGCTGTAACTTAAACCTCCTGTGTTAAATATGATAAAGATTAGTATATCGTGCACAAAATATTTAAGATGCTGAAAAAAGTTTAATACTTATCCCTCCATTCTAGGTATTAGAGACACAACAGGTCAATGTGGCGGTTGCGGTGGACCACTGTCATCGCCTCCTGAAGAACTCATCCTTCTGGACGACATGATACCTGTCACTGACACATCATTTTAAAAGAGAACAATAACATGATAATGAAATATTTTTATAGTTAAATGACATAAATGATGTAAGGCACATAAAGTGCAATGTATACCTGATTCAGATTGGGTCTTATATTCCAACGATAGGCAGAATACATTACATTTTTAACATAAATTGCTAGATAAATGACAGAAATCGTAATGACATAAAATATGTAAATGACGATAAGCAGATTCGGTTTCATAAATGACTTAAATTACATAACTAGCAAAATAAACCTCATCAATTCATCAATTTTGTAATACACCAAGAATTCAACATAAGTACATCAATTACATAATCTCATCAATTACATCAATTGCATAATTACATAACTAGAAAAATAAATCTCATCATTTACATTAATCCTCATTGTCTTCTAATTCAGATTCGGTCTTATATTCTACATTATTTTCCTCCCTACCCTTGAATACTTCTACCAAAACGTTTGATCATCAATAAGAGGTTCAAAATCAGTACGACCATCTGTAATTATTATTTCATTGCTTTGCTCAAGATCTACTTGATAAGCTTGTTCGTCTGGAATATTCTTCACATCAAACATAAATTTTGCCTTTGTTTTAAAAACCGCCGACCAATCTGTTTTATCTCTTTTTAGAGATGGATAATGAGCGTAATAAACTTACAATGCTTATTTGGCTACTACAAAAGAATCGTACTTGTGATAATGCGATGTGTGCTCTATTTCATTAATATTATAATCTTTGTACACATTAATTCCAAAACCTAAAACATCGCTAAACCTATTGCATCTAAATAGAAACACCTCCTCCGTGGGTCGTGAGAAATATGTCGGTTGTAAAATTTGTGTTAAAACGCCATAAAAATCATTTATGTGATTTTCTGAATCATCACTACCTTTAACAAATACACTTATATTATTAGTTATTTTTTTGCACCATATTCTTTGGTGTTAAATTTATATCCATTGACGAAATATATTAGATATGTCTTGATATTTCTTTTTGGTCCCAACGCAAGATGTTTCCAACCTTCGTTAACCACACAATTTCTCGGTTCATAAACGTACTTTGAAAACCAATCAGAAAATTCATTACTGAGATTTCCGTGCGGATTTTCACTTTCATAAATACTGCATATATGAATAAAATATTGCATTAAATTCTGCACGCGCATGCATTATGAAAATGAATAAATCATAAATTATTATTTCAGATTACCTAACAAATAGTGTAACCTCGGCATAATTTAGAAGAATATAAGTGCGTACTACATGAAGATCTCTATCGTGTAACCATACTTCTATACATTTTCCAAAAGGTCAACCATGTTTTCTAAAAATAGATAACATTGTTTGAGATGACTCTTATTTGTTGCCTTCGTCATTACGAGGAACACTTTGAAATGATATGTTCATATGGTCATTGAAATAGTAAGAGAAAGAGAATGAAGCTTCTTCTTCGATGTAAGATTTACATATCAAACCTTCAACTCGTGCTTTTTCCATTACTTTTTGCTTCAAATGATTCAAGTATCTATGCAAAATTAATTTACATTAACTTTAACTTCCGTATGTAATTAAAATAGTAAGTATCATATTATATACATCTCAAATGGATACATCCATCCATATTGCCCAAGACCTCGAAGTCGTGCTTCAGATGGGAAATGAATAGGTAAATGTTCCACTGCATTAAAAAATCCCGACAAAAATATTTTCTTCAATTTGCACAGAAATATAGGAATATCTTCTTCAAGTTTACATAAATGTTGCGCTTTTAAAGAAGTCGAACAAAGCTCTTTGTAAAACAGACTAAGCTCTGTTATTACCTTCCTAACTTTTAATGGCGATAGTTCTTTGAATATAACAGGTAATAAATTTTTCATCATCGTGTGACAGTCATGGCTTTTCATTCCGCTCAATCTGCCGTTTTTAAAGTCAACACATCTACGAAGATTTGATGAAATCCCATCAAGAAATCTTAATTCTTTCACCCATTTTAGCACAAATTTAACTTGATTATTATCTAATTCGTAACTTGCTTTGAATTTTTTACTGTCATTTGGTTTCATATGAAGCTCAGAACGTTTGGATAATTCTTATATAGCGTCTTGATATCAAATCGTCCTTTGTCTCCCTATTGACATTCAAAATTGTGTTAAAACATTATCAAGGACATTTTTCTCGTTGTGCATCATATCAATATTATAATGAAGCAGAAGATCTTTCCAATAAGGCAACTTCCAAAATATACTTTGTTTGCACTAATTATGAATAGTCGATTTGCCTGCAATTTCTGTTTGCATTCCAGTTTCATATATCTTTGGATAGTCCCTTACAAGTTCGTATATATCTTCGCTTAACCATATCGTTGGTGGTTGTCTGGTTTCTACTCTATTACCTAAAAAAAATTCTTGTTTCCTCTGAAGGGATGATTGACATGGAGAAAACATCGATGGCAGCCAAACCATGAAATTTTCTTACCGTTCGGTAAAGAAAATGCCAGTTTTTCTTCCATGCAATATGAACATGCAAGACGACCGGATGTACTCCGTCCTGAAAGTATTGCATACGTAGGAAAATCGCTTATAGCCCACAACAAAGAAGCAAATATACGAATTTTTTTCTTAGAAACGTCGTATATTTATACTCCTTCATTCCATAGTGTTTTCAACTTCTCAATCAACAGTTGTAAATAAATCTCGATTCCTTGTGTCGGATCGTCGGGGCCAAGAATGACAACAGTAAGAAGCATATATTGTGTTTTCATACACATCCACGGAGGTAAATTTTATGGTGTTGGTAATGGGCCAAGATGAATATTTAGAACCAAATTGAGAAACTAGTGAAAAACCATCCGTACATAATCCAAGTCTAACATTACGACTCTCCGCTGCAAAATTAGAATAAATTTTGTCGAAATGCTTCCATGCTTCTCCACCGGGTGGATGTGTCAACGTACCATCTTCCTCTGTTCTCACATATGTCATCTCACATGAGATGCGGTTACAGAAGATGCATATAATTTTTGAAGCCTATGAGTGATGGGAAAATAATGCATATATTTGTATGGAACTTCCGTTCCTTTCTTTTTTCTTGGTTTGTACCTTTCTCGTTATATATTCTACACTTTCTAAGAGTGATGTCTTTTTCCAAAACAACATGTAGCCATTTAAACATATATCTATTTTTTGATAAGGTAAACCAAAAGCAGACATAAATTTTTTAACTTCATAGTGATTTACGCACATTAAATTATCGGACGACATATGTCTTTTTGCAGCTTGTACAACGGCTGTAAATCCGGCTTTGGTGATGTTGTATTTTGACTTCATCGTAATGTATTCTACGGTTACTGATAGTTGGGTGCCGCTTTTACAACCATCCCAAAGAGGTTTCTTAGCAGCGTCTAATAAATCATAAAATTTTTGCTTCGCTATTTGGTTCTTCAACATTTCTATCGTTGTCGTCAACTTCAGCCGTAGAGAATATTGATCGTGCTACATCTTCAACCATATTTTCTCTATAGTTCATCATAACAATTTCATTACCAGCAATGTCTAATTCAAACTCTATAGAAGTATTTGCTACAACTTCTCCATGACGATTCCAAATATAATACTCTGGCACGAAACCGTTTTTTCACAAATGGACTTTCACAATATCGGGTAACAAATACTTCAAATGTTTATACGTACTTCATGGACAACTAATTTCTACATCATTTCGTTATGACTTAAAGCAAATTCAACAAATACGTTTATACCATTATAAAAATCTTCTTTTATCGAGCCTCTCAATCCTCTTCTTTGATACATCCATCTCCTTCGATCAACAAAATTATCGATAATTTTTCCTATTTGAAAAAATATGTCACAAATTCAAAAATAGATATTAGTCATATTACTAATTCACATTTTATTTTTTAATGTATCGATACAATGCATATACGCGTCAATTTTACCCCACTATAAGAATACAATATAGAAATATTGGTTTATGGTTATCTTTTTTCTGTTCAGTCATTCTGTTTTCCATTACAAACACAGTAAACACTTACATTCCGTACATTATTTCATTTTGAACGATTCAACAAAATTTCGGCAGCACTTCCCTTTTGTTTCCTACGTTGCACACAAATTGTGTATGCAGAAAACAAAAAAGAAAAGTGACAGTGAAATTTTGAGAACCGTTTAAAATGAAATAATATATGAAATTTAATTGTTCACTGTATTTATAACTTGTCCAATACAGGGACAAATCCAATAAGTATTGTACCAGATGAATATAAATGACCGTTTTGTGACAAAAATGGCTATTTATATAAAGATCATGCTCAACACCCGTTGGACGGGACCTAAAACTCTCTAAGGGACGTAAAAAAAGTAGTTTATAAAATAGAATATTTACTAATTTTATACATTTCAAAGAAATATTAATTTACCACATTTGTTCCGCATATTTTATCGATTAAGGCTGCTTTAATATTGTTGTCATTTTCCAATACACTCAAAAAATTAGACTCGTGCATCCATTATTGTTATGCAAGTCAAGATGTTATACAACTCATGTCTTATTCCGATTAACACAATACAATGGTAGAAACAACACATATACAATGGTTTACATATACACATACAATCACAAATTATACATACTCTTTAAAATTTCATGGTAACATATGAAATAGGTACATCATAGAATGTTATAAACCATTATTATGCTATTGGAAACAATTGCAATCACAAATTAGCCCTAATTTATCTACTTATACAAATCTAGATTTAGGGTAAAAATTAGATTTTTGGCGAAAATAAGAGATTATACCTGAGACTGAGAGCAATAAAGTTTGATTAGGCAGCCGTGGAGGATCCGAAAGCTCGAAATTGGAGATTGGAAGCTTGGAGGAGAGATTTGGGGGGGTGTTTTGATAAAAACTTTTGTGCTGTAGAATGAGGAAGAAGAAGAAGACTCGGTTGGGCATGTAATTCGCGAATTATCGACGGCCGCCGACTGCCCGTCGGAAGCCACCGAAAATTAGCCGTCGGAAGCCGTTGTGACGTGTTGTCGGAATATTAGCATTTTCTAGTAGTGATAGTAGGAGACTTAAGCTAACCTTATCCAAGAGGGTGGTCAACATGGAATTTCAAAAAATGTTCATTTTATTAATTTGCATGAGATTTTATTTTGTGTTTATTACATGAACAATTTGATTATATTAAATTGTATTTAGTGATCATTACTTATATAGTTTGTTGTTTTAATTTTAATTAAACTTATTTATATTAAAACTTGATGCATTTATATTATGATTTAGATCTATTAAATAATGTTAGTTATTATTTTTGGTTTAGTTTAATTTTAACTTTCTATATTTAGTTTATTAAATGTTCACGCTCGAAATGCAAACATTATTATAATATAATAAAGTTGTAAGCCAACCTATGACATATAAATGTATAAATATCAAATTTATTACTAACCGTTGAGATCTATTGTACTAATGAAGAGCATAATGTTAATTGATGATAATTTGAGCATAAGTAATATTAGATAGACACATACACACATATAGATGTATACACACACGATATAAATTATTAAGTGTTGAAAATTTGGAATTTAAATACTTTGATTTCGTTGAATATTTAAATAAACAAAGATTTTTTTTAAAACAAAGCCCAAAAGGAACATATATATTAATATATTTTTCATAAAAATCAAAATAGAGCATGTCTATATAAATATATAACTAAATCAAAAAATTGATTTTCTAAAACTGAGAAAGAAAAAAAATCAAATTTTATATAAACAGAAAGGAATTACTATGTGTATGTATATTAAAAAATGAAAACAATTATATACACGTACATTTGTACATATCTAAGCCACGAATAATTTTTATAAATTGAAATATATATATATATATATATATATATATATATATATAAAGCAAGGATCGCCCCCTCCTTCACTTTTGCTACACCTCAAATATCCCTGAATATCAGCCATAAGTTCCAAATTAAATAATAAAGTAAAGTGACAAGAGAGAGAAAGTATATTATTTAATTCAGAACTTATGGTAGATATTCAGGGGTGTTTGAGGTGTAGCCGATTCTTGCCCATATATACACAAACACACATTAAAATATGTTTTAATACCTATGAATTTTAATTTTAATTTTTGAAAATTAAGCATTAATTTTTTTATTATAACCGAAAGCATTTGGGTAATATGAATATGTGTATGTATGTGTGTATTTAAAAAGAACCATTTATCTTTTTATGATCCATATCGACAATTCAGGTTAGTTACTTCCTTTATAGATCCTTTTTTCTTGTCCTCGTGTACCATGTACAAATTTGATCTTCGAAGCTTCGCTGATTCTTTAATGGAGGCTAGGGTTTTTCAGGTACATCTAGAACAAGGGAGAATAAGGCTATTTATAATCATCTAGGTATCAAAATATTGAACACATTTCTCCCCAGCTTTGAAGACCAAGCCATTTGCCCCTACTTGCTCCATCTATGGTCGACTCACCCTTATAAGGTTCATGGACGTGGAGACTAATTAATACAACACACATATTAATTGTCTAGCCTATATATATAATTAAATAAATATGTAACAACTATATATTATTTCAGTTCATTTTAAAGCTCCAAACAAATAATTAAAATACCATAAAAATTAAGTACAATATCTGTATTAATTTTAATATTAATTTATAACATTTATAAATTAATTTCGAATTTGTTAAACTCAGAAATTAGCTAACAACACTGTAGTTTTGACTCCTTGATATGAACTCGGTTCCCGATAAAGATTTGAAAAATTAAAATTTAAAGTTTGTATGTATTTCTCTGAAGTACTGTATCAAACACATGCTCTATTGCTTGTAGATTAATTTACCAAAATTAAATTTATAACCTTTATTAAGTTAGCTACTCCTTATAATGATATTTTGTGCACGTTTTCTTTCCGTTATCACTGTACCACTGAGAAATCCAGATTTTGGTTGATGGGCAAAAACTTTAGTAATACCCACACTTAATTGCATAGACTAACTTATACTCCCTTGTTCAATTTGATAGCATTTATCCATCAACCATTTTACTCTAGCTAAATATTTTGACTTTAAGTTGACTACCAATTACGGTGATATTGATCTTCCAAAATGAAGGGATGAATGCTCTCTCGTGTAGTATTTCACTTCAAGTAGTTCAATGTGATAGAGTTGAGGATGTGCCTTTGAAGCTATTATGTAATTTAATCATTTAACGTGACTCTTAGAGCGATTCGTTTTCGAATAAAGTAAGCTGTTGGTTATATTTTCTATTGTCTATATTGTTATATTAGGATATAATAATGATTTAAATACATTAAATATATACAAGTAGAATATCCATAGAAAAAAGTATTTAATCGATTGTAGTTACAAATGTGTTCGTAAACATGATTTTTTAATCTTACAAAATAAATAATTGTTCTTAATTATTCCTAAACTAGATGGATCGAAAATGAGATATTGATATATCTGTTGAGAGCAATGTATGTAATACTCTTCAAATGATGGACGGTGAATTGCTCATGACAATTGGGGGCACAAAAGGGTTACATACAAATAGCTATTTGGAACAATTATAGAATGAATCACCGGGAGTTTTCTCTATGATGAAATCGTATAGAAGATCTCACGTGATGATGTGGAGTAGTCTTTTGACTTGAGAATACTATGAATCTTAAGTGTTTAAGCTATACATTGATTATGGTCAATCACATAACAACGCGACCGTGTTAAAGCTTAGTTGGGTATAAATTGAACCAATTGAACTGAAACACTATTAAAGAGAGAATTGGTCTCCTTCGAATAGAAGATTAGTATCACCGTAATTGGTAGTCAATGTAAAGTCAATGGCTTTGACCAAAGCAAATCAGTTAAGCGATGATTATTATCGGATTAAACCATGAACTTTATTATTGGACTTTGCAATTAAATAAAGATTTTCTAGAGTTTTAACCATTGACCGAGATCTTGATATCTAAGTGATATGGTGATTATGAAAAAAAAACATGCACAATATATCATTGCTTAGTGGCATCGTTTTAATAGATAAGAAATTAGATTTCACCTAGAGAATCTATAAGCAATTGAACTCGTTCCAAACTACCATGCTTCAGCAAAGTTTGTACAAGCTTTAATTCTTTTTAAATATTATTAAAGGTTTATCCATTAGCGATATGCAATTTTGGCTAGGAGTTCTAGCTTTATTTTTAATGATATTCAGATTGTCACCGAGTATATTAGGAGTAAGATATTAAAACGGGTTGGATCTTTTGGACCATACACTAGCTGGAATATTACAGGATTGCATGATTTAGGAAAATGTAGTAAATTAGATCATTTTTAAAGTTAACAATATTGACATTGTTTTATTAAAAGAAACTAAAATCGAAAACCTTGATTATAGATTTCATAGGTGTTTGGGGGGAAGGGGTCTTTATATAAATCATTGGTCATATCTTCCTAACTAGGGATAATGCGGGGGGACTTATGATGTGTTGGAAAGGTCATTATGTTCGACTTTTGCAATATATTATTAAAGATCATTCGATGCATTTGATTTTTACGAACATTAGTGATAACTCAATACTAAGTATTAAGAATGTTCATGGGAAGAACTCAAAATTTGATCGTAGAGTCCTGTGGAATGACTGTACGGAATTTAGATCACTCATTCCTAGACCATGGGTTATGGGGGGTGATTTTAATGTTACTAGATTTTTAGAAGAGAGATCATCTAGGGAGGGGGGGTTTGTTGCTATGGAGGAGTTTGACCAATTTATTGTTAATTTAACTTAATTGAGATAAATTAAGTAACAAACAGTTTACTTGGTCGAATGGTAGAGAAGATCCTTTGATGACACTTTTTGATAGATTTTTATTAGCGAAGAAATAAAGTCAAATTTCCTACTTGTAAAGTTGTGGGTCTTCCGAATATTTATTCAAATCATTGCCCAATTATTTTATCCTGTACTAACCTAAATATTAGGAATATTTTTTTTTTGAAAAGATGTGGTTGTTAGAGAATAATTTTAAAGATTTAGTATTAAAGAAATGACTTTCTATTAATTTTCATAATTACATATTTCCAAGAAGCATAGCCAAAGTTTTTCTTAGTAAATTTAGAGACTTAAGGTTATTTTATATAGGCCTGGTGACTACTTATGTATAACATAGAATCTCACAATCACAATGGAACAATATATATAGTACATAACAACAGATTTTATACAAAAGAATCTGTAACTGTTAATATACATACAATCATCAGAGTATACAATTAATAAATCAAACTGGATAGTTATAATAACTAGTCCTCACTAGTTCTGACTATACAGTCTACACACAACGGAATATAATCAAATACGTGGTATATGCCTGAAATCCTCCAGCTCGTCTCCTGAGCCCTATAGCATCCTAACATGAATCTGAAATACTTGGTCTGACCCAAGCATTATAATAAAATAACTTCCGAGTTAGTCTGGAAAACCAACGTGAGAAAACACACTCAATTTGAGTTATTAATATTTTCGAAATCCTCTGAAAAACAAAGGTATCTTCTAAGACCACGTCACACATAAAAACGATGCGTTTTTCCCTTAAGATAACCAAAACTTTTGATATCAAAATCATCTGATATTATAATAGTGTCTATAGAAAGTAAATTATAAAATAGCCGAAATGCTTCCATCTCTCGTTTCAACATAGTTGGGCACAATCAAAACCGCATAGGCTCACGGTGGATATTGGTTTCCATACAATGACTGGGCTACCGGGATACTGCCTGTCACGGTACACCTCTAGAAAATATACCGAGGACCTCGTCGGGATCCCCTGCCAACACAAGACTGTCCTATCCCTAACCTAAATAGTACCGAATATGTTATCACCATTCGTAGCTTTCAAATCGGATCGAAGTGGTTTTCGGATAATTAAATTTGATCCTGATCTCTTCGAAACAATCAGCGAATTTGGCCAAATTTGATAATCGGTTATTTAACTATCAAATAACATCCATATCAGTCACTAGGCCCTACTATACATTTCTCAAAACATTTATTTTCAAAATATCCATATAAGATTTATATATTCGAATCTCTTCCAGTAAAACAAATTCAACACTTAACCGTAACAGGATATTTCAATTCGTATCTCACTCCTACACTTAGTGAAATATTTTCAGCTTCACTTTATAATCCCTTACTTAGAAAAATATCTCGATAGAAATCCTTCGTCGTTAATATTTCCCAAACATTCATTTTTTTACTTAGGAAACTATTTAAGTCCATTTTCCAAAATCATTTCAAATATCAATACTTAGGAATTTTCTTATCTCATCTCCTACATTGTTCGGAATTTTATATTAATTCCTTTTACATTTTCCAAAGTCGATTGTACTTACTTATAATCTCGTCTATTCATTTACAACTTCTAAAAATCATATCAGTTTCCACATCTCGAGAGAGTTTATAAATAAATTAAAATCATTCCAAAACGCTATATATGTATAATAAGTATTTTTAAAGAATGATAAATTATTTTTAAAACACATTTAAGTAATTATTAGAAATTGTAAAATACTTTAATGAACACTGATAATTTATTCCCCATTTCATTTTTAAATAACTAGTTGATTTACGAAGCTTATTATAAATATGTGAATTCATTTCAATAAATAAATATTTGAATAATCTACTTCTCGAAATATTTCACTACTAACAGCTTAAATTTTTATAGTTGAATAAATAAAATTTTCCCTAAATTCTCGACAAAAAATTTTTCTTTTTAAAATTCCAATAACCAATTCCAATTTATAAATCCCTCTCGATTCATAACAGATCGATTTCATTTCAATTCCCTAATCATTCTCACATTTCAAGAATATAATTCACTATATTTTTCCTAAACCCATCCTCATATCTCGATATAAATTTACTCTGTGAATTTATATTTCAGTTTATCAACTAATAGCATTTTTCTTTATTTATAAACATCGTTTATAAATTTTTATAACTCCTTTGGGTTTTACTTATTTATAAAACTAATATGATTTATAAAATTTAATTTTATAAATTTATTTCCTAATAGATTCCATTTATTCTGCCAATCTATTTTTAATATTGATTACAACTCCTTTTTATATTTTTGAGGATATCATTTAAAAATCTCTTATCTAAATTATTTTAAAATCTCTATTTAACAATCTACGAATAGTTAAGTGCAAACAAAAATCAAATTATTATTTTATCAAATCAATTTCTTTAAAATAAATCCAAATTTTGATATAATTAATTTTATATCCAAAATCTCCTTTTAATTCCTTAAAAATTGTAAAATAATATTTATGGTATTTAAAAATTTCAAATCCAAGACCAGTGCTACTATAGCATTCCATAATTTGAATCACGCAACAATCCAAACAGATTATTCAATCACACCATATGTTTTTATATATGAAAAACAATAAATATATTTGACGAATCTAGTTGGATCCCTCCAACCTATTTTCCTTATATTCATAGATGTTAGATAACATAAAAATACCAATCCTGCTTCGCGGTGGGATATTGCAGTAATATAGGGTCATCCGATATTATGCCGGAGTTTAGGGTCTTATCCGCCCTAATTGGCGGGAATAATATCTAACAAATAATATATATGCTGCTATACATATATATAACATCGAAACTGATAATAACTTATAAATTCAACCAAACATCAAATAATTAATTTTAATTATTATCTATTAATTCCAATAATCCAAAAAGAGTGAGATTTAACTTGATTTTTATTTGCAATCCATTCCAATTTTAAATTAAATCGAACAACGTTTGATTTAAATTAAAAATTCCTGCTGACTCCGAAAATCCCAAACCAAATCCATTGCATAGATTTTTATATGAATATGAGTTGTAAATAAAAATGAATTTGAATAAGTGATGATATTTGACTTTGGTAAAGGTTAAATAAAAATTTACTTTAGAATCGGGAATCTGAATTTGATTTATAAGTAGGAATTTAAGTTAAGTAAAACCAAATAATGTTTAAATGGAATATAACTTAAGTGATGTTGAATGAAGTTGATTTTGGTATCGAAGTAAATTAATAAAGTGAAGTGATGGATATGAATTTGAGTTATATAAATGAAATTCAACTTTTGAAATTGAATTGAATTAATGAATTGAATGTAAATCAATTGAATGTAAATAAATTGGTAAGAAATAACGGATGTAAGTGTAATTCATTAAAGCTAATTAAAAGTGGTGAACCAAATTGAATGAATGTAAGCAAAGTAGATAAATTTGGTTGCAATTAATACACATTGGCTGTTATATGATTGTTAGTTAATTGTACATAATTCATTAAGTATTAACGAAATGGAATTAATAAATTGAAAGCTAAAGTAATTAAAATCCAATTGGAAGTTAAGTGAATCTCAAATAAAATTGAATTTGATTTGGAAGTAAACCAACTTGAATATGAATTAGTGAATATAAACTAATTGAAAATGAATGTTAGTAAAAACATCCACTGTTAATGAATCAAATGTGATTTAAATTGGAAAACCAATTCATTGAATATGATGACAAGTACATGTATATTGATTTGGTTATCGATGTTAGTTGAATGCTAGTTGGTTGACGGTTGAATATATTGCTTTTACTGCATTTGCTATGTTGGCATATATAGTTATTATGTTTCTATATGTTGTATATCGATACTATTGTCTATATACATGTTTCTCATCTGTTTGTTGAACGTTTAGTAGGTGCGGATTGCGTTTGCTTCGCATTTGGAGCTCGCTTTCGCGCTATATTAGCCGTATATGCTCGCTAATAATATATAAGGTACATATCTCGGATTACATATCGTACTTTTACACTTTTTTCCCTACGGGATACCTCATCACTTGATGAGATGTATATTTGTGATATATATACTGTCATTTTTTATTTTTTTTGAATCCAGCCGCGCAAAGGAGACTATGGCGAATTTTTCTGAAAATTAAAGGCGTTGGAAATTTTTTTGGAAATTTTGGGAATATCTGTGAAAACTATCATTTTGATTTGGAATTGAAAGTTAAACAATAGTAGTTGTTTTTGAAAAGATAACTAAGTATGATTTGAAAACTTAGTAAAGTTATTATAAGAAGTTTAACTATGGATTTTGGGAAAATTAATAGATTCTGTAACTTTTTCTTACTTGGTAATTTCGAGGACGAAATTCTTTTAAGGGGGGAAGTTTGTAACGACCCAGAATTTCTATTAAATGAATTCGTATATTTAATAGATTTTAAATATTAACAAGTAGAACTTTTAAGTCGAATAAAATTTTATTTTGAATATCTGGATTTAATTGGATAATTAAATCAATAATTTAATAGTTGAAATTACACAAATAATTGGAAATTGGGTTTAATATGATTAAAATTGATTTGTAAATTTTCATTTATTCATACTGGAGTTAGAATGATGTTATAGAACTTTTAAAATCGAATTTAAAGTTAATTTTTGAAAATTGAATATTTTAATATTTAATTGACGAGTTAAAATAGCCATTTTTCAAACAGTCTCGGATTTCGACGAAACTAGTTTCATCGGATCCGTAATCTTATATTATTGCAAGATTTCAAATTTCAAGTCAATCGGATTTATCGTTTGTCTGGGGCAAGCCAAAACGCTTAGAAATTAGTTTAATCGGTTTAATTTAAAATCGATCGTTTATTTCCGTAACTCGTACATATGATCGAATTAGCCTCCGAACCACGTTCTATTATGTCCGAAATGCAGGGTAAACCCTAGAAACACCAGCCGGCATGTTTCGTTTGGAGTTCGGAAAATTCGGGATGAATAGTGTTTTGGAATATTTTCTATAAAATCCCCTTTACTCTTCACTTTTGCAAAATTAAAAAGAAAGCTAGGGTTTCAGTTGGAGCCGCCGCTTCTAACATTTACACGGCCTGAAAACATTCTCATTTCTCCTCAATTATCTCCTCATCCACTCTCCGATAGACTTCGACTTCAACTAGGAAATTGTAGAGGATGGAGAGACGAACAACTTCAACGGCTATGATCGCGATTGGGTCAACGGATCGACAGGAAAATGAGCTTGAAGACACGCCGTTTGCATGCAATTTGAGGAACCTAGGGTTGACCGAGCTCTATGGGATTCGAGCCGTGGGTAGCTCTTGGCGAGGCGAGTTGAATGGTGGTTGCTGATCATCTTGGAACAGAGTGTGGTGGGTGCGAAAATTAGGAGATAGACGGCGGCTATGGGTTTGGTTTACTGGAACGAACGGGAGAGAGGGGAGAGAACGCGCACAGCCACGATCTGCTATTTCAAAATCAACGGCCTGGATCTATCTAGGTTAAATAATAAAAGAAAATTGTAAAATATATATTATATAAAATCGTATAAACTTCTAAATGCTGTAACTTTCTCATACGAGGTCGGAATTGCACGAAACGAATTGCGACGGGTTCATTTTGTCAAGCACTACGCAATGAAGCTAGTTTGGAGTGGTTTGGAGATAGTGAGAATTTTGGATAAAATTAAACGCACGTTTAATTTTATTCGAAATAAAACGCTGGAACTGATATCGGAAATTCAAGGTGAGAACTTCTCACTCAATCGAATCAGTTTTGATTCAAATTTTAAATAGTTAATTTAAAATTTCTGATTGTATGATTGTATGATTGGATGATGATTGCTTTCTGTTGAATTGAAATAGACATTATACGCCGTATATTAAGCGGAGGTTATTTATTAAAAACATATACCGCGAATATTTCACTGCAAAGTGAAATTGGTATTATTTATGTACTTGGAGTTGATTTCCCGCATTATATAGCGGATGAGACCCTATTGCACCGTATAATAGCGGATAATATTTTATAAATCCTATATACTGCGATATTTCGTTTGGAAACGGAATTGGTATTGTGCTAATGTTTGTGGATGCAGGGAAACAGGTTGGAGGGATCCAACTGGATTTCTCAACATTATTTATTTGATTATAGATATTTTGATATTTGTTGATTATCATATACATATATATGATGTCGTTGTTGTCGTGATTGACTATTTGGTGTGCAGCATCATTGGGCCAATTTTGGAATTTTAAAAGGATTTTAAAGTGATTTTTGAAAGTATACGTTTTATAAAATATTTTTGGAATTGATTCATTTTAAATAAATAAACATTATAATTTTAATGTTATAAAAATTATGATTTTTGAGAAATATGGTTAAAAGTTAATTTTTGAAAATATGGGGTTAATGATTTTATAAAATAGTTTAAATTGGGATTTTTGAATTTATTGTAAAAGGTTTAAATATAAGATTTATAAAATTTGATTATTTTATAAATCAAAATGATGAAATTATAAAGGAGTTTAAAGACGTTTTGAAATAATAATATAAATTGATTTATATAAAAGATTTATAAAATTGATATTTATAATTAAAATATTGGAATTATAAAACGAGTTTTTATAAATGTTAGAATGAAGTGTAAATGGATTTCATAAGTGAATGAAATTATAGAATTATAAATGGTGAAGTTATAAATGGAATTTATAAGTAGTAAGATTTAAAAAATTTGTAAAGTTATTAAAAGAATAGATTTTGGTAAATAAATGAATCTTATAAGTTATAAGATTTATAATTTGGGAAATTTAAAAGAACGATTTTGTAAACAAATAAATTATAAGTATTTAACTTATAATATGGACTTTTAGTCTATAATTGAGTTATAAATTGAATAGTTTAATAAAGGAGATTTATAAATTGAAGTTGTTATAAAATAAATAGAAATAGGATTTATAAACATTGTTTTATAAATCCAAATCAATTGAATTTGATAAAGTGAATGTAGAAATTATTAAAGGAGTTATATCCACGATTTTGGGCAGTGGATAATCCTTTAAAATAAAATGTATAGAAGTGATGAAATTGGTTAACGAAGTATATTCAGCTTTTGGATAGTGAATAATATGTTAAAGAAAATGTTTTGGAGGTGATATTTTAAATAGAATTAAAATGATTTAACGATGTTTTAAAATGTGTTAAAGTTTGAAACCATAGATTTCAACATTCATTGTACTTCTATACGTTTTCGAGAAATAGAAGGAAATGGTGGACTATAACACTGTTGTTATAGTAAATGATTTCCGAAAGGAAATGTTTTATATAGTATTGGGATTTATATATCTATCTTAACTTCGAATCCCTGTACTAATGATTTTGAGTTGCCGTAACGATGTTTTATGCAACATTCGTTTTGACTCAAATAAATGAGTTTAAAAGAACACTTTCCTTAAAGAATAAAATATATACTTAATTGTGATTTAAGTATATTGAATATTTTCCAAGCGTTGAAAATAAATAGATTTGTGAACTACTTATTATTAATAAGTATGGAAATGCTTTCCCAATATGAAATGACACGTTTTTGAGAATTTATCTTTGTAAAGAAATTGAAAATGAATATTTGAAATCTATTGAAAATCGTATATCAGTAGATATTTTGAAATATAAATTCACTATGGAATTTATAAAAGAAAGGGGAATTTGTTTAAAAATAAATATTGATTTATTTTTGAAGTATTGAAATTATATATCTTGTAAAGATATTTTTGGAAAATAAATAATTTGGAAAATTATTTGGAATCTGGTGATGTTGTGCATATCCATTGATAGTTCAATAACCGACTATCAATATTTACCTTTGAATGGGTATTTGTTGTGATTTGCTTGAATTTGAATGCCACGCTTATTGTAAAATAAGCGCTCACTATTCGGGTTAGCCGGGAAAGGACCTTCGGGTCGTATAACCCATTCCGAATATGTGATACGTCATTATGGATTGCATTTGAAGACCGGTGTTGAAGACCGGATATTTTTTAAAACGGAAGGATTACCGTCGAATGTCTCTGCACCGAATGGCCTCGGTATAGAGATTCATAAGTGATGGGAAGTCCGGACGTGATTAGTGAATATCCGGATTGCAAGGACTTCTTTGGAAGTGTCTTCGGTTCTGTTCGATCCTGGAACGGACTTGTATGGATGTGTGTTTGACATTACAATTTGAGATGTAAAGCTGGTTTCTATCAAATATATTTCTGTTGGTGGCGGAGAATTTATTCTCTTAGCTTAACACCCTTCTCTGAGACATACGGGCTCAGAGGTTATGTGGTTGATGGTTACTAGTGATACATTCCCAAATTGGTAATGTGGCATATGAGTGATGTTGATCATTGGTTGATCAAAGCACAGCTTTTGTATAAAGCGTAGCTTTATGGACGAGACTTTGTCGGACCTCACACCCCGGAAATGGTCAAAACAGGAAGGATGCAGCAAGGTTATTAGGGGGTAGCCCCCTTTAGTGTATGTCATTCCTTCTGGATAGAGGTGGTATCATGGTATGGAGCCCAGATACTTAACCTATGTTGTTGCTGCAAATTTATTACTTTGTGGTTGTTGGAAATCGAGGATCCTCGGATATAGATCGGTTACGATCGGGGGATGACACATTCATGTCAGTAGTTACCCAGTTAGGGGTAAGCCGGCCTTGTGTTGGCAGGGATCCGGTTTGGTTCTCGGGACGTCATTTTAGAGGCGTTTCTATGTGGAAATGGGAAGTTCCTTGGCCTGACCATTTGTTGGAAATCCAAAGAAACAATACGAACCTTGTACGGTTTTAGTTGTAGAACCTGCCATTTAATATGGTAGCTGTAGTAGGCATACTATAATGGTACCTATGCTGGCTAAGATTTATACTCTACTTTCAAAATGTTTTCTATACTATGCACTAATAGTAATATCAAAAATGATTTGATTTTACGTAGTAAGCATCATTGACTATCATAAGGAGAAATCTCCCCCAAGTCTGTATTTGCATTGTGTGTATGCCGGGAGGCCTTATGGTAGTTTCATTTTTAAAAGCATTTCGAATTTACTTTAAAAATATTCCTCTGTTTTGTTTTTAAAAGATAAACTGTTTAAGTTCTCACACCCGTCTTGCTTATCTTGGTGAAACATGATGGGGGTTCTCGTTTCGCGGTTAGGTGGCGAACAGGAGACTCTTACCCCTACATGTCCTCTCTTAGTGAATATGGGTTGGTTAGGCGTGCCGTGACAGTCAAAAGGCTGGCCGTAAAAGCAATTTTGGGATACCAGTGTAAGTCACGGCGGTTATTAGCCGTTGACGATGGTTGAAAAGCCTAGTTCGTTACATCTGGTATCAGAGCATATGGTTAAGCGACAACCCTGCTCTGTTGGGAATTACTCATTAGAGATAGAGTCAGTAGTACTCTAGAATGAGTTAAGTGTAATAATAGATATGAGTGCGTATTTGTTAGTGAATATAAAATTGTTTTATATTGTGATGATTGGTTTGTTGAGTGGTATATGGATTCTGGTTAATACGAGTAATTAACGTTATTGATAGGGATCTCTAAACACTTGTAAAGAACAATTTGACACGATATCGTTTTAAAAATAGGGTAAATGAAATAATTTTACCTCGATTATATTTTATATATAAGGAATAATTTTTCAGAATTATTAAAGTGTATATAAGTTGATTGTTTGGTTGTTGAAAATGTAAGAATTTATATATAAGTTAATTAAAAGTTGTTTGAATAATCTAACTAAAAAAAATGTAAAAGAATAATTGTATAAGCAAATGAATTATAAGTATGAAATTATAATTAATGTGATTTACAATTGTGAAATAAACTTATATATATAAGAAGTGAAACTATATGAATATGAGTTGTAAATAAAAATGAATTTGAATAAGTGATGAAATTTGACTTTGGTAAAGGTTAAATAAAAATTTACTTCAGAATTGGGAATCTGAATTGGATTTACAAGTAGGAATTTAAGTTAAGTAAAACCAAATAATGTTTAAATGGAATATAACTTAAGTGATGTTGAATGAAGTTGATTTTGGTATCGAAGTAAATTAATAAAGTGAAGTGATGGATATGAATTTGAGTTATATAAATGAAATTCAACTTTTGAAATTGAATTGAATTAATGAATTGAATGTAAATCAATTGAATGTAAATAAATTGGTAAGAAATAACGGATGTAAGTGTAATTCATTAAAGCTAATTAAAAGTGACGAACCAAATTGAATGAATGTAAGCAAAGTAGATAAATTTGGTTGTAATTAATATACATTGGTTGTATATGATTGTTAGTTGATTGTACATAATTCATTAAGTATTAATGAAATGGAATTAATAAATTGAAAGCTAAAGTAATTGAAATCCAATTGGAAGTTAAGTGAATCTCAAATAAAATTGAATTTGATTTGGAAGTGAACCAACATGAATATGAATTAGTGAATATGAATTAGTGAATATAAACTAATTGAAAATGAATGTTAGTAAAAACATCCACTGTTAATGAATCAAATGTGATTTAAATTGGAAAACCAATTCATTGAATATGATGACAAGTACATGTATATTGATTTGGTTATGGATGTTAGTTGAATGCTAGTTGGTTGAAGGTTGAATATATTGCTTTTACTGCATTTGCTATGTTGGCATATATAGTTATTATGTTGCTATATATTGTATATCGATACTATTGTCTATATACATGTTTCTCATATGTTTGTTGAGTGTTTAGTAGGTGCGGATTGCGTTTGCTTCGCATTTGGAGCTCGCTTTCGCGCTATATTAGCCGTATATGCTCGCTAATAATATATAAGGTACATATCTCGGATTACATATCGTACTTTTACACTTTTTTCCCTACGGGATGCCTCGTCACTTGATGAGATATATATTTGTGATATATATACTGTCATTTTTTATTTTTTTCGGATCGAGCCGCGCAAAGGAGACTATGGCGAATTTTTCTGAAAATTAAAGGCGTTGGAAATTTTTTTGGAAATTTTGGGAATATCTGTGAAAACTATCATTTTGATTTGGAATTGAAAGTTAAACAATAGTAGTTGTTTTTGAAAAGATTACTAAGTATGATTTGGAAACTTAGTAAAGTTATTGTAAGAAGTTTAATTATGGATTTAGGGAAAATTAATAGATTCTGTAACTTTTTCTTACTTGGTAATTTCGAGGACGAAATTCTTTTAAGGGGGAAGTTTGTAACGACCCAGAATTTCTATTAAATGAATTCATATATTTAATAGATTTGAAATATTAACAAGTAGAACTTTTAAGTCGAATAAAATTTTATTTTGAATATCTGGATTTAATTGGATAATTAAATCAATAATTTAATAGTTGAAATTACACAAATAATTGGAAATTGGGTTTAATATGATTAAAATTGATTTGTAAATTTTTATTTAATCACACTGGAGTTAGAATGATGTCATAGAACTTTTAAAATCGAATTTAAAATTAATTTGTGAAAATTGAATATTTTAATATTTAATTGACGAGTTAAAATAGCCATTTTTCAAACAGTTTCGGATTTCGACGAAACTAGTTTCATCGGATTCGTAATGTTATATTATTGTAAGATTTCAAATTTCAAGTCAATCGGATTTATCGTTTGTCCGGGGCAAGCCAAAACACTTAGAAATTAGTTTAATCGGTTTAATTTAAAATCGATCGTTTATTTCCGTAACTCGCACATATGATCGAATTGGCTTCCGAAACACATTCCATTATGTCTGGAACGCGGGCTAAACTCTAGAAATGCCAGCCGGCACGCTTCGTTTGGAGTTCGGAAAATTCGGGATAAATAGTGTTTTGGAATATTTTCTATAAAATCCCCTTTACTCTTCGCTTTTGCAAAATTAAAAAGAAAGCTAGGGTTTCAGTTGGAGCCGCGGCTTCTAACATTTACACGGCCAGAAAACATTCTCGTTTCTCCTCGATTATCTCCTCATCCACTCCCCGATAGACTTCGACTTCAACTAGGAAATTGTAGAGGATGGAGAGACGAACAACTTCAACAGCTATGATCGCGATTGGGTCAACGGATCAACGGGAAAATGAGCTTGAAGACGCGCCGTTCGCATGAAATTTGAGGAAGCTAGGGTTGACCGAGCTCGATGGGATTCGAGCCGTGGGTAGCTCTTGGCGAGGCGAGTTGAATGATGGTTGCTGATCATCTTGGAACGGAGTGTGGTGGGTGCGAAAATTAGGAGATGTACGACGGCTGTGGGCTTGGTTTACTGGAATGAATGGGAGAGAGGGGAGAGAATGCGCACGGCCACGATCTTCTATTTCAAAATCAATGGCCTGGATCTATCTAGGTTATATAATAAAAGAAAATTGTAAAATTTATATTATATAAAATCTTATAAACCTCTAAATGCTGTAACTTTCTCATACGAGGTTGGAATTGCACGAAATGAATTGCGACGGGTTCGTTTTATCAAGCACTACACAATGGAGCTAGTTTGGAGTCGTTTGGAGATAGTGAGAATTTCGGGTAAAATTAAACGCACGTTTAATTTTATTCGAAATAAAACGCTGGAACTGATATCGGAAATTCAAGGTGAGAACTTCTCACTCAATCGAATCGGTTTCGATTCAAATTTTAAATAGTTAATTTAAAATTGATGATTGGATGATGATTGCTATCTGTTGAATTGAAATAGACACTATACGCCGTATATTAAGCGGAGGTTATTTATTAAAAACATATACCGCGAATATTTCACTGCAAAGTGAAATTGGTATTATTTATGTACTTGGAGTTGATTTCCCGCATTATATAGCGGATGAGACCCTATTGCGCTGTATAATAGCGCATAATATTTTATAAATCCTATATACCGCGATATTTCGTTTGGAAACGGAATTGGTATTGTGCTAATGTCTGTGGATGCAGGGAAACAGGTTGGGGGGATCCAACTGGATTCCTCAACAGTATTTATTTGATTATAGATATTTTGATATTTGTTGATTATCATATTCAAATATATGATGTCGTTGTTGTCGTGATTGACTATTTGTTGTGTAGCATCATTGGGCCAATTTTGGAATTTTAAAAGGATTTTAAAGTGATTTTTGAAAGCATACGTTTTATAAAATATTTTTGGAATTGATTCATTTTAAATAAATAAATGTTATAATTTTAATGTTATAAAAATTATGATTTTTGAGAAATATAGTTAAAAGTTGATTTTTGAAAATATGGGGTTAATGATTTTATAAAATAGTTTAAATTGGGATTTTTGAATTTATTGTAAAAGGTTTAAATATAAGATTTATAAAATTTGATTATTTTATAAATCAAAATGATGAAATTATAAAGGAGTTCAAAGACGTTTTAAAATAATAATATAAATTGATTTATATAAAAGATTTATAAAATTGATATTTATAAATTAAAATATTGGAATTATAAAACGAGTTTTTATAAATGGTAAAATGAAGTGTAAATGGATTTCATAAGTGAATGAAATTATAGAATTATAAATGGTGAAGTTATAAATGGAATTTATAAGTAGAAAGATTTAAAATTTTGTAAAGTTATTAAAACAATAGATTTGGGTAAATAAATGAATCTTATAAGTTATAAGATTTATAATTTGGGAAATTTAAAAGAACGATTTTGTAAACAAATAAATTATAAGTATTTAACTTATAATATGGACTTTTGGTATATAATTGAGTTATAAATTGAATAGGTTAATAAAGGAGATTTATAAATTGAAGTTGTTATAAAATAAATAGAAATAGGATTTATAAACATTGTTTTATAAATCCAAATCAATTGAATTTGATAAATTAAATGTAGAAATTATTAAAGGAGTTATATCCACGATTGTGGACAGTGGATAATCCTTTAAAATAAAATGTATAGAAATGATGAAATTGGTTAACGAAGTATATTCACGCTTTTGGATAGTGAATAATATGTTAAAGAAAATGTTTTCGAGGTGATATTTTAAATAGAATTAAAACGATTTAACGATGTTTTAAAATGTGCCAAGGTTCGAAACCATAGATTTCAACATTCATTGTTGAAATAGACGTTTTCGAGAAATAGAAGGAAATGGTGGACTATAACACTGTTGTTATAGTAAATGATTTCCGAAAGGAAATGTTTTATATAGTATTGGGATTTATATATCTATCATAACTTCGAATCCCTATGCTAATGATTTTGAGTTGTCGCAACGATGTTTTACACAACATTCGTTTTGACTCAAATAAATGTGTTTAAAAGAACACTTTTCTTAAAGAATAAAATATATACTTAATTGTGATTTAAGTATATTGAATATTTTCCATGTGTTGAAAATAAATAGATTTGTGAACTACTTATAATTAATAAGTATGGAAATGCTTTTCCAATATGAAATGAAACGTTTTTGAGAATTTATCTTTGTAAAGATAAATTGAAAATGAATATTTGAAATGTAATGAAAACCGTATATCAGTAGATATTTTGAAATATAAATTCACTATGGAATTTATAAAAGAAAGGGGAATTTGTTTAAAAATAAATATTGATTTATTTTTTAAGTGTAGAAATTATATATCTTGTAAAGATATTTTTGGAAAATAAATAATTTGGAAAATTATTTGGAATCTGGTGATGTTGTGCATATCCATTGATAGTTCAATAACCGACTATCAATATTTTACCTTTGAATGGGTATTTGTTGTGATTTGCTTGAATTTGAATGCCACACTTATTGTAAAATAAGCGCTCACTATTTGGGTTAGCAGAGAAAGGACCTTTGGGTCGTATAACCCATTCCGAATATGTGATACGTCGTTATGGATTGCATTTGAAGACCGGTGTTGAAGACCAGATATTTTTGAAAACGGAAGGATTACCGTCGAATGTCTCTGCACTGAATGGCCCCGGTATAGAGATTCCATATGTGATGGGAAGTCCGGACGTGATTAGTGAATATCCGGATTGCAAGGACTTCTTTGGAAGTGCCTTCGGTTCTGTTCGATCCTGGAACGGACTTGTATGGATGTGTGTCTGACATTACAATTTGAGATGTAAAGCTGGTTTCTATCAAATATATTTCTGTTGGTGGCGGAGAATTTATTCTTTTAGCTTAACACCCTTCTCTGAGACATACGGGCTCAGAGGTTATGTGGTTGATGGTTACTAGTGATACATTCCCAAATTGGTAATGTGGCATATGAGTAATGCTGATCATTGTTGATCAAAGCAGAGCTTTTGTATAAAGCGTAGCTTTATGGACGAGACTTCGTCGGACCTCACACCCCGGAAATGGTCAAAACAGGAAGGATGCAGCAAGGTTATTAGGGCGTAGCGCCCCTTTAGTGTATGTAGGTGGTATCATGGTATAGAGCCCAGATACTTAACCTATGTTGTTGCTGCAAATTTATTACTTTGTGGTTGTTGAAATCGAGGATCCTCGGATATAGATCGCTTACAATCGGGGGAAGACATATTCGTGTCAGTAGTTACCCAGTTAGGGGTAACCCGACCTTGTGTTGGCAGAGATCTGGTTTGCTTCTCAGGACGTCATTCCAGAGGCGTTTCCATATGGCAATGGGAAGTTCCTTGGCCTGACCATTTGTTGGAAATCCAAAGAAACAATACGAACCTTGTACGGTTTTAGTTGTAGAACCTGCCATTTAATATGGTAGCTATAGTAGGCATACTATAATGGTACCTATGCTGGCTAAGATTTATACTCTACTTTCGAAATGTTTTCTATACTACGCACTAATAATAAGATCAAAAATGATTTGATTTTACGTAGTAAGCATCTTTGACTATCATAAGGAGAAATCTCCCCCAAGTCCGCGTTTGCATTGTGTGTGTGCGGGGAGACCTTATGGTAGTTTCATTTTTAAAAGCACTTCGAATTGACTTTAAAAATATTCCTCTATTTTGTTTTTAAAAGATCTGTTTAAGTTCTCACACCAGTCTCATGACTGACCTGGAGTTTATTGTTTTCCTTCCTAAACTCTGAGCGTCCACCAATTTCCACACGGGCAGTCTAGAGTCAGGTTATCAGGTCATTCTGGAATTCGGAAGTTGCTGTAGAAAATTGGAGGCAAGCTGGAGGGCATGGCGTATCATTTAGTATATAGTATTTCTTTTCCGCTGTTTGTTGTTGTAAACTCTGATAATGTAATGTAATAACTAATATAAATATTTTTTTTAAAGATTATTCATTTATTTATTATATGTTGTTCCGCTGCGATTGTGAGATTATGATATACTTTTTCTGTTGTTGTTTCTGTTTTTTTTCTTCTATCTTCTATTTCTTCTTGTATCTTTTTCTTCTTCTTAAATCCTAAGAATTCGGTTTTTCGGCATTCGATTGTCCGACAGTTGATACAGTGTATGTATTGATGTCGACTTTCGTGAGTCGAAAAGCCCGGTCCTTACAAAACCAAACTCGCTTAGTTTTATGATTTTCGAACCTCGTATGCAAATTATGAATTATATAAATTAACGATTAAAATTTTAGTTAACCAACTATTTATTTAAACTAATTACTAATTAACTAATTTAATTAACCTATTAATTACTTAGTAAAAATAATTAGCAACTTGATTACCTCATAACCCAACTCATCTTCGTCAAGATGGAATCCAATCGCTCGCTCGCAACCCCACCAGAACCTCTATCAACGAAACATATACCCTCGCGACCTCCCCATGAAAACCATCATGCTCGCACACCACCACCTCTACGCGACGTCGCACACGTCGCCCATCGCCTGTAGCCGCTGCAACCCTCCCCTTTCACCGCGATCGATCGCGATGCCAACCTGACCCAATGCCTAGCTTCGAATTTTCGGGACTACGAACCGAGCTTCAGGTCGCCGCCTTCGCGAGACCCTCACCAATCGCCGCACTCACGACCCTATGACCCTCGATTCCCAGGTGTCACCCTTCTGTTCAAAGCCGCGAATTTGATCGGCCAGAGTTTGGTTTTTTTTCTTTTATCTTGAAATCAAATTCATGAATATTGAACTAAGCTGAGAGAAGCTCACGTGGATTTAGCTGACGAAGAAGAAGGGAGGATGGACACGATTTTTAATTCGTTTCTTCTTTTATATATATATATATATATATATATATAATAAATGTATATATATATATACACATATAATAAATGTATGTTCTGAAAAAAAAGAAAGGAGGACATGAATCTAAACTGGTTGCGCGGATTTTGGTTCGAAGTAGATCAGTGTAGGTTATAAGGTGGCTCAAGACAGGCTAGGGCGGCTCTGAAATGCTGATTTCGATTTGAAAATTTTTATTTTATATTTTTCAAAATATCTCGCGTTATGAAATTTGAATCTCTATTGATGTATGCCGCCTGGCGTTTATAATGTTGTACCACTATTCCAAACCCAATGGAACAAGTTTCGAAGCATAATTTAATCGTATGGAGAACATGGCTTTTTAAATCGACCATTTAAATCAAATGTCAATTAATTTATTTCTAAGAGATTTTATTCCGTATGACCAAATGTTTACTCCAAACGCTATGAAATTTGAAATCCAATAATAATACATTATTACGGATCCGATGGAACTTGTTTCGTCGAATTCTAAAACTGTGCCCCGGATCGCTATTTTAACGTGTCGATTAAATCGAGGATTTTCAAAAATTTTGAAATCTTTTGAATTTCAGCTTTAAAAACATACTATCTGATTTCTAATTCAAATAGGATTTATAACAACATTAGAAATAATCTCAATTCATATCAACCCAGTTGTTCTTCAATTATTCACTATTTCTGTATTACGATAAATCGCTATATTTGAAATTTAAATTTCATTCTAAAATTCCAACCAGTAATCTCGTATTCAAAATAAACTTATATTTCAAATTCAATATTTAAAACCATTTAAATATTCAAAATTTATTCATCGAAAAATCCGGGTCATTACATTCCCCACCCTCGCTTAAATGAATTTCATCCTCGAAATTGCTAAGGCTGGACGAATGATCCAAACCCATTAACTTTTTAAAGCCCACTGAGTTAAAACTCAACATTCAATTTTCTAACTCTTTAGTAATCCAAATCTTTAGTTTCCATTTCTTATTCAAAACCCTTTTCTTTCAATTTCAATTCTAGAATCAACCTTTTTAAGTTAACTAAATTTTTCTAACATCCTAAATTTTCGAAATTTTTTGGCGAATTCTCTCATGTACAAAGAGCCTTTTGCAATATGACAGGAGAGGTAAAAATATATGGATCGGCCCATATGGTCGAAAAATACAATATATATCAATATTTATTTATTTTTTGCTGTATTTAATCTGACAACGTACCTTATTTAGCATTTTAAGCGTTATTACACAAGAGAGCTTATTTTATATGCAAGTTGCGCAATCAAACTGTAACAGCCCGCAAACCCGTACCCCTATAGTCAACACTATTTTCCAACACATCAACTCAAGGTAAACGGAAATACGAACCGTTAGGGTTAAAGAAGAAGTAGATAGAAGAAGAGAAAACAAAACAATAACAGAATCTTACCATCGCAGTGGAATAAAATATAATAGATAATAACATATCTTTACACAAAAGAAAACTATATCTGTTTTATACATACATCACCAGAATACATCATCAGAGTTCAACAACATCAATAACATACAACTGGACAGTCATGTAAACTTGTCCTCAAAACTGGATACACAACGGAATAATAATTAAGTACGGAAGTACGTATTGCCATCCAGCTCGTCTCCTGAGCTCCACGGCATCATATCCTGTATTCTATAAACTCGACCTGACCCGAGCATTATAGTTAAATAACACCGGAGTCTGTCTGGAATACCAGCGTGAGAAAACCATACTCAAATTGATTATTAATGTTTCAAAATTCTTTTGAAAACAAAAGCATCTCGTAAGACCACGCCACAAATAAACATGTCGGTTTTTTACCTTACGATAGCCAAAACACATTTTATCAAATCCATCTGATATTATAATGGTGTCTATAGAAAGTAAAATAGAATCTAGCTGAAATGCTTGCATCTCGCGTTTCAGCAATAGTTGGGCACAATCAAAGCCGTAAAGGTGCGTAGGGAGAATGGATTTCCAACTAATGACTAGGCACTGGGGGACCACCTGTCACAGTACCTGGTCTAGATTAGCGTACCAAGGATTACTCCCAATCCCCTGCAACACAAGAACGGGACTACTCCTTACTGGATAATCCCGAGTAAGATCACCCCACGGTTGGGATTAGTAACTGCACCACTAAGCCGAAAAAAGAGACATCTAGACCGGGATGACCTCACCCTAATGGGTGCTACCCACTTAGCCTTGCTGCATAACCCCTGATTTTCAGTCATTCCCGGTTGATGAGGCTTGAGGCTAAGCAATACCTTTTTAGAACATATCACTTAGAATGCTCATCGCCCTCCTGACGATGTTTTAAAAGCATTCATCCATACAAGTCCGTTCTGGGTTCAAACGGAGCCGAAGGCACTACTCCTACTACATCCATTATGGAATCATCCTCGAGATTAGTAGCGACTAGCCCTTGCACTTCACTGATCCATCTTCAAATCCAAACTCTTGTTTTCCACACGAAAACGTTCAAACCGGATCAAAGTGGTTTTCAGGAAATAAATCCCGATCCTGGTCTCTTCGAAACGATCAGCGCATTGACCAATATTGATAGTCGGTTATTTAACTATCAAATAACATTCATACACAACCATCAAACATAAATAATTTCACCAAATTATCTATTAATCTCAAAATATATTCGCAAGATATATTTCCATTTTCAACCCTTTTGGAAACAGTTTTCAAACCATACTTTTCTCATGGAATGAATTCCCAAATATTTATTTCCATTGAAAACACCAAGCACAAAATCTTTAGATTTTTAAAATAATTTAAAACACTTTATTATAAAATACACTTTAAGCATTTAAATTAAAATTTATTTAATACTTATTCAAAATATATACTTTAAGAATATTTGAAATAAATCTACTTTGTACAATATAAAACTGAATTTCTAACTTTTAAAACATAATACCAAGCCACCTATAAATAATTACTGCTATAATAGATTAAAAGAAAATACTTACTTTAGAATTTAAACATTTAGAAATAATAAGTTTTTCTAAACATACTTTTTAAATAAGTTAAAACTTTTTACTTATACTCAAAATTTGTTTAAAACGTACTTGGTTATTCAGGGAAATACGCTTCCCTTCCACATCTTTTAAAAATAAATCACTATTTATTTTTGAACAAATTTACCCATTCCTTTAATAAATTCCCATCGTGAATTTATTCTTCCAAATATCCATTGATATAGTACTTCACTTTTATAAATCCAGTTTATAAATTTCATAGTCACATTCTCCTTTAAATTTCAAATTTCAAACACTTAAATCAATTTCTAAATTGATTTCTAATTTACTCCATTTTGAAATAAATTCCTTTACTTACTCATTTATTTCAAAACCTATTGACTTCGGATTTTTATTCCTTAATTATGATTTAAAATCTTTTAACTGAAACACCAATTTCAGATTTTCCTAAATTCCTTCTTTTTCCTTTTAAATAAATTCAAACCTTGAATTTTAAAATAAATTCTTTATTTCTTAATATAACATCACTTAAGTTTAAAATTCATTATTTCTCTGTTTATTCAAAATCCCTTTTTCATACCCAGAATTTATTAGGATTTTAAAAATCACTTTTATTCCTTTCCAATTCATTCTTATTTATATTCATATTCTCTATAATTATTTCACTTAAAAATTTACTCTTATATTTCTTTCAAAAATCCAATTCTATATATATTTTGATGACTCAGTGTACCGAAATATTCAATCAAACCATGGTATCCAATATTCCAATTATCAATATAATTCATCACAGCATATCAAATAATCATAACACAGAATTATTAGAACAAATCTAAATATTTTGTGGAATCCAGTTGGATCCCTCCAACCTGTTTTCCTACATCCACAGACATTAGCACAATACCAATTCCACTTCGAGGTGGAATATCGCGGTATATGGGTTAATATAATATCATCCGCTATTATACGGCGCGTAGGGTCTCATCCGCTATATAATGCGGGAAATCAATCACTCCAATGTATACCATATACTACTATATAATATATTATACCACATCTAATCAATTCAATCATTCAACCAATCATTTAAATTTAACCATTTGAATTTAAATAGAAATCCAGCTGAGTGAAATTAACTCACCTTTGATTCCTGTTTTGCAACCCACTTCATTCTCGATTTGATTCCACGATTTTCAGACCTTGTATAAACATTAGGTGTTTTATTAATATTCGAGTCAATTAAACAATTAAATTTCCATTTGATAATTTAATTAACCACACATTTTATTACCATTAACAAAATTTAATCTAATAATAATTTAATTTAATTTAAACTAATAATTCCCCTTTAAAAATCTTTAGTAACTAAAATAAGTTGATAAAACAAGTTAGTCACCTTAATATACCCTTTTTAAAATTAAGCAGCAAGTTTACTGTGTATATTTATATTTTTTCTTTTCTAATCTATAAATATTCAATAAATTAAATTAAACAAACTGATATACCTTATTGCCTTTTCAAAAAGAAATCCTAGCTGCTGACAACACCAAGACCAATAAATCGAACCAGCGACCGCCCCTACCATCGATCGCGACCTACACCTCGAATCACACGTCTCTACGATCGCCTGTCCCCACTTCCAACAGCAGCACCTCCGTGGCAATCGCCTCTACCCAAAATTGATCTAAACCTAACCATGACAGAAGCCCAGGCCGCCGCAACCTCAAAACTCCCCCTACTTCCAGAACAACCGAGGCCATCGTCCCCTGCATTACTTCGAACCCACGACCCTTAGAAACCACATGCGCCTCCTTCCTCTTTTCACGTGAACGCACCACTTCCAGTCGTCTCACGAATGCGCGTACAACTCGCAAACTTCCATTCCATCGTCTCGAGTGACGGCAAGCTCGAGTTTTCCCCCACGAGGTGATTTCGATTTGAGGAAAAAGAAGGAAAGAGGAAGACTTCGTAAATTGAAAACTAGGGAGGAAGTTATTTTGGTGAAATTTAATTTTGGATCGAAGCGGGATATTTTGCTCGGCCATAATAATTTCCAAACAACTGTTTGCGTTTGAAAATTGCAGAGGAAGATTGCGTGTTTAAGATGGAAACGGGGAACAAGATTTGAAATAAAGGCAACTGATTTGAACAGGTGAACGGTATTCCTGAAATGAGGTAAGAAATCTTTGATGTGAATAGTTTTTGACTGGTTTAATAATATGTTTTAAATTTAAATTTTAAATTTAAACCGTCCCGAATTCGCAGCTAAAAATCTTGACCTCCTATCGAAGCGTGCCACTTGCTATTTCGAACGCAATGGAAAAGGTTTTGAGTCATAACTCGATCTTATGGAGAAGATAGCTTTTTTTTGGACCCGGTTATTATATTGAATCTTCGATATAAATTTCAGCGCGTTTATCTACCATACAGCCACACAACAACTCCAAACGCTACGAAAATTGAAATTCGATAATAACACAATATTACGGATCCAATGGGACTGGTTTCGTCGAATTATGAGACTGTGCCTCGGAAGACTATTTTTTTTGAAATATCAATTTAAACGATATAATTTCAAAACTAAGTAAAACACCTTTCAATTCAGTTTAAAAACTTTTATTACCTTTATTATTACCAATATAAATTTTACAAGCCTTTAAAATATTTTTAACAAGTTTGAAACTCCAGATTAAATATTTTACTCAATCTTCAATTATTGGATTGAATAATTATATCATTCAACAAATTGTATCTACATTCTGAATAGATAAATCCAAGTTTTCCATATTCGAAACCAATTTATAATTCAATTTCTATATTTAAAACCACTTAAATATTCCAGATTCAATGCTGAAAAATCTGGATCGTTACATTCCTCCCCCTTCAAAGAATTTCGTCCCCGAAATTACTAATTAAGAAGAATGGCCCAATATCCATTTACTTTTCCCCAAAACCAACAATTCAACATCCTACCAACTATCTTTTTATAAAAGACCCATTATCATTCTTACTAACTTCCCAAACTCTCCCATAGTTTTCAAACAATACTATTTGCTCAATCATTCAAATTTCTATTTAAAACCAAATTTTGAATTATCAAAATTTTCTCAAATATTTTCTAACTCTCTAAATTTCCAAAAAATTTCGCCAGCGTCTCCTTTGCACGGCTTGCTCGGTGCAACTACAAAATGCCTCTACAGGCACCCAAATTCCAAAAGAAAAAAAAGGCTAAGTGGCTAGATCAAAAACCCAATCAAATTTCTTATAGAAATTTAAACAAATACCTTTTTGTCGAGCAATTCGAATTTATCTTCTGAAATCAAAAATCCCAATTTTTCCCGCTTGCTTTTTAATAACTGTATATCCAATTTAAACATATCCAACTATAGATTCCTGAATCATTTTATACACTTCTTTACTAAATTCTAATATTTATTCATCCAAGCCCGTACGATGTACCTATATCATTCGTATGCAATATCAAATCCGATCGCTCACTCGATCACACAATTTCACTTCCGAACTAGCATCGTCCACCCGACTTTCTAGTGCGGACTCAGATCTGGTTTCTTGATCAGAAACCATCATTCTCCTTACATAGTCATAACTATGATAGAGAATTTCCAGAATCGATCAAAATCCATATCCAGGGTTCACCGTTGAAAATCGAGTGAAAAATCCTAACTCGGATCGATATAACTATCTCGAAATTCTGTGCTCGAATCTGGATCAAATTGATATGCGAATAAAATAATATACGTACATCTTACGTATTTATATCCATTCTCTTTTATTCACATTCATTTTGGTTTCTATTCACTTATCAACGCTTATCATTTCACATATTTTTATTAAATCTTCACACAAATGCTTATTCCATATATTTTCCCGACACCCATATTACTTAAGAATTCTACCATTTCTTCTTAAGTTCAATATAAGTATTTAATACGCTTCTTATATTTATTTTCACTTCACTACTTTAGTTTATATCTACTTCTATTCAAATTGGTTCTCCAATTTCCATATGAATTCAATTTATCTTCAACTCTGAATATTGAATTTTATCTTCCATTTATAACTGATTCATATCATTATTTTAAATTAGTTTCATCCACTAATTTATTTCAATTTCCAATTTGAAATCATTTTGTCGCTAACAAAAAAATTTCCAAAAATTTTTCTAACTCCCAAAATTTTTGAAAATTTTGGCAGTCTTCTTTGTACGGAGGAGCTTTTGCAATTTGACAAGAGATATACATCGACTCACCCTGTCAGAAAACAAAAAAAACGAACAATAGTTCATATATCCTAACTTTTATTGCGTAAGCGTACCTCTGTTTAGATTTTTAAGCAAGCGGCTTATTATTTAGCAATTAGCGCGACCAAAATCCTGTCAAACGGCCTTCAGGTACCTGTACTTACTCAATTTAAACATATAAGCACTATATATAATAAGTTTATAGCATTTCACTTATATTTAAATAGCTAAAACATGGATTCTATAATAATGCATGTTACATACTTTCATAAGCACATATATAAGGTTTCGACACTTAGTTCAATTGCTTTCAATCAACTCTCAACCCATACTATTCAATTTAAGTGATTTACAACTCACTTGCTTGCATACGATTCATTTTGAAATTACCAAACAAACTTATATTCATCTCAATTGGTTCAAAAATCAATTTTATTTACTTCCAATAATTCATAGAATTTTATGTTCTTCTGTTTCGTCGAACGACCCATTTTCTTATGCACTTCGACGATATTCATGTAAATAAGTAATTACTTAAGCTTTAGCCATTATAAATTGATCTCAACTCAATTTATATAAATTTCATTCCATTTTAAATTTATTCACAATCCATGCATTCTCATTTTCACTTCATTTTTAATTTTATCTATTTAATTACATTCCATTTCATCATTCAAACAGGTTCTATTCAAAACCATTTCATAAATCTCACTAACAACCATTTAACAATTTGCTTAAGTTAACAACTGAAGTTCATCTCCATTTCCAATTAAATTCCATTCTATTTAATTCAACTAGTATATTTATTCAATCCATTTTAAACTTTATTTCACATTTTCGTTTCACCATATTTCAATCATATTCAATTCACTTAGCACTTCTAAGTTGAACTTAATTTATAACTCAAGTTCAACTTCACAAAAATCCATTTTTAATTCCTAATTCGATTTTTATCCAATCAATCAGAATTCCATTAACATACTCACTTAACTTATTTATTCAAATTAGTTCATTTCCCACTTTTTATTCAATATTTGATTTTTTTCCTTCAAAAAACACTTCACTTAATTTTCTTGAGTTCAATCTATTTATAATTCAAGTTTTGGATTTTTATTCAATGGGTTTTCAATTCTTTTATAAGCCATCGAAATCTATTTATTCCCATTCAATCTTATTTAAGTAAACTCCAGTTAAATCTAACCTCATACTATTCTTTTGACTTCGCCATCCATTTAAATTTTATTAAGTAAGAACTTAATTTCATTTAATGTATCCACCACGTGATACAGTTCCATTTCAATTATATTTCAACTTTAATCCAAATCCAATCACAATATTATTAGACTTAGCTTAAGTTTATTTAATTCGACTTACTCTCCTAACTTATTAACTTTTACAAGTTAATCCCATTCCAGGAAATTTTTAAACTTTATAAATTTCCAAACCTGCTTATAATCCATAACATTTTTAGTTAAACCTCCAGAGTTTAAACCATTACTTAGACACTCAAAACATTTTAAACCAATTCTAGAGCCTTCAATAATCACTTAAGTATTTCAAAAATCATTTGAAATCAATTATATCCAAAATCCTTTGCATTTATAAAATCAACCCAACTTTTGCAAACAATTTCAATTCAAAACAATTTGGTAGCAATTTCTCTCTTGGAAACTCGAAAATAAACATCGATGATGTTGCAGTGATCGCCAAAGTTATTTTCTAGTGATCGAAAAGAGTTAAATGCTTTTATCTCTATAAAAATATTTCAAATATTTTTAAATTCCAAATCTCACCAGATTTCAAATCTAATTCAAAATATTTCTGAATTATACTCCTATTATTCCTTCCCAAAATCTTTGTAAATCATTTTCAATACCAAAGGAATTTAAACTTTTCCCAAAAATTCCGAATTCCAAATCCATCCAATTCATATTCAAACATTTCTCTGGAATTTTCATCACAATTATAAATCACATTTTCAATTATAGATCACATTTATAATTCACATTTATAATTCACATTTATAATTCACATTTATAATTCACATTTATAAATTTCATTTTATAAATGAATTTTATTTCCTTAATCTTTGGTTATATTTCCAATTTCTAGTTAAATTTCCATACAACAATGATAATAATTTAATATTATCATTCCTAACATCCAAGCAACCATATATAACTATAATAATTTACGAAAAATTATTTCCTTTATAGACAAAAATAATTTGGGTAAAATTATTTCATTTACCCTATCTAAAACAATACTGTGTCGATTTATCTTATTTAAGAGTTTAGAAATTCCTATCGATAACATGGCGTCCCACATATCGACCAGAATCTATAAACACTCAATCAATAAGTCAACACAATATAAAAACAACTTTTATATTCACTAACAAATACGCATTCATACTATTAATACTCTCAAACTCATTCTAGAGTCTTACGTACTCTATTGAGTAATTCCCACCAGAGCCAAGGTTATCACCAACCTAAGCTCTGATACCACTGTAACAGCCCACAAACCCGTACCCCTATAGTCAACACTATTTTCCAACACATCAACTCAAGGTGAACGGAAATACGAACTGTTAGGGTTAAAGAAGAAGTAGATAGAAGAAGAGAAAACAAAACAACAACGGAATCTTACCATTGCAGCGGAATAAAATATAATAGATAATAACGTATCTTTACACAAAAGAAAACTATATCTGTTTTATACATACATCACCAGAATACATCATCAGAGTTCAACAACATCAATAACATACAACTGGACAGTCATATAAACTTGTCCTCAAAACTGGATACACAGCGGAATAATAATCAAGTACGGAAGTACGTATCGCCATCCAACTCGTCTCCTAAGCTCCACAACATCATATCATGTATTCTATAATACTTGGCCTGACCCGAGCATTATAGTTAAATAACACCCGAGTCAGTCTGGAATACCAGCGTGAGAAAACCACACTCAAATTGATTATTAAGGTTTCAAAATTCTTTTGAAAACAAAAGCATCTCGTAAGACCATGCCACAAATAAACATGTCGGGTTTTTACCTTACGATAGCCAAAACACTTTTTATCAAATCCATCTGATATTATAATAGTGTCTATAGAAAGTAAAATAAATCTAGCTGAAATGCTTGCATCTCACGTTTCAGCAATAGTTGGGCACAATCAAAACCGTAAAGGCAAGTAGGAAGAATGGATTTCCAACTAATGACTAGGCACTGGGGTACCACCTGTCACAGTACATGGTCTAGATCAGCGTACTGAGGATTACTCCCAATATCCTACAACACAAGACCGGGACTACCCCTTACTGGATAATCCCTAGTAAGATCACCCTACGGTTGGGATCAGCAACCGTACCACTAAGCCGAAAAAAGGGACATCTAGACAGGGATGACCTCAACCTAATGGGTGCTACCCACTTAGCCATGCTGCATAACCCTTGATTTTCAGTCATTCCCGGTTGATGAGGCTTGAGGCTAAGAGTTACCTTTTTAGAACATATCACTTAGAATTCTTATCGCCCTCCTGATGATGTTTTGAAAGCATTCATCCATACAAGTCCGTTCCGGGTTCGAATGGTACCGAAGGCACTACTCCTACTACATCCATTTTGGAATCATCCTCGGGATTAGTAGCGACTAGCCCTTGCACTTCACTGCTCCATCTTCGAATCCAAACTCTTGTTTTCTACATGAAAACGTTCAAACCGGATCGAAGTGGTTTTCAGGAAACAAATCCCGATCCCGGTCTTTTCGAAACGATCAGCGCATTGGCCAATATTGATAGTCAGTTATTTAACTATCAAATAACATTCATAATCAACCATCAAACATAAATAACTTCACCAAATTATCTATTAATCTCAAAATATCTTCGCAAGATATATTTCCATTTTCAACCCTTTTGAAAAAGTTTTCAAACCATACTTTTCTCATGGAATGAATTCCCAGATATTTATTTCCACTGAAAACACCAAGCACAAAAAACTTTAGATTTTTAAAATAATTTAAAACACTTTATTATAAAGTACACTTTAAACATTCAAATTAAAAATTACTTTACTACTTATTCAAAATATATACTTTAAGAATATTTAAAATAAATCTACTTTGTACAATATAAAACTGAATTTCTAACTTTTAAAACATAATACCAAGCCACCTTTAAATAATTACTGTTATAATAGATTAAAAGAAAATACTCACTTTAGAATTTAAACATTTAGAAATAATAAGTTTTTCTAAACATACTTTTTAAACAACTTAAAACCTTTTACTTATACTTAAAATTTGTTTGAAACGTACTTGGCTATTCAGGGAAATACGCTTCCCTTCCACATCTTTTAAACTTTTTATTTTTAAATAAATTTACCCATTCCTTTAATAAATTCTCACCGTGAATTTATTCTTCCAAATATCCACTGATATATTACTTCACTTTTATAAACCCAGTTTATAAATTTCATAGTCACATTCTCCTTTAAATTTCCAATTTCAAACACTTAAATCAATTTCTAAATTGATTTCCAATTTACTCCATTTTGAAATAAATTCCTTTACTTACTCATTTATTTCAAAACCCATTGACTTCGGATTTTTATTCCTTAATTATGATTTAAAATCTTTTAACTGAAACACCAATTTCAGATTTCTCCAAATTCCTTCTTTATCCTTTTAAATAAATTCAAACCTTAAATTTTAAAATAAATTCTTTATTTCTTAATATAACATCACTTAAGTTTAAAATTCATTATTTCTCTGTTTATTCAAAATCCCTTTTTCGTACCCGGAATTTATTAGGATTTTAAAAATCATTTTTATTCCTTTCCAATTCATTCTTATTTTTATTCAAATTTTCTATAATTATTCAACTTAAAAATTTACTCCTATATTTCTTTCAAAAATCCAATTCTATATATATTTTGATGACTCAGTGTACCGAAATATTCAATCAAACCATGGTATCCAATATTCCAATTATCAATATAATTCATCATAGCATATCAAATAATCATAAAACAGAATTATTAGAACAAATCTAAATATTTTGAGGAATCCAGTTGGATCCCTCCAATCTGTTTTCCTACATCCACAGACGTTAGCACAATACTAATTCCACTTCGAGGTGGAATATCGCGGTATATGGGATCAATATAATATCATCTGCTATTATGCGGCGCGTAGGGTCTCATCCGCTATATAATGCGGGAAATCAATCACTCCAACATATAGTATATACTACTATATAATGTACCACATCTAATCAATTCAATCATTCAACCAATCAATTAAATTTAACCATTTAAATCGAAATCTAGATGAGTGAGATTCACTCGCCTTTGATTCCTGTTTTGCAACCCACTTCATTCTCGATTTGATTCCACGATTTTCAGACCTTGTATAAACATTTGGTGTTTTATTAATATTCGAGTCGATTGAACAATTAAATTTCCATTTGATAATTTAATTAACCACACATTTTATTACCATTAACAAAATTTAATTTAAATTAAACTAATAATTCTCCTTTAAAAATCTTTAGTAACTAAAATAAGTTGATAAAACAAGTTAGTCACCTTAATATACCCTTTTTAAAATTAAGCAGCAGGTTTACTATGTATATTTATATTTTTTCCTTTTCTAATCCATAAATACTCATTAAATTAAATTAAAAAAACTGATATATCTTATTGCCTTATCAGAAAGAAATCCTAACTGCTGACAACACCAAGACCCAAAAATCGAACCAACAGCCGCCCTTACCATCGATCGCGACCAACACCTCGAAGCACACGTCTCCACGATCACCTATCCCCACTTCCAACAGCAACACCTCCACGGCAATTGCCTCTACCCAAAATTGATTTAAACCTAACCACGACAGAAGACCAGGCCGTCGCCACCTAAAACTCCCCCTACTTCTAGAACAACCGAGGCCATCTTCCCCTGCTTTACTTCGAAGTACGAACCCACGACCCTTAGAAACCACACGCGCCTCCTTCCTCCCTTCGCGCGAACGGACCACTTCCGGCGCCTCATGAATGCGCGTACAAGCTCGCAAACTTCCATCCCATCATCTCGAGTGACGGCGAGCTCGAGTTTTCCCCACACGGTGATTTCGATTTGAGGAAAAAGAAGGAAATAGGGAGACTTCGTAAATTAAAAACTGGGGAGGAAGTTATTTTCGTGAAATTTAATTTTGGATCGAAGAGGGATATTTTGCTCGGCCATAATAATTTCCAAACAACTGTTTGCGTTCGAAAATTGCAGAGGAAGATTGCGTGTTTAAGATGTGAATGGGGAACAAGATTTGAAATGAAGGCGACTGATTTGAACAGGTGAAACGTATTCCTGAAATGAGGTGAAAAAGCTTTGATGTGAATAGTTTTTGACTGGTTTAATAATATGTTTTAAATTTAAATTTTAAATTTAAACCGTCCCGAATTCGCAGCTAAAAATTTTGACCTTCTACCGAAGCGTGTCGCTAGGCGTTTAGAAACCCCTATTCCGAACGCAATGGAAAAGGTTTTGAGTCCTAACTCGATCGTATGGAGAAGATAGTGTTTTTTGGACCCAGTTATTATATTGAATCTTCGATATAAATTTCAGCGCGTTTATCTACCGTACGGCCACACAACAACTCCAAACGCTACGAAAATTGAAATCCGGTAATAACACAATATCACGGATCCAATGGGACTGGTTTCGTCGAATTCTGAGACTGTGTCTCGGAAGGCTATTTTTTTAAATATCAATTTAAACAATATAATTTCAAAACTGAGTAAAACACCTTTAAATTTAGTTTATAAACTTTTATTACCTTTATTATTACCACTATAAATTTTACAAGACTTTAAAATATTTTTAACAAGTTCGAAACTCCAGATTAAATATTTTAGTCGATCTACAATTATTGGACTGAATAATTATATTATTCAACAAATTGCTGTGTCTACATTCTGAATAGATAAATCCAAGTTTTCCATATTCAAAACCAATTTATAATTCAATTTCTATATTTAAAACCACTTAAATATTCCAGATTCAATGCTGAAAAATCCGGGTCGTTACACAAGCTCAAGCAAAACAGCTCCATGTACCTGTACTTACTCAATTTAAACACGTAAGCACTAAAACATGAAATTTAATAACATTTCATTTATTAAAATAGTAAACACATACTTTGCACAACCAAACATGTTAAACATGTATTTATAAGCAGTCCCAAGGTTTCGTACTAATTTAATTACTTTCAATCGATTCATATACCATTTCATTCAATTCGAATGATTTACAAACAAATTATTAGTATTCCACTCATATCAACACATATTATACCCATATTTATTTCAAATTATTTGTAAATCAATTTCTTTACTTTGTATTAATTCACAAATTTATTCACTTTCGTTTATGACAAATATAAATTTTGCTATGCAAATTCGGTGATATTCATTTAATAAAATAGTCACTTAAGCATATAATTATTTTGTATTGATTCCAAATCAATTTATATTCAATTTTATTCCATTTAAGATTTGTTCAACTTATATTCAATTTTATTCCATTTAAGATTTATTGATTGTGAATTTTATTCCATTTAAGATTTGTTCACAACCAATTCAATTGCATTTCATTCATAACCACATTCACTTCATTCAAATCCATTTTATTAAGCTTGGAATCATTCCATGCTATTTACTTATGAGTTATTTCATAAATTCATTCAGGCTAAATTTCCATCCAAATAGTTTGCTTAATTTGATTCGTTTATTTTCCCTTAATTCAACTATATAACTTGAGTTTATTTCCCTTGCAATCAAGTTCCATTTCAATTTTAAAATGATTTTTACTCAATCAAATTCCATTCCCTTAGCTAATTAATTTAATTAGTTCATCCACTTAATCCACTTTAAATTTTAATCCCATACTCAAATTCGTTTAAATGATATCCAAAGCCATGTTCAATTTATTTACACTTACATGGAATTTTTTTATAACTTAAGTGTGACGCCCCACCTCTATACCCACACTAGCCAAGAACACTACGATGTAATGCTGTCAACTAGCATGGAGAATAAGGCTGTTGAGGAGCGACCATCCGTGTAATTGCTTCGTGCGAGCACCGATATGTCCGATAGTATAACATGCATTTTATTTCAGGAGGAAATCCGACATACCGACACAAACTCAAAGCTACTACACAGTAGCTATGTATATTCTTCGGAAACAAATATAGAAATAAACATAACACAAATCAGTCACAAACATCCATATCACAAAGGCGGAAATAGATATGAATATATAACACATAAAAGTGTTCATCAGAGTAGTGGTCTAACAAGATCCGCAATATCACAAAAGAATAGTTACAAGTGCTACACAAAAGAATAAGTATACATCATAGAGTCTATATATCAAATGTATACAACAAAATGAACTATAGTAGTTAGGCAAAAGTCAGAATAGTAAACACCAGAAGTGGAGTCAAGTGGAAGCACCTGTAACATCTCGGTTTGACCCGAGTATTATTCAATAAAAAAATAATAAACGGACCAGTCTAACTATAAATATCAGATGAAACGATATAGAATAAGAGATATGAAAAAATGTATGATAATCACAATGCCATGCTGTGATAAGTATGTAATTGAAAATCGTTAAGAGATTAATCAACATCACAAGAATCTTCTCAAAGATAAAAAGGAATGTCATACTCTATATTTTTATTCACAAAAAGTTAATGACACATAAATTCACCAATGCACAATAGTTGATACAACTTATCAATGAAAATCACGAAAATTGGTGAAGCACAAATTCTAGAAATCATCAATAGAAATCCAGAAATCACAAAAAAAAGGGAGGCCTATCACAAAACGGGAGTATGAAAACTCACCAATACGTGTACCACAATACGGAAAGCTATTCCATCGTTGCTAACCATTAATTTTGAGCCGAGGCACCACAAAACGGTCCGAAGACCATGGGTCGCTACCCCATCAAATTGAGCCGAAGCTCTACAGAAACGGGGTTTAGTCTCCCTCATAGACAAAGAGACATCGCACATTGCTAGTCTAAGTCACAAAAATGATCGTCATTGATCATCAAGAAGTGTCAATTACACTAAGCTAGTAAATATATGAGTTTAGCCTCATGTCCCATAGCCACTAGCTTAACTTAAATATTTACGAACCAATTGTAAATCTCCACTAGAAAATTGTCACAAGAGATTCAGTCGAATAAGTTCAAAAATTAACCGACGAAGCAAATGCAAGCGTTTCATAACACTTGTTTTACTCAGCTGTTTAATTAGATTTCTCATACGAGTGAGGTAAAGGTTTGTATATACTAATAGATTGGAAAACGGTTTAAGAAACGAGCTTTGTAATAAAATAGTGTTGAAATCGTTTTGATGAAAGAATTTTGATATTTACTACTTGTATTGAAAACCTTTATATTTTGAAGTGACAAATCACAAAAAAATGATTGTAGGAACAATCAATCACTAAAATTCACATTCGAAGACGTGAATGAAAATCCAAAGAAATCGATATTGAATCCATCGAAGTGGAAATACCCAAAAATTCCGAAAATAGAAGTTATCAAAGTCGACAAAGGTGATAACAACTAATCGGAGAAGAAGAATCGATTAACAATCGGAAATACAAAGCAAAATGAACATAAATAGGCGAAACAGGGAAATAGAGCAGGTCGGTCGACTGAACTCTCTGAGTCGGTCGACCGAAATAGTCCAGAAAGGTTTCGGCTAAAGCTTCGGTCGACCGACTCAGAGAGTTCGGTCCGTCGAACCCCAAATCCTGCATTTTCTACCCTATTTAATAGAAGTGCAAACTCTCTCAATTTGCAACCGGTCGAGCACGGACGGTAGAGGATTACGCCCATTGGCTACCCGGTCCTATTGGCTCCTCGATGCATCACCAAAAACATGTCCAAACATCAAAGTTAGGATTTTAAAGATTTGAACCCAAAACACTAAAAATTGGGATATTCACCAATTCAATCCAAACTAAAAGCAAGGGCACATGAATATGTGTTAGGAATTCATACCCAACAATCAAAGATAGTTATAGACAAAGATGTGAGATAAAAATCTCACCTTTTCACAAAATCAATGAAGGAGAAGCTTGAAAGCAAAGGAAGAATCAACCACACTTCACACAACCCAAATGAGCTTGAACCTAAGCTCAAAAGAAGAACATTCCCAAAGTTAGGTTTAGGAATTTCTAAAAATTGAAGGGAGAATGAGTTGGAGAAGAAGAAGATGATGCTTACCAATAGCTTCTCTTTGGATTTGGAGTTAGATGTTGGATTTGCTAATGGAACTAGGGTTTTGAAATTTTAATTTCTCATTCTACTCTCCATTTTCATTGAAGCTTGAATGTTAGGAATTAGAAATGAAGTAATGAAGAGGAGAGGGTTGGGACTGAGCTAATAAGTAGGGTAAAACGGCTCAACCCAAACCAAAGCCCTAAGTGAAAAAGTGGCAAAATTCCACTAACTCCAAACATATCAAAGTTTATACTCAAAAAGATCGCAAACGTCATTTTGAACTCAATGGGGGTGGTCTTGAGTCCAAATTCGATCGTTTGCAAAAGGTAGTTTTTCGGACTAAAATCCAACTAACGATGAAATATTTAAATAAAATATTTAAATGCTCAATCGTAAAATATGCTGGTTGTTACAGACTCCCCTCCTTAAAGAAATTGCGTCCTCGCAATTTTTAAGAAGAAAATATAAGGTGACAACCATGAAAGCATATCAATACAAAATAAATTTGAAATAAGAAATTCACCTCAAAGAGCACGGGAAAGTAAGTCCGAATGTGTTCGCTCGATGAATTCTCTAGATTCCCAAGGGCAATCCTTAGGATTTGAGGACCATTGAACCTTCACGAGCGGGACATCTTTATTTCGAAGGTGTTTGACCTCCGAAGTAATAATACGAATAGGATGTTGCTCATAAGTTAAATTAGGCGAAACTTTAAATTCTTCCACAACATCGGGCTCAAGAATAGAATCGGAATCTCGAAGGCATTTCCGTAGTTGAGAAACGTGAAACACGTCATGAATAGCAGAAAACTGAGCCGGTAATAAAAGGCCATAAACCACAGAACCAATACGTTCGGTGATAGGAAATGGCCCAATATATCGAGGCGCTAATTTTTCCGATCGACTGAAACGTACAACACCCTTCATAGGTGAAACACGAATAAACACAAAATCTCGAATAGAAAATTCTAATTTCCTTCTTCGATTATCGGCATAGGATTTTTGCCTACTCTGGGATTCTTTCATCCTATGACGAATAAGGTCAATCTTTTATATGGAATCACGAATAAAATCTGGGCCTAAAACCAGCTTCTCACCGGCCTCAATCCAACAAGAAGGAGATCAACATGGTCTTCCATAGAGTGCCTCAAATGGTGTCATACCAATACTAGATTGGAAGTTATTATTAAAGGAAAACTCAACAAGAGAAATATGATCTTCCCAACTTCCACCAAAATCAAGGACACATGCGCGAAGAAGATCTTCAAGAGTTTGATTCACACGCTCGGTTTGTCCATCGGACTGAGGATGATAAGTGGTGCAAAAATTAAGCTTCGTTCCTAAAGCTTTTTGAAGACTCTTCCAAAATCCACTAGTAAACAATGGATCACGATCACTAACAATAGAAGTAGGAACTCCATGCAATTTAACAATTTCTTTGATAAAAAGTTTTTCCAAAAGAGGTACGGTCCGATTGGACCAAAGGGGAATAAAATGGACGGATTTTGTAAGTCTATCAACAATCACCCATAAGCTATCATGACCCGAACGAGAACGGGGAAGGCCATCTATAAAATCCATGGAGATTTGATCCCACTTCCAATTGGAATTTCTAAAGGTTGCAATAACCCACCGGGCCTTTGATGCTCGGCCTTGACAAGTTGGCAAGTCATGCAACACTTAACAAAGTTAGAAATATCGGATTTCATTCCCTCCCAATAATAAAGTCGCTTCATATCCGCGTACATTTTACTACTGCTGGGATGAATGGTAAATTTAGAATGATGAGAATCTTCTAAAATGTCTTTACGAAGATCACTAATATTTGGCACGATAAGTCTACCAAATTTTCGAATACCGCCACGAGAATCAATATCAAAGTCTTTCAAACCTTCGATATCAATTTTATCCCTAAAATTTTGGCTAAGAAGAGCCAATTCGGGATCTAGCTTTTGAGCTTCAAGAATGCGGTCTAAAAGAGAAGGATGAGCCTCAAGACTATATAGAACAAGAGATGAACATAAATCGAATACACGATCCCTAATCTCGCAAGTGGATAAAATTCAGAGATCATTCCATTCGCATATCATCATAGAAACAACCGCTTGTTGCTTGCGACTAAGTGCATCGGCAACTCGATTTCCCTTTCCGGGAGTATAAATAATATCAAGATCATAAGATGCAAGAAATTCGAGCCAACGTTGTTGACGCAAATTAAGTTCCTTTTGAGAAAACAAATATTTCAAAGATTTATGATCGGTGGAGAGAATAAATTTTTCTTCCAAAAGATAATGACGCCAAATACGAAGGGCGAAAACAATAGCCGCGAGCTCTAAATCGTGAGTGGCATATCTAGTCTCGGCTGGCTTCAATTGCCTAGAAGCATAAGAAATAACACGTTCTCTTTGCATAAGAATGGCACCCAAACCAACGCGACTAGCATCGGTATAAACAATAAAATCTTGGTTTCCTTCGGGAATCACAAGAATAGGAGCATCGGAAAGGAGTTCTTTTAATGTCTGAAAAGAAGTTTCACATTTGTCCGACCAAATGTATTTAACACCTTTCTTTGTTAAGCTAGTAAAAGGCATGGAAATTTTAGAAAAGTCTTTGATAAAACGATGGTAATAACCCGCCAATCCAAGAAAACTACGAATTTCCATCACACTCTCCGGTCTCTTCCAATTTCGGATGGCTTCAATCTTTGAAGGATCCACTGATATTCCAGATTCGGAAATAATATGACCAAGAAACTTCACATGAGATTGCCAAAAGTGGCGTTTAGAAAATTTTGCTTTCAATTGATTACTCCTAAGAGTTTCAACACAAACCGAAGATGCTTTTCAAGCTCCTCCTCGGTTTTTGAATAACAAGAATATCGTCAATAAAGATGAGAACAAATCGATCAAGGAAATCTTTGAAAACTCGATTCATAAGGTCTACGAAATAAGCTGGAGCATTCGTCAAACCAAATGGCATAACAAGCATTGATAAGATCCATAACGAGTACTGAACGATGTCAAAGGAATGTTATCCTCTACAATACGAAGCTGATGAAAACCTATTGCCAAGTCCAATTGTGAAAAGACTTTAGCACCACTAAGTTGATCGAATAGATCATCAATCCGAGGTAACGGATATTTATTTTTGATAGTAAGATCATTAAGCTTGCGGTAGTCAACGCAAAGTCTAAGAGTACCATCGGATTTCTTTACGAAAATAGCTGAAGCTCCCCAAGGCGAGGAACTAGAGCGAATAAATTGCTTCATCTCCAATTCGGATAATTGTTTACGCATCTCCTCATTTTCCTTATTGGACATGCGATAAGAAGGACGAGTGATAGGTTGATCTCCAGGGATGAGATTAATTTTGATTACTCGCTTAGGTGGCAATCCTAAAACAGGCTCAAATATGTCGGAAAATTCATGAACGACGTGAATAAGAGAAATGACATCATCCTCATCATCATTATCGTCATCATGAGGATTTAGAGAATATAAAGATGCAGCCAAAGTGGAATCCGAATCTTTAAGTACAATAGGAATCTGATTAACAGATAGTGGAATAGTTCGCTCAGGACATAGGATATGAGCTTCATAACGGTTAAGCCAATCCATTCCCAAAATCATTCCAAAGCCTAAGTAACGCATAACGTGCAAATCGGCTAGGAAAGAAAAATCACATAAAATAATCTCCACATCTTTACAAAGTAAACTAAGTGTTGCGGATCCACCTACCGGATTCGCAATTCTCAAAGAAGTCGCTAAAGCAACAACACTTAAAGAAAAAGTATCAACAAGTTCCTTTGATATAAAAGAATGGGATGCACCGTATCAAAAATAACTCGAATAGGTTGATCACGAAATATAATGATGCCATCAAGGATAGAATGAGATATACCTTGACCACGAGATGTGTTGCCAGGGGCTTGAGCAACATTAAGCTTTCCCTCCTTCTTGCCTTGAAGTTTAGAACAAGAGGATAAATAATGATCCGGGCTCTTGCAATAGCGACAAGCACGGGGCTTTGAACACTTGTTAGCATAATGGTCCTTAGAACCACAGTTGTAGCATTGCCCACTACTAGAGGAAGAAGTCTTTGCTGTCAGAGATGCTTGTTTCCCCTTTTTATTGGGATAAGGACCTTTGGACTTATTAGGCCTTTTCTTGTTGTTGAAGTTTGGTTTGGCACCCACCACTTCAACATCACTCTCCCTATCCGCCTCTTCAAGACGAAGAGCGATATCAATGAATTGATCAAAAGAAACTTCTAATTTTAGAAGTAATGGCTTCTTGAGATTTTTGTTCAAGCCATAGACAAATCTTTGGTTCTTCTTCAATGGAGTGTTTATGTACTCAACCCCGTATTTAGAAAGCGACTCGAAGGATGCGACATAATCTGCCATGAAAGATTCAGAAAGGTTTCGGCTATAGGTTCGGTCGACCGACTCAGAGAATTCGGTCGGCCGAACCCCAAATCCTGCATTTTCTACCCTATTTAATAGAAGTGCAAACTCTCTCAATTTGCAACCGGTCGAGCACGGACGCTAGGGGATTACGCCCATTGGCTACCCGGTCCTATTGGCTCCTCGATGCATTACCAAAAACATGTCCAAACATCAAAGTTAGGATTTTAAAATTTGAACCCAAAACACTAAAAATTGGGATATTCACCAATTCAATCCAAAATAAAAGCAAGTGCACATGATTAAGTGTTAGGAATTCATGCCCAACAATCAAAGATAGTTATAGACAAAGATGTGAGATAAAAATCTCACCTTTTCACAAAATCAATGAAGGAGAAGATTGAAAGCAAAGGAAGAATCAACCACACTTCACACAACCCAAATGAGCTTGAACCTAAGCTCAAAAGAAGAACATTCCCAAAGTTAGGTTTAGGAATTTCTGAAAATTGAAGGGAGAATGAGTTGGAGAAGAAGATGATGCATACCAATAGCTTCTCTTTGGATTTGGAGTTAGATGTTGGATTTGCTAATGGACTAGGGTTTTGAAATTTTAATTTCCCATTCCACTCTCCGTTTTCATTGAAGCTTGAATGTTAGGAATTAGAAATGAAGTAATGAAGAGGAGAGGGTTGGGACTGAGCTAATAAGTGGGGTAAATGGGCTCAACCCAAACCAAAGCCCTAAGTGAAAAAGTGGCAAAATTCCATTAACTCCAAACATATCAAAGTTTATACTCAAAAAGATCGCAGACATCATTTTGAACTCAATGGGGGTGGTCTCGAGTCCAAATTCGATCGTTTGCAAAAAGTAGCTTTTCGGACTAAAATCCGACTAACGATGAAATATATTTAAATACTCAATCGTAAAATATGCGGGTTTTTACATTAAGTCATCACTATTACAATACATTTCTATTTTATTCGACAATATTTTAAAATATATTTAATTTGCATACAATTAAGTCGAATTTTATTTATAACTCAAGTTCCAACTCCAATATCCACTTTTAATCCACAATCCAATTTTATTCAACCAAGTTAAGTTCCATTTTTGCATTCAATGTCTGATTTTTTATTTCAAAAATCACTCCATTTAATTTAATTGAGTTCAAATTTATTTTATAATTAAAGTTTGGATTTCTATTTCTTCATCTAAGCTTACTTTCCTTAATTCATTCCAAAATGCCTTCAATTTGTTTCCATATTCAAGTCTATATTCATTTATTTATCTATTACAAATTCAAATCCAATTCTATTTAACACATCCCGAATCACTTCAAATTCCTTTACCTGAGTTAAGTCCATTTCGAAAACCATTCCCTAAACTTATTTCTTAACTCTTTTATTATAAACATTATATACCATTTCTTGAGTTTATATATATGTGTGTGTGTGTGTGTGTGTGTGTGTGTGTGTGTGTGTGTGTGTATTCAACATTAGAAATCATTTCAATGCATATTCAACCCAGTTTTTTTTCCAATTATTTACTATTTCTGTATTACGATAAATCTCTATATTTGAAATTTAAATTTCATTTTAGAACCAATAATCCCATAGTCAAAATAAACTTATATTTCAAATTCAATATTTAAAACCATTTAAATATTCAAAAACCATTTTAATTTGTGGATGATTTTTTTTAGCCAAATATAGAATAAATGAAAATTTAGTATTAGTTTAGAAGATCATTAAGAGAACATATTCCTAAATCGCGTCACAGTTTAACAAATGTTTGTTCATTTAGTGGTTTTGTGAAAATATCTACAATTTGATTCTCGGTATTTACGCATTCTAATCTAATAATTCCTTTTTTTTACATTATCGCAAAAAAATGATGTCGTATATCTATCTGTTTAGTACATAATTGATTTACAGGGTTTTTTGATAGATTTATTGCACTCGTGTTATCGCAATATATTGGTGATTTATTGATAACTTTTCCCAAATCCTTAAGTGTTTGTTGCATGTGTATCACTTGTGCACATGCTAGGCTGCTGAGATATATTCGGCTTCGCAAGTAGATAAGAAGACACAATTTTGCTTTTTGCTAAACCATGAAACTAATGATTGTCCGATAAAGTGACATGTTCCGCTCGTACTCTTACAATCTGTTTTACATCCACTGAAATCTACATCACAATATGAAACTAGTTCAAACGATGATCCCTTAGGGTAAAACAAACTGTAATCCTTGGTACTAGATAGATATCGTAAGTTATGTTTAACAGCTCTTTGGTGAATTCATTTGGTTTTGCTTGAAATTGGGCATAAAGACATACGCTAATCATAATGTCGGGTCGACTAGCCATCAAATAAATTAAGGAGCCAATCATACTACGATATAATTTTTCATCAAAATCTTTTCCGTTATCATCTTTTTCCAAGTGAACACTAGTACTCGTTGGTGTTGGTTTGCTTGAAGTTTTATCCATTTCAAAATGATGTAATAGATCGTCACAATATTTTTCTTGATGAATAAAAATACCATTTTCAAGTTGTTTTATTTGTAAACCTAAAAAGAAATTTAATTATCCCATGAGAGATATTTCAAATTCGTTTTTCATAATATTTGAAAATTAAGTACAAAGATTTTCGTTAGTTGAACCAAAAATAATATCCTCTATGTAAATTTGTACAATTAAAATCTCGTTATTTTCTCATTTAATAAATAAAGTTGTATCAATTTTACCTGTTTTAAAAGCAGACGTAATTAAATGATTTTTAAGATGTTCGTATCATGCACGGAGGGCTTGCTTTAAATCATATAAGGCTTTTTGTAATTTAAAAACATGATCGGGATATTTTCCGTGAACAAACAATAGATGTTATTCAACGTGTACGTTTTCTTTAATAAAACCATTTAAAAAGGTACTTTTGACATCCATTGAAACAATTTAAAATTGTAATGATTTGCAAAAGCAAGTAATGTACGTATGGCCTCGAGTCTTGCTACTGGAGCAAAAGTTTCTTCGTAGTCGATACCTTCTTCTTGATTATAACCCTGTGCAACTGAACGTGCTTTATTTCTAACTATATTTCCGTTTTCATCTGCTTTGTTTTTAAATACCCATTTTTTCCAATAACTGATTGATTTTCTGGTCTAGGAACTAATTCCCAAACATTATTACGTTCAAATTGATTTAATTCTTCTTGCATAGCTATTATCCAAAAACTATCGTTTGAAGCATCTTTATAATTTTTCGGTTCAAAATTTAACATAAATGCTATACGTCTTATTTGGTTAAGTTGATTTCAAATTACTTTGGAGTTAAGATCTCCAATGATGTTATCTTTTGGATTATGTTTTAGAATTCTAGGAGATTATGCTAAAGTATTATTTTGTGCATTTGTCTCATTATTATAAGAATTTTTTGTATTTGTTATTGGAATTGTTTCTTTATCGTCATTAGTTTGATGGTTAAGAAAATTTTCATCAAACGAAACATGTAAACTTTCTTCAATTGTGTTAGTTCGTTAATTAAAAATTCTATATGCCTTGCTATGATCCGAATATGCAACAAAAATTTCTTCATCGGCCTTCAGATCGAATTTTCCTAAATTATCTTTTGTATTTAGTGTAAAATATTTTGAACCGAAAGTTTTAAAGTATGATACTTTAGGTTTACTTCCAAAAAATATTTCAAAAAAAGTAATGTTTAGTCATAGGTCGTATGGTTACTCGGTTCAAAACATAACAACCCGTAGCAATAGCTTCAGCCCAAAAATATTTTGGTAGACCACTACTATTTAATAGTGTTCGTGCACAATCTTGTAACGTATGATTTTTCCTTTCTATTGCACCATTTTGTTAAGTGTGCGGGGAAAAGAAAAAAATATGACTTATGCCCTTTTATTATAAAACTGGTAAAAAGAACATTTTTGAATTCTTCACCGTGATCACTTCGAATATTTTTAATTTTCAAATCCATTTGAGTTTTAATTCTTTTAACAAAAAATTTAAACATTCCAAAGATGTCACTTTTATGTTTTAAAAATAAAGTCCATGTATATCTTGAAAAATCATAAATTATTACGAAAACATATTTGTTGTGATTTATAGATCGTACTTGAGTTGGACCAACTAAATCTAAATATAGTAATTCTAATGGTTTGTTTGTAGAAATATTATTTTTAGATTTAAAAGATCTTTTCTTTAATTTTCCAATTTGACAATCGTCACATAGATTTTCTACTTTGTAATTTATTTTAGCTAAACCTCTAACTAGCTCATATTTTGCTAATTTATTAATATATTTAAAATTAATATGACAAAATCGTTTATGCCATAACCATGGATCGTCATGTTTGGCGGTTAAACATAAATTTGAATTTTGATTTGTATTCATATTTAAGACATAAATATTTTTGTTTCTAAAACCATCAAAGATAAGTTGTTTGTTATTGTCAAAAATATTACATCTATCTTTTTCGAAATTGATTTGAAAATCTTTATCGCATAATTGACTGTTACTAAGTAGGCTGTGTTTTAAATTGTATAGCAACAAAACATTTGTAATAATAGGAGAGTTAGAAATACCAGATTTGATGACTTCTCTGATGCCATCGACGTATCCTTTTGAGTTATCTCCAAAAGTTATTGTTCCACCATCGATGTTTGTCACATTTCATAACATTTTTGAGTTTCCATTCATATGCTTGGAGCATCCACTATCAAGTATCTATTTCTCCTTATTTTTTATTTTGGGTACCTGTAAAATAAAAGATGATTTAATTGGTACGCATATACTTAATTTGGTTCCTAGATGTTATAAGGAGCAGGTAGCCATACCCAAGAAGGTTTGGTACCTTTATGAACATAATTTTTATTATAGACTACATAGCTAAAAAGTTGTTAATATGTTTTTGTCTAATCAACTTATTATTTGTCTTAGGTATCCAAATTTTTATATTTTTGGTATTCGTATTAGACTTAGGTGATCTTTTAGTCTTTTGATAAATATAACTATATTTCTTAATAATATTCTTTTTTTGTTTAGGAATATTTTTAAATCCTAATCCATTTCTATTACCTGATGGCTTTGAAGTTTTGATAAGATTTTTCAAATATTGTTTTCCCTTATTAAATTTTGAAACATTATTTGCAATTTTATCTAAAAAAATTTTAATTCTAAATTTTCAATTTTTAGTGTTTCTATATACTCTTCAAGTTGATATTTTCTTTTAACAAGTTATCCTTTTCTAGTCTAATTTTTTTAAAATCAATAGCTATAGTCTCATTTTCAACCAAGCTACTTTTAATTTTTTCTTGAAATAATTCTAGTTCCTCCTCTAAAATAATTTTTTCATCTTTTAACATTCCTACTTCAAGTTCTAATCTATTTATTTTGGCTATATGTTCTTTATTCAATTTTTCAATTTGTCTAAATTTATCATCTAATTCCATGCTAAGTTCTAATAATTCATCATAGCTAAGTTTAGGACATACCTCATCAGTTTTGCCATAAAACATATATTAGCTTGTTCTTCGTCACTATCGCTAGCACTATCTGATGATGATGAAGAATCCGAGTCATCCCATGTTACTTTGAAAGCTTTCTTCTTTTTGAATTTTTCTAATTGTTCTTCTTTTTATCATTGTTGAGCTTGGGACAATCTTTCTTCATATGTCCAAATTGGTCGCATTCATAGCATTTGATTGATGTTTGATTTGTAGAGCTAGATTTTCCTTCTTTTGGAAATCTAGTCATTTTCCTAAATTTCTTGAATTTGCTATAGTTTTTGGCAATAAATACGATTTCTTCTTCGTCTAAGTTAGAGTCTTCATTTGTTGCTGGAAATGCTATGTTTTTCTTCTTCGAATTTTGTTCTTTTCTTGCCTGCAAATTAGCTTTATAGGACATTAAATTTCCTAGCAATTCTTCAACTAAGAGTGATGAGAGATCATTAGCTTCTTCGATAGCTAATAAATTTCTTTTCCACTCTGGAGCTAAGGAATTGAGTATTCTAGATATTAAATCAAAATTTGTGAATTTGACTCCAACTGCCATTAAATCGTGTTGAATGGTTTGGAATCTAGAGTACATGTCTACTATAGATTCATTTTGTTTCATTTTAAATGATGAAAATTGATTTTGTAAAATTGAAATTTTAATTTGTTTAACTTTGTTTGTGCCTTCGTGTGTAACTTGTAACTTACGCCAAATATCATATGCAGTGTTACATAACATGACACGTGAAAATTTGTTCTTATCTAATGAATAAAATAAAACATTCATTGCTTTGGCATTATTAGAAACTATAGCTTTTTATGCGTGATTTCATAGTAGTGTTAGGTGCTTCATATTTTTTTTGAGTGGATGATAAAATTTCTAATCCATTAGCTTCCATAAAAATTCTCATATGTGTTGACCAATATGTATAGTTAGAACCATTAAAAAGTGGGGGCCATGTTGTGGATTGACCTTTTTGAAAAATACTTGCCATATTAAAGTGATTCAAAAACGTATTACTGTACTTTGATCAAACCTTGCTCTGATACCAATTGAAAGTCTACAGGGTGGATCGTGTAGTGAATATGCAAGTATATATGATAAAATATATGATGCGACTAAAAAATATTAATCTAAGTAAATATAGAATAAGCACATCAGGGTTTCATATTGGTTTGGACCTCCCGTCCTACGTCCAGTCCCGAAGCTCCCCTTCGTTATTCGACTATCAAACATCCTCGCTTCGCCCGGAGGAATAGGCTTAGTTACAATAAGTTGTTCTTGTCAAATGTGTTTTCTATAACACGAATATTGACTAATTAGTACAAAAGCTTCCAATATATATCTAGAGATTACTGTCTGTGAAGAACTGAATATATGAAAGAGTGAAATACAAGTATAGATTGCTAGAGATCAAGAATATATGATAGAGTATGTAATTAGAGAGCGTAAGTGAGTAAGGTGATTTGTTCTCTTGATTCTTGATTATATATATAGTTGTATAGAGTTTTTTGAGTAGTTGCATCTATTAACGAGTGCTCTGAAGTTTCTTCTGTTGATGATGAAGAGTTGCAGTAAAGAGAAGCGGAGATGTCTATTTGAATGTGGTAGTTGAAGTTCATATTTGAAATCCGAGTTTAAAATCAGACGTTTGGAATATGTTTCAGACGTCTGGTACTATATATATTTTTGAATATAGTAGTTGATCAGACGTCTGAGTGCAATTGCCAAACGTCTGGTTCAGCTTGCCTGTTGTTCCAGAAAACGATTTCAGACGTCTGGCTTGTGCACCCAAACGTCTGATATTGTGCATGTCAGTTTTTGTGCTCTTTTTCTTGTGCTTCTTTATTTCTATCGACTTGTAGTCTCTTGTAGTGTCCTTTGAGCCTTATTATTGTCTTTCTAGTGATGTTGTTCTAGCAAGTACCTATATATACAAATATATATATATATATATATATATATGCATATTTGAATTCCATTGTATAGTTGTTGTCATCGAAACCGTAGATTTGATTTCCTAACAATTCAAGTATTATGGTTAATGGATTTCTAGGAAATAAACTTTAATCCAGATGTGGACTTGAACAAGATGATCCATTGTCATCTTTAATTTTTGTATGATGCCCCATCTCGAGACCCATACTAACAAAGGGTATTACTGGGTAATACTATCTATTATTTTAGAGCATAGGGTTCATTAGGAGCGATCATTTGTAAATTTTTCTTTAAGAAAGTATTTATATGTCAATTAATATGCTATATATTTTTCTTTCTCACATGGAATCAACATGTGCAATCCAAGCTTAAGAAACTATGTCGCCGTAATAGTAATCCAGAACAATATGTGATAATTACACATCAAACAATCACTGACTATAGAATATACACAACGGAATACAAATAGATACAAGATGATCAAATCGAATAGATACATAATATCAAATACAGGACTATGGTCAAAACGATCCATATAATACATCTGTACACTTCTCATGAAACGAATATGTACACAAAAGAGTCCAGGCTCAAAACAAGGTACAACGCTACTTTAATATGTATACATACACGAGATGAAGATAAGACGAACGATAACTACATAACTGGAGTGAATCTACTCTAGAACTATCAAATTGGAGCGCTCGAAATATCACGGTCTGACCCAAGTATTATAAAATAATAAATGGGCAGTCTAGACTATAGTGAATGAGTTAGGCAAGACAAATAATGGATGAAATGAAATAGATCTCAAATACAATCACAAAGCCAATTATTGGCAAATATCAAGAATGCTTTAATAAACTCCAAGGATGTAATCACTAGATATTCAAACCTAAGATATCTCCTGAAAGCAAAACCCTCGAAACTATTTGGTGATATTATAAATAGCATATAATCTAGAAATCATCAATAAATATCCAGATATAACATAAAAAGGGGAAATACGCCAAATCTCCAAGATTGGTAAATAAATTCACCTACATGCATCTAAACCCAAGATAGACATAAATGTCTATAGAACTCCAAGATGGGTGTAACCTTATAGTAACTCCAAGATAAGCGAGAGCCTATAAAACTCCAAGATAGGTGCAAAACCTATAAACCCCATGATAGGAACAAGTCCTATAAATCCCCATGATAGGTACAAGACCTATAAAAGCTCCAAGATAGGTGCAAAACTTATAGAACTCCAAGGATGAGTCATAAACTCATCGATATAAGTATTATGTACTCCTAACTGGCAACCAAATAAGTAATAACCGTGTGTCCCATACCTTACTGGTTTACCTAAATGTTTACTATAAGCTAGTAAACTCCACTTGTATGTATAAATGGCTCAACCGAACAAGTCGTGCATTAATTGGAAAAATAAACTTTTGTAAAATAACTTACTTTGATTAAGATAATTAAAATTTTATTTTTAATTAATTTTTATCTAATTAAAGTTTAATTTTGGCTTAACTAAGCTTAATCAAGGTTTAATTATTAGTTAGATAAATTAAGACCTAACTAAGATAAATAAGAGTTATTTATGATTTTATTTTGATTTAATTAAGATTTATTTAAAAGTTTAATTAAGTTTTAAACTAATGATTTAATTGAGGTTTATTCATTTTAAGGTTTTAAGACTCTATCGGTTATTTATTATTAACCAATTTCCTTATTTCGATAAATTGTTCTAAACTAAAGGATCTCTTATCCATATTATTAAGTAGCCAAATGAATTAAAGTAGTTGTAATAAAACGTTGACACATTTTATTGAAAGTAAGTCGACTTGTACTTATCACAATTACCGCACTTCGGGAATGTGATGAATACAAGGGGGTTAATTTCGATAAGCGGGTCATGATAATCTAAGCATATGGAACGTATGTTCATATGTAAAATCTTACACCCTGATAGTGGAATGGTCCATTATAAACAACTTGACCCTTTTGAATTATCGAGCGTTGGTTTGGAGAGATTGGAATTGGATAGTAGTCATTATCCAAAAACTACTTCAAACCAACGTAAGTGTTCGAATTGGAAATAGTAAGGGCAAGTTCCAAGATAAAGACTTTGAAGTGCAAGGGCTATTTACTACTAACCCTAAGGGCGATTCCAAAATAAGTGTAGCGAAAGTAGTGCCTTCGGTTCATTCATATCCTGAATGACTTCTATGGATAAATGTTGACATTGTGTCAACATTAAGGCGATGTAGTATTCTAAGTGGCAGTGCTCTAGTAATGTAACATTCCTGATTTTTAAGCCTAGTTAATTTGGAAATAAATATAAAATTTTGGTTAAATTATGAATTAATAGAGAATTAATTTGAATATTTGGGAATGAATATGTATATAAAATAGATTTAAAATAGAAGTTGAAAATTTTAAATTCAAATTTAAATATCTTAGAAAATAAAATGGTATTTGGATTTTCCAAAATTAAATAAGATATATCTTTATTTATATAAATGGATTTTAATTTGGAATTTGATAAAAAAAATTCAAAGATGAATATCTTATAAATAAATATTGGATTTATTAAACTTTATGTTTCAAGAAACTAATATATATAGTTAATTGTCACTAATGAATAATTTGATTTCAAATCATTTGTTTTAAAGATTGTATAAGTACAAAATAAAATGTATAAATATAAATGTAGATAAGTGTAAATAAAAAACTTTAATATACATATCTTTTGAAACTAAACAAGATTTATTAAAGGATCATTTCTTTAAAGATAAATATAATTTGTGTCTATATATATAAAAATCTATCTCATACATAATTAATGTACAAAACATAAAACATGTTTCACAAATTAAATTTGAAGTAGGGATTTAAAACAAAATTGATAAATATAAATTTGGTTAAGGTCTTTAACATATAAATACTAATTTTGACAAATGTAAACATTTCGTAATTTAAGAATACATGTGTTGTTGAATTGTCATTTGAATTTACAAGTGTTAACATAATCATACAGTGGCAAAGGATAAATTTTTCTTTTAGTTAAATTTTATAAACATGCATAAGAAAGAGTTAGATCAGATTTCTCAAGCTCTTTCAATACTGTAAAACAAATCAAAAACCTGGAAATAAAAAATAAAGTAAATCAAAACCATTTTCAACCAGAAACCAGATCTGAAAACAAATGAAATTAGAAACAAAATCAAGCTAAAGATCAGGATTATCAAGTCAAACCTGGAATAAGCTAAAAAAAAACTGAGAGCAATCGAATTAAAGCAATCAAGCTGAAGCAATATAAAGATCAGAGCAACTCAACATCAAGATTTCCTCAGTAATAAAGAATCAAACCTGTAATCAAAGATCAAACAGCAGTTTTTCAAACATTTCAAGCCTGGAAAAATCAAAATATTCTAGATCAAAAGCAAAGTTTCATCTGGGCAATTCATCCAGATTAAATTCAGTAATCAAGTTCAAATCAAAAAAAATCTGAAAGTATCAAAGAAAAACGGACTTGATCAAGTTTCCAGTTTTTCAAATGAAAAGTTTCTCTGTTCTTCAATCTCAGGTGAGCAAATTCATTTGAACCCATCTATATGTTTTGATATCTGAGTTGATGCTTGAAGTATATTGTGGAAAGTGATTTTTTAGTTGACAATTATGTCAACATACTTGTATGTATATGCGTGAAAAATTGTGTGTGCATGTCTGCATAAGATTGTCACCTCTGTTCATTGCTTACAGGTTTTAAAATCCTGTTAAAAGATTTCAAATCACTACACCCAAATGATTTTAGGCTATAAACTCTGAATGAAAAATGTTTGTATATAGTTGATATCATTTTAAAAATTAATTTCAAGTGTTTAAATTAAATATTCATTTCGAAAATGATATATGTGTGTCTATATATATATATATATATATATATATATATATATATATATATATATACAGTGATGATTTAAGACAAGCCCAGAATCAAATGTTATGATTTTTAAGTTTGATTATAGGAATGGATGCACATTTCAAAATCATGATTTTTAATGATCATTATAGAATTTTTAAATGGATAAATCAAGTTATATTTAAGGTTGTGCACTAAATTATGGCGATCAAATGGATTGGGGACTTCGGGGTTGAGGCTGAAGCATGATTGTAGGTGGGCATTTTCAAGAAAAATATTGAATGAATTTACAAGTCGTCGTGGTTGCCAAGCGATGATGATTTAGGGATTAGAAGTTGTTTTGGTTAAGGATGTCAGCGAGTCATCTCTGATGAATCGAGTTTCATTGGACCAAAGGGAAAAGGAGTGTGGATTATCGGTGGAGCTTTGGTAATGATTACGAGGTCGCCGACGAACCGTGGTGGCGGTACTTGATGGTTTTTGGTGATCGATTTTTGGGTATCGGGTGTGCTCGATGTCTCGACTTCGATTTCAGGTGAAATCGATAATTCTAGGTGGTCATATCGATTTAGGGGAAGAACAACGATGTGTTGAATGTCTCATCGATGGCCAGAGTGTTGGAAATGGATGGTACATGTGCATTGGTGCATGTATATATCAGGTGATCGTTTTAGTTGGGAAAGATGAAGGAGGAACTCGGGTTTGTGCTCGAACCCTTTTCTATTTGTCCCGAAGAAAACAAGGTGTGGGTTATCTCGAAGTTTAGCATGGGGATACATGAAAAGGCTTAGGTTTTCGTTGCATTGCTCAAGCCGTTTTAGATTGTGTGCTAGATTTTAAAATCTGAGTAGAAAACATGGTTCAGGGTTTAAAGTTTGATGACCGGGTTCCTTTTGAAAGAATGATTTAGTTTAAAGTTAATTCAAATGAAATAAGTTTTCAGAATAAATGTTTTGCGGCTATTTGTTCAAAAAGGAATTTTATAATAATTTTTAAAATAATGATAATTTAGTAAATAATAAAGATAAATGGGTTATCTTAATAATGTTTTGATTATTTATTTACTTAATAATGATTTCTTCCCAAAAGTCATTAACAAGGTTTAAATGGTAATTGTTTTTCAAAGGTTGATTAACAAATGGAAAGTAATTAAGGATAATTAATCACTTAAAAATAATTACTTAATATAAGTAATTACGGATGGATAATTAATGGTTTTAAAGATTGATTAATCAAGTGTTTAAGAATTAGTTAATTATGGAATAATTAAGTTAATGCGATTAAGAAATTAAGGTTTATTAATTAATAATTTAAGTTTGATTTATCAAGTTATTAAAGAATAATGAATTAAAGGAAAATTAAAGATTAATTACTTAATGATTAATTAATTAGAGGACGATTGATGTTTATAATTAATTAAGTGGTGATTAATTAAAGGTTAATTTATTTATTTATTAATTAGGGATAAGTAGTTTAAGAATAATAAATGATTAGGGATTAATTATTCAATGATTAGAGGTTAATTTATTTAAGGTTAATTAATTAATAATTAATGGTTAATTAATAAATGATTAAAGTTAACTAATTAAAATTGGTTTGTAATTAATTAATATTAATTAACCAGGATTAGTAAATTTTCATAAGTAATTAATCTGATTTAAATTAATCAGACAGCTGATCTTACTTATGAATGTTTGGATTGAATTAAATGCTTCGAATTGTGTGACATCCCTGATGTATGATGTTATGTGATATGATTTAAGCTGTGAACTGTGATGAAATTTATTCATCTGTGATGTAACTTATTTATCTGTGATAATTTTATATTATTATCTATGAATTTGTGAATGAAGATAAGCGTTACAAGAATATACCGCTTATCGATATTGCTATTCTTGAATCTGTGATGATTAATGATGTTGCACTATTGTGTAAAACCCTTTGACTACACCATACACACACAAATATGGTTTGCACGAGGAAATTGGTTTAGTCACGGATTTTTGAAATGGTTTTAAAAATTGAATTTTGAATCCAAATGGTTTTGGAAGTGGAATTGGGTTAAAAGTGATAAGCTTTTGAAAAGGAGTTTTCAAGATAAAAGTTATTTTGAATAATTTGATAAAGTTTGAAATTTTAAATAATTTGATTCGAATTTGAATCCAAAATTTGAAATTGAATTCCATATTGGTTTAACAATATTATACAAGATACAAATGTGTTTATATGGGTTTAAACCATTTTAAAAAAGTATTGTTTTGGGAATTTGAATTTAACTCAAGGACTTTAACTTGTATAAATGAAATCGGATTTTTCCGAAACGAAAAATGTTTGTTTTCAAATAATAAAAGCTTTCACATAAGGAATGAATTTCCAATTTGTGTTGAAAAGAAAATGGTTTTCCAAGTTATGAATGAATCTTTGGAAACGGATTTGAAAGCCATGAATTAAATTTTTGATTTAAAATTGGATGAATTAATCCAATTGGAAAGGAAAATTGTTTTGAAATCTGTGAATGGATCTTTGTGAAAAATGGGTGAACTTTGTGAAGTAAATCTTTTTGTTTAAAGATTTAGAAATGGTAATTTGTTTAAACCATTTGAAAGGAAAGTTTTGGATTTTAAAGTTGTGACTTAACTGAGATCGCATTATCCATATGTTTTGAAATATTGCGCTCACTATTCGGTTTAGCCGGGAGAGGACCTTATGTCATATAACCCATTCCGAATAGTGATGCGACGAAATGGATAGCATTTGAAGACCGGTGGTGAAGACCCGGGTGTCTTTGAGAATGATAGGATAACCTGTCGAATGACTCTGCACTGAGTTGCTCCGGTATAGAGATCTCCATATATGATGGGGAGTTCGATCGGGATTGAGGATGCCCGGAATGCAAGGGCTTCTTTTGAAGTGCCTTCGGTTCTGTTCGAACCTAGAATAGACTTGTATGGATGTGTGTCTGACATTACACTTTGAGATGTAAAGCTGGTTTCTATCAAATACATTTCTGTTTGGTGGCGGAGAATTTATTCTCTCAGCTTAACACCCTTCTTTGAGACATACGAGCTCAGAGGTTATGTAGTTGATGGTTACTAGTGATACATTCCCAATTTGGTAATGTGGCATACGAAGTGCTGCTGATCATTTGTTGATCAAAGCATGGCTTTGAAAAAGTGTAGCTTTGTGGACGAGACTTCGTCGAGCCTCACAACCCGGTTATGGTCAAAACAGGAATCGTTGCAGTAAGGTTATTCGGGGGTAGCACCCCCTGAGGGCATGTCCATTTCCTTCTGGATTATAAGTGGTATCATGGTATGGAGCCCAGATACATAACTTTGTGGATGCTACAAACTTATTGCTTTGTGGTTATTGGTTGAGAGGTACCTCGAATAAAGGTCACAAACGACGGAGGGAAGGCATGCTTGTGTCAGTAGTTACCTAGTTGCAGAGGTAACCCAGCCTTGTGTTGGCGGAGATCTGGTTAGGTTCTCGGGGGCATCCCTCCAGAGACAATCCATTTTATTTGGAAAGTTCTTTTGCCGGACCATTTGTTGGAAACCCAATCATCCAAGACGCGCCTTGTACGGATTTAGTTGTATAACCTGCCATTTACTTATGGTGGTCACCACTGTTTAGATGGTAGCTATAGTAGGCATACAATAATGGTTGTATGCTGGCTAAGATTAATATTTTACTTTCGAAAATATTTTCTACACTATGCTTTAATAATAATATTAAAAGAGTTTTCCCGTATCAAGCATGTTTGACTATCATAAGAAGAAATCTCCTCCAAGTCTGTGATTGCATTGTGTGTGTGGTGGGAGGTCTTATGGTAGTTTTATTTTCCAAAAAGCATTATGGATTTCAACTTTAAAATATTTTGTTTTCAGATAACCAGCTTGTAGATGTAGATTCAATAGTCCTTGGAGTTTTTGGTAATCTTCTTCAGTCTTTGGATGACTAGCCTTGCTTAGTATAACATGATAGGTGGTTCGAGCTTTTGGTCCAAGCTATCTTCGGTTTGGAGCTTTGGAGCATTTGAGATGGAGTTGCATATATTGGAGTTCTCACTTGGTGGTTCAAGTTCAAGTTATTTGTTCCGATGTAGCATTGTATTTGATCTCTGGTATGTATTTAAGATCATTGTTTGTATATCATTGGATATTGTATTCACTGGAATTATATGATGTACTCTTTTCTTCCGCTGTGTTGTTATACTTAATGTGTTGTAAGCTTTGGCACGAATCAGATTTCAATGGTTGAATCTGCAGCGTTCGAGTACAAGTGAAGTACAGATGCCGATTTTCGAACGCTGAAATTCAAGTCGTGACAAGTAAAGGCAAATGTAGCCTCAGACCTCATCAATCGGAAATGACCAAAATAGGGTATGCAGCAAGGTTATATAGGTCGCTCCCATCAGGGTATGTCATCACCATATCTACAGTCGATATTTGACCCATTGGTATGCTCCAGTACGGTTGTTGATTCCAGCAATAGTGGTGATGTATTTGGTACTACTAGTCAAGTGGTAGGCCGGTTCTATGTAGTAGGGGTACAAGATATTCTTGTCAAACCCCAACTATATTTTATCTAGAGGTGCACCTATCAAAAGGTAGTTCCTTACCTGGTCATGTATGGAATACATTTCTCAATAAGTCCTTCGGTCTTAGTTTTATACCAATCATATTGGAATTTAATTAATGTAACAATTTCGGCTATGTTAATTATTTACATGAAAATCCAAGACATTATCATAATATCACTGAATTTCTATATAAAGTGTTTTGGTTTCCATAAGGTAAAAACCCGTCTGTGTTTATATGCGGCGTGGCCTTACGGGATACCTTTGATTTTCAAAGTGTTTTATAAAATAAAAAAAATAAAAATTTAAAGTGTACTCATGCCAGACCCATGTATGACTTGGAGTTTTATTTTCTTTTCTTAAAATTCTTGGATACTCAAATTTGTATGAGTAGCCAAGTGATCCAGGTTTCTTACGATTGCATTTTGAAGGAGTTAGAGAAAATGGCTTCGCCGTTAGCTAATTACTTTTATTTCTGCTGTGTATTTATGTATGATCCATGTATTTTGTATAGGCATGTAGTTATAACTGTCCAGTGGAAGGTTGTAATGTAATGACTGTGATGTAATATTATGGCAGTGACTTTGTAATATCTTATGTTGTTCTGATTCGTTGTGAGATTCTGTAATTGTTGAGTTTCTTCTTATCTTTCTTTTTCTTCTACCCTTACTGACTCATCCTCCGGTGTAAGAAAGATGGTCGTCACACATGATGATTGGATTATTATAATAGACAAAATTAATAAAAGATTGTCCAAATGGAACGGTAAATACTTATCGACGGCTATGATAGTTCTTATTAATCCAGTTTTATCTACACTATGTATTTATTGAATATCTTTTTTTCTTTTTTCAAAATGGATAATTGATAAAACTGATAAAATTAAGAGAGTTTTTTTAATGGAGCAGAGATAATCCAAATTGTAGTTAAAGTGTCTAGTTAAATGGGAAATGGTTTATAAGTCTAAAAATGAGGGGAGAGTGGGATTAAGAATTATAAACTTACATAACTTAGATATATGTTTATTAGGAAGATGGTTATGGAAACTTAATGATAATAATGAAAATTTGTTATGAAAAGAATTAATATCGGATCAATGGTATGGTGGTGCTTTTTACTACATCAAATTACTATTAATAATATTTATCATATTTATCAAATTTTAGAAATCGATAATATTTAATTTTGACATTTTTAATCTAGGTTTTAATAATGTTGTTCATTCTGGTAACAACACTTCTTTTTGGCATGAACGCTGGATATTAGCTATTCCACTTATATTGGAAGTTCGAGAGATATATTGTAGTTTCAAAGATGTATTAATTTCGAAAATTTATGGACCAAATTAAAATTTTCCATATGAATTTAGTTTTAATCATACGCTAGAGGGAACTACTTTAACACAATTTATATTATTATGTACTAAAATGGAACATTACAATACAGATAATGAGAAAGACATTAAAATATGGTGTTGGGATTAGAGTAAGAAGTATACATCTCATTCATTTCAAAGATTTATAAATTTTTCAAGAGTTAAATTGAAATTATTTAAATACATTTGGAAAATAAGTGTTCCACCTAAAGTTAAAGTGTAGACATTTACCATAGAACTTTTAAAGAAGAAAAATATATCTAATGACAAAAAATGTTATTTTTGTAAAGATAAAATGGAAAATATTTTACACTTATACTTTGATTATAATATAACTGGATTTATTTTTGTAAACAATCTCAATATTTTTTATTTTAATATAAGTTGAAGGCAAACTAATTGTGAATTACATAGGAATAATATTAGATTTTATTATAAATGTCATAATAGATTTTTACCTGATACTATTTACACAATAACATTTTGGTATATTCGGTTTGAAAGAAAACCAACTTGTTTTTATTAATATGAATATTGATTTGTAAAAATTAATATATGTAATTTCTCAAAAAAAAATTAATTGGATTTCAAATGCTAGTTATAAATTAAATAAAAATTTGTGTTTTAAAGAGTTTCTTCAAAAATAAAAATTCACATTGAGTTTTTAAAGAACAAAATCATTCTAAATAATAGAGAAAATAATAAAAAACTGAATGTAGTTCCCTTTGATAATCTTACTATGTTTACTTTTGATTGCTTGCTTTTATTATGATATTAACTTACTAGTAAATTTCTGGTTGTTCCGTTTCTTATTTGTTTCTTTGTGTAACTAGTTTGAATTATACTTTTTCATTGATTACAAAAGGGTCTTACAACAGGGTTGGCGCAGTTGGTTGATGGTCCGGACTGCGTGATCGAAGGTCACGAGTTCGAGCCCCGAAACTGACAACCCTGTAACAAGTACCCGAAGTATGTGTTTGGCAGGCACATACTTCCCTAGAGTTTACAAGCGAAGCTTGGTTCTCTAGGTAATTCAAAAAAAAAAAAAGGGTCTTACAAATTAAACGTGGTCTTCAAGATAGACAAATTAGAGTTGAAAAGTCAGTCAACTGGATTGATGGATAATTCCATGATCGATGGGACCTTTTTTTTGATCATTGCAGATTCGTGATGTGCATAATCATTAATTATTGATATTTGATATTGTCTAAGCACTGGTTTGAAATATGAGTACAAATTTTATTCTTTTTCTACATTGAACTATAGGAGTGACCTCTTCCCATTAAAGCGTGATCAATCTGGATATGAGAATTTGGAACTTTTCATTTCTGTCCACAAGTGTAATCTTTATTTGAAAGGAGTGTACATGCATGTCTAGGTGGGCATGCATTCAATCACAACGTGCATGCATTAATTCAACAACACACTTTTGTGTGAGGTGTAGAATAAATATACATGATTTTTACCACATAAAATATCACATTGCTTATGACTTGCCCAAAAAGAAAATGTTTTAGTGAATAATATTGTAGATCTGTTTTACCATTACATGGATTTCAAGTTGTTTGTTAAACTCCAAATCATGTGTTCGGTTAAGTGGTAATTGTAGTCTTTGGATGCACATCAATCATGGTCAATATTGGCAGAGTCGCAAAAGAAAGAGGGCCGCAAACAATTCACACTTCTACTTTCATACGAAATCAGACTCAATTCAAATTAAGGTGTGTGTCCAACATATAAATTAAAATAATGCATTAACTTGGACATTTTTCCTTAACTTTGAATTTATGGCTCTTGGTGTAGTTATTGTTCCTGTAATTTCCTCATATGAAACTTCGCTTATCTCAATACCTGAAACTACAATCAAAATTAAATGGAGTATATGCAAGAATCGTCCTAAATCTCAACAATGTGGTGTTCTATGGTTAGATAAAAATAATAGTCGAAAAAAATAAATTATGATGATTAGTAGCTAGGGTTTCTACCCTTTTGTTATTCTTATTCGGTTTTAACCCGTTATACTTTATATAAACATTTTGGGCCTTTTTATCTTCTTTAAAAAATAATATGTCACACCTCTTCTTGGAAATTCCATTGAATTCGCTCTGAACTCGAGCTAAAAGAGTGCGAAGATCAATTTACCTCAATGCAAATGAAAATTAAATGAAAACGAACAATTTTATCTTACATATCTCGTGGTTGTCCCACAAAAAAGACATAGACATTTATTAGGTAATTATATGTAGTAATAAGAAAAGTAATCAAATGAAAACCTTAAACAGGACTACAGGATATTGCAATATATTTGAATTGGCTATGAGTGGAAAAAACAAAATACAAAAAGTTACACATTGTGATGTCATTCTTATTTCAATCCGTATTAGCTATTTTGTTGAAGGGTCCAAATTAACTTTTGTCCATGATCCAGAATAGTGTAGGAACTTCCCTGATCCTGGAGATTTATGTATTTATGACAATTAATGAGCCATGGATATAAATACTCACATGGTCCCTTATCCACCAATCCTTGTCAACTTGTCAGTTTTATTACTTGTAGATTAATTGTTTTCTGTAGTATGGCTTCTTAGCCGAAGTCAACTAACATTGAGAATCTATGCTGTTTTGATAAAGAAGAAATAAATTGCAATAGGAGCTTTCGTTATTTTCTATTTTGGTCCTTACAGGGCCATTAGATGCTAACTTTTGTTTGTTTGTAAATATCAAGGTCCATTAAGAGGGGGAAAAAGCAATTTGATATTGGGTTCTATTCAAAAGACATCACAAAAGCACTTGGAATTTATACATGGCGGTCATAAGATATATACATGGAAATATATTTTGAATTGTTTAAATACATTACAACAAACTTTATGCTTTACAATTATCTAAAAATTACTCAATTATATATGTTTTAAGTAAATTTCTATCTATAACCTAACGATATTTGAATAGTGATTGGCTCGAGACAGAATTTTTTGGGACAATAATTTTGATGAATAATAATTTGATTATCATCATTTTTCATGGCTGCATGCTGAAAAGCAACTCCATATACAAACCCCCAAGCCGAACTTTAATATTTTATTTAATTTATTCATTTCGATTAAATACATAAATGAACAAAGTTAAATTGGACTGGACATCATGGGTTGAACCCCAAAGCTCCACACTTGTATAGGTACTTGTGATTTGTGTTTATTATTTATCATCTTTTTGTTTAAATATTGATTCATAGTGTTGTTTAATTAACTCTACTCATTCAGAAAATGCTATCAAAATGCATCCGCAGGGCAGTCAGCAAGGTGAGTGGAGAATCAAGTTAAAAAATAACATGTGTAACATACACTTTTATCTAAACTCTGGAAGTTTTATGACTCATTTCTTGAAGTTTAAACATGGATTTATCCAGGTAATCATAATCGTGGTTTAGCGAGACCGAAAGATAAAAAACTGCATGATAAAAGTTACCAATGGATTTATCTAATCTATCATTGTCACATAAAATATTTATAGCTACTGTCAGAAATGTATTTTTAAACTTCGATGTGTACATTTGATGTACTATTAAAACATATATATTTACATCTCGTGTACATGCCTACATGATAAAGAAGCACTAAATAGATTAGTTATATGGAGTTTTCATGGGTCCATTATGCATTATTACCGAAATCAAATCTCCATAGCTCTACACAGCAAACCATAAGCAGTAGAATAAGTCAAGCGACATCCAAATCATAGTCATAAAAGCCGGAACCCTGTCAGCTACTGTCACTGCTGTAACTGCACTTCTACTCCCAACCCTAAACCCTATCAGCTTCACATCATAATTTTTCATATCAATTTCATAAGCAACATAAAAAAAACACAGTTCTACTAATAATGGTATAGAAATTACAATGAGAAAATATAGAAATCTCAATAATAAAACCTAGTAAAATAATAACTGGCAATAACAATTTCATGGAGTTTTAGTTACTGATTTTACATCATTGTTATTATCATGCATTTTCATATAAAACCAAATGAGCAAAGAAATCTCAATATGTAGATCATTGTCATCTGCTACTTTTCTTCGACTGAAGCCTACAGTGAAATAGATGTTAAACGGCATGTGGACAATGACAATACTACCAACGAAAGCAATAAATAACATAAAAACATTTAAATTTGCAGTTTGCTACAGGTAATTGTTCAATACTACACATGTGAAGGTATTCGATGCTACAGGTAACACTAAATTGTTTGAATGTGAACAAAAAATTGTAAACGATGTAAATGTCCTTACATGAGTATATATGAATAACCTTACATAAGTTCAACAAACCTGGGTTAGTTCGGTAACTATTGCAAGCTATTCCTACTGCTTCTCCTTAAATGGATAATATTGCGGTGATTCATTGAGAAAGTGTAACAAATATTGTGGGTTAAATTTATTTGCTTCATTTGGTAGTACAAAAGACAAATCGAGAACAATAACAATAGTACAAAGATATAGAAACCAATGGCAAACCAACTACATTGAGGAATGAGTAATGAGTGATGAAATATGAATCATGCAAACATAACGGCAATAACAATCAATAGCAATAACACTGATCAGAATATAAACAAACACAGAAATAGAGGTAGGTTAATGATAATTTACAGAGGAAGAAATGAGCGTTGATTTAAAATATTGCAGGTTAATGATTTACAAAAACAATGTAAAAGTGTAAAAAATACTCAAGAGTGATTAATCAATAGCAGTAACTTTGCAGCAGTTGTCGATTGTAGATTGCGATGATCGATCGATTTGGAAGCATGATACGGTGTAGCACTTGTAAATTACCTAAAAGTGTTTGAAGATCCTCATCTAAGGAGGAGCAGTAGATGATTTGTAGCACAATAACCCAGGTAAATTGAGGAATAATAATCTATGGTCAAGAATAGTCAAGTAAGCTAATGATACGGAGCAACAGCTGTCGATTGCAAACTGCGATGACTGTTCGAATGTGAACCATGACATGGTGCAACACTTGTGATTTCTGGCAACAAATAGCTTTGACGATTAAGCGAGGGCGTATGTGTTGTGTTTGTGTGGATAGCGAATCGTCAACGGTGAGGAAAGTAACGGTTAGGTGAGTAGGGTTTTGTTGAAGCGACTGCAGATGCAAGATGTGAGAGAATGAAAGGAGAAAGGATAGAGGTTGGATATAAAGGCAGTTTTAGAAATCTCAAAAGGCACGGTTGAAAATAGTGGTTGGAATTCTCATTATTAATAGGAAAGATGCGTAGAAAATAATAAAACGGTACCTTTTATTTATTATTTTTATTATTATGAATATATATGTACGTCCAAGTGGGTATGCATCTAATCACCATGTGTATGCATTAATTCAACAAAGTGTAAACATTTAAAAATGCTATAGTGTTGAGGGGAGCCATGTACAATTAACATAGACAGATGCATGTTGCCTTTAGTTGGACTGTCCATGTTGTGTTATGTCGGGACTTGCTTTTTAGTATAATCTGGATGAAATTTCTCAAAGAGAGTGCAAGGTTTTTGATCCTGAAAATAAAGTAGAAACGATTGGAAAAATAAAACGTGAAAACTTTTATCTAAACCCTAGAGCAGAGGCAACACTTTGACAATGATTTGGAGGCTACTATTTCGTACTGTTTGATAGTAGATGGAGACATCTTATGATTTGTATGAGTGTATTTTCTTCATTTGATATTTCATGCAAGCAATACGTAAGAATGTAGTTAAAAAATTTGATATTGTTTCTAATTTTGATCGTGAGAAATAATATTTTGAGTGGTTAAACAATAGTTAAATCGTACTACTTTTCTGGTTGAACTTTTTCATTGTATATTACTATCAATATTTCTATTATTGAACTAATTTCTTTTCAGGTAAATGTGCATTTAGTTGCCACGTGCAATTCAACAAAATATATAGCAATTCAATCATAGATATAATGTTTTGAGATAAATAGGATTTTCTCTCTTTGTTTTATTTTATTCTAAACATTTGTTATAACTTCAATTATGAGAATTGGATCATGAAACCTCTAGCTAGATTTCTGCATAATACTTCACCGATTTTATTAGTAATGCATGTTGTAATGGTCAGAGTCTCAAACTGATATTCTAACAAAGACACCACCAACCAAAATTTATCTACCTCTGATGGTGAAGTTTTTAACTTTTTCGACCATGGGATCATATAAAATTGCTTCCATCCTCGGAGAATAGATATAAAATTCTTTAGACAACTTCAATCTATCGGGTATCATGGTCATTTTAACAAAGTGAAAGCATAGAACATATGAATTGATTACTCCCAAATCTACACATGGTATTAGACATGTTCCCAAAATAGTGCAGCTAACAGAAAATAGGCTCCCAATAGGCAAAATTGAAGTGAAAAATTGTGAATGGTACAGTGTTATATCATTCTTCACTTTTCACTTAGCATATTAAATTACCGTAGAACTACTGCCAAATTAAATTTTTACTTGATGAACTTACATAGTACATAAGTTGGATGAAGGGTTGACTGCTTAGTAGACAGAGGATAGCTACATCAAAATTAAATATATCTGTATATACTCTATTTATTTGAAATAAATAACCTTCCCATAATTCACAAAGTCAAAAACTCAGCTCCTATCAGTATACTCTTCCAAATGTATGTTGTAGAAAAGTGGATACTAAGTAATACCAATATACATCATCTTCATCCTTGCAGGTCAAACAATAATCACACTCTTCTCTAGATTCTAGTACGTCCAAATCAACACCGATTTGAATATGTACATACATGTGTACGTGTGTGTTTATATAGATATACATATTGCTTAATATAGTAATTCCAACATATTTTGTTAGTTTATTTTTGGGATTTGGACAAAATACAGCATAGAATCAGTAATCATACTGAGTATTGACCCGTTTTTGAAAAGAATGCCGAGTAGGATTTTAAGTTTTACATTACACGTACAACAATTGATGATCATAATATCATTTTATATTTTTTACCAAGTGATTAATGTAATAATATATTAATAATATTTATGTATGTTGTATTTTATTATTTATTATTATCATTTACACACTTAATTATCATATATAATTATTATTTATAACAATTTAAATAAAACTCACACCCAATGCTATGAGCATACAATATGGGTTCTACTACTATAAGTATCAACATACAAAACTATTCTACAAAATGAAAATCTGGTTCAAATTGTCAATAAATGATAAATTGATAACTTGTTTGCTTAAATGAGAAAATTCCAAAAGGTATGCAACTGTATGAATTTAAGAGGTTATATATCAAATCTACAATTGAACAATTTTAATGCTTAATTTATGTTAGTGAATTAATGCATTAACGTATGCATTCTAAAATCGAAGAATTTTTTTACATAGTTTGTGAAAGCATGTTTTTAACATTATATTAATAATCTGTTAATTACACTACTATATATGCAAGAAACTTGTTGCATTACATCAACACATGCATTTTATAATCGACAGTAATAAAGCATAAGTTATTAATTTCCTCATTTAATGCTCAACGTAAGTTACAACATACATTAATCTCAGTTTTCCTAATTGATAAATGAAGAAATTTTTGTTCGTTCTTTATGGTAACATGTAACATACCTCATATATAACATACATTATATGATATATACACCTTATATAGCCTCAGTTTAAAGAGTGTTTTTTGTGAATAAACCAAATGTGAATCCATTCTCAGTGTTCGCTCCAGAATTCACATTGGTATATTTTTTAAAAATGGTATTGAGATAATTAGAAATACAATCTTAATTACTGAAAGGTTTCTTAGAACAAAAAAGGACTTTCCAGAATTAATCGAATATTATACCTTTATCACAAATGGTAATTTTCTGAATTCTTATATTACAATCCACATAACGTTAGCCATATTTTCTGCCCATTTTATAGTTTTTGTTTCAACTAAAAGGATTCTTGGATGTAGGAGAAAGGAGACCCAATTGCTTGTGCCTCTTTTTTTGCAATATGTCACTGTATTTTATGGTTGTGGTCGTTTTTCAGTTCCCACCAAAAATAGAAGTAATTTGATGCTTGTCATATATGAATTAACATATGCTAAAGATTTGAAATACCTATGGGCAGAGCCCTACAATTTTTTTCCTGACAGATATTAACCTCAAGTTATAAATCACATTTAAAATAGCAGTAAGTCTCTCAATTTCGAGCAGCAAACATTTATCACCTGTGATCGTTAGAGGTAAAACTGAAATCAAATTCAACAAGTAACACTTAAGATCCATCCTACTAAATTTTACCATGTAGTTCTTAAAATTATTTGTGATCGTCATTGAGGCTAGTCGTCCTTAATTGTATGGTCTTAGTTTTCAGCTAGTTGTAGTTGATTGCCTACCGACATTGATGCTACGCAAGGTAGCAGAATAAGGAAAACAGCCGGAGCTAGTTAACGAACGTTGGCAGAGTAAGAGGTAAAAGTGAAGTCAAATTCAACAGATCGGAATTTAATTGATGCAGGAAAGGAAAAGAAAATTAAAATGGTACATGTGTTCGAAGTCTGGTAGACATCGGATCGATGTTGGTTGAGCGTAGTCATCGGCAAGGAGCAATCGTCACTAGTTGGTAACCATATGTAATTGATAATTGCCATTGCTGCTGCACAAAGTGTGGAGATCAATTGCAATTTTCAGATTTTGAATCGCTGGGAATGGGAAAGGGAATTAGTGCTTTTACTTTCAGGAGAAGCATGGAAAAATGCGAACGCATGGCAAGGGCATATGGCGAGAGCAAGGGCATATCTGGTACTTCAAGAAGACACAGTTGAAGTCTATTCAATGAATTATCATTATTAGTAGTAAAGATGTGTATTAATAACTTCTTGAGATAAAATAAATAGGTTTTATGTATTGATATTTTAATCATTTAAACACATACATAAATCTATGAATAAATGAAACTAGCATACGAGTCTGTGCTTCGCAATTTAGGGACTGATTAGAAAAAAGAACATGATATGTGTAAGTAGTAAAAATTGGATGTACGGGAGTGCTTACAGTAAGTATTGATCATTTTAGTTTGCATGTCAGTTCTAAACTATGTTTTCATACTTGGAAATCTTTTGTTAATTATTTCATAGCAACTAATTTTAGTTTCCATGAAGTGACTCAAAGGTAACTTGCAAATAACTAGTAAAAGAAATGAATTTATCCATTAAAACAAATTTTAATATTCATAACAAACTTTTTGTATACATACAGCAGTGGAAATTGATATTGCTTTCGACCATTCATTATACACATCTTTACAAGTTAATTCTTACTGGGCAAAATCTGAAACAAAACAATTTTTTTCTCTAAGAAGCAGCAGTTTAAACTACAGCTCAAACTGATGCTTGACAAGAAAAATAAAAAGGTGATATTTATAGAATTTGACAAAGTTTTTATTGATATTTTTCAGTTTTCTAACTATTCCCATTGGCAGCATCATCCATCCCTTGGGCGGAAAGTCATCTTAGTTCAGTGGACATGCTTTATGAAAGTCTGAAAAAACAGGATGATGAATACTTCAATACAAAAGAATGAAAATCTATGTTACTCAACCCTCTTAATTTTCATCCACCAAAAGTAAAATAACATAATCCATTCCTTATTAAGTCCCAAAGGCAAAAATTAATTATTTTTCCCAAGTTGTTTAGTAATATATACCACACACATAGTTTTTTTTTTTTTTTGAAACCCTCCCCCCTTCCCCCCACACACACATATATATTACAAAGAAATTATTCATTTTACATTTCAAATTATATCAGAAGTTATCAAATATATATACACCTATATTTACAAATCCACAAATACTATAAATAGAATGATGTTGCCTCGCCATTTATTATAATTATTATTAATATCAGTTGGCTACAGTATTAATATAATCAATAATGCCTCGCCAGTGATAACAGCTACGTACTAATATCTAATGGCTGCAGATATCACTTAAAATACATGCTAACATATAATATATGTTTATCTACATATTTTCCAAAGGGAATAAAAATATCAGACTTGAAACCATAAAGTATCTTACACAGGCAAAACATTTCGCACCAATATAAGAGTAGTTGATGTTGAACCTATTGCAAGCAATGTCATACCTTAAGGGATATCGTGCATCATCAATGAAGCATGGAATGCTGCACCTCATCAGTAAGAAAGTCAATGTTGAAGATTAGAAAGTGGAAAGACATTGAAAGCCAACAACCATAGTGATGTTGTGCACCATTAGTAAAGTAAAAGTGGATACCGCATATCATCAATGCCGCACTTAATCAATGCCGCACTTAACCAATGCCACATTTTATCAACACCGCATATTATCCATGTTGTGCTTTATCAATGCTGCATCCCAATGATGTCGCTTGTCACCAGTAACCAATTGGAGGTTTTTGGGTCTAAAGAAACCATATATATGAAGTTGCTGCCTACAGCAATGTACAAAAAGCATGTCGCATTATAGCAATGATGCATCTCTTCAATGTCGTATATCCTTGATACTGCATCTCATCATTATCGTATATTATTAACGATTCAATCCCCCTTCAATATCTCAAGTTATTAGCCCCCAAGGAATGTTGCAAGGCAGCATTAACGTCAAATATCATCGGTATCTACAAGCATTATCGTATTTACTAACGTCGCATATCATCAAAGCAAAAGAAAGCATTATCAATCATTAACCCAGCAAGATACTGTGTATCAATAGCATAAAGGGAGTTATTGGGAAAAAACAATGGATCTTGCAACTCAACAATGTGACAAAGGATGTTGTTTGCCTTTGCTCCTTGACGTGATGTTGAAAATCATCAACATATAAAATGGTATCATAATCTTTCGGCCTTTAAATGTTCTCGCATGATTTTACTTCCTGAGTTGATGCCAAAGGCTATTAAGGCAGGTGTGGATTTTAAGTATTAAAACAAGATGTCATAACTGGTCAATATACAAAGGAATGCTGAAGATCATCAAAAACAAAGCATAGCGCTAGGCGCCATCAAGAATGTTGATGTCGAAAGCCAAGCACGCCAAAGGTGGCACGTGGTAACCATGTCGCTCCTCCCAACTCTTATAAATACAGACCTAGGGACATGGAGAAGAGAGGAATCATTTATTTTCTCACTTCTCAAATTTAAACGATTGTAACCCTAAATCGAATTGGGGAAAATATTGACTTAATTTTATATAAGCAAGGATTTAAACAAATATCTAGCATAGCCTATCTCCTTGATTGTGCAACTTTGAAATGAACTTGCATAAAGTAGAGCTCTTTGGGCCCTAAGTCTCAACTTGATTTTATTTCGCATAAAATCACATGAATTTTGACCTAAACTAGTGTTTATATACATGACCTTTATTTTGCTTACCATATATGGACAACGGATTGTGAACAATATGGATTTCGTACTTAATTCATTAATGAATGCTTAATGAACTATTTCACATACTTACAACTTATTCTTTCTCTTCTATTGAATATATGCATGAGCTTTCTAATAACTTTATCAAAGATCATATGCATTATGAAGCTATCTATAAATGACACTACCGTGTGCTAAGCCTTGAATAGTGGGCTAGCTCTTGATTTCTTAGAACTATTTGATCTCCACAGCTAAGTTATGCTTAGTCATGCGATCAGTGCGAAAAAACCAAATTTAAGCTCATCATACTTGGCTTCATGGGTGTTACCAATTTTTAGTTTAACATTTTGGCACAAGAATGTGAGCTCAAACCTTCGATTCCCTATAACTCTCTCCTTAAACTGCTTACAAAAGGTTTGTTTTATTTTAGGAAAATGGTGAGACCAAAGTGAGTAAACATTTAAAATGAGGATGTAGTACAAAGAACGACATTAGAAGACAACGTCATCCCTGACTTCAATACTGAGAATATGGAAGCTAAATAACCATTAAAGCCGGCAAGGCTGGTTAGTGGTGAAGCAAAAATCAAAGACCTGACAGAGCAAATTGCAACAATGCATGAGTTGTTAGAAAAGATTATTGCACAGAAATTTTGAAGACTAACCTGACCTGCTGAAGGAGAAGAAGTTGAATATCATAGAAGAAATTTGGATGCTTCTTTGCTTAAGAGCAGTGTAACGACTCAAATTCTTATGGGTTCGCATTTTTCGCAAAAGTTCTAAAACCCAAGCCCATTGAAACCCGAGTTGGGAATCTGGAATCCTACAAATAGGCAGACAAATATATCAGAGCTCAATTAATATCTCACAACGAAATTGACTAAAATATAATAATAAGCAAGTACTCACCAATATAATTACGCTTTCTAAACAAGTGTCTTAAAGCTGGGAAGTCTCCGTCATCTACCTAACCTATAGGACGTTATGAGGATGGGGTCGGAACTAAAATTCTGGTGAATGGATAAATTATATACTTCAAGGCTTAATTCTACATATATCATTTTATTTCCATTTACTATTATATTAGGTTCATTAGGTTACAATACTTTCACCTCTGTTTGTGAATCATGCCCATCTACTCCATAGTAGATTAAAACCTAATAACTAATATATACATATATGTAGCTATATGCCAATAACCATATTGGTCCTAGGTACCACCTATGGTACCTTCCGTATCCTCCTCGAAAAGGGCTCCATCGTCTTGCTTCAAGAGCACTCCAAAACTACATCTGTAAAGGACTGCTTCGTAAGGCCTACAATACAGATGCTCCATCATCTTGCCCCATAGCATTCCATAGCTACATCTGTAAAGGACTGCTTCGTAAGGCCTAAATATAGATGGTTCACTACTTACTATAAAAACTTAAATCATGTCCGTACTAGTCTATGCCAGTGCTTGGACATCCACAATATACCACCCGGTGCGTACATTGAGGACTATGTAATCATTCTGTCTATTATCTAAATCCCGCCAACAAGGTCTATCATGTACGGAACTCGGTCGGGAATTTTCTATATCTGTAAAGGACTACTTCGTTAGGCCTACAATACAAATATTCTAGTTAGTCTGTCTCTTTTTCATCATGGCTATGGCCCCACACAGCCACCCCCAACTAACCGAAAGACTTCTAAAGAGTTAAGTGGTCTTGTCCTACTGCAAACAATCGAACATCTAAATGGCGAAATGTCTCGATAGTGAAAGAATCATTAACATGATGGTTTAACTCTAGTCTTTCCCAAAATCGCTCTTGGTCTTGATGCTGGCCGATATCCACATGCGACTACCCTTAAACTTACTTGCAAGTACTGGACATACGAATACCCTACTTCGAACACCAAGCCCTTCTGACTGCCTACAATGGTCTACTTCATTGGGCCTACAATGCAAATGCAGTCAAGGCATACTCTCTTGATGGAACACCTACGGACCTGGCTCCGGGGATGCAGCTTCGTTAGGCCTACCAGAGGGTAATCCTAGAGTATCTCACATCCCGTTGAAATCTCGTACTTTCTTCTAGCCCGAAATAACTAAGTTGGATGTGCTTCTCATTTGCTGAAATCTATGATGAACTGCTTTGTTCGGCTCTTCATCCTTTGTGCTGCTCTAAACGCATCTCACTCTTTTATTAGACCCTAAGTCTAACCTTTTAATTTGCGTTTAGTTTACTTTTCTTATTCCGTTGGCTACTTATTTACCCTAATTAGCATATTCTTGCCCTCATCTCACCTCTATCTATTGTGAGGTTTTCATTTATTTAATAAGGAATGATCTTGGTATGAGATACATTCATTATCTTGCTTATTTAACTTAATATAAATCTTAAGTTCATTAAAATAAGTCTCTTTTATCATTCGTGCTTTATTTTCTTATTAACTTAATATAAATTATTTTAATAATCTTCTACCATTATTATTGCTCATTAATTTATTCAAAGTCACAAAATAAGCTTTTGCATTCTTATTATTTGATTATAACCTATGTTATAATTCTACCTGTAATTGTCATTTTCTCTTCATTTATAGTCCGTACATAATTCCAATATTTCTTTTCTATTCTAATCTGCCTTCTTTTATTATGATTTAGAATATTCTTTATTCTCTTATATTATATAATTCACTTATCATAATAACTATCTTCTTAAATAGTCTACGCAGTGAATGCAGACCTAGGTTCATTATCATTTACAGCTTCAAGTTCTTATCTAATAATTTACTCAATTCATGTCATACTTTGCTTTATTATCTTCTATTCTAGGAAGTAACTCTATTTTATTTGGTTGGTTATGAAAACTATATTTAAAAATCCACTTTCATATTTCAATATTAAATAATACATAAACAATAATCTGTAACTGTTGGATATTTCTTTTACTATTTTGGAATAGTGTAAAATACAGTGGTTTGTCTATTTTACACTAATTCTCTTTTACTTTCTTTTATTCTAGCAATTGCGTTCATTGTTTCTTTAAATATTAAATTATAAAAATGTATCATATTTTCTAAACCAACCAATTAACCTTTTAGTTACTCACAAATCCAGTTGCTAGATTAAGTAACTTCTCATATTTTAACGTAATTTATTACAGTAATTCCATTCCTCAAACTTTTATTACTTTACATCTTATTTCCTTCACTTCAGTATTCTTACTTATTTAATCCATATTCACGTTTAATCTAATCTAATCTAATCTAATCTGTACGCGAAGAAAGAGAAGATAGAAGAAGAATGACGCTTGCATAGAAATCCAAGAAACAGATGTAATAAATACTTATACTATAAACAAACTGTAAATTCCTTATAGTTCAGCATAACTTAATTAGTAGGATTAATTATTGAATAAAATTATCTAAATGGAAATTTAACGATAATATATCTTAAACTTAAAAGATATATAAATAAATCCACTCACTGTCGTCCCTTGCTTTGCTTGTGCTCCACCTGGCTCCGTGGTCCTTCTGGATCCCCCTTCAAGGTGCGTAATATTTTAATTTAGAAGATCTCCTCCCTAGAATTTTTTTTAAGGTTCAGCCTTAGCCCAAGAACCTAAAGAAATAAATCTATTTAGGGTTCAGCCTTAGGCAATGAACCCATTGAGAGAAAATCTAATTGTGGAAAAATAGCTAGGCTTAGGGTCCTATTTATATTGGAGCTTGGGGATCTCAGACCATCGGATTCTTAGATTGAATATGGAGCCAACACGTCATAGGGTCGTTCGGAGCCATCGGATTGAACAACGTATGGCTCGGATTGTCTAAAAATAAAAATTTACGTCACTGGCACGTTACCTCGACGATTCTTCGTCCAGGCCGAAGGCGGGACGACCGCCCTACTCCAACGGTCGACCGTGGTGCCTTATAGGTCGACCCAATGATCGGCCCATGTAATATATATATATATATATATATATTCATTTTGTTACTCGTGCTTGTTTCATTCGTAACTTCTTCATATTGACTCGAATTTTGAAAAGTTATATACAGAAACTGATCAAAAAATTTCCTCTGTGCAATGGCACGATTTTCGAAGCCATATTCCGATAATCAAAAAATATTAATTTTTATTACCAATCGTTATACATAAAATTTTAATTATAAAAAAATGCGGGGTGTTACATTCTCCCATCCTAAGGAAATTTCGTCCCCGAAATTTGACAAGGGTAAAAATTATGCAATCTCTCGTATTAATTATAACTGTTAGCACCAAAATTGGTCACTAACACCCTTGAGTAGAGTTATGTAGAGAGATTAATGAAGAGAGTAAATTAGGACTGAAAAATAGTGTAATTCAATGAAAAAGAATAACAAAAACGAGAACACTATATTTATAGTGGTTCGGCGTAACTGCCTACATCCACTTTGAGTTTAATCTTTATTGCTTTCTTAATTACTTGAATACAGATACAATCCGTAAATCAATCACTTGGATACCAGTTTGAATTAAAAAGAGGAGAGTATAAGAAATGGCAGAGTCTCCCCAGTGTTCCCGGAAAAAAGGGTCCATTTCACCGTGCCCCTGTCCCTCTATTTATAGACGAAGGTGGGTTGGACTTTCCTGGTGGGCCTGGTAGCTGAATAGCTCGGTCCAAATAGAGTAAACGGCCCAAAGGGAGTAAGCTCTGTGTACCGAACCAGGGAGGCCGAACGGTAAGATGCCGAGCCAAGGCAATGGCGCCGAACGATGCTCTCATGCCGAACGAAGCTGGAGTGCCGAGCGATCCAAGGTTGCCGAACCAAGCTGGATGCCGAACAATCGAGGTTCGCCGAACGTACCCTTTAGCCGAACGATGCCCTTTAGCCGAAGGATGTTCCTAGGTCGAACGAAGCTAGAATGCTGAACGTTCTTCTGAGGCCGAGCATTCTTCTGATGCCGAGCGAAGCTTGCCGAGCGACGTGCGCGTAACCGTTCTCGCCGAACCATGCCTAAATGCCAAACATGTTGTCCTCATCAAACCCGTATGCCTCCAGGCTCTTCGTGGTCATAATCTTGTCTAGTGCTGATAATAGTGTCTTCAACTGTCATTTTGTAACTGGGCCAAGATGCCGGTTAACATTTGCCCCCCAAAGCGTGTCGTGTGAAGCAACACAACACGCTTTGAATCAGCGAGTATTCCTTGTCTTCAGAAAGAAATCCATCATGTTTCTTTAATAGTCATTATCCTTCGACTTTATCCTCCCAAGCTGTCATATCCTTCTTTGGCCGTCTTGACGCTTGGTTGATTCCCAATATTATAAATCCAGGGTTGTAGTTCATCAGTGACCACTCGTGTCTGATTCTACAGAGCTAGCAAGCTTCGGCTATCTGATCTAGTATTTTCTCAATAACCCTTAGTGAGAATCTAATTTCTGTTGATTTCAAGAGGTCGGACTTGATCGGATATACACATGCACGTTTGGGTACATGTTCTTTCCATTGGCTCTCGAATGCGTTTTATATGCTCATAAGTCGTCGCCAACTCCGTCCAGTTTAATTGCAATTCAATTGCGATTCCTTGTTTGTATTTTCTATGAAATAAGGGTTGCAATCAGCCACTTGAGGAGTTTTCCAAACCCCTCTTCAGTAAAAACTCTATGATTTTGTTCACAGCTTCAACCTTTAGGATTGGTAAGAAGAGGACATCAATGCCCCCAAGTGGGAAACGGCCGTGGACTAGCCATTTGAGTAATTTCCATCGGTGGGGTTCCTGGATTTTTGCAAACATCTTGCACTTTTCGCATTGTCTAGCATGATCGACCGTATCTAGATTGATAGTTGGCCAGTAATACCTGTAGCAAAGTATCTTCTTTATCATGGTTTTCCCCCTGATGCTATTACCGCATTCCTCTTCATAGAATTTGCTCAAGATATCATCATGGGCGATGCGCCGAAGCATGGGGATGGATAAACTCCTTTTGACAAACGACTTATTCTTAGATGATTTGGTATGAAGATTTGAGGAGGATCTGTCGTTTTCCATTCCTCCGTTCAGTAAAAATTCCTCATTGTAGATAGTCTTTGATGGGAGTCAACCATGACACCTTTTCATTTTGTTCGCTGAGGTGTGTAATGATGTAATACGTGAAGTCGGTTAGTGGCCCTTGGACTTGGTCGAGATAAGGAGCAAGACAATGCCCCCTAGCAAGATCAACTTCCTTAAATTTGTATACTACCAATCAAGAATCACAAAAGATATGTAAAGTTTTCACTTCAAATCCTCTAGCAAGTTTGAGGCTGGCAGCCAAGGCTTCATACTAAGCATCGTTGTTTGTTATAGGTAAATCGAGTTTCAGGACGTAGCAGATTGATCGTTCCTCAGGAGTTATTATCATGACTCCTATGCCATAACACTGATCATTGGATGCTCCATCCGCGTACATTTTCCATCTTATGGTTGGTTCTCTGCTACTCTTCGAGTAGTGTTCTGAGGTAGTGAATTTGGGTGTGAGGTCTGCTGATTTCCGTCCTTAGATAGCCCTTCGAGGGAAATAAGTGATATAGAATTAGCTTAGTTTGATATTTTATTTAAGTAGTCTTTCAGACGTCTCAGGTCATTGTATGCCCTGTCGCAACGGCTGGTAGGCATAGACGTTGATGGATTGAGCCTAAAAGTAAGAGTGGAGCTTTCATGGTGAAATCAATAGATATTATGCTAGCTTTTGTAGCTTCGGGTTGATATCCAATGCATGGCTCGCGATAGTTAATGAAATCACATATGCTTGTCAGAATGGGTCCAAGGGAACATATCATCATTTATTCAGAAAATCCAACTAATTCTTTTATCATCACTACACTGAGTTGTGATCCGATATTCAACACCCGGAAAGGGTCGCTATGGCTGAGTGTAATGTCGACCGTCGCCTTAGCAGGTGTCATCCCAGATTCTTTGAGTATAGATGTAATTATTTTGCATAACATTCAATGTGAAATATGGTTGGGACGACCAGTAATGATGGTTGCTCTAGTCGAACCCTAGAGTCTTGTCATGAGTTTTTAAGTCTAATAGCGAAGGACTCTGAATGCTCTAATAGATTATCAACAAATGGCCAAAGATCAGGCTTAAAAGCGCATTGAAGGAAATGTCGAGTGGGGGTCAGCCTCGAGTGGCGTGCAACTGTATAGCTGGATCTTGCTATGAGTTTGAATTTGCTTGTGTATTCGAGTAACGCACTTTCTATTCAATGCATTCATGATCCTTTACCCGTCCTTCGGGTTGGAGTGAAAGTCAATTGCTCATGAGCTAAGGTGTCAATTCAATGATTCAATCTCTAGGCATCCTTTCGGTCGTCTCCTTGAGCAACTGTAAGCACTATATATAAGTTTTAATACTGAGCTATCGTAGCCAGTTTTAGGATGACCATGCGTCTTCTCCCAGTCTCGGGTTGATAAATGTACTGCATGGACGGTTAAGTCTCGTCCTAGCTATGTTTATGTTTTCACCTAAGTTCCAAAGACATAGAGGTGATCGGTGAATAGTCGGTTCACATTCATCTTGCTCCTCGCTCGTGCCCCCAGGTCTGGGGCATATACCGATAAGTAGGAAGGCCAGCCACGCCCACTTTAGCTTTACTCTCTTTCCCGTTGAATCGTGGGATCATGTCAATCGATGGGAGACTATGTCTCACCTATCTCGAATTTTATCGTGGTTTTTCATTCCAAGAGGAATACTTCGATGCCACGTCAGTTTCAGGGCGTAATTTGGGCGGTGGATGGTCATCTACGTCCACTTTGGTTCATGCTCTGTAATCAGTTCTCGGGGTAAAGTTGGCTACAAATGCAGTCGGGTTATGCTCATCCAGTTTCATACTCCTCCTGACGAATCGAATGAGGGTGCTGGAGAATTTTTGACCAAGTATTCATGGTTTACCCTCCTTTCCACACTCTGGAGGTCATAGTTTTTCAAGAAACATCCGAGTCACATTCGTATGTGCTTGGTGCGGATCGGTATTGACCCTCAATCTGAGGTATGATATAGTCGATTGCTCGTAGCTTTGGATGCCATTTCGATTGGTTTTGTATTGAGGCTTCCCTGCAGTCGTTGCTTCAAGTTATAAAGAACGCCACGCTAGAGCTATAGTAAGCTGTCGTATTCAGCTTTTTAGTGATTTGTACCCATGCTCCCAGCATTGATTTGGCCAGGCCACTAGTTGGATGGTCGAACTCCATCCTTAGCGGGTTAATAATCCTTCGGTCGATTCCATGCCGAAGTTTGCGTAATAGAGAATGGTCGGAATCCACTCGTCTATTTATCGATGTTTATACACCACTCTGCATTCTGGTGACTTAGTGTTATTCTCCCCCCGGTTGATTCGCGCCCAATTTGTACTCATGCTTCGGTCCATGCTCCGGGGACTTAGAGATTTGTCGAACGGTTTATGCTTTAGTCCACAGTTCGAGACGCAGGGATTTTTGTCAACTCGTTTATACTCCAGTCCACATTCCGGGATTTTAGAGTAATCTAGTCCGCTTCTGGGATTTGGAGATTCTTCTCAAGTCTTCAATAATCTAGTCCGTGCTCTGGGGACTGAGAGTACCGTAGTCCGCACTCTGGGGATGTAGAGGTTTTTTAAGCCGTTTATACTCTAGTCCGCACTCAGGGGACTTAGAGCACTCTAGTCCGCACTCCAGGGATGTAGAGGTTCTTAGGTCGTTTATACTCTAGTCCGCACTCAGGGGACTAGGAGAACTTTAGTCCGCACTCTGGGGACATAGAGGTCTCTGAGTCGTTTATACTCGAGTCCGCACTCTGGGGACTTAGGGTACTCCAGTCTGCACTCCGGGGATGTAGAGGTTCTTAGGTCGTTTATACTCTAGTCCGCACTCAGGGGACTAGGAGCACTTTAGTCCGCACTCTGGGGACATAGAGGTTTCTGAGTCGTTTATACTCGAGTCCGCACTCTGGGGACTTAGAGTACTCCAGTCCGCACTCTGGGGACTTGGAGGTTTAAGTCATTCATATTCTAGTCCGCACTCTGGGGACTTAGCGTACTGCAGTCCGCACTCTGGGGACTTGGAGGTTTAAGTCGTTTATACTCTAGTCCGCACTCTGGGGACTTAGAGTACTCTCGTCCGTGCTCCGGGGATGTAGAGGTTCTTAGGTCGTTTATACTCTAGTCCGCACTCAGGGGACTTAGAGTACTCCCGTCCGCGCTCAGGTGATTGGAGCGCTTGATGAAGACAAGTCCGGAACCTCCTCCTATACCGACGGGGGTTATGAAGTAGAAATTACAGGCGCCTCTAATCACACATCCGAATTGAGCATGAAGGAGCGGCTCGAGAAAGAGAAGGTCAGGGTCAAGGTCGAGCCCCGAGTTGTGGACTTGGACGATCCTTTGAACAAGCCGTTGAAGGTCATCCTTCCTAGCGGGTCCAAGCCTATGGAAGTTCTCCGTACTTCTTCAGTTGCTGCCCCTCTATCAAAGAAGAGTACCAAGGGTAAATGCTATGGAGAGGAGCTGTCCAGAAAGGAGTTGAAGAAGTACAAGAAGTGATTACTATCCTCGTTCAACGAGAGTTAGTTTAAGTCATGTAATTATTTTCATCTATTTCCTTAGTCCTTGTAAATAGAATGTCGACTCCGAACTTTGGAGGGGTTGTAATAGGAACTCATTTCTCATTAAAGTTTAGTTCCTTTTTCCGTCTTACAAAAGACTCTTATTGTTCGGTTTTCTTTGTGATTGTGATGTTGATCCAAGCAGTTGTGAGTAACATAGACTTCTCGGTCCATCTTCATATAACTCGGAAACACTTCGGGAGTTGTTGAACTTCCATTCTGTGCTTCGAGCACTTAGAATACATTCTATCCCGTATGTCAGGGATTTGACAAATTCAAGTCATCTGTGTCATAGTTCATATTCAGGGAACTAGGAGATCCGAATTGCTTATATTCGAGTCCGCACTCTGGAGACTTAGAGTACTCCAGTCCGCACTCTGGGGACTTGGAGGTTCAAGTCATTCATACTTTAGTCCGCGCTCTGGGGACTTAGAGTACTCCAATTCGCGCTCTGAGGACTTAGAGGTTTAAGTCATTTATACTCTAGTCCGCGCTCTGGGGACTTAGAGTACTCCAGTCCACACTCTGGGGACTTGGAGGTTTAAGTCATTTATACTCTAGTCCGCACTCTGGGGACTTGGAGATTTGAGTCGTTTATACTCTAGTCCGCGCTCTGGGGACTTAGAGTACTCCAGTCCGCACTCTGGGGACTTGGAGGTTTAAGTCATTTATACTCTAGTCCGCGCTCTGGGGACTTAGAGTACTCCAGTCCGCGCTCTGGGGACTTGGAGGTTTAAGTCGTTTATACTCCAGTCCGCGCTCTGGGGACTTAGAGTACTCCAGTCCACGCTCTGGGGACTTGGAGGTTTAAGTCGTTTATACTCTAGTCCGCGCTCTGGGGACTTAGAGTACTCCAGTCCACACTTTGGGGACTTGGAGGTTTAAGTCATGTATACTCTTGTCCGCGCTCTGGGGACTTAGAGTACTCCAGTCCGCGCTTTGGGGACTTGGAGGTTTAAGTCATTTATACTCTAGTCCGCACTCTGGGGACTTAGAGTACTCCAGTCCATGCTCTGGGGACTTGGAGGTTTAAGTCATTTATACTCTAGTCCGTGCTCTGGGGACTTAGAGTACTCCAGTCCACGCTCTGAGGACTTGGAGGTTTAAGTCATGTATACTCTAGTCCGCGCTCTGGGGACTTAGAGTACTCCAGTCCACGCTTTGGGGACTTGGAGGTTTAAGTCGTTTATACTCTAGTCCGCGCTCTGGGGACTTAGAGTACTCCAGTCCACACTCTGGGGACTTGGAGGTTTAAGTCATTTAAACTCCAGTCCACGCTCTGGGGACTTAGAGTACTCCAGTCCGCACTCTGGGGACTTGGAGGTTTAAGTCGAGAGCAGTCGTATTTCCACTCTTTAATTTGTATTCATCTACCGTTTGTCGAACGAACAATCGAACCACGTTTGCTCATGGGATGGGATTCTGCCCCCAGCATAAGGGATGAAATTCGAAAAATGGACGGTCGGTTCTCATCCGCTTGGTGATTATAGCTCTTCCAATCAAGTCAAGGAAGGAGGAATATGACAGACGGTTGGATCACATCCATGTTGGGTTAGATAGCCAAATCTCTTACAATTTGCTCCGTATCTCCTTCTAGAAAACAAGGATAATAGATTGTTGAGTAGACAAAGTAAGTTGCATATGTTCTAAGGTGCAATCGTGCCTATGCATTGAGAGCGATGGTTAATAAGTAGGCAGTCCACCACAACTATTTCAAGTCGGGCCTTCGAACAACCTTTTGTGTTGAAGGTAGGATTTGAATATCTCGAGGTTGGTTTCCAATATCACTCCGAGTCGTGAGTCTTCAAGTAGAGGTTGTCAATTGAATCTTTCAAAGAGCATATGAGCCAAATTTTGAGGTCTTGTTTCGGCTACTAGGATCTACATCCTTAGTCAACGGGCCTTCATTGCTATTTTCCTTAGTCTGTTCTGCTCCTCCACACTTTAATTTAGATTCATTATTGTCATAGAGACGATCCATGGTCGTTGGAGGCTCTCCAGCTAACCGGCTGCTAAAATATATATGGAGGTCGATTATCATCAAGTGATCAATATAATATCCCTTTGAGAGTATCGTTCGAGTAGCAGTTGTCTGTCCGCTCCCTTGTTGTCGTTCAGAAGCTATCGGTAGATCCTCTATGGCCCGGTCGATCAGGGGATGTAAGGGAAGTAGATAGAATGTTCCTTTATTAAGTTGAGTTTTGAATTCACTATAGGGGTCGTATAAGAGACCGGTGTAACTTAAGTTTGGAACGGTCTGGATGCCGCTCGGCATATACAATACCGTTCGGCATTATAGAGGTGGTCGGCATAGAGGTATGTTCGGCCTGGAAGAGCGTTCGGCCTAGAGGTTTGGATCGTCCTGGAGGAGCGTTCGGCCTAGAGGTATGGTCGGCCTGGACGAGCGTTCGGCCTAGAGGTATGCTAGGCCTGGAGGAGCTCTCGGCCTAGAGGATCGGCCAGGAGTGTTCGGCCAAGATGGTTCGGTCAGGAGTGTTCGGCCAAGATGGTTCGGCCAGGAGTGTTCGGCCAAGATGGTTCGGCCAGGAGTGTTAGGTCAAGATGGATCGGCCACGAGTGTTCGGCCAAGATGGATCGGCCACGAGTGTTCTGCCAAGATGGTTCGGCCAGGAGTGTTCGGCCAAGATGGATCGGCCAGGAGTGTTCGGCCAAGATGGATCGGCCAGGAGTGTTCGGCCAAGTGTAACTCAGCATACACCTTTTCTGCAACGATCGGCATATACTTTTTCTGGGGCGATCGGTTGAATTGCCTTTAGAGGAGGGTTGGCCTTCATTCAACTTGAGTGCAAACTTTAACATCCAATCGCCAAATCTTGCGTACATCAGTGAACCAATCTACGGCTGTCAGCTTCCTTTAGGTTTCTTTCAAATCTGAGTAGAATAGGAAGTTTTCTATTAGACAACTAGATCTATCTCGCGAATATGGAAATCCAATAGTAGATGATGAGATCCAATCAAGCTGAGAATTCAATTCTCAGTGAAAGCACCAAAATGTTAGCACCAAAATTGGTCACTAACACCCTTGAGTAGAGTTATGTAGAGAGATTAATGAAGAGAGTAAATTAGGACTGAAAAACAGTGTAATTCAATGAAAAAGAATAACAAAAACGAGAACACCAGATTTATAGTGGTTCGGCGTAACTGCCTACATCCACTTTGAGTTTAATCTTTATTGCTTTCTCAATTACTTGAATACAGATACAATCCGTAAATCAATCACTTGGATACCAGTTTGAATTAAAAAGAGGAGAGTATAAGAAATGGTAGAGTCTCCCCAGTGTTCCCGGAAAAAAGGGTCCATTTCACCGTGCCCCTGTCCCTCTATTTATAGACGAAGGTGGGTTGGACTTTCCTGGTGGGCCTGGTAGCTGAATAGCTCGGTCCAAATAGAGTAAACGGCCTAAAGGGAGTAAGCTCTGTGTACCGAACCAGGGAGGCCGAACGGTAAGATGCCGAGCCAAGGCAATGGCGCCGAACGATGCTCTCATGTCGAACGAAGCTGGAGTGCCGAGCGATCCAAGGTTGCCGAACCAAGCTGGATGCCGAACAATCGAGGTTCGCCGAACGTACCCTTTAGCCGAACGATACCCTTTAGCCGAAGGATGTTCCTAGGTCGAACAAAACTGGAATGCCGAACGTTCTTCTGAGGCCGAGCATTCTTCTGATGCCGAGCGAAGCTTGCCGAGCGACGTGCGCGTAACCGTTCTCGCTGAACCATGCCTAAATGCCAAACATGTTGACCTCATCAAACCCGTATGCCTCCAGGCTCTTCGTGGTCATAATCTTGTCTAGTGCTGATAATAGTGTCTTCAACTGTCGTTTTGTAACCGGGCCAAGATGCCGGTTAACAATAACCATTTTGTGTTCATCCAATTTTGCAACCATCCATGCTTTCGTGCATAAGTGTTTTCATGACAAAATATATGCATGTACATAAATTACTAAGTGGTACCTTCTATATGAATGCTTTTTATTTCAGAAAAAAGTTACTTTTAAAACATGATGCACACAACCTAAATATACTTGCAATTTCTATATGAATGCAATTTTTCAAAAAATTTAAACATTTTTCACCCAAATTTTCCCACACACCTATTGAATAAGGGGTAGTTCGACAATTTTTCATCCAAATCTTAACACACGACTTTTAATATTCGAATTTCAGAAAAAACTAATTTTTCGAATTCGAGTTCTAATGTTAGAAAAAAGACGGAAAACGGAGAAACTTCATATTTCTCCGATTTTCTTTAACGTGCATCTTCCGCCTTACTTGGAATTTTGGGTTATTATCCTATAGAAATCCCTTTTTATTTTCCTAAGCACGGTTTACATCAGAAAATAGCTTTTTAAATCTATTGTTGACGTTCTGTCGCTTTTCTTTAATTTGTTGTTTTCCTTTTTGTTATTTTGTTCCGTTTTTACTCTTTTTTTCTTTTTTCTTTTTTATTTTTTACAACAACTAAACACAACTATCATCTAGGGCAACGAGGTCTAGGACCATGTCCACTTTGACACAGAAAGGTCCTACTCTAGGAAGCCAAGTAACTCATATGATCCTCTTGCCGCCAATTACTTATTACCAACTTATGATGTATTACTCATGACGAATAAGATCTATTCATCTCTTCTATTTCATACTTAAAAAGGAATAACTACTACAATGGATAAGGGTTTCAATCTATGCAGTCTCTATCTAAAAAGACAACTAATCTTGGGTAAATTTTCTCTTTGCCTTTCATTTTTCCCCAACTAAGGTCTACCTACCATGTATGTCTTACCATCTTGCTAATATCATTTCACTATTCTTCTATAGTCTGCATACATGAAGCAACATTTCTAAGTTTTCACTAGTGTCCTATACACCTTATGGGAACTTTTATTATTACTAAGAGTAATTACTGCTATAATCTTATACTTTTTCCATTACACCTAGGAAATGATTCATATCTACTCCATATTTAAAAATCTGATTTGGTTTGGTATTTATCAATTTTTCTTCAAAAATTAAAAATTCTAAATTTTATCTTTTCAAAAACTTACTTACTATTCCACCAAACCATCTTTTTTAAACATGTCTTGCTTGTTCTTAAAACATTTTCTTTTTTTTCTTGACTTTAAAAAAATGTCTTCACATGTTTTCAAAATATCATTTCTTTCTTTTTTATAGATTTTAAAATTTGCTAAAACTGGGGTAAACAAGAACAATTATTTTATCAAAAATCTCTTAACTTTCCTACTCTTCCAATTACTCAACCTTGAAGGAGTTACTAACTTACTACAGTTAATGATTTTATACCTTAATGTATTAGAATTACTTTCTCTTATGAGAAACCATTAACGGTAAAACTTTCTATGAATCCTTTAAAGGAGGATTTCATGTTTATGTGAAATCATAAGGAATTTATTTTATATTTTATCGAAATAGGCTATACAAAATATGGTTCTTTCCATACCTTGTACATCTCTTTCACGTATTTCTTATAGCTTGCACAAAACATCTTTATTTGCGATTCATAGAAAATTATATCATTATTCATTTCATTCCAATAGATTAAGGCATGTTTACTCTATATTTACTTAGTAAGATATTTCCTACTAAATTCATTGATTTATTACACATTATTTTTCAAAACAACTCATTTTTAAAACTTTTTTATAACTAGAAAATATTTTCATATGTTTATTTAAATAATAAGTGTACATACAAAGCACTTTAGAAATTATCTCCAAAACTCATTTGGATCAAAACAGAGGTTGTGTAAAACACCGTTACTACAACCCAAAAAATACTAATATATGGATTCAATTAAAATAAATATTAATAAATCCTGTATGCTATGGAAACAACATTTACTTTGGGAGTCACCTACTATAACAATAGCGTCATGGTCTATGCTTTCTTTATTTTTACATAAAACATTTATTATAACAGTAAATGTTGTAACCTACGTTTTCGATACTTAACACACTCTAGGTTTTTATATTTAAAATCATTGTTTACCTACAAAGAAACTAGCGAGCTATACATGCTCTATAATTGTTAAAAAAGAATTTCACTTTTAACAAAATTTACATCATATAAAAACTAATTTAAATTTCATACCACGTATTTTTTTAAAAACCCAATATTTACTTCCTCAAATACATTAACAATTATATATTTCAACTTTTTTAATCCATAAGTTTCATTTTTAATTGGGTTAGTAGACAACAAGTGGACTGTCTTCATACTAAAACCTCTTATTCTTCTTGAAATAAAAACACTATCCCTACTATCCCTAAGGAACTTCCCTACTTCCTAAAACATATGGATACAAATTTTCTAACAAAACATGGCTTATTTATATGCTATAAATCGGTGATAACATAGAGCTCTACATACTTGGGTCATCCCAAACCAAACTAGCAAACTATGCACAAATATACTTCTAAAAACTTTCCATATGTTAAAATCTATGGTTGGAGACTATTTGGATTTTAGTACATAATATATTTATATTTTATTCAAAAATACAAATACGTTCACTCACTATCTACCTAGGAATCCTAAACCTAGGCTCTGATACCAAATGTAACGACCCAAATTCCAATGGGTCCTGATTTTTTGCAAAAATCCTAAAACCTAAGCCCACTGAAACCCGAGTTGGAAATCTGGTATCCTACAAATAGGCAAAGACAAATATATCGAAGCTCAATTAAATATCTCACAGTAGAATTGACCAAAATATAATAGTAAGTAAGTACTCACCAATATAATAACACTTTCTCAACAAGTGTCTTAAAGTTAGGAAGTCTCTGCCATCTACCTAACCTGTAGGATGTTATGAGGAGGGGGTTAGAACTAAAGTTCTAGTGAATGGATAAACTATATACTTCTAGGCTTAATTCAACGTATATCATTTTATTTCCATTTACTCTTATCTTAGGTTCATTAGCTTACAATACTCTCGCCTCTGTTTGTGAACCGTGCCCATCTACTCCATAGTAGATTAAAACCTAATAACCTAATATATACATATATGCAGCTATATGCCTAATGACCATATTGGTCCTAGGTACCACCCACCCGTATCCTCCTCGAAAAGGACTCTATTGTTTTGTTTGGAGAGCGTTCTGTAACAACATCTGTATAGGACTGCTTTGTAAGGCCAACAATACAGATGCTTCATCGTCTTGCTCCATAGCGTTTCATAGTTACATCTATAAAGGACTACTTCGTAAGGCCTATAATACAAATGCTCCACTGCTTACTATGAAAATAAATTACGTCCGCACTAGTCTATGCCAGTGTTTGGACATCCACAATGTACCACCCAATGCGTACATTGAGGACAATGTAATCGTTCTGTCTACTATTTGAATCCCGCCAACAAGGTCTACTTTGTACGGAATTCGATTGGGAATTTTCTATGTCTATAAAGGACTGCTTCGTTATGCCTACAATACAGATATTGTAATTGGTCTATCTCTTTTTCATCATGGCTATGGCCCCACGCAGCCACCCCTCAACTAACCGAAAGACTTCTAAAGAGTTAAGTGGTCGTGCCCTATTACAAACAATCTAACATCCAAATGGCGGTGCCCCTCATCCAATGTCTCGATAGTGAAAGAATCATTGCCCTGATGGTTTAACTCTAGTATTTCCTAAAATCGATCTTGGTCATGATGCTGGCAGATATCCGCACGCGACCATCCATAAACTGACTTGCAAGTACTGGACATTAGAATACCTACTCTGAACACCAAGCCCTTCTGACTTCCTACAAAGGTCTGCTTCGTTAGGTCTACAATGCAAATGCAGTCAAGGCATACTCTCTTGATGGAACACCTATAGATCTTCCTCTGGGGATGTAGCTTCGTTAGGCCTACCCAGTGGGCCATCCTAGAGTATTCTCACATCCCGTTGAAGTCTCGTATTTCATTCTAGCCCAAAATAACTAAGTTGGACGTGCTTCTCCTTTACTGAAATCTGTGATGAACTGCTTCATTAGGCTCTTCATCCTTTGAGCTACTCCAAATGCATCTCACTCTTTTACTAAACCCTAAGTCTAACCTTTTAATTTGCATTTATTTTACTTTTCTTATTCTGTTGGCTACTTATTTAGCCTAATTAGCATATTCTTTCCCTCATCTCACCTCTATCTATTGTGAGATTTTGACTTATTTAATAGGTAATGTTGTTGGTATGAGCCACATTCATTATCTTGCTTATTTAACTTAATATAAATCTTAAGTTCATTAAAATAAGTCTTTTTCATCATTCCTGCTTTATTTTCGTATTGACTTAATATAAATTATTTAAATAATCTTCTACCATTTTTATTGCTCATTAATTTATTCAAAGTCTCAAAATAAGCTTTTCCGTTCTTATTACTTAATTATAACCTATGTTATAATTCTACCTGTAATTGTCATTTTCTCTTCTTTTATAGTCCATACATAATTCCAGCATTTCTTTTCTATTCTAATCTGCCTTCTTTTATTATGATACAGAATATTCTTTATTCTCTTTTATATATAATTTACTTATCATAATAACTATCTTCTTAAATAGCCTACGCAGTGAATATAGACCTAGGTTCATTATCGTTTAAAGCTTCAATTTCTTATCTAATAATTTAATTGATTCATATCATACTTTGCTTTATTATCTTCTATTCTAGGAAGCAATTCTATTTTATTTAGTCGGTTATGAAAACTATATTTGAAAATCCATGTCCATATTTTAATATTAAATAATACTATAAACAATAATCCGTAGCTGTTGGATATTTCTTTTACTTTTTTGGAATAGTGTAAAATACAGTGGTTTCTTTATTTTATACTAATTCTCTTTTACTTTATTTTATTCTAGTAATTACGTTCATTGTTGTCTTTTAAATATTAAATTGCAGAAATGTATCCTATTTTTTAAACCAACCAATTAACCTTTTAATTACTCACAAATCCAGTTGTTAGATTAATTAACTTTTCTCATTTTAACGTAATTTATTACAGTAATTCCATTCCTCAAACTTTTATTACTTTACATATTATTTCCTTCATTTCAGTATTCTTACTTATTAATCCATATTCACGTTAAATCTAATCTAATTCGTACGCAAAGAAAGAGGAGAAGATAGAAGAAGAATGACGCTTGCATAGAAATCCAAGAAACAGATGTAAATAAATACTAACACTGTAAATAAATTGTAAATTCCTTATAGTTTAGCACAACTTAATTAGTAGGATTAATTATTGAACAAAATTATCTAAATGTGAATTTAACGATAATATATCTTAAACTTAAAAGATATATAAATAAATCCACTCACCTATCGTCCTTAGCTTTGCTTGTGCTCAGCTTGGTTCCATAGTCCTTCTAGATCCCCTTCCAAGGTGCATAATATTATAATTTAGAAGATCTCCTCCTTATAGATATTTTCTTTTTAGGGTTCAGCCTTAGGCCAGAACCAAAGAAATATTTCTATTTAGAGTTCAGCCTCAGGCAATGAACCCATTGAGAGAAAATCTAATTGTGGGAAAATAGCTATGCTTAAGGTCTTATTTATATTGGAGCTTGGGGATCTCAGACTATCGGATTCTTAGATTGAATATGGAGCCACCACGTCACAGGGTCGTTCAGAGCCATCAGATTGAACGACGTATGACTTAAATTTCCTAAAATAAAAATTTACGTTACTAGCACGCTACCTGGACGATTCTTAATCCTGACCGAAGGCAGGTCAATCGGGCAGTCGACCGCCCTACTTCAATGGTCGACCATGGCGCCTTATCAGTCGACCTAACAGTCGACCCATGTAATATATATTATTATTATTTTCGTTTTGTTACTCATTTTTATTTCATTCGTAACTTCTTCATATTGACTCGGATTTTGACAAGTTATATATGGAAACTGATCAGAAAATCGCCCCAGACGCAATGACATAAGTTTTGAAGCCATATTCCAATAATTACACAAAAAAATTATTTTTATTACCCATCGTTATATGTTAAATTTTAATCATATAAAAATGCAGGGTGTTACAAGCAGAGATAAAGGAAAACTCACCATGACTCCATAGAAGAGGAGAGGAGACCAAGAAGCTGGAGCAACCGAATTTTATCCTAAATCATTAGCGGACCATAAGGCCCAATCAAATCATCAAGTATGATTAGTGAAATGGTCCCATGAGCCATCTAGAAATCCAATCTCCAAAGGGTGCAAGCCTAATAGGAGCAACTATCACAACGATGAAGCTTATTTGGGGGACATAGCTGAAAAGACAACGAAGGATATGCTTAATCTTAAAGGGAAGTAGACCATCGATGCTAGAGTTAATAATAACTTCCGAGAAGCTCCGCTCATGGATAGGATCATGTCCACAAGGATTCCATCACATGTTAAAATCCTATTCTTGGGATATAATGGGACTATTGATCTTGATGATCAGCTAATGGCATCTAAAAGTTAAATGGACCATTATAACACTTTAAGAGACATATGATGCTGAGTTTTTCCCACCATCTTCCAAGGGGCAACAGTAAAGTGGTATAGACACTATCGGGAGAAGACCATATACTCTTGGAAGCATTTCTCTTATAAGTTCTCAATACAGTTTTGTATTTGCAAGGATCCTACTGATGACTTCAGAGTATTGGCTAACATCAAGCAAATACCTGGAGAATTATTGGATGACCATCTTAAGAGATTCAATGCAGAAGTGCTAAAGGTAGAGGATATGTCCGACACAGACAAATTAATGGTAGTACACTCAAGGCTAATTGAGCAGATTCCTTTTTAGGAGAACTCTATCTTCATGGATGGAGTGATCTTCAAGACTGTCATTTTCAAGCTGATAAATTCATCTGTATAAATGAAATATTTCATTGCAAGAAAAAGTCTCAAACGAAGGAAGAAACGGAAAGTTTGGCTTTAATTATAACAGTAAGAAACCAAGATAGGAGGAGGTCCCAAAGACCAATTATGTTGCTCTAAACAAACCGATATCCTATATCATCGCTATAGTAAAAGAAAGTGGCGACTTTTCAATTTCCTACAAAGCTAAGAACAATCCTAAACTGAGAAGAGGGGGATTACTGTGCATATCATAAGGTGAATGGGCACAAGATGGAAAAATGTCATATATTGGCAGGGATAATTCAGAGCATGATTCATTTTGGACACTTTAAAGAATTTACCAAAGAAAATCAGAAAACTACACGTCTTGATAAAGGAAACTAAAGGCTCCCAAATAACACTATGAACTTTGGAGAAAGTGATACTCAACTAGATTTCATTCCACCCCTCAACTGAATTGATGTAATTCATGAAGGCTCACATTTGGCTGGAAAAAGCTAGGGAGTTAGAAACCGATATATTAGAGAGGCAAGAGATAGGGTTTTCTCTATCTAGGAAGAGCAACCCCTTAAGAATTTTAGGTTTCAGATCCAGATACATAGCCTGACCGTAACCCTGCAGGAGCTAAGAGGGATCTGTCATCCACACATCGACTCGCTTATGATAACTACACAAATCAGTCTTTCTGTGATTACTAGAATTCTGGTAGATATTGGAAGTGCGATCAATGTGATTTTCACACATTCCTTCGACCAAATAGGGATTCTAGAAGAAAAGCTAGAGCAAAATTTTGTGCCCATTTTTAGGTTCACAAATAAAGATGAACTCCCATAGGGCAGATAAAGATTTTGGTACAAATGAGAATTCCACTGCATTCTAGGAACTTCAAGACTTTATTTGTCACTATGGACCAACCTTCTCACCACAATGCCTTCTTTGGGAGACTAGCTTTGGATAAGGTTGATGCTTTTGTCTCATAGAAATTTATGATGGTGAAGTTCCTGACTAAGGGAGGATGGGGAATGGTGAGAGGAGAGTAATTCAGCTTTCGAGAATTGTGCTTTTCCACTCTTGATCAATACAAATGAAATCATCTTTCTTGTTATAACTTAGGAAAAATTGAGACAATCATGATTGAAATCAAAAAGCCCTAAGATGAAGGTTCTTCAAGCCAATCATCCAAGTCAAAAGTAGAGACCACTGAGAAAGCTAACACGTGTTAAGAAGATTTAACTTTTCTAAAAAGAAATGGAAAAGGAAGGAAATAAATCAGAAATAAGAAGAAGTAGATGGTGAATAAATCATCATCAAGTAAGATTGTAGAGGTGAACAGGAGAGGATAAAGGTCATCGAGGATCTTGAACAGATATGCTTGGATGCAATTGACCCAATGAAGATCGTGAAAATGGGAAAGAGCCAGATGGAAAACTTAAAGGGGAGTTAGTCTGATTTCTTTAAGCCAACAAAGATGTGTTTTCCTGGGCTCAATTAGATATGGTTTGAATAGATACAACCACCATGTATCATGCCTTAAACATAGACCCGAGTATTACACCCATCCGGCAAAAGAAAGGAAAATTCGATAAAGTTTGAGCTAATGCTTTTAAAGAGAAGGTCAGGAGGCTGCTTGAATAAGGGTTCATTAGAGAAGTGCTTTATCTGAGATGGTTGGCCAATCCAGTATTAGTCAAAAAGCCTAATGTAAAATGAAGGACATGTGTTGATTATATCGATTTAAACAAGGCATGCCTAAAATATTACTACCCCCTTCCAAGAATATACCAATTGTTCTACGCAACAAGTAGGCACAAATTCTTATCTTTCATGGATGCATACTCCAGTTACAATAAGATTCTGATGTTCAAGACGGACGAGGAGAATATAAGCTTCATAACAGATTGGAGAATATTTTCTTATAAAGTAATGGCATTCGGGTTAAAGAATGCCAGAACCACCTACTAATGGTTGGTAAATAGAATGCTTAGAGAATAAATCCACCATAACATGGAAGCATATATTGATGATACGTTGGTTAATTCTTAAGAGAAAGCAACCATCTAACCAATCTTGAAGAGATGTTCGGGGTATTACAGAAATATCAGATAAAGCTCAACCTATAGAAATATTCTTTCAGAATCTAGTCTAGAAAATTCTTAGGGTATACTGTTAGTGCTTGAGGAATAGAAGCTAATCCTGATCAGATCCAAGCTATTAAAGACATGGCGGAGCCTAAGTTAACTAAAATGTAATGAGTTTAATGGAAGAGTTGTAGCACTGAATAAGTTCATTTCTATAGCTACCAATAAATGCATCTCATTCATTGATATGACTAAAAAGAAGAAAAACTTCGAATGGGGAGAGAATTGTCAGAAAGCCTTTAAGGAACTAAAGATCATCTCGAGAAAACACAAATTCTACCCAGCCCTACAGAAAGGGAAAACTTTTATCTTTATATGGCAATTTCAGAACTTGCAGTTCGCTCTGTTATAATAAGAGAAGAGAAAGGAACTCAGCTTCTAGTGTACTATACAAGTAGAAGGATGAAAGATGCAGAAACCAGATATTTGGTCGTAGAAAAAACTAGTATATTATTTGATGCTCACATCATGAAAATTGAGAGCTTATTTTCAAGCACATTTATTCAAGATTCTAACCAACTTTCCGCTCAAGTAAGCCTTTAGTAAATCCGAAGCTTTGGGAAGATTTGTAAAATGGGAAATAGAACTTTGCTGGTATGATATTAAATTTCTACCATGAGTGGCGATTAAAGGACAAGCTCTAACATATTTTGTTAATGAATATACGAGATTCGTCAAGGAGCAATCAGAGAAGGAAAAAGATCTAAATCCTAAATGGCAACTATTTGTAGATGGGCTTCAAACAAAGAAGAGGCTAGAGAAGGATATGTGATTATTACCACTGATGGACATCATTTGCATTATGCAATGAAATTGGAATTTTCGGCCACTAATAACAGATGGTGGCATGACTCACCTTGGCTCTACAAATGAAAATCCCTAGGAACTAGATCTTCAGTGATTCCTAATTAATGGTAAATTAGTTGAACCAAAAATATCGGACAAAGGATGCCAAATTGGTCTTATGTATCAAGAAGGTGTTAAAAATGTTGACCTAATTTGAGGTTTTTTCAATACACCAAGTGCCGAAAGGAAAGAACTCCCAAACTGATTCTTTAGCTAAGTTGGCTAGCTCACGAGGAGCACCAGAAACCCGAATTGTGCAAGTAGGCTACCAATTAAATTCTAGTATAGTGGAAAAAGTCCCTAAGCTAGAAAAAGAGTCATTAGTATTGACCATATCTCAAGCCTTAACAAATAAGGAAAAGGAAAATGGAAATGAAATTTTTCATGAAAAACCCTTTCATACAGAAACTAATGATCATTACAAGGATAATTGATGAAGTCTATCGTCGAATATCTAACAAAATGGAAATTGCCAGCAGATAAAAAGAAAGCAAGAAGGATAAAATATCAATCCCCGACCTTCGTTATGATAATGAGATACTTCATATTAAAGGATATTCACACTCTTACTTAAGATGTGTTAGTCCAAAAAAATGATAAAAATTATTAAGAGAATCCCACGAAGGATTTTGTATGGATCATTATAATGGCATAAAGCTAGCAAAAAAGGTTAGGAGAAAAGGCTTCTATTGGCCTAAGATGACTAACCATGCTATAGATTATGTGAAGAGATGCAAAAAATGCCAAAAGTTCTCTAAGATCCCATGCTTTTCAGTAAGCGAATTAATATCAGTATCAAGTTCATGGCCTTTTAATGTGTGGTGAATCGACTTGATAGGGCCACTACCTATATCCAAAGAAGGTGCTAAATTTGCAATGGTAGCTATTGATTATTTTACCAAATGGGTAAAGCGGAACCACTACCAAATATCACATTGGGTAAAATGCTTAAATTTGTAATCAATGTTATCCCGCTTCTTGGCAAAGCCGCGATACCAAAAGATCGATCAGAAACGGAGAATGGTTCGTCTCAGAGACTGGCCATACTTCGTCTCGCTATGGATATCACTGAATTTTGTCCAAGTCCAGATTGAGCCACAATTGATAGGGCACGGCAAGAAAGACCATAGGAATCAACGTCTCAAGTTTCAAGTCAATCCGAGCTCATACGCCCAAATATGATCGATTCAACTTGAAAGGAAAGGCCTGAGATTCGAACCCATCAGGTTCGAAACCATCACCTTCGAACCCATCAGGTTTGAATCTACCAAGTTCATAACAATGGACCTCGAATCCATCGGAGAGTAGCTGTTTCGAACCCACCACAAAGCCTTGTTCGACTCCAAACAAGCATCCTTGTTCGATTCCATCATAAGACGTTGTTCGAACCCAAACATGGAACCTCGTTCGAAACCATCCGTGATGCCAAGTTCGAACCCATCCTGTGTAGCCTCACTCGAGTCCACTGGGTCAACCAACCATGATGACGTGTCTTCCATCGGTTCGAATTCGTCGAGATTTATGGAGTCGAAGCGGTCAACTCGGAGTGAAGACCGGGTTGGTTCGAAGTTTGCGCTCCACGTCACCACGAAGACACGTGTCGTGATGGATTCGAAACCATCGGTTCAAAAGCATGGTTTCGAACCAAACAGCCATGCAATGAACCCCATTTCGAATCCATCATATCTCCCAATCTACTGATCCAAATGCCATGAAATTTTCACAGAAGCTTGCATACATGTTGAAGAATGTCCACGCCAAATTTCACCTCGATTGGATGAATTCTTGATCGGTTCGAATGGAGTTCGAACCGATGCCAAAGTGGGCCCAAACTTTCTAAGACCGTGCGTGTGGGCCCCCTCACGTGCCAGAAGTGGTCTCCCGAGTTTTCAGCGAAATATCAGCAGCTACGCCTATAAATAGAGCCCCAGGGCCAACAGAAAAGGGACTTTTGATTCTGAAGCATCCAGACTCTGCCGGATTGAGATCTCCATCATTTGATATCATAAACTTGCTGTTAAATTCGAATTCCTGACTGTAATTCACTGTTGTTTGCTGTACCGACTTGTAATCATCGAAAGAAAGTCAATAAAAGTATAGAAACTACACAGTGGACGTAGGCAATACGCCGAACCACTATAAATTGCTTGTCTACGCGTTTATACATGCTATTTGGAGTTTTTGTTAGATAATCCTCTGTTTTAATTTGCACTCTTCATTTATTATCTCTTCAAAAACTTCCGACGAGTGTTGTGCCCAATTTTGGTGCAAACACTTTGGTGCTTTCACTGAGAAAACCCAGATTTTCTCCCGCTCCTCGGATCTGTCATCAATACCGGATTGCATAAATCTAAGAGAAAGATCCGAATCTCAAGCTCAGATTCCTTCCGAGACTTGATAAAAGTCTAGGAAAGAATCTTACTATTCACAATGGTGAGTACTAGAACCACCTCTAACCTTGGTAACCAGGAAGGCCGGGATAGGCCAGATCCCGCACAGCTACCATCTACTCAGGACGTCGCCGGGCCTTCGGAGTCATCCGGACCGGTAACGAGGCAAGAGTTTCAAACGTTGCTCCAGGAGCTGACCCAGAGTCGGCAGCAGTTGACGGAGCAACTACGCGCTAACGCTGAATTAACTCGCCAGCTGCACAGTCATAAGCGTAGGCGGTCTAGGAGGGATTACGCATCCCAGTCTTCCACGGAGAGTTCGGCTTCCACCGATTATCATCACCGACCTTCACGACCCCGAATGGATGGGAATTATGCACATGCTACCGGAGACCTTCCGGCATTGACGGTCGGGCAACTACGAGTCGGCCCATCTGTTAGCTTCCATACAGGGCCTTCCTCCCGGGGAGGCACTACTCCTCAACACACTACCGACAACCGTCCTGCAACCATTGCTACGGAGCCAGGGGTGGACATCCATACTTTGTCAGATCAGAACCACCACCGACGACGGCCAACTCCTTAGCCGTATATACCAGAAGATGTCGAACCAAGGAGGCGAGATCCGGACCGTCGAAAGCATCCGGTCCAGTCCCACATTGTGGAACCCGACCACACCTTGGCTCGACATGCCCAGAACGCAGCTGTGACGGATCTTCCGGAAATGATCAGGCAGATGATCCGTGAAAGTCAGGGGTTTACTAACGACAACTGGGGAATCTCCCGGAGTCACACCCCATTCATAGACGAGGTTCTATATGCCGAACCCCCTCGGCGATTTAGGATGCCCACGCTACCGATGTACGAGGGAAACTCGGACCCCAATCAACACATATTGAAGTATGAATGGTCCATGAGCGCCGCTAGAGCAGACGATGCGGTCAAGTGTAGGAGCTTTCCTATCTCTTTGGGGGGCATTGCTACGATGTGGTTCGCGCGATTGCCACCCCGTTCTATCTCTTCGTTCAATCAGCTGGCCAGGAAATTCGTGGAACAGTTCCGCATGCATGTTGCAAGGCCTAAGGACGTCAACACTTTGTCTAGTGTTACCCAAGCTCCAGGAGAAACTCTTAGACACTACTTGGAGAGATTCCATAAGGCCTGTGTGGAAATCACCAACCCCAATGATAACTCGATCCTGATGGCATTGATGAAAGGGATTGACCCTGATTCGGATTTTGGAAATTGGTTGGCAGGAAAACCTCCTGCGTCGTTGGACCGCTTCTACTCCAAAGCCGCCCAGTTCTTGAGGCGTGAGGACGCGAAGCAGTCTAGGAAACAGGATGACGCAGGACCCAGTGGAGAGGGGATTCAAAGTAATGCGGCTGTTAAACAATCGGGAGAGAGTTCTGGGAAAGTGCAGTTAAATATCCAGAACAAACAGTCACAACCGAAGAATAATGGGAATCAGAGCAGGAAGCGGGATCAGAACCGTGGGCCGAGGCGTAGGGCCCCTATGTTCGACAATTATACTCCGCTGAATACATCATTGGAGAACGTATATCTACAAACTTGTAACGCCATGCAATATAAGAAGCCTACTCCGAAGCCGTCGTCGGAAAGACAGATTCAAACGGGCAAGTTTTGTAGATTTCACGACAGTTACGGCCACAACACCAATGAATGCAGACACTTGCAGGATTTAATTGAGAAGTTGATCAGGGAAAGGAAGTTGGACCAGTTTGTACGGGCGCCGCAGTCTGGCGGTGCGGGTCCGTCAAACTAGAACAATCGGCAAAATCAGCCAAGGCAGGAAGAACCCGCCCGAACGGGCGGAAGGCTAGTGATAAACACCGTCAATGGTGGTCCTCATCCGGCGGATAGGAGTTGGAAAGAGATGGAGTCATATGCTAGCTCAGTTAGGCATATGGATTTCGAATGTTGCAGTAGTTATGACGAAGGGGCTCTGGCAAAACAACAAAAGACGATGACAGATGACATCGTGTTTCGGAACCGTGATGCAGACAAGGTCGAAGCCCCGACTATTGACCCACTTGTTATATCCGCCCAGGTTGGTCCTGCTTGGATGAAGAGGATACTGGTGGATAGTGGGAGTTCGGTCAATATTTTGTTCAATAGAGCTTACGATCAGATGAAGATGGAAGCCAAAGATCTGAAGCCCTGTCAGTCCAGGATTCACGGCTTCGATGGAAGTACTAATATACCTACGGGGGTTGTGGAGTTACCCGTGGAGTTGGGGATCGGTGAGTGCAGAAGAATACGCATGTTACAATTTGTGGTTTTGGACATACATTCACCGTACAACGTGTTTCTGGGCCGACCGGCCCTTGCTGAATTTCGGGCGGCAATCGCCCCGTGGTGTTTGACTTTGAAATTCCCCACTGATTGTGGTATCGGTGTAATTCATGGAGATCAGGTTGCTGGAAGAGCCTGTTATGTTGCGGAGCAGCGAGAGGCGCAGCGAAGAGAGAAAGGGAAGGGCGTAGAGGAATCTCTCTGCGTCCGTTCTACCGATAATTGACAATTGGTGCTCGGGCCTCGGCCCGGGCACCACAACCAATTCCAGAAAGACCTTAACCCAAGGGACAACGACAACAATGAAGAATCTACAGAGAGTCAGGCTTCTCCGGCCGAACTAACTATCAATGTCCCGATCGATAATGATGGCGATAATTCGAGAATGTTAAAAATTGGGTCTCAATTGAGCCAGGGGGGACAACAGGAATTGGTTGAATTTCTCCGGGCGAACCTTGACGTGTTCGCCTGGACGCACTCTGATATGTGTGGGATCTCGCCAGATGTCACGAGCCACACTTTAAACATTGACCCGCGGTATATCCCGGTCAAACAGAAAAGGCGTGGTATGGATCCAGAGAGATCTGCCGCCCTTAAGGAGGAGGTCGATAAGTTGAAAACAAATGGGTTCATTAGAGATGCTTTATACCCGGAGTGGGTGTCCAACCCGGTACTTGTCCGGAAACCGAACGGGAAATGGAGAACGTGTATCGATTATTCCGACTTGAACAAGGCTTGCCCGAAGGACAGTTTTCCACTTCCTCGAATCGATCAGCTTGTTGATTCAACCGCCGGGCATGAGTTGTTATCCTTTATGGACGCTTACTCGGGCTACAATCAAATACCCATGCATGTGCCCGACCAAGAACATACGAGCTTCGTGACTGATCTGGGACTATACTGCTACAAAGTCATGCCTTTTGGGTTAAAGAATGCCGGCGCAACCTATCAACGTTTGGTTAACCGGATGTTTTCCGACCAGATCGGGAAGACCATGGAAGTTTATGTGGATGACATGTTAGTAAAGTCACGGTATTCTGTTGATCATGTAAAGGACTTAGGATCAATGTTTGATATCCTCCGGAGATATGGGATGAAGCTCAATCCGCTAAAATGCCATTTTGGAGTTGCGTCCGGAAAATTCCTTGGGTTCATCGTCCACGCCCGAGGGATAGAGGCTAACCCTGAAAAGATTTGGGCCATCAGGAATCTTCAAACTCCAAGGACCAAAAAGCAAGTCCAGAGTCTCAATGGGAAGGTCGCAGCATTGAGTAGGTTCATCTCGAATTCAACTGACAAATGCATCCCTTTCTTCGATCTGATCCGAAAAGGGAAACGAAACTTCGAATGGACCACAGAATGTGAAGGTGCGTTTCAGTCACTGGTTCAACATCTTTCTACACCGCCGATTCTCTCGAAGCCTGTTGATCACGAGCAATTATATCTTTACTTAGCGGTATCTGAAAGCGCAATCAGTGCAGCATTAGTCCGGGAGGAAGACCGAGTGCAAAAACCGGTATATTATGTAAGTAAACGGTTGACCGGAGCCGAGAGGAACTATCCCAAGCTGGAAAAGTTGGCATATTGCCTAGTCATTGCCTCGAGAAAGCTCCGTCCATATTTTCAGGCTCATCCTATCACCATGTACACCGACCAGCCGTTACGACAGGTCCTCACGCGGCCTGAGACGTCTGGTAGGCTACTAAAATGGAATATCGAATTGAGCCAGTTTGACTTTGATTATACTCCGAGAAGGGCCATACATGGTCAAGTTCTAGCAGATTTCGTTGCTGAATTCACTGTACCCGAGGAATTACCTGAGAGTAGCGAATCTCCTAAACACATATGGAAGTTATATACTGACGGTGCCTCCAATGAACGGTGTTCAGGAGCAGGGGTAGTACTTGAAACCCCTGAAGGCCGATCTATATGCTACGCCCTAAAGTTCGAGTTCCGTGCAACTAATAATGAGGCTGAATATGAAGCTTTACTCACTGGGTTGAAGCTGGCCCACGACCTGAGAATTGTCGCTGTAGAGATTTATTGTGACTCCCAATTAATCGTATGTCAAGTCCGAGGTGAATATCAAGCTAAGGATCGAAGACTAGCTGCTTACTTATCTCGAGTCAGGAAAATCCTTGATCGTTTCGATTACTATGCAATTTTATATATCCCCCGGGAGCACAATCAGAAGGCCGATTCGTTGGAGAAGTTGGCAAGTACGGGCGAGGCTCAACAGTTGGGGCTTGTTCCCGTTGAAACTCTACCTTCTCCGAGCATTGATCAAAGTGAGGTCAGCCATGCATTCGAGGCTACCAAAAGTAGGGAATCGTGGATGACCCCCTATCGAAATTACATTGAACATGGGACACTGCCTGAGCGCAGGAGTGAGAAGAGGCAGGTCCTTCGAAAAGCCTCACGGTTTGTCATTCAAAACGGAGTTATGTACAGAAGGGGGTATTCTGTCCCTCTACTCCGATGTATCGCACACGATGAAATCAAGCGAGTGTTACATGATGTACACGAGGGAGAATGTGGCGATCACACTGGGGGGCAGGCACTCACCAAGAAGGTACTCCGATATGGATATTGCTGGCCTACCGTTAATCGAGATGCATCAGACTACGCCAAAAAATGTGACAAATGCCAGAAACATGCTCGGATTCCTAGAGCTCCACCTACCGAAATAACCCAAATGGTTAGCCCCTGGCCGTTCGCGGTATGGGGAATCGATATAATTGGAGCATTGCCTCTGGCCAAAGGTGGCGCGAAATACGCCATCGTCGCGGTTGATTACTTCACTAAATGGGCCGAAGCTGAGCCTCTGGCAACGATTACAACAAAGAAAGTGATCAACTTCGTAGTGCGCAATATCATCTGCCGATTCGGTCTCCCGCATACTATCATCACCGATAATGGAGCCCAATTCGACAGTACCGAGTTCAAAAATTTCTGCCAACGATTTCGCATACATAAGAAGTTTTCTGCAGTGGCACACCCTCAAGCAAATGGTCAGGTCGAAGCTGTTAATAAAGTTATAAAGTCCATTCTGAAGAAGCGACTAGAAAAGGCCGGAGGCAAGTGGGTCGTCGAACTCCCCATGGCGTTATGGGCCGATCGAACAACTCACAAAACTGCAACTGGTCACACTCCGTTTTCTCTATCGTATGGCTCTGAGGCCGTTATTCCAGTCGAATTGGAAGTGCGCTCTCATCGTGCGACGTATTATGATCCGAAGACAAATGCCATATTACTTGCTCAATCTCTGGATTTACTAGATGAGAGGCGTGAAGAGGCTGATTTGAGGGCGACCGCATATCGGAGTCGAGTCGCCCGAATATTCAATGCCAAGGTCCGTCCGCGAACCTTTGAACTCGGCGATCTCGTGCTCAAAAGAGTTTATCTCGTTCCTTCGCACATGAAGCCAACTTGGGAAGGGCCGTACGTGATTTCACAAAAGCTCGGAGATGGCACGTTCAAAGTATCGACCGTTGACGGTCTCACCTTGCCGAGGGCTTGGAATAGCGAGAGTCTTCGTCGCTCCTACACATGAAAGACTTTACTTTTTCTGCCAATTTGTTCTTTTGCATTTTATTTTAGCATTCCGAGATTTGAATTTGTAATAAGGCAACTGACTTTTCCATATTTTCTCGTTTCAGCAATAAAATGCCATCTCTTCGAGCCAAAGCTGTGATTTATTGAGTATGACGTACAATATCACGACGCACGGAGAGCTAAGTTCCATCATGCGGTGGGATTTATTCAAATAGAGAGTGGCTGCGACATGACCGGTCACTCGCTAAGTGAAACCCGAGATCGGGGGCAGGACACCATATCAATATTTACAGGGATTGATACACGACAATCCCTCCTTTAACTCCAAATTCCCGGAGTGCGAATTAGAGTATAAAAACAACTCCCGGTTCCCAGAGTGCGAACCGGAGTATAAATCTATAGCTCCCAAAGCGCGAACGGACTCCCGGTTCCCAGAGTGCGAACCGGAGTATAAATCTATAGCTCCCAGAGCGCGAGCGGACTCCAAATTCCCGGAGTGCGAATTGGAGTATAAACATTAAACAATTCGTTCCCAGAGCGCGAGCGGACTCCAAATTCTCGGAGTGCGAATTGGAGTATAAACATTAAACAATTCGTTCCCAGAGCGCGAGCGGACTCCAAATTCCCGGAGTGCGAATTGGAGTATAAACATTAAACAATTCGTTCCCAGAGCGCGAGCGGACTCCGACTTCCCAGAGCGCGAATTGGAGTATAAACATTCAATAATTCGTTCCCGGAGTGCGAACGGACTCCAACTTCCCAAAGTGTGAATTGGAGTATAAACATCAAATCCATCATTCCCAGAGTATAAACGAATTCCTAAAAAGCCCAAATAGGTGTGACTGACCATCTATCGGCTGACTCCAACTTCCCAGAGTATGAATTGGAGTATAAACATAAATTACAGGTTCCCGGAGCGCGAACCGAAGCATCTGTGCTAACTCTAGATTCCCAGAGCGTGAAGTGGAGTGTAAACATTAATTCCAGGTTCCCGGAGCACGAACCATACTACAAACATCGATAACTCTCAAGTTCTGTGCAAACCAGATTATCGATCTCAAATTATCTTAAGTCCTCGGAATGTGGACATGTGCTTAAAGTTTGCAATAAACGCACTCAACCACCAAAACACAAATGTTATTCCCCGAGACTAAGGGGCAAAAAGCCAAGTGTTAATCGCTAATCAAAGTGATACAATGTCCGAAGTTCGATTATTCATCGATTACAACTTGTGACCAAGATTTTCAGACTTGGCAAATAAAACAAACTCTACTTGACGGTAAAAACACCACAAGTGCACCGGACTAAAAACATAACGCTACAAACACTTAAGCACAAAAGAAATGAGAGTTGGAACAAAGAAACTAAATTTTATTTCAACTAACTAAAGACAAGGACTTACACGCGAATAAGTTCTTCCAAAAAAAGAATGCCTACTAGCAGGGGCCGAACCTACATCTATACACGACCTACTAATAAAAAACGAAAACAAGTTCCTATCTACCAAAATATCTGCTTGGGAGGCCGAATTACTCTTTCTTTCTTGGCTTCCTTATCAGCGGTTCGTCATCAGAATCGCTAGGAACGGAAATCCTTCGTTTGGACGACCTCCTCATTGGTGGTTGCTCTTCGGTCGGGGGCATAATATCTACATCCTCCTCGGAACTTGAATCTAAATGAAGGCCCCCCGCCGGAGGAGTAGGAGGGACCGGACCCGCAACGGAAGATGGAATAGTGTCACCACCGACACTACCGCTTTGCCCCTCAGCTTCTAATTCAGCGTGGATTTTGGCCAAAATTTCTTCATCCCGAGTTGATGGGGCCTGGCTGGGGGCAACTCCGGTCTGCACAAAAGAGCTAGAGGCTGGCGGGAGCTCACTAATGATAAATGGCAAGTCCGTAGAGAAGTCTCCCTGTTGACCGAGTAGTTCGCTCACCATTTGTTCGTCAAGAGACAAAGAGCTTTCCTGCGCCGCTCCGGTAGACGCTTTCGTTGTCACGACAGTCGTTTCAGTAGTAATAGCCTTCTGCCCTTGACTCGGCTCCTGGGTCGAAGACACCGGGGTAGTCCTGGTCACTGGATAAAGAAGAGAAGGGGTTAAGAACAATCACTTCGAAACGAGAGTTCTAGCGAAAATGCACTTGAAATTTGTTCAGAATACCTTCCTCGGTTCGGCTCGCTGATGGTGGGACGACTTCGGAGACGTGTTCGCGAATTAGTGATAACCGTCGTTGCTCTGGGTCGTAAGCAGGAACGATCTGTGAGCTAACCGCAGATACATGCTCAGACGGAGGCGGGGCGGTGATTTCAAGAGCGGTGGCACGATGCTCAATGCCTGACCCTTCTCCGGCCTCCAAAGATCGACCGCCAACCATCTCTTTCTCATGAGCGATCATAGCATCATGGAGGACCTTCTTTTCCTCATCTGTTAGCAACCGGTTTTCGAGCTCGAATCGATCGACCGATTCGCCCGGGTGCGCTTCCTCTTCCCCCTCAACCAATCATTCCCAAGCACCGTGGAGATGCACTGGGTAATCCTGAAGCCAGGCCAAGTTTCTGTGCTTCAATACATTGGCATTGTAGGTGATAAGCAGATCTTCAATATCGGCCTCTAGCCTGGCCTCGGCTTGCTGAACTCTCTCCTCAATCTCCGCCTCGAAACTTTGGCCACTGCCTCATCCCGTTCGGTCCAGAGTATCACAGCTTGTTCGCACGCCTCCTGGGCTGCATTGTTTGCATCATCCATATCCTTGGCAATTTCGGCGAATTTAGATTTGAGCTCATTTAGCTCCTTTAGCGCCGCATCCCTTTCGGCAGTGACCAGAGTATTCCGATGGCCCATGTCCTCAACCGTGGCGTAATGCTCACGCTTCATTCTATCCATCGTAAGTTGGGCTTCATCGGCCTCTTTGATGGCTTCCATCTCTGATTTTTTGGAAGATTCGGCCTCGGTGTCCAGCACATCGATAATACGACTCTTCTGGGCCAACTCCGCCTGTAACTTTTCGTTGGCGGCCCCACGCTCAAAGGCCAGCTCCGATGTCTTCTCCTCCGCTTTAAACCATACTTTATACTGAGCGTAGAAGTCGTGCACATAGTCATGCACCACCTGCTCCGCCGACAGAGGGATTCTTTTCAAGTGTGGGGGAAAAATGTAGTTGTCGAAGCAAATAGTTGGGAAGTCTTTTTTCAACTGAGCAAGCCTGAGCGCCCCTTCACCCGAAATTCCCACAGGAGGCTGTTCCGCAACTACGGCGGTCGATGCCTCGCTTCTGGAGCGGTGAGATTCGTGCCTAGAAGATTGGGAAGTGGACGTATGACGTGAAGGCTCAGAGGGGCGAGAAACATGGGCCGGAGGTTGTACGGGATCTCTGGGAGGAGGAGGAGTACGCGATCGGGATCGACGCTTATAACCCCTATCTGTGTCATGTCTTTCACGGCTCGAATATCCGGAGTATTCCCGATCATAGTCCCTATCTCCTTCCCGTCTGCGCGAGTCGCGATACGATGGTTTCCGAGCATGTCGCAGACTCCCTAGCATCGAACCGCGCCTGGACATGGTACCTACAAGGCAAAGAGGAGAACAAAGTTAGTGGTACCCCGAAACCGACGACCTACGAGTAAGAGCAGTGTAGTGCTGTGAAATGTGTGTGAATATACGTTTCATCCCCGACAAACCCAAAGTGTCGACCACGCTAGTAACATAGGGCTCGCTCAGGTCAAGAGTACGATGAAACTCCTCCAACCCGGTGTCATGCTGAAAAGACACATCATCTGGGATTGGAAGGTCGGTAAGCCCTTCGTAAAGACTTTCGGTTCGCGGAGGAGACATCTCGGAAATTCTAACTCCGGGGGAGGATCGGGCCGTGACAACCGACTTCCATCTCCCCTTCTTAGTTGACGTGACGACGGCTGCCTTGCCTTTTCTTTTCTCTTCAACATCTTAAGCCACGTCTGTAGGCTCCAACAACGGCTCATCGTCAGTGTGAGTTCTTTCGGAATCAACTTCCTCGGCTACAATGACTTTGGGCTTCTTATGCTTGGCATGTTTTTTCGGAACAATTCTTTGCACCCCGTCGAATATTATACTCTGCCATCGTTCGATTAATCCATAGGTCCGGAGATTTCTATCCATCAATAACACGTCGATATCCCTGTCGACGCTCGGGATCTCTCGGAGCACTCGTACTATCTCCTTAAAGTTTTCACCGTCGGGGGGCAGGATCATCGCTGTACAGAAGAAAAATATATAAGTCACACTTCGACTGCAATCGCCTTAGTAATTGTTTGGAAACTCAGCTATACTCACGTCTAAATAACCATCGCCTGGCGAAGCCCGGAGGACATCTGATATAGAACCATTCCGTCCTGTAATAGCTTAACCTAGTCCAGGACCCGGTAACCACTTGCCAATTTCGTACTGCCTCCAAGAATGTAAAAGATGGGTAATCGTTTCGAGTTTTGAAGTTAAACAAGTATCTGATTTCAGTCGGGGCCGGTGGTCTATGAAGATATTCCATAAAGACGATGAACAGGCTGTTCACCAAAGCATACCCGTTCGGGTGAAGTTGGGATGGTGCGATTCCCAAAAAAGATAGCACTTCTCTTATATACTCATTGAACGAAGGAAGCGTCCCAGCCGCGCACGCATGGCGATTGAATGCGGTATACCCCTCCGGCGGGTTGTGTGGTCTGTCGTTTGGCCCCGGTAGTAACACGTCGTCTAGTGACAAACCGTGCCTCAGGCATATCCTCCCCAGCATATCTTCGAAAATATGAGATGGGACGGAATCTGATGGATTGGCAATGAATGACGCGTTGGGAAGTTCATCCGGCGCTGGGCCGATAATTTCAGGATCAATGTCCGGGACCTCTAACCTCGGGGGAACTATACTCTGAGTATCATGTGGGGTTTCCTGCTGATGCGAACTCGAAGGCTCCATAACTGACTAACTCATGAGAAACCATCATTAGATGACAAGGGGCCCGTGAATTCCCCAGTGTATAGTGTATGAATGTGTGTTGTGCGGTGCTGTGCATTACTTGGATGAATATCGCAGAATTAAAGAAAACACGCAAACGACAAAGCTACAAAGCCCAGTTGTGATGACCGTCGTCGCTGACCGTCATTGCAAAACTCTTCACACAGGGAAAATTGATTCGAATAAAAATTGTTATTGTTCCGTCAACGAGCTTCGAAAGGCGGTCAAGTATGCAGTTTAACATGTCCAAATATGCAGGAGTGGAGCTCGTCGAAATTATGCTCAGAAAATATCAAACTTTGATATCCACTATATAGAGTTTCGAACCGATCACAAGTGACTTGTTCGAACCCATCACCATGCCACTTCGAACCAATCCAAAGGAGCGAGCTTCGAATCGATAGCCAGGCGCCGAGCTCGAATCGATCAGTGGGGGATAACTTCGAATCGATCCTTGGTTAATTAGTTCGTACCGATCAGGAAAGCCTCAACTTAACATCGATCGAGTTCGAATCGATACCTTTCGTATCGGTCGTAAATGATTGTTTCGTATCGATGCGAAGTTGAGAGCCTCGGACCAATCAACGGCTGCTCCTCGTATCGGTCGTTGTGCACCGATACGACTCAACACCATGGTTAACTTGGTGCGAACTGCGCCCCCTCCAAGGGAAATCACAAGGATCGATTCAAAATCTGAAAGAGAATGATGCTGACCCCCCCCCCCCATCGATTCGAACACGAATCCCTGCGTTGGTTCGAAATTCCTCCAAAAGCCAGATCTGGATTTACCAAATCCCTAGAAAGGCCGATCGATGAAGGAGTGATAGGTTCGAGGTAGCTTTGCCATGTGGATTCGAGGTTAGTTACCTGGTTTGGATGATAGGTTTGAAGAATTGAAGATTTGGATCTCAAATGTTTCGAAAGCAAAATGCAGTGCCCTCCTCTTAAGAAGCTTCGAGACGATGCAGAAAATTAGTAAAAAGGTAAAATGTGAAAAATGTCGAGGTCCTTGCTATTTATATGGGGGGTTGGAGATGACCGGGTCGATTTGCGTTCCGGTAAACTTGACCGATTACAACGGGTCAGAATGCAGAACCGGTTCGAAATCTACTTTCGAACCCATACGTTCGAGGCTCCATCGGTGTGAAGCACACGGCAAGGCATCGGTACGCATCGGATCTCAAATGGTTCGAAACCCGGTTCACGTCAACGAAATTACGACTCCACCCACGGCCCACTGTCATGAACGAAAGCTTCGTACCCATCCAAGTCATCGATTCGAAGATCAGTTTCGAACCCACCATTGCATAAGCGTACGCCACCCATATGGATGTTGACTTCGAATCCATCAGAGCTCGCACCCATCGGTTCGAAATGTCACAATCACGCAACGCAGAGTCGTTTCCTTCAACCTTCTGCATCGGTTCAGGAGAGGATCGATATGAAGGAACCTTCCAAAACAACCATCAAGCGTTGTATCAATTCAAATTTCAAAATCGGTTCAGGAGAGAATCGATACGAAGTTCAATAGCAAACAAAACTAACAATCGATTTTAAACATTTACAGGGATCAAACACTCATCCTGTTACAAATGCAACAGCCAACGGCTAAGCACTATTATACAGCAATCAATCATGTCAACGCAAGGTTACAACAATACAGCATACGAGTTTCAACAAAAAAGAGAGAGTAATGACTGTTCAGAGAAATTGCAGTTGTTCAAAGCACGTCAGGTTCCCACAAGACGTACTTTGGGGGGCAAAATGTTATCCCGCTTCTTGGCAAAGCCGCGATACCAAAAGATCGATCAGAAACGGAGAACGGTTCGTCTCAGAGACCGGCCATACTTCGTCTCGCTATGGATATCACTGAATTTTGTCCAAGTCCAGATTGAGCCACAATTGATAGGACACGGCAAGAAAGACCATAGGAATCAACGTCTCAAGTTTCAAGTCAATCCGAGCTCATACGCTCAAATTATGATCGATTCAACTTGAAAGAAAAGGCCTGAGATTCGAACCCATCAGGTTCGAAACCATCACCTTCGAACCCATTAGGTTCGAAAACATCACCTTCGAACCCATCAGGTTCGAATCTACCAAGTTCATAACAATGGACCTCGAATCCATCGGAGAGTAGCTGTTTCGAACCCACCACAAAGCCTTGTTCGACTCCAAACAAGCATCCTTGTTCGATTCCATCATAAGACGTTGTTCGAACCCAAACATGGAACCTCGTTCGAAACCATCCGTGATGCCAAGTTCGAACCCATCCTGTGTAGCCTCATTCGAATCCACTGGGTCAACCAACCATGATGACGTGTCTTCCATCGGTTCGAATTCGCCGAGATTTATGGAGTCGAAGCGGTCAACTCGGAGTGAAGACCGGGTTGGTTCGAAGTTTGCGCTCCACGTCACCACGAAGACACGTGCCGTGATGGATTCGAAACCATCGGTTCGAAAGCATGGTTTCGAACCAAACAGCCATGCAATGAACCCCATTTCGAATCCATCATATCTCCCAATCTACTGATCCAAATGCCATGAAATTTTCATAGAAGCTTGCATACATGTTGAAGAATGTCCACGCCAAATTTCACCTCGATTGGATGAATTCTTGATCGGTTCGAATGGAGTTCGAACCGATGCCAAAGTGGGCCCAAACTTCCCAAGACCGTGCGTGTGGGCCCCCTCACGTGCCAGAAGTGGTCTCCCGAGTTTTCAGCGGAATATCAGCAGCCTACGCCTATAAATAGAGCCCCAGGGCCAACAGAAAAGGGACTTTTGATTCTGAAGCATCCAGACTCTGCCGGATTGAGATCTCCATCATTTTATATCATAAACTTGCTGTTAAATTTGAATTCCTGACTGTAATTCACTGTTGTTTGCTGTACCGACTTGTAATCATCGAAAGAAAGTCAATAAAAGTATAAAAACTTCACAGTGGACGTAGGCAATACGCCGAACCACTATAAATTGCTTGTCTACGCGTTTATTTACATGCTATTTGGAGTTTTTGTTAGATAATCCTCTGTTTTAATTTGCACTCTTCATTTATTATCTCTTCAAAAACTTCCGACGAGTGTTGTGTCTAATTATGGTGCAAACAATCAAGAATATTGTCACCAGGTTTGGAATTCCACATATGATAATATCTGACAATGTAATTCAGTTTGAAAGCGAGGAATTTACCTAATTTTAAAATAAAAATGGAATTATCAAAAGCTTTTCATCTATAGCACATGTCAAGCTAATGGAGTCGTTAAAGCTACCAATAAAAAAATTAAGACTATCCTGTAGAAACGGTTGGGTAACGAAAAAGGAAATTGGGTAGAAGAATTACCTCTTGTGTTATGGGCGTATAGAACTTCCATCAAAACTAACAAGACATACCCCATTTTCTTTAAAACATGGATGCAAAGCGATGCTTCCGATCAAATCATCGAAGGATTGCATATGCATTTAATCCAGATCAAGAACTGATAAGATAATCCCTAGATCTAATCAATGAGCTAAGAGACGAAGCGTCTATAAAAACAATTGAATATTAGCTCAAAATAACCAAGTAATACAATTCCAAAGTCAAGGACTATCATTTTAAAAAGGAGATTTGGTACTCCAAAATGTCATGGAAAATACTAAAAGTTCAGTGGATGGATTGCTTAGGCCAAATTGGGAAAGACCCCTTGTTGTCCATGAAGTAATCCTACCAGGACCTATCGATTATCTCGACCAAATGATAACGTCATAGCAAGAACTTGGAATTTCAAACATCTAAGGCAATATTTTTTACAATGGATGAATAAAGTAAGTCGAAACAAGTATATCTAATGGATCAATCATAGATTGGAGTAAGAATATCTTAAAGTAAAGGAAAAGCCTAAATCATTACCCATAAGGGGCGAATAAAGCCTTTGATCTCGCTACAAGGGCCTGGTCAAAGCACCGCCTAGAGGGTGGTCAGATTAAGTCCTTGGTCCCGCCAGAAATGACTTAGCCAAAGCATCTGCAAGCCTTCGGTCCCATCTACGTGGCCTGATCGTAGTGTCTCCTAAAGGGAGGGCAGAGTAAGCCTTTGGCCTCGCCTAAGATGGCATAGCCAAAGCACCGAACCAACCTTCAGTACCATCTACAAGGCCTGACTGCGCCTCCTAGAGGGAGGTCGTTAATTGTTTTAATTAAGACAGCTAACCAAGTGCACCAGACAAAAGACCTAAATCATCACCTAAGATGGTAATAAAGGGTGCGATCCATGGTGAGATCAATCAAAGCCTAAATCACTTTCCGAAGAGTAGTAAGAGACAGTCTTCTATAAAGGTCAAATATGGTAACAAAGAAATCAATGAAAGCCTAAATCACTTCCCGAAGAGTAGAAAGAGACAGTCTTCTAGATAGATCAAATACAAAAACAAGTCAAACTCAATCCTAAAGAAGGATCGTGGCAGTCTTCCAGAGGAAGATCGATGGAAAATGAGTCATTCATGCTCCAAAGAAAAAGTAATCTTCTAGAGGAAGATCAGTCAAAAAATGAGATGTTTGTGCCCCAAAGAAGAAATTAAAGTAGCCCACTAAAGGAAGATCTATAAAATATGAGCTATTATGTTTCAAAGAAAGTGTGAATTCTCCATTAACGCAAAAGAAAATATATTCCCAGATTGATTTTCAAGTTTTCTATTCATATTGTTGCTAGGTCGATTTTCTAGTCTTCTATTCATATTATTACTAGAATGGTTTTCTGGTCTTCAATACAGAAATTATTATTTCCATAAGGTTTTCTGATCTTCTATCAAGAAATTATTCTAGCCATATAAATTTTATGGTCCTCTATTTAGGTGAACCGTCTAGTCTTTTAATCAAGAGATGGGATTCTAATCTCATATTCATGATATTGCCAGAAGAGTTTTTGGTCCTCCCTCCTATTACATTTCCAAATGGTTTTCTATTTTTCTATTCAAGAAATCATATTTCTTAAATGACTTTTTGGTTTTCTGTAAATCATTATTGCTAGATAATTTTCTAATCTTGATTCTATGGGATTCTATTTAAGTAAAATTACTTCCAAATAGATCTTTAGCTTCTTTAAGCAAATCTATAACATAAAAGTAACATTGAGTTACAAATGAAAATCCTTCATGATCTTGCCAAACTCTAGAAAGGTTTTCCTAAAATTAGATTTAAAAATTAATAATGAAAATCATTTCTTGCTTTGTGTTTCGCAGGAAAATAAGATAAAAAAGGAAACCTGGCAAAGAACTAGAGAAGTGAGGAAATTCTTTGTTTTACACTAAAGTGTAAAAAGCTTCTTGTACACAAGGAGAGGGCAAACGTTATCCACATATTTTCCAAATGGACTAAAAATATCTGATTTGAAATCATAAAGTTCCATACATGTAAGGACCCAGAATTTTCGATTCCGAAAACTCCAGATAGTTAAGGAAAGAAGAAAAGAGATGGAAGAAAACGAAGAAACACCAACAAGTCACATTCGTAGCGGATAAAATATAATATCAAATAATGTTGTTTACACAAAGAAAGCTGAATCAGTCAATTGCATTTTTTTAACACATCAGAGTTACAACATTTCACAATCACTAGACAGTTAAAAATAACTTGTCCCAAATAAATAACAATACAATATAGCGGAAACACTCCACACGTTCCTACCATCCAGCTCGCCTCCTGAGCTCCAGAACGTCCTTACTTGAAAATCTGTAATACTCGGTCTGACCCAATCATTACATCAAAGTAACACCCAGGTCAGGCTGGAAACCAGCATGAGTAAACCCATCTAACATGGAATACAAAAGCATTCAACTTATATAAACCCGGGGTAACTTATATCAATTTACAATTTCACCAGTTATTATAGACATCACTTATTTCACACATCAATTTCTAAGTACCCAAACTTAGATTAAATGGTCCAATTCACTTAAATCATTTCATTTCAGCCTATTGATTTCACATATCAATCTATAAAGAATCGAAGTGGTTTCTGGTACGTAAGGGTACCCGAACCCGGTCTCTTCGAATCTAATGTCATCTTAACTCAAGTATTCAGGTGAAAACAATTCAAATTTTAAATACAGGATGTCACTGTTTTAACCCAAACATATTATATCATATAGCATCACACATCCCATACCGGAGATTCCAACTAACTTAAGGCATACAATGTCATTCAATCATTCATAAGCAAGATTAATCAACTTTATCATCTCTAATTAATTTAATTAACCACAAATGAGTTAAATTAATTACTTCAGTTACTTTTAAATCCTGCTTATTAATTTATTACAAACCAATTAATTAATCTTCCAATAATTATCCATCTTAATTAATCATCCTTGACTAATTATCATTATTTTTATTTACAACAAGTAATTAACTCTTAATTAGTTAAGCAAATTAATCATCCTAAAATCACTTACATTGATTAATTATCCTATAATTAATCACATTCATCAATTAACTAACTCTTGGTTAGTTTTCTTAATCAATCGATCCTTAATTAATTACACTAAGTAATTAATCCTTAATTACTTCATTAAGTAATTATCATTAAAAATTACATTTAGTACTTACTCATTAATTACCCTCCTTAATGAATGGCATTAAGCAATTATTCTTTAATTACTTCATTATTATAAATCAATTTCATTAAATAATTTTCCCTTTAATTTATTACATAAATTAATCACTTTTTAATCAATCACTTAAATTACTCTTAGTAATTTATTATTGATCCTCAATTACTCTCAAGAATTACCCTTCTTATTAATTACACTTAACAGGTAAACTAAAATTACTCGCATTCATTAATTACCCATAATCCTTTACATTAATTAATCTTAATTAATTATCATTCAAGCAATTTAAAATTTTAATATCCTCCTTTAAATATGTTTAAAACATTTTGTTTGGAATATTTTTAGTTTAGAAAACTTGATTTTTGTTTTGCTTAGAACTTAAAATTTCTTGGCTATATACAAACTATTCGTCTTTTACTTTATTTCAAAACCTGGTTAAACTTGCTTATAAATTTAAAACTTTACCAATAAAATTCCACCCCAGCCAACATACAAAAGCATACACGAGACAAGCATAAGCAATCCGAGCAAAACCCCGATCAATTTCATGAGAAATCAAGCTCATCCTTTCCCCGAGACACATACGAAAGCTACCCGAGAACAATCCCGTGAACAACCATCTCCCCAAAAGCTTCAACCATTCAAAACAATCATCAGACATGAGAGGATACTCCTGCACATGCACACATGCTCCAGCCATCACCGGCCCGTGCTCCGATCGCAGACCATTCAATGACAATCTCGCCATGACTTACAAGCTTCCAGTTCAACAATATTGCCAACAGAACGGAATTGAGCCACCCCAAATCCCACTGGAATCCAACATCCCACGAAAACGATCATCCATCAACGAACCCGACCTCGATAGCCATCGTCGATCGTATCAAAACGTTGCCTCAACACAATAAATCGATCCCACCCCTCGCGATCAAGTCTGCTATATCCACGTCGAAGCAGTTGATTCGAGAACGTCGACGACTTCAACAGAGCCTAAACCCTACAACTCCATCTCGACACTGCTACGATGATTGTTGGACCCTTCCACCATTTTTCCCATGTAACTCCACCCTCAAACTACCCCCAGCATCGAACTCGACGACCATCTCACTGTTGATCGCCATATTTTACCAAAAATACAATCTCCGTTCAACCCCAAAATTCCCATCAACGAAAATCATAAAAATCACTATATTAACATCAAAAATCATGTTATCCATATACTAATCGAATTTTAGGATCAAAACTTGAAATAAGTTGTGTTTTCGATTTAAATAAGATTCATTTGTAAAAAAATTGAAGTAATTGCTTGATTTAATCGCTTTAAACTATTTTTAAAAATGAAATCATATCTATGTCATCATTTTTCTTTCAATGATCAAGATTTAAAAATCCTTGTAGCAAGAGGAATTGATTTTTGATTTTGATTTAGTTGTCTGTAAACAGGAATAACAGCTTTACAGAGACATGCATCCATACTCACACTACATACACATACAACCATCTCTAAACAAACATGAAAAATGTGCTGGTCGTCATAATTTCAAAGATTATCTCATGCAAACTCATATATAGGCAGATTAAGCTTTGGGATTCAAGTTTACTTACCATTTGAAGAACAGAGGACAGAGCTTTTGAATTGAGATGTTTGAAAAATTCAATTTGATAAAAATGCTTGAATCTGGAAACTAGAAAGCTTAGATTGAAAACTGAATTGTAGAAGTAAAATGCTTTGTTGTTGCTTGATTTCATTGATGCGTTGATTAAAATGATCTGAAACTTGTTTCTATGGGAAATACTAGAATGCTTAAAAACATAGTTGATCTGGTTTTTTTGATTTTTCTCTCAGGTTGAGTTCAATTGAGCTTAAATCTGAGGAAGTTGCTTTTATTTTTATGATTTGAAAATTTGTTAGAGGTTTTATTAAATCTCTCTTGTGTTTGTAAAATGAAGATAAGAAAAGAAGAAAAGAGATGTTTGTATAACTTGGTTTTTCTCATTTATTAATTATTTTGAAAAATAAAAAGAGATTAAAAGACACTTGTCATTAAACCTTATTCATTTACTTACATTTGTAAAATTATATGCTAAAATCTCAACATTTATATTTGGCATGTGTAAATATATTTAAATGTTTTATAAATCTTTATATTTAATTTCTATTTAGTTAATATTTCTTAATTCATATAGCAAATCCTTTAAAAGAAAATAAAATAATATTAAAAAAATTATACAAATAAAATCATATATATATTATTTTTAAATCCAATTTACTGTAAGATATCTATCTTTCGAATTCCAAATTCAAATTCAAATTCCATTTAAAATCAACTCATATGAATATATATAATTTAAACAAACACATGTTTAATTTGATTTTTAAAAGGATAATTTGCCAAATTTAAATAATTATATTAGGAAGATTATCAAACCAATATTTATCCAGATATATATTTTATTATCAGGATTATTTATTTAACTTATAGATTAATATTTTTACTAATTTAATCTAGCTAATTTATCAATTAACGGATGTCCAAAAATCCGGGTTATCACACTCCTCCCCCTTTTGAATCTTTTCATCCCCGAAAAGAAACAAAGCCAGAATTTATTAAAATGCTTATTATCAGAAAAATTGCTCTTGATCACTTTTAACTATAAACTCTTTTTATTTAAAATATTTAAAACATTTTAAAATCTATATACTATTACAAAATGGTTTTTATAAAAATACTTTTATAACTCGATGTTTCAACAAGTTCGTCCTCGTTTTCACAGAAATTCGGCCATACGTTGATCAGGCGTAAGACTGAAAATCTATAAGTACTTAGCAGACTTGATTTCAACACCCAGTGAAAATACTTGGAAAATAATTTTATGGAAAATATCGAAAATATTTTTGAAAGTAGAGGAAATATATTTGGTGAGAATGCTCTGGAAATCAATCACCTCCATCCATGGTCACAGTTACATCCTGGGTTACATTGCCATCACAGCGAAAGTCCATATAACTGTAGGCACTCCGCCCCTAGATTACGCCATCGAACCCGCCACAGATTGCAGTTGCATCCTAGGTTATGTTTCCATCATAGCAAAAGTCCATGTAACTGTAGGCATCAGCCCCTCGATTTTCGGTGCCAAAAATGAAACTTCTCCACTCCCACATAGGTCGCAGTCTACCGATGTAAAATCAAACGTAGACTGTTGGCTCTCAGTGGCACACACGACTTTCGCTATGTCACCATAGGTCGCAGTCTACCGATATAAAATCTAATGTAGACTATTGGCTCTCAGCAGCACACACGACTTTCGCTATGGTCTGCAGTAGATCGCAGCGACATCGAGGTATACTGTCGTCACAGAATAACCCAAAAGCCTCTGTAGGCATCAGCGCCCTCGATTTTCGTTACACACTACACAAAATCCTCATGAACAAGTTTTGTCCAGACTCCTCACAGGATCAACTTTAGAACCCCCCTTATGGTTCAAGGTAGTACCACCTATGGGCACTCCTGAGAAATTCATTTCAAGGGAGCGCATTTTTCTCCAGAGCCATTTTCAAAACACTTTATATTACACACATATAGTATCTTCCAAATCATACACTTAGTATGAACCTTATATAAATCTTCTTTTCACAAAATCGATTATCCCAAAATCGATAATTCTCAACTAAGCTTTCCAAATCCCAAAATTGATTTTTCCCAAAAATCAAAAGCCTTTCCAAATTCATAGGTTCCAAAAACCTTTTCTCGAAATCATTCTCATGAAATCCTTCATATATATATACACACACACACACACACACACACACACACACACACACACACACACACACACACAGTTATATATAATTTTAAAAAAAATCTTTGGATTACTTCATACTTGTATAAATTTCCTTTTATACTTCAAATACTTTTTCAGAAATCCTTTTCTTTCGACAATAGATTCAACAAGGGGAGTTTATCAGTTATATATATAACTTTGTTTGTGCCAAAACAATATTCAAGCTTGATTATTCTATAAAGTCACTTACTATATTACTTTCTTCCATAAAGTAAATTTTTACCATAGAAATATCCAGTTTCCACTTTACTTCATCATATATTTCATAAAATATACTTTTCATTTCAGAAATCATTCTACATTTCTTATTTACAAATTTTCAATATCAATTTCATTTAAACCTGTACGATGTACACATATCATCCGTACACTATATCAATCTGATCGCTCACTCGATCACACAATTTCACTTCGGAACTAGTATCGTCCACCCGACTTCCTAGTGCGGACTCAGATCTGGTTTCTTGATCAGAAACCGTCATTCTCCTTACATAGCCATAACTATGATAGAGAATATTCAGAACCAATCAACAATCCATATCCAGGTTTGCCGTCAAAAATAGAGTGAAAAATCCTAACTCGGATCGATATACTATCTCGAAATTCTGTGCTTGAATCCGGATCAAATCACTATGCAAATAGAATAATATACGTACATCCTACGTATTAATCTTTATTGATTATTAGCCAAATTAATCTCCTTTTCTATTCACATTCACTTTAATTTCTATCCACTTATTCATAATTATTTAAATCTTCATTTGGATTATCACCTCAATTCTTATCTCAAATGGATATTTAATCATAAACAGTTTACACTCTGACCGGCTTAAATTTAGAAAATAATTTGAAAAGTTAAAAATAGATAAGTAGTTGAAAAATAATTATTAGTTTGTAGAACGGATGTAAAAATAGTTAAGTAATTGTAAAATAATTGGAAAATAGTTAAATAGTTATAGAATATTCAAATAATTGCAAAATAGTTGTAAAATAGTAATTAGTTATAAAGTAGTTGAAAAACAGTAATTAGTTTATAAAACAGTTGAAAAATTGTTAAATAGTTTAAAAATAATTGTAAAACAAATATAAGATAGTTTTAGGTTTAAAAAGAAAAGTTGTATAGTAAATAGTTTGGATAAATAGATTTATATTAAAACAATTTATTTTGAAAATAGTCTAGAGCCAAACTGTTCAATTCCCAATTTCCATTTCCATCAATTCAATTTAAATTTCCACTTCCATTTAAATTGACTTAATTCCAACTTAAATAACTTCAATTTCCATTTAAATTGAATTAACCCTAATTCAAGTTGAATTAATCCTCAATTCCTATTTGAATTTGAACTCATTCAACTTCAATTTCATTTTAAATTAATCCAATTCAAATTTTCCATTTGAATTTTTAAACTTATCCATCTTCAATCACAATTCCAATTAATTCAAATCAAATTCAATTTGAAATGATTCAATTCAAATTTCAAATTTAAACCATCTTGAATTATATAAATTCGAGTTAAATTTTTAAATGTTGATTTAATCTTTTAAATCAAATCAACTTATATCTTTAAACCATTTAATTCTGAATCCAAATTCAATTTTTAACCTATTCAAAGCTCAAATAATAATTCAAATCCTTTTTAAACAACTAAATCTTTGAAATTCAATTTATCACCAAATTTCAATTTTGAAACCAAACCTTTGAAATTTTATCTTAAACATTCAAATCTTAAATCCAAAATGATTTCATTTTATCTTAATAATGGATATATTACCACATCCCATTTCTCCATCCATTTAAACAAATCCAATTTCGGCTTAAAGATTATTAATAACAACAGGATGGTATCATTCAAATTATTTTAAAACATCCATCCATTTCTAATTTCCAGATCTCAAACCTATTTTGAGATCACACAAACTCCCTATTCAAATCAACCATTTAACTTCCCAAGTTAACTCTCAATTTTCATCTTGAATTAACAAATCAGGTTGTTTATTCAAACTTATTTAACTTCTTCTAAGTTAAATTCAATTTAATCCCATTAATCCCACTCCAAATTTGAATTCTCCATTTCAAATTCCAAATTTCTATCACTTAAAAGTTCAAAAACTTATTTAACTTCACATTTCTGGAAAAATCAAAACTCATCACTTTAGAGTTAATTTCCAAATCATTTTTGATATTATGTATACCACACATATACATATTTACTTCTTGGCCCACCAAGCCAAATCTTAAAATTTAAATCACTTTTGGCTTTAATTCAAAACAAATTCCTATAAATTTTTAAACAACTTTTGTTTGAATTCAAATAATACTACTTATTATTCTTTCAAACACTTGGAACAAATTCCAAATTTCTGGACTTAGATTTAAAACTTCATAATTTGAAATATCTTATTCTGGAAACACTTCTACAAAATTCAAAATTTTAAATTTTCAGTTTGGATCCATCTCAAACTTATCTTCGTTTAATTTCAGTTTGGTTGTATTTCTATTATCACTTAATTCTCATTTTTAATTCAATTAATACAACAACCAATTATCTTAATATATTAAAAAAACTATTGCTTAATAAACTTATGTAAGATTCATTTACTTTTGAAACCATTTTAAAACCTTTATATAAGACAATAACAAGTATACTCTTATATATATATATATATATATATACACATACATATACTCAACTCATTCTAGGGTATCATTGACCCTATCCTTAATGAGTAAACCTACCAGAGCCAAGGTTCTCATTTAACCTTCAACTCTGATACCAATATGTAACAACCCAGAATTTTGGATTCCGAAAACTCCAAATAGTTAGGAAAAGAAGAAAAGAGATAGAAGAAAAAGAAGAAATAGAAACACCAACATCTCGCATTCGTGGCGAATAAAATATAATATCAAATAATATTCTTACACAAAGAAAGCTGAATCAGTCAATTACATTTTTTTAATACATCAGAGTTACAACATTTCACAATCACTGGACAGTTAAAAATAACTTGTTCCAGATAAATAGCAATATAATACAGCAGAAACACTCCATATGTTCCTGCCATCCAGCTTGCCTCCGGAGCTCCAGAACGTCCCTACCTGAAAATCTGTAATACTCGGTTTGACCCGAGCATTACATCAAAGTAACACCCGGGTTAGGCTGGAAACCAGCGTGAGTACACCCATCTAACATGGAATACAAAAGCATACAACTTATATAAACCCGGGATAACTTATATCAATTTACAATTTCACCAGTTATTATAGACATCACTTATTTCACACATCAATTTCTAAGTACCAAAACTTAGATTAAATGGTCCAATTCACTTAAATCATTTCATTTCAGCCTATTGATTTCACATATCAATCTATAAAGAATCGAAGTGGTTTCTGGTACGTAAGGGTACCCGAACCCGGTCTCTTCGAATCTAATGTCATCTTAACTCAAGTATTCAGGTGAAAACAATTCAAATTTTAAATACAGGATGTCACTGTTTTAACCCAAACATATTATATCATATAGCATCATACATCCCATATTGGAGATATCAAATAATCTAAGGCATACAATGTCATTCAATCATTCATAAGCAAGATTAATCAGCTTTACCATCTCTAATAAATTTAATTAACCACAAATGAATTAAATTAATTACTTCAGTTACTTTTAAATCCTGCTTATTAATTTATTACAAACCAATTAATTAAACTTCCAATAATTATCCATCTTAATTAATCATTCTTGACTAGTTATTTTTTATTTATTTACAATAAGTAATTAACTCTTAATTAATTACGCAAATTAATCATCCTAAAATCACTTACATTGATTAATTATCCTATAATTAATCATATTCATCAATTAACTACCCCTTGCTTAGTTTTCTTAATCAATCAATCTTAATTAATTATAGTAAGTAATTTATGCTTAATTACTTCATTAAGTAATTATCATTAAAAATTACATTTAGTACTTACTCATTAATTACCCTCTTTAATGAACGGCATTAAGCAATTATTCTTTAATTACTTCATTATTATAAATCTATTTCATTAAATAATTTTCCATTTAATTTGTTACATAAATTAATTACTCTTTAATCAATCACTTAAATTACTCTTAGTAATTTATTAATGAACCTCAATTACTCTAAAGAATTACCCTTTTTATTAATTACACTTAACAGGTAATCTAAAATTACTCACATTCATTAATTAGCCATAACCCTTTACATTAATTAATCTTAATTAATTATCATTCAGACCATTTAAACATTTAATATCCTTCAAACCTTTAAATATGTTTAAAACATTTTGTTTGGAATATTTTTAGTTTAGAAAACTTGATTTTTGTTTTGCTTAGAACTTAAAATTTCTTGGCTATATACAAACTATTCATCTTTTACTTTATTTCAAAACCAGGTTAAACTTGCTTATAAATTTAAAACTTTACCACTAAAATTTCACCCCAGCCAACTTACAAAAGCGTATACGAGACAAGCACGAGCAAAACCCCGATCAATTTCACGAGAATTCACACTCATCCTTTCCCCGAGACCCATACGCAAGCTACCCAAGAACGACCTCGTGAACAACCTTCTCCCCAAAAGCTTCAACCCTTCAAATCAATCATCAGACACGAGAGGATACTCGTGCATATGCATGCATGCTCCAGCCACCACCTGTGAGAAATGCGGATTACGGATCTTAAGGCTAGGATAAACACTATAGGGGGGTGAATAGTGTTTTAAGGAATTATCAAATCTTTTTGAGTTTTTGTTAATTTGTACACAAATGTATGCAATATTCAGACACAGATATGATCACAGAATCAAACGCAGATGCAAAAATAAAGTAAAAGCAGTAAAAGAAAGAACACGCCGAATTTTATACAGGTTTGGGGTTACCCTACATCCAGTCCCGCACACAAGTATGGATTTCCTTTCAAAAGCAATTGTATAATTACACCCTCGATTTCAAGGCCACAAGGTACACCCTCCAAATTCACAATCCTCTAGGTAGAGATACTTTATTTCATGGGAAACAAGTTCACCCAATTGATTTACAAGGCTACAATCACACCTTTTCTCGCTTGATTGATTTCCAAGGCTACAATCACACCTTTTCTTGTTTAATTGATTACAAAGAAGCCTATAATTCTGAATAGCACTGATGATCTTGTTGACATAGTGATAGAGAATCAAAGCAGAGATAATCTAGTTAGATTCAATGTTGATTTCGGTAAAGTAATGGTAGGAATATGTATAAAGAAATGTGGAAGAAGAAGAGAAATGAAAACCAGAAAATTATGATTAAAAATTCGTTGAAAACAGCCCCTATTTATAGAAGAACAACGGCCATGTCCATTCGTGAAGAAATATGACGAACAGACACTTCTTCTGAAATTTAAATTTTGAAATTAACTGACACTATGTCGACATGGGTATATTGAGCATGTCGACATCCCAAAGGAATTTTTGGTGGTTTGTTTTTCTTTTAAAATTACTTTCATCTTATATTAAAAACTATTTTAAACTTTATAAATATACTTGACTATAGTTAAAATACATAAGTAAATATAGAGAATAATATATATATGATCTTATATTTAAATCTAAGTATAAATATTAATTATTATTATTAAAGATAGTTTTAAAACTAAGAATAATTTGATTTTGAAATTAAAGATTATTTTGAGGCTAAAAGTATTTGAAATCAGGATAGATGTTTTTGATTCTTTTAAAAGGAAGGTTTTGAAATCATTTTGAAAACAAGATAATTTTGTAAAATCGTTTGAATAAAAAGTTAGTGGATACAAAACAATGTTCCACTAGATTTTTCATACGTTCCATCCTACGTAGGGTTCCATCCCTTTAACGGGCTCGAATTTGATTCCATTCCACGAATAAATTGGCTTTTAAGATGCCAGTGCTTTTCTAGAAGTTTTAAAAAAATTCCTAATTAAAAAATAAATTACTTGAAATCTTGAGCTCTTGATAATCTTGATTTTCTTGATACCCATGAGTCTTTAATCTTGATATCTTGAATCTCCATACTATACAGTCTTCATTTTTGGTACATGCATGGTTAAATCTGCATATACATATATTTCTAAACTATAATGTTAGTATTTATATTTTATAATCCTATTCTAAGGTTGTTGTCATCAAAACCATCATCTCACGGACTAACACCACCGGCCCATGCTTTGACCGTCAACCATTTAATGACAATCTCGCCATCACTTACAAGCTCCCAGTTCAACAATATTGCCAATAAAACAGAATCGAGCCACCCCAAATCCCACTGGAATCCAACAGCCCACAAAAACGATCATCCATCGATGAACCCGACCTCGAGAGCCATCGCCGATCGTATCAAAACGTCGCCTCAACACAATAAATCGATCCCACCCCTCGTGATCAAGTCTGCAACATCCACGTCGAAGCAGTTGATTCGAGAACGTCGACGAATTCAACGGAGCCTAAACCCTACAACTCCATCTCGACACTGCTACGATGGTTGTTAGACCCTTCCACCATTTTTCCCATGTAACTCCACCCTCAAACTACCCCCAGCATCGAACTCGATGACCACCTATAAGCTTCCCCTGTAAAAAAAAAATTTTTTAAGTAACTGCTTGATTTAATCCCTTCAAACTATTTTTTAAAATGAAATCATATCTATGTCATTATTTTTCTTTCAATGATCAATATTTAAAAATCCTTGTAGCAAGAGGAATTGATTTTTGATTTTGATTTAGTTGTCTGTAATGAGGATAACAGCTTTACAGAGACATGCATCCATACTCACACTCACATATACATACAACCATCTCTAAACAAACATGCAAAATGTACTGCTCATCATAATTTTAAAGATTATCTCATGCAAACTCATATATAGGCATATTAAGCTTTGGGATTCAAGTTTACTCACTATTTGAAGAATAGAGGACAGAGCTTTTGAATTGAGATGTTTGAAAACTTAAATTTGATAAAAATGCTTGAATCTAGAAACTGGAAAGCTTATACTGAAAACTGAATTGCATGAGTAAAATGCTTTGTTGTTGCTTGACTTCATTGATGTATTGATTGGAATGATCTGAAACTTGTTTTTGTGGGAAATACTAAAATGCTTGAAAACATAGTTGATCTGGGTTTTTTATTTTTCTCTCAGGTTAAGTACATTTGAGCTTAAATCTGATAAGGTTGCTTTTGTTTTTCTGATTTGAAAATTTGTTAGAGGTTTTGTTTAAATCTCTCTTGTGTTTGTAAAATGAAGATAAGAAAATAAGCAAAGAGATGTTTGTATAACTTGGTTTTTCTCATATATTAATTATTTTGAAAAATAAAAAGAGATTAAAAGACACTTGTCATTAAACCTTATTCATTTACTTACATTTGTAAAATTATATGCTAAAATCTCAACATTTGTATTTGGCATGTGTAAATATATTTAAATGTTTTATAAATCTTTATATTTAATTTCTATTTAGTTAATATTTCTTAATTCATATTTCAAAAATCCATTAAAAGAAAAGAAAATAATATAAAACAATTTTATACAAATAAAATCATATAAATATTATTTTTATATCTAATTTACTTTAAGATATTTATCTTTCGAATTCCAAATTCAAATTCCATTAAAAATCAACTCATATAAATATATATAATTTAAACAAACACATGTTTGTTTATTTTTTAAAAAGGATAATTTTCCAAATTTAAATAATTATATTAGGAAGATTATCAAACCAATATTTATCAAGATATATATCTTATTATCAGGATTATTTATTTAACTTACAAATTAATATTTTTACTAATTTAATCCAGCTAATTTATCAATTAACGGATGTCTAAAAATCCGGGTTATCACAATACACACACAAAAGCATTTCACACCAGTACAAGAGTAGTTAATGTCAAACCTATTACAAGCAATGTCATGCCTTAAGAGTTATCGCACATCATCAATGCGGCATGGAATGTTGCACCTCTTTAGTATGAAAGTCATTGGTAAAGATTAGCAAGTGGAAAGACATCGAAAGCCTACAGTCATAGTGATGTTGCGCTCCATCAATAAAAGTAAAAGAGGATACTACATGTCATCCATGCTGCACTTACCCAATGCCGCATTTTATCAACACCGTATATCATCCATGTCGCATCCCAATGATGTTGCTTATCGTCAGTAACCAGTTGAAGGGTTTTGGGTCTAAAGAAACTATATATATGAAGTTGTTGCCTATTAACAATGTACAAAAAGCATGTAGTATTACAACAATGTTGCCTCTCTTCAATGTTGTATATCGTTAATACCGCGTCTCTTCTTTATTGCATACCATCAGTCATGCCATTTCCCTTTGACATTGTAAGTTATTAGCCTTGAAGGAATCTCGCATGGTAGCATGCACATTGAAGATAATCGGTATCTACAAGTGTTGTCGTATGTTACTATTGTCACATATCATCAAATCGAAAGTGAGTGTTACCTATCTTTAACCCAGCATGATACCACGTATCAATAGCATAATGGGAGTTACAGGAAATAAATAATGTATCTTGTAGCTCAGCAATGCGGCAAAAGATGTCGTATGCCTTGGTGGCGAAAATCATCAACGCATACAAGGGTATCATAATAGTTCGACCTTTAAATGATATCAAATGATTTTACTTCCCGAGTTGATACCGAAGGCTATTAAGGCGGATGTTGATTTTAAGTGTTAAAACATGATGTCGTAACTCATCAATATACAAAGGAATGTTGAAGATCATCAAAAAACAAAGCACGGTGCTAAGTACCATCAAGATTGTTGATGTCGAAAGCCAAGCATGCTGGAGGTGATACGCTACAGCTATGCCGCTCCTCCTAACTCCTATTAATACAGACCTAGGGGCATGAAGGAGGAGGAATCGTTTCTTTTCTCTCTTCTCAAAATTAAACAATTGTAACCCTAAATCAAATTGAGGAAAATCTTGAATTGATTGTAAACCTCACAATTTCATATGAGCAAGGACTGGAATAAAAATATAGCATATCCAATCTATCTTGATTATGTAACTTTGAAATGAACATGCATATAATAAAGCTCTATGGGCCCTAAGTCTCATCTTGATTTATCTCGCATAAAATCACATGAACTTCGGCCTAAACTACTATTTATATGAACTACCTCTATTTTACTTACTACATATGGACAACGGATTTGGAACCATGATGATTGCTTGCTTAGTTTATTAAAGAATGCTTAATGGACTATTTCACATACTTGCAAGTTATTCTTTCTCTTCTATTGAACATACGACATGAGCTTTCAAATAACCTTATCAAATTTCATGGTCATTATGAGAGCATCTCAAAATGTCATTATCGTGTGCGAAACCTTAAATGTCGGGCTAGCTATTGATTTATTGCACAATTTGATTGCATGATTGAGCGATGCTTAGTCATGCGATCAAGTGGGAAAAAAACAAATTTAAGCTCATCATACTTGACTTCATTGGTGAAATGCTATTTTTTGGTTCAGCAATATCCTTTAAAAAAATTATTTACCAAACTAATAAGCATAATCTCGTACTTTCAAAACTAAAACAAAATCATTTCAAATAACACTTTACCAAAATAATTTACTTTTCTTAATTTCCCATGTGTCCAAATGTCTCATCCAAGTGTTTAATAATCTCTATCGAATACGTATGCATCCGCATCGACTAAGATCCTCAACACACCAAATGGAAAGTTAACATAATTTTTTCTCAAAAGTACACAAGTATTACTTTCACGGATCGTTTTATAATTAATCTCAATGAAACTTCTATTAGGTTATCTTTAAATTCTCATTTAATAGTACACTTTATAATACATACATTTCAATAGATTTTCAATTAAATTATTCGGTTAACTTCCAAAATAATTTGATAATAATAATAATCGATATTTTTTTAAGTTATAATTATTAACTTTTATCAAATATTTAATAACTGTAAAACGGTTTCCAATTACCTTTAATTACAATCATACATAAATATACTTTACAATAAACCATTTCAACAAACATTTTATAATATCAGACAATCACTATTTATATTTTGTTATAATAAATATAAATCAATATTGAAATTCACTTCATTCCTTTGCAAATTTTCAAAATTAAATTCAACTCTAAAAGTTTCAAATATCCAAACAAACTCAAGGGACTAAAATAAATGCGCTCAACGAAAACAAATAAACAAATTTTCGTTGCATACTCTGATCAAAAATCAAATCAAATCTCAACTTCAACAACAAACCAAACACCATAGTACCGTAGAAAACCATTCAAAAACCATAAATACAAATATTATTGTTGGACTAACTCCTTTCATCCTTGTTACTCCAACCATTTTAAACTTCATGTGTAAAGGAAAAGAATTTACTTATATATTTAAATATGTTGATAAACTTTTCATCCTTCAACTCCTCAGTTAATCGAGATGTAAATAGTCTGTTAATTACCTCTTGATTTGTATTAGAAAAATTAAGTAATCTTAATTCTACTGTGAAATGGTTATTATGTTGCGAAATGCCTATGCAATCAAATAGTCGCACTTTAATCGTTCGTTAATGTTGAATCTAATTAGTATAGATAAGATGAAGTCTAGTATTGAAAACAAACAAGGAAAACAGTTAAAGCAAAAAATTGTAAAGGACACAGGGAATTTACATGGTTCGGATTTTAAGGAATCTTACGTCCATGAGGAAAGTTTCTCTTTCTTTCTTTTTCATCGATTTAGTACAGAATTTCATGTTCGAAGGAACAGTTAAATTTTAAGGTTTACAAAAAACGGAGTGCCAGAGAAAAAGGTTCCTTTCATGCTACGACGCCTTTTCTATTTATTGTCTTATGATGTATGCAAATTATCAGAATACTTTTCTCATCTCCGTGTGTTAGCCTTTGGATTATGCCAAATGTCATCTATCTGTGCTATCTATTTGATGTGTATGAATTGCTGATATGTCTTTAGTGGGAGGTTTGAATAACGGTGAAATTCCATAGGATTGGAGCAGGAACAATTGAAATTATGATAGGACAATTCAAATTTAATTTAGCCTTGCACGTGGGTCCCTTGAGGGACATTAGGTGTTAATTCATTTTCCTTAAAGTATTGCCATCGTATCTGTGCTGATTGGTATACGACTCTTATGTGACATTGCGGTGCTGATCTATGCTTGTTTGTTTGACATCGCATTGGGCTAAAACAGAGCTGCACTACCTGGCTGCTTTAAGAGTTGGCCTATCATATGCTTGAATATCATTTTAGGTTAGTTATAATCTGAGCTAACTACGGTTTGGGTTGCTTTCTTCACAAGTATGCCTGGATTACTGATGAGAGAGGTGGGAGCTTTATGTCTTTGTCATTTACCTATAGAGATGATTTTGCATTCTAGCATATTTTAAGCGGTCCTGTGCATAGACTTTTGGAACGCTTTTGATCCTGTGCGGTACTGCCTAGGTTGTCCTTAGTATGTGTTGGTATAGATTTGTTCTTTTAGGTATTGGCAAAGTGTGTACTTTAGGGATGCGATCATCTCATCATAGCATGTAGTGCTCCTTGTGCTTCGGCTCAGTATTCCTATTTTGCCTTTGATTCATACATCGTCGTTGTGACTTGCCCTCATTTCCTACTGCGCACAATATTTGTCTCTTGCATTGTTCCCTTAGTTGTATGGCTTGGGTTGGGTCATTGTATGAATTCAAATTGGTTTCTGCATGTCCCGCCTCTTTTTCCTTTATTGCATTTTTATGGTAAGAGCGGATGTAACAAAATACATACATATATGTAAAATCACAAATACGTCCCCTGATTACTACCCCAGTAATCGTCTTTTATATGTATAATATAAAACGTACTATCTATTATAATAGAAAATTATCCAACATAGCCAAAGTTCATGGACTCTAAGTCTCATCTAAGGTCTCAACTCGTGTCTCTAATATATTATGTATTGTTCGTAACCTGCTCTGATACCAAAATGTAAACACCTCACCTCTATATGCATATTATCTAAGAGTATGACAAAATAATACCATTGCATGATACAAAGAATGAGGTTATATGGTGTACACACATGAATATTCCTGTGGACTAACATTGGTACATGTCAAAACATCAAATAAATAACTCACAATACGTACACAATATCAGTATTAGGCAATAAACGTGTGCCTCTAAGGGAGACCAATACACAATATACAGTAAATAACAGAGAACAAAGAGTCTATTGTAGAAATAACATATAATATATATAACATAAAGGTCGATATAAATATAAAATATTTCAAATGATATATGTCTCACTATAAAGTAATAAACTAAGAGTATATAACTCAATATCACACACGCATAAACATATACGCACATAATGAATTAATGTTATACAAATATCATACAACATCCTAATATATATCACTTCTAAGCCCAATAAAATGAATGGTGGTCAAGTCATCTCGGTACCTAAAATGTCTCGTACTGACCCACGTATTAATACATAACACACGGGTCAGATTATTTCTAATCAAGTGTCATAATAAAGTAACTTAATGTAAACAGAGAATAATAACATGATAACACTAATAGGGATAATCATCACAAACTATATGCCAATTTACATATAGGTATAGAAAACTATGCCTGGAATATAAGTATGATATTAATAATAACCCATAAGACATCATGTCTCATAAGTAAATCAATCTGCTCTGAAATCCAAAAGATGTCATCGTCCATATAAAAACACATCAAATCAGAAATCATAAAAATCGGTATAAATGGATGAATCACACATATCTAGAAATCATTCAAGAAATATAAAAATATCCTTAAATGAGATATCACTAAGTATATCAGGCTATCATGAAGCAATGCCAAAGTATATCATTCCAACTTAATAAAAATCATCAATACGGATAAAACAGGATAGACTGCCTGTCAACTACTGAGAATCCACTATACTCTGGATATTTATCACAAGTGTAATCTCATGTCCTCTTATATATACCATCTGAAAGTATCATGAAGGGAAATGTCTGCACGACAGATACGGAGTCACAAATAGAGTCATTTATATAACAATTTGCGACGTCTGGCCTACATCAATACTATAGTAAGGTATATCGATCGTATATGCTAATCTACTGCTCCGTTAGTACCAGAAGAGAGACTGATAGCACTAAGAAACCTCCAGACACTAATTCTCTGCAGTCTTTAGTTACCTCTCAGCCATGGTGACACGTGTCCACCGGTGTGCTCATCGACGCGAGGACCATAAGTCAAGACACTACAAATGCCCCTATAGGTAACAGACTGTTGGCCTAGTGCACAAGGGGCTAATGCATGAATAAAGGTAGGACAAAGCTGAAGCACTAAGTTATATATATACATACACAAGATGTCACAGATCTGGGGTGCACCCCCAAGATCAGCCTGCCAGGGTGGATACCGGCTGTCTGATCCTCTCCAACATACAAAATAAGAGTACATCGTAATAGTGGCATACAGAACTAATACATATGGATCTGAAGTGTCACTATCTATAGGCACGTAGCCATAAATCACTACGTATCACCTTACACTATCCACTCTTTTCCCGTCACGTTAGTATCATCTACTTATAATAATAACAGAATAAATATCATGACAGTGTCTCATACTACAATGTGATACTCATATTTTATTCACTGTTTATAGATTACACTCATTACTACACTATTCTATATAACGAGTCCAAAGAATAACCAGATAAATATTACCGAAAGTCACATACCAGATGGTATTATAACTCTGTTTATTCAGATATCTCTTCATGTTGAATACAATATCATAAATCATATCAAAGGTGGATGTCATCACCGTATCATGTTAAAACACGAAACAAATCCATGTCAATGGTGAATCATTCATTTCATATGAATTAGTGTACCCGGTAAGAATAATCAGGAGACAATGGAAACAAAATATATAAATGAGTATAAATATAAAATATTTGAACCGGTACCTAAAAATAAGCATTCACGACAATTTATTTTGTCTAAGAAAAGAAAATAAATACTTAAAAACGAACAATAAATACATATTATAAGAATAATATAAATTAAAATTTTATAATAAATTCATTATTTACAATAATTAAGAACTTTCCCAATATATTATGCAAATAATTAATAATTAAACTTTAATTAATAATACTTAGATCCCAATTCTTATATTTAAATTCATAAAATAATTTATAAACTAAAAATTACATATAGAAATTATTTCATAATTTACTATGTTCAATACTGTTTTGAATAACTATAAATCATCTAAGTTAATTTATTCATAAGCAAACAAATTCATTTTCAAAATTGGAATTTTTCTAAATTTCACATGTCTATAAATTAACATTTAAGAACTATTTGATTAATACAATTTAAATCACTTTATTAATCTTTTATTCACAATCTTATACATACAAATAATTTCTAGTGAGTGTGTGTGTGTGTATTAAAATTTAAGTATATTTTATTTGGTTTATTTTTCATATAAATATATATAGCTTAGTTATACACTTCTAAAGCTTATATGCGTATAAAATTACATATTCCCCTAAGATTTTACCAAACGCATACTTAAAGTATTTAAGCTTGAAAATATTATTATTAATCAACACAATATGATTAAACAACATACTATATAATAAAAGTTTTGCATTAGCAATATAGTCAAATAACAACCCATGAAAAAAGTATCACTGTACTAGGTTAAATACTATAAATATATGCACCAGTAAGACATAGGCATATGATTATGTGGACACTTCTTAAAATTGAACAACACACTGCCTTACTCAACACATAGCAACTCAATTTCGAATACTGAAAAACACACACACCCTTATGAAAGCAGCGGCTCCTTATTTATGCAAACAGTAATGTGCACCCTTTCAACACACGCCTATGCTAATACTCACACATAAAGACTTTCACAACCTATACGCACGGAATATAACACAGCATACACCCAGACATGTATTATACATGCAACTCAGAAAAATGGAGTCACCCACACATAACACCAAAACCACACACACATAACTGGAAGTACAAGGTCACCCATACATAGATGAATGCAAGGATACACGCATAGGCAGGAAATACACACACAAAACCACAAATGCATCACCAGAATTCACCATCGGTGCACTGGTCACATATGATTGATCCACCAATCATGAAAGCCTGGACCCAAAACTGGTTGTGTCGATTGCCTTCCAGCCTCTCTCCCTCTAGATCAAGCACGCATACCATTATTTGATGCAAACTTATGTATACATTTCCAAACATCAAGCCAAAACAGGTTACCGGTAATAAATTATTAGACTGAACATAGATTTGTGACTTATGCACTCACTTGACAATCGCATTTTGATCTTCTCCTGCTTCCAAGCACTAACACATGCATGCTACTAGATTTGCTTCAAGACATGGATGTATACCAATATTAAGATACATATACTCAAGTTTCAAATTTTATTATAATTTATTCACTTTGTTCTAGAATTTACAAGTGAAGAAATAAAAGAAAATATTACCTAGGTAGTTGTCAAAATGTGTTGAAATGTATCCATAAATATTTGGTGAATAGAAGAAGGAAAGAGAGTTCTAGAATTGAAGTTGGATTTTGAGTCATTTGGGCTTAGGCCCCAAAATCTAAAATAAGTGAATTCATATAACTTCTATTTTCTTCTAGTTTTAAACTCAAATCTTTTCATTTAAATATATATAAAATTGAAATTGAAATTTAGTTTTCACCCAAATAGTATTTTATTTATATTTATTTATAAATATTATTTACATATTTTCAACGTATTTTAAAATTTCAATTTCCTATTTTCACAATTTCAATTCTTTTATTAAAAAATTATAAAATCAATTTATCAAACAAATCTTCGGATTCTAATTTAATAAACTAAATTACCATTATTAACTTAAATTAATTATTGCTTTAAAATCAAGTTGTTACAAAAATACATCCATGTTTTCCCAAAGAAACCCTACCAACTCCTTTTTCATTTTTAAGATGGAATGAGATCCGACCATGAGAACCCAAGTGGGATCATCACCGATCGAGATGTTGATTGCCAGCTCTACCGGTGCCGCCCTCGAGTCCTTTGGCTCTTTCCAAGGGTTCATAGGTTTGTAGAACTTACTATGGAACCCAAGTCAGGACATGAGCATAGTTGTTATGCACCAATAGTCTTGATTCAGAGAGCCTTCTCTACATCCTTTCCCTTCTCACATTATTTTGCCTCTCTGAGCTCAACATCATAACATTCTCGATAAATGCTTTGGTTGCCTTGAATATCTCCAATTCTATTTGATGGAGTTAGGGGTATGCCCTAGGGGCAATTATGTAATTTTTCACATATATCTAACTCGTTGACCAATCTTGCTTGAAATAAAAGCTGTTTTCTTCCTATTATATACTTGATCTAATGTGATTATATTAACTTAATTAAAAGTATGTTTAATAGAAAAATCTATAAACGGTATATTTTATGATAGTGGTTACGAAGTGATGTAACCATGAGTAATTTATCACAACGAAACAAATATGCCAATTTAAATGTTCTTAGTCAAAATGCATCAGGACTGGATATCGATATATCCATTGAGACTAGAGTACGTAACGCTCTCCAAATGTTGGGCAGTGTATTTACCTAGGGGTTACATACTAATAGTTATTGGATAACTAGGAACGACTCACTCGATAGTTTTCTGTTGGTTAATATAACTAAGGTCAAACAGAAAATATCGATGTGACTGATTTACACAGTTCTCTTGACTTGAGAATACTGTGGATCTTCAATATAAAAGCTCCGCTTTGATTATAGCCAAATCATGACATGGCGTCCATTGAGTGATTATAGTTGGGTCGAGTGGAAGTATTGGAAGTGAAGCACTATTCAAGAGAGGATTAGTCTCCTTAGTTATATGCGTTTAGTATCACAGTCAAATCAAATCAACTCAAACTCAAAGTCTCTGGCCAGAGCATTTTGGTTAATAACAATTGTTATTATTGAATCAAACACTTTGTATTTAGACTATAAAGTTGAATGTGGATGTGGTTGGAATTTTGGCAATTACCAAATTCCATAAGTCCAAAGTGATATAGTTTTGATGAAGAGAATTGGTGTAAACAAAAGTTACAACTGGGTAACGCTTATTAAACTAAAATTGAATTTTACCGAAAATCAGTGAGCGATAAATTTTGCCATAATGTCACACCAAGTGCTAAGTGACGTGTAAACGTTAACATTAGAATAGTTCGATGTTAATCGCTGACTAAATTTACACCCAAGAGTTACACAGCTGAAATGATGAATTCCCTTAAGACCGAACAATTTAATTAGTTTATAATTGTTATAAATTAATTAAATTAATTAATATTTATGAAATATTAATTATAAAATTTGAATATGATTTGAGAAATAAATAATTTTATATATATAACAGTTATAAATATATCAATCGATATACAATATCGACAAGCAAATTAGATTTAATTGCATAGTATTTTGGCTTGGGCTTAGATGGGTTTAAGGCCCATCATTAGAGCTGCAAAATTTCGATTTTGGGAAGGTCTAGAGATGGCTAAAATTTAGGGAATTGGCTTGGAGATAATGGTTGAGATCAAGTGAAATGGGTAAAAAGGTTTTCCTCGTTTCTCTCTAATACAAGCTTATGTGTGTGTGTGTGTGCGTGTGTGTGTGTATCTCTAAAAATATTAGTAACCTTTTTGACCACCATTACCTTTTACATTGTTGGTTAAAGCATAGCTCTCAATCCACTCCAAAATTCTCAAATATATTTCACATTAAAATAATACTATTCGATAGTTAGAGGTCGGTAATTTCGGACTTGCAATCTGATGAATTAAGAACAGTAAAAGGAAAGGAAGTCATTGCTTCAACGTGGATTCAAAGGCATCATTAAATTGGTAATTTTAATTCATATTATAGTAATTAAATTATATTATATGATCCTATAATGAGCAATGTCATATCTGTTTAAATATATTGTTACTGTATGTTTAGTTAGGTGAGATTTTTGTAAGTAAATATGATTGTCACAAATCAGTTTGGTTATGTGCATAGTTTTTTTATTATACTATCTGATTTATGTATAGACAGATGTTGTTTACTGTAAAAAATCAATTTTTGTCATTAATAATTTTTTATATATATATATTTATTAATAAATTCATATATATATGTGTGTGTGTGTGTTTATTTCTCTCATAATAGCATATATGCATCTATAAGATATATATATGATTTAAAAAAATTAGTACACTCATTTATCTATAATATGAATTTAAAAATTCAAAAAATAATTATCATACATATATTCATATTTTTAAATTAACATTTATTTATTTTTTAAATTGTTTATTATATATCAAATAATTATTGCATTAAAAATTTCAATTTTATATATTTTTTAAATATTATATCATTTTAGAAACATATAGAAAAAAATTAGGAATTTTTCAACAAATTTTATTATTTTAATAATTAATATTATTTTGGAAAAACTGTTTATGATTTATTAATAATAATAATTTAATTGAAAATTTCTTTAAAATTCTTCGTAACCTTCCATGTTTTTAAAAATAATATTTCAACTTTGAAAAATCTCCTGATTTTTCCTAAGCTCTATTTTATGATCCTAGATTTTCAAAAATTTAAAATTTGCATTTTCATCAATAAATTATTTTATGTTAATTATTTATGGATGAAAATATTATTTTACTCATAATATATACAAATTAAAATACTAAAATTATTATGTTTGCTAAACTAAGTTAATTTTGAACTGTAAATGATTTTTCTCTCTCTCTTTATATATATATATATATATAGATATATATATTAATATTTTATGTTCATATATTATGTATAATATATTTATAAACACGTGTGTGTGTATTGTAACACATATATATGCACATATTTGTATAACATACATGACATACAAAATGAGCTAATATATCTGTTGCGATGTAAACCCCAGCATCTACATATGGGCATATTATACCTTTCACGGATTATTATATTACACATGCACTCACACATATATGTATATGATACATTTATATATAAACTAAATCAAATTAAAATTAATTTAAATCTTAATATATTTGAATATAAATAAAATAAATGATTTTATTTAAATGAAATTTAAGAATGTTGTAATTCAGTTAGACATCATAGGCCTAGTAAAAGATCCAATAGGATAAATTTTTTGAAATTCACCCATAACTTCCACAGTGGGCTAGTCCAGTTCAAACAATGGTATCAGAGCTCAATAGTCTACGCTGTCTAAATTAGTCATATTAGGGCTAACTAATTAAGCTTGCCCACTTAGTACGGTGTCTAGAAAGGTAATTTCTAGGATTGGAATTAGGTGATCGGGTACCCCGTCCTGCTTGGTTACCGGCCTTGCCCGAAAGGTGAAGTTAGCCCAAATGTTGCTCCTAATATAAAAGACCAACTTAATTTGGGCCTTGGGCTAATTTTCAAAATCGTTTTAAAAATTAATGTTAAAGATTTTATATTTAATAGTTAAATTTAAAATAAAACATATTTATTATAAAAATTATAATAGTACATAAGTTTTCAATAATGATATTTTTAAAAATATTTGAAAATATTTATTTAATAATTTTAAATTTATTTATAAGATTAATTATTCAATTAATCAAATGTGTTAATTAATTAATGCATATATGCATGTACTACATATGTTGATATATGTTATGTTATTTTAAAATGTTTAAGATAACATAAGTATACATGTATGTATACAAGATGAATTTTGAAATTAATAAATTTTAATAAATTTTTTTGATTGAATAAATAAATTAAGGGTTAATTAATTAAATAAAATACACACATATATGATATATTTTTGTTACACTATAAAGGTTATAGTATACACTATAAATGTTATGGGAGATATGTCCAATATAAAAGTTATATTGGAATACTAATTTAAAATTAATTAAAGAGTAAACTGATTAAAATTAATTAGATAAAATTTAATTAATGATATATTATACATAAGACTATCATATAAGTAATATAAAATATAAAAGTTATATAAAAATAAAACTTATATGATATGTGTATAAACTAAATATGGAACATTAAAGAAACCTAAATAGACTTGAGAAATAAATACATATGTAAATGTATATATACCATGATTTCTGATGTGTCTGACACTTGAATCGCTGGGGTATTTCATAAGAAATATATTATTCTATAAGTCGATATCACTCAATATATCTATTGAAGATTATGAATCTTCAATAAAATGTTGTCCTCTACCATATATATTAATAAATTACTTACATACTCCTTAGTTGTTAAGCAAACTCAAGCTAGGGACGTTATGTGTAGTATTATTAATATACTGAACAAATGAGGTAAGATAACTATATGTATTTGTTGAGCAAACTCAAGGTACATATATTATACTTAAGCCATCACAATATGGTAGGTATGAGTGCATAATCTCTTTCGATTTGTTGAGCAAGCTCAAGGTCAAAATGAGATTAGAACAAGGAAAAATGGGTTTGGATTTGTATATGATACAACAGATAAGGAGTTATCCATCATTTGTGGGGCTAATTTATTGAGCAAACACAAGATCAGAATATCAAAACAAATGAGTCATAACACCCACTAGTGAAGTTATAAGACTTCTATGTTTCATCTTAGGGTTTAGAGAAATATAAAAGACTAGTGGGAGCCTTATTATAAAAATGAAATTGTAGCATTTAACCTTTCTAATATTGTAAGAACATATGTTATACAATGTTATAATTATCTACAATAATAAATTTATGCATTTAATATGATTGATAAGACGTTTATCAATTAACATATATAAACAAACTGAATTTAAAGTTGACAAATAGAAATATAATATATACTTACTAATAATTCTAATTGCATGTTATATAATGTTTCCATACCCATGCAAGTTTCCAATTTCAACTACTTAATACATTCATAAGTTGGTCACTTATATGTTTGTTTGGTTTAGGTCGTGTATTGCATTTATGAGTTTTTGAACTCTAAATGCAACTTAAGACTATGGTATTTGATCCATGTACTTTCACATATAAATGTTATATGGTGAACAGTCATAGCTTGTGGGGTACAATATTTCATTGAAGTTAGTTCATTCAAAGTAGGCCAATAAACAGTATTTTAAGATCATGTATTCAACTTAAATGATTTCAAAAGGATCATATTGTGTTAATGTAACACAAGACAATAAACTATGAGATACATCTAAGAACTCGACCGTTGAAATGTCATCTTGATCGGTTTACATAAAGTGCAACATATTTGATGTCTTAAATATTAAGAATAATCGAATGCGCTTTAATAAAAGGTTTGTTATGATATTGTAGTAAGGTTTTCTTTTGAATAGTTTGACCATTTGAAAGAAAAACGAATGTATAAGAATAGATGTAATTTAAGGTTAAGTTGGAATGAAGAGAATGAATAGTCACTTCTACTTCATAGAGAAACTTGAAAACAAGAATTGTAATACTAATTGACACTTAATATTGGAATGTGAAATATGATTTTTATTCTGAAATGTATTTTCATATAGAAAATTATTTTCTATAACATTTATTTCTTTGAGTTCAGATATTTAATCAAAGAACTCACCTCTGTAAACTAGTTGCAGCATATGAAATAAGTAAACAATATTAAGTGAATGATGGACCTCTGAATTTAGTACACTGTTATAGTAATGGCAGAAATAGTGAGAGCATGCCATATAACACCTAATGATTTCATCAAATTACGAAAATTGTTTTCGTAAAATGTACTGAACGTTATTTGAATAATGTTTAGTTTTGGTATTGACTGAAAAATAGACATAGCTATATTTCAATATGAGAATTATGAATGTTCATTATGAAATAGAACTATATTATGGAATTCGTTTTCACAGTAAAAGTGATGCAACAAAAAAATACATATGTGTCTAATATTATTTACAGTTGTTTTGAAATTATAGACTAAGCCATAATTTAGAGAAATAATTTTACTATATGATTATGTATCATATGATACAGGTTAATTATATCACAAACAATTAATGGCTATGCACCAATTCAGTGGAAGCATCATAAGAGCTGATGAACTCTTTGAATTAATATATATTAATGTATGCAATCACAAGTCTATTGATACCAAAAGGGTTCCATATACTTTGTTATATTCATCGATGATTTATTACCAACATGTACATATGTATTGGATACACATGCAGTAAGTTTATGATAAAACCATAGAATATAATAGAAAAGTAAATAAAATAACAAGCAATAGAATAAAATGATTTGATTTGGTCGAATAAGTGAGTATATTTAAAAGAATTCCAAATGTATCTGAAAAAGAATATAGATTCAATCTCAAAATCACTCCTCCATATGATACATAATGATGCATCGATAAGGAGTAATCATACATTGTTGGACAATTTATGATTAATTGTGAGTGAAGTTGAGTTAGTTTCTTTCTATAAGGTTATATACTTAATATTAGTACAAAAGGTTGATATTATTTCATCTAAACAATAGTTTACAAAATCATACAAGATAAGGGTTTGTAAGAAATCCCAACATATCCTAGGCCAAGAAGTTGGCAGGTTGTGCGAGTCGAAAGATTGCACTTAATAATTGTTCATGAGGGATCTTGTATGAATCTCCAAAAGTTTTTGGAAAGGTCTGTCATCAAGCGACATATTTATGTTTTGAACATAATTTTTGTAAACTAAAATCGGTTTTATAAATAAAAAGGTTCATAAAGCATTATGAATCCCTATTCTATTTGTACTAAGAAACAATTATTGTTTCAAGATATATCAACTTCATTGTGAAGGAATTTCTTTGAGAAATTTTTGGTAGTTAAATGGAATTGGATATGATCCATAGATAGAACTGATTGAATGAGATGAAGTGAAATTAACTAACCTAAATGAATACATAGCATTAGAGTATCTAATAAGTATTCCCGTACATCGAAGAGAAACTATGAATTTCTTATTGGTGTTGAAAATATATATTACCCTTGGTTGTTTAATTAAACCATTAAGATTGTTGACTCTATATGGTATGATGCACAGATCTGAAAGAATTCCAAGTACGCTATCAAAATATGATTTTTGTGGTCGTAACCAAAGAGATATGATCCATCGGTGGAGATTGTGTCTTTATTGGATAGACTAATGTGGTTGGAATTAAATAAGCAATGTTGATAAGAATAATATCACAAATTTTAATTGTTGAAATTAGCATAACACATTATGTATTCAACATGCTCAAGTTAATTCAGATTTACTCATAAAATTATCGCTCGATAAGACTTAGTGTTTGATACTTATGTACTGAAATTTTTAATTTTAAATAATGATTTAAAGTAAGCCGTTTACACATATTAACCAAAAATGCCTCGAAGTCAGTGAAGCGATATTGGGCTTGTGAGTCTTTGGATATGATCCAAGAAATGATACAAATGTATCATTTTATAAGCATCAAGATTGAATAACTTTTCGATAGAAATATCAAATAGTTTGATTTTCAATTAAAGTGCAGAGAAAGCGTGTGTTAATAAGAAAGAACATTAAAAGGTACATTAATATTTCTAAACTATAAGTAAATAACACGTTATTGATTTTAACAATATTCTTGGATTAAAATCAACTTTAGTTGTTCTAATACTCAATTTTGGATTGTAAATAATGTCTTTTAAGGTGAGTATAAAAGATATAGGGATTGTCCCAAAATGAATTACAAGAGCACCCTATTAAAAGGGGAACATGTAAGTTGGATTCCTTATGCATTAGCAATAGGAATTATCATACATGTTTTGTAGTGTATGATATTGTATTTTGTTTATGTATTTGATACATGGAGACAATATAAAATCCAAATTGATATCACTAAATGGTTGTTTGAGGTGTCTCTCGTATTTATGAAATACTAAGAATTATTTATAGAAACAAAACATTCATTATGACGGAATATTTAGACACAAACTTTTATAAGTGATATTGAGTATAACATGTCAATGATAAAATTCAAGTTAAAATCTTTAATTTAAAAATATTCCAAAATAAAAGTGATTGTGGTCGATTCAACGAATGTTGAGAACGTTTACTTGAATAGCGCTACAATAAATCAATGTATATAGATATAAATGCAGAAATTTATAATTGAGCCAAAGATGATTTCAAATGTTCAGCATCCCAAAATATTGTTATAAGATAACAATGTCATGAAATTGGTCATGATAGAACTTAAAGCTCACTAGAAGTTGAAAGACATACTCCGAATTGTTCCACATGATAAAGGCAGTTTATCAGCGTTAGAGAGTTAATCGACAAAGTAGGTAATTAAAACATAATAGCATACTCATTTACTGAGGGACTGACCTAATTGGTTTTGAGAATACTAAGTGGAGAAGTTGGAATTAGATTCCATAATTGACCCTAAGTGCAAGTGGGAGATTGATAGAGCAAGGGGTATGCCCTAGGGGAAATTATGTAATTTGTTACATATATCTAATTTGTTGACCAATCTTGTACGAAATAAAAGGTGTTTTCTTCCTATTATATACTTGATATAATATGATTATATTAATTAATTAACTTAATTAAAAGTATATTTAATAGAAAAATCCATAAATGGTATATTTTGTGATAGTACTTACAAAGTGGTGCAATCGTGGGTAATTTATCTCAATGAAACAAATATACAATTTTAAATGTTCCTAGTCAAGATGCAGCGAGACTGGATATCGATGTATCCGTTGAGACTGGAGTACATAATGTTTTTCAAATATTGGGCGATGTATTACTCATGACTATTGGGGGCACCTATACTAATAGTTATTGGATAACTATGGAATAACCTACTCGATAGTTTTCTGTTGGTTAATATGACTAAGGTCAAACAGAAAACATCGATGTGACTGATTTACATAGTTCTCTCGACTTGAGAATACTGTGGATCTTCAATATGAAAGGTCCGCTTTGATTATAGCCAAATCATGGCATTGCGTCCATCGAGTGACTATAGTTGGGTCGAGTGGAAGTATTGGAAGTGAAGCACAATTCAAGAAAGGATTCGTCTCCACGGTTATTTGCGTTAGTATCACAGTCAACTCAAAGTCGAAGTCTTTAACCATAGCATTTCGGTTAATAATAATTGTTATTATTGAACCAAGGACTTTGTATTTAGATTATAAAGTTGAATGTGGACGATGTTGGAATTTTGACCATTACCAAATTCCATAAGTCCAAAGTGATATAGTTTTGACGAAGAGAATTTGTGTAAACAAATGTCACAACCGGGTAACGCTTATTAAACTAAAATTGGATTTTACCGAAAATAAGTAAGCGATAAATTTGGCCATAATGTCATACCACCTGCTAAGTGACGTGTGAACATTAACATTAGAATAGAATTGCTAACCAAATTTATACCCAAGAGTTACACAACCGAAATGATGAATTCCTTTAAGACCTAACAATTTAATTAGTTCATAATGTTATAAGTTAATTAAATTAATTAATACTTATGAAATATTAATTACAAAATTTGAACATGATTTGAGAAATAAATAATGTTATATATATAACAGTTATAAAACTATCGATCGGTATACAATATCGACAAGCGATTAAATTAGATTTAACTATATAGTATTTTGGCTTGGGCATAGATGGGTTTAGGACCCATCATTAGGGCTGCAAAATTTTGGTTTTGGAAAGGTCTAGGGGTGGCTAAAACATAGGGAATTAGCTTGGATATAATGGGTTTAGATCAAGTGAGAAAAGGTAAAAGGTTTTTTTGGTTTCTCTCTAATACAACTATATATATATATATATATATATATATGTGTGTGTGTGTGTGTGTGTGTGTGTATATGTATGTATGTATGTATCCCTGAAAATAATTAGTGACCTTTTTGGCCACCATTACCTTCAACATTGCTGCTTAAGACATAGCTCTTAATCCACTCCAAAATTCTCAAATATATTTCAAATTAAAATAATACTATTCGATAATTAAAGGTCGGTGATTCCGGACTTGCAATCCGACGAATCAAGAACGGTAAAAGGAAGAGAAGTCATTGCTTCAACATGGATTCAAAGGCATCATTAAATTGGTAATTTTAATTCATATTATAGTATTAAACTATATTCTATGATCCTGTAATGAGCAATTTCACTCCTGTTTAAATATATTGCAACTATATGTTTAGTCAGGTGAGATTTTTGTAAGTAGATGTGGTTGTTACAAATCAATTTGGTTATGTACATAATTTGTTTATTATACTATTTGATTTATGTATAGACAAATGTTGTTTACCGTAGAAAATCAATTTTTTTCATTAATAATTGTTTTATATATATTTATTAATAAATTCATATATATATATATATATATATATATATATATATATTGGTGTATATTTCTCTCTCGTAATAGCATAATAGCATATATGCATATATAAGATATATATATATATATATGATTTAAAAACTTTAGTACACATATTTATATATAATATGAATTTACAAATTTGAATATTAATTATCATATATATATTCATATTTTTAAATTAACATTTATTGAATTTTTGAATTGTTTATTATATATAAAATAATTATTACACTAAAAATTCAATTATATATTTTATGAAAATATTATATCATTTTAGAAACATATAGAAAAAATTAGTAATTTTTCAACAAAGTTTATTATTTTTAATAATTAATATTATTTCAAAAAAACTATTTATAATTTATTAAAAATAATAATTTAATTAAAAAATTATTCAAAATTTTTTGTAACTTTCATTCATGATTCTAGAATTTCTTAATTTTTTAAATTTTAATTTTTAATTCTATATTATTTTTTATTAAATAATTATTGTCAAAATCAATGTATTTTTTTTTAAAAATAATATTTCAACTTTGAAAAATCTCCAGATTTTTCCTAAGCTCTATTCTATAATCCTAGATTTTTGAAAATTGTAAAATTTGAATTTTCATTAGTAGATTATTTTATGTTAATTACTTATGGATGAAAACATTATTTTATTCATAATGTATATAAATTAAAATACTAAAATTATTACGTTTGCAAAACTAAGTTAATTATGAATTATAAATAATTTTTAATAGTTGTTCTCTCTCTTTCGATATATATTGATCTATATATAAATGTTATATGTTCATATATTATATATAATATATTTATGCATTCATATGTGTGTGTGTATGTCTATATATACATACATACATACATATATATATATATATATATATATATATATATACATAGACATATATATTGTAACACATATACATGCACATATTTGGAAAACATACATGACATACAAAATGAGCTAATATGTCTGTTGCGATAATAAATCCCAACATCTACATATGGGCATATTATACCTTTCACGGATTATGTTATGCATACACTCACACATATATGTGTACGATACATTTATGTATAAACTAAATCAAATAAAATTAATTTCATATCTTAATATATTTGAATTTAAATAAAATAAATGAATTTATTTAAATGAAATTTAGAAATGTTCTAATTCAGTTAGACTTCCTAGGCCCAATAAAAGATCCAATAGGGTAAAATATTTGAAATTCACTCGTAACTTCCGCTGCAGGCTAGTCCAATTCCAACACTATTCTCAATTGGGTAACTTCATCATTGGGCACCATAGAGCCAGGGCTACTCTGAAGCTAGCAAGAGCTGGATGACCGAGGAAAACATTATAAGCAAAAAATTCATTCGAAAGTATACATCGGCACTTTCTTGTGGCCTCCTTCACACAATTCCATAGATAAATTAATGCACTCGACAAGCTCTTTAGCATCCGATAAGCTCTTTTAGCCTCTCTAGTAAACCCTTGGTGGCTTTAGATCTTCAAACTGATCTTCATTCGATCGAAGGTCTTCTTGAACAAGATGTTAACCAAGCTTCTACGGTCAATCAAAACTTGGCATACTATTGCATGCCTAACAATGGTTATAATAACCATGTGATCGATTGTTGGTGTTTGCACCCCATCAGCATCTCTATTTCGAAAGACTACGCCTTTGGTTGTTTTTGTAGAGCTACGCCTTCAACTACAGAACAAATTATGCGGTACATGTATCAATGAACTTCCATACCTCTCTATCCCATTCTAGCTCTTCTTCGCTGGACGAGATCCTCCAAATGTGGTATTTATCACAACTCAACTCTTCGGTCGCCTCAGTCCTTCTCCATTGGACCCAGGATGATTGCTCTGAGTGTTCTTCCTTAGGATCTAGCATTATGTCTGCCATTTTGCGAATCTCTCACATAATACTACAACTTATTTTTTTGGATCAAGTCCTTAATCACATCTCTTAAATGACGACACTCTTTAGTATTATGCCTATGAGTTTCATGGAAGTGGAAACACTTCCACGAGCATCGTCCAATTTTAGTTGCCTCGTTTAGGGCGGTTTTTCTTATAGTTTTATGTACCTTGCATGGAAAGGTAGATGTTTTCAACCATAACATTTATGGGAGTGTAATCTTCCAGTCTCATACATTTGATGCTTCTTGGTTTTCTGCTTTTTCCCAATAGCACCTTGGTTTCTCCTTTTCTGGTTGTTATTATTCCCGACATTCACCGCGTTGTTTCCAGCACTCTCATTGATTTTCTTAATAATGGTGCTCAACCACCAATCATTCCAACGGTCAGGTCTGCCTCTTCTAAGTGCAAAAACTAGGATGTCATATGATAGAATTCTTCCATGATAGGTGGCTGCTTTCTATTACGCCATTTGACAAACTCTATATCTAGGTGTATCCCTCATATTAATGTTATAAACATAATGTCTTCCTTAAGGTTGCTTATTTCAGTTACACCCATGTCAAACTGCTTCAAGAGATCTTTCAGAGTCTCTCCAAAGCTCCGATGGATGCTCAATAAGGACATCACATCCTTCAACCGAGCTGTGTGGAGCCAGAAATTCTTTATGAACTTTTTTGCCAGTTGATCAAACGAAGATATGGACCTTGGTGCAAGCCGAGTAAGCATGTCATAGCCACCCCTTCTAAGAATATGGGGAAACTTCTGCACCTCACTACGTCGGTTGCATGGGCACTATCCATATGCCACTCATAGTTCAGTAGATGCTATCTAGGATCCGCCATTCCATTATACAAACCATCGTTGGCTTAACAATTTTTTTAGGGTAACTCCCTTGCAGTATATCATCAGTGAATGGAATCTTACTAGGTGCTGAACCCCATTTATCGCTATTTATATGTTGATTTTCATTCAGTAATCTCCTAATCATATTTTTTATGAACTCTTCGCTATTTTGAGCAGCTAGATGGAAACTGTCAAGGACTGCCTCGATTGTTTGACTCCATAAATGCTCTTGGTTTGTTTCATGATGTCTAGGCTCTCCTTTCTCCAGGGAAGTCATTCGCCCCTATCTCTCACATTGTCTTGTTGTTTTTGCGACATTCATTTGAATATCGTCAGTCTTTACACTAGCATTCTGCCCAACGTCATTCCTAGTATCTTGCAAATCATCGTCGCTATAAGAGATATTAACAGCATTAAGTGATTGCATGCCGGTCCCACCTTTAATGTGGTCGGTGCCGACCATGCTGGTCATGGCCAAAGCAACCTCACTTCCTCCATTTCGCTTCCCTATTGCTTTGACATCCTTTCTCTTCATCTTTTTCTTGTCTTCTCTCCTGCTTCGGTCTGACGAATATGAACTATCTTCCTCATGGCTCTTCCTATGCCTTTGTTGTTGCTAGGCCAATATGACAAAGCTCTTCTCCATTCTTTCAAAGATATCATTTTGGCTATCTAACATACTCTTGTTCATTTTAGCACCATCTTATCAACTCTAGCTTTAGTCACCATCTTCTAAGGGTAGGAAGTTCCTAGCAAATTAAGGGTTGGCCATGGTTTCTTCATTATGGTAAGAAGCTTCATCCTCTCTCTAACAAAAGCTCCAAATCTAATATATGTTCTCTTTTGGGCCATTATCATTAGACCTAACGTGGATTCCTTTCCGAATCTCAATAATTTCATATTTATAAAATAATCTTCTAGATCTATCTTTTTGGATACTCAAAATCCAAAGTTCTAGGGTAGACCTTTGCCTGAGAAGCTCGTTCTTAGAGAAATAACCAAAAACGATGGGTCAAAATGTGGCAGAACACCCACAATCGACCGCAAATGAGAGTAATTCAATTATAAGCAAGTAAAAGTAGCAAGGACATAAAAGTTTCTAGAGTGGTTTGGCTAAATCAACTTCCTATGTCCATTTAATCTTATTACTTTTGCGTTTGTCATGAATATAAATGTTTTTACAATGATTTCATGTTTAGAAAGCAAAGTAATCTATGGTTTTGTAACAATTCATATCAAAGTTGGTTTTGTAGGGATAAGAGTATCAAAAAAGGGAACACAAGGTTTCAAAAGAGTCAAAAGCACATAATATTTTTGCTCTAATTTCAATCCTTTGCTATAGTCACTGGCTCATAGAAGACCGTGCAAGACTTTAGATCTATGAAACTAGGAAGAAATAATATGTCAAATTCATGCAATAAAATCATGTCAGTATCAATCGAAATATGGTCGATACCGAGCATGTTTGATCATCGAAAGTATCCATGCCATCCCATACTTACCTAGATCCCAAGCTTCCAAGTTCATAGGTAGGTCCCATCTTGAAATCAACTCGGTATCGACCACAATTATGGTCGGTACAGACCATAATGGTCTTGCTTTATTTGACTTTAAAATTTTGGTGTTAATTCATCCCAAGTAGGCATGTCAATGGTTACCCAAAAAATTCGAATGCGTCCACATCTGTATCTAAAAAGCGAATAATTATCTGATATTTAAATAAACGAATACGGATGCGAATATAGAGGTATTTGCATCCAAAAATTATCCATCCAGTTTTTATCAAGATTATAATTCATATTTATGTACTTTAGTACAATGAAAGACACGTGTTTATTTTTATTAAATTAGCTATTTTTATTACATTCATTTAATGCATATTAATTGCTCAATATTATTTATTAATTATAATATTATTTGTTTTGCACACTTTTATATCCAATGTGGCTGGAAAAAACATTATGCTAAACTAAACTTTTCTATTTATATTTCTTAAATTATTGATCATTAACGGATAGGAAATGTCACGACCCAAATTTCAGCGTTCGAAAATTGACACCCGTACTTCACTTGTACTCGAATGCCGTAGATTCAACCGTTGAAATTCGACTCGTGCTGGAGCTTATAACACATTAAGTATAACAACACAGCGGAAGAAAAAGAATGATATCATTGATATACAACAGATACAATATCTAATACAATAACGATACAATTTAGATATCGATACAAATATCAGAGATACAAGACAACAATGGAAAATAACACAATTAGATGGTCTAGACTTTACAACCATCGACAGCGGAAAGATAGTTCCAATAGAATTCTAAGTGAGAAAGCGAGAATCCAATATCAAGCGACTCCATTGCCAAAGCTCCAAATGTCCAAGCTAAGGAACTCGAACCACCATCAAGTTAAAATGTAGCAATCCCAATTCCAGAGAAACAAATGCTATCGACAAATCCAAAAGGCTAGATGCAACGAATCTACACCTACTATTTGATTATCTGAAAAATCCAACTCTAGACTGCCCGTGTGGAAAATTGTGGGCACCCATAGTTTAGAAAGGGAACAATAAACTCCCAGTCAGTCATGGGACTGGTATGAGCAAACGAAAACAGTTTTAAACAAACAACAAAAGAATTTAGGATTGAAATCTGCAATGCTTTTTGGAAAATGAAACTGCCATAAGGCCTTCCGCCACACACACAATGCAAGCGCACACTTGGAGGAGATTTCTCCTTATGACAGTAAAAAATGCTTGATACGCGAAAATCATTTGATATTATTATTAGTGCATAGTGCAGAAAATATTTCGAAAGTATAATATTAATCTTAGTCAGCATAGACATTTCGAACTATGCCTACTATAGCTACCATCTAAACAGTGGGGTGCCTGGCCGGTTATACAACTAAAACCGTACAAGGCGCGTATTGGATGATTGTATTTCCAACAAATGGTCAGACTAAGGAACTTCCTCATTAAATGGAACGCCTCTGGAGGGACGCCCCCAAGAACCAATTCCCTAACGACACAAGGCCGGGTTACCACTTCCCGGAAGTAACCCTCAAGATATGCCATCCTCGGTCATAACCAACCTTTATCCGAGTGCTCGACACCAACAACCACAAAGTAATAAATTTGCAGTAACCACATAGGTAAATATCTGGACTCCATACCATGATACCACCTCTATCCAGAAGAGATGGACATACCCAACGGGCACGACCGCTGCAACCTTGCCGCAAAATTCCTTTTTCGACCATTTCCGGGTTGTGAGGCTTGACGAAGTCTCGTCTACAAAGCTACGCTTTTGACAAAGCCATGCTTCATCAACAAATGATCAGCAACACTTCATATGCCACATTACCAAATTGGGAATGTATCACTAGTAACCATCAACTACATAACCTCTGAGCTCGTACGTCTCAGAGAAGGGTGTTAAGCTAAAAGAATAATTCTCCGCCACCAAACAAAAATGTATATGATAGAAACCAGCTTTACAACTCAAAGTGTAATGTCAGACACACATCCATATAAGTCTGTTCTGGGTTCGAACAGAACCGAAGGCACTTCACAAAGAAGCCCTTGAAAATCCGGATAATCCCTAATCACGTCCGAACTCCCCATCATAATGGGTGATCAAATCTCTATACCGGGGACCAGTCGGTGCAGAGACATTCGACGGGTTATCCTTTTGTTTTCGAAAATATCCGGTCTTCAAATGCAATCCATAATGTTGTATCATTATTCGGAATGGGTTATATGACACAAAGGTCCTCTCCCGGCTAAACCCAATAATGAGCACAATATTTAAAAACATATGGATAATGGGATCTCAATTAAGTCACAACTTAAAACCCAGAACTTTTATTTTAAATAGTTTAAACAAATTACCATTTTCAAATCTTTTAAACAAAAAGATTCACTTCACAAAGTTCACCAATCTTTCACAAAGATTCAGTTATAGCCCTTCAAAACAATTCCATTTCAAATTGGATTAACTCATCCAATCTTTAAATCAAAGATTCAACTCATAGCTTTCAAAACAATTTCCCTTCCAAATCTTTTATACAAAAGATACATCATTTAAAATCCTCTTTAATTTCAAAACAAAGTTCAACAATCTTTCACAAAATTAATTCACAGCTCTCTAAACTATTTGCAATTCAAATCTTTTTAAGTAAAAGATCCATTTCAGTTCAACAACAAGATTTACCAAATCTTTAATAAAGATGGCTTTCAAAACTATTTCTTTTCCATTTCAAAATTGAAATCTTTCAACACAAATTGAAAATCTTTTCTTTATATGAAAGCTATTATTATTTGAAAACAAATAGTTTTCGTTTCAAAAAAATCCGATTACATTTGCATAAGTTAAAGCCCTTCAAGTATAAAACTTGGGTTAAATTTAAATTCCCTCAAACAATACTTTTAAAATGGTTTAAAACCCATATAAACACATTTATAACTTGTATAACATTTTTAAACCATAATTTCCAAACATTGAATTCAATTTCAAATCTTGAATTCAAATTTAAATCAAATTATTTAAATTTCAAAAATTTATTAAGTTATTCAAAAATAACTTTTATCTTTGAAAACTCCCTTTCAAAATCTTTTCATATTTAACCCAATTCCTTTCCAAAACCATTTGGGTCCAAAAGTTCAACTTTTAAAACCATTTCAAAAATCTGTGACTAAACCAATTTCCTCGTGCAATCCATATTTGTGTGTGTATAGTGTAGTCCAGGGGTTTTACACAATAGTGCAACATCATCAATCATCACAGATTCAAGCACAATAATTATAGATAAGCGGTATATCTTTATAACGCTTATCTTCATTCACAGATTCACAGATAAGTAATATGATTTCATCACAAATAAATAAATTACATTCATCACAGCTTGAATTAGAACAATTCATATCACAAATCATCACACAACAGAGATATCAAACAATTCACTGCATTTCATATAATTCAAACATCCATAAGTAAGGATAATTAATTATCTGATTAATTTAAATCAGATTAATCACTAATCCTGGTTAATTAACATAAGTTAATTATAAATTAATTAAATTTTAATTTGTAAATTAATTAACCTTTAATTATAAATTAATTAACCTTTAATTAATAATTAAATCAATCTCAAATCATTAAATAATTAATCTTTAATTATTTAATCAATCTTTAATTTATTACCCTTTAATTACCCTTAATTAATTACAATAAATTAATTAATCCTTAATTACTGAATCAACTTTAACCATTAACTGATTACTTTTAATTAAGTAATTATCTTTAAGTAATTATTTATCTTTAATTACTTATATCAATTATTCTTAATTAATTAATTATCCTTAATCACATTAATTAATAATCCTTTATAAATCACCCTAAATAATTAACCTTAATCAACTTCATTAAGTAATTACTCCTTAAATAATTAAAACTTTAATTAATCAAAGATAAATCATTTTGTCTTAATTAATTACCCAATTATATTCTTTAAATTTTTCTAAATTTGAAATAAATTTGGTTATACAAAATCACTTAAGAACTTTTATTAATTTAAAGTTCAATTTCACTTGTCTTAATTTATCACTTAACTTCATTATTTAAATCTCAATTGAATGCTTGAAATTGATTATTATTAACATACAAAATCTTTTGAAATCTTCTTAATTTATGCAACCTTCATAATATCATTATCGAAATCAAAACAATTTTAAAAACCTTTAGCTTTAAAATTTTTATCTTTAAACTTGTTAAAAAAACTAGTTTAAATCTGGTTATTAGCATAAACATAAACCTGAGCCCATAACTCGAAATCCCCCGAGTCAAATTGAAGTAAACCCGAGCACTTCTTCGAGTCACCCCTTTTTTCTCTTAAAATTTTAAACTTGTTTCTGTTTAAAACTTTCTTTTCTTCCCTATGGTTATATGCTGCAAATGGCTCGAAAACACTCACGAGCAACATCCTAACCTTCTCGAGTTCATCTTCGAGTCCCACCTCCTACTCTTCTTCCCAATCCTACAAACATATACGCAAATGCACATACACGTGCATGATGATTGGAGTTTCTCCGATCATCACCGCGAGCATCGACACATCACCAGACACTTCCCATAATGATTTGATCACCTAGAAACCAGAAACGATGATGAAATTGAAATCGAGCTACATGATCCCCACCTGGAACCAACTCGGTCACCAGAAACTACCTCACGCCAGCGATCCCGACCCCCAATCATCTTGAAATCACACCCCTAGCTGTATCATGACAACACGCAACGATCCCCTTCGGTGCGAACACTTCCAGTGCACCCATGATGACGTACGAACCCAAATTTCGACATTTACTAAAAAATAGGTTAAAACCCTATATCATCATTTTTCGATCGCCGCGACGATTAATAAATCCACCCCTCATTTTTCCACCGACCACCTACACCTGAACCACCACCAGACCCAAGCATAACGAACATCTTCTCGTAAATCATTGGAAATTGATGAAAAAACAAGATTCCGTTCAAACCCAAATTCCACCACAAATCAACATTAAAAATTCTGGTTTTATTATTAAAATTCATTGCTTTCTAGTACAATTCCAATTACATAATCAAATTGTAAGAATTTGATAATTGAATTTCCTAACTTTGTTTTATTTTTACTGTAATTCTTTGTTTTTGAATTAATTCCTTAATATAAACACACGAAACCAATTTTAAAAATAAACAAGCATTTATACAATCATTTTTCTTTTAGGAATCATAGCTTAAAATAGATTAGACAAAAAGATATGAATTTTCTTTGGTTATTCTTGGGTCTGGAAAACACAACAGAGTATATACGTATATACCTAGTCATACATACTACATATAGCCTAATTCAATTATATTCAAGTGAATACATCTAGATAAACATATATACACATCATCACCACACAGATACATCACATGCATCGGTACCAAAAGATTAAAGGTTGAAAGTTTGCTCACCTGGGATAAAGCAGAGAACAAAAAACGGTGATTTTATTTGATCTGGAATTGTTACTCCCTGATTTTGATTTGAAGCTGAACTTTGTTTGATTTCAGTACTTAGCTTGAAACTGAATTTGCTTTAGTTTGGAATCAGGTTGAATTGTTGTTGATGCTTGATTCTTGCATGCATTTTGATTTTACAGAGCTATTTGTTTTCAATTGTTCTTGAGCTTTCAGAGTTGTTTGCCTGCTTGAATGTTTTCAAGTTGAACTCAAGTTGAACTCAAGTTGTAGTTACATCTGATCTTTGTTTTGAACTTGATCCTTGTTTCTTTTGCTTTCCAGGCTTCCATTCCTGGTTTCTTTGAGGAGTTTGTATTTTTTTTCTGGTTGATAGCTTTTGAATTTGGTTTCTATTTTGATTTTTCTTCTCTGGTTTTTTAGTTTTGAAGAGAAATGTAGAAAGAAAAATGAAGAAGCCGGGTTTTATTTTAATTTACTAGTTTGAGGTTTTGAACAGGTTAAAGAAAATGAAAAGGTTGGAGAGGTGGAAACATATGACTTTGATTTCTTTATCATTTATTATTTTTAAATTAAATGACACTTGTTAATGCATATTGAGACTTGCTTACACTTATTGATATATGTATTAAAATCTTAATACTTGTTATTTAGCATACTAATAATCTTACACTTGTAATTTTCATGAGAATGATTTTCTATATATTGCACTTATATTTAGTTTATACTTATATGTTTATGTTTTATATTTTAAATTCATAAATATACCAACTATATTTATTAATTTCAAAATAAAACGTGTTTTAAATCTTTTTATCAAATCTAATATATATATATATATATATATATATATATATATAATTTTAAAGAATATGTTATGAAATAAATCGAACATTAATAAATAAGTATATAATATGTATATATTTGAATTTAGCTTTGTAAATAGCTTTTGTAAATTTATCTATATCACTTTCAAAATAAAATTTTCAAATCATCATATTATAAATGCAAAACAATTTTTCTATTATTAAATTATAGATTTTCCAAACCCAATATATATATATATATATTCAAAACTTTTATTTTTAAATTTCAAATTCAAAAATTAAAATACAATCCATTTGTATTTATAAATGAATAAACAAACAATATTTTTATAAATATATATTTTGTTCATTCATAATCTATAAATATTTTCCAAATTCAACTTATTTTTCAATATATTTATATTTGAATTTGAAATCGAAATTTTCAATTTATAATCAATTTATATGTATAAACAAATAATATCTATTTAATTTGGAAAATACAAAATTAATTCACAATTTAATTTCAAAAATTAAATAAACTACCAATTTAAATTTAATTTAAAAACAGGAATGTTACAGATTCCCTCCTTAAGAAAATTTCGTCCCCGAAATTTGCTAGGGAGACAACAAAGAACGGATGAAAGATAGAGAAATATCTTTCCAGATCAAACTGAATATCTATTTTGCATTTGGCTTGCCAAAGCAAAATATCATCAATAACTATGAGAACGAACTCATTCAATACTTTACAAGATACTCCGGTCAATAGTCTACGAAATATGCAGGGGCATTGGTTGGTCCGAAGGTATACTAACCATTCATAAAATGTATTTGGACCAACAAAACAAATAATGAATACTCAGTCCAGATTGGAATATCCCAAAGTATACACCAATCTGTCCTTCTTCGGACTATAATCCACACAATAAATTACAATAGAAATTTCAAATTCGGTTTTAATCGAAATCGATACAACCCAATTTAGCTTTATATTCTTGTTTACCAATTTATTTTAATTTCAAATTTCAAATTCATTAAAGTTTAAAATGAAAAGCTGATAACGAGAATACGAGATAGAAACTTGTCTACACGATTCGCATGGCCACCTTCACACCAAAGCTCCTTGTGTAGTTTCCGCTAAGCCATCAAAGAATGATGATCAAAGAGATTGAAAGAAAATTGTTTCCGCTGTTGTAGGTATTGACCATTTGTAGTGGTACTTCCCTGTCTCCTATCTCGTCCTCTTCTTGCACTCATACTCACTATCAGTGGATAGTAAGAGAATTTTTTTAGGCACATGAACGGATATCTTAGGGATATACTCATTCTAGGGTATACTTCACCCTGTCTCTAATGAGTTGCCTAATGTGTTATACTCCTGAGCTAAAGTTCAACCTTCAGCTCTGATACCAAAATGTCACGACCCAAATTTCAGCATTCGAAAATCGACACCCGTACTTCACTTGTACTCAAATGCCACAGATTCAACCGTTGAAATTCAACTCGTGCCGGAGCTTATAACACATTAAGTATAACAACACAGCGGAAGAAAAAGAACAATATCATTGATATACAACAGATACAATATCTGATACAATAATGATACAATTTAGATATTGATACAGATATCAGAGATACAAGACAACAATGGAAAATAACACAAGTAGATGGTCTAGACTTTACAACCATCGACAGCGGAAAGATAGTTCCAATAGAATTCCAAGTGAGAGAGCGAGAATCCAATATCAAGCGAGTCCATTGCCAAAGCTCCAAAGTCTCCAAGTTAAGAAAATCGAACCATCATCAAGTTAAAATGTAGCAATCCCAATTCTAGAGAAACAAATGCTATCGCTACTAATTGATTATCTGAAAAACCCAACTCTAGACTGCCCGTGTGGAAAATTGTGGGCACCCATAGTTTAGGAAGGGAACAATAAACTCTAGGTCAGTCATGGGATTGGTATGAGCAAACGAAAACAGTTTTAAACAAACAACAAAAGAATTTAAGATTGAAATCTGCAATGCTTTTTGGAAAATGAAACTGCTATAAGGCCTCCAGCCACACACACAATGCAAGCGCACACTTAGAGGAGATTTCTCCTTATGACAGACAAAAATGCTTGATATGCGAAAATCATTTGATATTATTATTAGTGCATAGTGCAGAAAACATTTCGAAAGTATAATATTAACCTTAGCCAGCATAGACATTTCGAACTATGCCTATTACAGCTACTATCTAAACAGTGGGCGCCACCATAAGTAGATGGCAGGTTATACAACTAAAACCGTACAAGGTGCGTATTGGATGATTGGATTTCCAACAAATGGTCAGGCTAAGGAACTTCCTCATTAACTGAAACACCTCTGGAGGGACGCTCCCAAGAACCAAAATGGTTCCTTACCGACACAAGGTCGGGTTACCACTTCCCGGAAGTAACCCTCAAGATATGCCATCCCCGGTCGTAACCAACCTTTATCCGAGCGCTCGACACCAACAACCACAAAGTAATAAATCTGCAGCAACCACATAGGTTAATATCTGGGCTCCATACCATGATACCACCTCTATCCAGAAGAGATGGACATACCATAGGGCGCGTCCCCTACAACCTTGCCGCAAAATTCCTGTTTCGACCACTTTCGGGTTGTGAGGCTCGACGAAGTCTTGTCCACAAGCTATGCTTTTCACATAGCCATGCTTCGATCAACAAATGATCAGCAGCACTTTGTATGCCACATTACCAAATTAGGAAAGTATCACTAGTAACCATCAACTACATAACCTCTGAACTCGTACATCTCAAAGAAGGGTGTTAAGCTAAGAGAATAAATCTCCGCCACCAAACAGAAATGTATTTGATAGAAACCAGCTTAACATATCAAAGTGTAATGTCAGACACACATCCATACAAGTCTGTTCCGGGTTCGAACAGAACCGAAGGCACTTCACAAAGAAGCCCTTGCAAATCCGGATGATTCCTAATCACGTCCGGACTACCTATCACAATGAGTGATCAAATCTCTATACCGGAGACCAGTCGATGCAGAGACATTCAACGGGTTATCCTTTCATTTTCGAAAATATCTAGTCTTCACCACCAATCTTCACATGCAATCCATAACGTCGTATCATTATTCAGAATGAGTTATATGGCATAAAGGTCCTCTCCCGGATAAACCGAATAATGAGCGCAATATTTAAAAACATATGGATAATGGGACCTCAATTAAGTCATAACTTAAAACCCAGAACTTTTCTTTTAAATGGTTTAAACAAATTTCCATTTTAAAATCTTTTAAACAAAAAGATTCACTTCACAAAGTTCACCAATCTTTCACAAAGATTCATTTATAGCTGTAAGGACCCGATTCTTCGACTTTCGAAAACCGACATCAATACGTCCACTGTATCAACTGCCGAGCAATCGAATGACGGAAAACCGAACACTTAGGGTTTTAAGAAAAAGAAAGAGAAAGAAGAAGGTAGAAGGAGAGAGAAAATATAGAACAGAACAGAAAGAAAACAACAGAACAATATCAGAATCTCACAATCGCAGCGGAATAACATATAATAGATAAATGAATAATCTTTAAACAAAGAACTATATCAGTTATTACATTACATCACATTTCATTACATCATCAGAGTGTACAACATCATACAACAACAAACAGCGGAAAAGAAATACTATATACTAGTAATACGCCAATGCCATCCATCTTGCCTCCAGCAACTCCTAAATTCTAGAATATCCTGATAAACCCGTCTCTTGACTACCCGTGTGAAAATTGGTAGGCACCCAGAGTTTAGGAAGGAAAACAATAAACTTCGAGTCAGTCATGTGACTGGTGTGAGAACTCAAAACAGTTTATTTATCTTTAAAATCAAAATAGAGGAATATTTTTAAAGTCAATTCGCAATGCTTTTAAAAATGAGACTACCATAAGACCTCCCACCAACACACAATGCAAACGCAGACTTGGAGGAGATTTCTCCTTATGATAGTCAAAGATGCTTACTATGCAAAATCAAATCAATTTTGATATTATTATTAGTGTATAGTGTAGGAAAAAAATCATTTCGAAAGTAGAATATAAATCTTAGCCAGCATAGGTACCATTATATTATGCCTACTATAGCTACCATATTAGATGGCAGGTTCTACAACTAAAACCGTACAAGTCTCGTATTGTTTCTTTGGATTTCCAACAAATGGTCAGGCCAAGGAACTTCCCATTGCCACATGAGAACACCTCTGGAAGGACGTCCCCGAGAACCAAACCGGATCTCTGCCAACACAAGGCCGGGTTACCCCTAACTGGGTAACTACTGACACGAGTATGCCATCCCCCGGTCCTTTTGGACCTTTAACCGAGCGCTCGTAATCAACATCACAACAAAATAATAAGTGTTTCAACATGAGTAAGCATCTGAGCTCCATACCATGACACCACCCTTTTCCAGAAGGAAATGCACATACCCTAAAGGGAGCTACCCCTCATAACCTTGCTGCATCTTTCCTGTTTTGACCATTTCGGGGTGTGAGGTTCGACGAAGTCTCGTCCACAAAACCACGCTTTATACAAAAGCTGTGCTTTGGGTCAACAAATGATCATAGAAATGATCACAAAGATAAGTGATCAAACAAATGATCATATCACAAATGATCAAACAATGATCATTTCACAGCAACACTCAGCATGCCACATTACCAAATTGGGAATATATCACTAATAACCATCAACTACATAACCTCTGAGCTCGTACGTCTCAGAGAAGGGTGTTAAGCTAAGAGAATAAATTCTCCGCCACCAACAGAAATATATTTGAAAGAAATCAGCTTTATATCTCAATTTGTAATGTCAGACATACTATTCATACAAGTCTGTTACGGGCTCGAACAGAACCGAAGGCACTTACAAAGAAGTCCTTGCAATCCGGATATTCACTAATCACGACCGGACTTCCCATCACATATGGAGTCTCTATACCGGGGACCAGTCGATGCAAAGACATTCGACGAGTTGTCCTTTCGCTTTCAAAAATATCCGGTCTTCAACACCCGTCATCAATGCAATCCATTACGTCGTATCACTATTCGGAATGGGTAATCCGAATAACGAGCGCAATAATTTAAAAATAAGTGTGGCATTCAAATTCAGCAAATCACAACAAATACCTATTCAAAGGTAAATATTGATAGTCGGCTATTGAACTATCAATGGATATGCACGACATCACTAGATTTCAAATAATTTTCCCAAAAATATCTTTACAAGATAAATAATTTTCACACTTCAAAAATAAATCAATATTTATTTTTAAACAATTTCCCCTTTCTTTTATAAATTCCATAGTGAATTTATATTTCAAAATATTTATGAATATACGACTTCAATTATTCATTTTCAATTTATCTTCAAAAGGATAAATTCGCAAAATGTTTCATTTCACATTGGAAAACATTTCCATACTTATTTATTAATGAGTAATTCACAAATCCATTTATTTTCAACACTTGGAAAATATTCAATACACTTAAATCGAAATTAAGTATATATTTCATTCTTTAAGGAAATCATTCTCTTAAATATATTTATTTGGGTCAAAACGAATGTTACGTAAAACACCGTTACAACGTCCCAAAATCACTAGTATAGGGATTCGAAACTAAAATAGATATATAAATCCCAACACTATACAAAACATTTCCTTTCGGAAATCATTTACTATAACAACAGTGTTATAGTCCATCATTTCCTTCTATTTCTCGAAAACGTCTATTTCAACAATGAATGTTGAAATCTATGGTTTCGAATCTTAACATATTTAAAAACATCGTTAGATCGTTTCAATTTTATTTAAAACATCACATGCAAAACATTTTCTTTAACATATTATTCACTATTCAAAAGCGTGAATATACTACGTTAACCAATTTCATCATTTCTATACATTTTATTTTAAAAGATTATTCACTGTCTAAAACGTGAATATAACTCCATTAATAAGCTATAACAATTAACTTATCAAAATAAGTCGTTTGCAGATTTATAAAACAATGTTTATAAATTCCATTTCTATTTATTTTATAATAACTTCCTTTTATAAATCTCCTTTATCAATCTATTCAATTTCATATCTCAATGATATACTAAAAGTTCATATTATAAGTTAAATGCTTATAAGTTATTTGTTTACAAAAATCGTTCTTTTAAACTTCCCAAATTATAAATCTTATAACTTATAAGATTCATTTATTTATCCAAATCTATTCTTCAAATAACTTTACAAATTTTATAAACCTACCGCTTATAAAATTCCATTTATAACTTCACCGTTAATAATTCTATAAATTTCATTCATTTATGAAATTCATTTACAATTCATTCTAACACTTATAAAAACTCGTTTTATAATTCCAATATTTTTAATTTATAAATATCCATCTTATAAATCTTTTATACAAATCAATTTGTATTATTATTTTAAAAACGTCTTTAAACTCCTTTATAATTTCACCATTTTGATTTATAAAATAATCGAATTCTATAAATCCTATGTTTAAACTTTTTATGATAAATTCAAAAATCCCGATTTAAACTATTTTGTAAAATCATTAACCCATATTTTCAAAAATCAACTTTTAACTATATTCCTCAAAAATCATAATTTTATAACATTAAAATTATACGTTTATTTATTTATAATGGATCAATTCCAAAAATATTTTATAACGTATACTTTCAAAAATCACTTTAAAAATCCTTTTAAAATTCCAAAATTTGGCCCAATGATGCTACATACCAAATAGCCAATCACGACAACAACGACATCATATATCGATATGATAATCAACGAATATCAAAATATCCATAATCAAATAAATATTGTTGAGGAATCCAGTTGGATCCCTCCAACCTGTTTCCTGCATCCAAAGATGTTAGCACAATACCAATTCCGTTCCAGTACGAAATTATCGCGGTATATGGGATTTAAAATATTATCCGCTTAATAGACGGCGCAATAGGGTCTCATCCGCTATATACTGCGGGAAATCAATTCCAAGTACATAAATAATACCAATTTCACTGTTTATGAAATATTCGCGGTATATGTTTTTAATAAATAACATCCGCTTACTAACGGCGCATAATGTCTATTTTAACAATCAATAGATAACAATCATCATTCAAACATGCATTCAAGAATTTTAAATATAACTATTTAAAATTAAAATCGAAACTGATTCGATTGAGTGAGAAGTTCTCACCTTGATTTCAATTCCGTTTTAGCGATTTATTTCGAATAAAATTAAACGGACGTTTAATTTTACCCGAAATTCTCACTAACTCCAAACGACTCCAATCTAATTCCATAGAGTAGTGCTCGTCCATACGATCCCAATGCAATTTGTTTCGCGCGTTTTCGACCTCGTATGAAAAAGATATGATTTTTCAAAGATTACACGATTTTAACTATATAAATTTACAATTTATTTTATAATTTTTCTAACCCTAATCAATATTGGCCGTTGGATCCCCTCACCCTGCATCATAGCTGCACGTCTCTTCTCCTTCCTCCTTCACGTTACAGTACGCACAAACCCAATTATCACGTGGAAAACCCTAATGCACGCGCCTCCTTCGTTGACTTCCACCACGATCAACGAGCTTCAAGTCGAAGCCCTCACCCTACTCTACACTCGGCTGCAACCATAGCGAGCTCGGCCACCCAGGTGCATAGAAAAATGTGCATGACCGGCAACACTTCGAGCTTCGATTACCATCAATTCACTTCGCCTACAACGATCTTGACCGTTGAATACGTAGAGCTCGAGACGCTCTACAACTTTCATTTAGAAAGTTTCTTGAATTAATGAACGGATTTGAAGAAAATGAGGGGAAAAGAAACGAGAATTTCGGCCATAGATTCTGTAGGTGGCGGCTCCTGAAGAATTAGGGTTAGGTTTAATTTTTTTATTTTTTTGTGAACAAAGGCCCTATTTATAGAATTTTCTCAAACACTATTCATTTTGGATTTTCCAAACTCCGATTTACGTGCGGTGACTAGCATTTCTAGGGTTTATCCCACGTCCCGGACACAATGGAACATGTTTCGGGAGCTAATTCGATCATCTGTGCGAGTTATGGCAATAAACGTTCGATTTAAAATTAAACCGATTAAACGATTTTCTAGGCGTTTTAGCTTGCACCGGGAAAACGGTGAATCCAATTGACACGAAATTTGAAACCATACAATAATATCACATTACGGATCCGATGAAACTAGTTTCGTCAAAATCCGAGACAGTTTGAAAAATGACTATTTTAACTCGCCAAATTAATATTAAAACAATTTCGATGCGTTTCGAGCTGCCACGGTCAAATGAAAACTTCGATTGCTACGAAAATTGAAATCCGATAATAACAAACTATTACGGATCAAATGGAACTAGTTTCGTCCAATTCTGAGACTGTTCGAAAAATGGCTAATTTCACTAGTCGGTTAAATATTAAAATATTCAATTTTCACAAATTAACTTTTAATTCGATTTTAAATGTTCTATAACATCATTCTAACTCCAACATGATAAAATAAAATTTTACAAATCATTTTAAATCATATTTAACCCAAATTTCAATTATTTCTGTAATTTCCAACTATTAAATTATCGATTTAATTATTCAATTAAATCCAATCATTCGAAATAAAATTTATTCGACTTATAAATTCACTTATTAATATTTAAAATTAATTAAATATTCAAATTTTAATTAATAGAAATTCTGGGTCGTTACAATAGCTCTTCAAAACAATTTCATTTCAAATTGGATTAACTCATCCACTCTTTAAATCAAAGATTCAATTCATAGCTTTCAAAACAATTTCCCTTCCAAATCTTTTATACAAAAGATACACCATTTAAAATCCTCTTTGATTTCAAAATAAAGTTCAACAATCTTTCACAAAATTAATTCACAGCTTTCCAAATTATTTGCGATTCAAATCTTTTTAAGTAAAAGATCCATTTTAGTTCAACAACAAGATTTACCAAATCTTTAATAAAGATACCTTTCAAAACTATATCTTTTCCATTTCAAACTTGAAATCTTTCAGCACAAATTGAAAATCTTTTCTTTACATAAAAGCTATTATTATTTGAAAATAATTAGTTTTCGTTTCGGAAAAATCCGATTACATTTGCACAAGTTAAAGCCCATCAAGTATAAAACTTGGGTTAAATTTAAATTCCCACAAACAATACTTTTAAAATGGTTTAAAACCCATATAAACACATTTATAACTTGTATAACATTTTTAAATCATAATTTCCAAACATAGAATTCAATTTCAAATCGTGAATTCACATTTAAATCAAATTATTTAAATTTCAAAACTTTATCAAGTTATTCAAAAATAAATTTTATCTTTGAAAACTCCCTTTCAAAAGCTTTTTATATTTAACCCAATTCCATTTCCAAAACCATTTGGATTCAAAAATTCGACTTTTAAAACCATTTCAAAAATCTGTGACTTAACCAATTTCCTCATGCAATTCATATCTGTTTGTGTATAGTGTAGTCCAGGGATTTTACACAATAGTGCAACATCATCAATCATCACAGATTCAAGCACAGTAATTATAGATAAGCGGTATATCTCTATAACGCTTATCTTCATTCATAGATTCACAGATAAGTAATATGATTTCATCACAGATAAATAAATTACATTCATCATAGCTTGAATTAAAACAATTCATATCACAAATCATCACACAGCAGAGATATCAAACAATTAACAGCATTTCATATAATTCAAACATCCATGAGTAAGATTAATTAATTATCTGATTAATTTAAATCATATTAATCACTAATCCTGGTTAATTAACATTAGTTAATTACAAATTAATTAACTTTTAATTTTTAAATTAATTAACCTTAATTATAAATTAATAACTAAATCAATCTCAAATCATTAAATAATTAATCTTTAATTATTCTTTAATTAATTACCCTTTAATTAAGTATCCTTAATTAATTACAATAAATTAGTTAATCCTTAATTACTTAATCAACTTTAACCATTAATTAAATACTTTTAACTAAGTAATTATCTTTAAGTAATTATTTATCTTTAATTACTTATATTAATTATTCTTAATTAATTAATTATCCTTAATTACATTAGTTAATAATCCTTTATTAATCACCCTAAATAATTAACCTTAATCAACTTCATTAAGTAATTAATTCTTAAATTAATTAAAACTTTAATTAGATAAATCTTTTTGTCTTAATTAATTACCCAATTATATTCTTTAAATTTTCTAAATTTGAAATAAATTTGTTATAAAAAATCACTTAAGAACTTTTATCAATTCAAGGTTTAATTTCACTTGTCTTAATTTATCACTTAACTTCATTATTTAAATCTCAATTGAATGCTTGAAATTGATTATTATTAACATACAAAATCTTTTGAAATCTTCTTAATTTATGCAACCTTCCTAATATCATTATCGAAATCAAAACAATTTTCAAAACATTTAGCTTTAAAAAATTTATCTTTAAACTTGTTAAAAAAACTTGTTTAAATCTAGTTATTAGCACAAACATAAACCTGAGTCCATAACTCGAAATCCCCCGAGTCAAATTGAAGTAAACCCGAGCACTTCTTCGAGTCACCCCTTTTTTTTCTCTTAAAATTTTAAACTTGTTTCTGTTTAAAACTTTCTTTTCTTCCCTATGGTTATATGCTGCAAATGGCCCCAAAAACACTAACGAGCAACATCCTAGCCTCCTCGAGTTCATCTTCGAGCCCCACCTCCTACTCTTCTTCCCACTCCTACAAACATACACCCATATGCACATACACGTACACAGATGACCGGAGTTTCTCCGATCATCACCGCGAGCATCGACACATCACTAGACACTTCCCCTAATGATCTAATCAACCAAAAACCAGAAATGATGATGAAATTGAAATCGAGCTACATGATCCCCACCTGGAACCAACTCAGTCACCAGAAACTACCTCACGCCTGCGATCCCGGCCACCAGTCTCTCGAAATCACACCCCTAGCTGTATCATGACAATACACGACGATCTCCTTTGGTGCGAACACTTCCAGTTCACCCATGATGACGTACAAACCCAAATTTCGACATTTACTAAAAACTAGGTTAAAACCCTAGATCGTCATTTTTCGATCGCCACGACGATTAATAAATCCACCCCTCATTTTTCCTCCAATCACCTACACCTGAACCACCACCAGACCCAAGCACAACCAACATCTTCTCATAAATCGTTGGAAATTGACGAAAAAACAAGATTCCGTTTAAACCCAAATTCCACCACAAATCAACACTAAAAATTCTGGTTTTATTATTAAAATTCATTACTTTCGAGTATGATTCCAATTACATAATCAAATTGTAAGAATTTAATAATTGAATTTCCTAATTTTGTTTTATTTTTACTGTAATTCTTTGTTTTTGAATTGATTCCTTAATATAAACACATGAAACCAATTTTAAAAACAAACTAGCATCTATACAATCATTTTTCTTTTAGGAATCATAGCTTAAAATAGATTAGACAAAAAAATTGAACTTTCTTTGGTTATTCTTGGGTCTGGAAAACACAACAGAGTATATACATATATACCCAGTCATGCATACTATTTATAGCCTAATTCAATTATATTCAAGTGAATACATCCAAACAAATATACATACACATCATCACTACACAGATACATCACATGCATCTGTATCAAAAGATTAAAGGTTGAAAGTTTGCTCACCTGGGATAAAGCAGAGAATAGAAAACAGTGATTTTATTTGATCTGGAAATGTTACTCCCTGATTTTGATTTGAAGCTGAACTTTGTTTGATTTCAATACTTAGCTTGAAACTGGATTTGCTTTAGTTTGGAATCAGGTTAAATTGTTGTTGATGTTTGATTCTTGCATGCATTTTGATTTTACAGAGCTATTTGTTTTCAATTGTTCTCAAGATTTCAGAATTGTCTGCCTGCTTGAATGTTTTCAAGTTGAACTCAAGTTGTAGTTGCATCTGATCTTTGTTTTGAACTTGATCCTTGTTTCTTTTGCTTTCCAGGCTTTCATTCTTGGTTTCTTTGAGGAGTTTGTATTTGTTTTCTGGTTGATAGCTTTTGAATTTGGTTTCTGTTTTGATTTTTTCTTCTCTGGTTTTGAAGAGAAATGTAGAAAGAAAAATGAAGAAGCCTAGTTTTGATTTTAATTTACTGGTTTGAAGTTTTGAACAGGTTAAAGAAAATGAAAAGGTAAAAGAGGTAGAAACATATGACCTTGATTTCTTTATCATTTATTATTTTTAAATTAATTGACACTTGTTAATGCATATTGAGACTTGCTTACACTTGTTGATATATGTTTTAAAATCTTAACACTTGTTACTTAGCATACTAATTATCTTACACTTGTAATTTTCATGAGAATAATTTTCTATATATTACAATTATATTTAGTTTATATTTATATGTTTATGTTTTATATTTTAAATTCATAAATATACCAACTATATTTATTTATTTAAAAAGAAAATATGTTTTAAATCTTTTTATCAAATCTAATAAATACATATATTTATAATTTTAAAGAATGTTCTTTAAAATAAATCAAACATTAATATATATCAATTTTAAAATAAAACTTTCAAATTATCATATTATAAATGCAAAACAAGTTTTTCTATTATTAAATTATAGGTTTTCCAAATCCAATATATGTATTCAAAACTTTTATTTTTAAATTTCAAATTCAAAAATTAATATACAATGCATTTGTATTTATAAATGAATAAACAAACAATATTTTTATAAATATATATTTTGTTCATTCACAATTTATAAATATTTTCCAAATTCAACTTATTTTTCAATATATTTATATTTGAATTTCAAATCCAAATTTTCAATTTATAATCAATTTATATGTATAAACAAACAATATCTATTTAATTTGGAAAATACAAAATCAATTCACAATTTAATTTCAAAAATTAAATAAACTACCAATTTAAATTTAATTTAAAAACGGGAATGTTACAGGAAAATTATCCAATATCCATCTGTATCTGGGGATACTGATATCTGATATACGAAAATGTTTTCGGATTCGGATGCGGATTTGGCACTATCCATATCCAAAAGTATCGGTCGATAGGCTCCCAAGCATCCCTTTAAGTTCTTGATACATTTTTTCTTTGTATCAATGTCTAGATTCACTTAGAAGCCGCTTGGTTCAAAAGTTGAATTACGTTTTCCAAAGCGTATGCCCTTTCAATTTGAATACGTGCGAGAGCTTCACCTAAGCATAGTAGAGCTATGCTCGTGCATCTAAGAGATTATTTTCAATCAAATCATATTCCCAAAACAGTTTCATGTTATGCCAAAACTTTGTATCGCCATATTCTTAAAAAGAAAATTTCAACATTTTCTTATTTAATTTTAAAATCCCTTTAGCAATATTTTTCATATTTATAACTAGATAACGCTATGAAAGTCATGATGATTTTTTTGAAAGTTAGCGCCACATTCTTACAGAATGATATTGAAATTGAATTTCTCTAGAGATCAAGTGTAACATGTCTTATCTAGTTTTAGATGCATATTTTAAATATTTTATAATCTGCGAAGGCAATTTTGAATTTTTTTTTGCTTTTGAAAACATGCTTTATATTTAATTTATGATAATTGAATTATTACTTGAGATAGTTATAAGGTCGATACACACATACCACTACCGTGGGACTACCTACATGGATCAAACCACCTGCTCTGGACTTTATCAGAGTAGAGATGTGATAAAGAGAGTAAAATTTGAAAATGATACGATGGTAAAAAAAATGCATAAAATTCAAGTATGAGGATTTTGCTACAGAAAATAGTGGTAATTAAACTAATTCATAGTATCACGTTCTAAAAAGTCAGCAGTCTCAACTCCACCAACATCATTAATGCATAAGATCGATGTCAAGTACTATATATCATATCATGTTCCACTTTTGAATTTTAAATACAGACATTTGGATTATTTTATTAAAATTCTTAATAATAATAGCACATTATACATAACTAACATTTAAAGTTAAAGTTTATATTAATTTATTTTGTTTGGCGCTTATCTTGCGGTAATACACTAACTGACTGAAGAGGTTGTAAAAGATAATATAATAATATACAACTACATAAAATTAAGTAAGTTGTTAATATGTCGATGGGTTGGTTCAGTTGGTTGATAGTATAGACTATGATATTAAAGACCACGAGACCAAAATTTATTGACATTAATAAACATTTTTTTTAAAAAGTTATTAATAGTACTATTATAATTCATTCATATTGGTTGAAAGAAGAAATGACACCATAAACACAAATTAGTAGGCTACATAAGAATTTGGCTAAGGAAAGTCAGCTTTGAGTTTTTGACATCGATTTCGAAAAAATAGATATTACACAAATAAGTTATCGAGCGGTGGTACTATAAGCATAAAAGTGTACATTATAGCTACATAAGTTGACTTTTCAACTCAAAGAAGAATTTTCGAAATCTCAGTAAAATGCGTTTGATATAGAGTTGGGAAATGTATGTAAACTAAAAGAAATCAATCAAGTTGATGCTTCCTTTTTCTCTTTATAAAAACAAAGGAAAGAATATATGTATGTATATAGTAATAAATGAAATTCTACTTCAACCAAAAAGGGACTAAGCGGGAGCAATTGCAACCCTAAGGTTATATTGCCTTCGGGTTTCCTCCATTGATTTTCCAAATCTGCGTATCCCACATCAGTATTCCTATTCAATCTAGCAAAACTATATAAATTAGCAACCCATGCAAATTATCGACCATGCTTCTTTATCCATTTACCTAGTTTAACATCCGAACTATATTGGTGCTCACAACCGATTTGGGTGAAAATTAATGGCACATGATAGCACTTATTGGCCAACCAAGTAAGCAGGAAGGAAGAACATGACTAACCAAGTCAAGTAACACTAGATCAGTCATCTTTAGGAATTGACGTTGTTGACCGAAATTGCAACTTCTATATAGATATGGTTGGGAAAATAAAAGATGAACCACAATGAAATTTCGACTAGCCACAAGGAGGTATCGCTTGACTTGTATAACCAAATTTTCACATAAAGAAGGCCGATCAAATGAAGGGGCATGGTCGTCCAAATCGCCATTGACCTACCTTAGCAAGTCAAAAACCATATGTATGTTTTGAATCATGCTTCGCAATTCCAAAACAAATATCTTCTACAAATCAAGATGAACGCAATTACACTTCAAAGAACGACAGTATGAGTGGATTTAAAGTCGCAAAATGAACAATCATGATTGGTCATATCTACATGTAAACATCCATGTACGGGCTGTGAAATTGATACTGGAACAATAAAAAAATGAAAGAACAATGAAAATCGTAACTTTTCAAATGTGTGAGTAATTGAAGAATTAAAATATGAAAATTGAATGTTCTTTACTCAACCATTTAATCTTAATGACCGATTTTGGAATAAATAGACTATTGAATTCAAGAAATTAAGGGCCTAATTGGTTTCATTTTGAGTTTCGAATTTTGCATTTTCAAAATTCATTGTAAAATATGGGAAGAGCGGCGATAATGGAGGGACGATAGAGGGGACTGCGGGATGGTGAATGGGGCGGAGGGATGGCATAGGGATGGATCGTTTTCCGTGCTTTTGTTATTTCCCAAAACATGAAAAACAAAATAAATTTGTTTTCCATTTTGTATATTGACCTCATTTTGCGATTTGGTTATTTTTCAAAAGATACAAGCATCGTGCACTTTTTTGGTTGGATAAAAACCCAAAACTAAAAATGATAAACGAACCAGGGCCTTAGTTGGGGAATTTTATAAGTATTTGTTACTTTATGTTATTAATTTCCTAAAGATTCCTAATATTTTATTCTTTGTCTTGTATTGAATTGAGGTGCTATCTATGTATGAATTTCTCAACCTTTACCACAAGGATGGGTAAATTTGAATAGTCTGTTGGGTTAAAAAACTTATGAGGTTTGGTGAGAAATGCGAAGTACGCTCTTTTTTGGGAAGCGTGTGCTTGTACCTACCACCTGATTGGTGGAAAGTGGTAGGAAATTATTGACAACGTATAGCTAATGATTAATAGGTCCACATTGTCCATTAATCAAGTAGCATGTATAAGCACAAGCACGCTCTCATTAAAGTAATGAATTAAGTACCAATGCTGAGAAAATAAACAAAGTGTTTCTTTGTATAGTGTACTCTAGAGTTGCAAGGTCAATAGTCTCAAGTTAAGGACATGACAAAATGAAAGAAAGAATGTATACATAGAGAATATTGAGCGGGTTATTGATGTAGGAGTTAGGTTTAGGAATGGCAATGGGGTGGGTTGGGGCATTTTGTTGTGCCTCAGACCCGCTCGAGGGGTTTGGGCGAGATTTAAAAGACCTTCCCTGGGTCCTTTAAACCTCACCCTAGACCCGTCCTATAGACCCAGTACGGATTAGAATTTTCACCCCGAACTTGGAACCCATATGGGTCAGGGTAAACCCATCTCATCCCAAGACTCGGTGAGGCTCTACATAATCTTTCAAACTTGCGTACGTATATTTATTTTTTATTTGTAAAAAAAGATTGCTGCTAAATGATATGTTAAATATAAATGATAACACATTTATAATGATAAGGGAAGATGACATGAATGAGGTGTTCAATTGCAGTTCAAAAAATGCATAAGTTGTTGTGTAACCATCAATGATGCAACTTAATACCATTAAAATCCTATAATTTATTCAATGACACGTTATAATATCCATGTTATAATCACTAATGCTAAAAAATTAACATATCATCATATAGCAATAAAGTAATCTTTATAAGATCTCAGCATTGCAGGTCGAGTTGGGGTGGGTTAGCCAAGCCTCAACTGACCCGACCATAGACCTTAAGCTCTCAAGAACAGGTCATGAGTCTCCCGTCCTGATGAACCAATGAGACAGGTCTTCATGGGTCAAAACAGGAGCATGTCTACCGGGTTTAGGCTCTAGACCCACCCCTAGTTGAATTTAGCCTTTACAAACAAAAAAAGAACGTCTCTTGGTTTGATAAAATCAAACCGTCTATTTTTAGTTGGCCTTGTAAAATTTACGAATGAAATATGTACTTAGTTGCATTTACGAAGACAAATTGCCAGTTCACATTGGTGTTGTGTTGACGCATCAAACGCATCTGACACATCAAGAATGGAGCCCACCATTTTGCCCTATATAAATGAATGGAACAAAATGGTGAGTTGACATCAATCACATGCGTTAATTAGTCATAATTACCAATTGGATTGTTCTATGTATTTAATATTTCAATTCATCTCAAACTTCGAATTCGAACACGAATGAAATATACCATTTTTCGAACCGGGCGTTGCCCTTTGGACTCCCGCGACTTGACCGACCAGGTCGATTGCCTTCAGTGGGGGCGTTGCCCCCGCACTCCTACCTATAGAGATTGCCACCCCCTACACCCCCAATTCGTAATGGCAATCAATTATTATATAGAAGCATACGACTTAATATCTAAAACATAATTAATTGTAACAAAATAATTAAAATGCCCTTTTCAGAATGATTCTTTTATAATATAAGAACGCATTCCACTTTCACAAACTATTATTTTTGCATCCCTTTCATGTCGCAAACACACGCACCAATAATAACAAATGGTAGGTGGCACTAGTAATCATATAACATGAAATATTGATAAAACGTATAACACTAAGTCTATCAACATGTTCATATTTGACCCCGTATCGTCATTAAATATAAAAAATCAATGAAGGGAAAATGCACCTTGCTTTGCGGCATGGTCTCACTATTTATTAACATTACTATTTATTGTTAGTTAATATTATTCATGTTAGGCTCATGATCTGTGTATTTAAAACCCCGCTATAGCCCCGTAAAATCCTCGCTATAGTACATAACACTCTTTGACCACTGCGCTTTTTCAATATAGCGCTATTAAACATTATATCTGCTTTAAACCTTGCTATTTTCCACCACGTCCGCTAAATCAAGAAATTTTAACCTCCGCTTTAGCAAAATTTATATAAAAAGGTTAATTTGACTAGTTCTTTTTTGAACCACATCAACAAAGTTATTGTAAATACCTAATTATAAGGCATAAATTCTTAGTGTAAATTAGAAATCTGTTACAGTCACCATTTCTGGACTGCATAAATCATGGAATTTTTTGGTTTTGTTATATCAGATTAAATAATATTTTCTTTTCTACATAAATGATGTGATAATGAAAATAAATTAAATTTAAATATTTGGTTTTATATTTAATGAAGCTTTCGCACCTCCACTGTTTCATGTTATATCCCTGCAATAATTTTTTTGCACATTCACCGCTAAGCGCTTTAACTGTACATGGCTTATCTCTGACTTATTTTTTTCTTTTAAACTCTCAAATGCTCATTTTAGTAGGTTGAAATAGGGATGTAATGGTTGTCATGATTGTCATTATTACCTTCAACCACAACTGTAACCATTTTTGATGATCATTAAACCTTTTAACCATTGCTATAAAATATTATGATGGCCGTTATATTTTTAAGTTTGAAACTTTTTATACATATTTTATCAATTATATACATTATCTTTGATAAATAAATATATTTTAATTTGTTTTACGAGCTGGTTTGATTTCTCATAAAATAAATCATCCATGCACATATTACTAGTGCATGAAGACCACATATCAATAATATGCATGTTATTTCTCCAACTTATATTACTAAATTGCAACTTTATTATGAGTTACCGTGTAGAAAAATCATGCATGATTTCTTACCATGATTATTAAAATCTTTATGGTGACAACCTTCATAATGAATGACAATCGTATAAATGGTTAAGTATAGTTGAGCGCTTGATGGTTCAAACGTAGCAACATTATATTGAAAGTTGAAGGGTGTAAGTTTTTGTTTCAACCGTATAGCTCTTTGGGGCCCTACAGAACTATCTATTAAACATGATTTATCATGCAACTTTAGTTCTTTGTGTTATGTTGCAACTCTAATCATTTATGGTGCCTATCATATGCCATCATGTGATATTCTCTTCATACATCATAATTTATGTTTACTTTGAAACATTGGGTGGTTCAAATTTTGAATTGTAATATTCAATGAAATTTGTTTTAAATACCATTGCTCTCTGATGTTGAATAATTAACTGATCCTGTATTTGTCTCTTGAAAATAAGACTAGGTTTATTGTAGTATTATGATGTTTCTTTTTGGATCTCAAAACAAAGAATGTTATACCAAAGTATGAAATAGCTACTTAAAGCTGCAAGAAGTTCACTTCTCAACAAGTAAACTGTTTTTTAAAGTGCCTCGAAATCATTGGATGGTTTCATAGATGCAGTGACATATGGTTGTACTAGCTCCTCCTCTTTTGAATGCTTTGGTAATACGGTTTATATTCATTCATTTTAACAGTCATAGTGTTGTTTTTTTACTTTGTGTTTGATGATATTTGTATTCCTTTCACGCTTTTCAGCCAAACATGTTGATTTTTATGTCATTGGACGGGTGTGTTGGCTTACTTTTACCCCATTTATATTATCTGCAGTGGAAATTAGGATGCACTATTTATTTTCAAGTTTCATACGTGAAAATCCTTTCTCAAAATATGTTTTAAGTTACACTTTTTTTTTTAAATTTCGGTAAATAAAAATTCGATTCTTCAAAAATTAAATAAGAACTTTAATCGCATTTTTTATAATCAAAACTATTTTTTCTAATTTTTTCCAAAAGCTGAAAATATTTACATATTTTATTATAAATATTTCCAGTCCATAAACTTTATATATTTGCAAAGTTTTCTGCAAATACGTTGAAACTTAAAAATAGCTTTTTAAAACCCGTTTTGAATTTAGACAGTAGTGTATTGAAATTTAAATATGGTGTTTCACAAAAGTTTATACACACACATATCTTTACTATTAATAATAATTCAATGAACTACATTCAACCGTGTCTTTTGGGATTTCCAATAATACCCTTTTACCATAATCTCATTTCCTACCGCATTTCATTTCGTCTCACGCAAATTACTATTCTTGATAGGCTAGACTGGTGCACACGAAGGCCAAGCAATACTGCATGCAAATGTGTTGTGAAAAAATATATACATTCCTATATTTTCACATGTAAATATATATGCAAATGTGCAAAGCCAGACAATACTGACATGAAGGCAAGTATATAAATATTTTCACATGGACATACGTCACTGGCAATAAAGAAATGATCAAATACATGCAAATATACACCACGCCATAGATTGCATACTGCAACACCCAAAAGTGATGCAGGAAGTGCTAAAAAATGTTGTTGTAGGCTAAAAAAGGGCAAATGCAACACTTTCTCGATGATGCATTTTGCCGCGTTGCCCTAGAGTCAAATGCAACATCTTTGCGGCCCTAGGGTAACATCGGTTCTGTTGTTGCCACATGTATCAAATTTACTAAAAAGTGGGCCCCACAATTTGGGCCCCAACATGTGGGCCCACATTGTGGGGCCCACTAATTCTGTGGCCCACCTTTATGGAACCCTGTTGTGGGGGCCCATATTCATTAATCTATGGTAACACTTTTACCATCCAATGGAAACACTTTGTCAGTTTATTACCACATTTAACATCGCATACTGCAACATTATATTATATCTATGGCAACACCTTTTGCAATTTAAATTGAAAATGTACTGCAACATTATATCATATCTATGGCAACATTATACTGCAACATTATATCATATCTAATGGCAATATTACACTACAACAAAGAACATTTCATTTCAGAATAAGCAGCAACACAAGTTTTACTTAGTCAAGTACAAAATAACAAACATACTTACAAACATAGCCAGTGCATTCATAGTTACAGCCAGTACATACTAACTTCTACTTATTAACAGTACATTCATATTTGCGAGCCTCCGGTGCCATCAGTGCCTCCAGTGTCATCACTGCAGACGGTCGCACAACGATCCCCAACATCAATTTGCATGTCAGTTTCAGTTTCATTTCAGTTTATGATACTCATAGGTATAAAGATGAAACAAATTGTATGAATGATCTCATTGTAATATGTAACCAAAATGTGCGAACCTTAATTGCTAACCCTTAATTGTTTCAGTCAGGTATTTTATTTCCTTCTAACAATGACATAATGATACAACTAAGCCATTAGAGTGGTTATACTACAATCATTAGAGTGATACCATGAATACTTTCGTGTCAGCATACTACTGCCATAATAGAGTAACAGTTTCATTCAATTAAAAACATTGAAGTAATGTCTATGTATAACAATGGAACATTATTTGTATAATTATCCAATAATAAAATCTTTAATTCCAATTTTGAATGAAATAAAGATATGCAGGTGCAATGAAATCAAGCCTGGTCCAATGGTATTTAAGGTTATCATTTCAATCCACGATGGATTATTTTCCAAACTAATAGAGAATAAGAACTGAAAGAAAATGAGGTATAAATATATAAAAAAGATATGGGAAAAACAAATATATAGTAGAATTATATGCCTTTTCAACGTATGTGAATATGTCAAACTAATATAGAATGAAAATTGCGTGACCTCAATAGTATACAAGCATAGCTACACATCTATGATTTTGATAATCTCAAATGAGTAGTAATTCAGATTTATTTTCTACTGTTATCAAAGTATGATGAACCATCACATCATATTCACTCATTAATTAAAATGAATTAATTAATAAATAACATCATATTCATTCATTAATTAATAAAACTAACATCACCTAATATTTATTCATTAATTAAAATGAATTAATTATTAAAAGTAACCAAAACAAAATGAATGAATGGAATTATGAAAGGACATGGATAAACAAAAATTAGGAATAAAGAATCACGTTTGGTCATACAAAGTCCAATAATATAATTTATTAATTTCTATCGTTGAACAAAGTAAATGTACATACATGCACATGATTAATTAATTTGATGAAGCACAAATTCATATCTATAGGAAGAAGACAACCCGATAGAAATCAATATAGAAGAAGCACAAATTCATATCCGTTAACATGAAAGGCCAAGTGACCAACCCTTTCTTGTTTAGGTGATTTTCACAGATACAATCAAATAATTGGGGCTTATGAGCATCATAATATGGAGTTACAGGACAACTTAAAGCTCTTATATGGTAAGCAACAATGAATATATTGCATAGTGGCACAACGATTAATTTGCGAAGTAAGAGTTTAAAGTTACTCATTAACATTTTATTTATGTTCACTGTAGATCAAATTTGATTAGGTGGAGCAATTTTGTGTGTGAGGAGGTAAATTGCACAATTGGATTTGGTGAATTCGTAAAACTCTAGAATTGGATTGATTACAGTGTGTGTGTGTGATCCATTCTAAATCAAAATGTTCATGATGTTCAAACTTTATCTACCAAGGACAATTACACTGGTTACTGTAAGGTTGTGTGCATAGGGAAAGCTAGGGCGAACCTCTTCTTTTCTTTCTTACTGAAAGGACGAAGAACATAATCGGCTGGATCCATTTTACCTGGTGGTCGTCCAATACCTTCATTTCATATAATGATAAGAAAATGATATTATATCAGAACAGAACTTGTGAAAATGAACAATGACTTTATGGAGCATATGGTTACCTATTTTTAAGCGTGCAATGTCCCGATTACCCTTTAAATGATCAATTACACTACGCGTCCTGTATAATTCCATTGAATAAATTTAAACCAAAACAGTAAGACATACAAGGCATAGATAAGTTTACGACAAGATATAAAGTGCAAATTGCTATATGATAAAAGGTAAATCCATATCATCATACATCTACGTGTAAGATTGCGAACTGCAATGAAACCTTTTTTCTTACTTACTAATTATTAAAACTTAAATCATTTAATGAATGTCCACAGTTCTTTTATTAAATAAATTATTAATTGTCGAACGACTATTTAATAGACACCGGGGTTTAGACAAGATTTAGATGTCTATTAAATTCAGCTCAATTGACCAGGTGATCATGTCTATGCCAAGTAGATTAGATCTATGTAATACTATCGTGTTCCTCCTTACATTTCAGAAAAGATACAATCAATCGGGATTAGTTTATGAAAAATAATAACTATGACAGCCACAACATTGAAAACTATGATATAAAATTAATTTTTGTTTCTTATTAAACTCTTTCTATTTTGTTTGACACTTATCATGTGATAGTACACTTATTCAGTCTGGAGGTTGGATATCATAGCATGCAAATTAAATATAAGAAGTTGCAAATGGCACTATGGTATTATAATAATGCACTTATATAAGAGAATCTCCAGTAGCCTCAAGGAGCAGAAAATGGAAAGAATTTTCATTTTTATTTCTAACGTTCGGCAGTGGAAACTTGAACATGGAGAAGAAAAGAAAGTGATGATTTTTTTTTTTATGAGCGTGAATTCGTAAACGACTTTCAAGAAAACATTTAGTCTTTTAAGTGGTTTTTTGAAAACCGTTTAAGTGCGAATATTTTTTTTAGTCTATAATGCGCTAAATGATTAAGCAGTTTTTTGAATCCGCTTAGTGCATGTTTTTCTTAAAATAAAACTCACGTTCTGGTTGGATGGAAATTCTTACCTTTTTTATTAAATACATTAAATATTGCTCTTGGGATGCCCTAATTAGCAACGGAGGAAATGGCAAGCGTTTAACAATTATTCAAACACCGCAATAATCGATTTTCCGCGTTCATCACGTCTGCACAGACACACGGGCAACACTGAAATTGGTACATCTTTCCCGGCACACAGTTAAATCGGTAAAGGATTCCCGCCCGATTTATCACTTCACAGCACAAAGGTAAATTCTCCTACATAAACCCTAAATTAAGAAAACCAATAATTTAGGAACAAAAAAACACGCCAATGGCGGCTAGATTATCTACAATCTCTACTCCATCCTTCCAAACACGCGCTCCTCTCCGCCGCCGCCGCTTATCATCTCGCCTCCACCAACTACCTGTGATCCGGTCACCTCCCCTTAAACTCACGGCCAATTCTCACCGCTTCTCCCTCCTACCCGTTGCTTCATCCAAAACCTCTCCCGCTGCTGCTGTCACTACTGGCGGCAAGCGGACCGACATAAAAAAGATAATGATTTTGGGCGCGGGGCCGATCGTGATAGGGCAAGCCTGTGAGTTCGACTATTCCGGCACGCAGGCAGTTAAAGCTCTAAAGGACGAGGGTTATTACGTTATTTTGGTCAATTCCAATCCAGCAACCATAATGACCGACCCCGATTTGGCAGACAGGACTTACGTCGGGCCCATGACCCCGGACCTTCTAGAGGTAATCATTGAGAAGGAGAGGCCTGACGCTCTTCTGCCCACGATGGGAGGGCAGACGGCATTGAATTTGGCAGTGGCACTTTCTGAAAGTGGAGCTTTAGAGAAGTACAATGTGGAGTTAATAGGAGCGAAATTGGAAGCCATACAAAGAGCGGAGGACAGGGATTTATTTAAGAAGGCAATGGCTAGGATAGGACTGAAGACCCCGCCTTCGGGAATTGCAAACAGCATGGACGAGTGTGATAAGATTGCGAAGGAGATTGGTGAGTTTCCTTTGATTATAAGACCAGCTTTTACATTGGGAGGTACTGGAGGTGGGATTGCCTATAATAGGGAGGACTTTGAAGAGATCTGTAAGAAAGGGCTTGCTGCTAGTGTGACATCTCAGGTAATTTTTTTTTTTTTAATATTGAAAGAATTTATACGTGGTAGGTAGTTAATTTTGTTGGTGGAGTATTTATGTTGGAATGTGAAGAAAATGATGATGCTAATCGTCAATTGTGATTTTAGTACACCTAGGATGGATTGGATATTTTAGTAATGATATGCATTTGGCATCTGAATAACACATGCTTCGTTTTAGATTTAAGGTAATAAAATGACTAATGCTTGCACATTGAAGTATCTGAATTAATTTGAATGACTCTATCTTGTTCAATTAAATATATGCTTACTTAACTCAAGCATATTACTTGATGCATATGGATTATGGAAGTATATAGGATTTGCTTAGTTAATGGTGATGTTGGTAGGATATAGGTTTTATTATGTAGCATCAAGCCATCAACAATTTGTTTGAGTTAGTTTATTCTTTTTTTATGGGAAAAAAGCTGGAAATGGTCATACTAGAAAGCATAAATTCGCCAACACAGTGCCATTACGAAACTTAAAAAAAAAAACCTTATTCAATCAATGTTTTTAATTTTGTGTTATCATATCTTTATATTGATAAGGTTGATTCCTAAGCTTAAATTTTATTAACTCCTAGTTTGAAACCACTCAAGTTATGTCTGGTCTAAAGATAAAAATAAAATGGTACAGCGTTGACAATTTGATGAAATTTAAATGGTAAATTAATTTTTTTTACAAATCCACGACGTTGAATTGTACTATGTGCTAATGTTGTTTAGTTGTTCAGGTTTTGGTGGAAAAATCGCTTCTTGGCTGGAAAGAGTATGAACTAGAAGTTATGAGAGATCTTGCTGACAATGCAGTTATCATCTGTTCAATCGAGAACCTTGACCCCATGGGTGTTCATACAGGAGATTCCATAACTATAGCTCCGGCTCAAACTTTAACAGATAAAGAGTACCAAAGGTTAAGGGATTATTCAATTGCAATCATTCGTGAAATTGGAGTAGAGTGTGGAGGATCTAATGTGCAGTTTGCAGTTAATCCGAAGGATGGTGAAGTCATGGTTATTGAAATGAATCCTAGAGTTTCTAGATCATCTGCTCTTGCTTCTAAAGCTACAGGGTTTCCTATTGCAAAGATAGCTGCAAAATTGTCCATTGGCTATACCCTTGATCAGATTCCAAATGATATTACAAAGAAGACTCCAGCTAGTTTTGAGCCCTCAATTGACTATGTCGTGACCAAGGTAAGGCCTTGGTTTTCCTATGTTCGTTGCAGTATTAATTATTATTTATGCTTGGTAACTAATCTGCGTAAATCTATTTATTGTGTTATGTTGATCATATGTGGTACTTGTTGAATATCATCTACCGTAACCCATGTTAATCTCCCACTTAAGGTAAGAATGATATTCATGATTCATATGCATAACTTTGTGATGCTACCGGTATTGTTTTGGCAAAATTTACCCCGAATGCTTCATAAATGTAGCATTTCACTTCCCTGACGTATTGTTTATCACACTTCCCTAGTCTCAATGATGAATGCTGGATAGAAAGGTATCAGTTGATCCATAACATCTTGAAATTTTGAAGAACCTAACATGAGAACATGATATCGTTGATCAATTACGGTGGATGGCAAGATGATAAGTTGTTATCATTTTCCAATGATGTTTATCTTTACAACTATGCTCAATAATTGGTACCATTATGCTCCTTCTAACCTTGTTAAGCGAACAAACTTTCCAAAATATACTGTCAGCATTGGACAGCATGTTGTTAGACTTCAAAGTGGGCCGGACTTGTACTTTTACCTATGCATCAAAAGTGCCTAGCAATATGCTATTTATAAATCTCCGTGAACATTTTCAGTTGCATCCTATATTTGGAAAAAAAAAAAAAAGGAAAAAGAAATTAGCTAATTTGTTCATATGTTACTCTCCAAGTCATTCTAATACATTTTGTGTACTCATCTGTTTGTTCTTTGCTGTGTAGATTCCAAGATTTGCTTTTGAAAAGTTTCCTGGCTCCGAGGCAATACTAACAACCCAAATGAAATCAGTTGGCGAGTCTATGGCTCTAGGAAGAACTTTCCAAGAATCATTTCAAAAAGCAGTCCGCTCTTTAGAATGTGGATATTCTGGATGGGGTTGTGCCTCTATTAAACAACTTGTGGCAGATTTTGAAACTGTAAAATACAACTTGAGAACTCCTAATCCCGAACGCATCCACTGGATTTATGCCGCTATGAAAAAAGGAATGGAAGTAGGAGAAATACATGAATTGACTGACATCGACCCTTGGATCCTTGCTCAACTAAAAGAGCTTCTAGATGTAGAACAGTATCTTATGACAAAAAAATTGGATCAACTAACAAAGGAAGATTTTTATGAAGTAAAGAGAAGAGGGTACAGCGATAAGCAAATTGCTTATGCAACTAATGCTCTTGAGAATGAAGTGAGAGCGACTAGATTGGCTTTGGGAGTTATTCCTGCATTTAAGAGGGTTGATACTTGTGCTGCAGAGTTTGAGGCGAATACTCCATACATGTATTCATCGTACGATTTTGAGTGTGAATCGGCTCCTACTAACAAGAAGAAGGTGTTAATTTTAGGTGGTGGGCCCAATCGAATTGGTCAGGGTATAGAGTTTGATTATTGCTGTTGCCATGCTTCTTTTGCTCTCCGAAAGGTAATCTTTCAATCCAGCTTTATACATTTCTTCTTGTGCTGTTAATTTTAGATGCTACTGTCTTTAGTTATGGAATAATATCTATCAAAACGAGATTTGAGCCATCTATATGTATAGGATGCAAACGGTATCAGTAGTTATGCTTTTAATAATGTTATTTAGTATTTACTTTAGATATACGAGTAATTAACTTATGATTTGCTTGTAGAGTGATTTGGAGTAATCAGCTTAATCCATTTGTAAAGGCTTTGCTTTATCTGTTCTCAAAAAAATGAATAAAAATTAAATGGATATGCGTATGCTGGTGGGAGAAGTCAACTAAATTGAAAATGCTATATTTCACATAAAATAAATTATTTTCTGTGCATGGATGGACCAACACATTGATCCAACCCTTTTACCATACGTATAAATAGGTTGAATCCATTTATGAATCTTTATAAAATGAGTCATAAACGGGTTGATTCATTTTTAATATGGTTATAAATTGGTAATCCATTTATTCGTTTATCAAAAGCTTAAAATTTGAAAATAAAATTTTTGAAAATTTGAAAATTTTACCTCAAATACTTCATCTTATGAGCGCACATTGTTGTGGTGACTAACAGTTGTACTTAGAAAATAGCATTTTACATCCCTATGTTTGAACTCCACCTAGGCAGAAGTCGCTATTTTTTGTTCGGACTGCAGTAACTTCTTCACTAACTCGGAATCATGCGAGACTTCGATCGATGAACTTCCACCTAAATTACGGACAACATGGAACATTCGGATACTTTATCTTGTAAACGCACGCTGTAGTTCTCCATAGTAACTAGCAATTGTACTAGAAAATAATAGGCTGCATCCCGTATTTAAACTCCGCTTAGGCAGAAGCCGCTATTTTTTATATTCAGGCTGCAATAACTTTTCATACTAACTCGGAATCAGCCGAGACTTCGCCCGATGAACTCCTACCTAAATTACAGACAATATGAAACGCTCAGATACTTCATCTTGTGAACGCATACTGTAGTTCTCCCTGGTGCTTGACGGTTGCACTTTGCAAAAAACAGACTACGTCCCTATATTTGAATTTTGACGAAAATTAGAATTAAAATTGTTGAATTTTAAAATTTGAAATTATGATTTTTATCGAAATTCAAAACGTAAAAATTAGAATTAAAATTATTTTATGTATGATTGTTTTTCATTAGTCAAATCAAATTTAAATTTTTAAATGGGTTAAACGAGTAACCTGCTTATTAAGTGAGTTGGGTAAAACTGACCATGTATTAAATGTGTCAAAAAGAATGGATCATAAATGAGTTGGATCAAAATTGACCTAATCCATTTTGATCTAACCCAATCCGTTTGACGGGTCTAGATGTGTGTTAATATAGCAGTATTATGATATACGAGTGTTACGACATGCGCTTCGTGCGTGTTTTTTTTTTTGCAAATTGTATATGTCTAACACGAAATCATTTTTGTTAGTTTAAATTTTATTTCTAAGCCGCAACATCAATTTTTTTTAAGTTTGAAATTTTGTTTATATTATTAATTAATAATTTATTTGTTAGATCATATTTGTATGTGATATTAAGAGTTTGATGGTACTTATTGATGGATGTTTTAAATTTGTAAAAGAATTTTATTTGTTAGATTATATTTTTTAGTGATATTAAGATTATATAATATGTGAAACTTTTGAAATTTGTAAAAGAAATTTAATTGTTAGGTCCTATTTTCAAGTGATATTAAGATTTGGTATTATGGACATTTTTGATAGTTCATGCTGACACCAAAAAAATGTAACACCGAAAGTATTACAACTGTTATTAAAGACGGACGTTTTGGCAAGCGCTTTGCGCTTGATCATGGCACGTGCTTCGTGCGTGAATTATTTTTCTACAAACTGTATATGTTTTAACACATTCAAAAGAAAATGATTTGTACGGACGTTTAGTTATAATTTTGCTTTGAAATCGTGTGTATGTAGTTTGAATTTTTATTTCTAAGTTGCAAAATCTATTTTTTTTAAAATTAGTTCTAATTTTTATTTGTAGTACTAGTTAATAAAAAACGATTTTGTAATGGAAGTGTATTTGTTAGATCATATTTTTAAGTGATACTAAAATTTGTTAATGCATTTGTAGAAAGGCGGTTTGAATTTGTAAAGAAAATTTAATTGTTAGATTCTATTTTTAACTGATATTAATGTTACATTTTTGGTAATTCACGCTGACATAAACAAAGTGACATAAAGGTATTACAACTATCATAAAAGATTTATTAGTTTTAATTTTTATTTGTATTATTGATTAATAAAGAACGATTTTGTAATGTAAGTTTATTTGTTAGATCATATTTTTTAATTGATACTAAGATTTGTTAATATGTTTGTAGAAAGATGGTTTGAATTTGTAAAGAAAATTTAATTGTTAAATACTATATTTAAGTGATATTATATGAACATTTTTGGTGGTTCACACTGACATCAAAAGAGTGTGACACTATAGGTATTACAAATACAACTATTAATAAAGAAGATATTATTAATTAATAATTTATTTGTTAGATCATATTTGTATGTGATATTAAGATTTGATGGTTTTTATTGATGGATGTTTTAAATTTGTAAAAGGATTTTATTTGTTAGATTCTATTTTTTAGTGATATTAAGATTTAGATAATATGTGTGGACGAACGTTTTGAATTTGTAAAAGAAATTTAATTTTAGATCCTATTCTTAAGTGATATTAAGATTTGGTATTGGAAGCATTTTTGGTAGTTCGACACAAAAAGCGTGACACTAAATGTATTATAACTATTATTAAAAGTAATATCAAATTATTTAAACAATGGTAGATTAAACGACTCTGACTTATGATTGCTGAATAAGTCAAATAGACGCAGTAGTCACCCATAATTTCTAACGAACCTATTTTACTACCTAGCCTGCTAAATTGTATTTCCATTTCTTCTATGAACTGCGGTAGAGAGCCCGACTTGCGTTTTGTCAAATTTCCTGACTGAAAACCCTGATCTTGTAGCTCTATTTCACTGATCTTATATATAATCTAAGCATGGTTCTATCTTATATGCCCAGGCTAAATTGTTGGTATGAATAACTCTTGATTAATATGAAATTATCGTTTGTAGACAACTTTCTTGGCTAAAATTTGTTTCAAAGTTCTGCGATCCTTTTTATTAGTCATGTAGAATTGCTCTTAGGTACGAACATTATATTAATATATATTTTTATTATGCTTTCTTTTCAGGCTGGATACGAAACCATAATGATGAACTCAAACCCAGAAACCGTATCCACAGACTACGACACAAGCGACCGTCTGTACTTCGAACCTCTAACAGTAGAAGACGTCCTAAACGTCATCGACCTAGAAAGACCCGATGGCATAATAGTACAATTTGGAGGTCAAACCCCTCTAAAGCTCGCCCTTCCCATCCAAAAATACCTCGAAGAAAACAAACCAATCTCTGCCAGTGGGGAAGGTCTGGTAAAAATCTGGGGCACATCCCCTGATTCCATAGATGCAGCCGAAGATAGAGAGCGCTTCAATGCAATCCTCAACGAACTTGGCATCGAACAACCCAAAGGCGGCATAGCAAGAAGCGAATCCCAAGCCAAAGACATCGCCTCCACCATAGGGTACCCTGTAGTAGTCCGTCCTTCCTATGTCCTAGGAGGTCGTGCTATGGAAGTAGTGTACACAGATGATAAGCTCATATCCTACTTAGAAAATGCAGTAAAAGTCGACCCAGACCAACCTGTACTTGTAGACAAATTTCTTATAGATGCGGTTGAAATCGATATTGATGCATTAGCAGACTCATATGGTAACGTGGTCATCGGTGGCATAATGGAGCATATCGAGCAGGCCGGAGTCCACTCTGGGGACTCAGCCTGCTCCCTTCCAACCAAAACTGTACCAGCACAAAGTTTGAACTTGATCCGGTCCTGGACCCTGAAGCTGGCCCGACGGTTGAATGTCTGCGGACTCATGAACTGCCAGTATGCCATCACGCCTTGCGGAGAAGTCTACCTTCTAGAAGCCAACCCCCGTGCTTCTAGAACTGTACCGTTTGTATCGAAGGCGATCAACAGACCTCTGGCCAAGTTCGCCTCTTTGGTCATGTCTGGAAGAAGCTTAACCGACCTTAACTTCACCTCCGAAGTCATTCCGAAGCACGTCTCTGTGAAGGAGGTGGTTCTCCCCTTTGAAAAATTTCAAGGATGCGATATTCTTTTGGGCCCGGAAATGAGGAGCACTGGAGAGGTCATGGGGATCGATTATGACTTCCCTGTCGCATTCGCCAAAGCGCAGATCGCGGCTGGGCAGAAGCTGCCCGTGCATGGTACGGTGTTTTTGAGTTTGAACGACTTGACGAAACGTCACCTTGCAGCGATTGCTAATGGGTTCAGGGAACTGGGCTTTAAGATAGTGGCGACTTCGGGCACAGCCCGGGTGCTTGAGCTGGAAGGGATCGAGGCCGAACGAGTTTTGAAGTTGCATGAGGGAAGGCCCGATGCTGGAGACATGGTGTCGAGCGGGATGATACAGTTGATGGTGATTACGAGTTCGGGAGATGAGTCGGATTCTAAAGATGGGAAGATACTGAGGAGGTTGGCGCTTGCTTATAAGATTCCGATTATTACTACTATTGCGGGGGCACTTGCTAGCGTTGAGGCCATGAAGAGTTTGAAGCACGGGCCAATGAAGATGCTTGCTTTGCAAGATTTCTTTAGAGGGGATGAAAAAGAGTTGGATTTGAAGAAGGCGGCTTCTGCTATAAGTTTATGAAGTATTATATACAGTGGACGAGTTTGTATACAACTCTGGTATGATTTATGTGTTGAACTTTGGCGAAGCAGATTGACTTGGTTACAAGTGTCTGTTCTGCTTTCTTGATGTTATGAATAATAAGCGCTGTATTGTTGGGAAATTTTGTATGATTTTTCCGGAGTAGGAACAGAAACTGGTTGAGCTGCATAGATATGCTTTTACCGAGATGTTGTTTTGTATGTAATGAATTTGTAATTTGCACAAACATATGAGATGCTATTTCCTGTATTTAGTTCGATACTGTAACGTATTGGATCTGTTTGTATTCTCTAGTATCATTAGTATTTGGTTCTGTGGACAAACAAAAACTAGGTTTATTACATACACGTATATCGATCATCAGTTGGTGTTTTGTATATGCTTTTGAAGCATAATTTTGTTATCTTCAGTAAAAAACTTGAAATGTGAGACTTTAATGCGGAGTATGTTTTTACATTTTTGTCTAAATGATTTGTATCAACTGATATAAATACGCACGGTTCGCAATTAATTGCGTATGCGTTCAGTGTGTTCCCGTTGACACTCAGTTTTTCTTTGCAAAATTTGTGTATTTTCTAACACCAAACATTTCACATGGAGTTGATTGCACGGCGAACAACCATCGACCAATATTACTTTTCACAACCATATTACCATTATTCGTTGGTTGATTGTCGTAAAAAGGGATGTTGGTTGACGGTTGTTTGTCATGCAAAGCGAACTAAAAATTAATGTGTTTGTGGCGCCTAAAAAGTTTTATGAAGAAATATATATTGTAAAATGTGGAAAATAGGCATAAGCACAAACTTTAGAAAAAATTTAAGCTGTAGGACAACAAGTTTCATTTTTAGGGTTGAAGGACAAACTTTGAAAATAATTAGTCTGAAGGACGATGCTAGTTAAAACTAGCATTTTGTATAGTGTGAAAACTGAATTAAATGCTAGTTAGAACTAGCATTTTGTATAGTGTAAAAATTGAATATAATGCTGGTTAGAACAAGCATTGTCCTTCAGCCTAATTTTTCTCATAGATCCTAGTGTTTCTGAGACAATTTTTTAATCAAAGTTTGTCATTTTCCCTAGTTATTTTATGTTATATTTTAGTAATGGTACTGGAAATAGAAAAAATGACGTGCTATTAGCAATACAAAGCATACTTGCATGTACATGAACAGTAATGGCAGGTTTAATTTGCCTTGTAAGAATTTGAATTAAACAATGTTTTACATACAGAAACACGCACTAGCAAACTCCTTTGCTTAGACAAATTATTAAGTGTACTAAGATTGATTTATTACTAGGGTTTGCACCAAAGGTCCCTATTTTCGATGTTGTTGTAAGAAAAGTCCCTATGGTAATAAGTATGTAAATTAACTCCCTGTTTTTTGTAAGTCAGAAAGCGTAAACTATCTTGCGCTTTTCTTATAAAAGTGCAAGTTAACTTGCGCTTTTTAAAAATTTAATTTTTTTTTGAAAATTTTAAAATTTAAAAACAAAAATAAAATAAAAAAGCGCAAACTAGTTTGCGTTTTTCTGATAAAAGTTGCAATTTAGCTCGCATTTTCTGTCAGAAAAGTGCAAAGCACCTTGCATTTTCTAATTTTTAAAAAATAGGGACTAAATTTACATACTTATATATACAAGAACTTTTCTTATAACAGCATCAAAAATAGAGAACTGTAACTCGTTTCTTGATTATTATTCCTAATATCATTTAAATTTAACCAAAATTTGAAGTAATTGTAATCATTGTAATACATTACTTTATCTACTAAACAAGGTAAACATCAAACAACAGAACATAATCTTGCAAAATAATATTAATAGGCTATCTCCATCAGAGTAGAAAGGCGTTAGCGATGAGTAACACCATTTGGTATAAAATAGTCCACGCTCAATTTCTACCTATTTATCCAAAAAAATATAAGAATTAAAAAAATTAATCCCAATGTAAATCGCATTATTTTTCGAAACTACTTTTCTGAAATAGTCATGCATTTTCGAAAATGGAAGGGAGTTTTCCCGTTCACAAAAATACATACATTGATTCAAAAAGGTTGTTTAGAGCTCAATCTTCACGGTATTAACACCTTTGGTTTAATTCAATGAATAGCGACTGCGCGGACTAATATAATTTATGACAAATCTTGTATATTTCTTGTGAATATTACATTTTTGATAAATTTTGATAAGTTTTGGTTGCCTCTGAATTATTGATGGTATTACCTGGCACAATAATTAAATTTTGTGGTATTTTTTAAAATGGAAGGTGCTGTAAAGCCTGAAAATAGAAAGTGCGGAAAGTACGGGACGGTGGATATCAGGGACGATCTTATCCTTCCATGGCCAGGATCATTCCCGCTCTTATTTCTGGTTTGATACTCGGGAGTTCAATAATTATGGCTTGTAATATGGTATTTATAAGGACAAATCAACTTGCCTTGGTCGCTTCAGAATATTATCAAATATTTTAAAGGATTCAATATCTGCCGTGTGTGACTACCAACACAGACAGTGTTCTTTGTTTGAATGTAAAAAAGAACGAAGAAGGTGAGAAGTAGCAAAAACATTTAACTCCCTTTACAAGTCACATCTCATGTTTAAAAATAGCTAGCGATCAAAATGTCCCCTTCAATTCATATCATTTTTTTACCTTCAAGCGAAGGATAATCACATTTTATTAGACGTACACAAATTGAAACTTCTCAGTTGCACTGTACCTTCGTTACATAAGGGTCGACAAGTAAGGAGGAACACGAAATGGAAACGGTCCGTGAAAGAGAAATGCATTCTTGGTACGAAATGAATATTCTAAGGGGACATTTTCTGTTAAATAATATATATAAATAAAACTAAAAATACAACAAAATACAACTAGAACTTGGGAGGTAGATAAGGTGGTGTGCAGGCAAATGAGAAGGCAGGTGGATGTCCCATCAGAAACTGCTGTTATTTGATTGTGTGCTATGAAAGTTCTATCTTTAAACGAAGTCAATTACAGACTTCGTCATCTTTCAAATTAGAAAAGGCTTCTCTGTTCTCCTAAATTTTGAGTAATGATAGATGAATTTCTTCAAATTTAGTCACACGATCAATGATATCATTAAAGGCCGTAGACGGATAAATAGATGATACACTTGGACAAAGATTAGAGAAGAGAGTACTATATGGGAAGAGACTTGGATTTATAGGAGAGGAACTAAGATTAGGAGAGGGGGTAGTATATGGGAAGAGACTATCTATTTTAAAATGAAATATCTTCAGATTTCTTTAATACATCATATCAATAATATCGTTTATCTTCTTATCATTCTTCGTTCGCGTTCTCCTACCACGACCTTTGGAATATGAATCTCTCGGACGCCCCACCGCAGGCTGTTGTGAAAGTTGCGTGTCGATATCTTCAAGTGCAGTATAAAATCCTTCAGGTTCCCATGTTGCATCGAACTGTGTGTTGGTCATTTGTTATGGAGGAGGAGAATGCACTTGATTTTTTGCGGCACCTGGTGTGAATGCACTTGCTCATGTTGTAAAAGTACCTTGAAAAATCTGTTGCACTTACTCCATATGGACTATTGGATGTTTTCTATACTGCAAAACTGTGGATCTGAACTCCGGAAAGACAAAAGAAAGAGGAACAAAATTTAACACTAACTTGTAGATAAAAAGAAAAGAGGTAAAATTTACCTTCATACAATCGGTCCACCATTGCTCGCTTCTGCTAACCGTTCCCCTTGTTGAATCACATCTTACGTCTGTTGTGTTAGACAAACTCTCTTTAGTCCGTTGTATTTATAGCGAATTTGATTGTCCATTACCGTATTTCGTTTAGAATAGTAGCCAAAATCTCACTAGATGCAAATCCAATTTTCTGATGGTTGACTTTTTTGTTTGTTCCCGTAGCTCCATAAGTTTAGATGACGCAACCCATTAGGTTGTTTGTTCGGACCAATTCTTCGAGCTTTGGTGTGAGTTTTTCTAGACAGTTTTAAGTCACTATCCAAGTCAAAAATAATGAGCAAAAGTTTAAAAAAAACATAAAATACAGGAAAATGAGATTGAGATTGGTATATCAAAAACCACCTCAATATGCGATTGTCTTTTGCGGACATTTTGGGTTAGTTTTGATGAATTGGTGGAAGTTAGAAGAGTGGTAAGCTACAAGGGTAAAAATATGAACGTTGAGATCCATCAGTAAATTTGACTGTTGAGGCAAACTGTTTAAACGGTGCAAAGTGATTGCAAACGTTAACTGGACAAAATATTATTATTTTTTATTTATATTTTTACGGATTCATGAACGGTGAGAGCATTAATGAGAGACAGAGGTTCTGCTTCATACCAAGTTCAATTTACATTGTATTAACAGCGACGCGGCCTAACATTAACGTCTCTCTAATTAATTACCAGCATTAAATTCACACACGTCTCCTTTAATCAATTGCCCATTCCGACAAGAAAACATCACAGAAAATCAGATGTCTATATATAAAGCCTCGTATACCCAAGTCCATATTAAAGCTGATTAGTTCATAAAGATGGGCAACGACAAACGTACTACTCATGTCAAAGCAACATCTAACGCAAGAGAAAGTAACATGAAACTCAGTCTCCATCGACTGCCACCTCCGCCTTGTATGGCGAATTTGCCAAATAGCCCTTCCAAATCGGCTGCAAAAAGCAAATGTTATGGAAGAAGAAAAGGACAGAGTAACAACAGAGTAGCGGACGATCCATTTTTCATAGCGTATTTGGAATGTACAAAGAGTGTAAGGGAAGAAAATAGGAAGGAGGAGAAGAGGAGAAGTAGAGGCATTAAAGCAATGTCTTGTAAACAAATTCGATGCGTTAGAGACGACGCTATTGTAAAACTTTCGAATCAAGCTTAGTTTCATTTTCATTCCTATACTTTTTGTTCTACGCGAATGCTTAATTATGAATCAACAAATATAATGTTTACTAAATGGGCAGTACTATAGTAATTATGCTGCAGTGTGCTTACATAATTATGAGAAATATCGATTGAATGTTTGTTTAAATGTCCACAAAAAGTTTAGTCCAAACTTAAACAAATCTAAATACAAATAAAAAGGCATGTGTTAAATTAATCTATCTTTTGTTTCTTTTGTAACACTACTTTGAAATCAATGGAAGTATAACCTTTATTTATTTCTCTGAATATAGAATTTTCGATCACCTACTCCTTCACATTTGCCTGTCTGAATCCTTTTTATATAGCAGAAACAATGTCATATCCTTTCATATTATTTGTGCTCTATGTGTAAAACTAGTACATTGGAGATAATACACATACTTCTTTCATTCGTTCTCTTGATATCAGTACCCTTAACCAGATGCAAAAACAAGTTGATTTGGTATGGTGTTGGTAGCTGTTTATGTCGTTATAGGAAAAATCTCAAAGATCGGATTTAGAAAGACTTAACTTTTAAATTGAAGTTAAAACCAGCTTTTAACAAAAAATTGGATCTGATCTAAATCACAATGAGCAAACCAACTACTCCCACCACTCGGTAATGTGCTTCGTCATTTTGTTTTTGGTTATGATTTAGATCAACAACGTTATGACTTAGATATAATGAGTAATGCTAATGAATTTTCCCATTAACCCAAAAAAATGTACCGAAGGGAACTTTGGCAAATGGAGGAATTTGGAAAGCCTAGATTTAACCCCACCGAGTATTTGTAAAAAGGGACGCTTAGTTGAATTAAGGCTTAAGAGTAGTGAATAAGCAGGCTTAGGTCCATATAGAAGTCATATGCATAGGCATTCACAGTTATATATAGTTGATGAATGTAGACAAAAGATGCAAAAATAGAAATAAAAAATACGAGTACTTTTGGAATTTGAAGTAAACTATGATTAAAAAACCACAAATGCTTTGAAATTCGAAAGTAAGTCATAATTCAAGAAATCTTATTCTTATTCCATATAACGTTGTACGTACAAAGTTCTATCCGTAATAGCCATCTTGGCACTAAAATCTTCAAAATAATTTATGGTTACAAATTTTAAAATGTAAAGAGTGAGAAAAGAATTATTCGCATCTTACTCCATCCCAAGCCCGCATTTATAGGGCTATGGGGTTCAACACACAGCTCAGCGCCACATTCAGCATGCTCCATCTTTGACATGCATAACCCTCGCCAACCTCAATGGCGCCAGGTTCTATTCCTCGCTTTAGATAACCTTTGATACTCTTCATTGGTAATAGGCGGCCTCAACATGCAGCGACATCGATATGATGAAGTATTGGTAAATGGCGACATTGAGATGGAGCAAGATCAAGAAGGAGTGGTATGGTAATTCACATTGATATTCATGGCTTCCAGCATCAATCCCACATTCATAAATGTGCAGTGTCCTCTGAAGATTAATGAAATGCGTCATCAATAAAATGTGGCATTGATCATTGGCGGTTTCAATAATAGGCGTCATTGATTCAGTATCGGTGGAGTAACATCGGCAGTAAGACGGTTTCGATAGCAATGGTATACGACATCAGTGCATAACGACATTGATAATAGATGTCATCAATGATAAGCGACATTGGTAAAGTGCGGTAATGTGAGTTATGTCTTCCATCTTATCTCCATAGGTGAATGGCAGCGTCAATAGGATACGACATCAATGGGAGGCGACATTGATGGCTTACGATATCGATCACGTTAGACATCGCTGCTTCCTTGATGAATTTCGCTATTGATTCCATTCAGCATTGCTCAGCGACATAAAGATTTGGTATTAACCATCTCACCTTATAGATGATATACAGTCTCCTTGGCATCCAATATCCTAGCTTTACTAATGACATGTGACATTGCATATGACATTTCATTGATGAGATGTGGCATTGCAGTCTTTCATACTATCGGCGTTGGTTCACTTCCATTCCTTCGGCATTGGTTATTGGTGTGCCGTCACAGTTATATTGCACGCCACATATCTTCGAGAATAATAGTAGTAACATTTGCCCTCCTCTTGTATAGAGGAAGCATTGACTTTTCAAGTCAATAATCTCGACAATAAGCTTTGTCGCCTATTGGTATTCTATGTAAATCCAACTTCTATTCAAAATCATGGTGCTTGTTCATCCTCTTTCTCTTCTATAAATAGTCGAATTTCTCTTTCATTTTTCTGATTAAGAGCTCAAGCGAGAAATCAAAATTCCTAAAGAAATTCAAAACTTTTAACTTTCAAGTGTTGAATCAATAATCAAATACGATTTTTGCTTTATGTCAATTAAATTAGTGAATCAAACTAGGTGATTTGGTGTAGAAATCGCTGCTAGGGTTTGGTTTGGGTTCTCCAATTACAGAATGATATGTGGGCTCGATCATGGAGTCTTGATGCTTATATCATTAATTAGGTTGGTAATCGATTATGATTTTAGATTGTATCAGTGTCAAATTTCTATGTCGTACGGAAGAATTCTTAGTTTAATTGACATTGATGAAAACCTGTGTGTTCTTAGTTTAACGATGAAGAAGTTGACTACTTAGAACGATGCACTACTGCCACCATATATCTAATATGGAATCGCAGAGCTAGTGGCAAGCAGCCCTAGTCTCTCCGGATCAACAATACCCGTCTTCAAAAATCATCATCATCAACAGATCTGCACCTTTGAACGCATATGTAGGTTCGAAGTGGTTTTCAAAAATTCTGATCCCAGTCTCTCCAGATCAACAATCGATAAGAGGCCCTCAACCTCATATGAAAATCAAGTCTCGTAGACTTATCACATTTCCAACTCACAACTTGCTATCCTTTGGCTATCCTTCGACCAAGAAGGAAGCTCGGTAGATTCGAGTACCATAGTCACTCCGTCCTACTCGATTCATCATTCTTAACAAAAAATGATAATCAAGCCTACTCAGTTGGCCTCGTACTAACTACATGACTAATCAGTTCCCACATCAAGTCAAGGAACAAAAAAAAGCCAAAAATACAATCTAGCACACAAGCAGACACTAGGCCTGTTTAATTAGCTATTTATTAATTAGATCACTTTCCAAATATTTATATCAAAACATTAAAAGATATATTCTCAAAACCATTTTAATCTTTCGATATTTGGAAAACATTTCCATATACTTCTCTCAACGGTATAAGTATATTCACAAACCATTTCATTTTCAACGCTTAGAAAATATCTCTGTATACTTAAATCCGTAATAAGTATACTTACAAATCTTTTGAGTAAAGCTTCATATTTTCCAATACACGCTTTATTGGGTTAAAACAACTGTTGCGTAAAACATCGTTATGACAACCCAAAACAATAATATAGGGATACGACTAATTATATTTATGTAAATCATGAATGCTATATAAAACACTTCCTTTCGTAAATCACTTACTATAACAACATTGTGATAGTCTATGCCTTCCTCACTTCCTCGAAAACATCTATCACAAAATGTTGAAATCTATGTCTCCATTACTCAGTACATTTTAAATCACTTTTTCAAACCATTTAACTCCATCGGAAAATATCACTTTCAAAACATTCTTTTATAAGATTATTTTAACTTTAAAAACGTGAATGTATTTCCTTTATAAAAATCCATATTCAAATCTCAACATAAATCATTAATTTCAATATTTATAAAACTAGGTTTACTAAATGTATTTCCTCTGTAAAAAATCCATATTCAAATCTCAATATAAATTATTTCCATATTTATAAAATTATGTTATAAATCTCCTTTCTATTTATAAAACTTCCATTTATAAAATCTCTTTATTTATAAATTCTATTTATAAATTCATTCCTTTATACATCTCATTTATTTATAAAATCCTACATATGAATCTATTTACCAAATATATATTACAAATTTATTTTTAGTATTTATAAAACTTTTTTATAAATCTATTACTTTTATAAATCACGCATCTATTTATAAAATCTCTTTTATAAATCTTTTATTTAGTATACTCATTTTGCATAAAATATCTTATAAATATTAATTTCAAAATCTTTCTATTTTATTTAAATACAACTATCTCTTTAAATCTCTAAAATAAATACAAACTTCACTTTATAACATTTCATAAAATTATTAGTTCAAAATTCCAAAAATCACACCTTTATTTAATTTAAGATAAATCTCCTCTTTTAATATACCTAAATGATCACTAAAACATACATAATTTCTGAATCGCTTTGAAATCCTTTTTAGGCCAAGATCATAATTTTATAGTATTCAAAATACTAAAAATAAGGTCTGGTGCTACTATAGCACTAAATAGGCAAAATCATGTTCATGTCATCAAATATAGCATCCAACAAACCATATATCACAATATATATGAAAAGTAAAATCTACAGTGGTGACTAATCATGTTGGATCCCTCCAACCTGCCTCCTGCATCATATATAGTATATAATCATATAATAACGTTCATCTGCAACTAGGCGGGTACATGTAAAAAGGTCATACACTCCAATGGCAGGAATAAATCCAAACCAACTGATAAAACAGTAGATCGTCCAAACAATCAACAACAAGCATAAATAAAAATATCCGCACTTATATAAAATATAGGCAGGCCAGAGAGGTGAGTTTAACTCATCAAAATTTCATTTGTTTCCAAAGCGTTCTGGTTTTGAATAAAATAGAGCAACATTTGATTTGAACGTGAAATTTTACAGGCTTCGAATTTGACGAATCCAACTTGACGACGTAGATAATCTCGATACGAACCTAATGATGAAAACGACTCATCGGTCGGACCTCATTTGAACATTAGAGATTAATTAATTTCTAATTAAATTAATTAAAAACGTAATTAAAGAAATTACCCCTCTATCCCTCGTTTAACAAACTCAGGCCATTCACTTCACGGTTCCTCGCCGCCACCACGCCTCACCAGACCCCGCCGCACCGATAGCTCTCATGTAAAGACCCGCCTTTTTGGATAATTTAAACCGACGATCAAATACACATGCCGATTCCAAACCATTCAAAGGGAAGATGGTTATTGGGGTAAAAAAGAAAAGAAAAGAAAGAGAAATAAAGGAAAAGAAACAACACAGAATCTCGCAGCGGAACGATAAAATATAATAATCAAATAAACAGTTCATGAAGTTGTTTACTATACTTTGATCATTATTTATACAACATTTATCGGAGTTATACATATCCAACAGAACAAATAAAATAATGCAGCAGACAGCATGATGCAAGGATAATAATAGTAATAGTATACCAAATCTTCGTCTTCATCCTCAAGAATAGATCTTCAAAAATCTGAAAACTCAGGACTGACCCGAGCGTAATGAAAAGACAAAACACTCGAGTCAGGACTAAAATATCCTTATGAAAGTTAAATTAGTCGTAAATAAATATGAGTGTAACGGCGTCAGAGATGTTTACGGGGTTTGACATCTCATATCCAGTGTCAACGTGCGTGCAATAACTCAAGAGATGTTACGGGATTTTCCATCTCTTAAGGATCCGTTAAACTATCTACTATGTAGTAATATACGCTAAGTAGATAATGTCTATCAGTAATATAAAGTATCAAAATAGCGTTAAGGCGTTACCATAATCCCCCTTAACACATTTTATAATGCCATAGTCTATACAGCACCGTAAGCCCCACCGTAAAATGGTGGTTATCAGAGGGTACCCCATAGGTATAACACAAAACATAACGTAGTTGTCGCGAATAGGATAATCAGTATGACAAGGTACATGAGGCAATACCAACTAGGATACTAGTAGTTGCGTGATCCGGACTGATGTTGAGCATAGCCAGCAGCTACCCCAACACCGCGAAACAACACTCCCAAATCAAGGGGTGCACCCAAATCGCATCACAAATGTAATAGATATGGTATCCAAGAAGTGTGTCCGCTAGAGGTGGCGAACCTCAATGGCCTGGCGCGGCTCCTGTTTTAGTCATGTCAGGGGTCATCCAATAATCGTTCTCTTTCTTTAGTCAACGCGTTCACCAAACCATCCACTTCATTCTGGATCAACACTCCGCGTATAATAGTTTTTAAAGTGGTTTTCGGTATTGACAGAGTGTATGTCCATATCCGATCACGGTCTCTTTAATAACTACGTATTATTACACCGTTGGCTCTTTTACATTTCAAATCGATTCATAATTGATATCAAAATATCATATTCGCTTCAAAAATCAAATCCATTTCAAATATCATCGTATCTATTCAAATGTAAGATTTCGTTTCAAAAATCATTTTTCGCATCAATATCTCATTTCGATTTCAAAATCATTTCGAATTTCAATTTAGGTTGCAACTTCATTTAACCCAATTCGTATTTAAATTCAAGATTTAAATATAAAAATTTCACCTTATTTACCAGCTTAGAATTTTAGAAAAATAGTTTTAAGTAGTTTAAAAGTAGTTTTAAATAATTAAAATAGTTAAAATACTTAAAATCTTAAAATGGATTTGAAATAGATAAATTAGTTTAAAATAATTTAAATTGGGTTAAGTAGATTTAAAATAGATTAAAATAGTTTAAGTATTCAAAAATGGTTTATATAGCAGAGTAATTTGGAAACAAAATAAAACAGCTTCAAAACCAATCCATTTCAATTTATAACTTCCCAATTCAAATCAATTTCAATTTCCATTCTACCGATTCAATTTCGATTTCAATTCAAATCAATGTCAACTTTGACTTCAAATTTATTCAATATTCACTTTCAATTAATTCAATTTCAATTTATATCGATTTAGAGCTTGGTTTTTCAAAATATCCATTTATAACACTTAACAAATTATCCATCAATTTTCGAGTTTAAATCCAAATTTCAAATATGATTCAATTCCAAGCTCGACTTCAAAATATCATTTTTATATCACTTTTACTCGGTAATATTCAAAGTTCGAGTTAAGGTTAAATCTTTAAACAAATCAATTTTCGAAATTCATTCGAATCCCAATTTTTAAATTTCAAAGTCTCGACTTATATTATTTAACAATTTCTTTTAACCAAAATTTGTTTCAACATTCCAAACTCAATTTTTCGATAAATTCGATTTCTATAAATTTATTTCTATTTATAACTTTTAAATCCAAACATTTAAATAAATTTCAAATTGACGATTTTAAAAATTATTAATTTAGCCAATTCGGTGTCCGTATATAATTTTCTATCCTATGGCCAAGTAATTATTTATTTCAATTAAATGTCAGGGATGAATATATATCACTTAAATCAAATCACAGTTTCATATGTATGCATAACAGGATATATATAAGCAAATAAACATCCAAACATTTCAATATCAACCAATAGCATCCATCGAAATACATCATCCAATAGACAATACAATTCATAGCAATTTCATAATTATCAATGTCAGCTAATTTAATCGCAATTCAATTTCAATTTCAATTTAACTATCAATTTAATTTTCAACGGTTAATTCAAATGACAATCTATATGACAATTAAATTATCTCAAACAACGACTAATAAAATTCATATCACTTCATAATATCAAATTTAACTAGCATATAGATATTTAGTACGTTGTGAGCGTTATAAAACACTCACCTTGATTTCAATGTAGTTCCAGCGTTTTATTTCGAATAAAATTAAACGAGCGTTTAATTTTAGCCGAAATTTTCACTAGCTCCAAACGACTCCATTCCAGCTCCATAGCGTAGTATTCGGCAATACGAACGCAACACAACTTGTTTCGCGCGTTTTCGACCTCGTATGGAAAAGTTACAGTATTTTAAACATTAATGAATTTATATATATAAATTTACAACATAATTTTTTTTAAACCTAAATCATCATGGCCGTTGGATTTGGTCTCCCCCCCAACAGGCCGCACGCGCAACACACCCCATCTTCCTTCTTCACGCGAAACACCCAGGTCGCGTACAAGAACCCACTGCCGTCTATTTCAAGAAATTTCGCCACCCACAACATCCACTTCTGCATCGATCAAGCACCCCCATGCGAAGCGCCACGGTGAACTCCACCTCCACCAGCCGATCGCACGTGCACGGCCTCCCCTATGCCTCGAAAACGCGAAAAAACTGCCGGCCCTTCAACATTGATTTGCCGTCAATCGGCTTCGAAAAAATTGATCTCCACCGTTGAAGTTGTCGAGCTCGTGAAGCTCTCCAACTTTCGTGTAGAAGCCGGAGCGAGAAAATGAAGGGATTGAGAGGAATCGAGGGGAGATGAGCATGAATTTATGGCCGTTGAATATGATAATGGCGGCTGCGTTTTTAAACCCTAGGGCATATTAATTTTGCAAGAAATGAATTTAAAGGGGCATTTATAGAAATTATAAAGAACACTATTCATCCCGAAATTTCGAACTCCGATTTACGCGCGGTGACCGGCGTTTCTAGGGTTTACCCCGCGTTCCGGACATAATGAAACATGTTATGGAAGCTAATTCGATCATCTGTATGAGTTACGGTAATAAATGATCAAATTTAAATTAAACCGATTAAACTAATTTCTGTGCGTTTTTGCTTACCCCGGACAAACGGTAAATCCAATTGACACGAAATTTGAAATCTTGCAATAATATCAAATTATGGATCCGATGAAACTAGTTTCGTCGAAATCCGAGACAGTTTGAAAAATGGCTATTTTAACTCGTCAAATTAATATTAAAACAATTTCGACGCGTTTCGAGCTGCCACGGTCAAACGAAAATTCCGATTGCTACGAAAATTGAAATCTGACAATAACAAACTATTACGGATCCAATGGAAGTAGTTTCGTCCAATTCTGAGACTATTCGAAAATTGGCTATTTTTCAGTCGATAATTAAATATTAAAATATTCAATTTTCACAAATTTACTTTTAATTCAATTTTAAAAGTTCTACAACATCATTCTTACTTTAATATGATAAAATAAAATTTTACAAATCATTTTTAATCATATTAAACCCGTTATTCAATTATCCAATAATTTCCAATTTTAAAATCTTATTAACTCTATTATAATCCCAACATAACTTATATTCACTTTGGAAACCAATCTGAATTCATATTAAATCAAATTTCAATTATCCACTCTATTTTCATATATTAAATTTCAATATCAAATTGATCATATCAAATTCGGAATTTAATTATTCAAACATCTGTAATATTAAATTTAAACAATTTGATTATTCTTAAATCACTATCTTTTGAGATATTCAAAACGAAATTAAAAATTTAACTTTTAAAACGAATTAAAATTATAGAAAAACTATTTCCATTATACGGTTATTCAATTCCCTTTATTAAATTATTCAATAATTTCCAAGTATTTAATTTAAACCATTTCGATTATCCAATAATTCATTATCTTTTGAAATATTGAAATTGAACTTATAAGAATCAACTTTTAGACCAATTCACAATTTAGAACACTATTTTTATTTTACAGTTATTCAATTATTCAATAATTTTTAAATATTTAATTTAAGCAATTTACCTGTTCAATATTCAATATTTGATTTTAAATAGATTTTACTTATCAATCAATTACTCTATTATACCCAATAAATTTCAACATTTATTATCCTATTAAACTATTGATTTCAAAGGCATTCACTAAGTAGCATTCATTTTTCATTACTTGGATAATTATTGTTGCAATTCATTCCATTTATTATTATTCCAAACGAATTACAAAAAATTTTCTAACATTAAATCACGAAATCTTTTAAATTCGCTATTTTAATTATCGAAATTTACGGGTCGTTACACTCTACCCCACTCAAAACTTTTCGTCCCCGAAAAGGAAAAAGAAGGGAAAAGGAATAAGTATAGAATTCAACATTAGATATATTTTATTCAAAGTTACCAACTTATAAACAATGAAATTCCATTTATAAAGTCATTACTACACTTTCACCAAGTTATTCCAAACGACTTTCTAACTTTAAAAGTTAGTTATCAAAACAAGTTATATAAAAAAAAAATTAAAAACTTGAAAAATTTTCTAACACCCGGATTTACGGAAAATTTCGACAGAGTCTCCTTTACGCGGCTCGATCGGGAAAAAATGACAGTATATATATCACAAATATACATCTCATCAAGTGATGAGGCATCCCGTAGGGAAAAAGTGTAAAAGTACGGTATGTAATCCGAGATATGTACCTTATATATTGTTAGCGAGCATATACGGCTAACATAGCACGAAAGCGAGCTCCAAATGCGAAGCAAGCGCAATCCACACCTACTAAACACTCAACAAACCATGAGAAACATGCATATATGAAAATAATATCAATATACATCATATAGAAACATAACAACTACATGTGCCAACATAGCAAATGCAACAAACAACAAATGCATCCAACAAATTAATTATCATCCAACTATCATCCAACAAATCCATAATCAATTAATATAAATTTACTTCTCATTATTTATTCACTTGGTTTTAAATTTTAATCACAGTTGATTCATTAACGTTGGATTTTACCAACATTCATTCTCAATTCAATTAGTTAACATTTACTAATTTATATTTACATTAGTTCACTTTCAATTTGAATCAAATTAAATTCTATTTAAATTCATTTAACTTCCAATTTGATTTCAGTGACTTATAGCTTTCAATTTACACTTAATGAATTATATACAATCAACTAACAATCATATAACAACCAAATCATACCCAACATAACCAAATTATAAATTTTACATTCAATTTGGTTTATCTCTTTAATATATATGTCCTGTTATATAATTTTAAAAGAATCATTTTATATTTGGCATCTTAAATTTCCAATATTAACTTTAATTAAGTCCTTAAGCCGTACATATATCATCCGTGAGCAATATCAATCTAATCGCTTATTCGATCACATAATTTCACTTCCAAACCAGTATCGTTCACACGACTCTGTAGTGCGGACTCAGATTTGGTTCCTTGATTGGAAACCGTTACTCTCCTTGCATAGCCATATACTATGATAGAGAATTTTAGAATCAAACCAAAAATCCGCATCCAGGGTTCGCCGTCGAAAATCGACTGAAAAATCCTAACTTGGATCGATATAAATCATCTCGAAATTTTGTGCTCGAATTTGGATCAAATCGTTATGCGAATAAAATAATATACGTACAATCTCACGTATTACCTTCCAATGGATTTCTATCCAATTTATCTATACTAAATTATTTTATTGGCTTTAATTTTATTTTACAATTAATTATTCACAATCCATTATTCAGTTAGTATATTCATTTCTTTACATATCATCTTCTTTAACATTTATCTTTTCTTAAACATCATATCATAGAATTTGCTTACTCAAGTTCATTTTAAACATTCTATATAATTTAATTAAATCCAATTTCATTTTCCAATTGATTCTTAGCTATAAGAAATTCCTTTGTTTACATTTACTTCAACTTCATAATTTTAGTCAATAACGAATTCATTTGTGAAACATTTTATTAACCGGCACTTTAGTTTATTAATCATCCTATAAAAGTCTAACCTCTCCTAAATGACTTTTCTTAGTTTACAGTTATCTTAAAGGTTACAAATTCAAAAAAAAAAAAAAAATTCTATGCAATTTATATTTATTTTCTATAACCAATTTACAAAAGATATTATACAATTTATTTGTCTTCTTTCTTAAGTTCACTTACTTGTTCCATTAATCCATTCATCATTTCATGCTATATTTAAGTTTATAACATTTTTTATCACAACCAAATTTTCATTTATATATTCTAATTCCTTTGAGCTTTCCTTACTTGTATACTTCAACTATTTTCAGGTTCTGTTTATTTGTACAACATCTCATTACATATCCAAAACATCATTTTAACTTCTTAAAATTTGGTAAGTCATATTACATGTTATTAGAATGCAAATTCGGTATTATACAAATTTATAGAATTTCATTTTTCTTGATTAGAATGTACACAAAATTTGATTTATTTAAATCCTCTTTACCTTTCAACTTTAAAGTTTTTCCAAACAATAAGCTTAGATATCTTAATCCTCTTATTTTATAAATTCTGGTTATTCACATTTCATTCAAATAATTTGAAAATTATTAATTAACAGAACTTAGAAATTTAAATGCTCAGTTCTTTTCAAATCGTTTGAAATAAGTATATACACTTATATTTTTTTTTTTAATATATCAAATCATACCTTTGGAGTTTAAACCAAAACCCATTTATCCAAATAATTTCGAAGAAAAACAAAGCTTCTTAGAAGCCTCCCCTCTTTAAGACTCGAATACGAACGTCGATGATGCTGTGCAGTCATCACCGAAATTATTTTCCAGCGACATAAGAGAGGAATACTGAATTCATTCTTTCCTTTAAAATCCTTTCAAAATATTTCCATAAACAATTTCCAACTAATATTGCTATATATTTCTTCAAAACCTTGAAAACCATTTTCAAGATCTCTGGGTCTTAAATTCAATATTTTCCAATTTGAATCTATTTTAATTCATATGTCACCTTTATAAACTATTCTTATAGGATTTTACTTTCTTGAAATATTCCACAAGTTGTTTTAACATTGTTTATTTTGTAATAAACCTTATTTATTAAAACACAATATCCAATTAATGATAACAATCAATATTATCGTTTCCAACAACCAAATAAGCTAGATAGATCGTAATAAATTTTGAAATAAATTCTTTATATACAAAATATAATTAGGGCAAAATTATTTCATTTACCCAATTTCAAAACAATGCTATGTCGAATTGTTCTGTTTAAGTGTTTAGAGATCCCTATCAATGACATTAATTACTTGTATTGACCAGAATCCATAAGCCACTCAACATATCAACCGACACAATATAAAACATTTTATATCACTAACAAATACGCTCTCTCATATATATAAACTCAACGACTCATCATGGGGTATTACTACCCTATTTATAAAGAGTCAGACCCCACAAAGCTAAGGTTATCGCTAAACCAAAGCTCTGATTCCAACTGTAACGACCCGCCTTTTTGGACAGTTTAAACCGACGATCAAATACACATGCCGATTCCAAACCATTCAAAAGGGCAGATGGTTATTAGGGTAAATAAGAAAAGAAAAGAAAGAGAAATAAAGGAAAAGAAACAACACAGAATCTCGTAGCGGAACGATAAAATATAGTAATCAAATAAACAGTTCATGAAGTTGTTTACTATACTTTGATCATTATTTATACAACATTTATCAGAGTTATACATATTCAACAGAACAAATAAAATAATGCAGCAGACAGCATGATGCAAGGATAATAATAGTATACCAAATCATCGTCTTCATCCTCCAGAATAGATCTTCAAAAATCTGAAAACTCAAGACTAACCCGAGCGTAGTGAAAAGACAAAACACTCGAGTCAGGACTAAAATATCCTTATGAAAGTTAAATCAATCGTAAATAAATATGAGTGTAACGGCGTCAGAGATGTTTACGGGGTTTGACATCTCATATCCAGTGTCAACGTGCGTGCAATAACTCAAGAGATGTTACGTGATTTTCCATCTTTTAAGGATCCGTTAAACTATCTACTATGTAGTAATATACGCTAAGTAGATAATGCCTATCAGTAATATAAAGTATCAAAATAGCGTTAAGGCATTACCATAATCCCCCTTAACACATTTTATAATGCCATAGTCTATACAGCACCGTAAGCCCCACCGTAAACTGGTGGTTATCAGAGGGTACCCCATAGGTATAACACAAAACATAACGTAGTTGTCGCGAATAGGATAATCAGTATGACAAGGTACATGAGGCGATACCAACTAGGATACTAGTAGTTGCGTGATCCGGACTGATGTTGAGCATAGCCAGCAGCTACCCCAACACCGCGAAACAACACTCCCAAATCAAGGGGTGCATCCAAATCGCATCATAAATGTAATAGATATGGTATCGAAGAAGTGTGTCCACTAGAGGTGGCGAACCTCAATGGCCCGGCGCGGCTCCTGTTTTAGTCATGTCAGGGGTCATCCAATAATCGTTCTCTTTCTTCAGTCAACGTATTCACCAAACCATCCACTTCATTCTGGATCAACATTCCGCGTATAATAGTTATTAAAGTGGTTTTCGGTATCGACAGAGAGTATATCCATATCCGATCCCGGTCTCTTTAATAACTACGTATTATTACACCGTTGGCTCTTTTACATTTCAAATCGATTCATAATTGATGTCAAAATATCATATTCGCTTCAAAAATCAAATCCATTTCAAATATCATCGTATCTATTCAAATGTAAGATTTCGTTTCAAAAATCATTTTTCGCATCAATATCTTATTTCGATTTCAAAATCATTTCGAATTTCAATTTAGGTTGCAACTTCATTTAACCCAATTCGTATTTAAATTCAAGATTTAAATATAAACATTTCACCTTATTTACCAGCTTAGAATTTTAGAAAAATAGTTTTAAGTAGTTTAAAAGTAGTTTTAAATAATTAAAATACTTAAAATACTTAAAATCTTAAAATGGATTTGAAATAGATAAATTAGTTTAAAATAATTTAAATTGGGTTAAGTAGATTTAAAATAGATTAAAATAGTTTAAGTATTCAAAAATGGTTTATATAGCAGAGTAATTTGGAAAACAAAATAAAACAGCTTCAAAACCAATCCATTTCAATTTATAACTTCCCAATTCAAATCAGTTTCAATTTCCATTCTACCGATTCAATTTCGATTTCAATTCAAATCAATGTCAGCTTTGACTTCAAATTTATTCAATTTTATATTCACTTTCAATTAATTCAATTTCAATTTATATCGATTTAGAGCTTGGTTTTTCAAAATATCCATTTATAACACTTAACAAAATTATCCATCAATTTTCGAGTTTAAATCCAAATTTCAAATATGATTCAATTCCAAGCTCGACTTTAAAATATCATTTTTATATCACTTTTACTTGGTAATATTCAAAGCTCGAGTTAAGGTTAAATCTTTAAACAAATCAATTTTCGAAATTCAATCGAATCCCAATTTTTAAATTTCAAAGTCTCGACTTATATTATTTAACAATTTCTTTTAACCAAAATTTATTTCAACATTTCAAACTCAATTTTTCGATAAATTCGATTTCTATAAATTTATTTCTATTTATAACTTTTAAATACAAACATTTAAATAAATTTCAAATCGACGATCTTAAAAATTATTAATTTAGCCAATTCGGTGTCCGTATATAATTTTCTATCCTATGGCCAAGTAATTATTTATTTCAATTAAATGTCAAGGATGAATATATATCACTTAAATCAAATCACAGTTTCATATGTATGCATAACATGATATATATATAAGCAAATAAACATCCAAACATTTCAATATCAACCAATATCATCCATCGAAATACATCATCCAATAGACAATACAATTCATAGCAATTTCATAGTTATCAATGTCAGCTAATTTAATCGCAATTCAATTTCAATTTCAATTTAACTGTCAATTTAATTTTCAACGGTTAATTCAAATGACAATCTATATGACAATTAAATTCTATCAAACAACGACTAATATAATTCATATCACTTCATAATATCAAATTTAACTAGCATAAAGATATTTAGTACGTTGTGAGCGTTATAAAACACTCACCTTGATTTCAATGTAGTTCCAGCGTTTTATTTCGTATAAAATTAAACGAGCGTTTAATTTTATCCGAAATTTTCACTAGCTCCAAACGACTCCATTCCAGCTCCATAGTGTAGTGTTCGGCAATACGAACGCAACGCAACTTGTTTCATGCGTTTTTGACCTCGTATGAAAAAGTTACAGTATTTTAACCATTCACGAATTTATATATATAAATTTACAACATATTTTTTTTTTTTAAACCTAAATCATCATGGCCGTTGGATCTGGTCTCCCCCCCCCCCCATCAGGCCGCACGCGCAACACACCCCATCTTCCTTCTTCACATAACACTCAGGTCGCGTACAAGAACCAATTGCCGTCCATTTCAAGAAATTTCGCCACCCACAACATCCACTTCTGCATATATCAAGCACCCCCATGCGAAGCGCCACGGTGAACTCCACCTCCACCAGCCGACCGCACGTGCACGGCCTCCCATACGCCACGAAAAAACTGCCGGCCCTTCAACCTTGATTTGCCGTCAATCGGCTTCGTAAAAATTGATCTCCACCGTTGAAGTTGTCGAGCTCGTGAAGCTCTCCAACTTTCGTGTAGAAGCCGGAGCGAGAAAATGAAGGGATTGAGAGGAATCGAGGGGAGATGAGCATGAATTTCTGGCCGTTGAATATGATAATGGCGGCTGCGTTTTTAAACCCTAGGGCATATTAATTTTGCAAGAAATGAATTTAAAGGGGCTTTTATAGAAATTATAACGAACACTATTCATCCCGGAAATTTCGAACTCCGATTTACGCACGGTGACCGGCGTTTCTAGGGTTTACCCCACGTTCCGGACACAATGGAACAGGTTTTGAAAGCTATCTCGATCATCTGTGTGAGTTACAGTAATAAACGATCAAATTTAAATTAAACCGATTAAACTAATTTCTGCGCGTTTTTGCTTACCCCGGACAAACGGTAAATCCGATTGAAACGAAATTTGAAATCTTACAATAATATCACATTACAGATCCGATGAAACTGGTTTCGTCAAAATCCGAGACTGTTTGAAAAATGGCTATTTTAACTCGTCAAATTAATATTAAAACAATTTCGATGCGTTTCGAGCTGCCACGGTAAAACGAAAACTCCGATTGCTACGAAAATTGAAATCCGATAATAACAAACTATTACGGATCCAATGGAACTAGTTTCGTCCAATTCTGAGACTGTTCGAAAATTGGCTATTTTTCAGTCGATAATTAAATATCAAAATATTCAATTTTCACAAATTTACTTTAATTCAATTTTAAAAGTTCTACAACATCATTCTTACTTTAATATGATAAAATAAAATTTTACAAATCATTTTTAATCATATTAAACCCGTTATTCAATTATCCAATAATTTCCAATTTTAAAATCTTATTAACTCTATTATAATCCCAATATAACTTATATTCACTTTGGAAACCAATCTGAATCATATTAAATCAAATTTCAATTATCCACTCTATTTTCATATATTAAATTTCAATATCAAATTGATCATATCAAATTCGGAATTTAATTATTCAAACATCTGTAATATTAAATTTAAACAATTTGATTATTCTTAAATCACTATCTTTTGAGATATTCAAAACGAACTTAAAAATTTAACTTTTGAAACGAATTAAAATTATAGAATTTCCATTATACGATTATTCAATTCCCATTATTAAATTATTCAATAATTTCCAAGTATTTAATTTAAACCATTTCGATTATCCAATAATTCATTATCTTTTGAAATATTTATATTGAACTTATAAGAATCAACTTTTAAACCAATTCACAATTTAGAACACTATTTTTATTTTACAGTTATTCAATTATTCAATAAGTTTTAAATATTTAATTTAAACAATTTACCTGTTCAATATTCAATATTTGATTTTAAATAGATTTTACTTATCAATCAATTACTCTACTATACCCAATGAATTTCAACATTTATTATCCTATTCAACTATTGATTTCAAAGGCATTCACTAAGTAGCATTCATTTTTCATTACTTGGATAATTATTGTTGCAATTCATTCCAGTTATTATTATTCCAAACGAATTACAAAAATTTTCTAACATTAAATCATGAAATCTTTTAAATTAGCTATTTTAATTATCGAAAATTTACGGATCATTACATCTCACCATCTCCCACCTAACGCCACAAACCACTTCCTCCATCTCATTGTCGTTCATGAGAACGAACCAAAAGAAGTCACCGCCGTCGAATCACGATTTGTGCCACCTCGCTCCTTCATACGAAAATCCAACCATTCATCGTCGTTGTCCCATCAAGCCAAGCAATTCTCCAGTTGAGGTCGAAGGTCAACACGACATCTAGTGGCCGCCATGGAGGAGGGCTGTTGAATGATGGATGATAAAAATGGTGGCTGTGGTATTGAATTTAGGATTTTGAAAAATGAAGGATGTTGTGGCCTTTTTATAAAAAATAACCACACTCTATTCACGCTTTAAATTATGAACTCCAATTGCGGCGTGCCGTTTAGCGTTCTATACTAAATACTCATATTCCAAACACAATGAAACTAGTATCGGGACCTAATTCCATCATATACATAAGTTAACTTTCAAAATTGAATTATATTAATTTAAAATCCTATAATGAATTTCTAATCGTTTCGAGCTCGCAAGACTAAACGATACGTCTAATTATCAAGAAATTCATTAATATATAATAATTTACTATTAGAGATCTAATGACATTAGTTTCGTCAAAATCCAGGACAGTGTCCCAAAAGGCTATTTTTACAAGTTAATTAAAATGAATTGTTATATTCTAATCACTTTTAATTCAAATTTGAAAGTACTTTTAATTCAAATTTGAAAGTTTACTATCTTCATTTTTATTTAAATAGAATTAAAATCAGCTTTTGAAATCACTTTTTTTCACATTAAATCCCTATATTTGAAATATAATTTGTTTGACTTATAAAATTAACTTTTTAATATTTAAAATTAATTAAATATTTCAAATTCAAATGACCAAAAATCCTAGATCGTTACAATTGGCAATTGAAATCCGATCACTAATAGCAGCCAACATCAATCAATCACTGTACGGTGGTACATCATAGGAGTGTTACATGAATAGAATGGCAATAAACCACCAATCGGTGCTACTAAACCAATCAAATGTTGAAGTCGAAATTAAAGCTTCTGGTTGTGTTGATCAGTTGTGCAGAGCAATGGGCCTTTTGAGAAAATCGACAATAAACCATCGATTGGTAGTAATGGATCGATCAAAACTTGTTAAATTTCAAGCTTCTGGTTGTGTTGATCGATTGTGCAGAACGATGACCTTATTGCCAAAAAAGGGTAATAAGCTACCGTTTGGTGGTATTAGACCGACCAAAACTTTGAGTTAAATTTCAAATTTTTGATTGTATTGATCGGTTGTGCAGAGTAGTGGCCTTATTGAGAAAAATGGCAATAAACCACCGATCGATGGTACTGGGCCAATCGTAACTTGGAGTTGAATTTCAAGCTTCTGGGTGTGTTGATCGATTGTGTACAACAGTGGCCTTTGTTGAGAACACGACAATAAACCGCGATCGGTAGTACTGAAATGATCAAAACTTTAGATACCAAAAATCAAGTTGTTGTTTTTGTTGATCGGCTTTTCAGAGAAGAACACCAATCTAAGGTTACTGTAATAAACTACCATACAATGGTTTTCTTTCGATGATCTTTGTATTTGATCGGTTGTACATAGCCGAACGAAGTAAAAATGTTGAAAAAAATACAAGCAAAGATAAAATAGCAACCAACATAATTTCTTAAGTAACATCATTCAATTACACATATAGAATAAAGCAAAACGCATCAGACACCATTACGAAGTGATTTTCATTACAAAATGATTTTCGTTACCAAATGTTTACAACCCCAACATGAAAAAACAATCATGATAAACTCAATGGAAAATCCATTGTTGTTATATCTTCTAGAACAAGATTGGAGAATATAGTATGTTCCTCGACACATACATCTAACCATTTGAGAACGTCTTCCGCGACAAATTGAGTCCAAAGAGAAGCTACAGGTGGGATTGGTGCATTTTGGCGTAACCGCACAATAACAAAGTGACATTCCATTACAAAAACTATGACAATGAATATCGAAGGAGTTGTAATTGGAGGACCTTGTTGATGAGGCATAAATGTGAGGCATTGATGCTTTGAAAGATGTCCGACAAAGGAGTTAAATGCATTGGCAATCATATATCCCATTTCAGGCATTGTCATCCAATAACCCATCCATATTTAGTTTGAAAATTATTTAAACGAGATTTCATTTCTAGCGTAGTTTCCTCATCTAAACACCGTCGGTATACAGTCCAGTATAATTCTAAGTCTAACAAAATCTTCTTTCTAGCTTAAATAAAATCACCTTGTAGTGCATTGACTTTCCTGGCTATGCATCTAAATCCACAATTTTCATTTGCTTCTACATCGTCAACTTCAATAATATGAGGATGCTTAAATTCTGATATATCATACATATTCATTTTGCATTTATCAACTGCTACGTTCGTTGACGTTTCCTTACTTTTTGGAGTTATTTTCTTCATTACAACACTCGTCTGAGATCGTTGTTCATCCAATGACTTAGCATATTCGAAAGCGGATGGATTGCGCTTTGTGGAGCGTATCGATTTTGAATCTTTAGCTTTGAATTTTCCCCCTACTACCCTTTGATCTCCCTTTTGCCTTAACATAGCCAGGCTCAACTAATGTGGTTGTAGTAGGCATTGCAATTTCTTTCATCTTCATCAAAATTATTCTTCTTTCATCCTCTGTTTCATTATCATACAACTTCTTTAATGCAATATGCTCTGATGTGTATAAAAATTCTTTAGATCCTTCGACATAAGCAAGAGTATCACGCTAGTGCTCATCAATTACGTGAAGTGGTATAGAAGCTTCCTCGGTATGCAAAATATACAGTTCACGATGACCAGGTAACCCGTATATAGTTCGGTTCAAATGATCACATTCGAAGTTTAACATATTCTCCACTTCTTTTGAAATTCTGTCCAACGCAAATAAAGATACTCGATAACAAAGATAAATGAATAACAGAACCTGATAATTATGTTTTACTGTTTCCAAAACCTTTTCAAATAATCCTTTTGTTTTCTTATATTGTAATAGTAATAAATTGTCCTTTTTTTCAAATTGCAACGAAAGCTGCTTGTGATGTACCTAATTATTATTTTAACAGAGCATGAGCAACTTCTTCTCTATTAGATGTTATATTATTGCGGTGCTTCACTTTGTTGGTCCATGGAAAAGCAAATTTTTCTTTCAATGGAACTTAATTATCCAATACATAGTTAACTTGTTCGGGATATTCTTTTCAATCTTCGTCAGTACTACAAAATATGTAATTTGCATTGGTTGTTTATCCCTTTTTGCATCAGTTCAACATCCGATGTATGTGCAACCGATGCAACAGACTTAACAGTTTTTGCATAAGTTCTAAAACCGATGCAAAACGGACCTTTTTTGCATCGGTTGCTGCTAACAGCTGGTGCGAAATACGGTTGGCTGCTAGACACAGCCTTCATATTGCATCGGTTATAATGAAAACCGATGCAATAAAGAAACTTGTTGCATAGGTTGTTGTTGAAAATCGATGCAACATAAGAGTCATTGGGTTTAAAGGGTTCTTTGTTGCATCGGTTTTTTATAACAACCGGTGCAAACTAATCCCTCTATTGCATCAGCTATTTATACCTGATGCAAAAAAGCCATTCTCAGAAATCATTATTACAGTACTCAAGACTATATATATATATATATATATATATATATATATATATATGATTATAACAAAAAATTATTGCATGCAATATTACAATCATTCGAAATTAAATTTGATTGAAAATACAAACTGAATAACATAATACCAAAATAAACATATATCAATTATAGTGTTAATAATCTATACAAAATAATGTTCCATAGATTCATTTTTAGCAGCATAATTCAGATCTTTAATACAATCATTAAGTGATATAGTCTTAATTCAGATCTTTAATTAGTACAACGACTAAGAAATAGTATAGTGAAAACCTTAAAAACTTCGTGGAATCTCCAAATTTTCAAGCTTCAGCTCAAAACCATATGCTGCATTCCATGTTTTCAATATCAACTTGAACGTGGAAAAACAAGAAATAAACATCTTATTGTTTTCATGCTGCATTCCATGATTCCTTTCACATTATTCCCTCTTCTGCAAGCACGTTGCTCTCTTCTTTTGTAATTTATTAGCAAATGAACATGGTTTTCAAACTTGTTAGGCTTCTTATTATATGGGTCCAATATATTTCTAACTGTGCATACGTGAAAAGCAGAGTAACCAACTTAAGAAGTTAATTAACAAAACCCTGAGTAGACTGTGCAAAATCAAAAGGTTAGCATAACCAATATGCTGCAGCTCCAAGGCAATGAGCAGATCACATATCAATGAGATTCAGCTATACCAATGGAACCAATCGGTCCAATGGAGAAGTCAACTGATTCGGACTAAACACAAGCAACAACGCAATAATAGAAATTGCGCATTATTATAGGCCTACTGCGCTACCACTTAAAGAACACTCCACCTTAGAAAAACATGTTATAATGCTTAAAAAAACTGTGAAACATTCGTAGTATATGATATATCACGTCACGACAACCAAGTTGAACAACTTAAATGTATCAACTAATCACTCTCATACAAGCATGTGCAACGGTAAATTAATTTAGCTAAACAAGGCTAAGCTGCACTATACTATTATATTTATACTTTACGATCCACTTGGTCATCCAAACACCAAGTGCAAAGTCAGGAAATCTTGATATGATAATCTGCATAGTACTAGAATCAAACCAAATATGTAAAAATAAGTCAGAATGGAGGAGCTGTGCTATATTCATAAACTGCATTACATACATGGACCAACAGTCTCAAAGGAAGGAATCAAGTCAACATGCAAAACTGCACGACCAAGGTTGAACACCGGCTAAGAGAACTGCACCATTACGGCGATATACGAAGATATTACAACATCTCAACAAAGTCAACACTCCCAAAGTCATACTGCACTTGTCATATTAAGTGATAACAAAGCACAATATTAGAGTAATCAAAGATCAAACTATATAATTCAGTATGTGGGACAACGCCGCTATTCTGAAGCCTAGACATACCACCAAAACCACATCTGAACTGCTCTTATAATGAGAACTGCACTAGGCTTCTTATTAACAGTAATTATACATGGTATCATGTGAAATAAGCAATAAAACAATCTTAAACATTAGAAGTTTCACATGTATAAGATTGCATCATATATTAATATTTATACATATCCATGATTATATGTATCAAAAAGCACTTTTTATTCCCTTTGTCATGGGATTGATAAGTCATTTATGTGATTCAGCTGCTAAATAAATGATTTATGAGTTTTTTGTTGCTCAACTTTGAGATATTATGTCTCTGGTGGTTTTATAGTATATAAAAACCATATGAAATATTTATACATATCCATCATATAAGGCATTAAAATAGTAACTCAAAGTGACTGCACTTTGCCAGAGTAAAACCAAATCATAATGGGTATGTATGGATCTATCGTTGTGCTTTGTACCTCCAGTGAAGGAGATCTTAATATGTTGATTGCATATATGCATGTTTTCACAATGTTACTTCACAATGGTTGCAGGTTTACGTGATTAATGGCAAGCTGGGTTATACTTTTTTGAAGCTCCTTTTGTTCTAGTTGATGAGAATATTCACGTTGTATGTGAGAACATTCATTCTTACTGTGAATTTTCAGATAATATTAGTGCCTTTGCAATTTAAATAAATGTGTAACCCATCTACATGTTTCGTATGTTTAAGTTAATGAGAGACTACAATCTAAAACTATTTTGTGGTTCACGTTTACACGTCTCCTCCTAACTAATGTTCTACCAAACTGTTATTTTGTTTATACACAAATTTAATTCAGTAGAGTGCAGAGGTTCTTAATGTAAGGCCAGCTCCAACGACAAGGAGCTATTGTATCAATTTATTTTCAAGCCATTTTGGTAGAAAAATTATGTGTTTGTCATTTGCATGAGAATGTTTTTGAATTTTTTCCAACAATTTTCATTGAAAAAATTGTGAACCATGGGTCTTACTAACTAGATAGGAGACTTTCATCCAGCATACCTTGTCAACAATTCAATCAACGATAGATCATCCAATCAAGAAAACTATATCATCCAATGGAGGTACAAAGTACAACTATAGATCCATACATGCCCAAACTAATCGAGTAAGCGAATGAAAGGAAGCAAGTCAAATATAAAAACTCGAACAAACGTTTCTTTTTATTTTTCGAATTGCAATTTTAACTTATTAATATCCAAATATAACAATGCGACACTGTAAATTATTTTCACAATTCTTGACTGCAATAGTTTGGTTACATGTTTACACAATCCTTTATATACAAATTGGGTCCTAAAATTAGTCACATGTTTATATGATCAAAGTCATATCCGGCCACACAACTTAAACATATAGGAGCAAAAACATTTTGATGTTTTTAAGGTGCAAATAATGATATAAACAAGGTCAATTTAAATCATATAATGCTGAAAGTATGAAAGAGACAAGAATAAACTCACCATATAGTAGCATATAAGAAGACTACATCCAGTTATGCATGGTATAACTAGCTAAATTATCACGAACCTCATCTATCTCTTTCTACCTATAAGAACCATCTTGTACAAAGTACTGCAATTAAAAGACTGTTTCGAAACTTTAATCGTATAACTACTTAACAAAAATTATGAAGGAATTTTTTTTAAAGTGGTACCTCATGTATATCGGTGCTTTGATCGTGGTTTTTTACTATATCATACATATAACTCATCGCATAATATACACAATCCGTCGATCTAGATTGTTGAGGACACTACAGCAATATTACACAATAATTTAATAGTTGGGTTAAGTTGAATTTATATCCAACATAAAAGTTTAGGCTAGAGACACACTACACAAGCAAAAAAAACATTGGATAAGTCAAGCAAGAACTAAAATAATATGTTTGTTGAGGCCATAACTAGACTCTGTATGATATTTGGTTTATTTAATCCTGCATCCTTTATATTTATGCAAATAGTTTGTTAACATTGAAACTAAATTCTTTTATGCTTGGATCTTGCTACAGTTGCTCATGTCCTCTCAATGTGGTTCCTTTAGGGAGAAATTCAATGTTTAACGATAGATCTCTTTACTACTTTTTTTACAATATTTGGATTTTACATTGTCTGTTTGTTATTCAAATTTATGTTCAGTGTCATCTTGATTGTGAGATTTATGTATTTTCTTTTGCAATATATGAGTACCGTAACTAACAGGGAAGATTCAAAATGTAGGAATAAACATCTATAATTTAATATTGAGTTTGTGAACCATTTGACTTGTTTGTGTATTTTACATGGGTGTCATATGAAACAAGAATATATATTTGTTTTATATGATTCTTTAAAATAATAATATTAGCATGTTAAGTATGTTAAGGATCAAAACATAACACAAGGCTATTTGACATTGAGATTGAACAACAAGCAGTACAGTTCGAAAATGTTTTTATCTATCATTTTCATTTCATAAAGTTTAAAATATGATATCATCTTTACTTTTAATAATGAGAATACCATGAAAAGAAATTCATGGTGTCTTTTTGAAATTCCTAAACTATCATTTCCATATCTATGCGGACTAATGTTATCTCATGTCAAGCCATGTTAAAGTATTTTTTGAAAGTGCATTTGAGTAGCGATAAACTTTTTTTTCATCAACCCAACATTTTGAGATGTTCTCAGATGAACAACCATCTTCCTCATCTCTTATATTAGATACGCTAAAAATCAATGCATTTTCGACGATATGAGACTAATTAAAACAATACTTTAATTTATTTTGTGTATCAAGAAATTTTTTAAGTAGAACAAAAAAGGAACCTAGGCAATATTGGTCAAAAGCAGAAGTAAAAAAGACTTTGGTAAAGCAAAATATGTTGCCTCTACAGTCACATGCTTAAAAAGATTGATACTCCTAAGACAGTCTTCAAGTATCAGAGGTTGCATAATGGGAAGGTAATATGATTCATTTCTCCTTATAAATCAAACACAGTTAGTATAAAGTAAGCTTGCAACAGAACAATGGGAAGCTGATTCAAAATCTGGCTTGCAACACAACCATGCATGCTTCAATTAGGAATTAGAATTATAAATACTCAAATGAATATCTACATGATAATTTTTTTTGTGAAGTAGGAAACTTCGGTATCACAAAATTCAACAGTTTGTTTATTGCAAAAGATGAAAAAGGTTATATGTTCATGACTTAAGGGCAGGCTTATAGTTAATGAGCAGATATTCCCATATATGTTCTTAAAAATTGAGAACACGTGTAAATTCATTATAAGATGAAGCTTAAACTATCATTCAAGAGATGGTTAAGGAATGATGCTTACACCTAAGCAAGCAAAGACTCTGATCCGAAGCAGTACTGTATAGAAGCGTTTATTATGTTAACTAAAAGGATGAAATGACCACTGTTTGCATAAAGATAATTAACTTATTAGCGTCAGAAATAAAAATAACGGAACATCATCATTAAAATACACAATGATACAATAACAAATTCCCCAAGCGTACATGAAATCTTAATGAATCTACTACAAGGGAAAAAACTTAATTTATTAGGACAATTTACTTTATCGTAGTTGCATTTGGTAAATAATGTCACGAAACTCAAAACAACAATTAAATGTCTGGACAAGCACCATTGTTCTAGTGGTTAAGTGATTTGGCTTTGGTGCGAGAGGTCACAAGTTCGAAACTTGGCTTGCATGATTCGAACGTTTATTGACATATGATATGTTGTCACAATGATTTGTTGTATATAAAGTACCATTTCAAAAAAACAATTAAATGTCTGGTAGAATAGTATATGAAAGAGTAAATTTGAAGGTGCAAATGTTTCAAATTTAAAAGATTGTACCCGATGAAACGAGATAAATATTGTCGTGAATATTGTTTCACTAATGTAGCCTCTTTCTTTCCCAAGTTCCAGCAAAAGTACAGAAAAAGAAAATGTTATTTATATACATATGTATCATACTAAGTGTTTGTATAATTTTTAGATATCTATTGGTACTAAATCTTTGCAGTGTCATGCATTATCAATAGATTCAATACACACCGGAAGAATTTTGAACCCCACATATCTCACACTAATTATGATTTTACAGTTCTGACAGCGTCGTGTCGCTAATTACTACAAACGAGCTATGCATTCACTAACCTATCGTCATTCATCAATATGCAGCTTATAACACCTAAACTAAAGTTGATAAATCTTCGATACTATCTTAAATTCAAAATAAATTTCATGGATGTGAATTATTTATACTATATAAGTAGGAGCACACATTAGCGCAATTTCCACCTACATTAAAGTAATTAACACAGTTGCTAAATGATTATTAAATTTAATCATACGTTTGATCCAGATCAAATGGAAACATACTAAAGCCAGGCACAAAATAATAACTGATTGAAACAATATCCCTACCAATAATTCAAATAAATAAAAAAGAAAAAAATTGCATACAAATGATGAGACATTCCACCCAGTATCCAACTAAGGTATAACAAAATCATTAAAAGTGGATCAACTTGGAAGGCCTAATTTTATTGACCACTCACAGAAAATTTATTTAAGCAAAAGCAGACAATAAATTCATCTTAATCATAAATTAATTCATTAAATTACAAATGGTAACTCAATCTTGATTAGACATATAAATATATTAATTAGCAAAATTTATTCCAACGAGGGAGGATCAGATTAATAAACGATTTGACGAAGAAAATGAGTTTATTCACGAATAGATTACATGGATTGTACCTGATCTGGAAGAATTTTTTTTAACACCAATTGAAGTTTCTGTTTATCACTTTTGCATTGACTTTTGGATTGTAACTGATTTGGAAGAAAGAATAATTCTGTGTTTTTTAAATTATTTCTAGGTTTTTTTTTTGTTTTGAAGCAGGCGAAATACTTTTTAGGGGAAACGAATAAGAACATAAGCGGCAGAAAAAATTGGAATGACGGGAATTAATTGGTGCGTAACGAAAGTGGTTTGATCTGACCTTGACAACCTAAATAATTTGAAATTGCATCGCCTTCGCTAGTGAACCGATGCGAAAATGATTATTTTGGATCTACCGAACAAAACTATGTTGGTAAGGGATGCAAATTAATGTAGTTGCATCGGTTGACTTTAAAACCAATGCGACTAAAACTATTTGCATCGATGTATTATCTTCGGTTGTTGGTGACAGCTGATGCAAATTTGATTTTTTATTACCTATTGCTTTCCACGTACCAATTGCACCGGTTATTAAGATAGTACTGATGCAAATAGTTCTATTTGCATCATTTTTTACTTCAACCGATTCAAATAAAGCGAAGCAATATGCACTTTTTGTACTAGTGTACAAAAATATTCAAAAATTCATTCTCCACTAAAGACGAATGAACAACCTGCATCCAATCCACTAAAAAAAATCGCACATTTCATTGGTTTTAAATGTTGGTTTGCAATAGGCCTTCACATATTTTCGACGTGCTAAACACATAGTAAGTGAGTAGCATTAGAGAACACTAAAGATAACATGTTAATCAATGAGAGCTCCTTATCGGCAACGACAACAGCTGGAAAATATTTCGGATCATACATTAATTTCAAATTATGTACCGCCCACTCATAACTATCTTCACGTTCTTGTGATAAAAAAAGTAAGATATAGTAACTGTTTTGTTAGTAGAAGTCATTCCAACCATCTCCAACAAGGGCTTTTTGTAACAATTTGTTTTATATGTACAATCGAGTAGTAAAACCGACAGAAAGCATTTGGACAATGTAGTTGACTCGGGATGGGCCCACACGAGATTGACTATTCTATCAATCAAATCATCTTTTCTAACCCAATAAACATGATGATTCTCCATTAAAAAATTCATAAGTTGTTGAATCGCAGATCTACTTTCCATCTCATACAATGTCATCTTAACCTTTGCATTATAAATTATCTTTAACGTCGAAACGTTGTCCGGAAAAGTTCTTTTTATTTTCACCAATACATCTCTAGCCCTAACTCCCGCAACGCTCATGTCCATCATGATTTTCCTCTCGTCTTTCGTTAGTCATCCCACATATGCATGACTAATTAAAGTTTTTGGTAATTCATAACTGTACCTACCATTAACTACTTCAACTGTCCAACCTTCAAACCCATGATATGCACCTGTAATGAGAAACAGGCGTTCATATTTTTTCATCGCATTTCGTGGACGTTTCTTAGTCTTCTTAAAATTATCTTCAATTTTTGGTTTTAAACACTGATGTATACTAGCTCTTTCATGGGAAAACTAAGTTCTAGGTTTTCTTGATCCATCTAGCTTATCGGATTTAGTTATGACTAACAAATGTGTTTATCTTCCTTGCTTGTGATTGTCACTAATGAATAAATGCATCTCATGAACTAAAGACCTATAAAAAAAGAAGAGTAATCATTAAAAACATAAGCATCAAATACCAAATAATACAAATATACATACACAATTCAATATTACATACTTCATCTGTTATAAAATGATTTTTCACATCTACAAAATGATTTTGCACATCATCTCTATCATTTTCCTCATCTCTTATGCTATCATCGAAATGGAGTTGCAGTGGCTCGAGTTGAAGATTATCATACACAATATTTTTCTTAATCATTCGAAAACAAATAAATTCTAAATTATAAACAATAGAGATAATGATAAATATTAACATATCTCATTTGTCTCAACATTAACATTTTCGATTTTAATATCATCATGAACGTTGCTACAAACAATTGATTGTAAGAGATTGATATTTTCCTACAACCACCAAATTCAAAAAACATAGCAAAAACTATATTGGTAATTTGACAAATAATACAAATATAATGAATTTTTTTCTCAAGATTAAATATTCAAAAATAGATCAAAGTATTAAAAATGAAAAATCAAAATAAATATAAATTAAAATCCTACCATTTTGTTATTTCTCCATCATGCTAAAATCCTAAATCTTGCAAGTAGAATTGAACGTCGTTCTATGTTAGTAGCGAGCAGAATGACTCCCCATATTCTTCTTGTATTTCTCCTTTTCAAACTAGACGAGTTAAAAAAATATGGGCTTCATATTATCTCTGTTTTCGGTCAGCCGTTGACCATCGATCGGTAGTTGACGGCCGATCGAACAGGGTAATATGAAGTCCGTCCTCGATTGTTTTTTGTTTGCCGAGTAATATGAAGTCTATATGGGGATGTATATAGCAGGACTCTAAATTTAATTTCAAAATACATTTTTCCCCTGTAAAAACCAATCGAAGTTGGTGTTTTCAACTCATTTTGCAAGCCAATGAAACAATTAAGGAAAAAAAAGAACATTCGGCCAACCGATGGATTGGACAAATGCAATAAAAGATGATGCAGCGGATATACCAAAAAATGGATGAAACGGTGAAAGTTGAATCGATGGATTGAAAATACCCAAGTTTCCAAATCCATTGATCTCGCGAGATACCGGATTCTAGCTATCTCCAACATGTTGATCGCGCACGATACCGTGCTAAAAGCTCTACGATTCTTCTACGTTGATCTCGCGCACGAGATTCCGTGAATCGGCTTCAAATCCGTTGATCAAATAACCGAAAATGGAGAAAGGAGACAACACTCAACTTTCAATTTTAAAGAGGCACAAAGCACTCAAACAAAAGTTTATTTAAAATCAACCCACCCAAATGATACAACTCACCCGCTATTTATAGGCTTTTCACACAGCAACACACGACCTAACATAGGTCATCAACGACCTAACAAACAGAACACAACATAATACAACACAAACAGAACACGACTTACGACTTACAGGTACTCGCGACCTAACCTCAACGACCTAGCATGTTTACAACACAATAGTTTGAACGACCTAAAAATCAGCGGCTTAAGCTTCAGAAATATCTTCACGCGACCTAACTTGAGCGACTTTGCTTCATGCGACTTAAAACTTGAGGACATAAGAAACTTCTCGCGACTCAAGAAATAGCTTCTGAAACATCTGGAGCGACTTAAGAAGGTCGTTCGCGACCTAAGGACAACTCGCGACCCAAGGAAGCTCGCGACCTACTGCAATTCACGAATTCTGGAGCGGGTTCGATCTTGCGACTTGAGGTAGGTCGTGAATTTCTAGGTCGTTCGCGACTTACAGAACCCGAGCGACCTAAAATTAACGAGCTATCTTCCGCGTAATCTTCTTTCATTGAGTTAGGTCGTAATTTGTTAGGTCGGAACTCCCGTTGCATTGCATCATCCTCACCTGGTTGATAGGAATTCGACCCCGAATTCACACTTTCCTTTTCTCCAATACACTTATCCCCATGATATGGAATCAAGCATTTGACGTTGAAAACGTCGGCAGTATGGATATGATCAGACAATCTCACCCGATAAGCATTATCATTTATTTTCTTCACGATTTCTACTGGCCCAATCTTTCGAGCTTTCAATTTGTTGTAAGTTCCAACTGGAAAACGATATTTCGTCAATACAGCGTAAACAAAATCACCTTCTTTGAAGTTCACACTCCTTCGCTTCTTATCTGCAAGTTTCTTATACTTCTTATTTGACTTAAGCAATCGTTCATGAACAATTCTGTGGCACTCCTGTAACTCATTCACGAAATCAGAAGCTCGTTTAACAACCCCTTTCTGTCGTGGAACTATCGACAAATCCAACGGTCCCTTCGGAATTACTGAATATACCACTTGAAATGGACTGAATCCAGTACTTCGATTAACAACATGATTATGTGCGAATTCTGCTTGACATAACTTCACATCCCAGCTCTTCAATTATCCTTCACAAGACTCCCAAAGATCTGTTCACCACTTCCGTCCGTCCATCCGTTTGTGGATGATAGGCGCTACTAAAATTCAGCTTAGTCCCAACCATCTTCCATAGAATCAACCAAAAATGACTTAGGAATCGAATATCCTGGTCAGAAACAATAGTCTCAGGTAGCCCATGTAATCGATAAACCTCTTTAAAGAACAATTGTGCAACACGGACTGCATCGGCGGTTTTTTTACAAGCTATGAAATGTGCCATCTTCGAAAATGTATCCACCACAACATATATAGAATCGTTCCCTCGTTGAGTTCTTGGAAAATCCAAAATAAAGTCCATGCTAATATCAACCCATGGTCTAGTAGGCACAGGCAATGATATATACAATCCTGCATTCGTAGCTGTCCCTTTGAAAACTGAACATATGTGACATCTCTCCACAAATTTTTCAACTTCTTTTCTTATGGAAGGCCAAAAATATGATTGAGAAATCAACTGTAGAGTACGATCTCGTCCCACATGACCTTCTTCATGCGATTCCTTCACGATCTTCATTCGTAAACTGCACTCTGGTATACATAATCGATTTCCTTTAAATAGAAAACCATCTACCAACACATACTCATCCGTCTTCCCTTTCTCGACTCCATCTATAATCTTAGCAAAGTAAGGATCCTCAACAAATAATTCTGGCAAAACATCAAACCCCGTCACTTCAACTTTCATTGTAGTCAACAAATGATTTTTTCTACTCAACGCATCTGCCACCCTATTTGTAACTCCCGACTTATGCTTTACCACAAATGTAAACCGTTGCAAGTATGCGATCCATGAAGCATGTCTGGCTGCAATCTTATCCTGTCCCTGCAAATGCTTCAAAGCTTCATGATCAGTATACAACACAAACTCTTTATGAAACAAATAGTGTCTCCAATGCTTTATGGATTTGACAATAGCATAGAATTCCACGTCATAAGTATTATATCTCATCTTTGCTCCAGAAAGCTTCTCACTGAAATAAGAAATTGGACGTCCCATCTGACTCAACACTCCTCCAATCCAACTTTAGATGCATCAGTATGTAATTCAAATAGCAACTGAAAATCCGGCAAAACTAGAATTAGTGCTGTCGTCAAAAGTTCCTTGATTCGCTCAAAAGAAAATCCTGCTTCGTCTGACCATGAAAACTGCTTGCCCTTCATACAATCAGTAACAGGCGCCATCACGCTATTGAAATGTGGAATAAATCTTCGGTAGAATGATGTTAAACCATGAAAACTTCTCACTTCAGTTATAGTCCTGGGCTGTGGCCAATTTCTGATTGCTTCAACTTTACTTTGATCCACCTGGATACCTTCCTTGGACAATACATACCCCAAAAACAAAACACTATGTGTCATGAACACGCATTTCTTTGTTGCCGCATAAAATTGTTCCTGACGAAGTATCATCAACACTTCCCCCAAATGTAGTAGATGTTCTTCGGTGCTCCCACTTTATATCAATATATCATCAAAGTATACCACCCCGAACTTTCCAATGAACGGTCGAAAGATCTGATTCATCATCCGCATAAAAGTACTAGGTGCATTCGAAAGACCAAACGGCATGACCAGCCATCATACAATCCTTCCCGTGTTTTGAATGCTGTCTTCCATTTATTACCTGGTCGAATTCGAACCTGATGATATCCACTCTTCAGATCAATCTTTGAAAAGATAGCAGCTCCGTTCAACTGATCTAACAAAACATCCAATCTAGGCATCAGAAATCTGTACCTCACTGTAATCTTGTTTAGTGCTCGACTATCTGTACACATTCTCCAAGTTCCATCCTTCTTCGGCACTAACAAAGCTGGTACTGCACAAAGACTTAAACTTTCTTGTGCGCGCCCTTGTTCAAGTAACTCCTCCACTTACCTTCTCAATTCTTCGTGCTCCTTTGAACTCATTCTATAATGTGGTCTATGTGGTAACGCGGCTCCCAGAACAAGATCAATCTGGTGTTGTATGTCTCTCAACGGTGGTAACTGTGTTGGCAACTTTTCGGGAAATACATCTTCAAATCCCTTTAACACTGGCTTAACTTCTTCAGGAATTTCAACCGCTTCACTATTTTCACGTCCAATTAACAGAAATACTTCAGGCTCATCCTCTACTTCCTTGACAAATTCCTTCAAAGATAACAGAGTCTTTAGTTCTTCAATCTCCTCCAACTTGCTTTCACTTTGTTGTCACTGTTTAGGAACTAAAGTGATTTTGATGCCCTCGAACATGAAACTATAGCAGTTAGTCCTCCCATCATGTTGCACAGCTCTATCGTATTGCCACGGTCTACCCAACAACAAATGACATACGTCCATATCTATCACATCACACCAAACTTCATCTTTATACCTCTTTCCGATGGAAAAAGTTACACAAGCTCTTCGATTAACTTTCACTTCCCCAAATTTCCTCAACCACACTAACTTGTAGGGTTTGGGATGCTTCTCTGTCTTTAATGTCAACAATTTTACAGCTTCTGTAGAGATGATGTTATCACAACTATCTGCATCGATAACAAACTTGCAAACCCTTCCCAAAATAGTGCACGTTGACTGGAAAATATTACTCCTTAACCAACTAGTCTTATCTTCCTGTTTTGGTGTCAAGCAAGATCTCCTCATCATTGAAGAATATCCCTCGTCTCCCACCAATACTTCCTCTTCCTCCTCAATTTGTGGTGAATTGGAACATTCAATTTCTGCATCCTCATCCTCAACCTCAGCAACCATCACTCGCTTCTTAGGCTTCAGACATTCATTGTTCTTATGACCAAACTCCTGACAGTTATAACACTTGAAATTGCGGTTGACCTTGGTCTTAGCAACTTCATTGACAACCGGTTTTCCAACAGCCTTGGAAATATTCGTACTGCTACTAGCCCCTTTCACTTGATTGTTGGAATTTGTAAACACGCCACCTCCTCTTCTACCTTGCCTCTCCCAAGCTAGAGCCTTCTGGTGTGCTTCAGCAATGGATCTTGGATCAAACATAGTCACCATATCCTGAATCTGTATTATCAACCCTCCAACAAATCTAGCTGTCAACTGTTACTCTGTCTCCATGATATCATTTCTAGCAATCAGTTGATAAAATTCATCTGCATAATCATTTACCGACTTTGTCCCTTGTCTCAAATTCTGTAAGCGTTGATACATAAGAGACTGATAATTATATGGCAAAAAAGTAGCCTTCATCAACTTCTTCATCTTCTCCCATGAAACAATCTTCGACTTTCACATTCTCTCCCGTGTAAGTTTAGTTTGTTGCCACTATGCCATAGCTCTTCCTCTCAATCGTGTAGCAACCAACTTAACTCTACGATGCTTGGGTACTTTCTTGAAGTCAAAAATTTCTTCAACATTTGATAACCAATCCAGAAATTCTTCGCAATCATTCCTCCTTTGAATTCTGGAATTTCTGTCTTCATCCCCGACTCCCATCGACGGTCATCTTCTACATCCCTGTATGGATTTCGAACTTGGTCTCGATCTCGATAATGAACACTACCTCTATCACCATCTTCATCATAATCAAATGTACTTCGGTATCGATCTCGACCATCAACATCTCTATGATCACGCATGTCTCTTCTACTATGTCTTTCAGCATCACGATATGGATCATCTCCAAACTCACGTGGAGTTCTTCTCTCTTCATTTCTGTACTCATGGTATTTTCTTCTCATGAAAACTGATGATTCTCTTCTTTCTCGACAAGATTGTGGTGACACCCTCCTCGTTTCCGCAACCGATGACGAAACTCTGTTTCCTCCATGGTTCGAGATTGGTGACCTTCTCCTTTGACTTTGATTCATGTCATTTATCAATTTCTCTAACTTCCAAATACCTTCATCAAACTTTTCATTGATACGTTGTTCCATTTGCTCGTCTTCTTGTCTACGATACACATCTTCAACATTTTGAAAACGGTTAGCACGTCTTGGCGGCATGATCAACGAACAGCAATCTTCAACCTTCTCTAGCTCTCGGCCATAACTCAAATCTGCACTCGGCCTGACTTAGCTCGGATCTTGCTTCAACTTATAGCTCTCGGCTTTGATCAACAACTCTATACTCGACTCCCAATAGACTCGACTTAGCTATGATTGGCTAAGTCTAGCTCCGATACCAAACTGACGCAGCGGATGTACCAAAAATGGATGAAACTGTGAAAGTTGAATCGATGGATTGAAAATACCCAAGTTCCCAAATCCGTTGATCTCGCGAGATACCGGATTCTAGCTATCTCCAACATGTTGATCGTGCACGATACCGTGTTGAAAGATCTACGATTCTTCTACGTTGATCTCGCGCACGAGATTCCGTGAATCGGATTCAAATCCGTTGATTCGAGCGCACTCGAATAACCGAAAATGGAGAAAGAAGACAACGCTCAACTTCTAATTTTAAATAGGCACAAAGTACTCAAACAAAAGTTTATTCAAAATCAACCAACCCAAATGATACAACTCACCTGCTATTTATAGGCTTTTCACACAGCAACACACGACCTAACATAGGTCGTCAACGACCTAACAAACAGAACAGAACATAATACAACACAAACAGAACACGACTTACGACTTACAGGTACTCGCGACCTAACCTCAACGACCTAGCATGTTTACAACACAATAGTTTGAACGACCTGAAAATCAGCGGCTTAAGCTTCAGAAATATCTTCACGCGACCTAACTTGAGCGACTTTGCTTCATGCGACTTAAAACTTGAGCGACATAAGAAACTTCTCGCGACTCAAGAAATAGCTTCTGAAACATCTGAAGCGACTTAAGAAGGTCGTTCGCGACCTAAGGACAACTCGCGACCCAAAGAAGCTCGCGACCTACTGCAATTCACGAATTCTGGAGCGGCTTCGATCTTGCGACCTGAGGTAGGTCGTAAATTGCTAGGTCGTTCACGACTTACAGAACCCGAGCGACCTAAAATTAACGAGCTATCTTCCGCGTAATCTTCTTTTATTGAGTTAGGACGTAATTTGTTAGGTCGGAACTTCCGTTGCACTGCATCAATAGAGCTAACGAATAGATCATTCAAAGTGCCTTTTCGTCTATATCTGCTATTTTTGAAACATTTCCTGCACATGAAAGCTTCATTTTGTTGCCCCCTCCACAACCAATATATATCCTTTATTTCAGTCCAAAATTTTGTTGGAAAATTCCTACAAATGCCCTTACCTCGTCTCACTACTCACTAGCTATTGTTATCTTGATTTATAAAAACAAGGTATTTGCTAGAAGCATTCAAATTCTTGCTTTTTCTAGTACCATGACGCGGTCTTAAAAGGTAAGAATCTGAGTGCTTTTAGCATCACAACATCATGCGAAACTAAAAACACTGAGTTTTATATTTTATACTTTGAAATTTAGTGTACTTCGATGCTCTCACTTATTCAATTATATCGTGATAAAGAAATATCATTTTGAAGATTAGTGACTTTCTAAAGCGTCTTGAAGCAAATTATTTCACCATTTCCATCACCTTCGCCGCTTCTTTTAAAATTTCTACCATGTCTGATGTATGATTTTTGAATGTACATGTACGTTCCAAGATTTCATGGTTATGAATACATTCTAATTGCACAAGACAATCCTCACCATAAGGAATAGATGTTTTCTGATCATATATGGACATTAATGGAGTCTAAACAATGCGTAAATTGAAATCATAAGTAAAAAATCACATGTATACGATTATTACATCTCATAAAAATAAAAAGAATTCAGCATCTTTCACCAATGATAAAACTAATGAAACTGTAAAAAAATAAAAAATAAAATAAATAAAAAACCATGTTCAACATTCCATCCTAAACCAGAAACATAAGTCATTATCAACTAAGAGAGGAAGTCTCAAGTCTCTAAATCAAAATCAAGATAAAATATTAATCACATGTGTACATTCTTTACATCTAATCAAAAGAAATCACAGTATCAAATGATTAGACTAATGAAACTGCAAAAATACATGTACAATCATTTGATCCTAAACTCTGCACTTCCAACTATTAAGTGGCTATACGAAAATCACTTCGAGTTTTGTGCAAGGATTGCTCTCGATATGTTTGTTGAGATCTTGATCGCTGGCGAACTTGAAGCTGTATAATGCTTGTCTTTGAGTGAGTCCGACTGGGTATATTTTGTATATGTTTAATTCATCTCCTCCTATGAGGCTCTTTGGCCTTTCATTCTTCCATATTGGTACGTAATTCATCGATTGAAATTTAGAGAGTATGTTGGATTCCAAGGCTTTTAGAGAGAAATCCCAAGATCTGCAAGATACTGTGAAATATGAGGGAATGTTCTTCTGTAATAATGCTTTTGATTATTAAGCCAGAACTAGAACATTATGTCTTACATGTCAGTTTCAGAGAGAGTGGTAAAAAAATCATTATCGTAATGGTGTTATTAATAATTTGGTTTTATGGATCCATAATGGTAAATTTACCTTTCAGTAAAAGAACAAAATTTAGTTATCCATCATTACTAACACTAAAACTACTAATGCATATTTCAATGTTGATATTTATTCTTTATACTAAGAGATTCAAATTGATCCACCGTAAGTAGCTTCACACAAACCAACTAGAAGAGCAGTATATCTTTAAACGGCATTACGATATCATAAAATAAGCCAAACAACCGCTTAAAATATATTATATTTGTGAAACAACTAACGATAAGGTGACTAAACTAAAAAATAAATACCCAAAATGCTATTGATGGTTTTGACATTTTGTTAATGCTAAATTTACCGTTGGCATCAGTCAATTTACCATTACTTTAACGATACAGTTTATTTTTGGTTACCAATAATGATGGTAGAATGTAACAGCTCTACTTCTATTCAAGGTAAATTACACAACTGGTTTAGTATATTTCATATTCATCTGAGAAGTTTACATATTTCATGGCTGGTTTAAAATACTTCAGCATAATTTGATAATATTTCTTGTGGCATAAAGTACGGACTCAGATAACCTATAACAAAATAATATTAGTTTCTCGACTGAGATAAAGTGATGTATATTTTGGACGGAATAGCCAAATAAAATACCTGAGATAGACTGAGACAAATTCAAACCGACCTCTTTCTCTGACATACAAGTGATACACAGTTCCTTTACTGCTTGTACATTTACATGGTCGATTTTGAAATTTGGTGGACTTCTCTTCCTTCTCTTGAATCTTTGTTGCTATATGAATGCAGAGTCTGCATGATGAGTGTACTGCTGCCATGTCTATTAGTGCCTTGAAGGAGTTGGATGGACCGTCATATTTCCAACTACAATGCAGAAAATGATGTAAAAGTGTAAACAATTTTCTACATGCGAAAGTTTTAACTTTCTCTGTAATAAGAAATAAAGCACAGATTCAAGCAAATAACAATTGTGTTAGATGAAAGTGAAATTTTAAATAAGATAGTGTACGGCAAGTGGCTGAGTGATTGTACCTAATGGACTTATTAAAAGCTTCAGGATTTGATGCAAGGTATTTCATAGTATTAGCAACAGAAGTTGCATCACTAAGTTCTTTGATATGCAAGATTGAGCCAGGCGCAGGTGCAAAATCTTGTATATTTGGAGCACCAACTACAACGGGGATAGTTCCTGCAAATATACGACAGCAAAAAAGCTAAAAATAGATAGATAGATAGATAGATAGATAGATAGATAGATCAAATGGGGTACATATCTCAGATGTTTTAGTTTTAAACTGGTAATTCATACTGATACAGACTGACAGCAAGATGCAAAACTTCAAAATATAGCCCTAATAGAAGACCTTGTGAATATGTGCTAAATAAGATATGCCAAGAGAAACATGAAAAAGAATACACATTTAACTAACTTGTTTTGTGAGAAAACTGAAATTAAACCAATTTTCTTGTAAAATCATAAGGATCCCCACATCTTAAATAATAGTAAGTAGATAACACAAAAGGGCCTGACAAGCAGCATTTGTAAATACATCTACATGAATGCCTACCTGCAACAAGGGACTGGAAAAACTTCTCTGTGACATAATCCTCTTCATTGGAGTTTTCAAATGCCAAGCTAAATTTATAGCGCTTCAAAGTTTCAACTTTATTAACTATAATCACAAAAGAGATTCACAGTGTCAATTAGTCATGCATCCAACAATTTGTCTGCAAATGGAAAAGAATTCAACTCTCTATATGCATAAATTTGAAAGCCCAAGCATTTCTACGAACAGCTAAGTTTAACACATTATTTAGTAGTAGAAACTTGAAAGACAACAAAAACTGAATTTCTAAGCTAAAGGATTTCATTGTTCATATGGACTACTTAGCTAATCAACTATGCTAGTCTATGAAACCATCAACATATTATTTAGTAGAAACTAGAAACACAATAAAGACTGAAGTTCCAATCTACAAATTATGGGATCCACGTGGAGTATGGAACAAATACATCGATAATGCCAGTTTACAACCCAATCTCAGTGTATAGTCCCTTAAAACAGTTCTCTAGTTCATTAGCAAGTAGTGTAGCATTACAGATCATATCTCACAAAATTACTGTTTTTCTTTATGTATCAACTTTTGAGCGTAGATCCAAGTTAGTAAGTGTAGATAAAACTGAAGAATAGTTAACTGATTACCATTTCCATCCTTGTTTCGGTGACAGCTACCATATGAATCTATCTTTACTTGCAATTTCTCAAGCATTTCTAAAGCCTGTAACCGGAAATTGCGAGCACCACAATTAGAAATGAACGCAGCTGCAAGAGCATCTGCAGTCTTTGGACCTACTGGTGCCATGATGTCGTATTCTGCCCATGAAAAATAACCAACTGGAACATCAGATGAGAGACTGGTGGTCATCACGATCTTATAACCTCTCCTATCAACATATTATACAAAACATGAGGTTTATATTCAACTCAAAAAACATATACAATGAGAAACTTGTAATAATCCATCTCTGAGAGAAATCACTGTAGCAATTCACATTAATTTCTTTTATCGAATTCTCAGTTAGGTAATCAAGTCTTACTTATGAATGAGCTTACGTAAATAATTGCAAACAAAGGTATAACTAGCAATGGAAGATGCAGTATACAAAATACAAAGATGGTCCAGTCCAAATCTAATATTAAGACCATATATTTTTGTAAAATATTTTCTACAAGTTAAAGTTCTGAAGAGTTCTTGAAATAGGGAAAAGAAAAAAATCAAGAGACATTACTACATAACGAAAGATATATTTGATATTTAAAGGGATATATAATGCTTTAAATAACTTTTCGAGCTTTTCTAATATTACCATGAATCACAATTTCTGTACTCTTCCAGTTAACCTATACAAGGAGAACCACAATTTGACCGCCAGAGAAAAAATGACTAGATAAAGAAGGCTCTTCTTGTGTAGAAGATAAGCGAGTTAGTGAGTTTTCAAGAGCGTAGAGTGATTCTTTGAGAAGAAGGAAAAAACGTACAAAGGTTTAAACTGTGTTAAACTTGATGTGATACATGATATTGAAATAGGATATAACAGTCTGGTCATCTTCTATATTTGTTTGTTATATGTTTCTCTTTTATCAAACTGGACACCACACCCCCAAACACCCCCCCCCCCCTCCCCCCCCCCAAAAAAAAACCAAACAAGATGATCTCACAGCTTTAGGGGGAATTTGTTTGTCGTGGCAAGTTTTGACATTTTAGAATTTCAAGTGGAGCAATTTGATAGAAAATGAAATTTCATTATTTAGCAAAGAATGAAAGACAATCGAGATTATATGGCGTATTAAAGCCGTCGAAAAGCCCAAAAAAGAGAGAATGCAAAATAGAAGGATATGAAATTCAAATGTATCAACACCATTAGACTTAATATTGCTGACAATGTTATCAACAACGTCAGTGTTATCTGGCCTTTTGGTCCGACTATATTCAGACTGACTTGACAAGTTAGACTGAATGATCATCAAGGCAGAAAGCCCGAAAAGATGGTTACCAGGATTGAAGATCGATTATGGACAAGACTATGGACGATAACCGTATGAATTCATGTGAATAGCATTCTGAAATTAGCTAAGCATGAATTTCACACTTCAACTGAAATTACGATCATGTACGATCGTTTTTCACTATGGATAGGCTATGATCCATCTCCATTATGGATTCGGCTATGATCCATCTTCAAAATAGATTGGCTATGATCCATCTCAATTATGAATCGGTTATGATCCATCTCCATTATGAATCGGATCAGATATGAAACATCTCCATTATGGATCGACGTAAATCGATATGGATACAGATCGCTTGGATTGACAGTAGAAATCAACGATGATCAATTAATAACTCAAAATCCAGAAGCCAACTATGCACGAAACTTTAGGAATAGCAAGATATTACATGGTGGGACCCACCATATCGATCGCACGTGAAAAGGAGTAAGAAAAACGATCGATATCGATCGTTATTTTGATGAAAGTGGGGTCCACGATCGATAGGACGACTTCGTCTGGATCTGGAGACTCCGCAGTCGAAATTTCAGGAAGATATTTCGTTGTCTCCCCTTATAAATACAGACTTGCTTGTTCATTTTCGGGACTTTTACGTTACTTGTTGCTTTGTACTCTTTTGTAACTAAGGATTCTAATCCAATCTCTATTATACTCAGTTTACAAAGTGATTAATAAATCCATCTCTTTGAAATGGACGTAGGCAAACAACGTCGAACCACTATAAATTGCCATGTCTGTTATTAGCTTGTTTTTGATTAATCTGCTGCTATATTCTCTCTGTTTACATTTATTATTCTTCATTTATTTCTTTACAAAATCTCTATTGGGTGATTGTGCCAACTTTTGGTGCAAACATTTTGGTGTTTCCACTGACAATAATTCTCACCATCTTTGAATCTCTATTCTACTTATGGATTGCACAAATCTGAGGAAGAGATCCAGATTCATCTTCATAAAGCTTCTTATTCTACTCAGACTTTAGAAAGCCTACAATGAAGCTATCACAATGCCTCATAGGAAGTAGAATGCCATTGCTACCTTCCCACGACCTGTTGATGAAGCAGAAGAGAACACGAAAACCGCTCTTCTGGAAGATGGAGCGCAACAGGGAGCCATGAATGTGCAAGCTTCCTATGGAATAGTCATTAAGTTCAAAATGAAGAAATACGTTTAAACGAATCATATTTGGCCCATTTAATCAATCGGTTGGACAGTTGATCCCTTCATAGCACGTATTGTAGCCGATCGTTCCAATTGATCGTTTTTCTAGCCGATCGTTTTTTCAACCGATCTTTTTCCCTCCCGATCGTTCTTCCAACCGATCGTTTTTCCAACCGATCTTTTTCCCTCCCGATCGTTCTTCCAACCGATCGTTTTTCCAACCGATCATTTTTCCAACCGATCGTTGCTCCAACACGTACAACTGATTTGTCATGTCCATACCCGTTCTCAGTCTAATATTTTGTCAAGTATCCAAACGAAAATGAATCAGGTACGATACATTCTTAATGGATTCATATCAATCCATCATAAAAAGACTCAAAAAAATTTCACGTGCTAAGCACCCGAACCCGTGCCACATCGTAGTGTCCCCGCATTCTGCATTCAGAACTCAACTTAAAAACGGTGCATTCTATCCACTTCCCTTACGTTCTGTGACTGACCGGAGCATAAGGGATCAGGCATCAGCTGCTGAATTGCAACTAATGAACGAACAAGGAACTGCTACTCAAACGATACTTTCAAAGGTTGGAGAACCAAGATGATGTGACTCAAAGCAGAATCTATATGTTTCAACCTGAAGTCGAACTCGGGTAATCATCCATTCGACCCGAAGCAAACCCAGGAAATTTTGGCCCAAGGTCAAACTCAGGTAAAACTAAAATTTTCTTCAAGCAAAAACCAATATGACTCTAAGCACCGTTCGTCACCAACCCAACACTTCAAATTCAACAACTCCAAACGAATCAGAGGCTGACTCCAAGCAAATAGCAAATTTTCTCGGGTCGTACTTTAAGTAAATTATCATCAATCCGTCAATACCAGTCCATCTTATTTTGATCATAAATCGGCATACGGACTCCAAATGACTTGAAACTTGGTGTGCAACCTTAAGAGGCCTTCCTTACTGTCTTATATGGATCGCACCCCATTTGGGTGAAAGTTTGGGGATCATCACCGATCAGCGACTCCATCCTATCTGATTCGTCATTCGATCGGCATTCTCAACCATTCAAATGTTGGACAACCATACATACATCATTCACAAGCATTACAAGCAACCGTAACTTGAAAAAAGACCGGACCGACGACGATTGGAGCATCTCTCCTAGTCGAGACCTATTCATCGAAGCCGTTCAGCATGCAGAATATCCAAGAAAATTCAATGTGACGACCATGACAGCGTATTCTGTGAACATAGATCCACCGACAACATCTCATGAAATATGAGTGGCATATGGATCCCGTTAGAGCGACAGATGTCATCGAATGTAGATGTTTTTCCGTATTCCTCGAAGGAATAACGATCATGCAGTTTACGCAGTTACCACGCAGATCCATCTCTTCATTCGGTCAACTGGATCATAAGTTTGTCAAGCAATTCAGGATGCATGCGACTCACACTAAGAATGTGATGTCATTATCAAATTTATTCCAAACGCCAGGTGAACCGCTCAAAGACTTCCTGTAGAGATTCAACGTCATCGTTACTGAAGTGAGCAATCGTAGCAAAAACATCAAACTGATGGTATTGATAAGGGGAATCGACCCCGAGTCAGATTTTGGTGATTGGTTAGTTGGAAAACCTCCTACAACCTTAAATTGTTTCTGCTACAAAGCGAAACAGAACCTATAGAAGGAGAATGCGAGGTAGACTAGGAAAAAGAACAACTTATGCCCGTTGGCCAAAGGAATTCAAAGCGAGGGCAGCATAGAGGCTATAGATGAGGATTTGGATTCTAGGAGACGGCCTAGAATCCTAAAATTCGACTCATATACACCTTTGAACGATTAAATCGAAAACATCTACATGGAGACTCACGACTCGGAGCAATACTACAAACCAGTCTCGAGAAAATCCACCGAAACAGAAAAAAGCCGAGAAATGTTGTATATTACAAGGTACACACGGTCATAACACCGGCGATTGCAGATAGCTCTGAAATGTGATCGGAAAGCTGATCTGAAAAGAAAAGTTTCAACAATATGTGCATGTCCCACAGAATGGCGGGCAGGGAGCATCCAACTCCTATCAATAAAGAACTTTGATTATCAATTGGACCGCCTACGGTCGACTTCCAGCTGAGAAGGGCTGGAGCGAAGTGGAATAACGAGCATACGACGTTGCTTCACTTATCAATAAGATTTATTTCAATTTCAATTATGTTGTGAACCATGACCAACTTAAACTAAATTACTTCCAAACGATGCAGGTGACTAAGTATTTAGAGTTGGGCGCCAGCCAACCTACACGGACCATGATCGGACATTTGGAGAATTATCAATACGACTGTGATTCAACCACTCATCAGCTACCATATGCCCCTGACTTAGGGGCAATGACTCGGAATGAAAAAGCCCGACAAGGTCAAAATCCAATACAAAGTGGACATGGACTGACCGTCCACTCATCAATCTCCGTGCTTGACTTGAAGATCAGAGAAACACTTAGAGTGGATGCAACCCGACCATCCACTCCCCAGCTCATATTTGAAGTTCGTCAAAATACTTACGTCTCTCCTGAAGCTCAGCAAGACTGAGGTCCAACTAAAGTGTACGTGATTTGATTGTCCATATATTAACCTTAGCCCCGTACACATGAGGCAGTCTGGGAGCTCGACTTACAGTAGGCGTGATTGATCGTCTACACGTTAACTGCCGCCCTCGACACGAGGACACGACTGCAACGTGAGGTGCATGTGACTTGACCATCCACTCAACAACTCTCTCCCTTGACTTATCGAGAGGAGTACGAGGCAAATTGGATAAAACCTGATCGTCCAACCAAGCAGAACCATGGATGTGGTCCGACCATCCATTGCTTAATCACCAAGTGCATGTGAATCAACCGTCCACTCGCCAACTTTTTTCCTCGACATTGGGCGAAGAATTCCTTCCCACGAATGAACACAACTCGATTGTTCATTTGACAACTTTTGCCTTGACCTGGCAGGTGGAGTATACATCAAAAACGGATGTGACTGACCACCCATCATAAAACTCTAGTCTCCGAAGCGTGGACCAGAGTATAAACACAAAAGGATGGACACAGTTCGATCGTCCATCCATCAACTTTGGTCTGCAGAGCGTAGACTGAAGTATAAACATCAAATCACAGTGACCAGCCACCCATCGACTAACTCTGGTCCCCCACAGTGAACCGGAGTATAAACACAGAAAAATATATAGACGCGGTTCGACCGTCCATTGATCAACTCTGATCTCTCAGCACGGTCTGGAGTATAAACATCATAAAAAGCGGACTCAGTTCGTCCGCCCGCTCCTCAATTCTTGCTCTTGATTTGGGGGCAAACATATGATTCAAAGTGGATGTGAACTGACCATCTGCTCCTCTGCTCAAGCTTGAAGTTCGCTAGAACACTCATCTTACTCCCAAGGCTCGGCAGAAACATGATCCGAATGAAAGTGGACGCGGTACGACCGTCCACGCGTCAACTCTTACCTCAGATGCAGGGGGCAGTGAAAGCCCAAGCTAAAATTGGACGTGATTGGACCGTCCAATACAAGGAGGATGTGATATGTCCATCCACGACCTTGCTCGCACCTGAAGTACAGCGAACCTCAAGCCTGGCCTGGACATCGGCAAGCATAGAATCCAAACCAAGACATGGACACGATTTGACTGTTCAGCAAATAACTCTGCTCTCCTAGTGCGAATTGGAGTATAAACACCAAATGAGTACAATTGACCATCCATCAACAAACTTTGGTCCCCAAAGCGCGGATAAGAGTATAGGTAGAAAATGGACGTGGTTCGACCGTTCATCCATTAACTCTTCCTTATAAACCGACAGACCGAGTATAACATATAAAGGATGTGACTTGGTCATCCGCTAATCAACTCATTCCCAGTTCCCATAATTTGACGTAAAGAACTCCAAATAAGAGTGAATATGATACGACCGACCACTCTTTGACTTCTGCCTCTGACTTGATGACCTAGGAAAATGTGGTTTGACCGTTTTCGGAATAACTCTAAGTCCCCAAAGTATGAACTGGAGTATGTAAACACAAATTAGGTGTGATTCAATCACCTGCCAACAAATTCTTATACACAATACGGATATGAGTATAAATAAATGAGTGTAGTTCGATCAATTACTATTTCATAAACTCCAACGTGAACTCGACAGGAGGAGTATAAACTCGCCTGATGGAATTTGACCATCCACGAACTAACTCCGCTAACCCAAGACTGGGGCAGGAGTACAAATTATTGAAAGCTGAACACGACAGCTCACTATAGCTCTAGCTTGGTGTTATTTACGATTTAAGGCAACGACTACAGGGAGGCCTTAATACAAAACCAATCGGAACGACATCCGAAGTTACGAGTAACCGACTTTATCGTGTTACCGGATCAACATGCAATATCGATCAAAACTTTCTATATCATGTCGATGGGTCGAAGGTCGGTATCGATTCACACCAACCACAAATGGATGTGACTCGAATGTCCATCGAATAGATTCGGTCACCAGAGCATGTATAGGATAATATACCACGAATGATGTAACTTGACCATTTATTCTCCATCACATTCCTTTGATCCATCGGGAGGAGTAAGAAACCAGATGAGCGTGGCTCGAATGCTTTTGAGCTAATTTTATCCATTGGTCCGAAAGGAGAACATAAATTAAAATGGATGTGACTTGACAGATCGCACACTGATCCTCACCCTTTGTTCGATAGGGGTAACAGTTACAAATTGCATGTGACTTAACCATCAATTCTTTGGTCCTTGCCTAGAGTATAACGACATCTGCATCAAAAGTGGACGTGATTGACCGTCCAGTACTCAACTCATGCCCGAAATCCAATGGGGCATTGATGTCTTCCCCAGGAAGGAAAAGCCAGAATACAATCAGAATAAGCGCGACTCATCCTTCCATCAACTAACTCGATCTCATGATTCAACAGGAAAGAGTATAATACCAAACAGATGTGACATGTCCGTCCACTCATTGACATTTACACATGACTTGAGGGCACGAGCGAGAATCAAGATGAGTGTGAGCCAACCATTCATCGCTCAACTCTAAGTATTCAGAGCTTAAGTGGGAGTATAAACACGACTAGGACGAGACTCGACCGTCCATGCAGTACATTTATCAACCCGAGACCCGGGGTAGAAATGTTCACCTAAAAAACTGACTGCGATAGCTCAATACTGTTACTCATACCTAGTATTTACAATGACTCGAGACTACAGCTGAAAAGATAGAATCATCGGATCAATGCCCATCCTCATGAACGACTGACTATCATTCACACCTGAACAACGAGCAACAGATCGCAAGTACATTGAACAGAAATCGCATACTCGAATACACAAGCAGGTTCAAATCCAAAGCAAGAGCCAGCAATGCAGCTGCATGCAACACGAGGGCGAATCCTACTCGACATTTGATATGACATGCTTATAAGCCTGATCTTCAATCATTGCAGATAATCGCTCAAAGCACCTAGAACCCATCACTATCAGACTCAACAACTCGTGACGAGATCCAGAAGTTCGATCGGCTCTCATGTCATTGATTATGCATTAGAGAAATGCTCGAACATGGGGATTGACATCAAATCCAACTGTCGTTCTCCATGGCTACATACACCACCAAAGTGTTGAAGTTACAAGACTCACCTAGGCAAGGGGCAGGCACTGACCCCATTGCCTATGTTACTTTGCAAACCCAATTCAGACGTCCCACGTGCTAAATACAATTTAGTGTGGTGTTGTGCAATTCTGTACAAGTACAAATATGCTAATTTATTCAAGTCTGAAGTAGTGGATATCTGATTCAATGTCATATGTTTGTTCAAGTATGCACGTCATTCATGGCATGTCCCATTGTTCGATTTCAGGTTCACATGGTCTAATATGTTCGTGTCAAACCAAAAACTACTTAAGTCCCACTAATACAAGGGATCGGAACCGATCTCATTGCTTGGGCAAACCCTCTTAAGCATTTTTCAGCTCACAACATAAGACCAATATCAAGCAACAACACCACAGTCGGTTCTATAAATATATAGACTCGAAAGATGAAGAAGAGAAGCCCAAGAAATCCAAGGCTGCACCACTGAGCTAATGATCGACATTACGGTCAGCCACTGCAACCCATCACGGGTACTGAAGATTGGATCACAGCTCAGTGCAATGATGATGAATGAATTAGATGGCTTTCTCCGAACGAATCTTGATGCGTTAGCTTGGACCCATTCCGATGTGATCTCACCGACTATCGCGAACCATGCATTGAATATCGACCCGAAGGATATCCCGGTAAAACAAAAGCGATGTTGTATGGATCCAGAAAGATCTGCTGCACTTAAAGAGCAGTGGATAAACTCAAAAACAATGGGTTTATCCACGATGCCCACTACCTAAAATGGTTATCCAACCCAGTTCTCGTGAGAAAAGCTAATGGAAAGTAGCGAACATATATCGACTACTCTGACCTGAACAAAACATGCCCAAAAGACGACTTTCCACTTTCGATGATCGACCGACTACTAGACTCAACCGCTGGATATGAACTGCTTGATATGAACTGCTTTCGTTTATGGATGCATACTCCGGATACAACCAGATCCCGATGCACGTCCCCGATCAGGAGCACACCAGCTTCATTACCGATCTATGGCTATATTGTTATGTAGTGATGTCGTTTATACTAAAGAATGCTGAAACAATTTGGCAAAGATTAGTGAACCAGATGTTCAAAGATCGGATCGGACGATCGATAAAGGTATATGTGGATGATATGCTCGTGAAGTCACGGGAATCAAACAACCACATCGAAGACTTGATAGAGATATTCAGTATTCTTCGAAGAAGTGGAATGAAACTCAATCCCATGAAATGCTCTTTCGACGTTGCGTTGGGGAAGTTCTTGGGTTTCATGCTTAATTCTCGTGGAATGAAGCCGATCCTAAGAAGATTCAGGCAATTAGAGACATTTGGGTACCAAAGACAATCAAGCAGGTACAGAGCCTAAATGGGAAGGTCACCGCCCTATATCGATTCATCTCCAGGGCCACCGACAAGTGAATTCTCTTCTTCGACCTAATCAAGAGGGAAAAGAAACTTTGAATGGGTGCAGGACCTCGTTGACGCGTTTCAAGCTCTGATAGATCACTTAGAGAGACCTCACGTCCTATCGAAGCCACTGGACCGTGAAGACATATACCTCAATTTAGCGGTGTCGGTACACGCCATACGTGTCGCACCATTACACGAAGAAAACCGGATCTAAACACCAGTATATTATGTTAGCAAGCGATTGACAGACGCTAAAAGAAACTATCCAAAGCTGGAAAAGCTTGCGTACTGCCTGTAGATTGCGTCATGAAAGCTTCGCCCTTACTTCCAGGCACACCCCATCATCTACACTGACCGGCCGTTATAACGGGTCCTACAACGACCTGAGATGTCTGGAAGGTTGCTCAAATGAAATATCTAGCTAAGCCAATTCGATATCACTTATCTTCCTTGGAGAGCTATCCAGGGGCAGACATTAACGGCCTTCATAGCTAAATTCACTGCATCAGACGACTCTTCGAAGATCATTGGAGAACCGACCAACCGATGGAAAATGTACACGGATGGAGCATCCAACGATCGGTGTTCTGGTGATGAACGATCGATCTGCTACGCCTTGAAACTTGACTTACCTGCAACAAATAACGAAACTGAGTAGGAAGCCTTGATCGTCGGGCTCAAACTTGTCAAAGAACTGGGAATGAAAACTTTACAAATCTTTTATGATTCCTGATTAATATATGCCAAGTCAGAAGAGATTATCAGGCTAAGGGGCAGCAACTTGCTCCTTATCTCGACCGAGTCCAAGAGCTACTAGGAGACTTCGAGTATTACACCATTACACCCCCATAGAGAACAAAATGAGAAAGCCAGCTCACTGGCCAAGCTGACTAGTTTCGAGGATGCGCGCCAGATGGGCGTGATCTCGGTTGAAGTACTAAATGCTCCGAGCATCGACCAGATGGAGATTGATCGGGTTCTGAAGACGGAGCCGGAAAGAGAGCCGGGATGACTCCTGTCAAAGGTTATCTACAACGAGGGATCCTTCCCGGACGGAGGAATGAAAAATGAAAGATCCTCCTCAAAGCTTTACGCTGCATCATCTAAGGAGTCATGTATAAAAGGGTTTGTCCATTTTTCTGCTTCAGTGTATCGTCCATGATGAAATTAAACGAGTCTTGAAAGAAGTCCATGAAGATAACGTGGCGATCACACCGGGGGGAAAACCCTGATATTTGCTACCCAACCTATTGGTCCGGCTATATTCAGACTGACTGAACAAATTAGACTTTATGATCATCAAGACAGAAAGCCCGGAGAGATGGTTATCAGGATTGAAGATTGATTGTGGACAAAACTATCGACGATATTCATACGGATTCATGTGAATAGCATTCTGAAATTGGCTAAGAATGAATTTCACACTTCAATTGAAATTACGATCGTGTATGATCTGTCTCCAGTATGGATCAGCTATGATCCATCTCCATTATGGATCGGCTATGATCCATCTCCATTATGGATCAGCAATGATCCATCTTCAAAATGGTTCGGCTATGATCCATCTTCCAAATGGATCGGCTATGATCCATCCTCAATATGGATCCGATAAGGAACATCTTCGTTATGGATCGGTGCAAATCGATATGGATACGGAACGCATGAATTGACAGTACAAATAAACAATGACCAATCAATAACTCAAAATCTAGAAGTCAGTTATGCACGAAACTTTGGGAATAGCAAGATATTACATGGTGGGACCCACCATATTGATCGCACGTGAAAAGGAGAAATAATAATGATCCGTACCGATTGTTATTTTGATGGAAGTGTGGCTCGCGATCGATAGGGCGCCCTCGTCTGGATCCGTAGACTCTGCAGCCAAAATTTCAGGAAGATATTTCGCCATCTCCACCCATGAATATAGACTTGATTGTCCATTTTGGGGACTTTTATACTGCTTGTTGCTTTGTATACTTTTGTAATTAAGGATTCTAATCTGACCCATATTGTACTCAGTTTACAAAGTGATTAATAAAGCTATCTCTTTAAAGTGGACGTAGGCAAACAACGACGAACCACCATAAATTGTCTGTCTCTGTTATTAGCTTGTTTCTGATTAATTTACTGCTATATTCTTTCTGATTATATTTATTATTCTTCATTTATTCCTCTACAAAATCTTTATTGGGTGTTTGTGCCAATTTTTGATGCAAACAGTTAGTGGTGCCAAGTTTGCACCTAGATCATGTGAACAGTTGGTGAAGTTTTACATATATTCGTATGAGTTAAAATTTAAAAGATATTTGCAAACTAAGGATGGTATAAGATAGTAATCTCATGAAGCAAGTGAATGTATTCAAAGAATTGTTGTATCAACTAGTGACAGTTGATTTTATGATTGAGGAACAGGATCAAGTCCTACTTCTAACCTTACTTCCCAATTCATATACAATATTGTTATACCCATTGCATATGATAAGTAAACACTGAAGATGAAAGATGTGGAACCAACATCATTATCACGTGAGAAGAACATGGTAGTCGATAGCAAATAACCAAGGCTTGTGCTATATGTGCTTGTATGTATGTCTATACACACTGAATGGACTAAAGTAGTCGTGGTCCATGTTTATATAAATATCAAGGCACTCATTTATGATTATCGCTATTATTTTCTTAAAATTTACACTGTAACTTAATTATGGATTGTAATTTACATTATAAATTGTAGTTGATATCTCCTATTTGAATTCAAAACTCTAAAGTCATGCTTTAAAATTCTTAACATTGTTTACTGAAGCAAATCTATCTAATAATTTATTTCTTCTTTCCAGGTATTTATTATCCTCATCATCTTTGTTTTTTCCCTAATTGAGATCGACTGTTTAAATTGCTATTTTTCAAAAATTTATATGATGAATCGTGACTTTGTTACATTTAACATATATCTTTATATTATTTTAATACATTTTTTTGATGTTGATTTTGAAATTCCTTTTTCTCCTTTTTAATGTAAATTTTGATTTCGTTTGTTTGAGAATTTTGGCATTGCAAAAGCTTATCAAAAATAACTACTTAGCTATTTAGTGCAATATCAAAACATATATACATTTTAGATGTTTATAAATTAAAAGAGATGGAAGTGTATTCCCACTATTAAGTCATTTACCTAGTTAAGTCGGTATGAAAAAAAGACTCGAATCACATACGAATCTATACAATAGCATCATAACGTTTGGTAGCAGATCACAAATTAAAACATTTGTTACTATGTTGAAAACTAATTTTTCATGCAAAGAAAATATCATCATTGGTTTGAGCCAAAAATTGGTTATGTCGTACTGAATAATATGCTTTCTTGTATAGTCAAAATAAATTACTCCACAACGTCATTTTCAAAATATTTGTCAATTAACACTTTTGATGTACGAGAGATGAAATTCTATAATGTTTTATCCAGCGAAAGAACTTTGCATTCAAAAGTTTATTCAAAAGAATTTAAAATAAAGGGATGTTCAACCTTCGTATTTTTGCTTTTTTGGTATTAGAAACTATGTAGATAATAAATTCCACAATTCCAAACTATTAAGTTCTATAGATTAAAAATTTCTTTAGAAAAACATTAAATTAGATAAATAAAATCACTACAAATTTAAAATGAGCTCTTAAGGTTATGAAGTTTCTAACTATCGATATAGCTAGAGAAAAACAAAAGTACTAATTTTTTCCACGTAGACGTTTGAGTATGACACGCCTACCAAACACCTACATTCAATTTTATATAAAGAAATCATGGTCATTTTTTGAAAAATGATTTTGATTTATTAATGAAGATATATGATTAGCTAAAGCTCCCATATCGTATTTTGTGTCATTCAATTTTATTTGGGCTTTTTTCAATGTACATTGTAATAAACTAACAAACAAAATAGTGCACTATGTTAGGTTATTTACTATTTTGCGCTTTGACAAAATAGCGTGCTATTTTGCGTTATAGATTACACGTGCACTATTATATGTTAAATAGTGCACACCCTGTGCTATGAGCAATTTTGTGCTATAGCGCACGCTATGATAACTCTGGAGAAGAGTAAAACAGTTGAAGATTCTTACGGTTATGTCTTTGTTGATCATGATCACAATCATAAGAAAATGCATACAGTCAAAGGATTCAATGAATGCAGCCGATCTAAATCCAAAGAGAGGGAAAATGACAAACAATGTTACAAGTGCAAAGGGGGTACAAAAATCGAATCGCCTATTGGTAAAAAGACGACAATAATTAGCGAAAGATTTTAGAGAATATCTCATAGTTTTCAAAGTAATGCCATTTCTTTACGTGATTAGATGTTTAGATAGCAATTGATCACGATGCATATGCCTTCATAAAAAATTATTTTCGATACATTTCAAATAGTGAATGATTCATAAACCAGAGCAACAACACTAGGTGTAATATCATGGTCAAGGAAAAGGTCAAAATGTTTAGTAAAATGGTTCATGCTACGGGTTATATAGTTCAAAGTTCCATAAAAACTAATATCATTGGTCACTCTACAGACCATAGGATGTCAACAATGAAGGGAGTTGTGTAAATATCACAGGGTTGCATGGTGCTAATGAATAGAGAAAACTGTGGCCATTTGTTTCATCTGAGTGAGAAATCTAGATTGCCTAAACTTATCGGGGAGCAATATGCATAGAAAGTAGACGACCGAGGAAAGCCTTAATGATAACCTTTTTTGTTTTCAAACAATAGTGAGAAACAAATTCCTTACGGTGAAGGTAAGAAGTTTGAATCCTTGGGACTAACTAATGAGTATTGACTTTTCAGTCTTAGGTACGACCACAATAAGAAACTGGAGCACCTAACAATGCATCTTCACATACCAAGAATAAAATATTGCCTCTTCCATTCTGGTGTGACGAAGGAACCACAACGTTTGAGCCTTTCTTCATTCTTTTACCGAAGGCCCGACGAAAGCAACAATTAAAATTTTCTCAATCCTCCCTTCTCAAAAGGAAGTATGTGAATTTCTTTTTCCTTTCCACACGAATTCAGTTACACATAGCATCGACCGGAGTACATTAGAAGAAGTCTGAATAGTATATAACAGATTTGGCATATGTGCATTAAATGGAAAGCAAAGCTAATGGTTTGAGGCACTGTTTCAAATCTCGGTCATCTGACTCATCTCAACTGATACCTCGGAATGGAGCCCCAATGAACGAAATCAAGTTAAAACTATTATTTTTATGTAGTGTATATTTATAGATATTATTGTGCATTTAAATCAATTTTAGACATAATATATATTTTGAGATATGCTTGAGATGAATTTTAGGATATGCACGTTCGAGACCTCTCCCAATACAAGATCGATCACTGAAATCTCTAAAATGAAATGTGACCGAAATCCAAGTTTCAAACTTTGCTTGTAGGTATAATAGGGTTCGTCTTCGATGGAGATGGACACATAGTTATTTCAGAAAAATAGGCACAATGACAAATTTTGAGAAAAAAAAAACAATTAGACTAAAGGACATGTTTAGTTTTTAGGCTGAAGGATAATGCTAGGTTTTCATAGTATAAAACTGAATATAATGCCTAAAAATAAAACTAGCATTTGTCCTTCAGCCTAGTTTTTCTTCTTCAAAGTTTGTCTTTCAACCAAAAAATAGAACTAGATATCCTTCAGCCTACTTTTTTTTTAAAGTTTGTCATTTTTCCTAATTTCCTCTTTTGAATTTGTGCTTCTATATTAATAAAAACATATAGTTATTATACATCATAGTTAGTTAAAGAAGACGAATGTATTGTATATTTCTTTTAGTAAATGATATCAAACAAATATTTTTATCATTTTGCACAAATATCATCAAACATACTATTATAAACATAAAATTTCAAGTACAAAGTTCTTCTAACTCTAAAATAATAGAAAATGTTAATAAACTAGAAACTAAAAAAAATACTCTATATTTGTCCATATAATTTGCATAACAAACCAAACAATATGATATGTTAAGTTATTATGGAAATTGAATATTTCATTACTAATCATATGCCACTGAAATAAATAATTAATTGTCTAGTAAATCTTGGCAAAAATGTGTAAAAACAAAGTGAGTTACCATAGTTCTCAAAAGCGGACGTTAAGTCGGGCAATCAACAATTCACTTAGGAAAGAAAAGAGTGTAAAGGGTTTATACTGTGTATAAACTTGAGATGATAATCTTATACTTATAATTATTGCTTTTAATAAGATATAAAATATTCATCATCTCCTAAATTTGCTATATTTCTCTCTGATCGAATTTGACTACTTATGGGGGAAAGAACTACCTTTTTCCAGCACAAATATTGAACCAAAACAAACGTGCTAAAAAGAACAATGAAAAGACTATATTATAATTGACATTGGCCATTATGTATGCCTAGAAGATAAAACATATGTGTGCGCGTGTGTGTGCGCGTGTGTGTGCACACATACACACACGTACGTACAGACACACACATGTGAGAAGCATAAATCATACAATATGCTTGGAGAAGTAGGGGACTATGGACAAAACGAAACATCAAAGTCCAAACAAAATTAGGTAACTTTTGTTTCCACAACACACCATTAATATCATAACAAAATAGTCAAAAACTGCGACGTTTGCTATTTTACATGACTATTTCATTTTGTAGATGAAGTAAACACTAGAATGTGAGAATCCCGACTCTTATTTGTTGAGTTTGTATCCTTCTGCTGATTAAGTCTCCCTATGCTTCTATGTCCCCAATTCATTATCATCCATCCAGATAAATGATATATCAATTACAATGTAAACTTTATGCACTCAACGTTATATTAAAGCACTGAACATTGTATTAATCCAGATAAGTAATATATCAAGATAAAACAGATTTGAATATTTGACATAACGACGGGCCTGCAGAACTTATCCTTCATAGAACATTTCTCTTCATGAACCTACAAATAACCTTGGATGATAATAAACCTATAACTAATCTCGGACGATCATCACATATAAATTTTATGCCATGAAGTTGCTGGCAACTATCCATTCCAAATAATACAAAGTTCACTGAACTATATTTTATAAAACTAACGAAATTTAGAATAGAGCTTGATGTGACAAAACAAGATGTCAATTTTTTTTGAATGTTGACGTTAAGAAAATGGTTATAGAGAACTCAGCAATCAAGCATGAAAGACACTACTGTCCAACAAATAACAAAAATGAATTTGCTTACCAACCTGCGTGCTATATCAACATTATTTTCTGCATAATAGTGTGATGATTCCATTGAGCGAAGGATAGTAAGTGTTTCTGAGTTTTCTGGATACCCAAAAGTGGCATCCATAACATTCTCACTAGAATAGCCAAATTTACAGCCCACAGAACATGACTTCCAGTCCTGAATGTTTTATGCGAAAATCAGCAAAAAATAGAAAAGAAAAACACGAATTCAAGAAGGGTTAGGTCTGTATGACAAACCCTTTGGAATGCAGCAATGGCAGAAACAGTAAGGGGGAAGGGGGGGAGGGTGGGGGTTGGAAACAAATAGGTGATATTATAGGGTTTTCCCCAGCGTGATGCTATACGTTGTCACTATTTGTACCAGTTCATAAACAAAGTAACAAACAGGTGTAAATACCGAAAGTTCATCTCCGATGACGTTACCTTCAGTAATACATCTCTGGTGCCTAGTTCAAAAAAGTACAAAACAAATATATTCAACAAACACAAGATGGTTAAGGACAAGCATATCTGTTCTTACCTTTTAAAATTGAGCCACAGAAATTACTGTTACTTTAAATGAGCATCCTAATTGCATTATTTCCAAACATATAAGTCCATGTTCATGCTATTTAGCTTAACTCTATTTTTTACAGGAAGACATATGAAGCTCTCTCCTTTTATTGGCATGTTGGTGGTGCAAACTCTTAAAAATTTCTTCTTTTTGTTCGATAAGATTATTGTTTACTATTGGATTGCATCTTCTTCTCTATATAGTACCAAACAATCTTCACTATTTGGTGTTCTGAATAAATATATACAACAACAAAAAACCCATAAAAGATTTATTTGCATCTACTTCCATTAATTAATTCATTGATAAGTTGTCAATTAAATGAAAAAAAATCAATTGTATTATAAAACTTTACCTGTTTTGTATATGTTTTCAAAAATCTCTTAACAAAACAAGTTTTGACTTCGATAAAATATTACATGAATAAAAAATTAAGTGTATCAGAAGCATCATATACTGTACAATACTTAACTTTACGTGTTAGTTGCATGCTTTTTATAAATAAATTGCTAGTGCATTGCTGATTTTAATGCCGACAAAGCAATTATATGAACAATATTATGATTCCTAGTTGTATATTACTCTAATGAAGTGACAGATATGCAGCAATAATTTTACGTAAGAGTAAATATATGAGTATCCGTAGTTTTACTAACTAGATATTATTGATGCTTAGTTTGTACTTTCAAAATTCACTGTAAACGCATAATACAATGTCATGTTATTATTTTGTTTATTTTTTCGAAAATGCATTTTAATTTCATTAACAAAATATATGATTTCTTTATCCAAAAATATATACCAATAACATGCACTACTTACATGTGTAGGTCAATGTTTCAAGTTATGGTTAGAGAAGTTTTGTCCTCCTTTTGAACTTGAAGGAGCAAATTTGTAGTTCCCCCATTCAACGTGATTTTAAGAGAAATGTTACATCTACACGATTTCAAATCCAAAGATATACTATTTTTATCGATTGTATCTTCTTCATAACAGTAGAGATCTTTTAAAAATTGCTACAGTAAACAAAGGATTTCGATACAAATTGTTTGGTGAAATATACTAATCATTGATTTGAATCATCCATGGACAGGATTAGATATGTTGAAACAATCTCAACTCTTTTGAGAAGTGAAACAAAATATAAAATTTAGTGAATCTAAAAAAGTGCAATGAATTCTGAATTCTGTATATATAAAAAAGGTTGGAGGAACGAATTTTGAACTTCGAATTCTCAAAATTTAATGTAACTAAGAAAGGGTCGTTCTAAAAGATATACTAAGTAACAATGATATACAATGGAAAATAAAGCATTGGCTACAGTCATTTTTAAAGAGGAGATACCTTTACTATGGCTGTGTTTGCAACAAAATGAAAGGGCACAAGAAAGAGGTTGGAAAAGGGGAATGTAAGCCATAGGAGCATAAAAGGTTATTATGTTTTTCAGACTTAAAAGGTGTCGGAAAAGGGGAATGTAAGCCATAGGAGCATAAAAGGTTATTATGTTTTTCAGACTTAAAAGGTGTTGGAAAAGGATCTGATTGTTTCTTATTATTGATTAATTTTTTTAAAATAAAATAAAGTTATGTTACTAACATTAATGGGGCAGGAAAAGGATAAAGGAAGCGATAGAGGAATATAATGTTAATGTGTTTTCGCGGTTTAAAAGGGGTTGGAAAAGGATAGAGGAGGCGACAAGTTACTAACACTAACATTAACCGACTAATATGTCATTATTGATTTAATCGCTCAAAAAAGAATCAATGTTAATTAATTTTAGTAGTTATTTAAATAAAATTAATACAAAATTTCGTTAATTGGTAATAAAATGTTGAAAACATTTGCCATTAATTAATAATAAAATGTTGAAAACATTTGAACTTTAAAAAATCAATCCATGCAAATAAAAATAAAAATATACATACGGCAAAAAAAATACAATGATAAATACCACATTATTTGTTGGAACCAGATCCAATTATCTGAAATTGTTGCAACATGGTGGTGTGTCGTTATTTTGCAACCTCCGTCATTAACCAGCTTATAAATATGTCATCGTCCAGAGAATTGAACACATCTTTTTTTTCAACGATGGTGCATAAAAATGATTAAAGCTTCGCCTACCTCAAATTCTCTAATTCACACAATAGAAGCAACAATATCTACATAAGCTAAAAACGATCCAGCAGAACCTACACCGTTCGTACTTTTTTGTTGGATTTAGGCCATGAAGTTCCGAACGAGATTTCTTTTTTTCCTTCTTTTCTTTTTCCTTCCATAAATGATATCAATAATTTCAATAAGCTTTGCACTGGTCTTACCATGACATATCTACCACCACAACCTTTAACATTGGAAGATGAATCGTGTCGTGTTTGAAAAACTGGATCGATAAAATAAATCAAAATTTGGAGCAGGTTCGTAGCTTGAACATCTGCTTATTTAAGAGGATTGAAAAGTGCATCAAATTCCCAAGTTTGATCAAACCAAGTTTGTGTAGGATGAGGAGATTGGAGCGACGGATTCTTGACTAACAGCTAGCATATACAAAATTTCTCCAATTGCATCCGTACCTTGAAATAAAGCTTGCGACAATTTCAAATTTTCAATTGATCTCTTGCACTTCAAAACCAGTATGTTGCAAATGATAACAACGAAAAAACATAATACTATAATATAAATATTACTAAAATGAAATTTTGTTATGCAACGTATGACTATTATAAATTATACTTTTTATTATTGTTTACGCATATTATTTCCGTTAAGTGGATACATACTTTTTATAATTGAATGAAAATTCAATTTTACCATTCATATTAAGACAAATGTGGTATACATATTGAAATTGTCATCTCCCTTAGAAATTATCAGACAAGCTGATGAACACTGGTTACTTCAATTTACTTAAAAAGTTTGAATGTAAGTGTCTGATTCATTTAATTATATAGATTTAAATGTTAATAGTAAGAGAAACTAATGAAAACCTTATAAATAATAAATAATTATAGAAATTATAAAATATAGGTATATAAACGTAAAATCGTGGAAAGAATTAATGTGACATTTTAGACGGTTGAAAAAAATGTAAAAATGATAGCTGGTAGCAATTTAAAAAAAGATCAAAGACCCTCCATGCGTCAAGGATGGAACTATGTACTACTTCACATGTGTACTTTTTTATCTAAAATGCATTCGAATTACAAAATAAAGTTTATGCAAGTTCTATTTTGTTTAAATGTTAAATGAAATTTCCTTAAATTTCTATAAGTTTGAAATATGCAAATTAAATATACAAATATTAGATTTAATACCTTTTCCTGCTGATCTTTCCTAAATATGAATATTGTTTCACTGTGGCACTTAAGATTGGTACAGGAGTCACGCGCCTAGGCACACCTACTATGCCTTTTTGATAGCTCAAGAAGCGCTATGTTGAGGCGCACAAAAATCCCAAAAGGCACAAAAAGGGTGCCAAAAACATGCCCCACATATTTACAGGCTGAATTCTAATTATTTTATTGTTGTGGACTTAAGTTGAACGTCTTTGTAATTTTTATGGTTTTCGTTGAATTCGTGATGTTTTATTCTCAAAATTCCATGTATGTGCAATTTATTCTTATTCAAAACTCGATTTTAATTGCAGATTATAGGGTTGTTATGAAATGTTTACCGCACTCATTTTGCAAATGCCTTTACTGTACCAGCTTTACTGATAAGCTAAAATTACATATCGTTATCGTTACCAATCTGTTTATATACTGAAGACTGGTATACTGATGAGGTGATAATCGTTATACTGGTAATAATAAGTTATCATTTGCCCAGAAAGAACAAAAGTTTCATTTTATTTTAAAGTACAACAATGCTTCATTATGCATTTCATCGTGTCATTTAATAAAAGACATTGATGAGAAAGAAATACAATTAGCATTATTTGAAATGTATTCTAAACGCATGTAAATACAATTAATTATATGAATATACATGTACTGTAAGGGGATTACTAAATTACCATAGTCATTAGTTTTGAAAATATATCACCGATGTTTTAGAGTTAAAAATGATACATTTACCATTAAAAATAATAAGTTTACGATTATCGTACCGATTATACCGGTATACTGACTTAACATAAAAATGGCAACTAATTGATTGACGACGATATGGTAATGGAAAATTTATTTTTACTACAACAATTCAAACAGGTTGTTGATGGTGAAATTTGTGTCAAATGACCCAAAAAGTGACAATCTATAGTGTAGCTTTTTTCTTAAATTAGGTTTGAGTCTACTTTGAGGTACAATTTACTTTTACTCAATGATTACAGACTTTGCAATAAGTTGTTTGTACTAGGCAATTTTTTTTACATATTCAGATATGTCTTTGCAATAAAAAAAAACTGGCAGACCCAAGGCAGCCATAGCTTAACACACAGGATAACTGTGAAGTGGTTGTGTTTTATTTATAAGACCACACTGCGGTATTTGATTAACAATCCCAAATATTGGAAGCTACCAAGACAGCCTGAAGTTTCCAGCAAGGCATGGATGTTTGAGGTGTACGCATCAGCACGTACCATGAAAATTCAATTCATTTGGTAAAGTAAGAAAACGAATTAAACAAGCAATTCAAATATAATCATCGCAAATTTGCTAAGATATGCCTTAAAAAGTATACTAGTTTTTTCATTTTCTTCAGTTAATGCAAACAATCAAACACACTAGAAGACAAATACCTGCTCCCCACCCGATACGCGAACCGGTTTGGTTTTGAAGTCCCTTTCGTACCCAACCGAATCCTTCTGCTCCAACCATTGGTCGCAGCTTCCATCATCCGCCACGTCATAGTTTCCGCCGCTGCTTCCGCCTTCATCTAAATCGACCTCACCTGCCTCGTTGATCTCATCTAGAAATCCAGTTTTTGGATCCCCGCCGATAGTTGAAGATTGATCGGAATAAGAAGGGAAGTATAAAGAAGTGGTCCAGTTTTCAACGGCAGCGAAATCGAGGCGGCCAAGGAAGGCGATCTCGGCGACGACGACAAGGGCGACCAACAGCGGAAGTGTTAAATCCGACCATCGCTTTCGAGGTGGAGGCATTACGTGCCGGGTCGGATGGGGAATGGATCGGGTTTGAATTCCTTTAATTTACTGACAGCTGAAGTCTTGTAGTTTTGATTAGAGAATAATGATAGCTTGGAAATAAGTTTTTCTTTTAGGAAAATACCGGTATCAACTAATTTTGTATTGGTTCAAAATTATACTTCCGTACGAATTACTTATTCAACAGTGCTACGTCAACCGGGTATTACATACACGGGGAGTGCGCATCTAAAAACATATTTGGTTGGGGGGTATAGGTAATCATGCGGTTTTAATTTGGTCCGTGTCATATCTCTTTCAGCTGGTTGAAGCAGAATCAACGTTGCTCATCTTTGCTACTGATAACGTAAATTCACTCCGTCGAATTCGACTTTGTCATTTTGAAATTCTCAATCTACCATCCGCAATTCACATCGCACATGTACAAATGAGCATCAAATATTGGTTTAAACCAGTAAATATGGATGCTTAAAAATGAACTGAATCCATTTTAACGTGGGCGAAGCACGGAGAGTTCCAACCGCTACATGGATGATAGAACAAATTTCCAGCAAATTGAATATTACCAATGGCCTTAGCTGCGACTTGGGACTTTAACATATTGTACTTTCATTGGAAATTAGATGCAAAATGGCAAAAATAATATCCCTGAAAACGGCTCACGGGGACAAGAAAATGTTGTATATTCTAGGTTTGTTTTAAGTGTCACACGTCCTCTTTTTTCTGTGGCCAGAGAAATCTGAAGCAGACCCATCAACAGATATTTTCAAAAACCTAGAATTTGCATTCGTATCCAAAATCATGTTCAGATACAAGATATCAGTGTTCGTGGATATCATATAATCATCTTATCTGATACAGATCGATAAATCGATAAGCATAAATAAAAAAAATTGGTTTATACTTTTTTTTCACAAGCTCACTCATTATAAAAATACGCAAAATTAACGAATATGATAATAATAATTATCTTTAAGTAATTAATATACATTAAATGCATATAAGATAAACTGTTAACATAATAAAACAAAAAATATGTGTCTATAATTATATTAAAATACACATCTCTATCACCATTAATAAAGAAAATTCAACGAATAGATTCACGTCGTGTCGTTTTGACATTCCAAAAATACCCTCATTCATTAAAAGAATCCCACCATCGTTTTGCAATCTCCACCACTATCCCCTTTCCGACCATCCATCAACGGAATTTTGCCATCAATTTGCCATTAACACCAATAAAATTGATTGAAATAAAAGTGTTGTGACTACCAAAGATTTGCACTTATAGTACACATACGTCCATTAATTCTTTTATTAAACAAAAATTAAATATCTTAACATATTAAATACACGTACATGCGTTTTATACTAGTATAAATAATAAAAAAGGCTTATACATAAAAAAAAAGGCTATGATTACATAAGGAAGCAGATTTGTGCATTTTTTCCACATATAAAAGGAAATAATGTTAGGTTTCCTAGATTCTAAAGTCAAAATTAGGGTCTGTCTATTTTTTAATTTTGTACGTGAACTCATTTCAAACACGTTTTAAATTTCAAAATTAGTTTTAATTTCGATAAAAATAAACTGATTTTTTAGAAATTAAATTTGAAATTTTATCGTATCTTTCTATAATCAAAATTTAAATTTTTTTCTAAAAAAATGCAAATGTTTGCATATTTTTTTGCAAATATTTATATAAAACTCTACAATATTTGCAGTTCAAAATCTTCAAATAGCTGTAGAGTTTTCTGCAAAATGTTGAAACTTAAAAATATAAGTTTTAAAACAAGAACTTATTTTAAGGAGCGGTAACTATGTATTTTGAAACTTAAACGGCGTGTTTTACAAAAGTTCCCAATTTTAATCTTACTCTTTAATTTTTTTTATGCCCTAACTTCCTTTCTTCGGATTCATCTCTAGCGAGTGCTAAGAGATTACTAATTTAATTTTATGACAATGGTCTACTTTTGAAACCCGTAGACATTACCTTCTTTATTTTCTCTTCAAAAGCACAACAAAATTCATGTTTAGAAATCTAAAATAACAAATGGAATCAAAATCCATACAAATTTGGAAAGTTTCATGAATTTATAAATAGGTTTAAATACCTGAAAGTGTACACATTATGCATTACTGAGAAAATCTAAATTATGTCAAAATAAGTATGTTACGTTGTTCGAAAAATGTTGTAGTATGGATAAACAAAATCCTTTTATGTTAAACAAATAAAAAATGTATAAAGAAAATGCAGAACATATGCACTTTTCAAAATAAAAAATGTAGAACATATGCACTTTTTAAAAAACTTAGATAAATGACATAAATAAAAATGCATATTAAATGTAATTGACAAGATCGCTATAATACACTGTTTGGAATAAAGATTTTGCAAAACAGAAAACACTTAAACATTTTCTGCAAGTGGTGAAACCTTTACAAATTTTCAAACATAAAAAATAAGATGCAAAGAAACCAATTTATCAGTAATAAAATTAAATATGACTTCAAATTTACGTCTTACACGTATAAAATATAACAACGGAAAACCATAATTTTTTGAAATTGAAGTATTATACATTGCACTACGAAATACAAAAGAGAATCCTATATAATGCTAATCACCTTAAAAAAAGGAAATGAAGTGCAGAATATATGCAATTGCATAAGTGTAAATTTTAGATCTAAAAATGAAAAATCAAAATTAAAATAGGAATATGCAAGTCTGCGCTTTTTCAAAATTTCAAAACACTATATAAAACTCAACGAATCTCTTCATAATTGTGGAACTTTCGATTTCATACCGTTTACCAAAAAATTGATCTAATATCCCCAATTAATTGATCACATGAAGATTTTGATTCTGTCGTTGAGTTGGACCAAAAATACAGTAATAATAGAAAAGTATGAAAATGTGAATATGAAAATGGGAAAAGCAAGAGACGCATTATTTATAGTGGTTCGGTTATGTCTACATCCACTTTAATAATTCTTTATTGCTATTAATTACTAGATTTGAAAGAGTATACTAATTATAATGTAGAAATTTTATCAAAGGACTGTAATTGTTAGGATCATACAATATACCATAGAGGGGGTTGAATATGGTATTTAAAATATCTCTCGTATAAACAAATAAATAATGCGAAAATGTAAATGCGAAAAATAAATGACACGCAGATAAACCCAACTTCGATCACTAACTCGTTAGTGTCTAATGCTGCCACCGAAGTTAATTCTGAAGTTATATATTCAAATGCTTACGATACATGTAATCTTGCACTCCACGCTAATCTGAATATCTAATTCTATGCCTGGTAACTCTATCTCGACTTTGTCCCTAAGTCGATAATTCCTGAACACAGATGTAGCTCAATCCTAGATAAAATCTAGAGTTTGAATTTAAAAAGAAAATACAAAACAATTAAAAAAATGCCCCTAATAAAATTATTTCCAAAAACAAATTATGAAATATGATAGGCTAAAATAAAAAACTCTTTCCCTTGTAGAAAACACATGAGCATTTCCTTCATCGAAGACAAAAAAACGACCATTCTTCATAATCCACTTCTTCCATATTTTTATAACGACACGTCTTTTTGACTCCCGAATCTCGACAATAATACATCCACGGTATTCACGTTTCGAATGCTCAAGTGTCAAAAAGACGAATTGTTAGGGTAAAATAAAAAGAAACGGAAATAGAACAAGAAAGAAGAGAACATAATATCAGAATCTCATAATGAAATGATAATATATAATATCAAAAGAATGGTACAAAGGGTTACTCTCGTACATAAATTTCGGAGTCGTCGAACCTAAGTACTATCACCAGCCAGGACAGTTATAATTATCTATCCTCACAAATGCTGATATGCACAATATAGTATTGCAGTAGAAATAAGAATACTACAGTAGGTGAAACATACAGCTCGTCTTTTTGAGCTTCAAAGAATATCAAGAAAACTTGCTTATCTTAGACTACTCGAAAGAGCACACGAAGAATTCAAGAAAAATAAAAACCACGCATCAGACATACATCTGGTGTGAGAAACTCAAAAAATATGTGATCAATGTATAATAGTACTTTTGAGACCGCATGAAATGCCATAATGGTTATCCTCTCAAAAAAATCACCATCTAATAAGTACATAAGGTAATATAATAGATAATGTCTAGGGCGAAAAATATAAATATATAGCATATCTAGAATGGTTATATTGGTTACATTCAATAAGCTATTAGAGGGTATAATCAAAACCGATAACGAACATTCACATAATGAATTTCCGTGGAGACGCCTCCAGTAAACTGAAGCTGATCTCCTGCACAATGGTCAAAAACTACCTCCAAGTGTTGTATATCTCTAGATAAAATATACCTCTGGATAAACATAGCTGGTCTATGCCCTAACACACGATCCCATATATCTTCACCTCCCGTATACAACATCGATAAGTATACTCCAGATAAGACATCTTTCAACCGAGTCTTCATCGCTCGAAAAGAACACGAATCCCCAATTGGATTCCCACATCTCGAAAAGATCTCAAAACCATACATGGATTCCAACATCTCGAACAGATCCACTTTCAAGAGATAAAACACGTGCCTTAGTCTTAGAGTGGTTTTCGATAAGTAAAACACTTACTGATCGCAGTCTCTTCAAGACTAAATCGATGAATTTGGTCATTGAATAATGATGAGAATGATCGCATATGGAAACTAAGTCTTGTATACTTGTCACATTTCCAATATTTTTATCTCACACTATCCCTCGCTCAAGAGTGAGGCTAGTAGGTTGACGCTCTATTGCTCACATCCCTACTTGAAGATCAGTCTCAACTCCCATAAATAGACAAACCTACTCCATTGGCTTTTAGTGCTAAGTATACGATTAAATGTTTCCCATAAATGAGAAAACACACAAAGCATGATCAAGTCATACAAAGCATGATTAAGTCCCATAAGCGACTTCTAATCTCCATTTTGTTCTATTGATTTTTTGTTAATTAAAACCTCTGTTTTTAGTAAAACTTCTTTTATCTAACAAAATTTCAGTTATGAATTTCTACTATTCATTTGTTCTCTTTTTAATACTTCAAAAGGTATTCATATACTTATCTCTAATGGTATAAGTATATTCACAAGTCATTAACAAGATTTCTTACTTTAAACCTTTGCTTTTTCTATCTTCTTCCAAAAGATTCCTTACTTATAATTTCCTTAAAAATATCCATTTTAAGGATCTAAGTACTTTAACAAATACATTCAAAAGGTCTTAAACTAATGTTACTTAAATATTGTCACTACAAATCCAAAACCATTTCACTTATGCCTACCTTTATAACAATCTTTTTAAAGATCTTTACATTCATAAGTATAATAAAAAAGGGTTAAAAATGAATGTAATTAACACATTGTCGCTACAAACCCAAAACCAGTACACACTTATATTATCTTTAAAACATTCTTTTAAAGACCTAAGATAATATTTGATTAAGTTTGATAGTCGACTAAGCGACTGTCTAGTTAAAAATGATCGCTTATAGAAATCATGATTCATATACATAACTCGTTTCTGACATTCCAACTTAACTATTTCTCATCCAAGAGTGATGCCAGGTAAGTTATATCATTGGTTGCATCAAAGCCTTGCCTGGGCACTTCATTCTTGAATCTCACAAATCGATAAACTTATCCTATTGGCTTTTAATGTTAAGTATAGTTATGACTTTCATAAACGAGTAAGAAAATAATATAATTAACCTATTTTCGAAATTCCCGACATAACTATTCCTCAACCTAAGAGGAAAACCGATAGGTTAGAGCTCTATTGCTTATATCCCTACTTGACATCAATATTAACTCTCACAAATAGAGAAGTCCACCTCGTCGGCTTTTAGTGTTAAACTTAGTCGGTTACCTTTTTCATAACTTATATATACTTTAGAAATACTTGAAAATAGGTTTTAAATATCTATGTAAAATATTACTTGACATAACTAATTTATAATTTGATGAAAAACATGTTTTAAATTATAAAACCTCTTTAATTTGAAAATACATATATGATTATTTAAAAGAGTATTTAAATTTCAACCTACCTTTAAAATACTTAAAATATGTTAGCATACATCTCTAAAAATATTAGAGAAAAATACCAAATTTAGATATCATTTTTAAACACTTAAACCCATAAGCAACTTACAACAACATTTATAAATGTTGTTAAAAGTCTTTGTTAAAGAACAACATTGAAAAGCACTATCTTTGTAACTAATTTTAACTACTTTAACAAATAATTGAAGACTTGAAATTTTTATAGTAAGTACTAACTTTAGGGTACTTAAAAACTATGAAAATAAACCCTTAAGAATACTTTCCCGTTTATTTAATAAAATTCCCGAAAATAGGCTATATTTACTAAGTATATTTATAACCATCTTTTTGTTCCAACTTTCACAACTTTTGTTCATAATTTCTATAACTTTCCAAACCATATTTTTATTTGACAACACACCAAAATATGTGTAGAGAAAAACTAAATCAAATTATCCCAAGTTAAGATCATAAATATCCAATTAACATAAGTTAAAGATAAGGGATGTCGTAGTGCACTTATAACGACTATTCTCACTTCAAACACTTTCAAGCATACATCAATTCAACACATAAGCCAAAAAACCATTTAAATGTCAAGTCAAGGCAATTTCGCATGTTTTAAGAAGGTATTAAAAGTGATGTTTATACAATATAAAGGTTTCATTTGCTTTTAAAAGCAAAAGGGGTCCAAAGTTTTTAACTTTAATTAGTTAATGTCATTTTAACTTTATATTTCAAACACAACATATATATACACAATATACATAAACAAGATTTTAATATAACTCACTTAGATCGAAGCCAAACACAAGCATAAAGCCCAAAGAATCAAAGAACCGCCTTCTACCATCACTAAAAGTCAAAAGATCCAACCTTTAACACTTTCAAACCAAGGCAACACCTCCCCTCCTCTTCCATTGCTCATGACCCATCCAAGATCTCCCCTTCTCCTTCACTTTTCTTCCAGTTTTGACTTTTGATCTAAGCTTCCTAAGGTGTTATAAGGTGTTTGTGAAAGTTTGAAAGATATTGGAGTTGATTTGGTTTAGACTTGAAAAGGTTAGAGAAGAATTAGTGGATTAGTGTTAATCACTTCCAACATTTTTATTCTCTTACTTCATTTCAAGCTTTTGTGATTAGTTCTTACCTTAAGGGTGTGTTTATAGGTTTGTCCAAGAGACCATTACCACCTTTTACCGTCCATAAAAGGTCACAAAGGAGCCTTCCTATCACATGCTACCTTTACACCTTTACTTGAAAGTTAAGTCTTTCATTAAAATTTCATTTTAAAATATCTTTGATGACATTACCCATAATGTAGACGTAATAAATGGATCAACATCGAAGAATAGATTGTAGGGAATCTACGAGACCTAGATCTAGCAGATAATAATTGAAATAAAAGGAAAATTATGGAAATAAAGTAGGGAGACGCAATATTTTATCGTGGTTCCGCAATCTATGGCATACGTTCACTTTATAGCTTTGTTGCTTGTAGATTTGATGTAGCTTGTTTGAGATTACAAGAGATTTGAAAGAGAATAAGTCACATGCATATGCGTTAGACAGATTATAAGTCCTAGAATTGTCTAGAGTAGCTGTTTTGGTGACTATTGTATGGAGATAGAAGATGAAAAGGAGGCAAAGCTTCCACGTAGTAATAGCACAAACTAGATCTTGCTTTAGTTGTCCCTGGGTTTGTATTTATAGGGGTAGAAGAGGTGTTGGGTTGAAAGCTAGTTAGCAACAGAGTCTAGTAGTTGGCTCAAAGTTGCACAGAAGAAACCAAGGCCGTATGAGTTGTAAAAATTATCTCGGTACCAAATCAAATGACTTGGTACCGAGTCATTTCTTTTAGCTAGAAATGGCTCATCTTCTTTTCTTCCTTCATGTTATCTCAAAGTTGATGTGTTTCATGCCTTTTCTTTAGTCGTTTGGTCGACTTTGGTGATAATTCCTTCATTACTGGGATTGTTTTGCTTTTTGAGTTATCTTCTCTTCAAACTTGGTGATTAATCGTCAGTCCCTTATGAAAAACTTAAGCACACTCTAGAGGAGTAGAGAATAGGTCATATGAAGTCGGTGAGTTGATTCGTGGTGAAAAAATGACTCTACATCGAGTTAAATGACTTAATGTTGGGTTATTTCCTTAGGTAATTTGGAGGTGAAAATTTCCAAGACCTCTTCTCTCTCTCCTATGCATGCCTGCCAAGTTTCCAGTCATTTCTTCTTCATCTTTGCATTCTAGCTCCTTTTGATATATGATTGGTTAAAAACTAGTTAACATTTGCCCCTCAGAATATGCTTTGTTGAAAACAAAGCGTGCTCTAGAACGAAACAAATCCCGAACTTCCATCCTGCATAATTCCAGTTATTTGTTTCAATGTCATCTCAAGACGTTGCTCTTACCTGGTTGATTTTCCTTTACCCATTCAACTTAGTTTCAATTGGAACTCCATTCTTCTACATTAGCGACCTAGCCCGCATTTCGAAGTCTACATCGCGCCCTGGGTTACATGGAAGTTCTTTACGATGCTTTCAGTTGAAGATGAAAAAGGAAAACAACTCGGTCCCGAGTAGTTTAACTCGGTGCCGAGTTATCTTGTTTCCTATATATTCTATACTTAGAAAACATTTGACTCTCCACTTTCTTTGCCACTTGACTTCCCTCTGAATCGTTTATTTCCGAGTTATCCTAGGGTTTCCATCAAGCTTTTGTTGCCGACCTAACTTCTCCTCAGCTTCCGGTTCCGCCGCTACTTCTGTCCAAGTTCCAGCATCATTATTGCTTATTTACCTACCACCGCCACTCCAAATAACCCACCACCGCTTTACCCCAATATGCCAAACTCTACCTAATCTATCTGAAATCCTAGCACCTGAGTTGATTAATTTGATGTTTGCCATCGGTCGGTGTTGAATTGAAGGCAATAGTGATGGTGACTTGGGCTTAGGCTATTTCGAATGGAAGAAGGAATTTTGGATTGTATTTGATCGGTGGTTAAGTTAGACTTCTGCCTCTATCGAATGCATGAGGTTTTGAAGACAAGTCCTCTAGCTCCAATTGCCTTCCTTCATGAAACGGGCTAAGTCCTGATCACCCAACGGATTCTAATATGACACTTTCCAAAGATCGGGCATTTTGGACGATCTCATCGCACTACTCTTTGTTTCTACCCTTCGAATGGTCCTAAGAGAAAAAAGCTTTCCGCGTCGCTCTGAACGATGGATCCATTATCAATTTTCAATCGATAATGGGTAAGTTCCAAAAGAGATAATTTTAAAGAGCGATGCGACTTGTTTTTATAGCATGAGCGAGCTATCTACACAGGATGAACTGTTTGTGGTGTTCAGGACACTGGATTTACTTCGCATAGATAACACACTGCACTTACCCCGGTCAATGCTTTGAATCCGATTGGTCAACACAATTCGGCTTCCCTTAAATTTTGGGCGTTGGTCACATGGGAATTTCATTCAAAATAGAACATACATAAGCATGTCAAACTCCAAGTTTTATTTTTTAGAATGACTTGCCAATCTACTCAATTTTAATCCAGTGAAGGAGTGTCTATAACATCTAAGGTTGGATCCTCGATAATTCCAATATCATTATATGTTCCTACCAAACCAAGATGGCCGGGTACAGTGGAATATTATGGCCCGCTAGTACCAGCTGGACCTATAATCAATCAGTTGCCTCTCGAACTCATAATTCCGCATTCCCCACCAGAGTAGAGGCCTTCGATCCTTACCGCTAATTCACTTTGAAACATATGTCGTCAACATGGCATTCTAGAAGATAATGTACTTTTGCCGACAAGGGCATAACTCGCACGCAACCCCCTGCCTGACTTTACTACTTGCAACCACTGTATGTGTTTAGGTGGTGTCATGCCACTGTTTAATTAATTCCTGATGGTGGTGTTATAAGAACTCGGTGTAGCTTTGTTCCAAATACATCCGAACGGCTATGCGCTCCTAAGTTCCATGTATGTTGTATTCATGAATAGGCTTAGCGCTACCATGATTTTTCGAGTTGACTCACCTCCTACAATTCAAAAGGAGGCAAGACTGTCCATCCTGCATAATCATAGAAGCATGGAAGGTGTGCAAGTTGATAGAGAATCTTCACAATAAGTGCTCAGCTTTCAAGAATGAATACTTCTTTGTTCGATGTCCAGAGGGGTTCAACCGTCTCTAGGTCTAAGGAAGTAAGTTTCTATTTCTCTGTTTCCCTTGAGTCAGAGTTTGTTAGCCTCTAACTTGCTTCTTATTCCATTGTAGGCATTCCATCTTGGGATGGTAGCGATGAGCATAAGGAGACATGCGATATTTTAAAGGCGATTAAAGCTTCCCATCATTCCATTGATTTCCTTCTGACCAATGAAAACCTTTGAATGTACAGACGGCTTCACCAAGGAGATCTGTTATGGTCAAGTGACCAACCCCAAGTTATTCTAGAATGCAAACCCGTTCCTCTACCACTTTTCATAGCTCCGACGAGAATGCTCAGGGGGATATAGTGGGTCCATCGGGCAAATTATGGCTTGGAGAAGCTCTTGAGGTAGAGGTTGATTTGCCTACCGGAGAAGATAATACGAGTAGGATGCTCTAGATCCTGGAGGAGGATGAGCCAATCCAAAGGAGAGAAGCGAAACAACCAATGGTAGCAGAGAAGGAGGAAGAGGCTATTGATGATGATGATGGCTGTGATTTACATGCCACCGAGGAAGGTGATGAGTCATGTGGTGAATCGCCGTAAATGATCCCCGATCTTCCCAACTCGCCTCCTCAAGAACAACTAATTACCAAGACTTCTCAACCAACAGAGGCCAAGTTTTGGATACCCATGTAGGAGACACAAACAGACTCATGGCCTCTAAGAGTTGTCTCCATTAATTTAAGTGAATTTTAGGACTTCACAATCAACGATATTGGTTCAGGTATCACCCAATCTCGGAGTGATTTCATAAGCGAAGGTGGAGAGACTCCGACTTTTAAACCATGCCGATACCGTTGGTAGAGTATATAGGGGATCAATGGCTCTACACACTCTACTTAGGATAGGATCACAAGCATACATTCCTCACCAAATATAATTTCAAAGTTCTAACATTAATTCCATTCTTCTCCTTATTTCAGGTACGATGGGTTATGGGCTCCTCAATTAGCTCTACCAACACTTTAACTCTTACAAAGATCGGACTCTAGATCCATCTCAACATCCTTAATATGAAACTGACAAGGAGGGAAGGAAAATGAAGGATAGAGAGGTCGATGATGAAGCCCGTCATGCGGAGAGAGGTCATAAGAGGGGGGAGAGGAGAAGAAAGGATGGTGAAGGTAAATCCCCCGACGGTATTCACAAGTGCCACAGGGACTCCTACGATCACTATGGGCCTACAACATCTATCACTTCTCCCCGCACTAAGTTTCAGACCTCTGCCATATAAGAAATCCTATCCTCCTGGACCATTACTGCTTCTACTACCCCCGCTCCTTCTAATCGTGCCGAGAAGGATACGATTTTGTTGGGTCTAGCTCCCCTTCAGGCTGCTTGCCCACACTTGTTCCTGTGTGGGGTCAAGTTCCATTGGACTATAAAACCCATAAACAGAGCTACCTCTCTTCCATTTTGGGATAGTTTGTGAGGATTTGGAAGCTGGGTTCGAGTGGCAACGTCTTGTCCGAGCTCTTTCTGTTGTGAATCGAGCTAACTACCAGTAGATTCTTTCCTTTGAGGTAGAAAGGGATTACTGCAATAGGATGATCAAGGATCATGATAATGAGATCTCTTAACTGAAGATAGATAGAGCACTACCCTAAAGGGAAAGACTACAAGTGATAAATTGCTAAAAGAAGCGATCTAGGCTCATGAAAAAGCATGCTTTGTGATTAAAGATTAGCTTAAAGACACTCATGAGGAATCATTTAAATTGAAGGAGCGAATCACTGAAGTAGAGATGCCATCAAGGTACGAGATCTAACCATCGCTGAACAGGCCGTAGAACTCACTCGGCTCCACGAGGAGAATGAAAAATTGGCCAAAGAGAAAGAAAAGATTGAATCTGACAAGTTGGCAGTGGAGATCGATCACTTGGTTACTCGGGAGGAACTTACGGGACATCAGAGAGCACACAAAGAAATGACGATTCAGATGGATGCTATCGTATTACACTTCTATGCTTGCACCATCATGCACAAAGGGAGCTTGAAGTGGCTTGGTGATAACTTTCCCAGGACTCTCGCCATCGTTTGGGAGGAAGTATTGATCAGGTCTGAGTAAGCTAGGGAGATGCGCTCTGGGGAAGAACTAATGGCCTCCTACCTCAATCTCGAGGACATAAACTTTCTTGTGGTCGGTAGAGGTTCTGAAAGAAGAAAGGGAGGATGCAATTACTGAGGTTATTGCTAAGACTTTTGTTGGCCTGAGTTCTTCCGATCAAGGCAAAACATCTACTTCCAAATCTCAAGAGCCAGCAGCAAACATTCTCGTATCTACAGAGGTTGGTCCTGCAATCGCCCGTACCCTTCCAACTTCTGAAGCTCCGCACGAGCCATATCTTCCCCCGTCATTGAGTGATCCACTAAAATGGAAATCGATGAAGGGGGCTGTAAAGTCGAAGCTCACGATCAAACTCTTGGCTTAGGTATTTCTCTCATTTTTCTAGTACTCCAAAAGATTCGGTTCACTTCGGAGTCCTTACTAAACTATACAACTGTGTTTTCCAATGTATAGATCGACCGTCTATCTTGTCTCTACCTCCAACTACCCAAGGCTCAGGAGCTACTGCCATCTTCACTACTTCAACCACTATCTCCGTAGCAGTTTCAAGTTCAATTCCAGTATTGAACTTCGGCCCTGGATCAGAATATGAGCAGATAGGAGCACTTCAGAATCTGGATGATCTCTCCATGTCTTAAGAAGAAGATATGACAATAATAGGAGGGCCAGATCTTATCGACATGGAGACAATGGTGGAGAGACTTAAGAAGGAGAAGGAAGGGCTACAATTGAAGAAGGAGATAGAAGAGATCAAGCGAAAGACCCCAATTAAAATCAAGCTTCGAAAGCCGAAGGACGGAGGCAAAACCATCGGAGGATCTGAGGGATCTGACCCTACCACAAGAAGAGAGTCTACGCATTTGAAGGGTGGGATTACCCCTAGTAAGGAAAGCAATAAAAGGTCAAAGTTGGTGACTCATTCAGGTGAGATTGGGAAATGTGGCCGGAGTGGTAAGAAAGGGAAGACTCGGTAGCATGTGTGTCGGTTGAGAGTTTACATTTTGTGTTAGTGCGTCTATTGAGTCTATGTTTATCTTTCTTTTGAGTCTGAAAGTGACCGATATTGTACGGGTATGGCCCACGCTATTTGTTCATGTATATAAAAGATATTAGTAATGAAAGATTAGTTTTTCTATTGCAATCTCTCTTGGTACTTTTCCTGCATTTTATGTACTTCTATTTTGTTTTATTTATTTACCATGACTCTATGTATGTAAATAGTATTCCTATGGTTATTTAGCATGTTTTGATACTTAGCTCTGTTGTGACTGCCAAAATACGTTGTTCGACACAATGAAGCTATAATGCGACCCAGTTTTTCCTACTCCGGGGCTATTTCTGTTTGGGTCCAATTGAGCTCGTTTCGATCAAGTATTGGTGTATGTACCCCAACCGACAGGGATGATTACTCCAAATGCTAAATCCGAGTACTTATTGAGTGGCCAAGTATTTCAAGCAACTTGTTCGATTACCCTCAGTCTAGCTCGCTCAACAATTCCTAATTTGGGAATTTGTGACTCTGTTACTTGATTCCAAGTGTTCGATCCTTGATGTTGTTGATTCTTCGACCGTGATCAACTTCCTGTAAGTTCACATCATTAGCTAATGCTAACCTGGATGTTCGTATCAAAAAGATGCATTATCGCAGTATTTTGCAGTAACAAATTCTTCCAAGTTCAATGTTGAGATCCTGTTTGTACATTAATTTAATTTCGTAATAAAAAAAAGATGGAAACTTATGCACAGATAGTTTAAGTCCTTGGTATTTCCTTCGACGTTGCCTATCTTTGGGTTCTGGCTTATTCATTTTCCTATTGCCTATTTGTAGATGATGTCAATTTCTGACAATTATGAGTTGATGTCTCAATCAAGTTGGTGGTTTGCAAAATCCCAGCATTGTCGGAGCAACACCAGCACTTTTAAAGATAGAGATCGATTTTCACCGTCGATCCAGCTATTTGAGTCGATTTTCCCCGTCGACTCGGTGGTTTAGAACCTTCCCGAAGTTGCTAAAGCAATGCCGATCCTCAGAAGGTTTGGAGCGATTCTCCCCATCAATCTAGCGATTTGATTTGATTTTCCTCGTCGACTCAACGGCTCTGAATCTTCCCGATGTTGTTGGAGCAACACCGGCTATCAAAAGGTTTGGATCTATTTTCCCCGTCAATCCAGCGGATTGAGTTGATTTTCCTCATCGACTCGATGACTTTGAACCTTCCCAACTTTGTCGGAGCAATGCCAGTTCTCAAAAGCTTTGGATCAATTTTCCCCATCGATCTGATGGTTTTGCTTACAAGAACATGGTTCCATTGAAGAAATAGAAGGAAAAAGGCAAGTCCTACCTATTTACAATGTCTCTAGTGTCCTTTGATGGCTTATCTGCGAAAGTAGGAAATACATAGATAGATATCAAATGTAGTAGTGCAGCAACGAGTTGTTGTTCCAAGCACGTGGAATCAGAATTCCATCGATAGTCACTAACTTGAATGTTCCATCTCCCAATTTTTGGTTGATCACGTAGGGCCCTTTCCAGTTCAGGCCAAGCGCTCATATACCCAAGAAGATCCATTTCAGGATGAGATCTCCCACTTTGAAGATACGATTGTGAACCTTGGCATCAAAGTGTCGTGCTACTCCCTTCTGATGGCAATAGTCCTTGGTTCGGCTTCCTCCCGCTTCTCATCAATCTGGTCGAGTGATTCGAGCAAAAGCAGCTTGTTTTCCCTCTGATTGAGATGTCTTCTACGATAAGAGAGAACTTCTAATTCTACTGGGATCATAGCTTTCGAATCATACGCCAAAGTGAATGATGAGTGTCCGGTCGTAGATTTGTCTGTCATTTTATAAGTCCATAGTGCTACTGGAAGCTCATCGATCCAATTTCTTTTAGCTTTCATCATCCGCTTCTTTAGGGTGGATTTGATGATCTTATTCACTTCTTCCACTTGCCTGTTTACCTGCGGATTCGCTACTGCGGAGAAGCTTTTCTCGATCTGAGAGTGCTTGTGGAAGTCCTTGAACTCTACACTCTCGAATTGAGTTCCATTGCTACTGATGATTTTCTATGGTACTCCAAACCTGTAAATAATATTTTTTATTTCAAAGTTAATCACTTTTTTAGTAGTAATCATGGAAAGCGGTTTCGCTTTGGCCCATTTTGTAAAGTAGTCAACTGCAACAATAGTGTATTTGGCTCCAATTAAATCGATTCCTCGGACTGTAAATGGCCAGGGCTGACCATTTGTGCAAGTTTCAAAGATGGGGCACACAAAATCTTAGCAAATCTTTGGCATCGGTCACACCATTTGGTGTAGTCAGCAGCATCTAGTTTTATTGTCGACTAGAAATATCCATAACGGAGAGCCTTTTTCGCTAGTATTTATCCCTTGGTGTGATCACCACAGTTGCTTTCGTGAATTTCCATAAGGATCTTCATAGCTTCATCTTTGGTTAAACATCCGAGAAGGCGGAGGAGAATCCTCTCCTGTACAGCACCCCATTCTGCAATAATAATCGTGATGCCTACCGAAGAAGTTTTTTTCGTTCATTTCGGCCTTTGGGGAGTATTCCTCTTAGTACGTAGTCCTTGATCGACGTCATCCATGATTCCTCCTCTTCGGAAGTCTCTAGAACCCAATCCACGTTCATTTGATCTATGCTAGGAGTATCCAACGCTTCAACCGGAAACCAATCCCAGTGACTGTGCATCTCCAGAACTAGCCATCTATGCTAGCCGATACTTCTATCAGAGCTATTATCATTGACTATATGTCTCTGGAACTGGCTAGTTTGGCTATGTGATCGGCCTCCATGTTTTGTTCTCTGGGAACATGAGTTGTTGTGTAATGTTCAATATTATCGAGAAATTCCCATGCTTTCAACAAGTAAAGGGCGAGTTTTGCACCCTTAGCTTGATATTCCTTTCTCACTTGATAGACAACTAGTTATGAGTCGTTGTAGATGTCTAAGGCTTTTATTCCCAATTCCTCCACAATCTTTAATCCTGCTATAATGCCTCATACTCTACCTCATCATTAGTAGCAGGGAATTCATGCCTTAGAGTGTAACAAATTGACTGCCCTCCGGGAGTTTCAATCACAACTCCCACTCCTGAGCAGAATTCCTTTGATGCACCATCAACAAACAACTTCCACTGTGATGCTACGACCGTAGTGTCCTACTCTACATCATCCTAAATTGTGAATTCAGCGATGAAATCAGCGAATTCCTGACGGTTAATTTCCCTTCGAGGATGATAAGTTACATCGTATTGGCTTAACTCAATGCTCCATTTTAGAAGCCGTCTCGAAGTCTTGGGCTAGCAGAGTACCTGTTTCAAGGGTTAATCCATCAATGTCTTGATGAATTGGAAGTACAGCCGCAGTTTCCTTGATTCTTTCAACAAGCAGTATGCTAGCTTCTCCAACTTTGGGTAGTTTCGTTCAACTCCGGTGAATCGCTTGCTAATGTAGTATATGTGTCTTTGAATCCTAGCTTGCTCACACATAAGTGCCGCACTTAATGTGTGGGTAGACACTGTCAAGTAAATGAATAAGTCTTCACTATCCAGTAGTTTAGAGGGAATCGACGGTGTTTGCATATGTCACAAGTGGTCCGACGACCATATTTCCATTCAAAAAATTTCTTACCCTTCTTTAATGCATCGAAGTATGGTATACACTTATCTCTCACTCTAGAAATGAATCTGCATAATGTCGCAACCTTTCCATTCAAACTTTGTATCTCCTTCTTTGTTGTAAGGGCTGTGACATTTCGCAAGGCGGTGATTTTCTCCGAATTGGCCTTGATTCCCCCTGCGTTCACAATAAATCCAATAAACTTTCCAAAAGCTAAAGCTAAAGAACACTTCAGCGGATTCAACTTCATTCCATACTTTCGAAGGACCTCAAACATCTCCGTAAGGTCGTCTAGATGATTTCCAATTATTAATGACTTCACTAGCATGTCATCCACATACACTTCCATCGTTCGTCCGATCTGATCCTTGAGCATTGTATTCACCAATCTCTGGTAAATAGCCCTACCATTCGTCAGACCGAATGGCATTACGCGATAGCACTGTAGCCCTAAGTCGGTGATAAAGCTGATATTCTCTTAATCGGGCTTAATTAGTTACGATAAAATAATGAAATATAAAATAATGAATTACCTTCTCCTCTTCTCTCTAATATAAAATAATGAAATATATATCCATATATATTTTGTGTTGCATCAATTCAAGTCTGCTTTAATTTGTTTTGGAATTCGCGACTCAAATTCATAGCTTTGTGTCGTCAATTTTCCTAACCTCGAAAGGTGGACTATTCACTCACGATTTATAATTTTATGTTAAGTAAATGAGTATCAATTGATATGTTATTGGAATGTTGCAATAGTTAAGAAATTTTGTGTAATTTGGTTATGATTTGATATGACATATATTCACCTATGTTTCCTTATTATTTTTGACATGAATTTTTTTTTGATATTATGTTGTTTATTTATAAAAATAGATGTGATGATATGTTTAGCAATTGCATCATAATGTTAGTATTAAATTACTATGTTGAAAAGTAAAAAAGAAAAATGTTATATTAATTTAAAGGTTGACACTTTTGTAATGGAAATTGTCATTAGTATGTTATGTGAAATTTATGTGTGAAAAAGAATAAAAAAAGAAAAAGAAGAAAATTTGTATGCATATATGTAGTATGATTGTAATATAGGAAATCACCTAAGGTGCTATATTGGAAATGGTTGCATGTTGGGTTATTTAGAAAATTTATGTCACATCCCATGTTATGCAATTAATTATGTAAGTTGCATGCTATGTTATGTAATTAATTATGTAATAATTAATTATGTAAGTTGCATGCTATGTTATGTAATTAATTATGTAATAATTAATTATGTAAGTTGCATGCTATGTTATGTAATTAATTATGTAATAATTAATTATGTAAGTTGCATGCTATGTTCTGTAATTAATCATATAAGTTACATGCTATATTCTGTAATTAATTATGTAATAATTAATTATGTAAGTTACATGCTATGTTCTGTAATTACTTATGTAAGTTACATACTATGTTCCGTAATTAATTGTATAAGTTACATGCTATGTTCTATAATTAATTGTGTAAGTTACATGCTATTTTATGCAATTTGTTATGTAAGTTATATGCTATTTTATGCAATTTGTTATGTAAGTTATATGCTACCTTATGTAATATGTTATGTATGATTTTGTGTTATGTTATTTAATTTATGTAAATCATGCTACAAGTTCCCTTAGTTTTAGGTATTCCCTGTGGGTTGAAATGATACATACCCGAATGATTTTTAGAATAGGAAAAAATCGTTATGGGTTGAAATGATAAACCCAAGCGGTTTTTATTGATTTTGAAAATTAGGATTGTGGGTTGAAATGATATATATCCGTAAATTTTAAATTACTACGGATTGAAATGATAAATATCTGTATCACTTGATCCTAGGATAAAAAACTATATACAGACACCGGTGGTCCGTTTTTAAAGCGATTTCTGAAATTTTGAAAAGATAAGTTTAGAAAAAAAGGAAATGATTTTTAAATTTAATATAAAGATTTTATTTTTAAACATAAATGTAAAATTCAGATTTTAAAATTATTAGTTTAAGAATTCTAATTTATAAGTTAAGTTTTAAAATGTAAACTTTAAGGTTTTACTTGTAACTTTATTTACTTTTTTCATAATATAAGATTTAATTTAATAAAATTTAATAAAAATAAAATATATTATGTTTAAAGTGTTTATTAATATATTTGTTTTAGTATATAACCTATTTTATTGTATAAACTATTTCTAGTATATAAATTATTTCAATCTATAACCTATTTTAATATATAAATTTTTTCTAATATATAAACTATTTCAATCTATAACCTATTTTTAAAATATAAACTATTTTTATCGTATAACTATTCCAATATATAAACTACTTTCAATATTCAAAATGTTTAAAGTTGGAACTGTTATGATTTAGATTTAATTGATTTAAAATGTGAATACTTTGATATGATGGTTTAACCTATTTTGTGGTTATGATTCTGAAAATGAATATGATTTCGGAAGTGAATATGATTTCGAAAGTGATATGATTTTGAAGTGAATACGATTCTGAAAGTGATATGGTTTGAAATCGAAGATGATATTTTTATATTAATTTTGAAACGGTTTTGGATATGTAAAAGAACCATCCGGTGTGAAATAAGCGTTTCGTTGTTAAAGTGACTTGGATCGGATATTGTCATACTCTCTGCCAATACCGAAAACAACTTTAACAACCGTGTACATGGTGGAGATTCTAGAAATGAAGTAGGATGGCTTGGCGAACAATTCTATATGAGGTATTTACGTGACCCTGATGCTCGTGAGTCAGCTTAGATGCGACTAAAACAGGAGCTATACCGGGCCAAGTGAGGTCATTCCTCCTATCATACACATTTCTTCGATACTACGTTCTAACTTTGCGATTGATTTGGTGGCCACCCATTGATTTGATTTGGGAGTGTGTTTGAGGTGGACGGTAGTAGCTGCTATGCGTTACCACCATTCCAGGAGTGCAATTGGTATATCTACCCTGGCATTGCCTCGAGTTCCATGTTCACATGCCCTATCACGCCTTCTACGAGTTTGTTTTGTGTCGTTCCTATGGAGTGCTCCATGATAGTCCACTTATGGGTGGAGTTTATAGTATCTGTATAGACTACGACATGTGTTAAGGGGGATATGAGTAACGTCTTAATGCTATTTTAATATTTTACTTTACTGTAGACATTATTTATGTAGCATATTATATTATGTATGTAGATAGTTCCGCCGATCCTTAAAGGATGGAAATCCCAAACATTCTTTAGGTTATTGCATTTCATTTGGATATTTCACTTGAGTTGGTTTACTTGCATAAGATTGTTAATCCCAACTCGAGTGTTTTGTGTTTTGCTTTAAGCTCGGGTCAGCCTGAGTATTACAGCATTTGAGGCTTACCTTTGGAGCTTGGAGCATTGCTTGGAGATCTATCTTTAATCTATTCAGCTTTTTAGTTATCTCGGTTATTTTAATTATTTCTAGTTTTTTATGTTCAGACTTGTCATTTGCTTGTGTACTAGAGACTTCTTTGTATATGGGCTTGGGTTGTATTTGGTTTTAGACTTTGATGTTTCTGTAGTAGCTTCATGAACTACTATTTATCAATTCCGCTGCGTATTGTTGTACTACTCTATGTTTGTGATTCTGTGATTGATTTATTTACTATACATGCTAAGTTTTGCCAAATATAAATGATAATTTGTCGTTTTGAGAAATTCAAGTTTAACATGTGTGGATTATTGTCGATTTGAATGGTTTAAAATGGCAAGTTGTTACAAGTGGTATCAGAGCTCTGGTTTAGGCAAAACTTAGCTTATGGAGTAAAAAATCATTAGAGATAGGGTAGTAATACCCTAGAATGAGTAGAATCAATTACGGAATCATCCTTCCTTTCGAGCCTATCTTCTTAATTAGGATTCTCTTTGATTAGGGTTCCTCTAAATTTGAATCTGTATCTTAGTTCTAAGATCCTTTCTTGAATCATCCTATGAGAGAGCGTATTTGTTAGTGTTATAAAATTTGTTTTATACCATATTGTTTATTTTGTTTACTATGATTATATTATATATATAAAAGTATAATTTTCTGAATTTAGATAGTCAAGTGAATTAGTTGTTAGAAATGATAATACTAGATTATCATTTATTGTTTTGTTAATATTCCTAAATCGGTAACTATTTTTGTATGTTATAAGGAAAACATGATTTACAAATCTGATTTGCAAATGAGATAAAAATTAAATTGTGGATTTGAGAATTTAATTTTAGATAATTTTCAAAATTTGATTTTCAAAGTTTGAAAAAAATAAAATAATATTAATACTATTTGAAGGTATTTTAGGTAGAAATTGGTTCCAAAAGAATTTAAAAGAAGCTAGTCATCACTCTCCTCTTTTGTCGCTGGAAAATAATTTCGGTGATGACTGCAGCATCATCGACATTCATTTTCGAGTCTCAAAGTGAGGGAGACCACGTAGTATCTTTGCTACACTTTTATTTTGGAAACTGGATTTTGATTTGAATTTCTTAATTATGATTTGATATACAAAAAAATATATGCATGTGTTTATTTCAGAATGGTTTGAAGTGAAACCGTAAATTAAAATCTTAAGTTTATGTTAAGTAATGGTTTTCAATTATTGAAATGAAGTAAAATTTCTGAATAATTGGGTGTCTAAAATGAGAAATGAAATTGAAACAACTTGAAATAGTTGAACTAGGATAAAATTAATTTGTATGATACTCAATTGCATTCTAAAACATATATAACTTACCCGAAATATTTAAAAGTTAAAATGTTAACATGAATATGTAATTTAAGGGCATACCAGAGGAAACTTAGGTAATATAAGTGTTCAAACTAAATTTTGCTTAATAAAATATTGTAAATAAAAGGTAAATTATTTAGTGCTCAATCATATTCTGAAACATTAATAAAAAATTACCAGGAAAAAAGTTTGAATGTTAATGAGAACGTGTAATTGAATAGTATACAATATAAAATGAAGTAATAAGATGTCCAAAATTAAATTTGTTAAGGAAAGTTATAAATAAAAATTGAGTTGTTTCAATGAATGTTTATACACTTAATCTATGTTATAAGACATGTTAAGTGAAACAGATTAAAAAATAAAAAGAGAATTCTATTTAAGTAAATGTATATGAACTTAAGAAACTAAACAAGTAATAAATAAATTTATATTTTGTAAACTTATTGTGAGACAAAGGTAAATTGCAAAGAATGGTTGAAATAAAATTATGAAGTGGAATTAATTTAAGTGAAGTCAAATGGATTAAATAAATGAAATGAGTTAAAAAAATAGGATTTCTTTTGAAACATAAATATATAAATATATATATATAATATATATATATATATAAACGAATTTAATTTATAAAGATAAGGTGAATGTAAATAAATTACGAATGAAAGTTAATTAAGTAGAAATGTAAGAAATTTGAATTTTATGTAAGCTACATAACTTGAAACTTGAGAAAATAGGAAGTAAAAAACCAAAATAAGAATGTGGTTAAACATTTTGGACAGGCAAAGAAAAATATGGAATGTTGATATTAAACTTAAGTAAATTTTTAGAATGATTAATTAAGTGATATTGACATTAAAGGAAACATACTATGTGAATGAAATAAAATAAATGATCCTAAATAAACTTGAATGTTAAAGAGAATAACAAATACGGTTGTAAATGAATGTAAACAAATAGGGTGAACATAATGAACATTAATAATTAAATGCAAGTTAATTGGACATAATAGAATGGAAACTAATGGGATGAGAAGTCATTGAATATGAATAAGTAAGCATGGAAAAAAAATTGCAACGAATGTTAATAAATTGAAAGTAAATCAATTGAATGTAAACCAATTAAATGTGGATGAAAAAATGTAAATAATCGAAAAATTAATTAAATGTAAATACATTAAATTGGAATTAATCAAATGCGAAAGCAATGAATATTGATAGATTGAACAAAAACGGATTAAAACCAAATTAATTGAATGTAAATCAAAATTGAATGAGTTGAATATGAATCCATCGAATGATTAATGAGATGAATAATAATAAGTGAATGCTAATCAACTAAGAAGTAAATAAGACGAGGATATGTAAATAAATTGAAAGTGAGTTGATTAGAATGATAGTAATATATGGATGTTAATAAGCAATAAAAATGTATAAAGTTAACATTTGAAATGAAATTTATATGGTTTTGTATTAACCATTTGTATCTGGTACTATTCATTTCAAATCTATCTTATATATCTATTTGCTTATATTCTACCACCTCGTTCCTTTTCGGGGACGAATACTTTTGAGTGGGGAAGAGTGTAACGACTTGTAAATTCGAACAAATTTTAAAAATATTAATTGTAATTGTTGAATAGAATATGGTTAGAAATAGGGAATTGTCAATTATTACTATAAAATAATAATAACAATAATAAATTTGGGAAATAGAGAATTCTCTATAGGTTGAAATGATACATACCTGAATAATCTCTAGAATAGGGAAAAATCACAATGGGTTGATAGGATAAACCCAATCGGTTTTTATTGATTTTGAAAATTCGGGATTGTGGGATGAAATAGTATATACCCATAAATTTTAAATTATCGTGGATTGAAATGATAAATATCCGTATCACTTGACCCTAGGATAGAAAACTATATACGGACACCGGTGGCCCGTTTTTAAAGCGATTTCTAAATTTTGAAAAGAAGAATTTGGAAAAAAAATGTGACGACCCGGAATTTTGAGCAATATCAATTTAATAATCTTTGATAATAATTAAATTGATTTGATCATTTTACATTATAAATTGACAATAAAATTATTTTAAAAGGTTGATAATAATAATTTGTTAATATCTATCAACAATTTTCTTAACAGTATAAATTAGTAAGTTTAATTTTTTTGAAAATTTATAGTATTTTAATTTGGAAATATTTATTTTAGAAATTTAAATTGGTAAGAATTATTTTTCAAAAGCTAATCAAAAATATTTTCTATTTATAATATATATATATATTGATATATCTTGTAAACAGGAAGTTTAATGTAATAAAACTTTATATTCAAATTGTAATATATATGAATGTATATATTATGATTTGGTTTGTGTTTCAAAATTTAATATAGTAATTATCAAACATAATGTTAAAAATGTTTTTCCATTTGAAATGTGTGTATGTATTTGTGCATATATATTAGAAATAGGAATTATATTGATTTGAATTTAATAAGTATTTTCAAACTTTCTTATATATATATATATATATATAGTTTGTAATTTGAAATGTTAATTTGATTTAATGTTTTTGAAAATAATATTTGAGATTTAAATTTTAATAACAAAGTTAATATTCTTATTTAACTTATATATTTTAAACTTGAGTTTTGGTTAAGATTTAAATTAAAAGTTCAATTGTTTTAATATTCTTTCATTTTAAAATTCTAACATAAGATAAGTATGTTTAAATTTTTTACATAAAGAGTTGAAATAAATTTCTCAAGCTTATAAACATATGTTATATAAAGTAAATCAAAAATATAAGATATTTGTATTCACATGCATATTTATTAAAAGATAAGTACATAATACTACATAATTACTTGCATATAACTTAAACAAATTATAAAATAAGAAAATAATATTTAAAAATATTAATTAGATATTAAAACACTTGTTAACATTTAGATTTATGTAAGGACATTTGTAAATAAGAGAGCATATGTGCAAGTTAATTAAGGCGCCATAGTGACAAATGTCTTTCTCTTTAATAATTAAATTTAAAATTAATTGTAAAATAATAAAAAGGAGAGTTTTAATCTTTAGCTAAATTTTTCTTCATCTTCAACCCAAACAAAATGAATGCAAATCAAAAACAAAGTTCAAAAATGAAAGAAGAAAACTGTAAAGAAATCTGAAAACAAGAAGTTAATCTAGAAAGTTCAAATCAGAGAAAAAGGGAAATCAACATAGATTTTCAGATTTTCTAATTCAATCAGCATGCAAAATTTGATTCATCAGCAACAGATTGTTTTCAACATGCAAAATTGGAATAAATCAACAAGAAATTCTGGAACATCAATATGCAAAACTGGAATCAAGCAATTCAAGAGCATGTAAAGAAATTTCAGAAGCCTGGAAAGTAAATTAGTTTCTAATCCCCTGCAAAATAAAGGTGAGTAAATGCAATTTTTTAAAAACAGTTCAAATATTAAATTCCATCTTTTTCTTGTGCATGAAATCATGATGGTTGTCTGGATTCATTGGTTTAACCTGTTGCATGTTTGTGTTTGAATGATTGATGATATTGAGATTTCCTGTAATCATAAGATATGCTCTGTGTATTATAACAGTTTCAAATAAAATCAATAACTCAAAGTTAAATTTGAATTTGCTTATGGTTAATCTTTCACCAAAGAATAATTAAAGTTTTTAAATTGAAACCATGTGTTCAGAAATTTAAAATTACAGTAAAATCTTGTTTTAGGTCAAAAATTTATTAAATCAATTCTAAGTTTTGATTTCACAATGGGATTACATATTGAAAATCATGATTTTTAATGTTTGTATCATGATTTTTAATTGAGTGATTTGTGAGAATTCGTGGTTTGATGCTTTCGGACATTTTGGTCAATTGTCGTTGATCTACGGCGAGTTTGTCGGCGTGGTTGAGCACGGAGGTGGAGGGAGCGTCAGTGACCATGGGAAAAATAGTTTGGTGATTTATCTTTGGTTGAGGTGGCCGGAATCGTTCGAAGTAGGGTTTTATACCCTGTATATTGTCGACGTGTTCATCGTGGCTTCACGGCATCGTGGGGCTACCGGAGTAGACCGCACTCGTGTCGTAGGTTCTAGGGGTTGTGGCGAAGTTATGGTGGAGATGGTGGGTTGTTTCGAGGCTTGGATGGCCGTGGAGGGTTGGTTTTCTGATGATGTGGGTTCGAACTGATGAGTTCGATAGGCATAATTTGATTCTCGATCATATTCGAGTTTCTGGGTTGTGCGATGTGTCGTAGGGGTCGATTTCGATTTAGTGGAGGCTGGCGTGGAGTTCGCCGACGACCGGTGAGGAAGTGCACGTTGATGTGCACGATTGCACCAGTATTGGGTTTTGGGAGAGACGAGGGGAGCTCGAGGACGACTTCGGGTAACCGTTATTTTGGCTTGAAGCATAGTGAAGTTGTGGGGTGACTCGGGGTTGACGCGTGTTATTGCAGTGTATTGCTCGGGTTTGTTGAGCAAGGTTTTGTTTTGAGTTCAACAGTTTTAAAGGTTTTAAAATTTAACAGTAAAGTTTGTTTTTTTAAGGGTTTAAAACAAAGAAACTCTGATATTTGTAAATGATTCAGGTTTAAAGCAAGTTTAACAAGTTTTTATTAAAAAAATATAATAATTCATTTCAAGTTAAAAACAAGTTTAACATAATGTTTTTTTAAGATTTGAAACAAAAGGAAACTTGGTTTTGTAATGATTAAAGTTTAGAAACAAAGGTTAAACAAGTTTTTAAATTATGAAAGTTTTAAAATAAAAAAAGTAGATTTTGAAATAAAGTTTGTATTAAATTTTATTTAGATAACTTTGGAAAAAGTTTTAAGATTTAAATAGTTTAATTTGAATACTTAAATTGTTTTAATTTTAGTTGATTTTTAAAAATATTTTATCTTAAATAAGGTTTAATGATTAGAGTTTAATAATCAATTATAATTTAAGAAATTATAATTTTGATTTAATTTGAAGATAATTAAATATATGAAGAAAATTGAAATACTTCAATTATGATTAATTATTAAAGTGTTTTGGTTAATATAAGTGATTTAATTAAGAAAATGATTTTCTTAATTAAGGATCTTTTAATATAGTAAATTAAAGAATCATTTAATTAATTTAAATGATTAGTTAAATAATTAATTGAGTAATTAGTTAGTGATTAATTTAAGATAATCACTTTGGAGTTAATTTAGTATAATTACTTGGAAAGTAATTGATTACTGGAGGTAATTAAATTAAAGGATAATTACTTTATAAAAGTAATTTAGTCGATGTGATTAAGGATTAATCACTTGAGTCATTAATTAAAGAATTAATTAATAAAATTAATTAAAGGTTTAAATTATTTAATTGATGGTTAATTAATAAAAGGGTTAAGAGTATTTAATAATGTGATTAATTACTTGTTAAAGTAATTAATTAAAAAGGGAATTTAATTAACGAAGTAATCATTAATTAATAGAAATAATTAATTAATTGTTAATTGATAATTTAAGGTTAATTAATTTATAATTAAGTTTTAATTACTAAATGTAATTAAAAGTAATTAATCAAATGTGATTAATTAAAAGTAATTAATTAAATGTGATTAATTATAAATAATTAATCAAGTGTGATTAATATAAAGGTGATTAATCAGGTGTGATTAATTAAAGGATAATTAAGGAATAATTATCAAGGTAATTAAATAATAATTAATCAAGTGTGATTAATTTTAAAGAATATTTAAGAGATAATTACTTGGTACGATTAAGAAGTAATTAATCTAGATTGATTAATCAAAATTGTAATTAAGGAATAATTACTTAAAGTAATTAAGTAGTAATTAATCAAGGGAGATTAATTAAAGTGGAGAATTAAGCGATGTTTATTAATTAATTTTTAATTAATTAATGAATAGTAAGATGGATTGATGATAATCCAAGTGATTAAGTAATAAATTAATTTAATTAAGGATTAATTAAATTATCAGGTTGGATCAAACCTTATATGGATGATGAATGATTGGTTGGTAAATATCATTGGATGAGTTAATGATATTGGATGATATCGTATGTCATTGATTGATATGTGATGATATGAACATAATATATCTGAGATGTGATATATATGCTGCTTTGTGATATGTATGGATGAATGTGATAATAGCGAATTATCTATCTGTGTGTTGTGAGTCATCCATTTATATTAAGTGATATTCTGAATATCTATTGTTAAACCCTTAAGTACAATTGGTATATTAAAACGGCGTTTGGATTCGGCGAGACAGGGATCGGGTTTCCATATTTGGATATCCGAAAACCACACCGATCCAAAATAAACGTTAGATCGTGAATCCAAGTGGAGTGCAAGTGAAGACTCAAGGCGTAAGAACTATTCGTCAGTATAACTCTGGGGGTGATTCCGTGATGAGTGTGACGGAAATAGTACTTACAGGCTCGAGATGGTGATTCAGAATGCAAGGGCTATGGTCGTTGACTCTGAGGGTGATTCCAAAATGAGTGCAACGGGATAGTGCCCACGGTTCCGTTCGAACCCGGAACGGACTTGTATGGATTGAATGCTTTCAGAACATCGTCAGGTGGACAATGAGCATTCTAAGATAAGTGTGTCCTACAAAGGTAATCGCAGCCTCAAGCCTCATCAACCGGGAATGGCTAAAACAGGGGAGGTGCAACAAGGTTAAGTGGGTCATACCCAAGTAGGACGAGATTCATCCCTGTCTAGATATCCCTTTTTATTTCGTCTTTGTGGGCGGTTGGTCTACAGCCAACTGCGGGGTGGTCTTGTTCGGGACTGTTCAGTAAGGAATGGTCCCGGCCTTGTGGTGCAGGGGAGTTAGGGTGGCTCCTCGGTACGGTGATCTAGGCCACGTACTGTGACGGGCGATACCCCTGTAGCCCTGCCATTGATGAAAACCCATTTTTCCTACGAGACCCTACGGTTTTGTTTGTATTACCCACTTTTGTGGTTAGTAGCTGGAATTCAATAGATGTAACAATTTCGGCTATTTCATATTTATTTGAAAACCCTAGACACTATTATAATATCACTGGATTTCCTATCAAATGTTTTGGTCAGCGTAAGGTAAAAACTTTTCCATGTTTATGTGTGGGAAGTCTTACGTGATACCTTTTCTTTCAAAGTATTTTCTAAAGTTAAGCAATTTAAACCGTTTACTCACACCAGACCCCTGTCTAACCCGAGTGTTTGTTTTCTGTTTTATTAAACTCTTGGGTACTCATATTATGTATGAGTAGTCAAGTGATTCAGGTTATCCTTGATGAATTTTGATAGAGCTTTGGAGCAGGAGGCTTAAGCGTGTAGATATATAGTTAGAGTTTCCGCTGTGTGTTATTCTGTTTAGAGGTTCTTGTATTATATATTAGACAGAAATGTTATATGTAACAACCCGCATATTTATCGATTTATATTTAAATATTTTATTTTAATATTTTATCGTTCGTCGGATTTTGGTCTGAAAACCTACTTTTTGCATACGGTCGAATTAGGACTCGAGACCACCTCCATTGAGTTCAAAATGACGTTTGCGACCTTTTTGAGTATAAGCTTCGATATGTTTGGAGAAAGTTGATTTTTGCTACTTTTCACTTTGGGTTTGGTTTTGGGCTCAGCCCTATGTTTTAACTTATACTCCAAAACTGAACCACTCTCCCCATTCTCCCTCACTTCTTTCTCTTTTCAGTTTTATTAGCATTAATGGTGGAGAGGAGTGGAAATTAAAACTCCAAGCCCTAGCTCCTCTTGCTAGCTCAAGTTCTTGTTCCAAAATCAAAGAGAACCCCTTGGTAAGCATCTCCTTCATCTTCTCCAACTCTTTCTCCATTCAATTTCAGAAATTTCCTAAACCTAATTTAGGGAATGTTTCTCTTTTTAGCTTAGAATCAAGCTTCTTGAGTTGAGATTGAAGTGTGCTTGTTCTTGCCATTGCATCATAGCATCTTCTTCATTAATTTGGGTTCAAAGATGAGATTTTTATCTCACATCTATGTCTATATCTATCTTTGTTGTTAGGTATGAATCCCTAACATTTATTCATGTGAAATTGCTTTTGATTTGGATTGGTTTTGTGAATATTTCCATTTTTGGTGTTTGAAGCCAATTCTCTAAAAATCATAACTTTGATGTTTGATCATGCTTTAAGAGGTGTTTTGGAGAGCCTATAAGACCGGGTTGTCGCTAGGCATAAATCCTTAGTCGTCGTTGCTCGTCCGATCGCTCCCGATACGTTTTGGCCACTTTGGCCTAGGCAAATTGTTGCCTAGACCAGGTGACCAGACGTCTGGTGACCAAGTCCAGACGTCTGGTTTGGACCTGGAAAGTAAAAATGTATGCACGCATATTATAAAAAAAAGCCAGAGACTATTTTCAGACGTCTGAACCATCAAACCAGACGTCTGGATAGGTCTTAGACGTCTGACTTGAGGTTTCAGACGTCTGAGTGTTCTCTGGGTTATTTCCAGAGAACAAATCCAGACGTCTGGATTCCAAATCAGACATCTGGAGATGTTTATTTTTGCCTATTCAGGCTATTTTGTGTGAATTTCCATTGTTTATCGATTTTAGCGATCCTGTTAATCGTTATCACTTATTATCGACTTTGATGACTTCTTTTTATGGATCTTTTTGGAAATATCCATTTCTATGGGTTTGGTATCGGTTTCTTTGGATTTTATTCACGTCTTCGAATGTGAATTTTGTAATTGGTTGTTCTTACAATCTTCTTTGTGATTTGTCACTTTAAAAATATAAAGGTTTTCTATACTAGTAGTAAATATCAAAACTCTTTCTTCAAATGATTTCAACACTATTTTATTACAAAGCTCGTTTTCTTAAACCGTTTTCCAATCTATTAGTATATACAAACCTTTACCTCACTCGTATGAGAAATCTAATTAAACGGCTTAGTAAAACAAGTGGTATGAAACGCTTGCGTTTACTTCGTCGGTTAATTCTTGAACTTGTTCGATTGAATCTCTTGTGACAATTTTCTAGTGGAGATTTACAGTTTGTTCGTAAATGTTTAAGTTAAGTAAGTGGTTATGGGACATGAAGCTAAACTTTTATATTTACTAGCTTATTGTAATTGACACTTCTCATTGATCATGACAATCATCTTTGTGATTTAGACTAGCAATGTGCGATGTCTCTTTGTCCATGTCGAGGATGATACTTCATTTTTTTGTGGAGCTTCGGCTCACCAGGAGGAGCTTCGGCTCAATGTCCGCAATGGGGGACTATACCCTGTCATGAGGAACTTCGGTTCACCAGGAGGAGCTTCGGCTCAATGTCCGCAATGGGGGACTATACCCTGTCAGGAGGAACTTCGGTTCACCAGGAGGAGCTTTGGCTCAATGTCCGCAATGGGGGACTATACCCTGTCATGAGGAACTTCGGTTCACCAGGAGGAGCTTCGGCTCAATGTACGCAATGGGGGACTATACCCTGTCAGGAGGAACTTCGGTTCACCAGGAGGAGCTTCGGCTCAATGTCCGCAATGGGGGATTATACCCTGTCAGGAGGAGTTTCGACTCACTAGGAGGAGCTTCGGCTCAATGTCCGCAATGGGGGACTATACCCTGTCAGGAGGAACTTCGGTTCACCAGGAGGAGCTTCGGCTCAATGTCCGCAATGGGGCACTATACCCTGTCAGGAGGAGTTTCGACTCACCAGGAGGAGCTTCGGCTCAATGTCCGCAATGGGGGACTATACCCTGTCAGGAGGGGTTTTTGACTCACCAGGAGGAGCTTCGGCTCAATGTCCGCAATGGGGGACTATACCCTGTCTGGAGGAGCTCCGGCTCATTTTTCTGGGATTGGCCATCCTTTTTATTATGATTTGGTTCATCGGATGTCCCGTTGTATGACGTCTCTGTTCCTTTTTATTGTGATTTCTGGATTTCGTGTGTTGATTTCTGGAATTTATGTTTCACCAACTTTTACGATGGGCATTGATATATATATGTCATTTATTGTGGCTTGGTGAATGAAATTAGGAGTATGACATTCCTTTTTATCTTGAGTAGATTATTGTGATATTGATTAATCTCTTGTTGATTTTCAGTTACTTATTTATCATAGCTTGGCATTGTGATTATTATATGTTTATGTCATATCTGTTGAGTCACAAGTTTTATTAAGGTTTTGATTTCTGACAAATAACTAAAGGCGATCGACAAAACAAGGTCATTATGGCTATAAAGAGCTACACATGGTACTCTAGATTGTAGATTGATTATTTGATATTATATTAGTGATAAACTTGTTAAAATCTATCCTCAAATAATCAAGCATTTTCAAGAAAATTAATATATATACGATTAGAATGTAGTTGCACATTCAGTGTGCAACTTTACAGGGACCGGTCGACCGGTCACAATATAGGCGGTCGACCGTTCCTGCATAATTTGCACACCGAACGTGCACACATGCACATAACGTATATATTTAAATTCCTGTCTACTGGTCACTTTTTAACCTGTCGACCGTTTTTAAACAGAAAGCAATTTTTCCAAAAGACACTTCTCTTCTCCAAAGGTTGCATCTCTTACCTTTCACCAAAGATCATATCTCTTAATGGCAACTGCTCACAAAGAGTTACAATCATTCTTATCTATATAAACTCATCTAATTCGTTGATTAACACAACATGATTATATATGCTTTTTAATCTAATCTCTGAACTTACTTTCTACATACTCCTGCATTCTAAAAGCTCTCGATTATTTATTGAATCATTGAAACTATTTCATATCTTTTGATTCAATAAGTAATATACTTTCCTTAATCTTTTCAAAACATCATTCGCATACTTTGAGGATAAGATTATAGGAAGGGTGTACTACTAGTGACAAATCCGTGTTTTCAAGAACACAAGTTGTCAACAACAATTGTATTTGTTCTTGTGTTGAAGTCCTCTGTGTTGTAAGAGGCAAGTGTTGAAGTCCTCAGTGTATTAGAGGCGTGAAATCCCATTCGGTTGTTCGGGTGTTGTAAACCTGTTCCTCCGGGTGAAGCGAGGTAATTAATAGTGAAAATCCAGATAGAAGTCTGGGACTGGACGTAGGACGGTGCTCCGAACCAGTATAAAAATCTCTGGTGTGATTTTTCTATTTTTTTATTTACTATGCTATTATCATCTATTTCCGCATTTATATTGTAGTCCATATTACACGATCCGTGTGTACTATATTAGCACATATAATTGTATACACACCGCACTTTCATTTGGTATCAAAGCACGGTCATCATATAACCGTAACACAGTTATTTGATATATTATAGTAATATGGCAAATAACGTAAGTACTAGCACTCAAAACACTACTTACACGGAGGGTCAATCGACACAAAGACCTCCATTTTTCAATGGTCTTAACTATAGTTATTGGGCAACACGTATGTCATTCTTTATGCAATCAAATAGCTATGATGCTTGGAATGCCACTCAAAGAGAAATAGTGAATCCAACAACTGATTATTCAGAATGGACTGCAGCTGAGAAAACGGCAGCAGCCGTAAATGCAAGAGCAATAAATATGTTGTTCTGTGCATTAGACCAAAATGAATATAACCGTGTTAGTATCTGCACTACTGCATATCAAATTTGGCAAACACTAAAAATCACTCATGAAGGTACTAACAAGGTTAAACAAGCCAAAATAGCCATGCTGAAAAGTCAATTTCAAAATTTCAAAATGAAACCAAATGAGACAATAAATGACATGTATTCACGGTTTCAAACTATTCACCATGCACTTATTGGCTTAGGACAAAAGTATTCTGATTTCGATGTTGTTTCAACAGTCCTACATTCTCTGACTAGTGAATGGGAAGGAAAAGTATTAGCAATTGAAGAAGCTAATGACCTTTCCGTCATGAAGCCAGATGAATTGATAGGAAATTTAATGTCCTATGAAGCAAATTTGCAGGCTAGAAAGGAATAGAAAGAAGAAAAGAAAAATGTAGCATTTCATATTGAGAAAGATGAAAATGAATCAGATTCTGAAGACGAAGATTTGGCATTCATTGCGAAAGGATTTAAAAAATTCCTAAAATATCGAAAAGCCAGTCGTTACAATAAAAGGAAACCTGGATCAAACAAACCATCTTCATCTGCTATAGAATGTTTCAACTGCCACAAAAAGGGACACATGCAGAAAGATTGCCCAGAACAAAAGAAGAAGTCAGAAAATGAAAAATTCAAATATAAGAAGGACAAATCTAAGAAACGAGCTTTCTTAGTAACATGGGATGATTCAGAGTCATCTTCATCAGAAAGTGAAAGTGATTCAGAGAATGAACAAGCTAATGTTTGTTTTATGGCAACAGAAGATGAGGTACAAATTCCTACATTTGATGAATTACTTGATATTAATGCTGAATTAATAATCAAATATAAAGACATAAAACGTCAATTAAAAGTAGTCAAAGCAGATTTAAGTAGAGCAGAGTTTGAACGAGATATGTTAAAAGATGAGAAGAAAATATTAGAAGAGGAACTTGAAAATATTCAAGAATCATCATCTAATGTTGACTCTCAAATATCTCTTTTGAGTCAAGAAATAGAAGCTCAAAAAGAGCAAAATAATGCTCTCACTACTGAAAATCATGAGCTTAAAGCAAAAATCAAAATTCTAGACCTAGAAAAAGCTAGCTTACAAACAAAGTTTGATGACATTACTCAAAATGTTTCTAACTTTAACAAAGGTCGAGAAAATTTGACAAAAATAATTGAAAGTTCACAATCTATTTCAGACAAACAAGGATTGGGATATAACAAACAAGAAACCAAGAAACATCTTGGAAATAAACGGAAGAAGAAAGTACAAAAAACTGAAGCTAAGAAAAATCTTAGTTTATTATATTCCAAACCAAAACCAGTTGTGAAATTTCAAAAGAAAAATGTCAAGACTATCAAAATATGGGTTCCTAAAACAAATAACAATTTGATTAGGAACAAATACATTCAGCAATTCATGAATACTGTGCATTTTAATAAAAATTCTATATATAAAGGGGATACCAGACCCATATGGGTTTGGACTCCTAAGACCTAACTCTTAGGACCCTATAAAAAGTGGGTACCATGGACTTAATTCTATTTTTTGCAGGTCCCACTTAAGAAAAGAGGAAAGTGGATATTGGACAGTGGTTGCTCAAAGCACATGACAGGAGACAAGAGTCTATTAACAAATATTACATATTCACATGGTGGCTCCGTCACTTTTGGAGACAATTCAAAAGGCTATATCATCGGCAAAGGCGATGTGAGCAATTGCGTGTCTGTTACTCCTTTTTGTCGATGACAAAGGGGGAGAAAGGGCTAACAATTGTTTGCAGGAACGTACATATATAAGAATTCAAAGAGACAGATCACATATTCAGGGGGAGATTCAGATTTGCAGATATATATTGTCATCAATCAAAAAGGGGGAGAATGTTGAGTCACAAGTTTTATGAAGGTTTTGATTTCTGACAAATAACTAAAGGCGATCGACAAAACAAGGTCATTACGGCTATAAAGAGCTACATATGGTACTCTAGATTGTAGATTGATTATTTGATATTATATTAGTGATAAACTGGTTAAAATCTATCCTCAAATAATCATGCATTTTCAAGAAAATTAATATATATACGATTAGAATGTAGTTGCACATTCAGTGTGCAACTTTACAGGGACCGGTCGACCGGTCACAATATAGGCGGTCGACCGTTCCTGCATAATTTGCACACTGAACGTGCACACATGCACATAACGTATATATATTTAAATTCCTGTCTACTGGTCACTTTTTAACCTGTCGACCGTTTTTAAACAGAAAGCAATTTTTCCAAAAGACACTTCTCTTCTCCAAAGGTTGCATCTCTTACCTTTCACCAAAGATCATATCTCTTAATGGCAACTGCTCACAAAGAGTTACAATCATTCTTATCTATATAAACTCATCTAATTCGTTGATTAACACAACATGATTATATATGCTTTTTAATCTAATCTCTGAACTTACTTTCTACATACTCCTGCATTCTAAAAGCTCTCGATTATTTATTGAATCATTGAAACTATTTCATATCTTTTGATTCAATAAGTAATATACTTTCCTTAATCTTTTCAAAACATTATTCGCATACTTTGAGGATAAGATTATAGGAAGGGTGTACTACTAGTGATAAATCCGTGTTTTCAAGAACACAAGTTGTCAACAACAATTGTATTTGTTCTTGTGTTGAAGTTCTCTGTGTTGTAAGAGGTAAGTGTTGAAGTCCTCAGTGTATTAGAGGCGTGAAATCCCGTCCGGTTGTTCGGGTGTTGTAAACCTGTTCCTCCGGGTGAAGCGAGGTAGTTAATAGTGAAAATCCAGATAGAAGTCTGGGACTGGACGTAGGACGGTGCTCCGAACCAGTATAAAAATCTCTGGTGTGATTTTTCTATTTTTCTATTTACTATGCTATTATCATCTATTTCCGCATTTATATTGTAGTCCATATTACACGATCCGTGTGTACTATATTAGCACATATAATTGTATACACACCGCACTTTCAATATCTCTTATTATATATCCCTTCATCTGATATTTATAGCTAGACTGATCCGTTTATTATTTTCTTCTTAAATAATACTCGGGTCAGACTGAGATATTACAGGTGCTTCTGCTTGACTTGTCTCTTGGGATTGATTCCTCTGACTTTTGGTTAACTAACTTAGATTAGTAGTTTTTGTTGTATACATTTGAGATATAGACTCCATGATGTATACTTATTCTTTTGTGTAGTTCATGTAACTATTCTTTTGTGATATTGTGGATCTCTTTTGACCACTACTCTGATATACACTTTCATGTGTAGTATTCATATCTATTTCCGCCTTTGTGATATGAATTGTCTGTGACTGATTTGTATTATGTTTATTTCTATATTTGTTTCCGAAGACCTTTATAGCCACTGTGTAGTAGCTTTGAGTTTGTATCGGTATGTCGGATTTCCTCTTGAGATGAAAAGTTATAATTTTATCTGGCATATCGGTACTCGCACAAAGCAATTATACAGATGGTCGCTCCTCAACAGCCTTATTCTCCATGCTAGTTGACAGCACTCACAGTAGTGTTCTTGGTTAGCGTGGGTATAGAGGTGGGGCGTCACAGCTTGGTATCGGAGCCAAATTTCGGAACAAGGTAGAATAATCTAGCAAGGATCATGTCCTAAGTCTTTCTTAGGAGTTGTGCCTTAGGATTTATTCGAGTCTTCGTACCGTTCTATCCTACTTTCTTTTATGATTCCTTGTTTTATCTATCAAGATTGCTTGATATTTATTTTGATAATAACTTTTTCCTCTTCTTTCTTTCTTTCTCAAAGAAGAGAAATGGTTAGACCAGGCCGTCCCAGCGCCGGTCAATCTAGTGCTACTCCCCAGGATGGAGTTTTTATGTCTGCCCAGCAGCTTTTAGATCTTGTCAAGAACGCTCAAACAGCGGGTCCCAATCAGGAGCCTACTCATCCTAGATCCGGTTTTGCACGCTTGTGCAGAGACCATACCGATTTGGGTGGAAGGCATTCAAAGGATCCGAGAGTGTTATAGAAATTCAAGCTTGGCTCAAATCATGCGATCGCATCTTTTCTCGCATGAACCTTATTGATCTACATCGAGTCCAAGTAGCTTCTAGCATGCTCCAAGAACGAGCGTTAGATTGGTATGAGCTTTTAATTTCTGAAATCATTGAAGAGGATCTCACTTGGAAGCAATTCCGGGAAAGATTCGAATTGAAATTTGTGCCGGAGGCTGAAAAAGTAACTTTGGCCCGGCGTTTTATCGACCTTGTTCAAGGTGAATCTTCTGTGACAGATTATGTCGCATCTTTCGAATCTCTTTCTAAATACGGGATTGAGTATATTAATACCCCGATGAAGAAAAATCAGAGGTTTGTCTATGGCTTGAATAAGAATCTTAAGAAGCCATTACTCCTGAAACTTGAGGTTTCATTTGATCAGCTTATAGATATCGCTCTTCGTCTTGAAGAGGCCGATAGAGAAAATGATGTCGAGGTTGGGAGTGCCAAACCGAACTCCAACAACACCAAGAAGAGGCATCCCTTTATTAGGTTCGGAAGTCCTAATCCTAACAAGAGGGCGAAGCAAGAGACTTCTATAGCAAATACTCCTATCCCTAATCGCGGAGAATGCTACAATTGTGGCTCTAGGGACCACTATATAAATAGGTGTCCAAGGCCTATTTCTTGCCGCTATTGCAAAAGTGCGGATCATTATATATCTTCGTGTCCCAAGCGTCAAAGCAAGAGAGAAGGAAAGCTGCAAGTCCCTAGCAACTCTTCTCGTGGTCAAGGTATTTCTCATTCAATCCTTGATGACATTTGCTTTGTGATTATCTTGTTCGAGTTCTTTTTGATATGAGTTTCATCTCATTATTTTTATATCAAAAGAACTTGTCGATTCTTTTTCTTTAAATATTTTGGGCTTGATGACTTCTTTGAGGATTGTGAATCCGGATGGTAGATCCGCAACACTCAATTTGTCTTTATTGATGTCGAAATTATTTTATGTGATTTTTCTGTCCGAGCCAATTTTTATTTAGGCTTCGAAATTTACTTTTGTAAGGATTGGCTTAATTATTATGAGGCCATATCCTTTGTCCCGTGTGGACTATTCATCTTTGACATTTTCAATCTGTTAAGCAGATTTCTACTTTTCCTTTATGATTTTGATTCCAACTTGATGGCATCATTTTATTCCTTAAGCCCACTTATAAGGAAAGTGTTATTTCTCTTATTCATGTAGTTTGAGAAATTTTCCGGTATTTTTGAGCCTGTCTTAGGATTATCACCTAAATAATCTTTTGTGTGGTGCTAAGGTCTTTTCAGTTTGACTTTACCACCGGTTTTCGTTTGCTACGAGTTGCGGAAATTAGCATTCCACTTACTGCATTCCGCACTTGTTAGGATTCTTATGAATGGCTTATTATGTCATTCAATTTGTCCAGCTCATTTCATCCATTTTATAAATCGAATATTCTATGAATATTTCGATGAGACCATTCTTGTATTTATTGATTTTGGATGAAAATAGTAATTTAAAATTTTGCAAATCTTTTTCATAAGATTTATTTATAAGTAAAACTGGATTTTTGTTCTTGAAACGAACAAAGAATACTCTTAAAACTTTTTAAGAGATTTATTTATCCTATAAAAGATGATTTTGTGATTGTATTGCCCGTTGGGTGCTTTAAGAATTTTGGTTGATGCGCTTGATCAACGTTATCGATAGGAATTTCCTGAACGCTTTGATGTGACAATCAGACACGATATACTGACTTGTAAAATGTAAATTCTTCTAGAAATATTTTTACATCGAAATAATTTTGATTTTTGAAAGCTTTAGCTTTTCGGGAAAGAAAATTATTTGAAAGAATTTTCTTTCGATACTCTTATTCTTGTGATTCCTGAAGGGGAACCAAGACTTTGCTATTTGTACCGATACTAGTCGTATTGGGTTGGATGCCGATCTCTTGCCTAAGAGAACGTGCTATCACTTGTGCTTCGAAACCATTATAGCTTATCGAGACTAGATATGCCACTCATGATCTAGTGTTCGTGGCTATTGTTTTTGCTTTTGGAATTTGGCATCATCATATTTAGATGAGAAATTTGTTCTCTACCTCGATCATAAATCTGTGAAATATTTGTGTTCTCTTTAGGAACTTCATGTTGACTCGTGTTCCTGGCATCCTATGATCTTGATATTCTTTTTATACCCGGAAGGGAAATCGTGTTGCCAATGCGTTTAGTCGAAAGCAACAAGGGGTTGTTTCTTTGTTGATGACCAAATGAAATTATCTTTTTATTAATTTCATCGGACGTTTTGATATACTTCGTTTTATTGAGTTTCATCTCATTTCTTTTATGGACTTGCGTCTGATGTTCTTTTATGGTGTTCGGTTCATTGGACGTACCGCCTTTGTACTACGTCGGTGCTCCAAATTATTCGAGTTTCTAGTTTCTCGGGCGTACCGTATTTGTACTACGTCGTTGCACCGGCTCAACTTTTTGCTATTTTTGAAGTTTTCCACGTCTTTTAACAATGGAAATGCTTTTATGTTTCCGGTTTTTATTTTTGAGCTCGGTATTATTGAGGGATTGAAGTTTCACCAAATTTGACTTTTGAGCACCATTCCATTCGCATCATTGCTTCGGAGGTTGAGCGCCTTCGATATAAAGATATTCTTTTTGATAGAAGTTCAATGGTTCTCAAATCCTAAGGATTGCTCATGTGAAATCTTGAGAATTCATCGAACGAAAACTTTCGGATTTACTCCTTCGTGCTCTTTATGGTGAACTTCTTGATTCAAATTTTCTTTTGTGTTAATATGCTTCTATGGTTGTTACTTCTTATATTTCCTTCTTAATTATTGCGAGGATGCAATTTCTTTAATGAGGGGAGTCTGTAACAACCCGCATATTTATCGATTTTATATTTAAATATTTTATTTAAATATTTTATCGTTCGTCGGATTTTGGTCCGAAAACCTACTTTTTGCATACGGTCGAATTAGGACTCGAGACCACCTCCATTGAGTTCAAAATGACGTTTGCGACCTTTTTGAGTATAAGCTTCGATATGTTTGGAGAAAGTTGATTTTTGCTACTTTTCACTTTGGGTTTGGTTTTGGGCTCAACCCTATGTTTTAACTTATACTCCAAAGCTGAACCACTCTCCCCATTCTCCCTCACTTCTTTCTCTTTTCAGTTTTCTTAGCATTAATGGTGGAGAGGAGTGGAAATTAAAACTCCAAGCCCTAGCTCCTCTAGCTAGCTCAAGTTCTTGCTCCAAAATCAAAGAGAACCCCTTGGCAAGCATCTCCTTCATCTTCTCCAACTCTTTCTCCATTCAATTTCAGAAATTTCCTAAACCTAATTTAGGGAATGTTTCTCTTTTTAGCATAGAATCAAGCTTCTTGAGTTGAGGTTGAAGTGTGCTTGTTCTTGCCATTGCTTCATAGCATCTTCTTCATTAATTTGGGTTCAAAGGTGAGATTTTTATCTCACATCTATGTCTATATCTATCTTTGTTGTTAGGTATGAATCCCTAACATTTATTCATGTGAAATTGCTTTTGATTTGGATTGGTTTTGTGAATATTTCCATTTTTGGTGTTTGAAGCCAATTCTCTAAAAATCATAACTTTGATATTTGATCATGCTTTAAGAGGTGTTTCGGAGAGCCTATAAGACCGGGTTGTCGCTAGGCATAAATCCTTAGTCGTCGTTGCTCGTCCGATCGCTCCCGATACGTTTTGGCCACTTTGGCCTAGGCAAATTGTTGCCTAGACCAGGCGACCAGACGTCTGGTGACCAAGTCCAGACGTCTGGTTTGGACCTAGAAAGTAAAAATGTATACACGCATATTATAAAAAAAAGCCAGAGACTATTTTCAGACGTCTGAACCATCAAACCAGACGTCTGGATAGGTCTCAGACGTCTAACTTGAGGTTTTAGACGTCTGAGTGTTCTCTAGGTTATTTCCAGAGAACAAATCCAGACGTCTGGATTCCAAATCAGACGTCTGGAGATGTTTATTTTTGCCTATTCAGGCTGTTTTGTGTGAATTTCCATTGTTTATCGATTTTAGCGATCCTATTAATCGTTATCACTTATTATCGACTTTGATGACTTCTTTTTATGGATCTTTTTGGAAATATCCATTTCTATGGATTTGGTATCGATTTCTTTGGATTTTATTCACGTCTTCGAATGTGAATTTTGTAATTGGTTGTTCTTACAATCTTCTTTGTGATTTGTCACTTTAAAAATATAAAGGTTTTCTATACTAGTAGTAAATATCAAAACTCTTTCTTCAAATGATTTCAACACTATTTTATTACAAAGCTCGTTTTCTTAAACCGTTTTCCAATCTATTAGTATATACAAACCTTTACCTCACTCGTATGAGAAATCTAATTAAACGGCTTAGTAAAACAAGTGGTATGAAACGCTTGCGTTTACTTCGTCGGTTAATTCTTGAACTTGTTCGATTGAATCTCTTGTGACAATTTTCTAGTGGAGATTTACAGTTTGTTCGTAAATGTTTAAGTTAAGTAAGTGGTTATGGGACATGAAGCTAAACTTTTATATTTACTAGCTTATTGTAATTGACACTTCTCATTGATCATGACGATCATCTTTGTGATTTAGACTAGCAATGTGCGATGTCTCTTTGTCCATGTCGAGGACGATACTTCATTTTTTTGTGGAGCTTCGGCTCACCAGGAGGAGCTTCGGCTCAATGTCCGCAATGGGGGACTATACCCTGTCAGGAGGAACTTCAGTTCACCAGGAGGAGCTTCGGCTCAATGTCCGCAATAGGGGACTATACCCTGTCATGAGGAACTTCGGTTCACCAGGAGGAGCTTCGGCTCAATGTCCGCAATGGGGGACTATACCCTGTCAGGAGGAACTTCGGTTCACCAGGAGGAGCTTCGGCTCAATGTCCGCAATGGGGGACTATACCCTGTCAGGAGGAGTTTCGACTCACCAGGAGGAGCTTCGGCTCAATGTCCGCAATGGGGGACTATACCCTGTCAGGAGAGGTTTTTGACTCACCAGGAGGAGCTTCGGCTCAATGTCCGCAATGGGGGACTATACCCTGTTTGGAGGAGCTCCAGCTCATTTTTCTGGGATTGGCCATCCTTTTTATTGTGATTTGGTTCATCGGATGTCCCATTGTACGACGTCGTTGTTCCTTTTTATTGTGATTTCTGGATTTCGTGTGTTGATTTCTGGAATTTATGTTTCACCAACTTTTACGATGGGCACTGATATATATATGTCATTTATTGTGGCTTGGTGAATGAAATTAGGAGTATGACATTCCTTTTTATCTTGAGTAGATTATTGTGATATTGATTAATCTCTTGTTGATTTTCAATTACTTATTTATCACAGCTTGGCATTGTGATTATTATATGTTTATGTCATATCTCTTATTATATATCCCTTCATCTGATATTTATAGCTAGACTGATCCGTTTATTATTTTCTTCTTAAATAATACTCGGGTCAGACTGAGATATTTCAGGTGCTTCTGCTTGACTTCTCTCTTGGGATTGATTCCTCTGACTTTTGGTTAACTACTTAGATTAGTAGTTTTTGTTGTATACATTTGAGATATAGACTCCATAATGTATACTTATTCTTTTGTGTAGTTCATGTAACTATTCTTTTGTGATATTGTGGATCTCTTTTGACCACTACTCTGATATACACTTTCATGTGTAGTATTTATATCTACTTCCGCCTTTGTGATATGAATTGTCTGTGACTGATTTGTGTTATGTTTATTTCTATATTTGTTTCCGAAGACCTTTATAGCCACTGTGTAGTAGCTTTGAGTTTGTATCGGTATGTCGGATTTCCTCTTGAGATGAAAAGTTATAATTTTATCTGGCATATCGGTACTCGCACAAAGCAATTATACAGATGGTCGCTCCTCAACAGCCTTATTCTCCGTGCTAGTTGACAGCATTCACAGTTGTGTTCTTGGCTAGCGTGGGTATAGAGGCGGGGCGTCACATTATAACTGTCTAATTTGAGATGTAAGTTGTGTACTCTGATGTATATGATACTATGTATATGTTATATATTATATTTCATTCGTTCCGCTGTGAGATTTGATGTGTGTGTTGTTCTTTCTTCTCTTTCTTTTCTTCTTCTATCTCTTTCTTTTCTTAAATAGCGATGCGTCTTTCTGGTGATAGAAAGTCGGGTCGCTACAGTTGGTATCAGAGCATTAGGTTGAGTGAATACCTAGGCTCTGGAGTGGTGACTATCTTGAGAGAGCGTACTTGTAATTTATATATATTTATATATCTACCAAATCTGTTGGGTTATCTGTTCGGATTTTCCAACATAGGTTATAGAGGTAGATAAGGTAGGAATGTGTGTAACACGATTACCACTATTGGAAGAGGGTTATATGTTGTGGTTGGAGGTATATCTGTCGAGATTGTAGATCATTACCGTCTCGAATAAGCTTTGTAGATTGGTGAAAGGATTTCATTGATTCCAGAGGAAGTATTTTCAATAATTGGAGTATATTCTGGAAGTGTGAGGTTGATTTTATCTCGAGTGAGTGGGATTTCCTAGAGTTGAGTCTGTCAGCTGTGCAGAAGCAGGTGATGGTGTCTTGGTAGCTTTAGGAAGGAATATCTGTGTGGTGAAATGCAGAATCCGTAGATGTTTCTGAAGATGTTCTTTTGAAGCAAGATTAAGACGGTGTTGAAGGAACTGTGATGCCTACTGCAGGGAAGATTTGGATATTTAGAGATTTTCTCGATCTTAAGTAAGATTGTCATATTTATATTGAAATTATGAGGCTAAGGTCAATGAGTTACCTCATTTCAGACATGGTCTCATTGTTTCCCTTAAGAAGACAAGTGGTTGGTGTTTGGTTTGGAGCCAAGTTTCTTGAGAAGATGTCTACCCATCTCAAGGATTTTTGGTGAATTGGGTGATAGTTTTGAGTTTCCAGAAGCTTGTGGTTAAGGATGATCTTTTGGCTTAGCTGTACCATTGAAGTGAAGTTTGGAAGCAGCAGCATGGATCCGTTTCTTCGATGATTCGAAAATCTTTGGAATTCTACTATCAGCAGACCAAGAAGATAGTGAAGGTTTATCCATTTCTTCGGGAGGCTCAGCAGAGCAGGATATTTGTTGGAGGTGATCTATCAGTTTTTCCGATAGCCATTCTTGAAGATTGATCTCGATTAGGAAAAGCTGTTCTAATGGGTGGAGATAGTTCTTTGGAATCTGAACTGAGTAGGATCACAAAAGTGACTTCCGATTAGTTTAGGAATCTTTGAGTATTCTTTGGTTTGAGGAATCTCATATGGAGGTAAAAGCTATTTAAGACAGTCGGAGATTTTTCCAGATGTTTCTGAGGAAAACAGAAATTTACCCGAATCGGAGATTGAGTTTTCTTATCGACTTGGAATTACAGGAGTAGTATTGATGGTTTAACCATGTAGAGGGATGACTCTTGGGGCGAGAAGAATCTGGTGAGGCAGCTCAGGATTCTTTGGAGAAGGATTGACCATCTAGTTTTAGTTATGGTTCTGTTGGGATGTTTTGACCAAGTGGAATGGTCACTAAGATTTTATGAGTCAGATGAATAGGGTATGGAGAAAGTTTTTGCTCAAGTTCTTCGATAGCATTCTTATCTACTCTAGATCAGAGTTGTGCAGCGAAAGCGAGATAGCAATTATTTTAGAATGGGAGCAACCGGGAGTTGCAGTTTTCTTGGGTTAGAGGATTGCTACAGGAAATTCAAGTATGAAGGAATTTTCCGGATTTGAAAGGTAAGGTTGTCAGGTGCAACTGTTTGACTATTCCAGATAAGAGATGTAGGTTTGAAGTCCACTAATGCTTGTGGAATAGAGTTGTGTTTTGGATTTCAGCAAATTTTTGAAAGATATATTTTTTCGAGTAGGATCTGGAAATTGGATTAATTTTGGTCCAGTTTGTTTCATAAAACAATCAGCAAGGATTAAGCTGATCAGGAAAGATGGAGGTGACTCAGGATCATCTGAAGAGTTATGTAGTTAGAATTGAGAAGATTTGGGATGCGAAATTGGATTTTGGATATTGCTTTGGATTTATTCAATCAAAGGAGGTATAAGACTGGGTAAAACTGGAGAGCTAGCTCCGGGGTATTTTGAGTTTTTCCTGTGTTCTCTGGAGACTAGATTTTGATCTACGGGATTGAATTTCCAGTTCGGATAACTGGAATTCATTGTATTTCACATATCTTTGAGGAATATGTGTATGATTCTTCGAGTGATAGAATCAGCAATTCAGAAGATTTGGCAGTTGAGCTGGTTTTGAGTTTGATTTGATATCTTGTTCAGATTTGTAGATCAGATGAGGGAGTTCTTGGTTATAGTAGTGTAGTTACTTAAGATTCTATGGAGAGAGTATTCCAGAATAGGTACCTAGAAAACTCTAGATAATATGAGGAAGTTCTATTCAGAATTTTATCTGGATAGATAAAATTGTTTGTTTGAATTGGTTACTATGATTTATAGTGTTTGATTGTTGATTGAAATCTAAATTCTTTTGCTGGATTATTAAATTATCTTTGCTTTTAAATTTCGAGGATGAAATTCTTTTAAGGGGGAGGAATGCGACGACCCGAAATTTTAAGCAATATCAATTTAATAATCTTTGATAATAATTAAATTTATTTGATCATTTTACATTATAAATTGACAAGTTAAAATTATTTTAAAAGGTTGATGATAATAATAATTTGTTAATATCTATCAACAATTTTCTTAACAGTATAAATTGGTAAGTTTAATTCTTTTGAAAATTTATAGTATTTTAATTTGGAAATATTTATTTTAGCAATTTAAATTGGTAAGAATTATTTTTCAAAAGCTAATCAAAAATATTTTCTATTTATAATATATATATTGATATATCTTGTAAATAGGAAGTTTTAATGTAATAAAACTTTATATTCAAATTGTAATATATATGAATGTATATATTATGATTTGGTTTGTGTTTCAAAATTTAACATAGTAATTATCAAATATAATGTTAAAAATGTTTTTCCATTTGAAATGTGTATATGTATTTGTGTATATATATATATATATTAGAAATAGGAATTATATTGGTTTGAATTTAATAAGTATTTTCAAACTTTATTATATATATATATATAGTTTGTAATTTGAAATGTTAATTTGATTTAATGTTTTTGAAAATAATATTTGAGATTTAAATTTTAATAACAAAGTTAATATTCTTATTTAACTTATATATTTTAAACCTGAGTTTTGGTTAAGATTTAAATTAAAAGTTCAATTGTTTTAATATTCTTTCATTTTAAAATTCTAACATAAGATAAGTTTGTTTAAATTTTTTACATAAAGAGTTGAAATATATTTCTTAAGCTTATAAACATATGTTATATAAAGTAAATCAAAAATATAAGTTATTTGTATTCACATGCATATTTATTAAAAGATAAGTACATAATACTGCATAATTACTTGCATATAACTTAAACAAATTATAAAATAAGAAAATAACATTTAAAAATATTAATTAGATATTAAAACACTTGTTAACATTTTGATTTATGTAAGGACATTTGTAAATAAGAGAGCATATGTGCAAGTTAATTAAGGCATCATAGTGATAAATGTCTTTCTCTTTAATAATTAAATTTAAAATTAATTGTAAAATAATAAAAAGGAGAGTTTTAATCTTCAGCTAAATTTTTCTTCATCTTCAACCCAAACAAAATGAATGCAAATCAAAAACAAAGTCCAAAATTAAAGAAGAAAACTGTAAAGAAATCTGAAAACAAGAAGTTAATCTGGAAAATTCAAATCAGAGAAAAGGGAATTTAACATAGATTTTCAGATTTTCTAATTCAATCAGCATGCAAAATTTGATTCATCAGCAACAGATTGTTTTCAACATGCAAAACTGGAATAAATCAACAAGAAATTCTAGAACATCAATATGCAAAACTGGAATCAAGCAATTCAAGAGCATGCAAAGAAATTTCAAAAGCCTCGAAAGTAAATTAGTTTCTAATCCTCTGCAAAACAAAGGTGGGTAAATGCAATTTTTTAAAAATTATTCAAATATTAAATTCCATCTTTTTCTTGTGCATGAAATCATAATGGTTGTCTGATTTCGTGGGTTTAACCTGTTGCATGTTTGTGTTTGAGTGATTGATGATATTGAGATTTCCTGTAATCATAAGATATGCTCTGTGTATTATAACAGTTTCAAATAAAATCAATAACTCAAAGTCAAATTTGAATTTGCTTATGGTTTATAAATAAAAGATGTTTGAAATCATGTAATCTTTCACCTAAGAATAATTAAAGTTTTTAAATTGAAACCATGTGTTCAGAAATTTAAAATTACAGTAAAATCTTGTTTTGGGTCAAAAATTTATTAGATCAATTCTAAGTTTTGATTTCATAATGGGATTACATATTGAAAATCATGATTTTTAATGTTTTATCATGATTTTTAATTGAGTGATTTGTGAGGATTCGTGGTTTGATGCTTTCGGACATTTTGGTCAATTGTCGTCGATCTACGGCGAGTTTGTCGACGTGGTTGAGCACGGAGGTGGAGGGAGCGTCAGTGACCATGGGAAAAATAGTTTGGTGATTTATCTTTGGTTGAGGTGGCCGGAATCGTTCGAAGTAGGGTTTGATACCCTGTATATTGTCGACCTGTTCATCGTGGCTTCACGGTGTCGTGGGGCTACCGGAGTAGACCGCACTCGTGCCGTCGGTTCTAAGGGTTGTGGCAAAGTTATGGTGGAGATGGTGGGTTGTTTCGAGGCTTGGATGGCCGTGGAGGGTTGGTTTTCTGATGATGTGGGTTCGAACTGATGAGTTCGATAGGCATAATTTGATTCTCGATCATATTCGAGTTTCTGGGTTGTGCGATGTGTCGTAGGGGTCGATTTCGATTTAGTGGAGGCCGGCGTGGAGTTCGCCGACGACCGGTGAGGAAGTGCACGTTGATGTGCACGATTTTCGTGCACCAGTATTGGGTTTTGGGAGAGATGAGGGGAGCTCGAAGACGACTTCGGGTAACTTCTATTTTGGCTCGAAGCATAGTGAAGTTGTAGGGTGACTCGGGGTTGACGCGTGTTATTGCAGTGATTTTCTCGGATTTGTTGAACAAGGTTTTGTTTTGAGTTCAACAGTTTTAAAGGTTTTAAAATTTAACAGTAAAGTTTGTTTTTATTAAAGGTTTAAAACAAAGAAACTCTTATATTTGTAAATGATTCACGTTTAAAGCAAGTTTAACAAGTCTTTATAAAAAACATATATATAATAATTCATTTCAAGTTAAAAACAAGTTTAACATAATGTTTTTTTTTGAGATTTGAAACAAAAGGAAACTTGGTTTTGTAATGATTAAAGTTTAGAAACAAAGGTTAAACAAGTTTTTAAATTATGAAAGTTTTGAAATAAAAAAAAGAGGATTTTGAAATAAAGTTTGTATTAACTTTTATTTAAATAACTTTGGAAAAAGTTTTAAGATTTAAATAGTTTAATTTGAATACTTAAATTGTTTTAATTATAATTGATTTTTAAAAATATTTTATCTTAAACAAGGTTTAATGGTTAGAGTTTAGTAATCAATTATAATTTAAGAAATTATAATTTTGATTTAATTTGAAGATAATTAAATATATGAAGAAAATTGAAATACTTCAATTATGATTAATTATTAAAGTGTTTTGGTTAATATAAATAATTTAATTAAGAAAATGATTTTCTTAATTAGGGATCTTTTAATATAGTAAATTAAAGAATCATTTAATTAATTTAAATGATTAGTTAAATAATTAATTGAGTAATTAGTTAGCGATTAATTTAAGATAATCACTTTGGAGTTAATTTAGTATAATTACTTGGAAAGTAATTAAGTAATTAATTACTAGAGGTAATTAAATTAAAGGATAATTGCTTTATAAAATTAATTTAGTGGATGTGATTAAGGATTAATCACTTGAGTCATTAATTAAAGAATTAATTAATAAAATTAATTAAAGGTTTAAATTATTTAATTAATGGTTAATTAATAAAAGGGTTAAGAGTATTTAATAATGTGATTAATTACTTGTTAAAGTAATTAATTAAAAAGGGAATTTAATTAATGAAGTAATCATTAATTAATAGAATTAATTAATTAATTGTTAATTAATAATTTAAGGTTAATTAATTTATAATTAAGTTTTAATTACTAAATGTAATTAAAAGTAATTAATCAAATGTGATTAATTAAAAGTAACTAATTAAATGTGATTAATTATAAATAATTAATCAAGTGCGATTAATATAAAGGTGATTAATTAGGTGTGATTAATTAAAGGATAATTAAGGAATAATTGTCAAGGTAATTAAATAATAATTAATCAAGGTGATTAATTTTAAAGAATATTTAAGAGATAATTACTTTGTACAATTAAGAAGTAATTAATCTAGATTGATTAATCAAAATTGTAATTGAGGAATAATTACTTAAAGTAATTAAGTAGTAATTAATCAAGGGAGATTAATTAAAGTGGAGAATTAAGTGATGTTTATTAATTAATTTGTAATTAATTAATGAATAGTGAGATGGATTGATGATAATCCAAGTGATTAAATAAGAAATTAATTTAATTAAGGATTAATTAAATTATTAAGTTGGATCAAACCTTGTACGGATGATGAATGATTGGTTGGTAAATATCATTGGATGAGTTAATGATATTAGATGATATCGTATGTCATTGATTGATATGTGATGATATGAACGTGATATATCTGAGATGTGATATATATGCTGCTTTGTGATATGTATGGATGAATATGGTAATAGTGAATTATCTATCTGTGTGTTGTGAATCATCCATTCATATTAAGTGATATTCTGAATATCTACTGTTAAACCCTTAAGTACAACTTGGACATTAAAATGGCGTTTGGATTCGGTGAGACCGGGATCGAGTTTCCATATTTGGATATCCAAAAACCACACCAATCCAAAATAAACGTTAGGTCGTGAATCCAAGTGGAGTGCAAGTGAAGACTCGAGTGTAAGAACTATTCGTCAATATAACTCCGGGGGTGATTCCGTGATGAGTTTGACGGAAATAGTACTTATAGGCTCGAGATGGTGATTCCGAATGCAAGGGCTATGGTTGTTGACTCCGTGGGTGATTCCAAAATGAGTGCAACGGGATAGTGCCTTCGGTTCCGTTCGAACCCGGAACGGACTTGTATGGATTGAATGCTTTCAGAACATCGTCAGGTGGACGATGAGCATTCTAAGATAAGTGTGTCCTACAAAGGTAATCGCAGCCTCAAGCCTCATCAACCGGGAATGGCTAAAACAGGGGAGGTGCAGCAAGGTTAAGTGGGTCATGCCCAAGTAGGACGAGATTCATCCCAGTCTAGATGTCCCTTTTTATTTCGGCTTTGTGGGCGGTTGGTCTGCAGCCAACTGTGGGGTGGTCTTGTTCGGGACTGTTCAGTAAGGAATGGTCCCGACCTTGTGTTGCAGGGGAGTTAGGGTGGCTCCTCGGTACGGTGATCTAGGCCACGTACTGTGACGGGCGGTACCCCAGTAGCCCTGCCATTGATGGAAACCCATTTTTCCTACGGGACCCTACGGTTTTGTTTGTATTACTCTCTTTTGTGGCTAGTAGCTGGAATTTAATAGATGTAACAATTTCGGCTATTTCATATTTATTTGAAAACCCTAGACATTATTATAATATCACTGGATTTCCTATCAAATGTTTTGGTTAGCGTAAGGTAAAAACTTTTCCATGTTTATGTGTGGGAAGTCTTACGTGATACCTTTTCTTTCAAAGGATTTTCTAAAGTTAAGCAATTTAAACCGTTTGCTCACACCAGACCCCTGTCTGACCCGAGTGTTTATTTTCTGTTTTATTAAACTCTTGGGTACTCATATTATGTATGAGTAGTCAAGTGATTCATGTTATCCTTGACGAATTCTGAAGGAGCTTTGGAGCTGGAGGCTTCAGCGTGTAGATATATAGTTATAGTTTCCGCTGTGTGTTATTCTGTTTAGATGTTCTTGTATTGTATATTAGACAGAAATGTTATAACTGTCTAATTTGAGATGTAAGTTGTGTACTCTGATGTATATGATACTATGTATATGTTATATATTATATTTCATTCGTTCCGCTGTGAGATTTGATGTGTGTGTTGTTCTTTCTTCTCTTTCTTTTCTTCTTCTATCTCTTTCTTTTCTTAAATAGTGATGTGTCTTTCTAGTGATAGAAAGTCGGGTCGCTACAAAAAAGGTTCTTGATTTCTAAGTTTAATATAAAGATTTTATTTTTAAACATATATGTAAAATTTAAAATTTAAAATTACTTGTTTAAGAATTCTAATTTATAAGTTTAAGTTTTAAAATATAAACTTTAAGGTTTTACTTATAACTTTATTTAATTTTTCATAATATAAGATTTAATTTAATGAAATTTAGTAAAAATAAAATATATTATGTTTAAAATGTTTAAATCAATATATTTATTTTAATACATAACATATTTTATTGTGTAAACTATTTCTAATATATAAATTATTTCAATCTATATTCTATTTTAATATATAAATTATTTCTAATATATAAACTTTTTCAATCTGTAACCTATTTTTAAAATATATACTATTTTTATCGTATAACTATTCCAATATATAGACTACTTTCGGTATTCAAAATGTTTAAAGTTGGAACTGTTATGATTTGGATTTTATTGATTTAAAATGCGAATATTTTGATGATGGTTTAACCTATTTTATGGTTATGATTTTGAAAATGAATATGATTTCGGAAGTGAATATGATTTCGAAAGTGATATGATTTTGAAGTGAATATGATTCCGAAAGTGATATGGTTTGAAATTGAAGTCGATATTTTGATATTAATTTTGAAATGGTTTTGGAAATGTAAAAAAACCATCCGGTGTGAAGTAAGCGTTTGGTTATTAAAGAGATCAAGATTAGATATTGTCATACTCTCTGCCAATACCGAAAACCACTTTAACAACTGTGTACGTGGTGGAGATTTCAGGAATGAAGTAGGATGATTTTTCGAACGATTCTATATGAGGTATTTACGTGACCCTGATGTTCGTGAGTCAGCTTAGATGCGACTAAAACGTGAGCTATATCGGGCCAAGTGAGGTCATTCCTTCCATCCGACACATTTTTTCGATACTATATTCTGACTTTGTGATTGATTTGGTGGCCATCCTTTGATTTGATTTGGGAGTGTGTCCGAGGTGGGTGGTAGTAGCTGTTATGCGTTACCACCAGTCCAGGAGGGCAATTGATATATCTACCCTGGCATTGCCTCAAGTGCCGTGTTCACATGCCCTATCGTGCCTTCTACGAGTTTGTTTTTTGTTGTACCTATGGAGTGCTCCATGATAGCCTACCTGCAGGTTGAGTTTACAATATCTGTATAGACTACGACATTATATAAAACGTGTTAAGGGGGATATGGGTTACTCCTTAATGTTATTTTAATATTTTACTTTACTAGAGACATTATTTATGTAGCACATTGTATTATATATGTAGATAGTTCCATGGATCCTGAAAGGATGGAAATCCTAAACATTCTTTAAGTTATTGTATTTCATTTGGACATTTCACTTGAGTTGGTTTACTTGCATAAGATTGTTAATCCTGACTCGAGTGTTTTGTGTTTTTTTATGCTCGGGTCAGCCTGAGTATTACAGCATTTGAGACTCGCCTTTGGAGCTTGGAGCTTTGCTTGGAGATCTGTCTTTAATCTATTCAGCTTTTCAGTTATCTCGGTTATTTTAATTATTTCCAGTAATTTATGTTCAGACTTGTCATTTGCTTATGTACTAGAGGCTTCTTTATATTTGGACTTAGGATGTATTTGGTTTTAGATTATGATGTTTCTATAGTAGCTTCATGAACTACTATTTATCTATTCTACTGCGTATTGTTGTATTACTCTGTGTCTATGATTCTACGATTGATTTATTTACTATATATGCTAAATTTTGCCAAATATAAATGAAAATTTGTCATTTTCAGCAATTCAAATTTGACATGTGTAGATTATTATCGATTTGAATGGTTCAAAATGGCGGGTTGTTACAGAAGCGACTCCTTCCAAGAAGATAGCGAAACACCTAAAACGGATAGCATCCATAGCTCTAACTCCATCAATATCGTATTTAAACAAGTGGTGTTTAGGGTCCGTTGTTCCATTATATGATAGCACAGTCGGCGTGGTGAATTAATATTTGCAGTAAAGGGGGTTCGGCTTGGCGCAGTACCCCAGTCTTTATTTTTTCTACCCTTGCTCTTTTCCATCAACCGTTTTACCATGTTAGTGATGTATTCTTTGCTGGCATGGTAATCTGCAGGTTGATTGTCAAGGGCTATGTAATGATCCTGACTCGACCTTCGAAAATCGACACCAAATACATCACTCGTTTTCGAATGCCGCATATTCAAACGTCGAATCTGGTTCGCTGGAGCTTATAACACATAAAGTATAACAACACAACGGAAGAAATGAATAATATCATTGATATACAACATTTGATATAACAATGATACAATTGAGATATCAATACAAATACCAGAGACAAGATATAGCAGCGGAAAAACAACAGCAAAGCAATGGAAAGAAATCACCAACTTGATCTCCAAGAGAGAAAGAAAGAATCCAATATCTAAATCCATTTGTCAAAGCTCTAAAGATCTCCAAACTATCAGCTCATAGAACTCCCAAATGAACAATCTCAAACCACCACCATCATGTTGAACTAAGCAAGGTCAGTCCAAGTGAACAAATGCTATCGCCAAATCCAAAGGCTGGAAGCTATCTAATCTACACCAACTAGCTGAATATATGAAAATCTAACTCTAGACTGCCGGTGTGGAAAATTGCGGGTACCCGGAGTTTAGAAAGGGAACAATAAACTCCAGGTCAGTCATGGGACTGGTGTGAGCAAACAAAAACAATTTTATCTTGAACAAAAACAAAAAAAAGAATTTAAAAAGAAATCTGCAATGCTTTTTGGAAAATGAAACTACCATAAGGCCTCCCGCCGCACACGTAATGCAAACGCAGAATTGGAGGAGATTTCTCCTTATGATAGTCAAACATGCTTGATACGCGAAAACCATTTTGATGTTATTATTAGTGCATAGTCGAAAACATTTGCAAGTATAATATTAATCTTAGCCAGCATACCACATTTCGTCGTATGCCTACTATAGCTACCATGTTCAATAGCAGGTTATCGCCACATTCCATGGTAGGTTATTAAACTAAAATCGTACATGGCGCGTATTGTTTCTTTGGATTTGCAACAAATGGTCAGGCAAAGGAACTTCCTGGGCCACAAGGGTACATCTTTGGAGGAACGTCCCGAGAACTTAACCAGCTCTCTGCCAATACAAGGCTGGGTTACCTCTGTAACTAGGTAACTACTGACATGAGTATGCCACCACCCGGTCGTAACCAACCTTTATCCGAGCGCTCGATACCACAACCACAAAGCAATGTATTTGCAGTAACCACATAGGTTAAATATCTGGGCTCCATACCATGATACCACCTCTATCCAGAAGGAAATGGACATACCATCAAGGGGCGCCACCCCCAAATAACCTTACCGCATCTTTCCTGTTTTGACCATTTTTGGGTTGTGAGGTCCGAAAAGGTTTCGTCCACAAAGCTACGCTTTTCACAAAGCCATGCTTCGATCAACACATGATCAGCAGCACTTCGTATGCCACATTATCAAATTGGGAATATATTACTGGTAACCATCAACTACATCCTCTGAGCTCGTACGTCTCAGAGAAGGGTGTTAAGCTAAGAGAATAAATTCTCCGCCACCAAACAGAAATGTATTTGATAGAAATCAGCTTTACATCTCAAAGCGTAACGTCAAACATACATCCGCACAAGTCTGTTCTAGGTTCGAACAGAACCGAAGGCATTTCAAAAAAAGCCCTTGCAATCCGGATAATCCCTAATCACGTCCGGATTCCCCATCACAAAGGGTGATCAAATCTCTATATCGAGGATCAGCCGGTGCAGACATTCGACGAGTTATCCTTTCACTTTCGAAAATATCTGGTCTTTACCACCGGTCTTCAAATGCAATCCATAACGTCGTATCATTATTCAGAATGGGTTATATGACACAAAGTCCTCTCCCGGCTAAACCAAATAATGAGCGCAATATTTAAAAACATATGGATATTGTGATCTCTGTTAAGTCACAACTTAAAGCCCAAAACCTTTCTTTAAATGGTTTAAACAAATTACCATTTTAATCTTTTAAACAAAAAGATTCACTTCACAAAGTTCACCAATCTTTCACAAAGATTCATTCGTAGCCTTTCTAAACAGTTTACCTTTCAAATTGGATTAACTCATCCAATCTTTAAATCAAAGATTCAATTCATAGCTTTCAAAACCATTTCCAAAGATTCATAGCTTTCAAAACAATTTTCGTTCCAAATCTTTTATACAAAAGATACACCTTTTAGATCCTCTTCAATTTCAAAACCAAGTTCAACAATCTTTAACAAAGATTCATTCATAGCTTTCAGAATAATTCCATTTCAAATTTGAAATCTTTTCAACAAAAAATTGGACATTCTTTCGTTATGTGAAAGCCATTATCATTTGAAAACAAATACTTTTCATTTCAAAAAAATCCAATCAAATATGTACAACTTATATCCTTTAAAGTATAAACTTGGGTTAATTTTTAAATTCTCAAAATAATACTTTTAAAATACTTTAAAAGATGGTTTTAAGATCCATATATATATTATATAACTTGTATAAACCTTTCAAACCAAATCTCCAGAACAATTTCAAATAATATTTTCAGTTTCAAACTTCCTTTCAAAAGCTTTTCATATTCAATTCAATTCTATTTCCAAAATCATTTAGATTTAAAATTCATCTTTTAAACAAAATAATATTTAGATATCAAAATATCTATGACTTAACCGATTTCATCGTGAAATCTATATTTGTGTGTGTATAGTGTAGTCCAGAGGTTTTACACAATAGTGCAACATCATCAATTATCACAGATTCAAGCATATCAATATCGATGAGCAGTATAATCTTATAACGCTTATCTTCATGCACAGATAAATAATATAAATTCATCATAGATAAATAAATTACATACATTACAACTCAAATCAAAATACCTTATATCATAAAGCATCACACATTAGGGATATCAACAATTCAACATTCAATAGAATCCAAACATCCATAAGTAAGATTAATTAATCACCTGATTAATTTTAAACTAGATTAAATTACTTATAAATAAATCACTAATCCTGGTTAATTAATATTAGTTAATTTACAAACCATCTTAATTAATTACCTTTAATCATTTATTAATTAACCTTTAATAATAAATTAATCAACCTTTAATTATTAATTAATCAATCTTAATTAATAAATAAATCAACCTTTAATCATTAAATAATTAACCTTTAATTATTTAATTATCCTTTAATTAATTAACCTTAATTAGTTAATCAATAAATTAATTAACCCTTAATTAATTACCATTAAATTAATTATCCTTAATTAATTACAATAAATGATTATCCCTAATCAATTTCATTAATTAATTAACCTTTAATTAATTATCCTGAAATTAATTACCTTAATTAATTAATCACACTAATTAAATATCCTTTAATCTTTACTTATAAATTAATTAATCTTAAATTAATAATTAATTAACCTTTGTTAATTAACCTTAATTAATCTTTAATTAAGTAATTATCTTGTAATCACCTTCATTAATCAATTCTTTAATTACTTAAGATTTAATCAATTAAAAGATAAACCACTTATCTTTATTATTTTTAATTATCATTTAATCCTTATTTAATAATCATTTGGAAATAGATCATCATCAATACATTAATTAACTTAAAATCTTTACGTTAGATTAAGGATTATAAAACATTTCATTTTCTCAATTACTTAATTACAAAAATTAAGTTTATAAACTTTAAAACCAAGTCTTTGAAAACTATTTTTAAAACTTGTTTATAATTTGAATTCGAAAACTTGGATTATTTTCCTTTAAATCTGTTATAACAAACAATCCCGTGACACATTTACATTTACCCGAGCCAACCCATGAGCAACGCATATTCAAATTTTCTTCGAGTCGATCCTCCGTTTTCTCGAAACCATCCCCAAGTGGCCTAATCTTCCTCAAGCACTTCAAACTTCGCCTGATATAGATGAAAATTCGTGCACGTGCACCAACGACCCACACTTCTCTGATCAACTCTCTGACCATCAACATGTCGTCGAGGATCCCGTAAATCATCATAACCACCCAGATCGTCCTTCTTGACAGGAATTGAAAATCGAGTTTCTCGATCGAACTGGAACCCAAACCCATATCAGAAAAACCACACTCTGTCGACGATTTGACAACCGATGACCACGCGACTTCGATTGGAAATTCGTCAACTTCCCCTTCTTCGATCCTCATCGGTCTCATTGATTTCAATCCACCATGGGCGAAGCACGAATTCGAGATATAATGTTGACCAAAAAGCACACAAAAACCCTAAATTCATATCAACTGACTTCTCCGAGGATCTAAAAATTTATTTACCATTTTTCTAATGATCTGTCCTCAAGTTACCTCTGACATCAAGCTTGAGATCATACAACCTCATGATCACCAGAATTTTCCATGCTTTCAATTTCCGTTCAACTTTCAAGTTCTCTTGATTTAAAACCTTAAAAATCATGATTTTACTTTCAAAATCCATAGTTTACAAAAACGTATCGGATTATATAAATGAAACAGTAAATTATGGAAATCAAAATCTTAACAATTCTTGAGTATTTACTGTAAGTCCTTATTCTAGATGAATTACTTGATAATTTCACTTGTTTTTATTTTTAAAATTTGTATTTCATCAACACGACAAATTTCTTTTAAATATTATAGGTTAAAGAAATCATGGGAAGAGGGATTGAATTTTTAATTAAATCAAAGTCTATTAGTTTTTCTTTTTAACAGAGGTGTGTGTGTATATACATATAGTTGTATCCAGACATGCATATTATATCTTTATATATTCAGGCATGCAATCACAATCATACAAGCACATATTTCAAATACAAACCTAAAAGATATATCAGGATCAAGTGGTTTGCTCACCTGTGTGTAAAGACAGCGAAGCAGAGCCTTGAAAAATTGGAGTTTTGTTTTGATCTGGAACTCTGATTTTCATCTGTTCTTGATGTTTTGAAATTGAGTTGTTGATCTGTAGCTGGTTTTGATTTAAACCGTACTTGATTGTTTTTGATTTATGCTGATTTGTACTGGAGTGCTTTGCTTCCAGGTTGAATTTCGTTGCCTTATGCTTTAGATTTTTGAAATCAATTCAAGCTTTATTTTCTAAGTTTGATTTTCTTTTTGATTTTATTTCTCAGTTTTGTAATTTACTTTGAACTTTAACAAATGCTTTTGAAAAGGACGAGAGTGATATATATAAAATCTGGTTTTCATTTTCTTTCTTATGCATGTTAATATGATTTCCAAATTAGGAGAAATTTTTATTTTTCCACTTGTCTACTTTAATTACACTTGTTAGTTTATATCTTATTTATTAAACATTTGTCTTATTATCTTTCTTACACTTGTTAACATATTTAAATTTATGTTTAATCCTTTCCTTGAATTTATTTACAATTTATGTTTTAAACCCTTTATGCTATTATAAATTATGCAATATAATTACATATATATATTATATTTTCAAATTTATTCTTATTTTGTTTTAAATGTTATATACTTTTATAACTATTTATATAACTTTTAGGAAAATGATTTTAAAACGAATTTACCAATAAGATATTTACTATCCAAAAGATATATACATATTAAAGCTTTGTATTCATTTTTGCTTTGAATTTTAATTTTAAGTTATTATATTTTTAAATGAATGTTTATATTAATACATTTCCTATTATTCATTTTTATACAACTTTATAGAGAAAATGTTTTAAAAACTTAATTTCTATATTAATCCCAAAATATAAATCCAATTTGTTTTAAAAATATTTATCTTGAATCTCAAATGCAATTTCAAATCAATCCTTATACATATATAAGCAAATAAATATCTTGTTTAATTTGGAAAACTTAAATTAATTTACAATTTAATCCTCAAATTTATATCAATTACTAAATTTAATTTTTACTCAAAACTAGAATCGTTACAGATTCCCCTCCTTAATAAAATTTCGTCCCCGAAATTTGCTAAGGAGACAACAAATAACAGATGAACACATCTAAGATAAAGAATTGATTTACCAGATCAAACTGAATATCTATTCTGCATTTGGCTTACCAAATCAGAACATCAACAATAAATACAAGAATGAACTCATTATATATTTCACAAGATACTTAGGTCATCTGGTCTACGAATTTTGCAAGGGCATTTGTTAGTTCGAAGAGGTAACTAACTATTCGTAGAATACATCTGAACCCAAAAAGAACAGACAAATGGATACGCAACTCAGGTCAGAATATCCCAAAATGTACACTTGCCAATCTCTCTTGGGACTTGGATTCACACAAGAAATCATAACAAAATTCTCAAATTTGGTTTTAACCGAAATCGTTTCATTGATATAGTCAAATATAACTTCATATTTTAGTTAACCAATTTATTTCAAATAGAATTTCAAATTCATTGAAGTTAAAAATGGGAAGATTGATAAGAAACCGATGAAGATACGAAGTAAGGATTTTCTACAACGATTCGTAGGGCCATCATCACACCAAAACTTCTTTCTGGAGCCGCCACGAAGCAATCAAAGAATTTGAAATTGGATGATGAACTAAAGAAATTGATAGAGAAAGACCGTTCCTTGTTGTTGCAGGGTATTGACCATTTGTAGTGGTGCTCCCCTGTCCCCTACCTCATTCTCTTCTTGCCCTCATACTCACTATTAGTGGATAGTAAGAGAATTTACTGAGGCATACGGACGGATATCTTAGGGATACTCATTCTAGGGAATTTGTAACCCTATCTCCAATGAGCTATCTAATGTGTTATACTCCTGAGCTAAAGTTCAACCTTCAGCTCTGGTACCAAAATGTCACGATCTAGGCTTTTCAACCATCGACAGTGGCCACTCTCGACTGGTAGGCTTTTCAACCATCCCAGCCCCACCATGGCAGACACTGGTACCCTGACCTTGCTTAATACAACATGATAGGGGGTTCTCGCTTCGTGTTTGGTGGCGAACGTGATAGGGGCTTTGTGAAAAGCGTAGCTTTGTGGACGAGACCTCTTCGGACCTCACAACCCGGAAATGGTCGAAACAGAAAAGATGCGACAAGGTTATTTGGGGGTAGTTTCCCTTCAGGGTTTGTCCATTTCCTTCTGGATAGAGGTGGTATCATGGTATGGAACCTTGATATTTAACCTATATGGTTACTGCAAATACATTGCTTTGTGGTTGTTGGTATCGAGCGCTCGAATAAAGGTTGGTTATGACCGGGGTTGGCATACTCATGTCGGTAGTTACCTAGTTACAAAGGTAACCGGGCTTTGTGTTGGCAGAGAGCTGATTAAGTTCTCGGGGCGTTCCTCCAGAGGTATACCCATGTGGCCCAGGAAGTTCCTTTTCCTGACCATTTGTTGGAAATCCAAAGAAACAGTACGTGCCCTGTACGGTTTTAGTTGTATAACATGCCATGGAATGTGGCGGTAACCTGCTATTGAACATGGTAGCTATAGTAGGCATACAACGAAATGTGGTATGCTGGCTAAGATTAATATTATACTTGCTAATTTTTTTCACTATGCACTAATAATAATATCAAAATGGTTTTCGCATATCAAGCATGTTTGACTATCATAAGGAGAAATCTCCTCCAATTCTGCATTTGCATTGTGTGTGTGGCGGGAGGCCTTATGGTAGTTTCATTTTCCAAAAAGCATTGTGGATTTCTTTTTAAATTCTTTTGTTTGTTTCTGTTCAAGATAAAAAAGTTTTTGTTTGCTCACACTAGTCTCATGACTGACCTGGAGTTTATTGTTCCCTTTCTAAACTCTGGGTGCCCATAATTTTCCACACGGGCAACCTTGAGTTAGATTTTCAGATAATCAGCTAGTTGGTGTTAGATTTGATAGCATCCAGCCTTTGGATTTGGCGATAGCATTTGTTCACTTCGACTGCTTAGTTCAACGTGATGGTGGTGGTTTGAGCTTGTTGGTTTGGGAGTTCTATAAGCTAATAGATTGGAGATCTTTAGAGCTTTGACAAATGGGTTTAGATATTGGATTCTTTCTTTCTCTCTTGGAGATCAAGTTGGTGATTTCTTTCCGTTGCTTTGCTGTTGTTTTTCGCTGCTGTATATTGTCTCTGATATTTGTATTGATATCTCAATATCATTGTTGTATCTAATGTTGTATATCAATGATATTATTCATTTCTTTCGCTGTGTTGTTATACTTAATATGTTATAAGCTCTGGCGAACTAGATTTGATGTTTGAATGTACGACATTTGAATATGGGTGATGTATTTGGTGCCGATTTTCGAAGGTCGAGTCAGGATCGTTACAGGCTACTCCAAGTGTTTGACTTTGTAAAACGATCTTAGTTTGCCAATCGAAGCCTAGATTCACCATTCTTCGAGAGAATTACTCCTACAGTGTTACGTTGATGTGCAATTGGTCTTGTCACGGCAGTTTGAGCTTTAGCTCCAGCATTCTTTCCGTTGACACCAATATTCAATTCCAAGTTTCCACCATCAACCTACACATCATCTTCAAAGTTAGAAACAAGCACCGCATTGCCTTCTTGAGGAGTGTTCACACCAAGGTTTGGGTCGGCAGCGACTTGTTTTGGCTCGATGCCGACTTGTCTCCTTATAGTTCCCCCCACTTCCTCCTACAATATCCCCTACAACTCGGTTGTTGCTTCCTTCTGTCTTTGCTTCCTATCCCTCTGGTTTAGGCCAGAAATGGAGGGATTTTCTTGTTCTATTGCAGGAGAAATTTCCTTTCTAGTTCTTCTTATTATTGGCAGGTGCAAAGTTAGCAACGCATCCATCTTATCCACGAGAACTTTCTAACTATCGTAAATTTCTGGTTAAGGTTGTTGATAATTTGATTAAGCACTCCTGTAGTAAAAACCTCCTATTGAGTAGAAGATCCAAGTAGTGGATTTCCGTTGTTTACTTCTATTTGGTGGCTGTTTGCTTCATCTCCACTAATTATTACTCCTAAAGATCTTCCAGATATAGATTTTCCTTTACTTGGAGCTATTGTAATAGCAAATCTTTAATTTCTCCAAGCAAACTTTCCAGATCTAACTTCTGGATCTTATGTAATATAGAGTTGAGAGCTAGATCAAAGCCTATGTTCGGTTCTCTTAATGAAAGCACCAAAATGTTGATGCCAAAAATGAATCAATGCTTAAGAATAGATATAGTGAACCTGTGACACCTAGATCTAGAAGATAATAGTTGAGATAAAAGGAAATGACAAAAATAAAGTAGACAGACACAAGATTTTATAATGGTACGACAATCTATGGCCTACGTCCACTTTATAGCTTTGTTGCTAATAGATCTGATGCAGTTTGTTTGAGCTTATAAGAGATTTGAAAGAGAATAAGTTACAAGTACAAGGATTAAACAGATTCTAAGTTCTAGAGTTGCCTAGAGTAGCTGCCTCGGTGACTATTATGTGCAGATAGAAGATAAAGAAGAGGCGGAGCCTCCACGTAGTGATGGTAGAAACCAAATCCTGTTTTAGTAGACCCTGGGTTTGTATTTATAGAGGTAAAGATGGTGTTGTGGTCGAAAGCCTATTAGCAACAGAGTCTAGTAGTTGGTCCAACGTTGCGTAGAAGAAACCAAGGCCATATGAGTTGTAAAAACAACTCGGTGCCAACTCATTTCTTTAGCTAGAAATGGCTCGGCTTCTTTTGTTCCTTTATCCTATCTCCGAATTAATGTGTTTGATGCCTTTTCTTTAGTCGTTTGGTTGACTTTGGTGATAGTTTCTTCATCACTTGGATTGCTTTACTATTTGAGTTGTCTTCTCTTAAAACTTGGTGATTGGTCGTTAATCCCTTATGGAAACACTTGAGAACACTCCTCTAGAGTAAAGAATAGGCCGTGTGAAGTCGGTGAGTTTATTCATGGTGAAAAAATGACTCGGCACCGAGTTAAATGATTCGGTGCGGAGAAGTTTCCTTAGGCACTTTGGAGACGAAAATTCCAAGACCTCTTCTCTCTCCTCTATGTATGCTTGCTAGGTTTCCAGTCATTTTGTTTTCGTCCCGACGTTCTAGCTCTTTTTGATATATACTTGGCTGAAAACCCTGTTAACACATGATGTAACATTCCTGGATTTTAGCTAAGAATAATTTGATAATTAATTTAATCTTTGGGATTAAATTTTGAAATATTTGGTAATTAATATAAAATAGATTGAAATAGAATTTGAAATTAAGATTCAAATTTAAACATCTTAGAAAATAAAATTGTATTTGGATTTCTGATATGATTAAATAAGATGTATCTTTATTTAAATAAATGGATTTTGATTTGGAATTTGATTATAAATAAATATTGGATTTATCAAACTTTATATTTCAAAGATCTAATACGCACACACACACACACACACACATATAGTTAATTGTAATAATGAATAATTTGATTTCAAATCAGTTGTTATGGAATTGTCTAAGTATAAAAATAAAATGTGATTTTGAAATTAAATAAATGTATTGAGAATGAAAGTGATTTTTTGTTAATATGTGATCAAGATTTTTATTTGTGTAAACATAAATATAAAAGATATAAACATTTTAAAAATAAAAACATATGTTGTATATGAAATTTTATTTACATAAAGGTCTAAAACATAATATTACTTATTTTGAACAAGTGTAAACCATGTGATAAGAAATTAAACAAGTGTAACTATTTTTATATATGAAGTTAACAAGTGGCAAAGATGTTTTTTTTTCTTATTTTATAATGTAAGTAAATATTAAAAGAAAGAAGAAAACCTGGTCGTTCAATTTTTTTCTCCTATTTGAAAAACCTTGAAACAAATTTACCTCATACAAAAATCAAATTAGAAACTAAAATGTGAAAATAAATCAAAGCAAAGTTCAAGATTTCAACTAAGCAATATAAAGCTTTCAACTCAAGAATCAAGCAACTCAGTTGGATCACCTCAACACAATCAAGTCTCAGATCAGATCGAAACCTAGAAATTCAAGAAAAAATCAACCTGGAAATGCAGATTTGAGGCAAAGATTAAATCCTAGAAATCAAGTCCATATCAAAGAAAAAGATTAAAACAAAACCTGAGGGGTTCAGAGCAAAACAAAGTTTAAGCAAATCAAAATAGCAAATTCAAATTCCAAGTTCTGGGTTTTCAAGCATTCTCTATTTCATCATAACAGGTGAGCAAAACTCCCATTTAAAAAAAACTTAAATCTCTTGGCATGTGAGCAAACACAGTTTTAAACCCTAGATTTGTTTTGGATATCTGATTTGCATTTGATCATTTGGGTAGTTTTGAATCAAACTATGTTTGTATGGCTATAGAAAGATGTGTGTGTATACATATACATACTCTGTGTATATCTGAAAGAACAGGCAAGAAATGACTCTGTTAAATAATGTATAGGTTTAAACTTTAGTTCAAAATTAAAATCCAATTGCTATGATAAGTTTTAATCAGCAATGAAAAAACAAAATATGTTCTAAAACATCAGAATTTAATTTTAAAAATAAAATTTTGATAGAACATATAATGGTTTGGTCTAGGAATAGAAAATACAGTGAAAATTTCAAGATTTATCTAAATTTGGAATTGCATGAATTCCAATTGGATTACATCATCCAAAACTACTTCGAAAATGATGATTTTTAAAACGAAAATCAGATTTTTGAGATATGGTTTGGGGTCGTATGGATTGGATGAACGAAAAAAGGTTATTTAGCAATTCCTGGTGATCGATCAAGTATTGGACTTCGGGATCGAGGTGATGGGTGTTGGAATAATTGTAGATGGTAGGAAAGGTGCAACCAAATTTTTATATTCATTATTGTTTGTGATTTGATTCAAAGTAGGGTTTAAACCCTGCGTTTTGTAAGTGGTAGTCGCGGGGGAATTTCGACGTCGACACTACGATTCAGGTGGTCGCACCGGGGCCGATGGGTTCGTGATGGGTCGGGGTACCTTCGATCAGAGTAGTGTGGGTTCCGGTGGCATGTAGCGGCGAGGCGAAGAGGGTTTCAAAGGAGCATGTGGTTCTAGGAAATGTCAGTTAGTTGAAGTTTTTCTCGATTTTAATTTCGTAACAATTTCGTGTTTTTGGGTGTTCGATTCGACTCTGATGATCATGGGTGATGCTCCGGTGGCCTCGGCGTCGATCATCGATGATCAACGTGACGTGCAACGTTCGCGTATCAGGGTTGAGGGAAGAAAGTGGAAGCTCGGGTCTAGGCTCGTGCAAGCTAGTGTTTTGCTCGAAGCAGTTGAAGGCGTGGCCTTGCCCGGGTTCAAACTTGAAGTAGATCAGGATTTCCTCGGGTTTTGTTGAGGTTGGCCAAAACAATTTTAAAGCTTTAAAGGAAAATCAAGTTTTTTTGAAAATAAATTTGGTTAAATCGATTTTCCTTCAATATTAGTGTTAGTTAAGCTTTAAAACTATTTAAGAAGGGTTTTGAATAAATCGTTTTAATTAATCTAGTTTTAAATGGCTTAAAGTAAATATAACCTTTATTTTGGAAAGTTTATTTTAACTTAATAATAATTAAAGGTTAACTGATTAATATAAAGGATGTTTTAAAATTGTTAATTAACTTTTCAAGGTTAAGTTAAATTTTATTTGTTAAAGAAAATTTACTACTTGAAGTTAATTAATTAATGGAAGTAATTAATATAAAATTAATTAATAATTAAAGTTAATTAATCAAGTAATTAATGGATGATTAATTAAAAATAATTAATTAAGTTGAAGTAATTAAGAATAGATAATTTATTGTTAAAGATTAATTAATCAAATGTTAAGGGTTAATTAATTTAAAGAATAACTAATTAATGGGAATAATTAATTAAGGTAATTAATTTGAGAATAATTAATTAATTAAAGGTTAATTAATTAATGAAAGTGATTAAGGGATGATTATTAAGTAAGGATTAATTAGTTATTTATTGTAATTAATTAAAGATAATTAATTATTAAGTAGGGTAAATTAATAATTAAGGATTAATAAATTAATGTAATTAATTAATGAAAATTAATTAATGAAAGCAATTAAAGATATTAATTGCTTAAAGATAATTACTTAATTAAAAGTAATTAATTAATGATTAAAGGTGGATTAATTAAGTAATTATCATTGGTTTAAGATTAGGGATAGTCACTTATCGTAACTAATTAAGGATAATTAATTCAATGGTAATTAATTAACTAAGGGTTAATTAATTAATTAAAGGTAATTAATTAAATGGTGAATTAAATAATTTAAGGTTAATTATTTAATAATTAAAGGTTGATGGGTTATAGTTAAAGGTTAATTAATTTATTATTAATGGTTAACTAGTAAATGACTAAAGAATAATTAATCGAAATGATTTGTAATTTATTAATGTTAATTAACTAGGATTAGTAATTCATATGTAATTAATCTGATTTAAATTAATTAGACAATCAACTGATCTTACTTATGAATGTTTGGATTGAATTGGATGCTTTGAATTGTGTGATATCCCTGATATATGATGTTATGTGATATGTTTAAGCTGTGAAATGTAACTTATTATCTGTGATGAATGTAATTTATTTATTTGCGATGTACCTATGTTATTTATCTGTGACCTGTGAATAAAGATAAGCATTATAGTTTATACCGCTTATCAAATATATTGTTGTATTTGAATCTGTGCTAATTGATGATGTTGACTTTTATTGTGTAAAACCTCTGGACTACACTATACAAACATGAATATAGGCTGCACGAGGAAATTGGTTAAGTCACGGATTTTTGAAATAGTTTTAAAATTGAATTTTTGAATCCAAATGGTTTTGGAAATGGATTGGGTTTAAAGTGAAAAGTTTTTGAAAAGGAATTTCAAAGATAAAAATTATTTTTGAATAACTTGATTTAGTTTTGAAATTTGATTTAAATTTGAATTCAAAATTTGAAATTGAATTCTATTTATGATTTAAAAAGGTTATACAAGTTTATATGCGTTTTAAACCATTTTTAAAGTGTTGTTTTGGGACTTTGAATTTAACCCAAAGATTTTAGCTTGTATAAATGAAATCGAAATTTTCCGAAATGAAAACTATTTGTTTTCAAATAATAAAAGCTTTCATATAAGGAATGAATTTCCGATTTGTGTTAAAGGGATTTCAAGTTTGAAATGAAAATGGTTTCCAAGTTTTGAATAAATCATTGGAAACGGGTTCGAAACATACTTGTATGGTTGTATGTCTGACATTACATTTTAAGATATAAAACTGATCTCTATCAAATACAATACTGTTTGGTGGCGGAGAGTTTATTCTCTTAGCTTAACACCCTTCTTTGAGACGTACGAGCTCAGAGGCTATGTAGTTGATAGTTATCAGTGATATACTCCCAATTTGGTAGTGTGACATGCTGAGTGCTACTGTGTGTTGTTGATCATTTTTTGATCAAAGCATGGATTTTGTATAAAGCGTAGCTTTGTGGACGAGACTGCATCAGGACCTTACACCCCGAAAATGGTAGAAACAGGAAAGATGCGGCAAGGTTATAAGGGTCGCGCCCTTTAGGGTGTGTCATTTCCTTCTGGAAAAGGGTGGTATCATGGTATGGATCCCAGATACTTAACTCATGTGGTCACTGCAAATCTATTACTTTGTGGTTGTTGGTTGAGAGGCGCCTCGGATAAAGATCGCAAACGACCGGGGGATGGCATGCTCAAGTAGTAGTTACCTAGTTATAGAGGTAACCCGGCCTTGTGTTAGTAGAAAGCCGGGTAGGTTCTCAGGACGTCCCTCCAGAGGCGTACCCATGTGGCATTAGGAAGTTCCTTTGCCTGACCATTTGTTGGAATCCAATCACCCAATAAGAGCCTTGTACGGTTTTAGTTGTAGAACCTGCTATTTAACATGGTAGCTATAATAGGCATACTATAATGGTACGTGTGCTGGCTAAGATTAATATTATACTTTCGAAGTGTTTTCCACTATGCACTAATAATAATATCAAAAAGGACTTTTGCGTATCAAGCATATTTAAATGTCATAAGGAGAAATCTCCTCCAAGTTTGCGCTTGCATTGTGTGTGTGGCGGGAGGCCTTATGGCAGTTTCATTTTCGAAAAGCATAGCGGTTTTCAATGGTAAATTCTTTTGTTGTTTGTTTTAAAGATAAACTGTTTTTGTTTGCTTATACCAGTCCCATGACTGACCTGGAGTTTATTATTCCCTTCCTAAACTCTGAGTGCCCACAATATTCCACACGGGCAGTCTAGAATTGGGTTTTTTTTAGATATCGATTCAGTAGCTTTCAACTTTCTCTCTTTGAAATTATTTGGAGACTTTGGATATTGAAGTCTTTGGTCTCTATGACTAACCTTGTTTAGCTTAGTGCAATGTGATGGGGGATTCTCGCTTCGCGTTTGGTGGCGAACGGGAGACTCTTACCCTTACACGTCCTCTGCGTGGGGTTGGTTAGCCGTAAGGCGTGATAGTCGAAAGGCTGGCCGTAAAAGCAAGGGCAGGGTACCATTGTATGCCACGGCGGGGCTGGGATGGTTGAAAAGCCTACCAGTCGAGATTGGCCGCTGTCGATGGTTGAAAGGCCTAGACAATTACAATTGGTATCAGAGCTGAAGGTTGAAACTTTAGCTCAGGAGTATAACATATTAGGTAACTCATTAGAGATAGATTGAAGTATACCCTAGAACGAGTATCCCTAAGATATCCATTCGTGTGCCTCAGTAAATTCTCTTACTATCCACTGATAGTGAGTACGTGTGTGAGAAGAGGACGCGATAGGGGACAGGGAAGTACCACTATAAATGATCAATACCCTACAATAGCGGAAACAATTTTCTCTATCAATCTTCTTTGATCAGATTTCAAATTCTTTGATTGTCTTCGTGGCAGCTCGGGGAAGAAGCTTTGGTGCGATGGTAGCCCTGAGAATTGGGTAGGTAAGTTCCTATCTCGTATTCTCGTTATCAGATTATCGTTTCAACTTATATCAATTAAACGATTTCAGTTAAAACCAGATTTGAAAATTTTATTGTGATTTCTTGTACGAATCCAAGCCTGATGAGGGACAAGTTGCGTATACTTTGAGGGCATTTCAATCTAGATTGGCTATCTATTAGATGTTCTCTTGGGTCCAGATATATTCTACGAGTGGTTAGTTATCCCTACGAACTAACCAGTACCCCTGCATATTCGTAGATCTGGTGACCCAAGTACCTTGTGGAATATGGGATGAGTTCATTCTCATAATTATTGGCGATATTCTGATTTGGTAAGCCAAATGCAGAATAAATATTCATTTTGATCTTGTGAATCAATTTTCTATCTCAGATGCGTTCATCTGTCTTTCAAATTTCGAGGATAAAATTTTCTAAAGGGGAGAATCTGTAACATTCCTGGATTTTAGCTAAGAATAATTTGATAATTAATTTAATCTTTGGGATTAAATTTGGAAATATTTGGTAATTAATATAAAAGAGATTGAAATAGAATTTGAAATTAAGATTCAAACTTAAACATCTTAGAAAATAAAATTGTATTTGGATTTCTGATATGATTAAATAAGATGTATCTTTATTTAAATAAATGGACTTTAATTTGGAATTTGATTATAAATAAATATTGGATTTATCAAACTTTATATTTCAAAGAACTAATACATACATACATACATACATATATATATATATATATATATAGTTAATTGTAATAATGAATAATTTGATTTCAAATCAGTTGTTATGAAATTGTCTAAGTATAAAAATAAAATGCGATTTTGAAATTAAATAAATGTATTGAGAATGAAATTGATTTTTTGTTAATATGTGATCAAGGTTTCTATTTGTGTAAACATAAATATAGAAGAAGATATAAACATTTTAAAAATAAAAACATATGTTGTATATGAAATTTTATTTACATAAAGGTCTAAAACATAATATTACTTGTTTTGAACAAGTGTAGACCAAGTGATAAGAAATTAAACAAGTGTAACTACTTTTATATACGAAGTTAACAAGTGGAAAAGATGTTTTTTTCTTCTTATTTTATAATGTAAGTAAATATTAAAAGAAAGAAGAAAACCAGGCCGTTCATTTTTTTTCTCCTATTTGAAAAACCTGGAAAGAAATTTACCTCATACAAAAATCAAATCAGAAACTAAAATCTGAAAATAAATCAAAGCAAAGTTCAAGATTTCAACTAAGCAATATAAAGCTTTCAACTCAACAATTAAGCAACTTTGTTGGATCATCTCAACACAATCAAGTCTCAGATCAGATCGAAACCTGGAAATTCAAGAAAAATCAACCTGGAAATGCAGATCTGAGGCAAAGATTAAAGCATGGAAATCAAGTCAAATCAAATAAAAAGATTAAAACAAAACCCGAGGGATTCAGAGCAAAACAAAGTTTAAGCAAATCAAAATAGCAAATTCAAATTCCAAGTTCCAGGTTTTCAAGCATTCTCTGTTACATCATAACAGGTGAGCAAAACTCCCATTTTTGAAAAAAACTTAAATCTCTTTTAATGTGAGTAAACTCACTTTTAAACCCAAGATTTGTTTTGGATATCTGATTTGCATGTGATCATTTGGGTAGTTTTGATTCAAACTATGTTTGTATGGCTATAGAAAGATGTGTGTGTATACATATACATACTCTGTGTATATATGAAAGAACAGGCAAGAAATGACTTTGTTAAATAATGTATAGGTTTAAACTTTAGTTCGAAATTAAAATCCAATTGCTCTGATCATTTTTAATCAGTAATGCAAAAACAAAATATGTCAAAAACATCATAATTTAATTTTAAAAATAAAATTTTGATAGAACATATAATGGTTTTGTCTGGGAATAGAAAATACAGTGAAAATTTCAAGATTTATCCAAATTTCGAATTGCATGAATTCCACATTGGATTACATCATCTAAAACTACTTCGAAAATGATGATTTTTACAACGAAAATCAGATTTTTGAGATACGGTTTGGGGTCGTATGGATTGGGTGAACGGAAAAAGGTTATTTAGCAATTCCTGGTGATCGATCAAGTATTGGACTTCGGGATCGAGGTGATGGGTGCTGGAATAATTGTAGATGGTAGGAAAAATGCAAGTAAATTTTTATGTTCATTATTGTTTGGGATTTGATTCAAAGTAGGGTTTAAACCCTGTGTTTTGTAAGTAGTAGTCGCAGGGGAATTTCGATGTCGACACTACGATTCAGGTGATCGCACTGGGGCCGACGGGTTCGTGATGGGTCGGGGTACCCTTCGACCAGAGTAGTGTGGGTTCCGGTGGTGTGTAGCGGCGAGACGAAGAGGGTTTCAAAGGAGCATGTGGTTCCAGGAAATGTCAGTTAGTTGAAGTTTGTCTCGATTTTGATTTCGTAACAATTTCGTGTTTTTGGGTGTTCGATTCGACTCTGATGATCATGGGTGATGCTCCGGTGGCCTCATCGTCGATCGTCGATGATCAACGTGCCTGTGCACGTAAACATGCAACGTTCGCGTATCAGTGTTTGGGGAAGAAAGTGGAGGCTCGGGTCCAAGCTCGTGCAAGCTAGTGTTTTGCTCGAAGCAGTTGAAGGCGTGGCCTTGCTCGGGTTCAAACTCGAAGTAGATCAGGATTTCCTCGGGTTTTGTTGAGGTTGGCCAAAACAGTTTTAAAGCTTTAAAGGAAAATCAAGTTTTTTTGAAAATAAATTTGGTTAAATCGATTTTCCTTCAGTATTAGTGTTAGTTAAGCTTTAAAACTATTTAAGAAGGGTTTTGAATAAATCGTTTTAATTAATCTAGTTTTAAATGGCTTAAAGTAAATATAAACTTTATTTTGGAAAGTTTATTTTAACTTAATAATAATTAAAGGTTAATTGATTAATATAAAGGATGTTTTAAAATTGTAACTTAACTTTTCAAGGTTAAGTTAAATTTAATTTGTTAAAGAAAATTTATACTTGAAGTTAATTAATTGATGGAATTAATATAAAATTAATTAATAATTCAAGTTAATTAATCAGGTAATTAATGGATGATCAATTAAAAATAATTACTTAAGTGGGAGCAATTAAGAATGGATAATTTATTGTTAAAGATTGATTAATAAATGTTAAGGGTTAATTAATTTGAAGAATAATTAATTAATGAGATTAATTAATTAAGGTAATTAATTTGAGAATAATTAATTAATTAATGAAAGTGGTTAAGGGATGATTATTAAGTCAGGATTAATTAATTATTTACTGTAATTAATTAAAGATAATTAATTATTAATTAAGGGTAAATTAATAATCAAGGATTAATAAATTAATGTAATTAATTAATGAAAATTAATTAATGAAAGCAATTAAAGGTATTAATTTCTTAAAGATAATTACTTAATTAAAAGTAATTAATTAATGATTAAAGGTGGATTAATCAATTAATTATCATTGATTTAAGATTAGGGATAGTCACTTATCGTAACTAATTAAGAAAAATTAATTTAATGGTAATTAATTAAGTAAGGGTTAATTAATTAATTAAAGATATTTAATTAAATGGTGAAATAAATAGTTTAAGGTTAATTATTTAATAACTAAAGGTTGATGAATTATAGTTAAAGGTTAATTAATTTATTATTAATGGTTAATTAGTAAATGATTAAAGAATAATTAATAAAAATGATTTGTAATTTATTAATGTTAATTAACTAGGATTAGTAATTCATAAGTAATTAATCTGATTTAAATTAATCAGACAATCAACTGATTTTACTTATGAATGTTTGGATTGAATTGGATGCTTTGAATTGTGTGATATTCCTAATATATGATGTTCTGTGATATGATTAAGCTGTGAAATAGAACTTATTATCTGTGATGAATGTAATTTATTTATTTGCGATGTACCTATGTTATTTATCTGTGACCTGTGAATAAAGATAAGCGTTATAGTTTATACAGCTTATCAAATATATTGTTGTATTTGAATCTATGCTAATTGATGATGTTGAACTTTTATTGTGTAAAACCCCTGGACTACACTATACACACACGAATATAGGTTGCACGAGGAAATTGGTTAAGTCACAGATTTTTGAAATAGTTTTAAAATTGAATTTTTGAATCCAAATGGTTTTGGAAATGGATTGGGTTTAAAGTGAAAAGTTTTTGAAAAGTAATTTCAAAGATAAAAATTATTTTTGAATAGCTTGATTTATTTTTGAAATTTGATTTAAATTTGAAATCAAAATTTGAAACGGAATTCTATTTATGATTTAAAAAAGTTATACAAGTTTATATGGGTTTTAAACCATTTTTAAAGTGTTGTTTTGGGACTTTGAATTTAACCCAAAGATTTTAACTTGTATAAATGAAATCGGATTTTTCCGAAATGAAAACTATTTGTTTTCAAATAATAAAAGCTTTCATATAAGGAATGAATTTTCAATTTATGTTAAAGGGATTTCAAATTTGAAATGAAAATGGTTTCCAAGTTATGAGTAAATCATTGGAAACGAGTTCGAAAGCTATAAGTTAAATCTTTGATTTAAAGATTGGATGAGTTAACCCTAATTGAAATGGAAATTGTTTTGAAATCTATGAATGGATATTTGTGAAAATGGGTGAACTTTGTGAAATGAATCTTTTTTTTTTAAAGATTTGAAATGGAAATTTGTTTTAACCATTTGAAGAAAGGTTTTGGGTTTTTTAAAAGTTATGACTTAACTGAAATCCCATATCCATATGTTTTTAAATATTGCGCTCACTATTCAGTTTAGTTGAGAGAGGACTTTGTGTCATATAACCCATTCCGAATAATGATACGACGTTATGAATTGCAATTGAAGACCGGTTATCTTCAAGAACGATAGGATAACCTGTCGAATGACTCTGCACGAGTGGCTCCGGTATAGAGTTCTCCATGTGTGATGGGGAGCCCGATCAGAATTGTGGATGCACGGATTTGAAAGGGCTTCTTCGAAAGCGCCTTCGGTTCTGTTCGAACCCAGAACAGACATGTATGGTTGTATGTATGACATTACATTTTGAGATATAAAACTGATCTCTATCAAATACATTTCTGTTTGGTGGCGGGGAATTTATTCTCTTAGCTTAACACCCTTCTCTGAGACGTACGAGCTCAGAGGCTATGTAGTTGATAGTTATCAGTAATATACTCCCAATTTGTTAGTGTGACATGCTGAGTGCTGCTGTGTGTTGTTGATCGTTTGTTGATCAAAGCATGGATTTTGTATAAAGCGTAGCTTTGTGGACGAGACTGCATCAGGACCTCACACCCCGGAAATGGTCGAAACAGGAAAGATGCGGCAAGGTTATGAGGGTTGTGCCCTTTAGGGTGTGTCATTCCCTTCCGGAAAAGGATGGTATCATGGTATGGATCCCAGATACTTAACTCATGTGGTCACTGCAAATCTATTACTTTGTGGTTTCTTTGTGGTTGTTGGTTGACATGCGCCTCAGATAAAGGTCGCAAACGACCGGGGGATGGCATGCTCGAGTAGTAGTTACCTAGTTACAAAGGTAACCCGGCCTTGTGCTGGCAGAGAGCCGGGTAGGTTCTCGAGACGACCCTTCAAAGGCATGCCCCTGTGGCAGTAGGAAGTTCCTTTGCCTGACCGTTTGTTGGAAATCCAATCACCCCATAAGAGCCTTGTACGGTTTTAGTTGTAGAACCTGCAATTTAACATGGTAGCTATAGTAGGCATACTATAATGGTATGTATGCTGACTAAGATTAATATTATAATTTTGAAGTGTTTTCCACTATGCGCTAATAATAATATCAAAAAGGACTTTCGCGTATCAAGCATTTTTAACTGTTATAAGGAGAAATCTCCTCCAAGTTTGCGCTTGCATTGTGTGTGTGGCGGGAGGCCTTATGGCAGTTTCATTTTCCAAAAGCATAGCGGTTTTCAATTGTAAATTCTTTTGTTGTTTGTTTTAAAGATAAACTGTTTTTGTTTGCTCATACCAGTCCCATGACTGACCCGGAGTTTATTGTTCCCTTTCTAAACTCTGGGTGCCCACAATTTTCCGCACGGGCAGTCCAGAATTTGGTTTTTTTTCAGATAGTAGATACCGATTCAGTAGCTTTCTGCTTTCTCTCTTCGGAATTATTTGGAGACTTTGGATATTGAAGTCTTTGGTCTCTATGACTGACCTTGCTTAGCTTAGTGCAACGTGATAGGGGATTCTTGCTTCGCGTTTAGTGGCGAACGAGAGACTCTTACCCCTATACGTCCTCTGCGAGGGGTTGGTTAGCCGTAAAACGTGACAATCGATAGGCTGGACGTAAAAGAAAGGGCAGGGTACCATTGTATGCCACGGCGGGGCTGGGATGGTTGAAAAGCCTACCAGTCGAGATTGGCCGCTGTCGATGGTTGAAAAGCCTAGACTATTATATTTGGTATCAGAGCTGAAGGTTGAAACTTTAGCTCTGGAGTATAACATATTAAGTAACTCATTAGAGATAGAGTGAAGTATACCCTAGAATGAGTATCCCTAAGATATCCGTTCGTGTGCCTCAGTAAATTCTCTTACTATCCACTGATAGTGAGTATGAGTGCGAGAAGAGGACGCGATAGGGGGCATGGAAGTACCACTATAAATGGTCAATACCCTGCAATAGCGGAAATAATTTTCTCTATCAATCTTCTTTGATCAGATTTCAAATTCTTTGATTGTCTTCGTGGCAGCTCGGGAAAGAAGCTTTGGTGCGATGATGGCCCTGTGAATTGGGTAGATAAGTTCCTATCTCGTATTCTCATTATCAGATTATCATTTCAACTTTAACGAAATTGAAATTTTGTTGGAATAAATTGGTAAATTAAAAATAAAGTTAAATAAATTGTATCAATTAAACGTCTTCAGCTAAAACCTGATTTGAAAATTTTATTGTGATTTCTTATACGAATCCAAGCCCGATGAGGGACAAGTTGCGTATACTTTGGGGTATTCCAATCTGGATTGGCTATCCATTAGTTGTTCTCTTGGGTCCAGATATATTCTAAGAGTGGTTAGTTATCCCGACGGACTAACCAGTGCCCCTGCGCATTCATAGATCTGGTGACCCGAGTATCTTGTGAAATATGGGATGAGTTCATTCTCATAATTATTGGTGATATTCTGATTTGGTAAGCCAAATGAAAAATAAATATTCAATTTGATCTTGTGAATCAATTTTCTATCTCAGATTTGTTCATCTATCTTTCAAATTTCGAGGACAAAATTTTCTAAAGAGGGGAATCTGTAACATTCCTGGATTTTAGCTAAGAATAATTTGATAATTAATTTAATCTTTGGGATTAAATTTTGAAATATTTGGTAATTAATATAAAATAGAATTTGAAATTAAGATTCAAATTTAAACATCTTAGAAAATAAAATCGTATTTGGATTTTTGATATGATTAAATAAGATGTATCTTTATTTAAATAAATGGATTTTAATATGGAATTTGATTACAAATAAATATTGGATTTATCAAACTTTATATTTCAAAGAACTAATACATATATATATATAGTTAATTGTAATAATGAATAATTTGATTTCAAATCAGTTGTTGTGGAATTGTCTAAGTATAAAAATAAAATGTGTTTTTGAAATTAAATAAATGTATTGAGAATGAAAGTGATTTTTTGTTAATATGTGATCAAGGTTTTTATTTGTGTAAATATAAATATAAAAGAAGATATAAACATTTTAAAAATAAAAACATATGTTGTATATGAAATTTTATTTACATAAAGGTCTAAAACATAATATTACTTGTTTTGAACAAGTGTAAACCATGTGATAAGAAATTAAACAAGTGTAACTATTTATATATATGAAGTTAACAAGTGGCAAAGATGTTTTTTTTTCTTGTTTTATAATGTAACAAATATTAAAAGAAAGAAGAAAACCTAGCCGTTCATTTTTTTCTCCTATTTGAAAAACCTGGAAACAAATTTACCTCATACAAAAATCAAATCAGAAACTAAAATCTGAAAATAAATCAAAGCAAAGTTCAAGATTTCAACTAAGCAATATAAAGCTTTCAACTCAACAATTAAGCAACTTTGTTGGATCTTCTCAACACAATCAAGTCTCAGATCAGATCGAAACCTGGAAATTCAAGAAAAAATAAACCTGGAAATACAGATCTGAGGCAATTAAAGCCTAGAAATCAAGTCCATATCAAAGAAAAAGATTAAAACAAAACCCGAGGGATTCAGAGCAAAACAAAGTTTAAGCAAATCAAAATAGCAAATTCAAATTCCAAGTTCCAGGTTTTCAAGCATTCTCTGTTTCATCATAACAGATAAGCAAAACTCCCATTTTAAAAAAAACTTAAATCTCTTTGCATGTGAGTAAACTCACTTTTAAACCCAAGATTTGTTTTGGATATCTGATTTGCATGTGATCATCTGGGTAGTTTTGAATCAAACTATGTTTGTATGGCTATAGAAAGATGCGTGTGTATACATATACATACTCTGTGTATATCTGAAAGAACAGACAAGAAATGACTCTGTAAAATAATGTATATGTTTCAACTTTAGTTCAAAATTAAAATCCAATTGCGCTGATTATTTTTAATCAGTAATGAAGAAACAAAATATGTTCAAAAACATCAGAATTTAATTTTAAAAATAAAATTTTGATAGAACATATAATGGTTTTGTCTAGGAATAGAAAATACAGTGAAAATTTCAAGATTTATCCAAATTTCGAATTGCATGAATTCCACACTGGATTACATCATCTAAAACTACTTCGAAAATGATGATTTTTAAAATGAAAATCAGATTTTTTAGATACGGTTTGGGGTCGTATGGATTGGATGAACGGAAAAAGGTTTTTTAGCAATTCCTGGTGATCGATCAAGTATTGGACTTCGGGATCGAGGTGATGGGTGCTGGAATAATTGTAGATGGTAGGAAAAATTCAAGCAAATTTTTATATTCATTATTGTTTGGTATTTGATTCAAAGTAGGCTTTAAACCCTGCGTTTTGTAAATGGTAGTCGTGGGGGAATTTGACGTCGACAGTACGATTCCGGTGATCGCACCAGGGCCGATGGGTTCGTGATGGGTCGGGGTACCTTCGATCAGAGTAGCGTGGGTTCCGATGGCGTGTAGCGGCGAGGCGGAGAGGGTTTCAAAGGAGCATGTGGTTGTAGGAAATGTCAGTTAGTTGAAGTTTGTCTCGATTTTGATTTCGTAACAATTTCGTGTTTGCTGGTGTACGATTCGACTCTGATGATCATGGGTGTTGCTCCGGTGGCCTCGGCGTTGATCGTCGATGATCAACGTGCTTGTGCACGTAAACGTGCAATGTTCGCTTATTAGTGTTTGGGGAAGAAAGTTGAAGCTCAGGTCCAGGCTCGTGCAAGCTAGTGTTTTGCTCGAAGCAGTTGAAGGCGTGGCCTTGCTCGGGTTCAAACTCGAAGTAGATCTAGATTTCCTTGGGTTTTGTTGAGGTTGGCCAAAACAGTTTTAAAGCTTTAAAGAAAAATCAAGTTTTTTTGAAAATATATTTGGTTAAATCGATTTTCCTTCAATATTGATGTTATTTAAACTATAAAACTAGTTAAGAAGGGTTTTGAACAAATTGTTTTAATTAATCTAGTTTTAAATGGTTTAAAATAAATATAACCTTTATTTTGGAAAGTTTATTTTAACTTAATAATAATTAAAGGTTAATTGATTAACATAAAGGATGTTTTAAAACTGTTAATCAACTTTTCAAGGTTAAGTTAAATTTTATTTGTTAAAGAAAATTTATTACTTGAAGTTAATTAATTAATGGAAGTAAATAATATAAAGTTAATTAATAATTCAAGTTAATTAATCAAGTAATTAATGGATGATTAATTAAAAATAATTACTTAAGTGGAAGTAATTAAGAATAGATAATTTATTGTTAAAGATTGATTTATCAAATGTTAAGGGTTAATTAATTTAAAGAATAATTAATTAATGAGATTAATTAATTAAGGTAATTAATTAATGAGATTAATTAATTAAGGTAATTAATTTGAGAATAATTAATTAAAGGTTAATTAATTATTGAAAGTGATTAAGGGATGATCATTAAGTAAGGATTAATTAATTATTTATTGTAATTAATTAAAGATAATTAATTATTAATTAAGGGTAAATTAAAAATTAAGGATTAATAAATTGATGCAATTAATAAATGAAAATTAATTAATGAAAGCAATTAAAGGTATTAATTGCTTAAAGATAATTACTTAATTAAAAGTAATTAATTAATGATTAAAGGTGGATTAATCAAGTAATTGTCATTGATTTAAGATTAGGGATAGTCACTTATCGTAACTAATTAAGGATAATTAATTTAACGGTAATTAATTAATTAAGGGTTAATTAATTAATTAAAGATAATTAATTAAATGGTGAATTAAATAATTTAAGGTTAATTATTTAATAATTAAAGGTTGATGAATTATAGTTAAAGGTTAATTAATTTATTTTTAATGGTTAATTAATAAACGATTAAAGAATAATTAATCAAAATGATTTGTTATTTATTAATGTTAATTAACTAGGATTAGTAATTCATATGTAATTAATCTGATTTAAATTAATCAGACAATCAGCTGATCTTACTTATGAATGTTTGGATTGAATTGGATGCTTTGAATTGTGTTATATCCCTGATATATGATGTTCTATGATATGATTAAGCTGTGAAATGTTACTTATTATCTGTGATGAATGTAATTTATTTATTTGCGATGTACCTATGTTATTTATCTGTGACATGTGAATAAAGATAAGCGTTATAGTTTATACCGCTTATCAAAATATATTGTTGTATTTGAGTATGTGCTAATTTATGATGTTGCACTTTTATTGTGCAAAACCCCTAGACTACACTATACACACACGGATATGGGTTGCACGAGGAAATTGGTTAAGTCACAAATTTTTGAAATAGTTTTAAATTTGAATTTTTGAATCCAAATGGTTTTGGAAATGGATTGGGTTTAAAGTGGAAAGTTTTTGAAAAGGAATTTCAAAGGTAAAAGTTATTTTTGAATAACTTGATTTAGTTTTGAAATTTGATTTGAATTTGAATTCAAAATTTGAAATTGAATTCTATTTATGATTTAAAAAGGTTATACAAGTTTATATGGGGTTTAAACCATTTTTAAACTGTTGTTTTAGGACTTTGAATTTGACCCAAAGATTTTAACTTGTATAAATGAAATCGGATTTTTTCAAAATGAAAACTATTTGTTTTCAAATAATAAAAGCTCTCATATGAGGAATGAATTTCCAATTTGTGCTAAAGGGATTTAAAGTTTGAAACGAAAATGGTTTCCAAGTTATAAATAAATCTTTGGAATCGGGTTCAAAAGCTATAAGTTTAACCTTTGATTTAAAGATTGGATGAGTTAAAGATTGGATGAGTTAACCCTAATTGAAATGGAAATTGTTTTGAAAATCTGTGAATGCATCTTTACGAAACTGGGTGAACTTTGTGAAATGAATCTTTTTGTTTAAAGATTTGAAATGGTAATTTGTTTAAACCATTTGAAGAAAGGTTTTGGGTTTTTTTAAAAAGTTGTGACTTAACTGAAATCCCATATCCATATGTTTTTAAATATTGCGCTCACTATTCGGTTTAGCCGAGAGAGGACTTTGTGTCATATAATCCATTCCGAATAGTGATACGACGTTATGAATTGCAATTGAAGATCGCCGTGAAGACCGGGTATGTTCAAGAACAATAGGATAACGTGTCGAATGACTCTGCACTGAGTTGCTCCGGTATAGAGTTCTCCATATGTGATGGGGAGTCCGATCGTAATTGTGGATGCCCGGATTTGCAGGGGCTTCTTCGGAAGTGCCTTCGGTTCTGTTTCAACTCGGAATAGACTTGTATGGTTGTATGTCTGATATTACACTTTGAGATATAAAACTGATCTCTAACAAATACATTTCTATTTGGTGGCGGAGAATTTATTCTCTTAGCTTAACACCCTTCTCTGAGACGTACGAGCACAAAGGTTATGTAGTTGATAGTTATCAGTGATATACTCCCAATTTGGTAGTGTGACATGCTGAATGCTGCTGTGTGTTGTTGATCATTTGTTGATCAAAGCATGGCTTTTGTATAAAGCGTAGCTTTGTGGACGAGACTGCATCAAGACCTCACACCCCGGAAATGGTCGAAACAGGAAAGATGCGGCAAGATTATGAGGGTCACGCCTTTTAGGGTGTGTCATTCTCTTTTGGAAAAGGGTGGTATCATGGTATGGAGCCCAGATACTTAACTCATGTGGTCACTGCAAATCTATTACTTTGTGATTGCTTTGTGGTTGTTGGTTGAGAGGCGCCTCGGATAAAGGTCGCAAACGACCGGGGGATAACATGCTCGAGTAGTAGTTACCTAGTTACGGAGGTAACCCGGCCTTGTGTTGGCAAAGAGCCGGGTAGGTTCTCGGGACGTCCCTCCTGAGGCGTACCCATGTGGCAGTAGGAATTTCCTTTGCCCGACCATTTGTTAGAAATCCAATCACCGTATACGAGCCTTGTACGGTTTTAGTTGTAGAACCTGCCATTTAACATGGTAGCCATAGTAGGCATACTATAATGGTACGTATGCTGGCTAAGATTAATACTATACGTTCGAAGTTTTTTCCACCATGCACTTATAATAATATCAAAAAGGACTTTCGCGTATCAAGCATTTTTGACTGCCATAAGGAGAAATCTCCTCCAAGTTTGCGCTTGCATTGTGTGTGTGGCAGGAGGCCTTATGGAAGTTTCATTTTCCAAAAGCATAGCGGTTTTCAATTGTAAATTCTTTTGTTGTTTGTTTTAAAGATAAACTGTTTTTGTTTGCTCACACCAGTCCCATGACCGACCTGGAGTTTATTGTTCTCTTCCTAAACTCTGAGTGCCTATAATTTTCCACACGGGCAGTCTAGAATTGGTTTTTTTTAGATAGTAGATATCGATTCAGTGGCTTTCAGCTTTCTCTCTTTTGAATGATTTGGAGACTTTGGATGTTGAAGTCTTTGGTCTCCATGACTGACCTTGCTTAGCTTGGTACAACTTGATGGTGGTTCGAGCTATCTATGGAGATTGATGATATTGGTGTTTCTTTTGGAGTTTCAAGTTCTAGTTGTTTCCGCTGCTGGTTCATTGGTGTTTTCGCTGTAGCATTTCATTGTATCTCTGATATTGATCATTATTGTATATTTGGATATTGTATCATTAGAGTTGTATATGATATATACTATTCATTTCTTCCCCTGTGCTGTAATTAATGTGTTATAAGCTCCGGCGAACCAAATTCGACGTTTGCATCTGCGACATTCGAATACGTGTGATGTATTCGGTGTCAATTCTCGAAGGTCGAGTCAGGGTCGTTACACATGACATCATCAAAAAGTTTATTTCATTAAATGGTAAAAAATTACTTCATTTTATCGATTTCCTAAGCAAATAAGTATATGCAAAATAGTTTGAACAACTTCTGTCGAATAAAATGTTGTTTATTGATAAAACGATTTTTGGTCACATTATCGATATTTCTTTAAAGTATTTATTTCTGCAAATATTTTTGTAAAATAAGTTTACCATCATTACTTATGATTTAAAAGGGGGTTAATAAGGTTATTAAATCACTTTAATAACATTAAATCAAAGATTCAAATATTTAAGTAGTTCTGATACTTAAGTACGAAGTGTCCTAAATTCTGGGTCGTTACAATTTTCTTTTATTTTGATTGATTCTCTAGGGCCTTTGTTCCGATCTGAAAAGCAAGAAAAAAATTCTTCATTTTTCTCTCTCAAAAAAAATCCTTCCTTCTCCTCAATGAAATATGCTCTGCCACCTCTCGAGATAGTAGTTTTATTGCGCATTGACAGAGTTGTTGCCGCTGGCTGTTTTCAGTGTGCTGATGCCTACCACCGCTTTTGTAACACCCGCCTTTTCGTACGCTTTAAATCGACGATAAACCTTACACGTCAGACTTAAAGCATACAGAAGGGCGGATTGTTATGGGGTAAATAAAAAAGCAGAGAAAGAAAGAAAACAAAATAAAATCTTGCAGCGGAACGATAAAATTTAATAATCAAATAAACAGTTCATGAAGCTGTTTTACAAAACATTTGATTATACTTATACAATATATATCAGAGTTACACATACCAAAGAACAATAACAATGCAGCGGAATACAATAGTGTAGTGGAATAATATAATAGATAATAGTAAATCTTCGCCTTCGTCCTCTAGAAATAAGGCCTTCAAATCCTGAAATGCTTAGGCTGATCCGAGCGAATTGAAAAGACAAAAAACTCGAGTCAGAACTAAAAGCCTTATGTAAGTTAAATCGTCGGTAAATAAGATGAGTGTAACAGCGTCTGAGATATTTACGGGATTTGACATCTCCTATCCAGTGTCTAATGTGAGTGCAGTAACTCAAGAGATGCTTGGGATTCACATCTCCTAAGGATCCGTTAAACTACTTACTATGTAGTAATATACGCTATTATAATAGTGTCTAAAGTAAAGTATAATATACTGAAAATAGCGTAAAGGGGTTACCCATATAGCCCTTAACACACTTTTATATTCCTATGGTCTATACAGTACCATAATCTCCCCCATACTGGGCGTTGTCAGAGGGCACTCCATAGGTATGGTACAAAACAAAATCGTATAAGGCGCGCTAGGGTAGGTGACAAGGCACAACTAGGCAATGCCAGAGTAGATATACAATTACGCTTCCGGGTCAGTGGTATCACATAGCCGCAGCTACCGCCCACCTCGAGCCACACCCCCAAATCAAAGAAATCAAAAGTGGCCACCGAATAAATCCAAAAGTCAAAGTATAATATCGAAGGGATGTTTCCGATAAAAGGTCTACATTCTTAGCCCGTCAGTCGCTCATGTTTTAGCTACCTTATGCCAACTCACGGGAGTCGGGTCCACGTATTTACCTCAAAGGAAACGCCGCCACCATCCTACTTCATTCTGGAATCTCCACCGCGTACATAGTTGTTAAAGTGGTTCTCGGAATTGGCAGATAGTATGACAACTTCCGATCCCGGTCGCTTTAACAACCCAACGTTATTATAACACCGCGGTCATTTCAAAATAATTTATACTTCAAACTAGGATATAATATTTATTTCAAAACCATATAAATACGATATCATTTCTAATTTAAAAACCAAATCAATATGATATCGCCTTTATTTCGAATCAATATAATATCATTTTGTTTCAAATATATCCCTTTTCAAAAATCATAGCACTTTTATACTTCAAAATCAAACATTGAAATTTTAACACCTTTAAACATAATGCTTTGAAATTCATAACTTCGAACCATTCCAATTTCTATAAACATTACAATTTTGATATATTTCAAGTCTTTAAATATTCCAAATTTCAAAAATAAATTTGATAATTTAGATTCAAAAATTAAATTTCCTATTATTTAGTTTTGAAATATTTTATATAATAAACCCCTTATTATTTAAATAAAACTCAAATTTCAAAGAACTAGATATTGCCTTCAATTCGTTATACTTAAAATAATCATTTAATTCACCTAGACCCAAAAATCAAGTTATAATAATTAAACCTTTTAAAATTCCAATTTAATAAATTTTACATCAACCATGTTGGTTTAATCCTTAAATAAATTCAATTTCATAAAATCTCAAATTTATCTAAATTTCAAATCAAATTTTATTCGAGTAAAATTCTTAAATAAGTTAATTCACATCCATTTCATATTTTATCTTCCAAATCTTAATTTATTTAAATCATTATAGCCTCTGTATAAAAATATGATTTAAATACTTAACCATATTTATTTTAATAAATCAAACTCCATTTTTTTAACTTATCGTCATTAAACAGATTTATATATAGCTTAAATACATGAATTTAACTATATATAAAATATTTTTATATAATTTAAAAAAGAATTAATATTTATTTAAACCGTGTAATTCTATACAAAACCATCAAAATCATTTTCAAAATATTTATATATATAGACCGACGGTGTCTGTATATAATTTTCTATCATATGGTCAAGTGATACAGATATTTATCATTTCAATCCGTAATTTAAAATTAAAATACGGTTATATATCATTTCAAACAGCAATCCCGAATGAAATAAAGTGCATAACAATTTGGAGTTTATAACGATATAAAATACAATATCTATTCATCCAATATCAATCATCAACCATTAATCACAATCATCATCCAATTCAATCAATAGCATCAATATATAACGGATAATAACAACAGGTATCAACTAGCAGTTTATATTCCAAAAAAAAATAAATGAAAATTTAACTGGCAGTTTATATGCAATAAATAAATTAAATAACAATTTAATTTAATTAAATCCAAATTAACTGGGATGATGATTAAAAATACGCCAAACAGTCATAAATAAATTTCTAATCACATGCTAAATAAATTTAACAAACATAAGAAATTTTAGAAGTTGTGAGAGGGTTAAAACACTCACCTTTTGAATTTAAATTGAATTTAAACCCAAAAATTTGACAGTTTTAGAATTCGTCCAAATCAGCGTCAAAATATCCAAAATTCCAGTACGAACCTAGCAGAGAAAACCGTGCGTGAATTGGATAAAGTATGCAAAAGTTATACGCATTAGAACAATTACAGTTTAAATTAAATTAAATAAAACAATACCCTTTCATCTTTTACCACATCAGAAATCCTCATGCGCACGCAACAGGAAACACGCACGCAGATGGTTCAAACCCTAGCAGAAAGAAACGCGCTCGACCAGATGAACTACAGCCACGCAACCCAATCGCACGCCGTCGATCATCACCTCGGATACCATCTCGACTTGACTCCTGCACAGCCTCACCGACGACGACGAAAATGCAGCCGCCACCCAACAATTTCGATCCCTAATTGCCAAATTCCAGTCGCCTCAGGTCGAAATAGATGACGCGACCACCGCCGATAGCCTCCTGACATCGCCCTCCACAAAACCCAGAAACGGTTTCCTCAATTGTTGCTTAAATCGAAAACGCAAAATTTAATTTTGACCATGATTTGCCGATGATCGAAGCACAATTACAACAAATGAACACCAGACGCTGATTCGTAATTTCGAGAACTTCGATATATAATTTTTCTGAAGAGTTTGAAATTTCACTTTGATTTTTGAATTGCAATTGTATTTGAAATTGTCTGCCATTGAATTAAGGAGATGGGGAGAAATTGTACAAACAGACAATTGAGAAATAGAGGTATGCTAGGGTTTATAACAGAGCATTTATAGACAAGGTTGGAAAAAGAATAGATGGATCGGACTGAATATACGCGCTAACGACAAAGTGGCCCAAAAAGCCCGTTTTGACTCTGGAATGAAATTGGGTCAACTCATATATCAAAATAGATGTTTTAAAATAGTTTAAATGCAATGGAAAAGGTTTCAAGTTCAAATTACATCGTATGAAGAAGTTATGCTAAAATCAATATTTTTCAAATTGATTTCAATTGATTTCAATTTCATAAATTTCAAGGCGTTTCGAGTCCGTACGATCAAACGACAAGTCCGATCGCTACGAAACTTGAAATCCAAAAATAATTCACTTTTACGGATCCGATGAAACTAGTTTCGTCGAAATCCGATTCAGTGGCAAAAACGGCCATTTTTACATTAATTAAATAAATTTGAAATTAATTAATTAAATCAAGTCTTAAATTTTAATTCTAAAATTGACAAATTTTTCCCCTTCCAATCTTCTTAATCATTTACACTCATTTAAAAAAAATTATATGTCAATTTAGAGTTGATAAATCTATCAATTTCAGTGTTAACTTTTCAATTTCATTGTATTCACAAATTATAATTTTAACTTCTCAACAATCCCATTGAATTTACTTTTCATTCTTATTATTCAATTCATTATTATCCAACGGATGAAATTAACGTTGGTTCATGGTTTATTATATTATTATTCTCAATTTCATCTTAATTTCAATTAACGCAAAAATTATATATTAAATTTCATTTAATTGCAATTAATCCAATTATTAAATTTAAGTTAATAAATCTTGGTTCTCATTCCTTTTATTAAATCAACCATTATCTAGGGATACTTTAACTCTACTATATATCCAATTGCCCTAATGGTTTATAGTTATCAGCTAAATTCATATTAACTTGTAATTAATTGCGTTTAATTGCAATGGATTTATATCAAATTTAATAGATTAAATAAATGGGTAAACAATTAATGATTATTACCATTTTCCTAATTTAAGCCATCCCTACTTTATTATCAATTAACAAATATTAAATTTCTTACTAAACATTGATTTTATTCACTTACCCTTTATTACGTTATTACATCAATTTATATAACTTTGCATTCATTCCCAATTTACAAATTTGAACCAATTATAACTTTACAATTTTAATAAGTTCATTAATTGTCAATAGCCATTTAAATAAATCCATTCATTTGATTTTAACTCATCATTAATTAATTATAAACTTACCATTTTAAAGTTGACATCAACATGGGTACTTATCTATTACACTATTATAACCCATTTACATCTTACAGTTGTATAAATGTTACATTAATCTATTCAAATTTATCACTAAATTTATTTACTTGGTTTCATGCTTTTTATTACATCAATTACTGCCTTATAAATAAATTTACATTTCTATTCAATTTACATTCACCCTTTTCGTTATTATATTAATTATTATTAAAGTAACATTTAATTACTTTTATTTTAAATTGGTAAATTACTGGTAGCGACAACCATTTGTCACCAATATACCCTTTAATAAACCTGTATGTTTATTCTTCACAACCAACTACTATCTACTATAATATTTCACGTACTAATTCAATAATTACCCTTGTTTTTCTCATATTTCCATTATAACCAAGTCATAACATTTAAATTATTTAATTTAATTGGAACTTCATTCAAATTCATTAATTATTAACGTAAATTAACCTTGTTATGTTTCCATTTTGCTAATTTCGTTATTACAACGCAACTTTTATCAATAATTCACAAATTTTTAAATTTTCTTCAATATTAAATTTCAAAAATCTTATTAAATTAGCAATCTTAATTATCGAAAATTTATGGGTCGTTACACTCTCCCACGCTCAAAACTTTTTGTCCTCGAAAGGAAAAGAAGGGAAAAGGAAGAATAAAGTAGTTAATACATCTTATTCAAAATATTAATTTTTATAAACAAATAAATTTATAGAATTAATTAATTTAAATAAAATATATCAATTTATAGTCATTAAATCTTTTTATACTCAAATTAATAAAGTTTGGAAACCATTTGCAAAATATTTTCTAAGTCCAAAATTTACGGAAAATTTCGGCAGAGTCTCCTTTGTATAGAGAGGCTCAGAAGAAAATATAATTTTAGATATAACAATATATACATATATCTTCCAAAATAATATATCCCAACACCGGAAAAATAATACAATAGTGCTATAAATCGTAATCCGAAAAAAGTACCTATTTTTCGGGCAAATAACGCTTATTTTATGAAACCAAAAGCAGTAGCAATTCTTCCATAACCTGTATGTCACTTATATAATCCAAAAAGAGTTAATAATTATATAATATGAAATGTTTAAAGTTGTTTCAATCAATAACAAACAACAATCACTTGCAACCAGGCATACAACCATCACATGAAATCAACACAAATCAATCATTCATTCATATCAAATAAAACAAATAATTGTTCGGGTTCAAAACTTCAATTTGTACAGAATGAAAAATAAACTACTAAGCGCACCATTTATTCAACAGTCTCTGATGAAGTTAAATATACTATTCATACATCCAAACAATTTTAAAGTATCCTTACCCAAACAACCATAAACTAAAACAAACAATAATTTCAACAATAAATCAAGTTTATTTTTTTATCAATTCCACTTCATCAATTTGTTATTTGATTTCCTTTTCATTCATTATTTATTTTTATCTATTTCTACTCATTACCTACCAATTCATTTTCATCTATCTATATAATGCCAAATTCTATTTATTGCATTACATTTATTTATATTGTTCATATTCAATCAAATTTCTTAGTACGTAAATTTATTAACTTAAGTTTATAGTCATTTTTCAGTATTCATCTTTTATTATTATTTTATTCAGAGGTAACTTCAAACTATTACTTAAGTTTATTATTATTTATTTATAATACTTTCCTTTCTTTTCTATTACATTAGTAGAATTTCAATTATACTTAAGTCCATAACAACTAGAACATCAATTCTTATTAATAAAAGCAATTAATTAAACAATTTCATTACATAAGTTCACTTGTACAATTTTCCACTACAAATCTTTAACATTTTAACTTTTAATATTTGTTAACTTTTATATATATATATATATATATATATGCTTTAAGAATGTAATTGAAAGTTATACAAGTTTTTCTCAATTCTTTTAATTAATTAAATGTTCAATAATAATATCCTTTGTTTATATGTTACAAATTTAATTTTTCTTTTTATTTAATTTATAACTTAGCGTTAAATCTCTTATTTCCTTTAGAAGTTTCAATTATTAAATAGTTACATTCCATTTTCTACAATAATAGAAACTATTAATTAACGGAAACTTAAAACTAAATACCGGGTTTAATTCAAATCATTTTAAAAATAATAGATAATGGTTTATACTTAAAACTTATATATCCAATTATACTTAAAACAATTAGAAATTTATATTTGGTTATCAAAATAAATCCGTAGTAAAACTACTACAGTGGCCTTCCCACTTCGAAACTCGAAAATGAATGTCGAAGATGTATGCACTCATCACTGAAATTTTTTTCCAGCGACGGAGAGGGGAGTACAGAATTTATTTCTTTTCAAAATTTCTTTAAAACAATTCTTTCAAATCATATTGAAATATTTATATTAGAAAATAATTCAAAATAATATTATTATATTTCAAAATGATTCAAAAGAAAGTTTCAAAACCCCGGAACTTAAGTTCTAAATTCCCAATTTTTATTTATTTTATTTTAAATCTCACTTCGACTATTATTTAAAAAAATTATTACCTAACAACTAATATATTGCAACCAAATATAACGTTTATAAAAATTTATTTTATATATAGAAAATATAATAGGCAAAATTATTTCATTCACCTATATTCAAAATAAATATTGTGTCGGTCTGTCCTATTAAGTGTTTAGGAATCCCTATTGATGTCATAGCGTCTCATGCATCAACCAGAATTTATAAATACAAAACGGAATAAATTAACACAATATTAAAACCTTTTTATAACACTAACAAATACGCTCTCATATATATATATATATATATATATATATATATATATATATATATATATATATATACACTCAGTGACTCCCATAGGGTATTACTACCCTATTAGTAAAGAGTCAGACCCCATAAAGCTAAGGTTTATCACTAAACCAAAGCTCTGATACCAGATGTAACACCCCGCCTTTTCGTATGCTTTAAATCGACGATAAACCACACACGTCATACTTAAAGCATACAGAAGGGAGGGTTATGGGGGTAAATAAGAAAAAGCAGAGAAATAAATAAAACAAAATAGAATCTTGCAGCGGACCGATAAAATATAATAATCAAATAAACAATTCATGAAGCTATTTTACAAAACATTTGATTATACAATATATATCAGAGTTAAACATACCAAAGAATAATAACAATGCAACGGAATACAATAGTGTAGTGGAATAATATAATAGATAATAGTAAATCTTCGTCTTCGTCCTCCAGAAATAAGGCCTTCAAATCTTGAAATGCTCAAGCTGACCCGAGAAAATTGAAAAGACAAAACACTCGAGTCAGAACTAAAAGATCTTATGTAAGTTAAATCATCGGGAAATAATATGAGTGTAACGGCTGAGATGTTTACGGGATTTGACATCTCCTATCCAGTGTCTAACGTGAGTTCAGTAATTCAAGAGATACTCGGGATTCACATCTCCTAAGGATCCGTTAAACTATTTACTATGTAGTAATATACGCTATTATAATAGTGTCTAAAGTAAAGTATAATATACTGAAAATAGCATTAAGGGGTTACCCATAGCCCTTAACACACTTTTATATTCCCACAGTCTATACAGTATCGTAATCTCCCCCGTATTGGGCGTCGTCAGAGGGCACTCCATAGGTATGGTACAAAACAAAATCGTATAAGGCGCTAGGGTAGGTGACATGGCAAAACTAGGCAATGCCAGGGTAGATATACCAATTACCCTTTCGGGCCAGTGGTAATGCATAGCCTCAGCTACCGCCCACCTCGAGCCACGCCCCCAAATTAAAGAAATCAAAAGTGGCCACCGAATAAATCCAAAAGTCAAAGTATAATATCGAAGGGATGTGTCCGATAAAAGGTGCTACCTTCTTAGCCCGTCGATCGCTCCCGTTTTAGTCACCTTATGCCAACTCACGGGAGTCGGGTCCACGTATTTACCTCAATGGAAACATCGCCACCATCCTACTTCATTCTGCAATCTCCACCGCATACACGGTTGTTAAAGTGGTTTTCGGAGTTGGCAGAGAGTACGACAACTTCCGATCCCGGTCTCTTTAACAACCCAACGTTATTATAACACCGTGGTCATTTCAAAATAATTTATACTTCAAACCAGGATATAATATTTATTTCAAAACCATATAAATACGATATCATTTTCAATTTAAAAACCAAATCAATATGATATCCCTTTTATTTCAAATCAATATAATATCATTTTATTTAAAATATATCCCTTTTCAAAAATCATAGCAGTTTTATACTTCAAAACCAAATATTGAAATTTTAACACCTTTAAACATAATGCTTTGAAATTCATAACTTCGAACCATTCCAATTTCTATAAACATTACAATTTCGATATATTTCAAGTCTTTAAATATTTCAAGATTTCAAAACTAAATTTGATAATTTCGATTCAACAATTAAATTTCCTATTATTTAGTTTTGAAATATTTTATATAATAAACCCCTTATTCTTTAAATAAAACTCAAATTTCAAATAACTAGATATTGCTTTAAATTCGTTATACTTGAAATAATCATTTAATTCACCTAGACCCAAAATCAAGTTATAATAATTAAACCTTTTAAAATTCCAATTTAATAAATTTCATATCAACCCTGTTTGTTTAATCCTTAAATAAATTCATAAAATCTCCAATTTATCTAAATTTCAAATCAAATTTTATTCGAGTAAAATTCTTAAATAATTTACATCACATCCACTTCATACTTTATCTTCCAAATCTTAATTTATTTAAATCATTATAACCTTTATATAAAAATATGATTTAAATACTTAACCATATTTATTTTAATAAGTCAAACTCCATTTTTTTAAACTTATCGTCATTAATCAGATTTATACATAACTTAAATACACGAATTTAACTATATATAAAATATTTTTATATAATATCAAAAAGAATCAATATATATTTAAACCGTATAATTCTATCCAAAACCATAGAAATTTCAAAATATTTATATATATAGACCGACGGTGTATGTATATAATTTTCTATCTTATGGTCAAGTGATACGGATATTTATCATTTCAATCCGCAATTTAAATAAAAATACGGTTATATTTCATTTCAAACCGCAATCCCGAATGAAATAAAGTGCATAACAATTTGCAGTTTATAACGATATAAAATACAATATCCATTCATCCAATATCAATCATCAACCATTAATCACTATCATCATCCAATTCAATCAATAACATCAATATATAATGGATAATAACAGCAGGTATCAACTAGCGGTTTATATTCAAAAGAAAATTAAATGAAAATTTAACTGGCAGTTTATATGCAATAAATAAATTAAATAACAATTTAATTCAATTAAATTCAGATTAACTGGGACGATGATTAAAAATACGCCAAACAGTCATAAATAAATTTCTAATCACATGCTAAATAAATTTAACAAACATAAGAAATTTTAGATGTTGTAAGTGGGTTAAAACACTCACCTTTTGAATTTAAACTGAATTTAAATTCAATTTACACCCAAAAATTTGACAGTTTCAGAATTTGTCCAAACCAGTGCCAAAATGTCTGGATAATGTATGCAAAAGTTATACGCATTAGAACAATTACGGTTTAAATTAAATTAAATAAAACAATACACTTTCATCTTTTACCACGTCAGAAATCCTCATCCGCACGCTACAGGAAACACGCACGCAGATGGTCAAAACCCTAGCAGAAAGAAACATGCTCGACCAGATGAACTGCTGCGACGCAACCCAATCGCACGCCGCCGATCGTCACCTCGGCTGCCATCTCGACCTAACTCCTGCGCAGCCTCGCCGACGACGAAGAAAACACATCCGCCAACCAAAAATTTTGAACCCTAATTGCCAAATTCCGGTCGCCTTAGGTCGAAATAGATGACGCGACCACCGCCAATAGCCTCCTGACATCGCCCTCCACAAAACCCAAAAACGGTTTCCTCAATTGTTGCTTAAATCGAAAACGCCTAATTCAATTCTGACCATGATTTGCCGATGATCGAAGCACAAACGAACACCAGACGCTGATTCATAATTTCGAGAACTTCGATATATAATTTTTCTGGAATTCTTCTGAAGAGTTTGAAATTTCACTTTGATTTTTGAATTGCAATTGTATTTGAAATTGTCTGCCATTGAATTGAGGAGATGAGGAGGAATTGTACATACAGACAATTGAGAAATAGAGGTATGCTAGGGTTTATAACTGAGTATTTATAGACAAGGTTGGAAAAAGAATAGATGGATCGGATTGAATATACACGCTAACGACAAAGTGGCCCAAAAAGCCCGTTTCGACTCCGGAATGAAATTGAGTCAACCCATATATCAAAATAGATGTTTTAAAATATTTTAAACGCAATGGAAAAGGTTTCAAGTCCAAATTCCATCGTATGAAGAAGTTATGCTAAAATCAATATTTTTCAAATTGATTTAAATTGATTTTAATTTCATAAATTTCAAGGCGTTTCGAGTCCGTACGATCAAACGACAAGTCCGATCGCTATGAAACTTGAAATCCCAAAATAATTCACCGTTACTGATCCGATGAAACTAGTTTCGTCGAAATCCGAGTTAGTGGCAAAAATGGCCATTTTTACATTAATTAAATAAATTTAAAATTAATTAATTAAATCAAGTTTTAACTTTTAATTCTAAAATTGACAAATTTTTCCCCTTCCCATCTTCTTAATCATTTACACTCATTTAAACGAATTTATATGTCAATTTAGAGTTGATAAATCTATCAATTTCAGTGTTAACTTTTCAATTTCATTGTATTCACAAATTATAATTTTAAATTCTCAATAATCCCATTGAATTTACTTTTCATTCTTATTATTCAATTCATTATTATCCAACGGATGAAATTAAAATTGGTTCATGGTTTATTACATTATTATTCTCAATTTCGTCTTAATTTCAATTAACGCAAAAATTATATATTAAATTTCTTTTAATTGCAACTAATCCAATTATTAAATTTAAGTTAATAAATCTTGATTCTCACTCCTTTTATTAAATCAACCATTATCTTATGAATACTTTAACTCTACTATATATCCAATTGCCCTAATGGTTTATAGTTATCAGCTAAATTCATATTAACTTGAAATTAATTGCGTTTAATCGCAATGGATTTAGATCAATTTAATAGATTAAATAAATGGATAAACAATTGATGATTATTACCATTTGCCTAATTTAACCCATCCCTACTTTATTATCAATTAACAAATATTAAATTTCTTACTAAACATTGATTTTATTCAGTTACCCTTTATTACGTATTATTACATCAATTTATATGGCTTTGAATTCATTCCCACTTTACAAATTTCAACCAATTATAACTTTACAATTTTAATAAACTCATTAATTGTCAATAGCCATTCAAATAAATCCATTCATTTGATTTTTCCTTATTATGAATCAATTATAAACTTACCATCTTAAAGGTGACGTCAACATGGGTACTTATCTATTACACTATTATACGCCATTTACATCTTACAGTTGTATAAATGTTACATTAATCTATTCAAATTTCTCACTAAATTTATATACTTGGTTTCATGCTTTTTATTATATCAATTACCGCCTTATAAATAAATTTACGATTCTATTCAATTTACATTCGCCATTTCCGTTATTATATTAATTATTATTAAATTAGAATTTAATTACTTTTATTTTTAAATTGGTAAATTACGGATAGCGACAACCATTTGTCACCAATACACCCTTTAATAAACCTGTATGCTTATTCTTCACAACCAACTACTATCTACTATAATATTTCACATATTAATTCAATAATTACCCTTGTTTTTCTCATATTCCCATTATAACTAAGTCATAACATTTAAATTATTTAATTTAATTGAAACTTCATTCAAACTCATTAATTATTAACTTAAATTAACCTTGTTATGTTTTCTTTTTTGCTAATTTCATTATTACAACACAACTTTTATCAATAATTCACAAATTTTTAATTTTCTTCAATGTTAAATTTCAAATATCTTATTAAATTAACAATCTTAATTATCGAAAATTTACGGTCGTTACAGCTTTGCTCTTGACAGGTGGTTGGGACTTCGATATTAAGATAGGAGGTGGAAATGCCATCTTTATTATCTGAAGTTGCCAGTTTCTCATAGATCTGAAGCCGAGCTTAGATGATCAGCCTAGTCGGAGCGTGTCTTTAGGTGAGATAATAGCGTCAAACTTGCTTAAAAGCTGAAACTGTGATGAAGTCATGGATCTGATGTTGCTCGAGATGGATAGAGATGCCGTGACGTGGGTTGGTTTTTCTTGTGTAATGATTTGCAATGCCAATCAGATTTGGTAAAAAAAAAACCTTTTGTTTTATTGTGATCAAAATAGCTTTTTTGCAATGGTTGATACAAGCACATGATGTTGGTCGTGATTCGTGTGCTTTGCCAAAGTCAGTGGTCTGACATTGAAGTTGAGTGCTGATGAGATCAGTGCTCCTGGATGCGTAGGTTATTAGTTATGCTTGATGATCAAAATGGAGTTTCCAAAAGGACGCCATAAGTAAGCATCATTTTAAGGTGGAGGTAATGCTGATTACACATACAACCCATATGCACCAAGCATACAATCACAAATGAGGATGCTCTTTCATAACCCAACCTAAGGCGCAAATTACCCTACTCTAAATGGTTTAATCCTACCCACGGCTTAGGGAATCACATAAACTAACTTTGATATCAAGTGTAATGCCCCACTATTTCTATTGTCTGAAATTAGTGACAAACATCATCTAAATATGCTTGCGTACTAATATTAGATATTAAAAACAACAGTTGATTATGTAAATTAAAAAAAAATCTAAGATAATGAATAAAAAAGGGAAACCTCTCAATCAATTGAAATAGAAATACATATATCTCAACAAAGAATACATACAAGGCCCAACGTAATAAATAAAGATTCACATCTTCATATATTGTTACTAAACTCATAAATAATACAATTATAACATACAGGGGCATAAAAAGTAAACAACCTATAGACTTTTTTCTCCATTCAGACCTCCTTCCCTCCCCTTTGTTTCAACTTGAAAACTTTATAAATGCGTAGAAAGAGAAAGAAAAATAATGTTCAACTAGGTTTGGATTACGCTTAATCCTACACACTCTGACCATACGGGAACCATAGGCTATCATGGGAAAAGACTGTCTACATACCTTTTAATGATCAAGCCCGTCTAGTTTTATTTTCGGCTCTTCTCCTACATCAAATACTTGTTAGCATATAAAATTCCATGATCATAGCAACCATGCAACCAACACATGTAGAAAATAGTATATTCTACTCAGCCATCATAATCAACCATTATAAATATAGGGTAACAGTCATAATAGCAGCACACGTCCATTACACATCACATAACCCCAGACCAAATAAATTGGCAATAAAAAATATCCTAATATGTGTATTAAGTACTCAACATTCGTAACACAACGTCAAACTCATCTAATGTGTACTAACTACTCAATATTAGTGACACAACATCAAACTCATTAAATGTGTACTAATTACTCAATAATAATAACACTACACTGAACTCATCAAATGTGTACTAACTATTCAATATTAGTAGTACAACATCAAACTCATCAATGTGCATTAACTTCTCAATATTAGTAATAAAACATCAAACTCATCAAATGTGACTACTACTCAATATTATTAACACAAACATCAACATTGAAACCATGATTAACTACATACTACGTAGTAATAATAGTAAAATATTGTGTTGCTCGTCCTAATGCGGTTTCATCTCTACACAAAACATATACATGATAATTCCAACCATTAGTTAACCATATATGTTGTAACAACCCAAAATAAGGTATTTATACCCATTATTTCCTCTTAAATAAAAAATTTCTTTTATTATTATTTATTATTAAAACACGGTTTTTATTTTATCCCAAAACAATAATAATTCCTCAAAACGATAATATACTTTGAAAATCCTTCATTATACATTAACTACTCTAAATATCCTAAAAAACCACAACTTAAATAAAAATAGTATTTTTCATCAAATTACTTTCAAAAGCAACAACATTTTTATTTTACATGAAAATAATAGTATACATTCAAATCTCTTCATTTTTCTTTCACGTCCAGTTTATCACTATATAACCCAAAATAGTAATATTGTACTTATACTCAAAACTCCTTTCGTTTTCTATTTATCTCAAAATAGGAATAATTTAATTTAAAATATATTAGAAAACATGTTTTTATTACTATTGCAGCTGTTGTTGTTATCACTATCATCATCATCATCCTAACATATCTCTTATTTTACCACTCAAATAATATAAAAAATTCCCACAAGCTCCAAAAATTATATGTGTTGTTTTTTCTCAAAACAATGTTGCCTTCACAAAAATCATAGTACTATTGATTAAATCCTACCTTATTTCATAAATAGTAATAATTTTTCAATTTCAATTTAAAATAGACCTTTTGTTTTATCTACGAATTTCCCAAAAAATCATAAATAATATCCTTATTAAATTTCTCACATTAATTTCAGATTAATTTTATAAACTACTATTATTCACAAATGTTGCCAAATTTATAAATAATCTTATCTTCTATAGGCTTATCTATTTTTCCTAAAATTGCGCAATTTTAACTATTTTCTATTAATTCTTACTTACATTCTAAATCACAATTAATTACAATTAAATATCTATCACCTAATAACATAGAAATTTACAATAAACAATCAAATTAGGACACAACATATTAAACAATCACTAAAAGCGCCTAACATATCAACCGATGGATATTTTTATCAAGAGATATTCATTTAATATTTTTAAACACAAATAATTAAAATTACTCAATTATACCAAAACATTATGCAAATAGCTCCAAAATTCAGCAAAACATATGCCAAAATGTTTGGAGTTTCGCCTTAGATCTAATGTAATAAATTGCGCATAAAATGGAGGTCGTACGCAAAAATCATTAAGGTTATAAGATCTCAATGGCAATATCATAAATAAATTGATGTGTCCGTATTAAAAATTAATTAATTAGTACAATGCGTTTCATTATCTGCACCATTAACCTCCATCTTTGTCCCTCAATTCCGGCCAACTCTAGTTGAGTTTGGCTAAACAACCACCACCTTTGCACTCCTTGTCTTGAGATCCACCAACTCATATCATTAATTCTACTTATTTCCTCCCAAATCAGCAATGCCCAATTTAGCACTTAGGGTCCCATCATCAAAACTTTGACTGTGATTTCCAATTAGTTCAAGCATTGAATCTAAAAATGAAATATTGACGTCACTTCTTCCCATCGAGAGCTTTGATTTGATATATTACAAGTTAGGGTTTAGAAATTTTGAATTATTGAACAATTTTGGATTAGAGATAATGCCCCCAATTAGAGGATATGATGTGGGAAGTTCAGGATATGAAGGAGAGATGATGTGATGGCTGCCTTCTAGGGTTTCAAAGCATCACATATATAGGCAACGAGGTGGGTTTAGTTACATGCGACTGTTCGGCCCAAAAGTGGCCACGTATCCTATTTTAACACTATAACGGCTCTATTTTACAAACCATAACTCCAACCCTATCAAACTTATATACTAATTTGTTCAACTTGGAAGGTCCTACACAACAGCTATAAATATGATATCTAAATCACTCATTAATTAAAAATCCACTTTTTATTAACTTAATATTAACAATGTCAAATTTGTGGATCACTACAGCTAACCTCATTTTGGTCTACGGTAGCATGTCCCTTAAAGCGTCGGGCTTGCGAAAGAACTAAGACTTAATTTTCTTGGGAGATGTTAGGTTCGACCAAGTGTCCGATTGGAATTGCTTTCATATCTTATCAGCTTTAGCATTTGCTAGTTCGGCTAAAGAATATGCGAAAAAAATTTCCTCCCTAGGAATTTATGTTAACAGCTGCTTGGAAAACTTAACATATTTGGCTAAGATTGGCTCTTATTTTGATAGGTTTCCTATACTTTATAAAACTAACTGAGAATCACTATGAATTTTAAGATGTGTTACCTTCATTACCTACGCCATTTGAGACTAGTAATTAGCAGTTCACATTCTACCACATTATTTGTTGCCTTAAACACAAGTTAGACTATCCCATATAATTCCTACTTGTTCAAAATGACTGGTACATATCAAATGGCCGCCTATGTTCGTTCGATGCTCTATCCATAAACAATTGCCAAAACTGATGTGGTTCCTCTGCCCCTTCATTTTATTTTTTAGTGGGCTGCTTTTATTCCACTATGAAATCAGCTAAGACTTGGCCCTTGTTCGCATTTGAAGGACAGTATAATATGCCATACTAGCTTAACTCGATAGCCCACTGCAGTAGATGGTCCAAAGTTTCTAGCTTGTTCTATATTTTCTTTAACGGGAGATCCATTAGGACTCTGATGGGATGGGCTTGAAAGTAGGAATGTAGCTTCTTTACTTTGAGTAGTAAATTATAAGCTAGCTTCACTTTCAAAGAGTAATTCAATTCTTCATCAGCCAAGCACTTACTAGTGAAGTATATCGGCCTTTATACCCCCTTATTTTCTCTAACTACAACTACATTGTTGCTTGATTAGTTACAACTAAGTACACAAATAGGTCCTCACATATGATCAGTTTTGAAAGTATATGTGGGGTGGCTAAGTGAACTTTTCAAGATGGTCATTCTTTCATTGATTAGATTAGTGGGGATAATGTGTGATGGGCCCATAATTTGTTTGGATGAGGAGATAAGATGTTTGTTCTTATTTTTCTCTGCTAGATGATGTTCTTTCATTGGGTGAGGGGTGGAGGAGTTTGCATGTTGTATTTTTAGTAGGGATGTGGTGGCTTTTAAGTATAAGGAAATTTCAAGAAAAGATTTATCGAGAGCTCGAAATTCCTTCTAGCGCCAAAGTGTTATTGAGATTTTTTGATCTTATAACACTAACTTAATTTTAAAGTATTTATGATGTTGTATGCTTTCATAATTAAGAATTAGCAGGTTTAAGTAGTATTAAATCACTACTAAAGAGGTAATTATATTGCTTAAAGCTAACACAATTATGAGGTTTTCAATTCAGCCATTTGTTTAAATACTTGAGTCAAATACCTCAAATCTAAATAAAACTAATCATTAAAAACAAGGAATAAAGTGAAGAAAAGAAAAGGGACACAGAGAGTTGCGTGATTCGGATATTAAGAAATCCTACATCAATAGGTCAATTCTTTCTCCTCCGGTTTCTTTTCTAGTGTAAGCTTTGGATTTTAATGGCAAAGAGTGCAAATTAATAATATATAATTCAGTGAAATAAAAGTTCGATCCATTTCTTTGCTATAATATCGTTCCCTGTATATTAAAAATGACATTATGTGAATTACTGATGTCGTTTCCTCGTATTCATCCTTGGCCGTTAGATCTGCCACATGTCTTCCATTTATTTGTTTCATTTTATGAGCTCAGATTGCTGGCATGGAACCAAGTAAGAGAATTTTCTTTAGTCGGGAGAATTCAACTTTAGGCAAGAAAATTTCACTTTATGTTGGAACTTTGAATTTTGAAATATTATACTCAAGAGTACGGCTATGAATTATCTTTTGCCTAGCCGATATTAGTGCAACATGGAGTTTGATTGGCTTTTCCTTCTACGCGTGCGCTCAAACTATGTCGTCTGTGCAGTTTGATGGGGATGTGTTTTAAAAATATCATGTCTTGTCGATGCTTTAGTTATGATGGCATGCTTTTCATGTGTAGGCTAAATTGGTTGTCACTTGTGGTAGCATAGTTTACCTACAGTGGACTTTGTTTGCTTCAACTATGGCAGCGTGGTCCAGATACTTTGAGCTGTGTTTTCTCTAGTAATTACGATGCATCCTATGTATACTAAGTTATGTGAACTTTTGTTATGACAATGCAGTTTTCTTTTGTTGGACTGTGCCAACTTTTGGTGTGTCAACGCAGTTTGCTTTTGTTGGGCCATACCAACTTTTATCTCAAGTTTGATCGAGTGTGGTATTGCATTGATTGTCCTATGTGAAACTTAAGACCTTGCAGTTTTAGTGGGAGTTTTTGTTAGGCTTCCCGTGTTGTGTCTTAGGACATACATGATCCCTTTTAATGTTGATGCAACCTATTTTATCTCTTCACTGTTGTGCGCAGTCTACTAGCTCATATATTTGATCCTACGCTAAATAATTGTTTTAAAAAAATGGATGTAGCAGTAGAAACTCAAGACCCATGATAGTGATTATCCTACTCATGATTTGGAGTCGGCGACCATTATATTTTCTTTGAACACACGAAGGCATTATCTACTGGGTGAGGTTTGAATTATTCACTGGCCATAAATTTAAATATCTATTCTCCTAAAAAGATCTCAATATTAGCTAACAAAGATGGATGAAATTACTCACATTACATAACTTTTGTATTTTTTATACTCTTGAAAATGGAAATGTTATAGCAAATGCATTGAGTAAAAGGCATGTAGTATTAGGTACTAATTTTGTTGAGTGGAAGGGATTGGAGGACGTCATCGATTTGATTTTCGATATTCTTATGATGTATTGCACGGTTTGCTGGAACATAGAGAATAAACTTATTGATCGAAGTGGATATGGCTAAAGGCTTAATGCAAGCTTAGTAAAGATCTTAGAATGGATTGAGATGAAAGAAAAGACTAGGTAGATAGAATGGTACATTATTAACTCGAAGGGTTGGCTTCATAGAGAAGAGAGACTGTGTGTATATAAAGTCGAGACTTTGATTGATGGAGTACTTTGAGTATGCCATCATTCTAGGAGAATATTCGTCTTGGTAGCAACGAGATGTACATTGATGTGAAACACACATATCATCGAAAACATATGAAATGACATGTTTTGTATTTCATAGAGATGTGTGTGACTTGTCAATGATTCAAAGCCTAATAAAAAGAAACTAGTGGTTTGTTATTACATTTGGAGGTTCCACTTTGGAAGTGGAAACATGTTTACATGGATTTCATAGATGGTTAGTCACAAAGTCAAAGAGGAAATGAGAGTGCATGGGCCATTATAGACCGTTTAAAGGAAAGCAAACATTTCATGTTGATGAATATTTCTAGGACCATTGCATCCTTAGTGAGGTTGTATGTGTAGGAAAAAGTGAGGTTGCATGGTATATCCTCTACTTTATGAGTGATTCATATCCACTCTTTATGAGTGGGTTTTTGTAACACCCCAAAAATTTAAGATAAATTTAATAAGAAGATTAAAGTAAATAAAAAGGACTAAAAAAATTCCACAAACATCCAAATTTGACTATGAAACTTGCACCATTGCATTCGTAGCGATTTTCTGGGAGATTTTCATATATAACACTTCAAAATCGGAGTTAGTATGGAGAAGTTATGGGAGAAGGAAGATATAAATTGAATAAATTTAAAAATGAAAAAAATGATAGAGAAACATACATGGGTCGACCCAGGGAATGTCATGGTTGACTAGAGTAGGTTGACCATGGATCTTCTGAGGTCGACTTAGGAGAGTGAAAAAACAAAAACCTGGTGAGTTGCTTTGACGGCTTCGATCGTACCTTTCCGGTCAAGTTTTTAATGAGCATGTGCGATCTTGGAAAAATAATCTTCATCCCAAATAACCACCCTAAATTCATTTCTGATCACTATAATCTAGCCTAACCTCCCACTAAAATCTACATGACACTTTACTGTAACCAAACTCTTCCAAAATCTAACCTCTCTTTTAACCCCAAATCTTCTCAAAAATCAAAATTAAAATAAACCTGAAGTACACACATAATTGAGTCTTGACGGAGCAAGAAGAGCTAGTGTACAAAGGGGCGATTTTTAGACAAAACAAATAGGAAGAGTTTAGGCTTGAGGTGAGTGGAAACATATATAGTTAAATGATTATCTACAGTTAAATTTACTCTATCCTATATGATCTAGAATGTTAAAAAACCTAATTTGAAGTATGCAAAACCCTAAATTAGAATAAGCAAACCAGATTAGAATTGAACCACTATAAATAGTTAAACCTGATTTAATGCTACTACACTTCCCATATACTTATACTACAAAATCCTAAATTAGTAAACCTTAAATTTGTAAAACCCTAAGTTGGTCAATTTTATATTGAAATTAGAATATTGATTGGTCGATTAGCAACTAGGGTTTAACGAAAACAACGAGCGAGATGAATTGAACTGAAATCAACAATCGACAATGAAAATAATGAAAACCTTAATTTTAGCTTACAACCGATCGACCCTGACCTCAAGCAATCGACCGATAGCAGTTGATTGATAAACGTGTAAGATGCTTAATCTAAACCTCGGCCTAAGGCATAGGTTTAATTTTTTTTATATAATTTGAAATGAAAATTATGTAAGTGTAAACTATTGCTTGAGCCTATTTTAGGGTTAGATGTGTATGCTAGAAATAGTAGGGAAGCTAGTTCCCTGTGAGAAGATGTAGGTCATTGATGTGTTAGGTAATTCTTTATCTAATTTAGGATCGAGTAATCGACTAGGGGCGATGTATTTTCACAAATGGCACTCACATAAGGTTTAAAGGTGGGCGTGCAGCACCAAGAAGCATGCCTGGTAGAGTGAGTATGGCATAATCAGAGTCCTGGTATTCATGATTTTTGACACACATGGTACAGTTCAAATGGAGGATCCCGGTGCATGCAATAAGAAGCCAACCCTATGATCGAGAGGTGTAAATGGATGCAAATGATAGGGCACACCAGTGAGCCGGCATCTCGGGTTCTTCCTCCCTAGGCATAATGAGGGGGAATTGATTTCCCAGTAGCCTTGTGGCGATGATATTAGTAGGAATTTATTTCTACAGTAGCCTAGTGGCTGTGTTTTCAGGGTTAGTAGCCAAGGGGTAGTGTTTCCATATTTAGCTGCGTTGTGGCAGTGTTTTCATGTTTTAATAGCCTAGTGGAGATGTTTACATTGAGTAGCCCTAGGAGTGGTGATCGATCGTTAGTTTTGAGGTTCGATACGTAGTTCGATCCTTGGAATAGCCTACACACTTGTAGTGTAGATATATATTGGACAAAAACCCTTAGGTAATGGATCTTAGGAATTCACGGACACTTGTAGTACACCCTATGTCATTTAGAGTAAAGATAAAGCAACTGCACATGATCATCACATATTAAATTTGTACTCATTCACCATACTTTTGTCTGACCCACCCCTTCTTTTCATTTTCCACCACCACAAGACGAAAGGTTAGTAGTTGGTTGGGCATAGTACATGAAGAAAGGAGCTTCATGTTAGAGTCCTCATATTCTTAATTGTTCATCATGTAGTTACATATTGTATTAAATGTTTGTCAAACTTATATTGTACTTTGGGAAACATTGTATATGTAAATCTAGTATTTTGGAGACTGTTTTTTTTAAATGTCTTATTTGTACTATATTTTAGTTCCTACTACTGTGAGATCTGAAAGCATAGAATGTCTAAGAACTTACCCTTATAATTATGCTCTATAATGTTTTAAAATCCCAACAGCTCGTATTTCTTGGTATGACGTGAGTCTGAAAGTCACCCTAAGCTTTGGACCGGTGTGATGGGAGATGTGGGTTGTTACATTTGGTATCAGATCTTAGGTAGATTCCCTAGGATTAAGATGCATGTTGATAATACATACATAAAAAGTTTTAGGAAAAAAGTTTTCGAAATAGGTTTTCAAATGGTTTTCCAAAATGGACTTTTGAAAGGTGTATACACACAAACACACACATATATAGATAAAAGGTTTCAAAGGTTTTATACATAAATAAAATAAGAAAGAATAATATCAGGTATTCTTGTTAAGTACCATCTTTGGGAAAGTTTAAAATAATTCCCAATCACAGATAGTGAGAATGAGTAAATTTTTTAGAAGAATGGCTCTAGAAAGGCAGCTAAGATTCCAAGCATGAACATCCCTATATGGTTCTGTCGGTATCTAAAGCAAGAAGATAAGATGATCCTAACTCGACTAAGGGAGTATAATTATAATTTTCTAGTATGTGTATTAATACACAACAACCTATGTACTTTAACTCATAAGGTAATTATTAGCTTATCCCTTATAGAAGCAGACAACTGTAGGTCAGAATAAGTGTTAAGGCTATAAAAGTTGAGGTAAGAAATAAACTTTCCACGTTTATTGGAGTTTACCCCATAAAAAAAGGCTAGTAGAGGTTTTATATACCAACTAGAATTAGCAAGTAAATCATGGACTTAAGGATAAGTAAAGAAGATTAGTACCACAAAATCTGTATAATAGGAATATGATGTTGACAACATAACCGTGGCTTTGCAAATTAAAGGCAGATTTCCTAATTAAAGTAGAAACCCTCTTCTCGTATTGGTAGTAGTCGTAAGGACTCTAATTTATTTAAAGGTACGATTAGAGTATTTCCGTATTGAAGTTCGATACTGAATTGGAAAATAAACTTGAACTAACCATCTTCGAAAAGAAGGACGAAAACCTTATGCACCTGATTATTAGGTATAAGTAGGCTTAGGTAATTAGGTTTCTATTGTCTACTCCGATTTAAGTAATAAACCAATGAAAATATTTTCTAAAAAGTAGAAACGGCAGATATCTGATATTTTAAATAGAAAAAAATGGTGGGTTTATGATTTCATATAAAATAATCAGACAAATTCTATGGAATTTGTTTAAAAGGGAGAAATTAGAGAATTTGATAAAAAGCGATTTATCAATAAATGCTTTAATGCTTTTGTTTTGTCTTTTAGGCACATTGTTACACTTATTCTCAATGTTGCAACAACCCACCCTGAAACAGGCCTAAATCCCGACCCAGAAAAGTCCCATTGAAACTTAGACCCATTCATAATTGGTTATTGGTTGGTAAAAAGAACAATACAAAGCTCTATTCATTCAGAACCCATAGCAGAAGAATAAAATATAATAACATAAACAATACTCATTTCATTTAAAACTCCAAATGTCACAGAACCATAACATAATGTTAACAATAACCGTTACATAGTTATGTTTAAAAATATATTGTCACCTTCAAATGGGTACATAGAAAATAGCATAACTAGATAAATAGACTACTGCCACAAGCTCCTCTCATTGTCATCTCCATCTTGATCATCATCTCCTGCCCTAACCTATGCTCCAATGAGGAGGGAGTCGAAATAGCATTGTTTGGCGAATGAAAATCTCGAGACTTTCTATATTAGTACTTAGCAGTATAATTTAAATAAGGATATGTCTTTTGCACTTAAATTATATTCAAAATCATTTAATACTTTGTACAAAGGAAAGAAACGGGCCCTCAAACAACTACTTAACACCTTCAAACCCAAAAGCAGGTTCTTCGTATTATCCATTCCTATAACCCTCGTTATTAATGTCTACCAATGTGAGAGATAGTATACAAGCCACTTAATATCTTTTAATGGAAAATAGGAAGACTTTGACCATTTAAAACCTCAATTGAGGTATGCCCCCATCATTTAATAAATATTCCCAAGGCAACTCTACATAGGTATCTATCTAGTTGACATTATATGAAAATCTTTTCAGACACTTGATTCTTCCATTGAAATGGACCTTTTCGAGATATCATCAACCATTCCTAAACCTAATCCTGAACATTTAATACTTCATGGGAGGGAAAGAGGCGAGCCTTCAAACAACCACTTACTTCGCATTATAACCCGTCCGTCACGGAGACGTCACACATTAGTTCGACTATTCGTAGGAACTGGTAGCCAGATTAGCTGGGCAGATTTACCCTGCAGAATTGGGACTAATCTCGTGTCATCCATAGTTAGTTATTATAGGCGATGTCTCGTATCAGCCCCAAAATCACATTGTTGGTAGCCATATTAGCTGGGCAGACTTTTATGTGATTTTGACTGACCTTGCATCCCTATAATTAGTTATATTTCATAACACTTTCTAAGTATATTATTACACTTCTCACCGTATTAATTTTCTAGGCCTCATAAGACATCCTTCTTATTTCGCCTCTACATTAATTACTTTCCTAGAGGGGATTTAAATGATAATTATTAACCTAGTTAACTATGCCATTAATATGTTATAATTGTACGTTATTTACGCTAGTTTACATATATAAATACACATTTATTAATTTCTATGCATGCAGAGATTACGCCCTAAACTAACGTTTTAAATGTAAAGTCTTCAAATATTATAGAAGTCTCATTTCCATAATAACATATACCATAAATCTAATATTCCAAAATCAAATCAATAGATTTGTACTTAGAATCCAAATCCAACTTATCTTATGTTAAAAAAACAATGGAATAAATCAATAATAATGGAAACTTACAGTTTAATTAACTTTATGCTTTATTCAATTTTTTTACACATGAAACTAAACATGAAAATTTACATTCAATTTGTAAAAATAGGTGGTGCAAACTACGAATAAGAATTCATACTTTACATGCCATTTCTTAGTCAAATCCTTTAGTCATATCCAAATAAAAAGAATGAAGTGGAATAGAATGCGAAACACATAAATTACAAAATCCACGCATGCTATATTATTTTAATACAAAATAATTAAGATTCCAGTATGAGAATTGACATTTCTCTTTGAGGATTTTGGGGATTTTTAATGTGATGTTTTCATAATCCAAAACTCCTCAAAACATATATTAAATCCAAGCTACACTACTTAATTATTAAAATAGAAAAACTATGATTTCCACTCACTACAGGTCCTTAGCTTTGCTCCTCTTTGGATTTGACATGCCTACAATAATTTCCTTTAGATCTCTCTTCTTAGATATATGCAACAAAAGAATTACATATGAATTAGATTCAGAAATTAAGAGGTTAGAGGAGAAAAGAATTAGAAACAAAATAATAAACATCTAGAATATGTTACCTAAAACTCTAAAGAATTTTTTTGAATCTTTGAAGAGAGAGATCGACAGAGCTTCGCTTGGTTCCCAAAATAATTTATGAATAAAAGTGAGGGGGCTAGGCTCTTATTTATAGTGATTAGAATGCACCAGAATAGTTGGATTTAAGTTGGTTTAGATATTAAAATCTAGAATGTTCATTGTGCACTCGAAACCCTTGCAGTCACCTATCCACCGATCGACCACCCCTATTTACCAGTCGATCAGTCAGGCAGTCGACTGGTCCTATTAAGTTGGGAATGTTTTGATTGTCGTTGATTTATTTTTATTTAATTCCTTAATTATCAATTAATGTTAATATTAACTTTATTGTTTTCTTAACCCCCAAGTCTAAATGTTGTTACCTATGAAAATTCAAACGTCCATAATTTTCTCGTTTGAGCTTCATTTTTAACATATTATATATGAAAATTGATTGGAAAATCGCCACGAATGCAATGACTTAAGTTTCGTGTTCAAATTTTGACTTTACAAAATTTCCATTTTTTCCCTATCTTATTTAAATTAATTTACCCAATTTATTTATTTATGGTTGGTTTTATGAGGTGTTGATTTTGTCCCCAAAATCTTTCCAAGGGGTGAACAATGTAACTTGCAATAAACATCCCTGCTATACAACTAAGATATCTTTACAATCATCTACTTAATCAAAAGTGCAAAGCGATTATGTACTGTAGAAGTACTATAAGTGAGCTCAATCCTAGCATGATTGTGCGATTATGACATGTTAGTATGTATGCAAACACCCTAAACATGCATAAAAATCACTACATAAGTGCAAAGTTGTAACAACCCGCCTTTTCGACCATCGAAAGTTGGCACTAATACATCCATGGTATTCGCATGCCGAACATCCAATCATCATAAAGGCAGACTGTTAGGGTAAATAAAGAAAAAAAGAACATAGGAAACAAAATCTCACAGCGGAACGATGATGTATAATACAACAAAGATGGTAAAAACTGTGACTCTAAAATACAAGGTATATCAGGGTTAAAAATAAACCTAATCAATTTGAACAGTTATAACTTTCCGATCTTACAATTGCTGATGGGAATATATAACGATGTAGCAGAAAATAAAAATACTATGATAGACGAACATCCAACTCTACACCGTGAGCTCCATGTTTCACTAACAACAACCTAGAAAAATTCTCAGTCTGACCCGAGTATTATAATAAAACAAGTGTGAACCCATACTTCACACACGGTTTAATTGAAAATGGTGTAAATAAGTATAATTATAACCCATCATCATTGTAAATATTGCTTTGGGCTTAACATTCTATTATCTATTCATCACAAATCCATACACGTATATAAAAGAAAAGTAAGAAGAATAAATAGATGAAAATAGTCCTTGCCATGTATATAAGAAGCCTTATCATATTGAATTCATCTCTTCCTCAAAGGTTGTAATACGAAGATGAGCTACATTTTATCATTAGTATAAGTTATGTGAATAAAAAAATTAGTAAATCATGGACTAACATTGGAACAATTAACAATATAATAATACCACATTTGTAAATGGTATAAATGTTTATAAACCAATATATCCAATAATTAGTATCACTAATATAACCAACATAAGAATGTACAGTGAAATCTAAATATCAAAAACTTCAACATATAGACAGAAGGTGCAAAACATTAGTTTATGAAATAGAAACTCTCAAGTACAACCGCATAACTCACACAAAATATAGCTACATTGGTTATTTTTATTGATGAAATGCCAAACGGAGTTAAATAATAACAGAAATAATCGTGATGGAGTTGCGCGAAAAGCACATGAAGTTTAACCATTAGCTTTATTCCATATATTTTGGTAATATTTTTGCAAAATAGCAACAGCAACCTGAAAGATTAACAAAATTTCCTGTTAATAATTTCACTTTCATGCTTATATAGTTCAGTTAATAAAGGCGGGATGAAAATATATTATACATTAATTGGTTTACCGTGAATACAGTTTCAAAGTAAAGTTTGAAATAAATCAGTATACCACTGTAGCACCAGTGGACCGGTTGAAAGGAAGAATAGAAAATAAATTTAAATATCTTCTGGAATGCCATGGTTGAGGTTGTTGCATAGAGTAAAAGAAACAGAAAGTAGGAAACAATATATTCTCAAACAATCATATGAAAATATATGGAATGTGGCCATTTTCCTGACGGTGATAGGCACGACACGAATTTAAATAATGAATGCAAACTAAGGAATCTGTATATTTTTGTTATTGGAAACAAATATTTCACACCATTAAGAAGAACTGAGAATGCAATGTGATCTAATACAACATATAGTCTATAGATGAAACATTTAATACTATTACTATAGTAGGTCATAAAAATCAAGGACATAAAAAAGTAACTTATACAGCTTTTACACTCAATGTACGACATATCTGGAGAATGGCTTATTTGATTTAAACAAAATAATATTTCTGATTCAGAAATTTAATCTAATTGATACAACAGTTGCACCCACTTTAAAGAAGGCAGCGTGTTCTTTCTTTATTGTAGTGTCTTCTATTGTACAGATGAAATATGGGTTGATCTTAACGGTTCAGAGGATGAATTGTAAAGAGGTAATTAGCTTGAACTGCATTCTTAAGCATGACCAGGACATTGTTATATACAATTCGGATACA